>JAHFWL010000685.1:0-1373367 GCA_021292165.1 Shinisaurus crocodilurus | reverse complement strand
TGTCACTTGTCTGGGAGGATTCTCTGAGAAGTTACACTGCCTTCCTTCGTTACACTCTGTTAGATAACTTTCCTTTAGCGTGGCTGAACAGAATATGGGATATTGAGGTCATGTGCAAAATAACGCATTAGGTACATGATTGGGAAGGATGTACTATGCAGAGGAGGCTCACCCAGAACTAGACAATGTTTGTAATGTTCTGGAATGTATTTAAATCTAGCATTAGGCCCTGCATACTTTCCCTTGGATTGGACAGCAGGAAATCTGCTCTTGTTGCTTTTATACCTATAGTGCTCCAAAGGGTTTTCAGTCTACTTCTGAATATGTCATTATCCTAGTGCTTGTGCTCTGTATTGTTGTCATTTAACATTGGTATCTAATATCTTTTGCATGTCTCTTTTTAAAAAATAAAAGAATTGGGGTCCCGCTGGAAGTTCATAGATTTCATAGATCATAGAGTTGGAAGGAGCCTACGAGGCTATCGAGTCCAACCCCTGCTCAATGCAGGAAACTAGAGGAGGGGTCTCCCATCCAAGTAATAACCAGGCCTGACCCTGCTTAGCTTTCCACGCTCAGACAAGCTGAGCCAGCGTGAGCCACAGGCCTCATGGGAGGGAATCCCTGCTCAGAAGTTCCACAATTCACCACATCCAGGAGGCCACGAGATGATCTGCATGGCCCTGTGGGCTCTCCCAGCTGAAGTCCGAGTCTGTGGACCTGGGGAGAGAGCAGAGTGGCCAGTGGAAGACTGTGGCACGCTAACCACTGACGCCACCCGGGGTGATCGTATTGTTGCTGCTAGTTGTGTGGTCTTTCTTTATTTCTTCTCAATGTTACTGTTGTAATATTTTGCCTTTTAATGCTTTATTATTAAGTGGCAGTGTTATGCAGCCCTCTGAAATCCTCTTTGGGATGAAGGTGTGGTTTACTGTTTTAAAAAATAGAATAAAGGAAATATGCAGCCCAATCCTATGCATGTCTACTCAGAAGCAAGGCCCACTGGGTTCTATGGGACTTACCCTCAAGTAAGTTGACATAGGGTCACGGCCCAAATGGCAAAGTGCCGGTGGAGCCAGGCGGCTGCAGCCCAGGAGGCCTGTCTGGCAGTGCGGAGGGGCAACCAGCACACTCTGCAACCTGCACAAAGACCCCCACCCACCACCAGTATGATTAACCCAGGAGAATGGATCTATTTTCCACCCACAGCTCGGGCCGGAACCAGGAGTCCCGGCTCCTCATTCCCTTTCCCAGCTCCAGCACACGAGTCTTTTTGACCTGCTGCTACTGCTCTCCGCCCAAGATGACACAGACGCTGGATCTGAAAAGGCAGTCTCTCACCCAGCCATTGCAGCTCTGGTTCACCACAGGGCCAGGATTAGTGCAAGCCCTTGATGAAAGACAAAGATGTTACACAGGGCAGGAGGGTGCTTCCAGGTGAGGTTTTTACTGCACCACCAGCCTGCCACATTCATGGAATTTTGCAGGGGCCCAGACGACTACGTCACTTTCCATTTGTAGCCCTCCCATGTTTTCCCACCGCTTCTTCTTCTGTCTTTTTCTTACTGCAGAAATTCTGTTAAAGAGAAAAAGACAGAGTAGCTGCATGAGGCCTTTGGAGTGGAAGCACAAGGAGCCTCCTGCCCGGAAGCACCGGGAATCGTGAAGCCGAAAATCCAATCCTAATTTCTTCAACCTTCTGTCCTTCCGTATTTTCTTTTTCAAACTACAGCACCCCACACCACTTTATGGTACACAAAGCAGGTGCCGAATATGAGTCCAGAACCTCACCCTGCCTAGCCTCCAAATGCATCCCCATGCTTTCGGCTTCCATTTGCATTTATGTATCTCAGTTTCCAGTTTCCCCCTGTGTTCGGCCTGGCAAGAAGAAATCTGATGAGGTCGTGTGCACTTTGCAGTACCAGCTGTTGAAATGTGCATGTTGTGGGAGATAAGGCGGCATTTCCCAGCGAGCGCGATGCTCTGTTCAGCTTCTGATGAGGACTTTGCGTGTGGCTCTGCTGTGCGATGGGTTGCCGGTGCCGATCCTGAGAGGTGAGAGGAAGATTGAAGCAAGCATATACAGTCTGGTTATTTAAACGATTGATCCAAATATGCAGGGGGGGGGGGGGAATGCATTTCCATTTCTTAATTGTCTGTTTATTTGGATGTCTGAACCTGCCCCATGGTAAAAACTTTATTTATTTTAAATTGGCCACTAAACAATCTCCCTGCTCAACAACCAGCCAGAAAAAAGTTGCATAACAAGATAACAAGATCTCCCATTACATCTTGTTCCTGTCTCTCAACCCTCTGGCACCTTCTGTATCCTCACCACTCAGGCTTGCCACATGAGGGCACCGTTTCAAAGCCCCCTGCACAGGCCAGAGAGAGCGACCTGCTTATTTAACCCATGATGAGCGTTGGCACCCATGGGCACCATTTTGCACACGCAGTCCCTGATGGGGTTGTTGTGTCATCCAAACCCAGCCATCAGGGGTTAGGTGAGGGACTATTATCGGCTTGTTGTAGGGTTAAGCGAGGGTTGTTTAACCCTCATCTAACCCAAACCCCCCCCCCCGGATGGCCAGGTTCGACAACACAACCACCACCACGACCACCCCGATCAGGGTTGCATATGCAAAATGGGCAACGGCTACACCCTGGCTCCTCAAGTGTTAATTAACCCAAATGGGCTGTCATGTCATGCAAACCAGCCCAGAATGTTGGCACCCAGGGAAGGATCAGCTACCGCTGTAGGCGTCAATGGCTTCTTTTGGAGTTAATCATCAAAGAAAGTGCATAGATTGTGCGAGCAATTCCCTTTCCTGTCACCTGGGGAAGAGCGAATTGCCTCAAACATGTTGGGATGCATACCACTTGATTAATAAATGTATCTCCTGCACCTGTTAGGTTCTGTCTGTTACAGCCCCCCATTTGAAACCACATTTTGATTCCCACGGTAGCTGTCACGCAAAGTGGAGAAATGTGGTGGAGAGACTAAAGGAACAGATAAAAGAGGCACAGAAACAAGGCACCTTTCTGTTCGTGAACCATCCAGGAGAGCGTCAGCTAATGGGCAGTGTAGAAATTTTTTATTATTTTTTTTTAAGTAATTTTACCAGGCACCTGGTATATGCAGAGAATCTCCGTCCCCTTGTGCTCTGGATGGGAATAGGAGAGTTGGGGGAGCCATAGCTTGGATTGTGCTATGATGAGAACCAGCCGGTTTTTGTGGGCTGAGCTTATGATGTGGAGCTCATCGGCATGCTTGCTGCTGCCACACCCAGAAATGAACCCCCAGCAAATCATGCCTTCGTAAACAGAGAGATTGCAACCAAGGCAGGCTATGTCTGCAGTCCCTCTTTCCCCAAAACTGCCCTTCCTCAGCCTCTGGAGCATTGTTCTCCAACCTTGGGTCCCCACGATGTTTTTGGCCTACAAACTCCAGCATGCCCACAGCCAGCATGCTGGGAGTTGTAGGCCAAAAACATCTGGGGACCCAAGGTTGGAGAACACTGCGTCGGAGAAAAGGCATTTTTCCACTCTGCCACGATAAAACGGAACTGCCAGTACGCCATCCAGAAAGTTAAACCATCCAAAGGTTTGTCATTTTAAAGTCCTCAGTGATCAAACTGCTGGTGGTAACGTGGATAGGAGTCTAAGCCCCTACAACACCAGCATCGTTTAGCATTAATTAAAGGGGGACATTATATGACTGTGATTGCTCAGTGTTTATTACTTTCTGCCATTAGCAGATTTGAATCTCTTTTATAGCGATGTTTTCATTCCCAGCTTGGGAGCCGGGAGGGGAAGTGAAGCAGAAGTGGCATGGCCCAGGCAAAGAGGACTGCCTTAGCAGCCAAACTCAGGAAGATCTCTGTCTCACTGGTTATATCGTGGATAGGTAAAGCGCTGCACCTGGTCCAGTAGCATCTCCCTCCAGCTCCGCTGACCTGACCTGGAAGGTCCCGCGTGAGGTTTTTCTCAGCCAAACTGACCTTTCACCTCTGGCACTGTTTTTAAACATTCTGTGGCTGACACCTCCCTGAGCAGCTCAAGACATCACCGCAGTCCAGCTCACTAGCAGGCAACAGCCGTATATTTTAACCCATATATAAAAATATTATGGGTTACTAATGGTCTCGAAATCAAGCTGACTGGAAGGCGCATTCCCAGAAGAGAGCATCATTACCACCCACAGGTTCAGCTCTCGTGCTTCCCATATTGATCTACTTTGTCGACTGTTGTAAAACTATTTTCAGTGGCCACAGCTGGGCCCTGCCTGCTGCAAACCCCCCCACCCCTGTCGCATAACTTTTCTGTAATTTGGGTTCTCACTCCCTACCCACACAGCAGATGAGAAATGAAGGAAAGAAAACCCACACAGAAATCTCTCTCTCTCTCTCTCTCTCTCTCTCTCTCTCTCCTCTCTCTCTCTCTCTAAGCTGCAGTCACAACCCGCCCATCTGCTTTTAGAAATGCCAGCAAAAATGGCAAATGCATTGCCTTTGTGATGATCTTTTCTGGGAACTGTCCTGTGGCTCCGTGAGGTGGGAAGAGAAGTGTGTTTGCTTGAGATAGGGAGAATCAGATCTAGGGGGCAGGCGAGGACTCCTGCCTCTTCCAAATATTGTCTTTTTTTCAAAAGAGCCTTAGGAGGGAGAGAAGAAGGAGTCTTCTTTTTGGAGCCCTGCTGTCTGGGGGACCGCGTGAGTCCCAGTGGAGAAGCAGCCAACTGGATCCCTTCTTCAGGGTACAGACTAGGGGCTTAGCCAGGCACAGACTTACCAGGCAGTTTTGTTGAGGAATTAAGGACACAAAGCACAGGTTTGGAAGCAAACTTCCTGCCAAGTGAGAGTCCCCTTGGAGCTGCTCTCCCACTATTTATGTAACGGTCCGGTCATTGCCGCTGTAGGAGCGAGGCACTTGTGATGCACATGAGCATCCTGGACAAAGCAGGTTACTTACCTCTCGCAAACTAAACGAACCAAGGCCTCGTGTGTGAACATGCTCAGACCGAGTGGAGCATTGCAGCCATGGAAGGTGTTCTGATAGGGTCACAGGCTCAGCTCACCTCCAAAGCACTTGGAAGGGCTACATGAGGTAGCATGTGTGCTTCGCATGCGGGAAGTCCCTCCCCACGGTCGGACCCAGCATCCCCCATCATGGCCGGGGAGACATCCTGCTTGGACGGCAGGAGAGCTGCTGCCAGTCAGTGCAGTCAATACTGAAATAGGTGGGCCAAAGAATGGCTGTGGCGGAAGGCCCCGGCCTCCTGTGCGCCAACGTGATTCCCTGCTGCTCTGTGTTTTAACCCGTATTTCACTTCAATGGTGCCTTAAAGGGCTGCTATTTTCAAATGCTCTTATTTGGTTTTTAGAATCATAGAATCACAGAATAGTAGAGTTGGAAGGGGCCTGGAAGGCCATCGAGTCCAACCCCCTGCTCAACGCAGGAGAACAGATGTGGGCAGCCCAGGCAGTCGCCCATCCAAGCTCGAACCCGGCTCGTAGCTGCTGAGCTTCAGCAGGTGGCCTGCATTATTTCCCCCATTTTCTGCTCCACAGGATACAGCTGTTGTGCCATAGATGCACACGTGTTTTGGGGGGATCTTTGCTGCCAGCTGTTTGGGGCATTCTGGGCCACTTCCCTGGGGAAGCCGTCTGCAGAAAAGAGTGTGCAGGAACCCGAGTGAGGTCAGGCACTTAAAATGCAGCCTGGCTCAGCGTCTCAAGTCCCCTGTCACTTAGACTCTTACCAACAGGACAGTTAAAAACCAAACAACCGTTATTATACTTAATAACCAGTTTCCAGATCATCAACTCATCGAAGTTTGACAGGCACTGTTAGTGTCAGCTCACATGGCCTAACAAGTGAGAGCAACGGGAGCGAAAGCAAAGCGTTGGCAGCGTATCATTCTGGTGCACACCTGTCCATCCATCCATCTGCTGGAGCAACGCACAAGGGCAACTTGACACTGCCGACTTCCACTCCATGAGCACAAATTGCCATGGCAACCTGGTTTCCCCTGCGTCCCTGGCCATGGCAAGAGAATCCGCCGCCACCAGCTGCCTGAGCATGACCAAACCCACCCAGTGGATGCACGAAGCATGGCTAAGATCACATCCCTCCTATGGAAAAGGCAAGCACAGCCAGGAACGTCCATGTGGTTTATGCAGGAGGGCAGGGCGGGCGAGTTCGCCTGAGGTGCTTCCAGAGAAAGGGCTCCTGGTGCTGCCAATCCAAAGGCCTTGTGCGGCAGATCCATCTTTTCCTCTGCAATGGATTTTCCACGGGGTAACAAAAAGAGGGAAGAGGCACTGGGGAAACACAGGAGGGTCACAAGTGGAAGACCACCACCACCACCACCACCACCACCACTGCAATGACACGGTCCCTTACACTTTAGGACCAGGCGCATAAACCCTTCTCAGGCTAAGCACCAACACTAAAACCTGAGGGGAGGGTCAAATGAAACCTTTCCCCTACCAATGAGGGGAAAGATTAAAAGCCAGTGTGGCGTAGTGGGGCTTGGGAGATCCGGGTTCTAGTCCCCGCTCGGCCATGAAACTCATTGGGTGACTTTGGGCCAGTCACTGACTCTCAGCCTAACCTACCTCACAGGGTTGTTGTGAGGATAAGATGGAGAGGAGGAGGAGGAGGAGGAGGAGGAGGAGGAGGAGGAGGAGGAGGATTATGTAAGCCGCCTTGGGTTCCTTTCAGGAAAAAAGGTGGGGTATAAATATAATAAATAAATAAATAGTGGTTATTAAGGATCTATGTTTGCTACCCAAATCCTACATGTCAGCTTGGCGTTATTAACCTGCATTACTGTTAAATCTACACACACACACACACCTTTGTACCCACAGTATCTATGATACTGTGGGTACAAAGGTGTGTGTGTGTAGATTTAACAGTAATGCAGGTTAATAACACCAAGCTGACATGTAGGATTTGGGTAGCAAACAAAATAAAAATAAGTTTATTTTAATTCTCAAAATCTTAGTTCCAGAAAATAACTTTAAACCTGCCTACACCAAACACTCTGTACTTAACCTAAGTCCCTATAATTCTAAATACTTTCACTCCTCAGACAAGCACTGATTTCTCTCAAAACTCCTGACAGACAAGACACGAATAATCCAACTAACCTAACTCCCTAACTCCCAACTCTCCCCACACTCCAAACACTCTCCCATAACACACTAACTACTCAACTAACTCAACTAACCCTGACATCACTCAAACACCCCTCATGTACAGTATTTTTCCATGTATAAGACTATACTTTTTCCTAAAATTGTTAGACTAAAAATTGAGGGTCGTCTTATACACGGAAGTAAGCCAAGGAGAGAACCGCGCGGTTGCGAAACTGCCCAGTGGGAGGCGTCTTATACATGGGGGCGTCTTATAGACGGAAAAATACAGTACTCCTCCCCCCACCCTTTCCAAGACATCACAAACCACACCCACTCGGTTCAACATTCTATACTCACTAAACAGACTAATGCAGACATACACCAGGGAACTGAATTGTGGGGTTACGCCACAGCATCCACCCCAGTAAAATTCTGTGAATGAGGCAGGGCAATAGTGCTACAAAAGCCTTCCTGCTCTCCATCTGTTGGCACACACTCCCCACGTGTGGCAATCCCACAGAGGAAACATTGCCCTTCCTAACTCATTTGGAAACAGGAGCAGGAGTGCTCAGTGAAAATGCCATCTACTAATGGCCTTCTTTTTCTTTATTTTTTTAAAGGTATGTTATTAAGCTATGCCAGCTTCTAATTCACTTTCCTGTTCACAGAACAAATGTCTACAAAGGGTTTGCCCCCTTTCGGCAGTGATTTAGTTCAATTTAGGTGATTAGTAAAATCCAATGGGCCAGAAACAGTTTAGAAGGGACTCTGGGTTTGGATCCATGATAATTTTTGTGTAGAAAGTGCCGATTAGATAGATAGATAAAGATATTTGAGTGTCCATCACAAACATACCTCTTCTAAAACATAGAGAGCCCTTTGTGTAATTGTGTTTGTTTGTTTGCCCCTGACAAATATGCCAAAAACACAGACCTTCTTTATCTGGTTTTATAATGGCCATAATATCATGAGAAAAATCCTGGTGCAAAAGCTAGTATGAATTATGGGACACATCCTTCCGAATGGACTGGTTTTAGTACCAAGGCATGGATGGAGACAGCAGGGCTCTAGCGCCCCCTTTCTCTTAGCGCAGCCCCCTCCTCAACATTGGCCAGCCCAAGATCCCGGTCTTTGTTAAGGTTTTGAAAGGACGTAAGCCCGCCTTTCTGATCATTTCACGAATATTCTGAGTTTTTACATTTTTATTTTGTTGCTTTTATAATGTTTTTGCACATATTGTTTTGTGCTTCATCTTTGGTGTGCCATTTTGGGCTACCAGAAAAGTGGCCCATACATATTTGGATGGAAAGAAGGTCATAAATGGGCCATGATGAAGCTGGCCCTCCCTTGTAGTTGGTTTCCAGCATGTTGGTACTCAGCGTTCTACTGTCCCCAGAGATGGAGGTTCCGTTCTTAACCACGGTGTCTAATAACTACTGGCCATGCATGCCTCTTTTCCCTTATTAAGAACAGTAACGGTCTCAGTTTCACCCGGTGCTTGGCAGCTGAGTGGGCGAAGGCAAGGCATACCGTCCAATAAACTAATTCCAGGCAAGGCACAGGTGATGCTGGGATTCTGGCAGTCCAGAGGGCTGGGAGAGCCTTGCTACTTATCGATGGCATTGCTCTGTGAGCTGGGTCTGCGGTCCAGGAGTGCTCTTGAACCTGGCACGGCTTTTGAAAGGAGCGCTGGGCGGGCACTCGCTGTGGCCCAGCGTTCCCCATCAACTGCACACATTCTTAAGTTGTGCCCCTTTCTGGGCCTGAGGGGTTCAGCAACCATCATGCGTGTCTTCGTCACCTCTAGGACAGAACACTGCTACTATTTGCCTTATAGGTGGGGCTTCCCTTGAAGGTGGGCCATTGCTACGCAGGAGATTCATAGATTCATAGATCATAAGAGTTGGAAGGAGCCTACAAGGCTATCAAGTCCAACCCCCTGCTCAATGCAGGAAACTAGAGGAGGGGTCTCCCATCCAAGTAACAACCAGGCCTGACCCTGCTTAGCTTTCCATGCTCCTCAGACAAGTGGAGCCAGCGTGAGCCACAGGCCTGTAGAATGCAGCAGCATGGGGGGGTGGGGGGGGTGCAGAGGACAGAACACATCCAGCCAGGCCTTGGTCACCGGCTCTGGCCACCACCACCGCTGCTTGGCTTCTGGGCCCCTGGCAAGGTGGCGGTCTGGCCTTTAAAGCCCTGCAGGGCCTTGACCCAGGAAGCAGCACGTACACAGAAGGAGTTCTAGTGCAGGGGGGCAGAACCTCAGGTCCGTGAGCCAAATCCACCCCACCTGGGGCTCCAGTCGGGCACTTCAGGGTTCCCTAGATGGCCCCGCCCCCTTCCCCCCACCTGCCAGTCATTTGGTGCTTCCCTGCTCAGCTGTATTTCCCCCCCCCCGTCCCAAAAGGCTGAAATGCCAGCAACATCAAGTAGGCCGCTCAACAAGGTCTGCCACGGACGGCCTTCTCCTTATCCCATCAGCCAGAGCAGCCAGGCTGGTGGGGACTAGGAAGAGGGCCTTCTCTGTGGCGGCCCCCACATTATGGAACTCCCTCCCTAGTGACCTTCGCCATGCCCCCTCCGTGATGAGCTTCCGCCGTGCATTAAAAACATGGCTGTTCAGGCGGGAATATGGGGTGGGTTAGGTTTTTAATGAGAATTTTTTATATTGTTTTAATTATTGTGTTGTTTTGTTGTATTTTAATTGTACATCGCCCAGGGTGGCCGGGTGACCGGCCAGATGGGCGATTGATAAATATAATAAATAAATAAATAAATAAATAAATAAATAAAATGCTCCCCTGGGGCTGAGTTCCTGGCAGGAGGAGCGTTCAGCTGCCAGAGGCCGGCATCGCTGGCATTTGGGCCTGCCCCCGCTGTCTCTGGCCCCACCCTGTTTTGCCTCCAGCCCCCCCAGCACTGTAGTGTGCGCCCCCCCCCAGAGCTTCTCTGAAACCTGCTCTAGAGTTTAGTGAACAATTTCTCCACACTGTGAAAGGTCTTATAAGCCTCAATGAGATCTAAGCTAGAAGTCCCAGCTGCAAACCTTTCCTCCCAAGGAAATGCTCTGAGCTCCTGAACAATTTACAAGATTAGTAAAATAATGCCCTTTTTTTGTCCTAACAGTCCCCGACTGTTCCCTTTTTCTGATCAAGTTAGTTTGCCCTGTACCTTTTCCAGCTGCACGATATCATTTCTAAAAGGAGGAGGGATATCGTAGCCACACAAGGAGGCATGCTAGACGTGGGTGCCCCACACGGTTTCATGATGGAATCCTGAGGGTGCAGTCGGGAAGAAAGTCCTCTGCCACCCTATTTCCTTCCTCCTTTCTCTTCCCTCTGTGCTTGCAGTCCCCTGCCTGCCTTCCCCTGGCACTGAACTGGTGCTGCAGTGCCATCTTCTGACTGCCTGATAAATGTGTCTCCCAGCAGGGAAGGGGCAGGTGAACAGCAAACCCCCTCCCTCAACAAGGACAGGGAATTTGGGCCTGGTGCTTGCTCTGTGCTGCTGAAATGTGTAGCCACTGCATAAGGAACGCCACTTGGCTGCCGTCAGATGGAGAAGAAGGCATCTTTTGAATCTTGGCTTTCCCATTCCTTGCAACAGTTAACACACCAGAACCAAAACAGCTTCAGATGGTGTCAGAAGAGGAGCGTCCTTCACTCTCAGCCCCACTTAATAAAGTTGGTGTCCCCCAACCCAAAACCGTAATGAAGCAGGAAGTGTTTAATGTACAGTCTTAATTAAACCAATTAAAGCTTGAAGGACTCCTATAAATCATATACATGTTGCCAGACTGGGCAACATGTATATGATTTATTGCCAAGCTGCTGATGGCCACATGTGGACCGCACAATGGCAGAGACAGATGCACATCCTCCAGGATTAATTCAGCAATGAATTTCTCATTCTGCAGGATCCCAAATCCGCATGTGCTGCTGCAAGACTGTCCATGACTGCCCGGTGGCCCACCGGCTTTGTAGCCAGCCTAATGCCCCACAGGGAGCCTTCTCCCAGCACGGCCGGCTTTACAACCAGTCCCCCAGGAAGACCGATCCTCCAACAATCCGTGGGTGAAAAAGGGGGCATTCTTGTCACACACCTTTTCTCACGCCAAGCGTTGCTTCCTGAGCTGCGCCCCCCGCCCGCCCGCCCGCCACTGTGCACTGCTGAAGACTCTGTTCTGTCCGTGGCGGTGTGGCACTCATCAGCCCTGCAATGGCCCCACCCTCCCCTGATTTGAACAGCAAGGCAGTGTCTTCACTCCTTTGGCGAAAGATGTCTTGGAGAAACAGAACTGCCTGGTAACGTACAATCACGGTCCAAAATATTCCTCAGCAGCTGCAGCGTGTGTGAGATGGAAGGGGGTGGGTGGCACGCGAGCGTCCACCACACGCAACGCAACGGGCATTGAGGGACCAGAGGCATCCTCCCTCTCCCTCCCCTGCACAGAGATTTGACTTCCCAGGGGGGAGAAGGATCAACACCGAAGGTAGTAATGGGAGACTTCAATTTCCCTGATATCTGTTGGGAGACTTATTCAGCCAAACATGGCCCCTCCAAGAAATTCCTGAGCTGTGCTGCTGATAACTTCCTCCTACAGAAAGTGGAGGAAGGAACTAGAGGATCGGCTATCCTTGACCTGATTCTAACCAACAGAGACGAGTTAGTGGATAAAGTGGCAGTTTCGGGAACTCTGGGGGAAAGTGACCATGTTATACTTGAGTTCTTGATTCTAACGGAAGCAAAAGCTGAGTGTAGCCAAACACGTACCCTGGATTTTAGGAAAGCCAATTTTAACAAACTCAGAACAATGATTAGTAAGATCCCATGGCAAGTGACTCTCACGAGAAAGGGAGCCCAGGAGGGGTGGGAGTTTTTAAAAAAGGAAATTTTAAAGGCACAATTGCAAACAATTCCCACAAGGAAAAAAGGCAGAGGGCAACAGAAGAAGCCAATGTGGCTTCACAATAAACTCAAAGATGACCTGAAAACAAAAAAGGACACGTATAGGAAGTGGAAGGAAGGACAGGCTACAGGGGAAGAGTACAGGCAGGTAGCACAGAACTGCAGGAATAGTGTCAGGAAGGCTAAAGCTGAGAATGAGCTAAGGTTAGCGAGGAATGCTAAAAGCAACAAAAAAGCTTTCTTCAGATACATGCACAGTAAAAGACAGAAGAAAGAACTGGTGGTTCAACTACGCAATGAGGATGGCAAATTGATAACAGAAGACAAAGAAAAGGCAGAAGTGTTCAATTCCTACTTCGGCTCGGTCTTCTCCCAAAAGAGGGTCTATGACCCCCCTGGCAAACCTGAAGTGCAGACTGAAGGGGCAGAATTGCAGCTTGAGATTGATAGGCAAATGGTCAAGGAGCACCTGATTACTCTGAACGAGTTTAAATCTCCAGGGCCTGATGAGCTGCATCCTAGAGTAATAAAGGAACTGGCAGAAGAACTCTCAGAACCACTGTCTATTATCTTTGAGAAATCATGGAGGACAGGTGAAGTGCCAGATGACTGGAGGAGGGCAAATGTTGTTCCCATCTTCAAAAGGGCAAGAAGGAGGAACCTGGGAACTATAGGCCAGTCAGTCTGACATCAATCCCCGGGAAGATTTTTGAGCAGATTATAAAGAAGTCAGTCTGCAAGCACCTTGAAAACAATGCAGTGATTACTAGAAGCCAGCATGGATTGTCAAGAACAAATCCTGTCAGACTAATCTGATCTCATTTTTTGATCGGGTAACCTCCCTTGTGGACTGTGGGAATGCTGTGGACATTATATACCTGGACTTCAGCAAAGCTTTCGACAAAGTGCCTCATGATATCCTGATTAGTAAGCTAGCTAAGAGTGGGCTAGATGGAACAACTATCAGGTGGATCCACAATTGGCTACAGAATCGGACTCAAAGAGTGCTTATCAATGGTTCCTTCTCAAACTGGGGAGAGGTAATGAGCGGGGTACCACAGGGCTCGGTCCTGGGCCCAGTGCTCTTCAACATTTTTATTAATGACTTGGATGAGGAGGTGCACGGAATGCTTATCAAATTTGCAGATGACACAAAGTTGGGTGGAACAGCTAATACTCTGGAAGACAGAAACAAAATTCAAAGTGACCTCGATAGGCTGGAGCGCTAGGCCGAAAACAACAGAATGAAATTTAATAGGGATAAATGCCAAGTGCTGCACCTAGGGAGAGGAAACCAAATGCAGAGTTACAGAATGGGGGACACTTGGCTCAACAATACTACAAGTGAGAAGGATCTTGGAATTGTGGTAGATCACAAACTGAATATGAGCCAGCAATGCGATGTGGCTGCAAAGAAGGCAAATGCAATTTTGGGCTGTATTAATAGAAGTATAGCTTCCAAATCGCGGGAAGTGATAATTCCCCTTTACTCGGCACTGGTTAGGCCTCATCTTGAGTACTGCGTCCAGTTCTGGGCACCTCACTTTAAGAAGGACATAGACAAACTGGAGAGGGTTCAGAGGAGGGCAACAAGGATGATAAAGGGACTGGAAACAAGGCCCTATGAGGAGAGACTGAAAGAACTGGGCATGTTTAGCCTTCAGAAGAGGAGACTGAGGGGAGATATGATCGCACTCTTCCAGTATTTGAAGGGATGTCACACAGAGGAGGGCAAAGATCTCTTCTCGTTCATCCCAGTTTGCAGGACACGGAATAATGGGCTCAAGTTACAGGAACCTAGATTCCACCTAAACATCAGGAAAAATTTCCTGACTGTCAGAGCAATAAGACAATGGAATCAACTACCTAGGGAGGTTGTGGGCTCTCCCACTCTGGAGGCATTCAAGGTGCAGCTGGACAGACATCTGTCAGAGATGCTTTGACCTAGATTCCTGCATTGAGCAGGGGGTTGGACTCGATGGCCTTGTAGGCCCCTTCCAACTCTACTTTTCTATGATTCTATGATTCTATGAAGGAGGGCAACTCTAGCAAGTCACACCAACAAACATTTTAACAGAAGGCCGGATCAGAGACAAAAGAGGGACACATTTACCTTTGTTTTTATTAGTACTGATCTACCTTTTTGAGAAGACGCTGAAGGCAGCAGCGTACAAGGACTTGCCAGGGACAGACAGGGCTGGCCCTAGACGTTTTGCCACCTGGGCAAAGGCCCACCCACCTACCCCCGGGGTCACGGTGCGCAGTGCCCCAGGCCGGTCATGTTATTTTGGCACCTGAGAGGCAGATCTCACAAATGCCTCTTCCCGTTCCTGGCAGTGAAAATACAACAATAAAAATAGCTAACAATGTGCTGCCTTTTCATGGCACCCAAAATCCGCTGCCTCACATCGCCTAATAGGAGAGCAGGCCCTGGGGTCAGTTCAGTCAATCAAAGGGTATTATACAGTCACAGAGCCTCGCAGCCCTGGGGACAGTTAACCGAACCAGACAGTGTCCCCGAACCAACAGGAGGTTTGCACTCTTGTGCAGCTGCCCCCACTCATCTCAATGAAGCGGACGCAAGAGTCCTTCCGGGCGGGTGGTGTCCGTCCCCCCCACCCCACCCCGGTGGGGAATTCTGCGCACTCTTCGCAGCACCGGAGCGGTTGCTCCCCAGGATCTCATGCAGAAGGGTCCGCTGGAAGGGGTGGTGGTCTAGCTGCTGAATCCAAGGGCTGAGCAAGGCCCCACTGGGGCAAATGAGCCATGCGCCACCACGGCCGGGAAACAGGTCTTCTTAGGTAACCTTGGAGACAGCAAGAAAATCAAGTGCAAGAAATTGCGGCAGAAGGAGCCGGCCCGGCAGCGGGTAAAAACATTGACAGACAATGAGGAAAACAAATTGAGAGGCCGCCAGGGAGAGAGCCAGAAACCCTTGTAAGACAAAAGAAAAAGAAATCCCGTAAATATAAGGAAAGTTGAAGGGGGCAGGTCGGGAGGGGAGAAGGGGGAATTGGAATCAGGAGACTGAGAAATGGAATCTAAAGACTCTGAGAGGACCCTTCGAAGCGGCTCTGAGGTGAGCTATTTAGTAAAGCGGGAGAGAAGGGTTAGCAAGATGCGACAGCGGGAGAGCAAGCTGGGCAAGGAAAGGAGAGAGGCAGGGGAGAGATTGGGGCAAAGGAGGGAATAAAACTGCAGCGGGTGCTGGGCTCCCGATACCACCCACCGCCATCCCAAAACATTTTGGCTGCGCGAGGCAGAAAAACAATATTGTACGCACACACATTCACTGACATCAACCACAACCCAGTGGGACGTTCTCCGGCACAAGCCTGTTTGAAATAAACAGAAGCTACACATGAGCAGGAGAATTCCCCCCAGATTGATACCACCACCCCAGGCCCAGGTCACATCCGCCCATCTCCGAATCTTTTACCTCTAAAGACATTAACAATAAGGCAGCTCACCTTACCTCATGGTGCAGCTACTTCTGACATTTCCCTGCTGGCCTTCTTCAGCTCCATATCGATTTCAATAACCTTAGCAATGCTCTCAGACATATTTAGGCCTGAGAAGGAGCCATTTCAGCCCGCCACCCCCCACCCCCCGCAGAAATCAGGGATTCTCTCTCCATGTGCATCACTTTTCACCCGTCCCTCTCGCTGCCCTTCTCTGCTGTTCAGCCTCTGAGGCAGCTGACAATAATGAAGCAGTCCAAGTCCAAGTCATCACAAAAATCAAGCAACGGATAAAATGCAGTTTACCAACAAACAGCAGCAACAGGAGCAAACATGCAGGGGGCCGCTAATGCCCAGGAGAAAAAAGCTGGCACCAAAACAGAAAGTCGGCACCCGAGCAGTGTTTCTTGAGAGGGCATTGCACGGATGAGGGCCACCATGAGGGAGCTGGGGACGAAGCCCTGTGCCCCGGCCCCGGCCATCTAACGTGTGAAGACAGCAGCGGGACCCCGGACAGGGCTTCAGGCATCCTCCCCCAACCTGGCGTCTCCCAGATGTTTTGGACTACAACTCCCATAATTGCTGACCATTGCCCATGACGGTTCAGGCTGATGGGGATTATAGTCCAAAACATCTGGCGGACACCATGTTTGGGGAGGCTGCCTTAAAGAACGGGCAAGTAAGTGCGGGAGATGGCAGGCCCTCCCCCTCCCACTGAGGACCACCAGACGCCGCCTTGCACCAAAGCAGCCCCCGGCTTGGGGCCTCTGGCGCAGCGACGCAGCATGGCCTGTGCTGGCTGGCAGCCACGGCCCCGCAGGGAGCGAGGCCCAGAGGAGTCCTTCTCCACCGCGGGATGTGGGGCGGGCCTTCTGCGTGCACGCCAAGGCAGCTGCTTCGCTACTCGGCTGCAGCCTTTCTCTGAGGGTCTTCATGTGTGCATGATGGTGCATGGCCGTGCGTGATGCTGCTGCAACGCAGAATCCAGCCTGGCGCTAGCCTAGACTGTGCAATCTGTTGTGGGGGAAACCAGCTTCCCCTTTGTGCGGGTACAAGGCCTTCTTAATTAAAAACTAGATGGGCTTGCTTTGGGTACACACTTAAGGTTTTCTACTGTGATCAACATCTACTCCCTTCCCCCTATTCCCCCCTGTGTAAATTTCCAGAAAAGGAAAATAAGCAGCCAAAATGTGCTGGCCACCACGATTCTGCCCTAAGATGAAAGATCTCCATGACAGATGGCAGGACTGGCGGGGGGGGAGGGCTTGGGAAGAGTCAGTGGCCAAGGGGGCCCCTTGAACCTCATTCTGCAACTGGTGGCCTGGGGAGCCCAACTGGCCCACCACGGACCTGCCCCGGTCATCAGCCCCCACGTCTTTCTATGAGGCACCCAAGGTGGTCTGGGTGGGGGTCATGCCTCATATTTCTGATAAGGAATTTATTGGAGGTGGCAATCATAAATCTAAGTGACTGATAAGCAAAGTCATCCTCAAGATGTTATAAAATTCAACACATCCCAGTGGATATGGATATATTCTTTGCATTGATTTGGGAAAGAAGAAGAAGAAATATTACATTGCTTTAAAAATGACAGAAAGGCAATAAAAGCTGTAAGGGTTAAAAAGTACAGTAATACCTTGGATTGCAAGTAACTTGGTTTGAGAGCGTTTTGCAAGACAAGCAAATTTTTAAATATTTATTTAATTTTTTTTTACTTGATATACAAGCAACGTCTTGCAGTACAAGTACTGTAGTACGGCTTAAATTAAAAATCTCTGTACAATTTTTTGGGGGGGATTTCGTTTTGATATAAGAGTGTTTTGGATTACAAGCACGTTTCCGGAACGAATTATGCTCTCAATCCAAGGCATGACTGTACAGTAATTGAGGGAGAACCTGGATCCTGTCGAGCACAGAGCTGTCCAAGGTCTGAGAGCAGGCCTGGAAATTTAGCAGCAGATGCTGCCTGCAAGCAGCTGAACAGCCGTCCTTTACAGCCGCTGTCCGTTTTGTCCCAAGCAAACCTGGGAATTGTATTCCCATGAGCATGTTGCTGTTGTGACACTCGCTGAACTACGGTTCTCGGGATCCCTCAACAGACACTGACTTTGCTGTGGGGGGGGGGGGGCACACCTGTCATGTCATTCAGATTCTGCAATCTGAGTGGCAGCCTTTCCCTTGTCGTCTCCTTCTGCAGGACGCGGATCATGGCCCCGGGTCAGCCTTCCCAGCAGCCCAGCCCTCGCCTCTGTTGGGGGAGAGGCAGTGAGGCTGGAGACAGGCACAGCGACCCACCTCTAGCGCTTGCTCTTAATTGCCCACATTACCGATGAGCTCATCAACTTCATCTAATTAGTCCGCCAGGGCGCCATTGCCAGTCCCCTTTCCTTAAATAATGTGCTGTGTAAGACTATTACTCCCTTCGATTTAAAGGAGAACAAAAAAGTCCTTCTTGTTGACATGCCTTGCCAAGAAAAGGAAGTGGGCCCAGCACTGGACGCAGCTGGAGGGAAAGACCAGCCCGCAGGGGGTGCCCAGCCAGCACCCCCCCCCAGCAGCAACGCGGCCGCCTTGTTTGAGGCAGCCCATCCCCCACGCGGTCGCGCAGCCCCACGAAACACTCTCCACGAGGTCTGTGGCTTCTCTGCTCAGGGATGCCCATCTCTAGGGGGTGCAAAGACAAATCAATGTTCTCAGACATCAGCCAGGCGGCTCAAGCTCACTCATGCCCCATGTTAAGATTAGAATACACAAATACTTAAAAAGCAAAGGCCTGGTTGTCACCCCTATCTCAGGAAATGCTTAGCCCACCAAAAGCTGATGAGCTGAAATGATTGCCTTCCTGCCTGGTAAAAAATAAAGCCCGAACATGTTTGCTCTCAAATCAAGGCATGCGCCCTGAGAACAAGTGTGCCCCTGAGTGCACCTGATGAAGAACAAGGGCACGTCCTCAGAATGAGAAACTCCGTGTCGGACACAACGGCAGCAGAGATCCTTTGCAGCAAGGGCGCCAGGCTCCAGATGTGCCCATCCCGGATGTTTGCCTGGTTGGGACTGCACACTTGCACGTGAGAGACAGAGCCTTGTGTCCCTTGCGCCTCAAAGAACTCCATAGGCCCCTCCTGCAAAGGTTTCTGACCTACGTGGGAGAGGAGCATGCAGAAACCTCCTGCGCATGGAGGGGTGAGAAGAGCGCAGCGCCTTCCTGATCCTCTGGCTGTGTCTCGTATGGTTCAGAAAGCAGCCAGCAGCCTGGGCAAGAGAAGCAGACTTCCGAAACACCCGTGAGGTCTGTCTGTCCCTTGCTGCTGCTTCAGTTCTGATTCCTTTCTGGCCTCTGAAAGTTGATCGCTCTAAAAGTTGTGCCTGCTGCACACTTGGAATACTAATGAGGCAACAAGCTGCTCTGACACACTCATCAAAGGTGGCCTGCAGGTATATTGAGGCCCTGCTCAGGAACGGAAGCCAGGCTGTGAGGCTGTGCCCGTCCCTCCTTCATCCTGCAAGGCTCCTCTTCAAGTGGAGGGAGGAGAGTTTCTGAGTTTCTGAGAACTCAGAAACTGGGGTCCCAAGTGAACTGGCTCCTAGAAACTTCAACACAAATGCACCAGTCTCAATTCTGAATCAGAAAAAAAGGCGCTGCTGCTGCTGCAAATATGTGCCCGTGTGGTGATGCTCTGGAGACCCAGCTGGGCTCAAATCATGTCTTTGATCATGTGGGGCAACCGACAAGGTCTTGACACCCATGCGTGTGGACAGACAGCATCATTAGATGGTTTAGCCTGCCCTTCCCCAACCTAGTTCTCCTGCCTGGTGCCTTGCTGGCTAAGGGATGCTGGGAGTTGTAGTTCAACACATCTGGAGGGCACCAGGTTGGGGGGGGGCTGGTTTAGCCATGACGTGGCTCTGGGGTGAGCTGTATCTGGCTGGTGCCAGAGGTTCCTTGTTGCTGTTCTGTTCTTGCTTGAGAGAGACAATAAAGTTCTGGTGCAGCTTCCTGGCTGGGGTGTCCTCTGAGCTTTCTGTGGCACCTTGGCAAGCCAGAAGAACTGACCAAAGCCTTCAAAGGCATCACACAGTCTTTGTTTTCCCCTGTCAGGGATGGGGACTCGGACTCCAGGATTCAACTTGTGAGTCGGACTGAGTCCCCCCTCTGACTCGAGTCCCAATATTTTTAATGGGACTCGAGACTCGACTCGGGACTCAAGACCAAGGACTCGTGTTCCAAAATCGTGTTCCCCAAATGCAACATGGATAGGTTTTAGGAAGTACAGCAAGTTTATTTTTTAAAATCATTTCCCTAAAATGCAACCTTTCAGACATTTTGGGTTTGGCTGCCTCTGCCTGCCTGTTTGGGGTTCCCAGCCTCCTCTGCCTGCCTGGTCTCTTCTTAACCAGTTCCACAGTTTGAATTGTCCAAGACAAAGGCCTCTGCCTGCCTGTTTTGGGGTTCCCTGCCTCCTCTGCCTGTCTGGTTATTTTGGATTTGTCTGCCTGATCTGTTCTTGCCAAAATCAGTTGCAGAGTTTTGAAATAAAAAGGCACACTTGTGCCTAGAATTTATTTAAGCCACACATCTGAAATAGCCTTATTTTGTTGGGAAAACCCCCATTGATCTTAATAGGGACTCGTGGAGTCAGCTTTGGGAGTGATTCATGACTCGTGACTCGTGAGTCACCATTTTGGACTCGGACTCGAGACTCGGGTCCAAAGACTCGTGACTCGACTCGTGACTCAAAACCAAGGACTCTTCAACATCTCTGTCCCCTGTAGCCTTTACTAGGGTTGTTGTTACCCACAACTCAAACAAAGGGATGCCAAATTTACGTATAAACCGCTAAAACAATATTATATGTGGCTCAGGATGCCCTCTCACCTTGCATACCCCACTAATGGCCTCTTAGGGTCTCCAAAATCCTGAACCTGCATTCAGATCCCTCCTTGCCGGGTCCCACTGGCAGGTCATGATCAAAGACATGTGACAGAGCCCAAGGAGGAGAAGAAGAAGAGAACAACAACGACTGTGCAACTCCAATGTTTGGTCCCCTCTAGTGATGAAATGTTCAATTCATCGAAGCCCTACTTCCTATCTTTTGACCAGCAACCAATATTGGCTATTAGGTATGAGGCTTAGGTATTGAACTAAAATTGTATTGATAGGTTACTATAGCATTTTTATTGTTAGATCATTTTTCATATTGTTTAGTTGTTTTCAATATGATTGTATTTTCTTTGTTGGGTGCTTTGAGCTTTCTTTTTTCAGACAGAAAAGTGGTGTACACAGACAATGAAATGCAAGATTGACTATTATTGTCGTTTACTAGATCAGCCATTCCTGGATTAATCATCATTGGATGAGTTGTCGGGAATTCCCTGTCACCCGTCTGTTCAGCCAGATCCTGGCCCCAGACTGCTGGCTCATGGACCAGAGCAATTCCACAGCCACATTTTATTTTTAAGCAAGCCACGGCCGCCACCCTGAGCTTGAACTCGGGAGGACTTCCTTTTCTACAGCCTTGCGTGTGCTCCTGCTTCTCTGCTGCTGCTGCCTGCTGCCAATATTGATCCCTCCTCCAAGCAACTGTCTGCCGTCGTAAGGACTGTGCCCATCCACGCTGGGGTTGGGGGAAGATTCGGCGAGTCATAAAAACATAAGAAGAGCTGTGCTGGATCAGACCAAAGGCCTATTCAGTCCAGCATTCTGTTCACACAGCAGTGGACAACTAGATGACCTAATGGGAAGCCCAGAAGTAAGACGACTGCAACAGCAGCACCCCTGCTCCTGTACCCCAGCAACTGGCATACAGAGGCATTCTGCCTCCACTAATAGAGGTAATCTATACCTAGCCATCATGAGTTCATGACTAGTAGCCACTGATAGCCTTCTCCTCCATGAATTTGTCTCATCCCACTTTTCAAGCCATCCAAATTGGTGGCCATCACTACATCTTATGGAAGAAAATTCCATAGTTTAACTCTGCAATGTGTGAAGACATCCTTCTTTTCATCTGTCCTGAATCTCCCACCCTTCAGCTGTGGGATGATCCCTTTGGGTCCTAGTATTATGAGACAGGAAGAAAAATTGCCTCCCTCTCCGCTTTCTCCACACCAGGCATAATTCAGTACACCTCCATCATGTCTCCCCTTATTCACCTTTTCTCTAAGCTAAACAGTCCCAGTCACTGTAAATTTTCCCCACAGAGATGTTGTTCCATCCCCTTGATAATTTCGATTGCTCTTTTCTGCACTTTTCCAGCTCCTTCTGTCCCTGCAGTCTAAGCTGTACAGGGTGATGTGGAAGCCCTGGCTTTCCGGAATAATGCTGGACCTTTGGAGGGAAGAGACACCCCTGTTTCCACCTGCCTTGTTGCCACATGCCCAGCGCTAGGAGCCTTCATAAGGGAGCTGCTGCTCCTTTTCATGTGTGTGAAGCAAGGATGTGCAAATCTGCAAAACTTGAGCTTGCCAAAGTTCTCTGAATTCCACCTCAAAGCTTGTTCCAACTTGTGTCTGTATCAGACTGCGAGCTTTGGTTTCCCCCCCTTCTTTTTGCATGAAAATCCATGCATATTTTCATGTGCATTTTTCCAAATGTATGCATCAATTGTGCACATCTGTCAAATGTATGCATTCTTCTCCTATTGATTAAAGTATATTTGTGCACATTTTTCAAAAGTACACATTCTTCATGTTAATTTTTTAAATATATGTATGCTGCCGAGTGCTTGGTGGGGGGGGGGGGTGTCCACAAATCAGACTGCAACCTCAGAAACATACAGATTTCAACCACAGATTGTATCCAAATCAGTGTTCAGTCCAGAAGGTGTGAACTGGGTAAACCCTGATCAAAAACAAACGGAAATTGATTTCACCTCTCTCCCTCGTGTGAAGGTGTTTGTGTCATCTTCAGGGAAGCTTGAAGGCATCTGCCCAGGGAGAGACTTTTCCCATCTTGTCTCTGCTGCCAAGAGACAGCCAGGAGAGGAGTCGCCGTGAGGGTGAGGGTGCTCTTTCGTGGCTCAAGACACGGGACCCTGGTGAGAGCAAAGAGGGTCTCTTTCTGCAGCCTGCGGTTGGGCTCTTTGAAGTGCCTTTTTTCTTTCCCTTTTTTGTTGTGAGTTTGATGTGGATGAGATACCTTATTGTTAGGTCTCTTAACAGGAACGGTTTAGTGAATTGTTTAATGTGAGTATAATGCTGATATTATTGGTACTGGAACTTATTAACTGACGTGTTGGTATGTCTTGTGCTTATTTAAATTTTTTATATGGTACTGTAATCGAGTTAATATTGTATTTTAATTATGGCTATTGTATTTGTTTGCTTTTGTGAACCACTTTGAGCACAATGCATTGTGGGAAATGTGGTATACAAATAAATTGACTATGACTAGATATGTTGGAGAAATCTGCAACAGATGCAAATGAGTTTGGATTTCTATGTATCCGACCTGCAGATTCTGCAGTGGGCCGGCTTTTTCCAAGTCACACGAGTTCTGCAGACTTGTAGACCAGTTATTCACTTTGCGGGGGATTTGTGCTAATTAGCATTAACTGATGCAGATCACCACATTTGCACAAGTGCGTATCAGCACTAATGTGCACTTGTGCAAATAGAATGCAATTCTGGTTTTTAAAAAAATCCAATTCTGTCAATAGGTGGATAATGGAACGGCTTATGCTGGCTCAGCTTGTCTGAGTGTGGAAAGCTAAGCAGGGTCAGGCCAGGTTATTACTTGGATGGGAGACCCCTCCTCTAGTTTCCTGCATTGAGCAGGGGGTTGGACTCGATAGCCTTGTAGGCCCCTTCCAACTCTATGATCTATGAAATCTATGAAAAGATGCCTGACCATCCAAGAAACACAGATGGGGTGGCATTACCAAAATCCACGCATCCCTAGCTATGGCTATGGCCTTTCCTAAAAGACACATCAATGCTTAGAACAGTTCCCCTTCCCTTCTGCAGGAGAGGGTGGGGAGGTGAGGTCCTTCCAGTCTGCTGGGGCCTCGCCTTTAGAAAGCACCAAGCAAGTGCAGATGTTATGACGGTGACGCCCCCGCCCCCCCCCTCTGTATATTAAGCTTTAACTGGAGACACTGCCTTTCCGCAGTTCCAGGAACGCAGCCTCTGTCTCTCTCCTTCCTTCTCTGTTTGTTGGAATCAATGCAATCCCCCTAAAAGCTCATAACTCGGAGGTAATTATAAGAAGCATCAATTACCCCACGATGTGGATTCCATGAATTCAATTAATTTGCATAGTGATCGATTCAGCCGGGTCCTCTCCAGGCTCCCAGGAGAAAGTTAGGGACATTGTTCTGCACGCTATTGATTTTACAATGTAAAACCAAACCGCACCATCCTCTTATTCAGTGCTGTTCATTCAGCCATATTAACTTTCAGATCATTTATTTTGTATGTCTTTCAACTCTGTTTGTTGCTATCACACAAATGCAGAGTATTACATTGTAGAGAATAATTGAATCAATACACAGTCATGGTACTTTGGGTCTCCCAGACTGCTGGCAAGAGGTCTTGCAATGAAGCTAGGAGAGGGATTTTTTCTAACCTTTCCAGTTATTAAAACGCTTGTCTGGCTCCATATTAACTTTCGGCGCTGCGCGTTTGTTATTGTTTCGCCCGGCCTTGGAGTGGGAGAGGCAAGCGCGTTGATGAATAGGTGGAGAGGCTTCTCCCTCTGTCCTCGCCTGACAAGGCTGTTTTTGCAGCATCAACAGTCACTGCCCTCACGGGGCGCGTTGCGACGAACATCACTTCCCCTCCTCTAGCGACAGAACGGCAAGGCTGTGGGGGACCTGACACAGCCAGGCAAACAGAACAGGGCCACGGTCAGCCCCACAGGAGGGTGCATCGCTGGGGGAAAGAGGGAGGAGGAGGAGGAGGAGGAGGAGGAGGAAGGGGTGGCACTGCCAGGGTGAAGGGTGGGTGGGAATATTTCTGGATCATTGTTTTCCTCTTTGTTTTCCTCTTTGAACTTGCCAGAAAATGAAACACACAGAGGAAATGCAAGCACTCTTGGTCCACGAAGTGTGATGTGTTTGTTTTCTTTCACTACAATTAAAACCGGACACAAGCTGAAATGTCTTCATTCCAGAGCCAGCCATAGAGCAGCTCAGCATGGGATGTGACTGGTGCCATGTGTACTCCTGCCGTAATGATCTTGCTTCCCGGCAGTCCACATTTCCCATAATGTCTCTTTGCAGCAAGGTCTCTCTCAGCAAGGCGAGAGACTAGCGTGGCATCCAGCCCTGCACCTTTTCAGTCCCCGATTGAAAGCCCCCATTTGATGGGAAGGCAGGTGACAGGAAAAGGGTGGGGATGGGGAAACTGCCCTGAGCCCATCTCTCCATCATGCCCTGCCCTAGTTGCCTGCCATTGGTTATCCCATGCAAGGGAATGTGCTCGCTTTTTGACCAGCTTTCAGCATGGGAGTGCCATCGATGTGTGCCTCTGTGGTTCCCCACAGGCAACGGGTGCGTCATCGTGGCTGTCGAAGAAGCACCGAGCCTATCGGGGAGGGCCGTGGCTCAGTGGCAGGGCCCCCGCTTTGCGTGTAGAAGGCCCCGGTTTCAATCCCTGGCAGCATCTCCAGGTAGGGCCAGAAAACTTCCTGCCTGAAACCCTGGAGAGCCGCAGCGGCCTGTCAGTGCTGACAGTCCTGGCCCGGATGGACCAACGGCCTGACTCGGCGTAAGGCAGCATCCTGTTCCTCTACTGCAGTGTTTCTCAACCTTGGGTCCCCAGATGTTTTTGGCCTACAACTCCCAGCATGCCCCAGCCAGCATAGCTGGCTGGGGCATGCTGGGAGTTGTAGGCCAAAAACATCTAGGGACCCAAGGTTGAGAAACACTGCTCTACTGCTCGGAAGTGAAATCTCCTGGCCCTGGAGAGCTGACGCTCGTGCCTTGCGGTGAAGCAGGGGAAGCGGCGCCAACCCCAAAGAGGCCCCTGCTAGTCCAAGGCCGGGGCGCTGGCCCCCTTCGCCCCCTCCTGCCTGCACACGCCCACAAACAAGGCAGCCACCGCTCGCCCTCTCGTGCAGGTCCAGTGCGCCCAACACTCACGGGTCCAGAGGGGGTCAGTGGGGCGGCGTAGAGGTTCACGCGCAGGACTTTGCTTGCGGGCGCCTGGGTTCAAATCCCTGCTCAGCCACGGAGCTCACCTTGGGCCAGTCACTCTCCCTCCGCCTAACCTACCTCACAGGGTGGTTGTGGGGATAAAGGCGAGGCGGAGAACCATGTGTGCCGCCTTGAGCTCCTCTGAGGAAGGGCAGGGCGTTATCAATAACAAGAACCTCCCCGCATCAGAATGCACCCCAAGCCACCGCTGTGCGCCTCAAAGGCACTCCCCCCACATCGTCCAAAGTGTGCCGGGACCAGATTTCTCCACATCACCTGCCAGCAATACAAGTGCAGGAGGGCTCCGTTGCGCTGTTTTGTCGTTTGTGGTTGCTTTTTTTAATGAAACCCCAGTTTTGCGTCTCACTTTCCGCAGGGTGCCGGGCCACACAGATATGTTTGGCATCTGCAAATGGAGAACACTCTAATGGCTGCATTCACTTCTCCAACCTTGGGTCCCCAGATGTTTTTGGCCTACAACTCCCAGCATGCCCCAGCCAGCGTAGCTGGCTGGGGCATGCTGGGAGTTGTAGGCCAAAAACATCTGGGGACCCAAGGTTGGAGAACACTGCGCTAAGCTGTCGTGCGGGCTGCTGGGACTGCGAGAGGGAGGCAGGGAGGGGGGTTCAGACCCACAGCTCCTTCCCCTTCCCACGATCATGGCCTGCTGGAACACCAGAGACGCTGCCTAGCTCTGACGGGCAGCCACCCTCCAGGGTTTCAGGCAGAAGGCGGCCTTTCTCATCACCTGTTACCTGACCTTTCTAACTGGAGCTGCTGCTGCCAGGGATTGGACCCGGGACCTTCTGCCTGCAGGGCAGGTGCTCAGCCACTCAGCCACGGCCTCTCTCCTTTATGTTGCCACCCATTAGGAAGCAAATGGGTGTGGCGTAGTGTGGTTAGAGTGCTGGACCGGGACTCGGGAGATCCGGGTTCTAGTCCCCGCTCGGCCATGAAACTCACTGGGTGACTTTGGGCCAGCCATTGACTCTCAGGCTAACCTACCTCACAGGGTTGTTCTGAGGATAAAACGGAGAGGAGGAGGAGGATTGTGTAAGCCACCTTGGGTTCCTTGCAGGAAAAAAGGTGGGGTTTAAATATAATAAATAAATAAATAAAAATGGAACCCATTTGCCTTCAGGGGCTCCAACGCCCAGGGCTTGTGGGAGGCCAGAAGCCTCTCTGGTCCTGCTGTGCCTCTCAGGGCAGCTGAACCGGGGGAACTTCCGCCTTCCCTTCCTGGCCCAGAGGAGACCAGCTCAAGGCCAGGCTTCCCACACCTTTTCTTCTTTGCCTTTCATCCCATGCCGGGGCCCAGACATATCCCAGGATTCCTGGGGGAGCTCAACGCACAGGGGTGTCCCCATAGAAGCAGCCCGGCCCCCCGGCCCATTTCTGCCCCAGGCCAGGCTGAACCAGTCCCCCTGCTTTGCTTTCTCTTCCTCAGAAGTTTTGGCCACACACATCAATCCAAAGGATTCAGGGAGGAAAAACGTTCTGGAGAAAAGTCCCCAAGAAAGGGGGTGGGGGGAGAGAGAGAGAATCCTTCTCCTTAGATTCAAATGGCTGTGAAAGGAGAGGCCGTTTTTTATTTTGGTGCACCCTCCCACCAGGATCTTAGACAGCTAAATAGCAGAGTGCCTGTTTCCTTCAGATAACCAGTTCCCAACGAGCACCCTAATTGTCCCCGGAGTCTCTCTGCCGCCGTACCGAGTAGGTCATTTACTGAAACGTACACACGACTAAATAAAAATCCATTTTCCAAGCGAAAATTCTATTCTTATCTGAGTTCTGCAAGAGGGTTGCAAGCGGGCCGTGTTAATTGAAGCTTTGATGTTTGTTGGAGGGGGCCTCTAATCAGCTCCACAAAAGGAGCCAAGACTCTGCATTGTGTACGCACCCTGCAGCAACAGCCGCAGAAAGGGATGCGGCCCCAGGAGCCTTGCAGGTGGCCGGCTCAACGCAAACCGCAGCAGCGGCCCGCACCGCCCGAGCGAGAGGGCAGGGAAGGGGACACGGGCAGACAAGAGGGGAGGCGAGGCAGGCACCCCGGCGTGGCAAGGTGGGTGCCATTCCTCCCCCGCCGTGAGGGGCCAGGCGCTGTCTGGGCCAGGAGGGACGCTAGAGATCTAGGACCCTGGACTGGCATTCCTCCAACGGCAGACCCAAAACATGTCGAATTTTTGAAACCCAAGGGAGAAACTTGTTTGGTGAGTGGGAGGCTCCCTGTTCCCCCAGATGTCATAAAATCGCTGTGCCTCCACCACCACCATCCCAGTTGTTCAAGCCAATACCAGGGCAGGAAAACTGCTTTGGGCTGTTTTCGGGACAGCTTTTAGCTTTGACTCTGATTTTCAGATATTCACCTTTCCTGTTGTTTTAGACTTTTTAATGTGAACCAGTTTGAGAGCCTGACTTCTGAAAGGCAACAGTACGAAGACTGTAAATTGATACTTCCTTTGACAGCTAAATAAATAGCTCTATTGGGGAAATCAATTAAATAAATAAATAAATGGCCTCTCAAGAAAAGTGCACAAGGCCATGTACAAGAACGTCCTAAAGCAACAACAGCAACAAAAAACAATTTAGTACTCAACAGTCATTAAAAAATAAAAGTTGCAATAACATGGCCGAGAGATTCCCCAATATTAGAAGGCTTTGTAAATATTTTCTCCTGGTGCCTAAAGCTTTGCAAAGAGCCTTCTCCCCTCCTACCATAGCCTTCTAAAACAGTACCACAAAAGGTACAAATCCCCTTGTAATTTGACCCCTGTTGGTGTGCCTCTTTAGTGTGAGTGTGTCACACACCCAGCATCACAACTGCGTATGAGGTGCAAATCTGGTACATGCCAGCAACTGGCACACAGAAAGCGGGAAAAGCAGAAACTTGTGCCAGATAAACAGACACACCCCATAGCGCTGCATATTTCACAAAAACAAACTGGCTCCTGGATCATTAGATCGTAGTGTGTGTGTGTGTGTGTGTGTGTGTAGCATAGTTCACATACTTGCACAATCCGCAAGACAGTGCAGATCCCTAAATGTGTCAAAACGTGCCTTCAGAGGCCACGAGTGACACACAACGCCGGCAGTCTCATCCACTGCCTTTCAAATGATAACAGACTTTTTCTTTAACCACTTTGGCACGTCTTCAGCAATATCCTCCAGCAAATCAAGCGATTCCCTTCTTGGGATGTTTTCAATCTGTTTTATGTTGATTTTAATTAAAGAATTTGAAACCGAACAAACAGTTCGTAGCAGGTGGCTATACAAGTGTGAAATAAGCAAACTGTTTTATCTGCCACAAAAGTCCGCCAGTAAATTTCTTCAAATTAATCTGAGCCTTTGAAAAGCCGGTTGATTCCGACCGAAACGCTCAATGATATGGTCTCCCCCGTTTCCTAAGATTTCTGTCTCCGTCCCTATCTTTAGGGATTGGTTCATGAGGATACTGAGATGCTGACAGGATAACAAGAATCACTTGACAGGTTGAGCTTGGGCTGCTGTGGCAGGGTGCATTTTTCCCTGGAAGAGCGGGGATCGGTTCCGTTGCGATGGTTTCCAGTGCTGGGTACTGCTACCCTACCACACATCTGTTGGAATGATGGCATCCAGCATTTGTAAGAGCCATCATTGTTGTGCTCTGTACATTTGAAGCCTAGAGACATTTCTCCAGAGGGAGAGAGTGCCAAGGCTTGATATCCACACATTTTCAGTTGCTTTTCTTTGCTTCCTTCTGCTTGCCTTTCGTCAGCATCTCATTATCTTCCCTCTGTTAAAAGTCCTGTGCCAGGAAAATTTGGGAAACTGCACCGTAAGCCAGGCTGAGTAACCAGCTAACTAGACACACCACCTAATCCACAGCCCTTTTCAACCCGCCAGTGGAACCGCCACGATTCCAATGACATTTCTCAGAACCGCACCCCAATATTCCTAGATACAGGAATACTGGCTGCCGTCCAGTGCACACTGGGGCTGCGTCAACCCCACTGAATTCAGTGGGATATAACCTGCCTAACTCAGCTACACCTTTCGCCACAGAGCATCCGCCATCAGTGCCGCTTACACATCTGGAATGAGGCCAATGTACATTGAGCCCGAGCAGTCCAGCTGCCCTGGCAACCCCAGCTTCCCGTCCGGTCAGAGAAAAATCTTTTCTAGTCTGCGTCTGCCAAGTGACGTAGGGAAGGGTAGGGCAGGATGTGGCCACACGTTTCCCAGCCTCCTTTCTGTCAGTCCTGAAGACTGCCTGCACTTTGGCAAGGTGGCCTTTCACTGCAAACAAGGCGCTTCCTTCTGCATTAACCTTGAGATACAAAAACGGTGAAGACCCTTTATCTCGGCAACAGGCTGTGAATGCTGATCAGCCACAGGGAAGCGGAGTGGGAGGCCCCGATGCCCACAAGTGTTTCTTCTGGCAAGCCTGCGCTGGAGATAGTGCAGGCAGAGGGGGGAAGCCCACCACTGGCTGCTCATCATCTCCCACACGGGCCCTCTTTCAAAAGCCTTATCAGCATCGCTCCACAACCACATTTGATTATCCAGAAATATCAGAGGGAGTGATAAAAATCAGAAGGCAGGCCTATGGAGGATGGGGGGGGGCGGTCACCTCTCCTTGCCACAGAGTTCATTGCAGGGTTCCCTTGGGGGAGCTGGAAACAGGGACAATCTTCTCGCCACCCGCCCAAAGGTGAGAAATGCCGCTGCCTTTGAGAGCTGGGACAATGGCATTTTTGTGTTCTTATCTTCCAGGCAAGCTGCTCTGCCAAAATATTTTCTAAAATCTACTTCAGAAAGAACCCTGGGCTGTTAAGCCTTGCAGCCTGCTTCCAAAACACACAGAAAATTATGATATGTGCTGCTGTCTATATATCTGCCAGCATTTGAACATCCCAGAGAGGAAGGTTGAGTAGAAATGTAAAAAGAAAGAAAGAATTCCACTCTGGCTATAAATTCTTGCATTCCAAGCAAGCAGCACTCTTGTGTCGCCTGCAGACAAAGCAGCTTAAGGTTCTGCAAGGTCTGCTGGCGGCAAGGCCTCCAGTCCGAGCAACCCAACTGCGCAGGGTTTCTTAAGGAGCCTGCAGCAGAGGAGCAGCTGCCTGGAAAGGAACTCTGCTTTGGCTTAGCAACTCAAGTTTTGAAAGGCTTGACCTAACCGGCTTGCAGAGGCCATGCAAAGTGCTTGCTTTCATCTACCAAGTTCAGGTGTCATTATTTATTAAAGTATTTATGAATGGCCTTTCTTCCCACCGGCATCCTTGTCGGTCTGTACATGGTTAAGAACACAGTTCTGGGACTACCAAGCAAGGGGATAAAGGAGTGATAAGCCCATCAAACAAATGAAAGATCTGGGCAAAAAATACGGAGTCATTTGGGAGTGCCTGGCCGTACGCTCCCACGGCTGTTGGCATATTAGGCCTCCTGTCCAGAAGGGGACCCCTCACACCCTAATTCTCCATCTCCGCCTCCAACAATACTCTGAGACGGTAAGAGGCTCTTCAAACGCCATTCAGGTCCCTAGGCGAGCAGCAGGATCCATCATGCTCAGGATCAAACAAGGACGGCTGCTGAAAAATCTACCAGGTCCACTCCTGGCCCGATTCTCCCTGGAAGTCTGTGTGTGGCAACAGGAGACAGAGCCTGAACAAACTCAAAGCGTGCCAGATGGCGGCTGAGAATCACACCAGGCCCACATATTCCATGCCTGTGCCAGGGCAAATGGCTCTTTGAATCAGCGATCAGTGTTTGCAGCTGAAGGAGCAAAGCAGGAAAACAAACAGCTCTCTTGGAGGCTGCTAGAAGATCTTCTCCGTGCCGCTGATGCTTTCCCTGGAAGACTGCCCACGCCGTCGCTCTTTGCCAATGGAGAAGGAAGACCCCAAAGGCCAAACTGGGCCGTGATTGCCATTTGATCATTGGTGAGAGAGCTGGTGCGCTCTGGGGTTGCTTATCTGAGTTCTGTCAGCCAATCCAAAATGCAGCCAAAAGCCAATGAGACGCCGCTGTGCATGGAGTAGACACAGGAAGATGCCTTGCACTGAGTCAGCCCCTCAGTTCCTCCAGCCCAGGGTTTCAGACAGGAACCTTTTCCAGCCCCACCTGGAGATGCTGCCAAGGACTGAGCCCGGGACCTTCTGCATGCAAGGCAGGGGCTCTGCCGTGGGCAACAGCCCTTTCCCTTCTGCAGCGTTGGGTCCAGAATCCAGTTCAGCACAGAGAGAGACAGAGAGAGAGAGAGAGAGAGGTGATGATTTTTAATCCAGCCCTGCCTACAACCCAGCAGGTCAGCAAGCGCATGTGTGCCATCCCAGGCAGGAGATTGTCCTCGGCCTGTGTGACTCCTCCAGGGTGTTGTCAACAGAGCTGAAACACAGGAACAGATCTCACATCCGTCAGCCTCTCTAGCCAGGTGCAGCAGCTTAAGCAAGCAGACATCCTGTAGGAAGTGAGTCCTGGGGGTGCAGCTACACCTGTTTTGGCCATTGGCAGAAGGCGGGCTGGAGGCTGCAAGTGTATCACCTTTTGCCAGCCTAACATCCACACAACAAATTAAATTAGTTGAGAGCGAGAGGAGTTATCGACCTCTAACCCTGCTCCATCCAGGGAGAAGTCCGTTGTCTGTCAGCTCTGCTTGTTGCACTAATGCTCAGCAAATGCAACACGCATTCTACCATCTCGGCCTCCCGCAAGACATCAGCCTGGGAAATTAGAGGAGCAACTTGTGGCCAGCTTCACTTGTGCCAGGCATGCTGGCGAAATTGCTACAAGAAGCACAGCTGTCCTGGGATTGCTTCTCATTTCTCTCTCTCTCTCTCTCTCTTCCACACACACTCATCATTCCACACACACAACCTAGGGGAGGATATATATGCATGCATAAGTATTGGACTTGCTTATAGCCACAGCTGGCCAAACAGACATTAGTCAACCCTCCAGACGGCCTTGTAGCTCTCTTTAACCTCTGCCTAACAGCCAGGTTGTAATAAAATTCTCAAGTCAAGCTCAGTTTCACACCTCCCCACATCAGATATTTTCTGCAAATCTAAACGGACTGCCGAGTCTGCCACTTTCACCATCCAGCTCACACCTTCCTCGAACAAGAATCATACAGAACCACCAGGAACCTACAGCCCGGAGGTCTGGCTGGTGGGCTCAACCCAGCGTGTGGAGTTCAGTCCTCCCATGCCGCTACTTCTTTGGGCATTTCCCTCCCTTTGTTTGCCGATCCAAAGTCCCGTTGCCTTCCTGCTGCCATTAGCAGAGGTGCTGCTGTATGAGACCTACACAATGTCCTGCCAGGTTCAGAAGCACGCGGGTAATTGTGCTTTCCAAACCTTTTCAAAACTTCTATGCAAACACTTGCCAATTTAAAAACCATTTTCAGAAATGTTTAGTTGGCATTCTGGCCAAAGAAATAACCCAGGCATAATTTTTTTAAGATTTATTTTCTTATTTATTACTATATTTATATCCCACCCTTTTTTCCTCCAAGGAACCCAAGGCAAATTACATGATCTTCCTCCTCTCCATTTTATACATTTATTTATTTATTTATTAGACTCCCTATAAAACAGTGTTCTCCAACCTTGGGTCCCCAGATGTTTGTGGCCTATAACTCCCAGTATGCTGGGAGTTGTAGGCCAAAAACATCTGGGGACCCAATTGGGATGTTTTAACCAACCTTACAGTGTGTATAATGCCTAGAGAGTTTGTTTTATAGCAGTGTTCTCCAACCTTGGGTCCCCAGATGTTTTTGGCCTACAACTCCCAGCATGCCCCAGCTACGCTGGCTGGGGCATGCTGGGAGTTGTAGGCCAAAAACATCTGGGGACCCAAGGTTAGAGAACACTGCAATAAAACAATAATAAACCAACATACAAAGCACTGTACCTTTAAGAATTGTACCAAAGGCATGATTTTACCAGGTGAGACATTCTCCATTGTACAGCCAGAGGATGTGAACAAACTGCTTGGAGGACTGAGGCGCACCTCTTGCTCACTGGACCCTTGGCCATCCCGGCTTCTGAAATCAGCCGTAGCTGGGCTGGGTGCTTGGGCCTCAGAGGCGATGAATGCTGCCTTGAGGGAAGGGGTGGTCCCTGCCAGCTTAAGCAGTGGTGAGGCCACTCTTGAACAAACCTAGCTTATTAGATCCATTGCTTTCTGCGAATTACTGCCCAGTGTCACACTTGCTATTCTTGGGCAAGTTGCTGGAGCATGTAGTCGCTTTGATTCCAGGTAGTGTTGGATGCTGCTGACTATCTGGATCCACCCCAGTCTGGCTTCAAACCTGGTTTTGGGACAGAAACAGACTTGGTCAGCTTAGTAGAAGACTTCTGCCGGGGAATGGATGGGGGAGTGTGACCCTGCTGGTTCTGCTTTGAACTCTGAGCTGCTTTCGATACCATCAACCATGGTACCCTTCTTTTACCATTTATCTGGGTTTGGCATAGGAGGCACAGTGTTACAGTGGTTCTGATCCTTCCTGGAGGGACGGTCTCAAAGGGTGGTGCTTGGGTGCCACAAAGTTCCCTCTTGTCCCCAGTGCTCTTCAACAGCTACATGAAACCACTGGAGGAAGCCATCTGGAGGTTTGCGCTGAAGTGTCACCAGTATGCAGAGGACAAACAAACTGAGACTTAATCCAGACAAAGTGGAAGTACTGTGGATATGGAAACTGAGGAATCTGGATAGAGGATTACACCTGGTCCCAGGTGGGGCTGCGCTCCCCCAGAAGGACCAAGTGAGCAGTTCGGATGTGCTCCTGGGCTTGGTGCCAACTAGGGACGCTTGGAGGGAAGTGGTGACCACCAGGCATACTTTTCACCATCATCATCATCAGGCGATCACTCGTGACCGAGTAAGATTGTCTTCCGGGATAAAAGGAGGAAATTCTAAAGAAGATCGTGTAGACTCTAGCGATGGGTCCGTAAGTGACTGTGGAGGCCAATTCTAGATCCACACAGCTTCCCACAGTGAGGACACAGGTTACCAGATAGAAGATGGTCCTGTAAAGGATTCATTTGACGTGCTTTCCGCTTAGCACGTTTCTCCCTTTCACCTTGCACTCGGGCTTCTTCAAAGTCCATGGAACCTTTGTGAAAGGCCAACCTCCAACCCTTATCTGGAGAGGGGGGAACTTCCCTCAGTCATTCATGCTCTGGTGACATCCAAGCGGAACTATTGCAATGTGTTGTATGCGGGGCTGCCTTTGAAGACGATTCAGAAACGTCAGCTGATGCACAATCAGGCCACCGGGATATTGGTGGGGGCGGGCAGTCAGCTCCTGTGACACCAATACCGCACTAGCTGTACTGGTTGCCAGTGCATTTCTGAGCCCAATTAAAAGACTTAAATGGTTTGGATCGGAGCTATCTGAAGGGCTGCCTTCTCCCACACCAGCCTGCCCACACTCTGAGGTCATCAACAGAGACCCTTCCCAGCTGCCTGCCACCAAAGGTGGTTAGACTGGTTAGTACAAGGGAGATGGTCACCACAGTGGTGGCCCCACACCTCCAGATCCAACTCCCATCAGGGGTTGGCCAGGCCCCTTCTTTGCAGGTCTGCTTCAGGAAAGCTGCGAATACCCACCTTTTTCACTGACCTTTTCTTGAGCCTGGACTGCTGGACTTTATTGGCAGGTTTTGTTTGTATTGATTTTAATTGGCAATCTCTGTTTTTATGGATTTTATCGTATCCACTTTGTGGATTGTATCTGGTACACCACCTTGAGAGGGTTCCACCCTTAGAAGCAGCCTAGAAATAATTTTAAGTAGATAGCTAGATTTCTCCAGTGATGAGAAGCAGCACATGGCAGAATTCTCCCTACTGAGGAACCACACTACTGCACTACACAAACCAAAAGATGTGGCATCCTGGCACATTTTAGACCTGGAACTCTGTTTTTATATACTCCATAAAACCCCTAAGCTATTCCTGAGACCCTCCTCCTCCAAGACTGGAAGAAGTAGCCATTCCAGCAGTGGGCGCACACACAGCACTTCCTGCCCAGGTACTGAGGGACACTGGTGGAATTTTATGTAAGGGGAGCCCAGGAATGTAGGGACGGGTAGGTGTCCAGGACCTGGGAAGAGCGGGGACCACAGTTAATACGGGTGGGCACACTGGTAAAATGTAGGCCAGGACTGAGGGTCGTCAGCATGGCCTGAGCGGGGTGTGTGTGTGTTTCAGGGCACATTGATCAGGATAGAGGTGCGTTATCTGAGGAACAGCATGAGAGCTCAACTTGTTCTATGTTGCCCTGCTATCCCCTGAAGTAGGAGAACTGCAGGAGGAGGCGTTCCTGGTGTGAACCACGCCGGCTTGTCTGAAGTCCATGCGAGATTGGCCTCCCGCTGAGCTTCATTTCAGAATCTGGGGATGTCATTACAGGGGGGGGGGGGGAACAGAACTGTTTGCTCACTGATCTGTGCACCGATTTTCATCAAAACCTCCCCATCTAGTTGCCTTGGGTGACCTTCCCATGGGGGCGATTAGGCACCACAGAGGCCCAGTCTGTGTAAGAAAGCCTGCCTGGTCCTGTTTGACACAGAAATGAGCAAACGAACCCTTCCAGCAGCGATCTCTCCCGGGAGCTCAAGGAGACCCATGGGGGGGAAGGAACTCACCAGGGGGGGCTTTGTGATCCGTAACAGACCCGCTTCTCTGGCCCATTCCTCCCTGCGGTCCCAACTTTGACCACAAGGGAGCGCTGCGGTGAGAACGAGACAGCGGCAGAAGGAACTTCCCCAGTTCCGTCGGCAAACGGTCCACACTGATCAGAACAGAACAGAACAGAACAGAATGCCCTGAACAGAATGAGGAAGCTGATGGAACTTGTAGGTGTGGATTAGTGCCCCGGGGCACGTGGATTAGTGGTGGCGACACTTCGCACACTTTTAGCCATTCTTCTGTGACAGGAGGATGGATTTTGTCCCCCCCCCCCCCTCCTTCCTCCTGCCTGCCTGTGGGTGGAATGGAGCTTCTACTCCATGTTGGTGATCAAAGCCATTATTCTGGGTTCGGCTATTTCTTGTTCGCGTGACCAGACTAGAAAAGCACAAGTGCCACGGCCACACCCAAAAATGCATAGATCAAGCTGACCAGGCTCTTCCCTTCTTCCCGGATCCAAGAATGCACCACAAACTCCAAACAAATGGTTCAAACCCTGCTCGCTTCCATGTCAGTATTGTGCTGGGGCCAGGCAGGGGTCTCTTTTCATCAGGCATGGCAGGCAACAGGTGGCCTGGGGGGGGGGGAGCCTGTCTCTCAGCACCCCACCCACCCACCCACCCCATTGCTCAAATGGGAATGGCAAGTCCAAACCTGGGTGGGCAGTAAACACTAAACAGAACAGCCCCATTTAAGGCTGCTCGTATTTGTGCACTGAACAAGTGGCGTGGCACGCAGACACCACAAAGAAAAGGGCGACCAAGTGCTCAAGGGGCTGGAGCAACTCTCTCACGAGGAACGGCTACAACATTTGGACCTGTGTCAGGTAGTTAGGAAAAGGGTAAGGGGGGGCATGATAGAGGTGTGTGTAAAATGATGCCTGGTGTGGAGAAAGTGGGCGGCGAGAAGCTCATCTCCCTTTCTCATAACGCTAGGACCCGAGCGGGTGATCCCACGAGGCTGAATGAATGGTGGGAGATTCAGGACAGACAAAAGTGTTGGGGATCGCCAAAAGACCCGGGAGAGGATATCGCGATGTATGATCTCTCCCCTCTTGCTTTTGCAAACACAGCAGAGTATACCCAACTACAGGCGAAAAACGTGTGCATGCGGAGCTGCTGGTTAAAGCAGGGCTGACATTTAGTTGATACAGACTGTCCCTTTTGGACAGGCTGGATCTTCACCTGGTTTCCCCCTTACACTACCAATAAGACAAACAGTCTTTTGGAGGTTAAAAACAGAGTTTACTCACTCAGATCTTGCAGATTGGATACAGGCAGGCTTAAGAATGTATTTACAGTTGTGCAGGAAACATATGGTAGTCGACCTGTTCTGAACTTGGGAGAAGTTCAGAACTGCGACTCGGCTACATCTTCAGACATGTTGCACACACAAGTTCATGGCTCAGACTGTTTTCCCGGGGCAGGAAGAGAAGGCGACTGGCAACGCCCACATCCTGCACCAGGTGAGTCCTGGGTAGCATTCCACAGAGTGTCTGCTCTGGGATTCAGAGACTCTGTGGTCCCAATTACATCATGTACTTATACATGGCTTGAGGTTTTGACTGCTTATTCCCAACAAAAAGGATGGACTTCTTCACGCAGCAGCACGCCACCAGAATTCGGTACCACAAGATGTAGTGACGGCCACCAACTTGGGCAGTTTTATAAGGGGATTCCGCAAATACACGGAGGTTATGGCTATCACTCAGTGGCTACTAGTCCCGATGGCAGTATCCGAGCCAGCATGCCTTTGAATGCCAGTTGCTGGGGGGGGGCACGAGTGGGAGGGGGCTCGTGCACTCATGCCCTGCTTCTGGGCCTCCCCCCTGGGGCATCTGGTTGGCCAATGTGGGAACAAAATGCTGGGCCAGGCTTTTTGTTCTGATCAGCATGTCCCATGTTCTTCTATTCCTACAGCATAGTCAATCTCACGCAGGCCAATGTAGTTTAACTAAAGCTCCACAGTGCAAGGGGCTTATGTATGCACCACTGCACTGCGTGTGTGGAGCGGCCTAAAATGCTGAGGTGCCGGCGCGCTCCTCTCTGTCTGGTGGTCAGACTGGGCTTCCACCCACCCCGTCCCCGCCCCGGTCCTCCTTCCTATTCTCTCCTGCCCTCCCCGGCACCACTTCAGAATACCCCAGCGCTGGTGAAGAGAAGTCCAGCGGGCCTTGGAGCCCCACCATATCTTGGGATGCCAGAGAGCCGGCCATGCCTCCCGCCCCCCACCCCCGCCTTGCTGCAAAAACCTGTGGCAAGAGGGTGCGCTACACCGTCGCTGGATGAGCCCATATTCCGATAACAGAGAATAATAACTTGTCAAAGATATATATGATGTGTGTTTTCTTTCTAGACAGACTATGTATTGGAATAATTCATCAACCTCTTTGGCACTATTGTATTTGCGGTGGTGGCGGCGGGACGGGGGGGGGTGCTCAGAGAAGAGGGGATGGATACAATAAAGGGAAGCAAAGGCTGGAGGGAGAGAAAGAGATCTTTTTTCCTTGGCATCATGCGCTTCTGTATGACACTGCTTGGCTCTGGCATGTCTTTATTAAGGGGGTTCTTATCTGAATTTATTGTTCATTAGGAGGAAGTGGAGATTGACACTGCTGGCCACCAAAGAAGGGGGGAGCGGGGGGGGAGGTGCTGGCAGAATCCTACAGCTGAAGGCGCTTTTTTAGACAGGGTCATGTTGGAGATCAACTCCCTCATGCAAGTGAACCAAGCTGCACATTTATCATGGCATGGGAAGCCACACACACACGCCCTCTCCAGTTACTGGCCAAAATGACTGTGAGGGGGGGGGGAGTGGGGTCACCTGTCCTTGCTGATCCCAAACATACACACCATTGGGGTGGTGAGAGAAAAGGCATTAGGCAGGACACCGTGCTACGGGGGGGGGGGGGGGGACAAGACAGTCTCCCGGCGGGGTGGATGTGTCGTTTGAGTGGTCCCAAAGCTTTTGGGGGGGGTGCACGTGCACCCACCCCCCAGTCCCTTATTCTTGAGTGCAGCCCCTGGGCGCCGCTTCTTCCATGCGCTGCCTCCCAAAGGGGCGGACTCCCGGCTCTGGCGCGACACGTGGGCTTCGGCCCCACATTCAGGCTGCTCCTGCAAGAAGAGGCTGGCAACGGAGCGTAGCTGGGTCGGTGGGCGGGACGGTTCTCTGCCCCGAGGGGCCAGCTCGAGCTCCAGCGGCGGAAGCCCCCCGGCTCGTTCCCCGGCCCATGGGGGGCTGCTGCTTCGCAGGGGCTACCACCACCCCCCGCGTCCACCTGCCCCATGCGACGCTGCGCTGCGGTTCCTCCCCCGCTTTTCCAGCCCGGGGGGGGGGGGGGCAGGCCGGCTGGTAGTGCGAGGGGGGGCAGGCAGAAGGGGGGCTCCGGGGGGGGCACTTCGGCCAGCCCGGCGTAGGAGGCAGCGGCCCCCGCAGCCAGCTCCGGCTCCCGGCGGATCTCGGGAAGGGCGCCGCCCCTTCCCGGCGCTCTTTCGGCTCCTCGTCGTCGTCTCCGCGCGCTTTGCAGCGGACGGCGCGGCGCCTCTCCGGGGCCTCCAAGTGCGGCTGCAGAAAAAGGCAGGCCACGCGGGGGCGCCCGCAAGCCACTCCCGCCGCCACCCCCACCCCGAGCCGGACTCAGGAGGATGCGGAGCGGCCGGCAAGCCCCGGACGCGAAGGAGCCGGCCCGCCGCTCCCTCGCAATGCCACGGAGTGCCGGCAGGTGGCGCCGCGGTCGTGCCGGAGCTCCGCGCAGTCCCGGGCGGGCCCAGAAGAAGCGGCGGCGGCGGCGGCGGCATGGCCGGGCAAAGATGCCGCGCCGCGCCGCGCCCCGGAGGTGCCTCTCGTCGTCCGGGGGCTTTTCTGCCGCCAGCAGGAAACGGGAAAAGGTCCCCGCTCCCAGGCCGACCTCAGACGCGCCGCCTCGCCCGGAGCGATCGCGGCCGTTTACACAGCCCGGTGCAAGCGCCCCGATCCCCGTAGAGAAAGTGGCGTTTTCAAGCGTTCTGCGTTCTCCTCCGCCTTTTTGATCTGATTTAATTTGCACCTATCCTGGTGGAGCGCACTTTGCTGTCTCTGCCGTTTGTTGGATGGATCATAGATGCTAGACAGAATAGATGCCTAGGGCTGCGATCCTATGCCCACTTTCCTGGGAGTAAGGCCAATGGAACACAGCGGAGCTTACTTTTCAGTAAACATGGATAGGAGTGAAAATCTCTTGCCTGCCATCAGGGAAGGAATTTCGTGTGGCAGGAGGCAGGCCTGCGGTGGGTGATGGCAGGGCTCGGCCGTGAGAGTAGGTTTGGGTACATACACGCTTCTCTTCTGTGTCAGAAGGCAAGAGTTTGTGGAGAGGGTGGCTGTAAAGGCAAATCGCCTTCCTCCACCTCACTCAGGGCAATATTCATGGGGTTACCCCAGTGTTCCTCACGACCCTGAGAGGAGGTAGGCCCAGGATACCTAGCCCTGCAAGGCTCCTGGCGAAGTTTGATGGCTGCTTGGAGGTTTGAAGCCAGGCCTGTACAGCCCAAACACAACCATCTTTCCACTGCAGAGGCCTCTTTCTTTTGAAAAGGGAGTGTGGGAGAGGATGAGACGCAAGTGAGTGAGGGGCAGCCGCAGCCTCTCCTTGACATGTGGTGTCGCGTGAGCTCAAGTGGAGGTCTAGTGGGAAAGCGAGAGCAGACCTCTTTGGGGGGAGAGAATGGAAAGAAGCCTCCACAGGGGGGGGGGGGGGCTGAAGAAGAGCCCTGCTGGTGGATCAGGCCCTAAAGGCCCATCCAGTCGTGCCAAGGCTGTTTCCATAGAGGCAAAACACAACCAAAGCCTGAGGTCCTCCCCCACAGCTAGCTCCCAACGTCTGCTTAGAGAGGCCCCAGTTCGCCGTTATGGTGGCTATAAGAACGGGCAATTCCTGTTTCCCCATTCAACTCCCCCTGCCCCATGTTCCCCACATCTGTGTGTCTCTTGGCTTGATTGGGGCATGGCCCTCCAGGACAAGAAGCCGTGTCTTTTGTATTTGTATCGCAAGACAAGCTCTGCTGGATCAGACCAAGGTGGCTCCATATGATTCAGCATCTAATTCCTTTCCACGGTGGCCAACCAGATCCAAGCAGATGATGAAGGCAATGCTCTCCTCTGCCATTTGTCAGCAACTGATATTCTGAGGCATCCTGCCTCTGGACGCAGAGGTCCCATCGAGCCATTAGGACAAACAGCCATCAGAAGACCTCTCCTCCTCCTCCTCCTCCTCCTCCTCCTCCTCCTCCTCCATGAACTTGTCTAATCCCATTTCAAAGCCTCCTGAATTAGTTACCATCTCTACACCTTGTGGCAGAATATTCCATACATGTCGCATGAAAACATTCAGATGTTCTTCGATGACACTGACCATCTCTGTTCATTTCAAGCTGGTTTGGTCACAGAAGCTACGTACTTGGTCGCCCTGATGGATGAGTCTGACCTTCACCGGAAGAAAGGCAGGGAGAGTGTGATCCTGTAATTCTCCTGGATCTCTCAGTGGCTTTCATTGCCATCGACCGTGGCATTCTTCTGGATAGGCTGGCTGAGTTGGGACTTGGGAGTCAGGACCGTGGGTGTTTTGGTGGTCCCGCTCCTAGCTGGAGGGCAGATCCCAGAAGCTGGGGTCCTGCAAGGTTCCATCTTGTTCCCTTTGCCTTTCAATGTCTACATGAAACCGCCGAATGAGCTGTCCGGAGTTTGGGGGCTGGGGGTCATTAATAGGCAGTGAACACTCAACTCCCCCCCCCCCATTTTACATCAGGTTCAGGTGGGAGATGGAGGTGCTGAAGCTCTGCCTGGAGGCAGTGATAGACCAGATGATGGCCAGCAAACAAAGTCATTCGCAACATGACGGAGGCCCTGCTGGTGAGCGATTCATCTGTCCAGGGAGGTGGCATCGAACCTCTGATGGAAGGGGCTGCACTCTGCGTTTGCAGCCTGGGGGTTGATCCCTGTCCAGCTCTGTCGCTGGAGGCCCAGATAGCCTCAATGGCATGGAGCGCCTCTCAGCAGCCAAGGCTGCTGCACCAGCTGCACCCCCTCCTGGGCCGAGAGAGCCTGGCTACAGTTATCCACGCAGTGGGGAGTGGGGCTGGGGGGCCTGGCTTGCCGAATTTTCTTCCCAGCGAGGCTTGCTGGCACTTCACAAATGACTCTTTGGGTGCTGGACAAAGGCCATTTCGATTTCCCCAGGCATTCATCCTGATACACTTCTTTGTTTCTGTTGTGATTACTTTTAACACGGATTTTTATTGTTGTACAAAAATGTTTTAAATCAATCAGTCGATGACTGAAAATTTATTGTGTCTGTCCTGAATCTTCAGCCTGTTCATTTCATTGGATGCATGAAGTTCGAGTATGAGAGAAGAAGAAAAACCTCTCTGCCCACTTTCTGCCCATGACAGCCTGGGATAGGATAAGCCATAAATCAGAATCAGTGATGAACAAGTTGTTGTCTCAGGGATCGGTCCTGGAAGTAATAAAGCAGAAAGTGCTTATCTGAGCACATGCAAAGTGCCTTCTCCTCGAGTTACCCCATATTTGGAAGGAGGGAGCAGGACTGCCATTGCAGCCTGCAGAGCGGAAGGCCTCCGAGCCAAGCGAGGCGGATTTCTGAGTGATCCCCCAAGGACAGATTGGCCCACCCGTTGCTGGAATAAGGAAAGTCACCGGCTCTTTCTGTTGGTGTGTATTAATTCCTGGCTGGGGGCCCCTGCACTCAGTAATTGCAGCCCTGTATGAAAGCCGCTGCTGTTAGCAATAGAAATTGGGTACCCAGTGGAGTCTGCCCAGTAGGTAGAGCCAGAAGGGAGCTCTTCCCTCGGCAGGGTGGCTTGCTGCCCTTTACAGAGATAAGTGGGTCCGAAGTGGACCCCGCCTGCCCTGCACCCCGCTCCAGCTGGCACAGACTAGCCCGCTGCTCCTACAAAGATCTGCGCTGTGGAGCTGCCATCCCAGCTTTTGTTTCCTTGGCAACCAGGGGCTGCGGGACACAGGCTTAATAGCAGAAGCAGCTCATGCAAATAAGGTCCCCGGCAGTTGAGTTCCACTCTAACACAGCACCGGCAGAAGGGCCTTTCCCCAAGGGACCCGCTCCGCTTAAAAAGGCATCAAGCTGCTGACCTGTAAAACAGACAAGAGTAAGATTTTGCCAGTGGGGTGTGTTTCTCCACATCTTGCCTTTCAATCTTCTGAAACCGCAGCTGCACCAATAAGAAAGGGCTGGCCTTGCTTTCTGCCTCTCTCTGTGTGTGTGTCAGTCTCTATGAAAGCTGGAGGCTCCTCACCTGCCCATCGGATGTCTGCAGGTGGAAAAGGTGCCCCAGACCTGCTGAGAGGCTCCTTCAGGCATCCACGCAGCCAGGGCCAAGAGGCACGTGGGAATGTCTGTAGTCCATTCTCCAAGCTCATCAGACAAGCAGGGGCAGGCAGAAGGTCTCCTGGTAGATCTCCAGGTGATATACAGTAGTTCACCAAGGGTTTCCGATTCCACATCGTTTTACAATAGCAACAACAAAAAGCCATTTTTTCCTCCTAAATTTGGCTGCTGGAATCAGGAAAGTGTGGGAGGAATAAAAGTATTTATTTATTTATTTATTTAATACATTTTTATACCGCCCAATAGCCGAAGCTCTCTGAGCGGTTTACAACAGTTAAAATCATAAAATACAATATAAAATATATTTGTGTGTGAAAGGATTTCTGTGCAAGCTCCTGTTCTGGTACTGAAAATGTATTCCGGGGCTCATGTGCTCAAAGGTACCGTACCTTGTCCTGCATTGTCTGCATTCTTGAGCAACTATTTTGCACTAGCTCCAGTCTGCAGGCCTTGGGATTCTAGAGAAAAACAAAGTGGCTCCTGTGAGCCTAAAGTCTGCCCACGCCTGCTCAAGAACACTGGGGGGGGTGTACACACACACACACACACACACACACACACACACACACACACACCATGCCCCTGGGGTTTGCCCTGATGCAAGTGGAAATTTACTTGTCCTCTGTGCCTGCTTCCCAATTTGCCAATCAGGATGGGGGAAAGGGTGTGCTGCAGCCATTCCCATGTTGCAAAACAGGTGCATCTTTGCAGGTGTTAAATTAGGACTGTCACCTGAGTAAAGACCACTTAGTGGAATGATGCTTATGAGTTTTAATTAATGTATTAAATTTTCTACAAGTAAAGCATTGCTGAAGCAAGAAACACACATCCTTAGTTTTTAGAAGATGTCTGCATGCTGCAAGAGGCATCATCTTAGAAGAGGCATTCTGTTCTGTGTGCAAAAGGAGGAGGTATGTATGCCTCTTCTAAGATGGTATTTGCCATCTATAACTTTGCTAATGACATGTATATATACACACACACACACACACACACATTTAAAGAAAAAGCTGCTGCACTTAGCAGATCAAAATGCTTTTAACTGATCCACCAATTTATCAATTAACCAATTAATTAAATAACTGAACCCCAGTGTAAATTGGTCTTACATTATTTAGACAGGTGTATATCCACTAGGGCAGAAGGGTCACAAGGCCTGTTCAGCAAAGCTCCCTTGATTTTGCCACAATAAAATATGTCCCAAAATCCAAGCCAACCATCCAAGCTGCTGCTCCTGTAGCACCACCATTGTGGTACTATTTTACTGAAAATAAAAATGCCACGATCCCTGCACAGCCGCTCCATGGTCCTGTATTTGGCAGTAGTAAAGGCTGAAATATAGGAAGAATTAGAGGTAGGAAATTTCCAGATAGGAATGGCAGAACCGATAAGATGAGGCTCACAATTCAGGCAGAAATGCAAGCACCAGTGCCTTTCCTCCGACAGGAGATTGGAAGGCAGCATCTGTCTTGGTCCCTTTTTGACTCCCACCAGCGTGTTTCCCAACTCTCTCTGTCCAGCATCCCTGTCGCCCCAGGAATCTTCCCTGGCTTATTTCCTAATGGCAGACAATGCATCTCCTTCCATCCTCCAGTTGCCTTAGAGAGCTTCTGTGAGTTCCAGGAACATATGCAGCAAAATAGCAAACTGCCCATCGGCAATTACCTGCTCCCTGCACAGGACACCTGCTAATTATTTTCAAAAGAGCCAGATGGTGCAGTCATAAAAACACGAGCCTCGCGCACAGACACACGCGCACACATGCCCACAAACAGAGCCACAAAAAAGGGGGCAGATTTGCCTCACAGGAGCACAGGGATTAGGAATCAAGTTCCTCTCCAATTAATTAGTAATTACTTTGTTTGAAAGATAAACATTCTGGTAAATAAAAGTCATTGCATTTGGTGGCAAGGAGCAAGTGATGCCAGCGGCAACAGCCAGTGTGGCAGCTGTCCCTGGCTGCTGCTAAGAAGTGACACACTTGGGTTCTGGAGCAAAGGCACTTACGTCTTGAGGGTAGTGGGGTTGAGTGGCTAGATCAGTAACCTTTATTTAACAAGGTACGGTTCCTATCCTGAGTTTTACTGCTGGCCTGAGGTGACCTTGAGCAAATCACTCCCAGATGTAAATTCATTGGACTGAGGAGCAGCTCTGGGGCTTGGCACTGGGGAACAGGACCTCAGCACTGGCACAGACAAGACAACTTGATATGAGGAGCTGCCTTTCCCTGAGTTAGATCAAATGTTCCTCTAGCCTCCTAGGTTTATACTAAATGGAAGTAGCTCCTTGGGATCATAGACAGAAAACTTCCCCAGCTCTCTTCCTTGCAATCTTTATCTAGAGCTGCCCAAAATTGCATCTGGGGCTTCATGCATGCAAAAGATGTTCTCTCCCATCCATGCAGCTACAGCACCCTTGCAATCTGTGGCCAGACAAGTGCACACTTTTCTGGTCTGTTACCCGCACAGTTCCAACAGGTCTGCAAAAATGCCCTAAGCACCTCTTTATTTCCTTTCTTTATTTCAAAGGTTTCTATCCCACCAGACAGTTTACTAAATAAAATAAGATCAAATGAGTAAAATGTTGATCTCAAAAGAGCAATAAATCTTAAAACATATCAAAGAGTATTTAAAGTCAGCTGAAACCCAGTCATTCTCTACAGGAAAGTATCCTTCCACTTGCTTTTTAAAAACTGGAAGAGAGAAACAACAGCAAATGTCTCTGGGGGAAAAATTCCACAACAGAAAATGCCCTGCCTTGAGCGACTCATGTCAAATCGTGGAATCATCAAGCTGGAAGTGACCTTGGAGGTCATCTGTTCCAAACCCCTGTTCAATGCAGGATTCAGGTTTCTCTGAATGTTTAGCTGAAATCTGCTTCCCTGCAATTTCCACCCATTGCTTCTACTCCTGACCCCTGGAGCAACAGGAAACACGTCCATTCCTCCTTCTGCATGACAGACTTTCAGATATTCAAAGACTGCTATCATGTCTCTCCTTGAGCTTCTCTTCTCCAGGCTAATCATACTCAACTCTTTCAACCACGCTGCATAGGACTTGGTTTTCCGGTCCCCTCGCCATCTTGGTCACCCCACTCAGCACGGGTTCCAGTTTGTCCTTCTTAAAGCATGTTGCCCAGAGTTGGACACGGTACTCCAAATGCAGCCTAGCTAGATGGAATACAGAGCCACGTCTCAGTACCTGCTTGGCCAAACCAACAGCTTGCCAGTCTGAGCACTTTGACCATGAGTATTTGGCTAGCCAGATGCCTCAGAGCAGTCCGAGCAGTCCTTGATAGCCATGGGTGGCCATCCCTGGGGATAGTAGCTGACTTCTGGAAAAATGGGTGCGGGACATTTGGCTTATCATGCCTAGTAGCCATAGGTGGGCTTCTCCTCCATCATCCAAGGTGTTCTCCTAATCCTTCTTTCATAAAGCCCTTGACACACGTGGCCTTCACAATAGCCTGTGGCCATGGATCTCCTCAGTCCCAGGAAGAATGTGTGCTTCCTTTTATGCATGCAGACATCTCTGCAGGATCTTCTCCCAAAGTGATGCCGGGGATCTCGTTGGGTTACAACTCCCCCCGCAAACCCAAGAGGAGAGAAGGCGCACCGTGCGCACGCACCCACTGCCTGCTGAAAAACAAACAGGTGGCAGGACCCTTATTGGAAGGCCTATTGTGGAGGCTTCGGCTCTGGAGAGAACGGACTGTAAAAGGCAGAGAGAAGCGGAGCGGAGGATGGTGGGAAGGTGCAAGCACACGAGCCCCTCCGACTGCGGCACCCGCTGTGTGATCCTAGCGGCTCATAGAATCATAGAATCATAGAAAAGTAGAGTTGGAAGGGGCCTACAAGGCCATCGAGTCCAACCCCCTGCTCAATGCAGGAACCCAAGTCAAAGCATCCCTGACAGATGACTGTCCAGCTGCACCTTGAATGCCTCCAGAGTGGGAGAGCCCACGTCCTCCCTAGGTAGTTGGTTCCATTGTCTTATTGCTCTGACAGTCAGGAAATTTTTCCTGATGTTTAGGTGGAATCTAGGTTCCTGTAACTTGAGCCCATTATTCCGTGTCCTGCAAACTGGGATGATCGAGAAGAGATCTTTGCCCTCCTCTGTGTGACATCCCTTCAAATACTGGAAGAGTGCGATCATATCTCCCCTCAGTCTTGATGCAAAATAACTTATGAATGGGTGCAACTGGGGGAAATGATGCCGAGCATTTGTCTAGCGTACACAACAGAAGGTGCGAGGGGGCCGGGGGGGGGTTGCTGCAAGGCCCACCTCGCCCTCCGATGGAGACCACGCCGAGCAACTTTATAACACGATTTGTCAACTGACAAGCAACTCTCTCGTACCAATTTGGGGCTCTATTTGCCAGCAACTTTTTAATCCTTGAGTTGTTGTTGGATAGATTAAAGTGTCTGCTTCGATACAAGCTGCTGGATGGAAGCATAAATATATCCATCACTTATTCTTTCAGCACCACGGACAGAGACGTCAGTGCCCATCAGAGATGTTGTTTCCTGCAAAAGGGGAGAGAGCCATGCATGCAAATGACCCTCCAGTCCTGTGGCCACTCAGACTTTTCTCAAAAGGGTGGCAAAGAAAGGATGTACTTTGGGTTTACACCATGGACCAGCCCTGGTTTCTGGGAAAAGATAGAATGGATGTTTTGCTGGGGCGGTTTGCTTTTACCTTAGTGTGCGTCTTTTCCATACTCTGACTTAATAAAGAATTTGTGCTTTAGGGTCTGACTGCTATTCCATAAGTGGGGTCAGAAAGAACCATTTGCCAGGTCAGGCTGGGTGTGTGTGTGTGACAGTGAAATATATTCCCTTTAAGGCTCACTCCCTTAAGCCCTCTGGGACTTGTGTTTTCCTAAACCTACTCTGGTTCAGGAGTGGGCAACTTTGGTGGTTTGGGGAGCCACCTTGCTCACCCCTGAGCCCACCATGACCTGCACACCCTCCCCTGCCACCAGACGTGGCTGCACTGCCACCAGAAGTAGTCACGTGGCCAGATTGCCAGCGCTTCTGCTGGGAAACAAAGTGTGCAAGGATTTCCCAGCAGCATCACTGGCAATCCGGTGGCGGCAGCGGGGGACCCAGCAGGGGCTGCATAAAACTGCATGGGGGCTGCACGCACCCCACGGGCCGCCTGTCACCCACCTCTGCTCTAGCCGGTTTTGCAGGAGCCCCCATTGGATCCCCCCCCCGCCGCCGCCCTCTGTCCCATCAGCTCTTTCCGTACTGCATGCTGTAGTCCAAACAATCTGAGCTACTGACAGGCATACAGCTGAAGAGCCCTGACCCAGCAGAGGGGATTGGAGGAGGGGGCCTCCCCCTGCCTCCCCCTTGACCGAGTCTCCATTTAATGTCTTAAACAGATGCAGTGTGCAGGGGAGCCTCGGGTGTCTTCTGGGGCACACGGTCAGTCCATGCGAAGCAATGGCGGGACCCGAGCGGCCTGGCCGTTCCACCGCACGGGCGCAGAGCATGTGCCAGAGGATGTGCCCCAGAATCCTTTGCCCACTGTTCCATGTCAGATGCTCCGGGATTCCTTAGAAGGCTTGCATGCCTATGTGGACAGTATTCCCTGAAGGCAGAAAGCCTTAGTTTGGAGTGTAAGACGGGCAGCAGCCGTGCTGTGCCAGACCACGAGTTCTGCATCCTGTCTTGGCCCTCCAGGCAGTGTCCCCTGGAAGCTTGCAGGCAGGTCATGATTGCTGAGGCTGCCCGGCCTTGTTTGCCCTCAGCATCTGGGGACCCAGGATATACTGCCTCGGGACAGGGAGGCTCCACTCAGCTGCCAATTACCATTGGTAAACCTGCCCTCCGCTCCGTGTCAGGCTTACTCATTCCCAAGGTCAACGGTCAAATGCATAGTGAGGATTCTGCTGTCATTTTACTTGCAGAGGTGTGTCCCAAGGTCATACTTACAAAATCCCCAGGCTGCAGGTGGAGCTCTCCCAGCCGGAAGGTGCACAGGGAGACGAGGAGGAGGAGGAGGCCAGCTCCTGGAGAGAGGGATTTGGGTTGTAATCCTGTCTCTTCTTGGTGCACGCTTGGTTGATTGTGTCATCCTTCATCAACCGCCAGGCACCGTGAAGCGGACTTACTGCCGTCCAGGCTGGCTGTCACCGCAAATCCTTCTTATGTGGAGCCGCCAAGCATAGTTACATGTGCGCCACGGACGGTCAAGCTCCCTTTCACTCAGATGGACTCCGATAGGCCCTGTTCTTCCTCTTCCTCATCTGTCTTACGGCTGGAGCCTGGGCCAGGGGGGACGTTGGGCCTCTCAGCACCAGTTCCGGTTCCGTATGGCCAGCTCCACCCTGCCTTCAGATATTTCTTTCTTTTAAAAAGAAAAACTGATAAAGGAAGCACCGTTCTGTGGCGTGTGCGTGTGTCCACCCTGCCACCCTTCCTCTGCTGAGTCCGCGATCCCTCTGATCGGCCATACAGGCTAGTAGAGCGCAGCACCGTGGATCGAAAACTGGGAAGCTCTGGCCCATGAACGATCTAACTGGAGGTTGGCCTTTCACAAAGGCTCCATGGACTTTGAAGAAGCCCGAGTGCAAGGTGAAAGGGAGAAACGTGCTAAGCGAAAAGCACGTCAAATGAATCCTTTACAGGACCATCTTCTATCTGGTAACCTGTGTCCTCACTGTGGGAAGCTGTGTGGATCTAGAATTGGCCTCCACAGTCACTTACGGACCCATTGCTAGAGTCTACACAATCTTCTTTAGAATTTCCTCCTTTTATCCCGGAAGACAATCTTACTCGGTCACGAGTGATCGCCTGATGATGATGATGGTTTTTATCATCATTCCTCAATGTAACCGAGGGAAGGTTTTGTTTGCGCCATCACAGGGCATTGCAGACATGTGAAGGCAGCTGGGTGGGCATGGAGCCCATAACGCAGGCCACCTGCTGAAGCTGAGCAGGCAGGAGCCGGGTCAGTGCTTGGAGGGGTGACTGCCTGGGCTGCCCACATGTGTTCTCGTGCATTGAGCAGGGGGTTGGACTAGATGGCCTTATCGGCCCCTTCCAACTCTATGATTCTATGTTTACATGGGTGGGAGGAAACATTGAAGACCAAAAAGGTCTCCCCAGTTTCGTAATACCAGCTCTCCCCATGTGAGGGTGCTGTCAGAGGAAATATTCACCATGCCGTAAAATCACTTTGTGGTGACTTTAATATAGGGGTGGGCAAAAGCTCCTGCTGCCCTTCAGTCCCGGCTGCCCCTCACGACTGCCAAAATCCCAAGAGTTAAAGCTACAGGGGATTAAAAAGGGGAAGTTTAGCCCTTCATAAATCCAGTGGCAAACCAATGTTTTTGCTGCCGCTGCCAAATCTGGCGGTTCGGCACCAGCAGGAGTGTGGCCCATGGGGGTGAGGGTCTGGGGTCAAACATGGCCCCCCACCCACCCCCAAGTTGCCCACCCCTGCTCTAACAGAGGAGGAGAAAACTGGACAATGTGAGGATCAAAGAGGTGGGGAGCCATGAATGTATGGACTGCAAATTTGAAGTGGATGCAGAAAGTGGCCAATAACTCACTGTGGCGGTTCAAGGAAGGGCTGTGTGGAAACAGTGTCAGATATGGAGGATTATTTCATCACTGGCTAAGGATGGAGGCAGCAGGAAGAAAGGCCGGCCGGCCAGTCAGCCAGGAACAGGCTGCAGTGGTCATCCCGGGGAGCCTTTTCTTGAACTCGGGAGAAAATCACTCCCGAACCCAGCTTCTCCACGGGACTGTTGTAAGCAGCAGGATAAAGATTCTGAATGGCACCAAAGTGATAGCAAAGGCAGCTGAGATTTGTGGGAAGCGGCTGAGAGCAGCAGGACCCGGCATGCAATTAGCACTCAAACAGCAGCCTCAGAAATGTCAAAAGGCAGCAGGGTGATCCAGAGGAGAATTACCCTGACATTTTACTCAGCAATGGCGTGCGTGCGTGCGTGCGTCTGTATGCACAGGCTAAAGATGGAGGTTTCTCTGTTGGCAGGCGCTCACTTTGTAAAGGGGAGGGTCATGTCTGGCCACGGCTCCCAGAACAGCAGACCTGGGCCTTCTGAAGGCCTTCGATAGCCTATAACAGGTCACTGAACCATAACAGATTTCCAGGGCCGCTCAGACAATGCCCCACACCCTTGGTGCTGCCCAACACCAGTCAGACGGCCATAGTCGCACGGCCCCTTCACCCGCCTCACCTCTGAGCTCTGTGGCCTGCAATGAATGCATTATCCCCACACCAGCTTGCTTATCAAGAAGCAGGTTTCAGACTGGACCGTCACAAGGTACATACACTTTCAGAGGCAAAAAGGGCCCAGCACAAAGGACCTTTTAATTCAGCTGAGGAAGGCAGAACAGGGGCCGACGGCTGGGAAGGCCAGCTTAACACATTCACCCAAGGCAGGGAAGCGAATGAACCGCTGGGGCTACCTGGAGAAAGCAACAACAAAGACCACCAATGAGAGATCATCCTAATTCTGCACAAATGTCAGGAGGAGCTGAAGAGTCGCATTTCTAAACTTCTTAGGTTCTTGGTTTTCTTGTTAATTTTCTCAACTGATGGTGAGATATTCCCTTTTACCTTTACCCCCGTGCAAGGCAGCCCAAAGTCCTTGCCAGTCAATCAAGCACGAGTCTTCAGCCTTGTGAGCACCTGCAGATGCGTCTGTGAGGAGAAATGATCTCACACAGCTTCCTCCACTCTCTCCTGCAAGATGAGCCTGCAAGATGCACTTCCCAAACAGCCCAACTCTGTTCATCCTGCCTGCATTCATCTTTTAACCAGAACTGCCAATGGACCCATATTATGCTCCTTGGGTAGTCCTGCTCAAGCTCACCGTGGTCTTCTCTGAGAAGGCAAAAGGAGCCATTTTTACCACAGTGGTTTGGGGAATGACGCCCCAGCCATGTGGGGTCCCTCACTTCCCTGTCTCAAACTGCGTCGAAGCGCAGACGCTGGTTTCCCCGTTTCAGCTGAAAGCACCGTGGTAGGGCTCCCTTCACTGGCCATTGGGTGTCAGTCTTGCTTCACGAGAGGAGAGGAAAACATCTTTAGGACAAGGATGCCAGCACTGCAGAGGGGCCCCACTGGGGTCAGTTTCATTCCTCTCCCTCTTGAGTATCAGGAATTGCCAGAGCTAGAGATGCCCTCAGAACACTTCTCTTGGGGTACAGAGAGTGGGTTCTATGGATACTCACTGGACGATTACCACATTTGGAGGTGAGAAGGCATTTTTGTCCGAACAGAGTGGTTCGCTGGGATTTTTCCTATCCTTTGTAGCACTCAAGTATATGGCAGTAGCTAAATGAAACCTCCAGGGTCAGAGGCAGTAAACCCCGAGTGCCAGAGGCTTTAAAAAAGACAGCAGGAGGAAGCCATCATCACCACCATGAAACGTTGCTTGGACACTTCCTGGGGGGACCTGGGTGGCAGGTGGTGGTGGTGGCGGCGGCGGCGGCGGCGGCAGGATATGGAATGCAGGACTAGACAGATGTTTAATGGTCTGTGCTTATATTCTTATGGGATCCCAGCCACCACCCAAAATACGTCTTGAGATTCTGTAGTAAGTGAGAGCCGGTGTGGTGCAGTGGTAAGAGTGTTGGACTGGGACTCAGGAGATCCGGGTTCTAGTCCCTGCTCGGCCATGAAACTCACTGGGTGACTTTGGGCCAGTCACTGACTCTCAGCCTAGCCCACCTCACAGGGTTGTTGTGAGGAGGAGGAGGATGATGATTAGGTAAGCCACCTTGGGTTCCTTGCAGGAAAAAAGGCAGGGTATAAATATAATAAATAAATAGAGTGGCTTGGGGAGCTGACCGTGGTCCTGAGATTGGAGTTTCAGCCTTATCTCCTTGCCTCCTGCATGGTGGCATCCACCCCAACCAGCTATAAATGAGAACAGGGAAATCCACGGTTGTGAGATGACCTCCCCCCCTTGTGTTCTGTAGGCCACAGAAGATGGCCTGGCCTGGCCTGGCCTGGCCTGGCCTGGGCATGGACCCACTTCCCAAGGCAGCCCCTTTGCCGGGGAGGGGCGGTGGGCCCTTCCGTCCTCCTCCAGCCAGAGACAGGGTTGCGCTGTGAAGAGGAGCAGTGCCTCCAGCTGGCAAGAGCTTAATTGAAACCTGCTGTCAAAATGTCACCAAGGAAAACGATTACGCTAAGGCCAGCCTCCTCTCCACATCACAAGGCCAGGCAAGCAGTCCCGGATGGGTCCCTCTAGGAAAGTGTGGAGAGTAATTAATCAAAAGCTAATGAGAAATGTGTTTTCTTTCCTGGCCTAACCCCACATCATATTCTTATTAGCCAAGGTTATTACAGTCATAATCAGGCATGCTTGGAGTTCAAATTGGGTTTTCTTGCTCCAGTGCCACCAATTTAGAAAGCCATTAATAGAAAAGATAAACCCCCAATAACACAAATCAGGAGCTTTTGTGTTTATTCACCTGTCATGTGATTAGCAGCAGGCATCACCAGTGACTGACTGACAACGAGTGCCTCTTGATTCATGCTAGACTATCCTCCTGCCTGACGGCCATCTTGCCATGATGCACCTGGATTTGCTTGCCATGGGGGCTTATCACGTTCCATGGCCTGGTAGGCTCCCCTGAGCAAAAAGACCGTCCAGAGAACAACATCCCTCACTCAAAAGTGGCATTGAGCAGTCACTTGGCACAGCTCTTCTGGACTGAGGGAAGGGAACGTATCTTGGCCTAATATTCAGTATTAAATTATTCAGCCCTTGAGCAGAGGCTGACAAAGGGAAAGGAATGACGCCTTAAAGATTTCCAATGCCGCATTAAAATGTGTTGCCCTGATTAGTTCTTACTTGGCTGTGGGGATGCTGAACTGAAGCAGATTAGAGCAGGAATCTATGGTCCAGAGGAAACCAGGAAGCCAAAGATGGAATGAGATTTCATCAAAGATGTAGGGACACTTCAAAATTCAGATTTCAAATCTGGTTTCAGAAATTCAGAGTCTCGCTGAAGTTCTAGGAAATGTGTCCCAGAGAAGAACCTCTTAACTGGCTTCTTGCTGTCAACATCTCAGGGTGGCTGGAGGTGAGAGAGCCTTCAAAGGAGCTGTCAGGCAGAACTGGCTCGCTCTCTTTGTTCCGGCAGATCATTGGAGGGTGAGAACTGGGACGCTGCTGGACCACTAAGGCAAAGGGCTTGTCCACACAGGCACATTCATGGTCACTTGATGGCTACAAAGTGAAGTCAGCATTTGCTTGTGTGAATGGCCACATCGCAGATCTCAGGCCCCAGGCATGACTCGCATGTCACCTCACCTGCACGGCTTTTCAGTGGAGCCGACCACGTTTTCCAGCTGCCAACCATCAAGCATGCCACGAACAGGAGAAATGAAGTGAAGATGCAGATGTGCAGAAGAACTAAGCCCACGGGGCCCCCACACCGCACCTTGCTTCTGTGTGTCAGCAAAGTTAAGGAAGGCCGTCCAGTTCACTCTCCTTTTTGAATCTTGATGGCTGGAACTGCTCCGGCCTGTGACACAACGAGCACTTCCAATGAGCTGCGCAGAGTAAGAGCAGCTTCAGATGTTGCTGGCAGGAGGACACGTGCAGAAAACTCAACTTGCTCATGCTTCCTGCATTTGCCAGGATCCCCAACACCTGAGCCCCTCTCTCCAGCGCTTAATCCTTCAGGCCCTGCAAAACACCACCAGGTTCCCAATACTGAACCTGATGGCCATGAACCTGCAAGCCCCAGACCATGATCCTCACAGATCTCTCTCTCACACACACACACACACACACTGCTCAATGGTGCAGGGAACGCGCCAGATGGGAAGCCAATAAGAAGCACAGAAGAGTTCACCTCCAAGCCAGGGCAAGGTTGCCCCTTTAAGAAGCCACACTTTGCAAGCTGAGGTCAAGGTGGTGGGGGCTAAGATGGGTCCTATATGAGTAATTGGGTGATTGTGCACTTGGAGCTCTCTGTGGTGCTGAGATTTCAGCTGCCTTGCTGCCCTGCCTTGCGGGTTCCTGCTACAGAGGGGACAGGACAGGACAAGACAGCTGCTGTTAGCTTGGCACATCTGTTGAAAACCACTCGATACGGCAGGGACTGGGGGGGGGAGGCCGGACGGGGGTGCAGGTTTCTTTCTTCCCATGAAGAAAATAGGGATCTTTGTGCAGAATGCATCACCCATTCCTTCATCCTGCAAACCCATCCCCCACCCACAAAAAGTGGCATCATTAAGGTGAATTTGTATAAATGGTGGGTCACAAAATTTGGCTTCTCTTCTTGGCACAACACATTTGTTCCATTAGTCCAGAGTGTGGTGCAAGGTTTGCATAGCACTCCACAAACGCATGCAGCTTGCTTCCCGGATCCCCTACAATACGCTCCTGTCACTGCTGTGTGGCACTCTGTTCAGAAAGCCAGACTAGCCACTGCCAGAACTTTGCCACGTGCCTGCTGTGGTGCCTGCGGCCAGGACTTTCCATGTGCACACCAACAGGACACCGAGGGGGGGGGCTTCAGAGGGCCAGCAGCAGGCCTAGGGTGAGAACAGAGGGCACGGCTGACTCCACACACACACACACATGCTGGACAATGCAGTGCTCCACAGTCCCGGCAGGCAGGCAGAACTTGCTCCCAGAGGTGACACAGCAGCACAGTAGGGGGCAAAGATGAGGGGAGCTGCTGTGCCCTGGAGCCACAGGCTCATCTGAGTGGCCAACAAGCCCAGGCAGGAACCTGAAGCTGCCGGAGGAAGTGAAAGTATCAGAGCTAGTCAGCTGTTTTTTTGTGGGGGGGGGGAGCCTGTCTCTATCTAACCATGTGAAAATGTTGTCAATGTGGCTCAGACAATAGAGCAGCCCTTTTCTGGGCAGGTAGAACTCAGCGGCCACTTGCAGAGCTCTGCAGAAAGAGGCAGCGCGGCACCTGAGCTACCTTTGCAGATTCACAGCAATGAAGATGTGACTCACCAGAGCCTCTCTCAAGACAAGCTGCTGAGCCTGAGACAGAGGATCTCCTTCCTAGTTTGTTAATCAACCAAGTTTGGGGCATAAAGCTCTCCAGCAGCTCAGCATGGATGCAGCAAAACCATGGGCAGGGAAGCTCATCCCCCTCCACCAAGATTGGGGACTGCTTAAGCTGCAGCGGGGGGGGGGGTTTGTCTCCCTAGAGGGATCTCTAAACTGCTGCTGAAAACATCTTCATTACAAGCTGGGATGCAGCAGGGATTATAGTTCAATTCACTGCTGCAAAGCTCCAGGGCCTATTGCATGCTGGGACATGGTAGCCAAAGAAATAAGGCCGCCAGGCCCGGCCCAGAGAGGACGGCTGCCTCCATCAGTTCGAGAGCTTGGAGGCAGTAAGTAAGAGCTGATCCAGCGGCAGCTCGCTCTCCATCCTGCTGCTCCAACACAAACAGCTTGGCCAGCATTGAAAGTGGGAAGGGTGGGGTTTTACTCCGTTTCAACCAATATTTCACCGACATGGTGCAGGGAACGTGCCAGATGGGAAGCCAATAAGAAGCACAGAAGAGTTCACCTCCAAGCCAGGGCAAGGTTGCCCCTTTAAGAAGCCACACTTTGCAAGCTGAGGTCAAGGTGGTGGGGCCTAAGATGGGTCCTATATGGGTAATTGGGTAATTGTGCACTTGGAGCTCTCTGTGGTGCTGAGATTTCAGCTGCCTTGCTGCCCTGCCCTGCGGGTTCCTGCTACAGAGGGGACAGAACAGGACAGGACAAGACAGCTGCTGTGCTGACAGATACTCATCAAAGAGTATGAAGAGTATCAGCAAAAATTATTATGCCAACCCTGTCGTGGATGTAATCCATGATCATCGCTGCCTTTTTCCCTCCCAGTGCTCTGCTTGCTGTAGACGAAACTTGGGTCCTTTTTGCTAAAACAGATGGAAGGTAAGAGCGAGTCAAGGACCTGTTGGGGGCACAGCAGCAGAGGCCCAGCAGCTGTTCACCGTTGCTCACTGCCTCTGTGCAATGTTGCATCTTCCTCGGCTCACCACACTGGCAAACCTCGCTTGGACTGCCTTCCCAGCTTTCTCCCTGCTCAGTCAAGAACAGAGGAGCCCTTGCAACCCCGACAGAAAAGACTACATTAAAAACAAAAGCACTTGCTGGTTTGGAAAAGTTTCCCACTGGGCTTTTGCATTTAAAAATTGTATGTTCTCATTTGTCACCGAGGTAAGAGGAAACTAATACGAAACATGCACAAAAATTGATCGCGTTCTTCTGGCTTGAGTGCAAAGATCAGTTGAAGAGAGGCCTACAGAACTTGCAACAGGCCAGCCAGAACAACTGTATACTGGCCCAAGAACTTCACGGCACCTGATAAATATGGATGCGTAGCTTCCCTGCCTCCAGTGCAGCTGTTGAGTTGTGTGTTGCGGTGTGAGGGCAGGAGAGCCAACACTGTTGCTCTTCTGAATGGCTACTGGGGTGGGGGAAGCAACAATAGAAGAAACTCTTGGTGAACACTAGACAGGGGGTGGAAGCCCCCATCAGCAACAGGCTGCGCAGCTGCGGGCAAAGAAAGCACAACCTTATGGCAATGTTTTGTCTGGCACACACATGGACCCTGGAAAGAGAACAAGCAACTGAATGGGCTAGCTGGTGTCCTGGGTATAACAAGGACCTCTCCCATGTGTCTCCATCCCCACCTCTTTGCCTGCAGAGGATGCTACGATGTTTATTGAGCAGACCTTTGGAATCGATAGATTATGCTGGAGGGGGGAGTGAGGAGCCAGCCTTCTATCAGTGTGTGTGTGTGTGTGTGTGTCTGCGAATTACTTGGGAAGATAGGCGAACAAATGTCAGTGTACTGGAAGAAGCAAAGACTACTAGCATTGAAAAAATGATCCTTCAACGCCAACTTCAGTGGACCGGTCATGTTGTTCGAATGCCTGACTGCCGTCTCCCAAAGCAGTTACTTTATTCCCAACTCAAGGATGGAAAGCGGAATATCGGTGGTCAATATAAGAGGTTTAAAGATGTTCTTAAGGCTAATCTAAAAAAATGCAATATAAACATCAAAAACTGGGAAGCTCTGGCCCATGAACGATCTAACTGGAGGTTGACCTTTCACAAAGGTTCTATGGACTTTGAAGAAGCTCGAGTGCAAGGTGAAAGGGAGAAACGTGCTAAGCGAAAAGCACGTCAAATGAATCCTTTACAAGACCATCTTCCATCTGGTAACCTGTGTCCTCACTGTGGGAAGCTGTGTGGATCTAGAGTTGGCCTCCACAGTCACTTACGGACCCATCACTAGAGTCTACACAATTTTCTTTAGAATTCTCCTCCTTTTAAAATCTCCTTTTTGTAAATTTTCTTCTTTATCCTGGAAGACAATCTTACTCGGTCACGAGTGATCACCTGACTGTGTGTGTGTGTGTGTGTGTGTGTGTGTGTGTGTGTGTCGGGCCGTATCTCCATGGCAGAGCGCATGCTTTCCATGGAAAAGGTCCCAGGTTCCATCTTCAGTATCTCTTGTCAAAAGGACCCATGTAGCAGGCGAGGGGCAGAGCTTGGCCTGAGCCCCCAGGGGGTGGGCAACTTGTGACTCTCTAAATGTGGTTGGGCTGCAACTCCCATCAGCCCTCTCACCAGCATAGCCAATGGTGAGGGATCGTGGGCACTGCAGTCCAACAACATCTGGAGCACCACATAGAATCATAGAATCATAGAAAAGTAGAGTTGGAAGGGGCCTACCAGGCCATCGAGTCCAACCCCCTGCTCAATGCAGGAATCTAGGTCAAAGCATCTCTGACAGATGTCTGTCCAGCTGCACCTTGAATGCCTCCAGAGTGGGAGAGCCCAGGACCTCCCTAGGTAGTTGATTCCATTGTCTTATTGCTCTGACAGTCAGGAAATTTTTCCTGATGTTTAGGTGGAATCTAGGTTCCTGTAACTTGAGCCCATTATTCCATGTCCTGCAAACTGGGATGAACGAGAAGAGATCTTTGCCCTCCTCTGTGTGACATCCCTTCAAATACTGGAAGAGTGCGATCATATCTCCCCTCAGTCTCCTCTTCTGAAGGCTAAACATGCCCAGTTCTTTCAGTCTCTCCTCATAGGGCCTTGTTTCCAGTCCCTTTATCATCCTTGTTGCCCTCCTCTGAACCCTCTCCAGTTTGTCTATATGCCCTTCTTAAAGTGAGGTGCCCAGAACTGGACGCAGTACTCAAGATGAGGCCTAACCAGTGCCGAGTAAAGGGGAATTATCACTTCCCGTGATTTGGAAGCTATACTTCTATTAATACAGCCCAAAATTGCATTTGCCTTCTTTGCAGCCACATCGCATTGCTGGCTCATATTCAGTTTGTGATCTACCACAATTCCAAGATCCTTCTCACTTGTAGTATTGTTGAGCCAAGTGTCCCCCGTTCTGTAACTCTGCATTTGGTTTCCTCTCCCTAGGTGCAGCACTTGGCATTTATCCCTATTAAATTTCATTCTGTTGTTTTCGGCCCAGCGCTCCAGCCTATCGAGGTCACTTTGAATTTTGTTTCTGTCTTCCAGAGTATTAGCTGTTCCACCCAACTTTGTGTCATCTGCAAATTTGATAAGCATTCCCTGTACCTCCTGATCCAAGTCATTAATAAAAATGTTGAAGAGCACCGGGCCCAGGACCGAGCCCTGTGGTTCCCCCGCCCTGGGGTAGACCTGGACCATACTGGGCTGGAGAGACCAGTGGCCAGGCTCAGCAGAAGCAGCTCCCTATGATCCTTAGCAACCTGGTTTTCCCCAGAGAATAAACATCCTAGGAGGGGAGCTGACACTTTTAACCTGGGGAGGGCAAGGGAGACGCGACTAGCCGGGGCTACACTACAGCACCCTGTGAAGGAGCCAGCTCTGTGGCTGCAAGGAGGAGCCCCAGCGACAAAGTGTCACGGTAATAAGAGGTTAAGTAGACAGGTGAGTTAAGCACATGTGCAAGTTTAGCAAGAGGGAGAGGAGACCACGGCAGGCAACCCATACCCACCCTATTGATAGTAAATCACTTAGCTTTGCAGGTAATCAAAAACCCCACCAAAAAAGAAAAACAGCCATGAAGGTAGAAAGCCAGAAGGGCCATGGGAGCTGGCCAGTGTGCTGATAACTAAGAACTGGGCCGGAGTTTTGCTTTCTTCTTCTTCCTCCCTCCCAATCCCTTTTCCTTTTGTGTCATGTCTTTTAGATTGTAAGCCTGAGGACAGGGACTGTCTAATATTAATCTTTGTAGGCCACTCTGGGAGCCTTTTTGGCTGAAGAGTGGGGTAAAAATGCTGTAAATAAATACAATAAATAAATATTGCACAGAGGAGCGTCACACATACAACTGTCTGCCTGATGGACAGCAGAAGCCATGGGTGTGTGAGCAGTGCAACCAGTCCCTGGCTCTCAGGGCACACGTCCAGTCTCTTGAAGCCAAGGCAGTTGTCATGGGGAAACTGAAAGGAAAGAGCTTTTCTAACCGAGGCATTTATTGTGTGCTTCTGATTCCTCACTCACAGTAGTTTGGGGGTGCTTTAGATGACCTGATCATCCTCCAGGACCTCTCCCATGCTTTCCAAGCATTTTGATGTGGTGGGGGGTTGAACAGGAAAAGTGCGGCATTGGGGGGCATGATGGAACGAACCACTAGTGTGGTTGTGCAACCCCACTGTACCACAGCACCACCTAGAGTTATGTAGTGGAACATATAGAAAGGCAGAGAAGGAACAAAAAACAACAGGAAAAAATTGTGTAGACAGAAGATCTGATCTTAAACCCACAAAGGATCCAGAAGCAGAAGCCATAGTAAAGTGGAGGTTAAAAGCCTCATCTAGAAAAGCTCAAAGAGAGCTTTGTATCACCAAATCCAAGGGGTCACCGGCATGGTTAATGAGCAGTTCTATTAGAGAACAAACAAACAACAACATGAAAGGCTTCCTTCAAAAGATGGAAGTTCTGCCTAAACAAGGAAAACCAAAAGGAACACAAACTTGCATAAAAGAAATGGAAACAGACACTAAGGGATGCAAAAAGAGGGTGATTTTGAGGACCATATCATGAGAAACATTAAAACCAACAATATAAAACTCTTTAAATACATGGGAGATGGGAAACCAGCTGGGGAGGCAGTTGGACCATTGAATAACAAGGGAGTTAAACGACTGCCAGTGGCAGATACACACAGACTGCAAAGATGCAGACTGAATTCTTTGCAGATGCCTGTGCCTGAGCCAACGTTTTCAGGAAGGGAGTGTTAGGCAAACAGTGGTGACAAGACATTGTGTTCTAGACCTTACTGACAAATCAATAATAAACAAATCACCAGATTCATACACTGGTACCCATTCAAGAGTTCTTAAAGAAGTCCAATGTGAAACTGCTGATCTTCTAACAAAAATATGTAAGATGTCCCTAAGGTCATCCTCTGTACCAGAGAGCTGGAATGTGGCCATTGTTAGTGCCCATTTTTTAAAAGGGGATCCAAGCGGGATCCAGGAAATTCCAAGCCAGTTAGCTTTACATCTGTTCCAGGTGAATTGGGGAAAGCTGATTAAAGATAGAATTATCAAACATAAACATTTGGTAAATGTTGCTGTAGAAGGATCAACATGGCTTCTGCAAAGGTAAGATGTATAAAATTGTGCATGGTGTGGAGAAAGTGAAGTGGGAGACATTTTTCTTCATCTCTCATAATACTTGAGCCCCAAAGGGGTCATCCAATGAATCTGAATGGTGGAAGATCCAGCACAGAGAAAGGAAGTATTTCTTCAGACAGTACATAGTTAATAGAAATTGCTTCCACAAGATGTAGTGATGGCCACCAACTTGAATGGCTTTAAAAGGGTATTAGACAAATTCATGCAAGATAAGGCTATTGATGGCTACTAGTCATGATGGCTAAATATTACCTCCAAGATCAGAGGCAGTATGCCTGTGTACACCAATTGCTGGGGAACATGGGTGGTAGGACACTGTTGCACTCGTGTCCTGCTTGTAGACTTTCTGTCGGGGCATCCGGTTAGCCACTGTGGGAACAGAATGGACTAGAGAGGCCCTTGGTCCGATCCAGCGGGGCTGTTCTTGTGTTCTTATGAGCTGAGCTTGCACTAGCATTCTTCTCTGTTGCATTGATCCACTGTCTGTGCGTCCCTGCCCCTCATTCCCTTATCCTGAAGTGAGAGCCAGAGAAGTCCAGCCAAATGTATAGGTCGTGCAGGAGGCTGTTACAAACCCTGGACACCTGAAACTATCTGCCAGGTCCTCTGTTCTTTCCCTGGGGGGTGCCTTTTGGCACTGGGGGTGCTTCTGCTGTGCCTCCAGCTCCCACAGATCAGAGAAATGGTTTCACCACCTGCTCATACAAATATTCTCACAAGAGGTAATTTTTCCCTGCAGTGGTAGAATGAGATATTTTCCCAATTGTTACTTGTTATTATTTCCATCATATCTTACCTACAGTTCTTGGCATGGCAGTTCTGGATCCTGAGTTACACCACAAACTTGGCTTAAGTGATCATTATTATATTTGAGGTTATCCGAAATGAATATGGATGCACATCTGCTTCTACTTAAGTGTACCATACCATTGGTAATTGTGTTACATTATCCTGAATGGTGCCCACCACCATTCACCCAAACACTTGTTTTAACCCTCCAGGGACTTGCCAGCAAACATTACATCCCTGGAAATATACAAACTCACTCCAGATCTTGAATGTTTTGCCCTTCTTGTGCAGCAGGTGCCTTTTATCTTCCTGCCATCTCCAAGTTTAAACTCCTGGATGGCCCCAAGGCTCTGTTCAGAATATTGTCAAGGAGCAAAGTGAGCTTCCACACGAGTTCAGTTGCTCCCGCTGTGTTCTGGCTGCCTTGACCGGTGGCAAGATGGCAAGGCTCTAGAGAGTCCAGCTGTATATCTTGGCCATGTTTATAACAGGTGCTTCCATTTAACTAACACACTTTGACTCCTCTCAGTGTGAGCAGATCAGGAGCTCAGGCACATGACGGGCATAAGGGATGGAGAGTGGGAGGACTGGCAAGTATTCAGAGTGAAGTATGCTCCCCTCCTGGTACCTCTGAAAGTACCCTTTGCTGGTTGCTTATGGGGACTTAGGAAGAATGTTCTCCCCAGGGCTTCAGCCAGGAGATTTTCCAGCCCTACCTGGAGATGCCAGGAATTGAGCCTGGGGCCTTTTGCACAGAAAGCAGGCGCTCTGTGACTGAGCTGCAGCCGTTCTGTGTCAACACGGCCAATAAGTGGCTGGAACTTTGTGGCCAAAACACAACCTAGCCCTGCCTCTGCACAACCAGCCCATCGTCCCCAGCAGCTCCCCGCGCACTGATGCCAAACTGCTGCAAGCTGGGACAACTGCTCCGTTGGCACCTGAAGTGCTGCCCACACGGTGGCATTCTGTAATCTGCACCGCTTCACTTCTGGTTTCAGGGGTACTGCTTGCTTAGCTTTTCTGTTGCCTCCTTCCTTGCTCTGGACCACACACTTGTTCTTGCAGACAAAACCTCCACGCCAGAAGAGGCTCCTTGGTCAGGCTCAAGTTGTTGTGAGGGAAAACACATTGTGACGCTCTCCGGTTCAGTCAGTTCCCCCGGCCTAAAACATTCACTGCCAAGAAACCATGCCCGCTCCCAGCTACTCCAATTACCGTGTTTTCTGCACATCCACCCATCTCCAAACCCCTGTTCACTGGCTCTGGAGCAAGCTGTGCATGCGCGCGCAACCAGAAGAGCCACCGGGAGCCAAAGAAAAGAGCGTTGCTCCTTAGTTGCCGGCGCCTTCCCCGTCCTGTTTAGGTTCTTTCGCAGCATCCTTGAAAATGGAGGCCTGGGCATTTCCCTCCACCACCACCCCGCCAGGTCCTTCTCTGGATTCCACTCCACAGGAGGTCACTGGGCCTTCTCTAGTGTTCTCCTCCTCCCATTCATTTTTGCTGCCTCTGGCGTGTGAACGCACCGCATGGTCATGAATTCAGAAGCAAGCCAGAGATGGGGCTGTGGGGCAGGAATTGATTCGCAAAAGCCAGGCGCAGCGCAGCGCAGGCTGCAACGGGGGGGGGGGGGAGAGGACGTCCGCTCCAAAAGAGCCCCAGCAAATCAGCAGGTGAGGCAGAGGAGGAGGAGAAGCAGCCCCCTGCCTTCCACACTGCCGCAGCAGCCTTGCCAATCTGGGGGGCCAGACAGCCCGCTAAGGTAAGGAGGAACACTGCACGTGCTCAGGAGCACTCCCTTCTTCATTATCACTTTGCATTGGAAAACAGCCCCAGGGGAAACTCGGCTGAGCTCTGGCCATCTTTTTAGGGGGGCAACATTTCCACGGGGAAACAGAATTGATTTGGGACAGCTTTTCCCGCCTCAGCCGCGTGGTTCTGGGCGTTCCCCCGCGTGGCAGCTCCACCTGGCCCTTCCTTTTCTCTTCTCCTCCAGCCCAGTTTTGTTCACCTTGATGAGTTCTTCACAGGGAGACGGGGGGGGGCGCATCCTCCTCCCTCCCCCTCCGCCCAGCTTTGTCTGCCACGTCCGGCCGGCCGCTATCAGCTCCCCCATTGTAAATGCATTGTGCGCTGGTCTTGAAGCAATTATCTGGCTGTGGCAGAGCCTTGGAGAAGCTTTGTGTGCTGGAGACCGCGGCGCATCTCGGGGCACTCATCTTATCAGCCTGGTGTTAGGTTAATGAGTTTTATTGAATTTCATTCCCTGTGCATATGAATAGGCCTCCAGCAAGAGGGAGGGGCGGCAGGCCGGTCAGAGCAAAGGTCTGAGCCCTGCTGGCGCCCACCACACAACACCACAGCAGCGCCAGGGCCCAGGGGATGCGGGGAGGGCGGCGGGCAGCGCCCCTGGCAAAGTCCAGAACTGGCCTCAGGCAGCCTCTCGCTGACGCGCGGCTCCCCGCTGTTGGCGCGCTCGTCGGAAACAACTAGTGCCAGGGCAGGTTGGTCACCACCTGCGATGCATGCAGCTCGCTCCTAGATTGGCTCAGTCGCATCCTGCAAAACTCTTGTCAAAACCCATCTCTTCTGTGACCCACCCTTCATCTTCCCCCCTAAACCAAAATGACACTGAAGTACAGATATTTGCACATCTTCATCTCATGTTGCCCCTGCAAAAGTAGATCATAAACTCCTCAATGCCAGCACTTGCCTGTGTGTGTGTGTGTGTGTGTGTGTGTGTCTTTCTCAGTCATGTAGACTGATGGCACAACAGCAGCAGCAGCAGCATCCCATTCCGAGATGCATCCACACACACCACAGAATTCCCCTTAGGATGACTCACGAGTAGGGTTTGCATTCGGGATCCCTTGCGGCCCTATACCTCTAAGAGTGTGTGTGGGTAACAAAAGCCCCTCCAGTCAGGTCAGGTGACGTCGCCAAGCAACCTCTAATTAGGCCCTGCAAGGGTGAATCGGCATGGATACGCCTCTGTTTCACCCCACGGAGCCCTAGCCAGCAGAGCGAGTGGTCAGGGATGATGGGAGTTGCAGGCCCAAACATCTGGAGGGCCACAAGTTGCCCACTCCTGAATTGCATGGCTGACCTACAGCAGCTCTCCTCAGCTTCAGGCAGGAGTCTTTCTTGGCTGTGCCTGGAGATGGTGGTGGGAACTGAACCCGAGACCTGCTGCATGCACCACAGGGGCGCTGCCTGCCACTGGGCAGGGGCTCCACCCTCCCCTTCGAACAGTGTGGACACAGCATGAACATGCAGGCATAGGAGGAGCACACTGGTGCGATATAACATTACTTCTGTGCACATGATTGTGTGTCTGGCTGGTGTGGAGAGATTTAAAGGATGCTACCTAACAAGTACAGGAACAGACTACAACACAAGTGGTCGACGCCAGCCTGCTTTGCTTTCTGAGTACTTTGTAAGAAGAAAGAAAGTCAACCATCACAAGAGGAGACGTGCTCCACAGAAAGAGCATTGTTAAGAAACTTCTGGTCCCTCAGAAACTTGGGGCGGCGGCAGCAGGGAGCGTGTCTTGCTAAAGGTGACCCCGGAACTCAAGTGCTGCCTCCCCTGCTCCCTCTTTGCTGCTTGCTGAAGGATACCTCCCCCAGAACATGTTTATTTCCACCCAGGCTGCTTTGTAATTTCATTATTTATCTCCCATTTAGCCTTTGACAGATCAAAGCCTCGGTTGAGGCAAAGCGAGTTGCAGCGTGCATGCAAACAAGCCTGATACATAATTAATTACCATAAAACAGTTTCATTAGGAGACGGTGTTACACGGCTGTTTGTCTTAAAAATTTAAGCTGTGTAAAGAGAACAAGGAAAAGTGTGTCTTTGCCACTGAGCCTGCGGGTGAGTGATGGCTCTGGGGGGGCAGCCGGAGTGGAGAGGGGGAGACTGCGGGGCTGAGGGCGAGGGAAACGCGCCAGGCGCAGGACAGTGCTACGGGGCGAGGCTGAGCCTGGCCAGGCACCGGAAGACGCCCCGTGTGAGGAAGGAAGGAAGGAAGGAAGGAAGGAAGGAAGGAAGGAAGGAGGTGATGCGTATCTTGGGAGGCAGCAGAAGCTCCCACACCTGTTTGCTCCGGACCGCAACTGAAATTGATTTCAGGGAGAAACACAAACACTCGACCCAAAACAAAACAAAAAAAGAATGAAAATACATTTCCGGATGCAGTTCTACAAAGGGATATAGTGTGCAACGTACTGAATACAGCAAAAGAATGCAGCTGCACCTAGGGAGAGGAAACCAAATGCAGAGTTACAGAATGGGGGACACTTGGCTCAACGATACTACAAGTGAGAAGGATCTTGGAATTGTGGTAGATCACAAACTGAATATGAGCCAGCAATGTGATGTGGCTGCAAAGAAGGCAAATGCTATTTTGGGCTGCATTAATAGAAGTATAGCTTCCAAATCACCGGAAGTGATAGTTCCCCTTTACTCGGCACTGGTCAGGCCTCATCTTGAGTACTGCGTCCAGTTCTGGGCACCACACTTTAAGAAGGACATAGACAAACTGGAGAGGGTTCAGAGGAGGGCAACAAGGATGATAAAGGGACTGGAAACAAGGCCCTCTATGAGGAGAGACTGAAAGAACTGGGCATGTTTAGCCTTCAGAAGAGGAGACTGAGGGGAGATATGATCGCACTCTTCCAGTACTTGAAGGGATGTCACACAGAGGAGGGCCAGGATCTCTTCTCGATCATCCCAGTTTGCAGGACACGGAATAATGGGCTCAAGTTACAGGAACCTAGATTCCACCTAAACATCAGGAAAAATTTCCTGACTGTCAGAGCAATAAGACAATGGAACCAACTGCCTAGGGAGGTGGTGGGCTCTCCCAATCTGGAGGCATTCAAGGCGCAGCTGGACAGCCATCTGTCAGGGATGCTTTGACCTGGATTCCTGCATTGAGCAGGGGGTTGGACTCAATGGCCTTGTAGGCCCCTTCCAACTCTACTTTTCTATGATTCTATGATTTTCATTTCATTTATTACATTTCTATACTGCCCAATAGCCAAAACTCTCTGGGCAGTTTACAAAGATTACAAACCTTAAAAAGACAATATTGTACATAACATAAAAATTGTTTACATGCAAACATATAAACAGACAGCACATACATATATATCTAACAATTTTAACAATCAACAATAAGAAATCCAGGACCCACATTAAAAACCTTATCATATGCTGCCAAATGCCTGAGAAAAGAATGTCTTACCCTGGCACCGAAAATATAATGTTGCCACCAGAAGGCCTTGCTCAGGAAACTGTTCCATAATCAGGGGGCCACCACTAAGAAGGCCCTCGCCCTTGGAGGAGGAGGCACCGGGAGAAGGGCCTTAGATGATGAGAGTAGAATATGGGTAGGTTCATGCCAGGAGAGGTGCTCTGTCAGGTACTGCAGTCCTGAGCTGTGTAAGGTTTTATAACTCAAAACCAGCACCTTGAATCAGGCTCAGAAACATACAGGTAGCCAGTGCAAGTAGGCCAAAATCAGTGTTATATGTTTCGACTTTCTTGTTCCAGTTATCAATCTGGCTGCTGCATTTTGCACAAGCTGCAGCTTCTGAACCATCTTCAAAGGCAGCCCCATGTAACACACATTGCAGTAACCTAGCTTGGAGGTTACCAGAGCATAGACAACTGAAGCCAGGTTATCCCTGCCCAGATAAGGGCATAGCTGGGGCCACCAACCGAAGTTGGTAGAAGGCACTCCATGCCACTGAGGCCACCTGAGCCTAAGGGTCAGGATTAGGCACCTCAAGTGACAGAGATAGCTCCAGGAGACACACACCCCCCCAGGCTATGAACCTGCTCCTTCAAGGGGAGTGCAACCCCATCCAGAACAGGCTGATCATCCTCCATCTGGTCAGAAGAACCACCCACTAACAGCATCTTGGTCTTGTCTGGATTGGGTTTCAGTTTGTTAGCCCTCATCCAGTTCATTGTTGCAGCCAGGCTGCAGCCAGGCACCAATCTAGCACATCCACAGCCTCACCTGCTGAAGATGAAAAGGAGAAATAGAGTTGCGTGTCATCAGCATACTGATGACAACGCACTCCAAAACTTCAGATGACCCCACTCTGTGGTTTCGTATAGATGTTAAATAGCATGAGGGACAAAACCAATCCCTGAGGAACCCCATACTGGAGAATCCATGGGGCCGAGCAATATTCCCCAAGCACCACCTTCTGGACCCAACCATCCAAGTAGGAGCAGAACCATTGCAATGCAGTACCCCCCACTCTCAGCTCAGACAATCACCCCAGAAGGATACCATTCTTAATGGTATCCAAAGCCGTGAAGAGGAGAATCAACAAGGTCACACTCCCCGTCTCTCTCCCGACACAGGTCATCATACAGGGCAACCAAGGCTGTTTCCTATGCCAAAATCTGGCCTGAACCCCATCTGAAATGGATCCAGATAATCGGTCTCATCCAAGAGAGTCTGGAGCTTGTTGGTAACCACCTGCTCAAGGACCTTGCCCAGGAAAGGAACATTTGCCCCCAGATACAGGGCGGGTTTCTTCAAGAGTACTCTTACCACCACCTCTTTCAGGCAGCCCAGGAGCACTCCCTCCCTGGCCCAGCCAACTGTTCACCCCTGACAGTTTTTATAACCCAAGAAGGGCAAGGATCCAATCCAGAAGTGGTTGCACAAACCTGTCCAAGCACCTTCTCAACACCCTCAAGCTGTACCAACTGAAACTCATCCAAGAAAACTGGACACGGCTGTGCTGTGGATACCTCACCTGATTCACGGATGTAAGAGATTTAACCTAGAAATGCCTAGCAAGTGTATTGCAGCAGGCCTCCACAGATCCACAGCGTCCTGCGGGCCAGCATGTATTAAGCCCTGGGTGACCCTGAAAACCTCCGCTAGGTGGCATATGTAGGATTCAATAGAGGCAGCAAGATGTTGTTCCTTTGCTGCCCTCGGTGCCCCTGAATATACAAGGCCATAGGCACACAACAGTGATCAATTGCATCTGCAACGAGGACAAGGCCCTTACACTTTAGGATCAGACGCATAAACCCTTCTCAGGCGAAGCACCAAACCTTTCCCATACCAATGAGGGAAAAGATTAATACAGGTCATTAAGGATCTACCGTATTTTAAATCTATGATACTGTGGGTACAAAGGTGTGTGTGTGTGTGTGTGTGTGTAGATTTAACAGTAATGCAGGTTAATAACGCCAAGCTGACATGTAGGATTTGGGTAGCAAACAAAATAAAAATAAGTTTATTTTAATTCTCAAAATCTTAGTTCCAGAAAATAACTTTAAACCTGCCTACACCAAACACTTTATAATTAACCCAAGTCCCTATAATTCTAAATACTTTCACTCCTCAGACAAGCACTGATTTCTCTCAAAACTCCTGACAGACAAGACACGAATAATCCAACTAACCTAACTCCCCAACTCCCAACTCTCCCCACACTCCAAACACTCTCCCATAACACACTAACTACTCAACTAACTCAACTAACCCTGACATCACTCAAACACCCCTCATGTACTCCTCCCCCCACCCTTTCCAAGACATCACAAACCACACCCACTCAGTTCAACATTCTAGACACACTAAACAGACTAATGCAGACATACACCAGGGAACTGAATTGTGGGGTTATGCCACAGCATCCACTAGGAGTTTTTCTCCATCTGCATTCAAGCCATCTCCGATTTTGCTTCATTGCTCTCAGCTCTGAAGTATACCGTGGAGCTGTAGGATTTTCTACTCTGGAGAGGGGAGCAATCATGTCAACTGATCAGGTCATTTCTGCATTCCATAGCCATATCGGCCAAAAAAACAACCCTAGAGCCCACTGCAAAACATCCGGATCCATTAGCCTCCAGGGATAGACCATCTTAATAGGTCCCCCACCCTTGCAGCGGGGAAAAGCCATGATCCTAAACCTCAGCAGGCCATGATCTGATCATGACAAAGGAACTGATTCAAAGCCCCCCATCTTCAGATCACCATCCCCATGTCCAGCTGAAAAAAACAAGTCTAGAGTATGCCCCTCTACATGTGGGCTGATGACATGTTGGGACAGTGCCACGGTTGTCACGTAGACCATGAAGTCCTGAGCTGTCCCAGACAAGGTGCCCTCAGCATGAATGTTCAGCCTGATTAAGGGCAGCCGCCGGCGTGATCACATCACGCCAGTGCTTAAAGAGTTGCACTGGCTACCAGTTGCTTGCCGAGCCGAATTCAAGGTGTTGGTTTTGACCTTTAAAACCCTACACGGCTCCGGCCCAGCTTATCTCAAGGAGCGCCTCCAGCAACATCAAGTAGGCCGCTCAACAAGGTCTGCCACGGACGGCCTTCTCCTTATCCCATCAGCCAGAGCAGCCAGGCTGGTGGGGACTAGGAAGAGGGCCTTCTCTGTGGCGGCCCCCACATTATGGAACTCCCTCCCTAGTGACCTTCGCCATGCCCCCTCCGTGATGAGCTTCCGCCGTGCATTAAAAACATGGCTGTTCAGGCGGGAATATGGGGTGGGTTAGGTTTTTAATGAGAATTTTTTATATTGTTTTAATTATTATATTTTATTGTGTTTTATTGTATTTTAATTGTACATCGCCCAGGGTGGCCGGGTGACCGGCCAGATGGGCGATTGATAAATGTAATAAATAAAATAAAAAATAAAATGTTGACATCCCCCAGAACCAACAGTCTGGGGGACCTCAACAGCACACCCGAGACCACCTCTGTCAGCTCAGGTAGAGAGGATGTTGAGCAGCCGGGCGGGCGGTACACCAACGGAATCCCCAGTCTGTCCTTCTGGCCCAACGCAAGGTGCAAACGCTCCAGACCAAGAGTCAGACGGGCAGGGAGGCTGCAGAGGGAGATGGAATTCCTATGGGCCACAACAACCCCCCCTCCCCAGCCCTCAAGTCTACCCTCAAGAAAAACCAAGAACCCCGGTGGTGTGCACATCTAAGAGAGACTAACTCCTCCCTGCTCACCCACCCAGGTCTCAGTTACGCCTAAGATGACTTTATTCATTGTGACTTCATCAGCAAGGTTGAGGATGGCTGCACTGCTGTTGCCGTGTGAAACTCAAGGGGACAACCCAAAGGTGCTTCAGTATCATCCATAGAAGTACAAGCCTGCAGTGCGCTTGGAGTCTTGCTGGCTCTGCTTCAAGGTGTGAGGAGGCTACAGTCAGGAGAAGTAATTCCTTTCCTCCTTCTCCTATTCCTTGTGCATTCACACGTGCAGCTACAGGCAACATCTCACCTTATAAATCCACAGGCTGCATCAAAAGAAGTAACCCCGTCGCACGCATTCAGAGACAGCCTAAACCCATGCCTTTGCCAGGAGATTGGAAAGGCAAGCCGGGGTGCTTCCAACCCAGCACAGCACCAACACAGCCCAGGTGAACTGGCGTATTTGGATTTTAAGCCAGTTCAATCCCATTGAAATCAAAGAGAATTAAGGCATTTGGGTGCAAGCATTGCAACTGAACTGGGCTGTGTCATGACCCAAACGTCTCTGGGGTTGGGGGTGGGGGTGCTCCTGGCTGCTGGGCCCCAGATTCCATAGAAGAGCCAGTGCAAGATTCTTGTGCCTGGAGGCATGTTGGGGATCACAGGGTGGGGGCCTTTATTTGTTTAACTTCTCCAGTCTTCAGCCACCCCCAACCGCAATGAAGACTTGGGTCCATACAACAGCATCGATTTGTTTGCATCCATCCCTTGCTAACCTTGTTTCTTTCTCCTCCTCCTCCTCCACCACCACCTCCCCCTCCCTCTGTCCTCTCCCTGCTGTCAACTTCTTTAGCTGCTAATCTTCTTGGGGCAATGAGCCGCCTTGCCTGCTTTGGCTGTAAAGCACCATGTACTGTTGGAGCAGCATAAATATTTTTTTACAGGTGACAAAACAGAAGTCACAAGAGCCTGCCAACTGCCTCCTTTTTCTTCTGCTTCCTAATCTCATCTGTAACTGCTCAAATCATGCCCATCTTTGCTTATTATCTGTTTTTAATTCTATTAAGAGATGGCCAGGAGAAAGAACATCCATTTTAGATTAACAAGGTTATTAGCACTTAATTATGTGAGGTGCCTGTAATTGAAAAGGGAAAAGAAAGCACTCCGTCAGTATCCCCAGACTCTCTAAGCTCCTTGGGGCTAGATCTGTAGATCTTTCTTTCTTTCTTTTTCTTTTTCTTTTTTTAAATATTATTCACAGAAATGTGAAACTATAAATATTAAAATCTCTTGCAAAAAATATTACAAAGAGAGCAAGATGGAGGGTGTGCTTCCCTCTGGGTATTGCAGTGTGTGGAGACACTCTTGCATTTACAAATATTCATTAGCAAGGGTTTGCTAAGTACCACCATTGCTCACAGAAACCAGGAGGGGGTGTTACTTGAGGGAGGAAATCTAGAGTAAATATTATTTGTAAGTTCTCTCCGTGCAGGTTCCCAGTTAGGTATATCATAACAGGGGAAATGGCATGTACAATTTCTCCATTTTTTAAAGGGCTAAAATAGACGACACACACATTAGCATGTGAAAAAGTGAAGGAGGCCTGAGGAATTAAGAGTATGGGAGGCACTGACCACTTAGAGATATTTTTAAAACTATGGCAAGGGGTATATAAATCTATTTATCATCATCATCATCATCATCATCATCATCATCATTAAGGTTAAATTATTTTAAAAGGTTAAATTTATCAATGTCCTAAATGACTGTGCCCAAGAACAGTTGGTCGTGGAACCGACCAGAGGGGAGGCAACCCGGGATTTAATCCTAAATGGTATCACCCAGGACCTCCTCTGAGATGTAAATGCTGAACCAATTGAAAATAGTGACCACAATGCTATCAGATTTAATATATATTTAAATGGAAGATTGCCAAAGAAGTCTAACACAGTCACATTTGACTTCAAAAGAGGAAACTTCTCCAATATGAGGGAACTGGTAAAAAAGGAAGTTGAAAGGGGGGGGTGTCAAAAGGATTAAATCCCTTCAAAATGCTTGGAAATTACTCAAAACCGCAATAACGGAAGCTCAGATAGAATGTATACCACAGGTTAGGAAAGGTAGTACCAAGTCCAAGAGGTCACCAGCATGGTTAATGAGCAGTGTCAAGGAAGCTATTAGAGATAAGGCGGCTTCCTTCAGAAAAATGGAAGACTTGCCCAAATGAGGAAAACAAAAGGGAGCAAAAGCTTGCACAAAGGAGAGGCAAGCAGACAATAAGAGATGCAAAAAAGCATTTTGAGGAGCGTATTGCTGACAACATCAAGGCCAACAATAAAGAATTCTTTAAATACACCAGAAGCAGGAAACCAGCATGGGAGGCAGTTGGATCACTGGATGATAATGGAGTTGAAAGTCAATAAATCGCTGGGCCCAGATGGTATCCATCCTAGAGTTCTTAATGAACTCAAATATGAAATTGCTGATCTTCTAACCAAAATATGCAACATGTCCCTAAGATCAGCCTCTGTGCCAGAGGACTGGAGAATGGCCAATGTAACACCAATTTTTAAGAAAGGCTACAGGGGGGATCCAGGAAATTACAGGTCGGTTAGCTTAACATCTGTTCCAGGTAAATTGATTGAAAGCATTATTAAAGATAAAATCAGTAAGCATATAGAAGGGCAAGCCCTGCTGAGAAAGAATCAACATGGCTTCCGCAAAGGTAAGTCCTGTCTCACTAACTTTTAGAGTTCTTTGAGAGTGTCAATAAATATGACACAGGAGGATCCGGTAGACATCGGTTACTTGGACTTTCAAAAGGCTTTTGACAAAGTCCCTCACCAAGACTCCTGAGCAAACTTAGCAGTCATGGAATAAGAGGAGAGGTCCTCTTATGGATCAGTACCTGGTTAAAGAACAAGAAGCAGAGGGTAGGGATAAATGGTAAATTCTCCCAAAGGAGGGATATAAATAGCGGGGTCCCACAGGGAGCTGTACTGGGACCAATGCTTTTCAAATTATTCATAAATGATCTGGAATCAGGAGTGAACAACGAAGTGTCCAAGTTTGCTGATGACACCGAATTTTGGGCATCAAAATGGCAAATGTGGTTCAGTGCAAGCAAGTGTAAAGTGATGCACGTTGGGGTGAAAAATCCCAGCTTCAAGTATAATCTGATGGGATCTGACCACACTTAAAATACTGTGTACAGTTCTGGTCACTGCACCTAAAAAAGGACATTGTAGAGTTGGGAAAAGTGCAGAAAAGGGCAACTAAACCCAGGGGCTGGAGCAACTCCCCTATGAGGAAAGGTTACAGCAGCTGGGATTGTTTAGCTTAGAAAAAAGCCAAATAAGGGGAGACATGATGGAGGTGTGCAAAATGATGCATGGAGTGGAGAAAATGCAGAGGGAGACATTTTTCTCCCTCTCTCACAATACTAGAACCCAAAGGGGTCATCCCATGAAGCTGATGGGTGGAAGATTCAGAACAGATAAAAGGACTTCTTCACACAGCACATCGTTAAACTATGGAATTCACTTCCACAAGATGTAGTGATGGCCACCACCCTGGATGGCTTTAAAGGGGGATTGGACAAATAAATTCATGGAGGAAAAGGCTATCCATGGCTACTCGTCCTGATTGGCTATTTGCTACCTCCAGTATCAGAGGCAGTATGCCTCTGTACTCCAGTGGCTGGGGAACATGGGCAGGAGGGTGCCGCTGTTGCACTCATGTCCTGCTTGTGGGATTCTGTGGGCAGCTGCCTCGCATTCATTTGCTGAAGTAGGCACAGCAGGCTGCTGGGCCTTTTCAGATGGTCAGATAACAGATATTCACGGTCTGCAGCTGCCCCTCCTCACCTGGGCCCTTCAGATGTGTTGGACTGCAACTCCCAGCATGCCTCAGCTGGGGAAGGCTGATGCGGGCCATGCTACCTAGCAGAGGCAGGGGTGCTGTTTACACTGTGTAAACAACGCTGGACTAGATGGACCCTTGGTCTGATCTAGCAGGGATCTTCTTATGTTCTTATGTGATAATAATAAATTGCCTACAGAAAAAGCACTCCCATGCAACCGCTGGGTGTAAATCAGCCTTTCCCAACCTGGACCCCTCCAGATGTGTTGGACTACAACTCCCAGCATGTCCAGCCAACAGGATTTTCCTCACATCACCAAGGTTCTTTGTCTTGGCTTGGCTGCCTTGCATTCATTTGCTGAAGCAGGAGGAGCGGCTGCAGGACCTTTTTAGGTTACATGCAGCCATTTGCCCCTGGCTCTTCCTCAGCAGAAAAGAAGGGGCCAGCCAGGCATTTGAGGGCCTGTGGCAGAAAAGATAAACAGCACCCCTGCCTCTGCTAGGTAGCATGGCCCGCATCAGCCTTCCCCAGCTGGGGCATGCTGGGAGTTGCAGTCCAACACATCTGAAGGGCCCAGGTGGGGAGGGGCAGCTGCAGACCGTGAATATCTGTTATCTGACCATCTGAAAAGGCCCGGCAGCCCGCTGTGCCTACTTCAGCAAATGAATGCGAGGCAGCTGAGCCTGAGCCAACCTTAGTGATGCGAGGGAAAGCCCGGTTCCCCCTCTGGGGTCTCCATCCTGGGGGAGGAGCCTCGGCTGCGAGGAAGCCCTTTGCGCCCCGCCCAGCTGGCCCCCTGCCGCTCAAGAACTTTGCAAGGCGCCTGTGGAAGCACCGGAGCAGCCAGGTGAGCTCACTCACCTGGATTGGCCTTTGCTGCCATCTGCTGACGGCTCAGCAGGTTGCAGTGGCGCTGAATTACCGTACTTTTGAGCAGGGCTCCTGCTAAGCTGGTTGGTGCAAAGCCACGGAACAGGCCGGACATCATCACTGGGTCGCTCCCTGGGCAGGGGTCCTTCATGCTGGCTCAGGGCCAAACCAGGTGCGACATTCACTGCATCAACGCAATTGACGTGCTCTTCTCCGTCATCCAGTTAGCCCCGGGAGGGAAAGCCTTGGGACTGGGCTGGGTGGAAAGGGGGAGCTTTACTCTCGGGAGTGCTTCTAGATGGAGGACGCCTAGCGCCACCAATCCGAAGGCATCCTGCAGCTGCTGGAAGTGTGCACCAAGCCCGAGGCTAGACTCTGACCTGGACTCAGCACTTCAGAAAACAGCCAATTCTGCTTGAACTAATTCGGAGGCCGGCCGCTTCAGCTCAGGTGCCAAACCCAAGCAAGATTCAGAAATACGAGGCTTCAAGCCTCCCAGCAATTATCATGGGGTATCAATAAACAGCTATAACTTCTTTTTCTTTGCCAGAATTGGATGATATTTGCAGGCATATTCGCCCCTTAGGAGGGGATTACACCTGCCAAATGTCAGAAAAATAGGTGCTAGGTTGCTGGGGAACATGGGCAGGAGGGTGCTGTTGCACTCATGTCCTGCTTGTGGGATCCCGTGGACATCTGGTTGGCCACTGTGTGAACAGAATGCTGGACTAGATGGACCCTTGGCACTTCTCATGTTCTTAGAGGGGTTTTGTGCTACACACACACACACACACACTTATATTATTATTATTATTATTATTATTATTATTATTATTGGGAACCTGATAACGTTTTTATTTCTTGGCAGAACTGGATGAATTTTGCAGTTTGTTGCCCCTTCTGAGGGGTGGAGCCTGCCAAGTTTCAGGTGAATAGGCACAGTCACTCAACCACGCTCCCTCCCCCACTCATCAGTGTTTGGGGAAAACAAAACCAAAAAATGCTATGTGGAGAGGAGATCGAACACTGCGTCTCTGAGCATGAATCAACATCAAAACTACATTCCAGCCCGGTTTTGGTGGCTCCAGAGAGCAGTCCACTTCACCTCAGGAAATACATTTTGCCCCCAAAAAGACCGGATTCTGCCCAGGCTTTGGGCTTTGCCAGAATCTCTAGAGCTATACTATCTTTTCTTTCTTAACAGATGCTCTGTGGTAAGACAGAGAGAAGAAGTGGTAGGGAAACATGGGCTGGTCACGAAGAGTCAAAGACGCCCTTGCCTGGACCACCATGAAAGGCAGGGCACTGGCGCCATCAAAGCCTCCTCGGTCCTCCCCCTGCCCTGGACCTGACAAAAGTCCCCTCTGGGAGCTACTGTTTGCCTTTCAAGGGAAGCCTGCACTGGTGCCAAGGGAGGCTTCCCTCACTGAAATGCAAATGCAGCTTCAAAGTGCTTGTTTGCCCAGACCATGGCAGGGAAAGAAAAGGTTGCATTTATCCTCCTTCTGAGATGCAGAAGAAAAGAACAGACAAGCAACTATGACCCGGAGCAAACAGCCAGGCCTGTGCTTTTGTCCTCCCCAAGGAGTCCGAGCAAGCTGTGCAGCCTGCGTTGCCTCGTCTTCTGGGAACAGACGTGTGCACGAGGCAGCGTGGCACACTGCAGAGGCCAGGACAGGGTCCGAAGGGACCTATTCTGCCTGCTTCCAAACTCTTATTTCCATGCATCTTTTAAAAGATGAGAACTGCACTCATCCCACAGGGCTTAATGTCCAAAGTGAGAGAGGGGCCTGGCTCCTTGACCTGTCCTGGAAGGCACAGCCGGGAACCCTCAGAGTGTGGGGGCTGGCTGTGGCCAGACTCTGGAAGAGAACAAGATCCCTAGCAAGAACCACGGGCTGCCGCAGGAACCACTAGTCTGGATGACTTTAAAGCGGGGAAGCTGGACACATGCATGGGCCTTCTCAGTGGTTGCCCCCAGTGGCTCTGGAAATCCCTCCCTCGTGGTCTTCTGCCGCTGCTTAGAAAACCCCCCTTTTATGAAGGGTTTTCCGTTAGACTGAGGGAGCTTTTCTGCTGATATTCTGCTTGCTCTGCTGCTGTATGCTGGTGTTTTTAATATGCACTTTTATACTGCTGGTGTGTTGTTATCGTGACTTTAGCCATTATCTTGTTTTTCTTGTTTTGGACATCGCTCTCCGATCACGTTTTATGATTGCTAGCCACCTTGAACTTTTAAGGAAAGGCAAGATACAGATCTTTTAAGTAAACAAACAGACAAATGGCCATGATGGCTCAGTGGAAACTCCATGGGCAGAAGCAGTCTACCTCTGAGCAGCAGGGGAAGACCGTTGCCTTCAGAGACCCTGCTGGTGGGTTTCCTGGAAGCATCTGGTTGGCCCCTGTGGGGAAACAGCAGGATTCTGGATTAGGTGGGATTTTGGTCAGACCCAGCAGAGCTCTCCTGTTCTTAGCAATAAACAGCTACTTGGTGCTCCCTCACTATGGATTATATGGAGCCAAGTGTGGCTGTTTCATGCAGTCGTCGTCCCCGCCCCATGGCTGTGCTGAAAAGGAGTGGGGGCTGGCCAGAGGTGGTGGTTATGATGGCCATGCTAGCAGCTGCCCCTTGTGCCTTTGGGCAGTCAGGGAGCCGCTTGCGGAATTTGAGACAGCAAACAGAAAAGGGTATTTGGTGCCTGAAATGCTGAGATGGGTGGGAGAGAGAATCACATTCCAGGTTGCTTAATTCAAGGGTGGATGTAAGATGACCGCTTCTCTGCTGCTTCCACTGGAGCACTTGCTGCAGATCTGGTGCATGGCCAGAGAACCAGGTGAGTGGAGGTGGGCTGCTCTGCACTGCATTCTGTGTGACTTCACCTGGGATATCTGCCACCACAGCCTCCACAGCCACCTGCACATGTGCGGGCTTATAAAATATCCCCCGCCCAGAAGCTGGTGATGAAAGGGAAGGGGAAATCCACTGTTAAATTGCTCTAATCACCCTGATAGAGGGCACAACAGATTTGTTAAAACACTCTGCACGTATATGTACATCTCTGCAAAGTGCTATACAGAATAACATGTAATTCAGTATACTGTATATGTCCAAGTATCAGCTAAAAACAAAGGCCTGATGCCACCAAGTCTTTTGCTGTTCCCCCGTTTGTGCTTTCTGAGCTTAGCAGCTCCTGCATAGCTTTGCTGGCCTCAGAAGCGGAAGTCCTGGACACAGCTGTGCTTTGATCGAGCCACTCAGGTCTGGCAGAGCTTATTTTAACTAGCTCACCCACTGTAATGAGCTTTGTAGATTTTCTTCATCAAAACATCCCACCACCTATGTAAAAGTGTCCTTTTCTAGAATAAAATTTCCCTCTGGAATCATGTTTTACCCATAAAATTAAGCACAAAAAGTGACCAACACAGGCAGCTTTCACCACGTCAACCACTAAGCACACCTGATCACCCTAGTAGAAGTGCCTCTTATCTGAAGCAACTGGCGGGGTTTGTCGCGCAGCGCCCATCACACAGCAACATTACATGCCTGGATTTGAGGGAATATCATGCATTGAGGCTAGTGAGTATACATTTTGAAGCCACTGTGTAGATACAGAAGCAAACTGCAGCTCTGTAGAAACTAGCAGAACACCCTCTGCTTCCCGTTTCCTGCTCAAATGGCCCTCCCTGTTTTAAAAGAACATCCCCTGTTCCCTCCCATCCCAAACAGCTTCCTTCCATAAGGCATATTGCCCACAAGGTACCAATTGAGACTTCATCGGGCCAGCGGCCCCACCGGCTTTCTCGCGCGCATTGGACTAGTGCACCCGGCACTCATAGACTCGCGAGGCTCTCACACTCCTGGAGCCTGCACTGCTCTTCCTCTGCCCTCTTTTCTGTCACTGGGTCCTATGACACAGCATTTCTCCCCGCCACTCGCGGAGGAGGCCGTAATTGCAGAGCAGCTGCTCCAAACGGCACATGCTAGGAGATGACTGATGAGCAACCAACTCCAGCATGGGCGAGAGGCATTAGAGAGCGAGCAGCAGGAACAGGCCTCGCCCGGCACTGCGTGTGAATGCATCCATGGAGGGAGGTGCACATGCGCACTTGGGCTCTCTGATGTACATGGATGGATAAATGTTTAAACCCAGGCACAGACATCGCATTGGAAGAAAACTGCTCCTTAGTCAATGTTGTCATGTATTTATCATCTATGTCTGGCTAGCAAGGAAATGGAAATACCCCTTGGCAAGGACTCACGATTGTCAAGACTCAGTCAGTCCCAGAACAGTGCAGTGTAGTGGCTAGAGTGCTGGACTGGGGCTGGGGAGACCCGGGTTCAGTGTCCCCACTCAGCCATGAAGCTCACTGGGTGACTTTGGGCCAGTCACTGACTCTCAGCCTAACCTACCCCACAGGGTTGTTGTGAGGATAAAACAGAGAGGAGGGGGAGGGGAGGACCATGTAAGCCACCTTGGAGGGAAAAAAGACAGGATATAAATGAAACAAATCAATTAAAAAACAAACGCCAAAGCAAATCCACATAAACTGAACTCCGCCAATGCATGCAACACCCAGGAACTCCTCTGGGTCCTGGTCAAGAGAAGCAGAATCTCCGTTTGTCCCCGCCCGCAAGGTGGAACACCCAGTTAAGGCCCAAGGAGGAGGAGAACCAGCCACAGCCCAGCTCAGCAAACCTGGAGCTCCGTGCTGGGATCGCAGCCACCAACGGTTTCTCCTGGCTGGCAAATGGTTTTGACACACACACACCCCGCTGGCCTCCCTGTTCTGCTTGCTCCTTCCTCAGCCATGTTTCTGTTGAGTAGGTGTGGAAGGAAAACGGCACGGAGGAGGAGGAGGAGGGACTACTGGTTGATGTTGTGCACTGAGAACTAAGCCCTTAATCTTAACTAAACACATTACTGATGAGCTCATCAACAAAAATCTAATTATTATGTGTGAGGACAAGCTTAATTGCTTGTCCTTGACATGCATAATGTACCACATAAGCCTATTACCCAGTGTAAGCCTATTATTATTATCATCTGGCTTCCTGTCAAAAATATAAAAGTAAAATAGTTAAACATTTTGGGGGGTGGGGGAATAATGTTGCACAATTAACAGCCACACTGCCAGACTAGGAACCTCAATTCTCAGCAGCACCTGAGCTTCAGCCTCCCGTCACCTCAGCTGCATCTGGTAACATGAGCGATGGAACGCACCTGAGCCGCTGCCCTTCTCACCAGAAATTTACCAAGTGGCCAAGCAAGGAGGAGCCTGTAAGCTCAACCCCCTTTAGTTCAGTTTAATAAATCCAGAATATTTACCATCCCCTCGTTCTGTACTCCTCCTAGTCAGTGATGCGGACGAGGATCCATCAGTAAACATGCAAAAATCCATTCTCGATCCAATTACAGTACCTACTAGATTTCAAGTGTTTGGAAGTGTGGATAAAGCATGCTGGTGGTGATGGGCAATTAATCCACATTAGGTGCCACTGAGCCTGCACCTTAAGTAGTCAATATTGGCCAATATTCAGAGCCATCACATTCATGGACAGCCCTTGCCAGCAGGCCGGCCCAACCTATCTTGCCGCCTCAAGCAAGGTGGCAGTGCTGCTGCTGCTGCTGCCGCCGCCGGCCTACCTGCCTGCCCACTCGGCTGACCTGCCGCTCCTTCACTTGCCCGGCCAGCTGGCCCCGCTGGCCACTCGTGGCTGCCCACCCGGCTGCTCCCGCCTAGTGCCCCAGCCACAGGGCTCCCACGAGAGGCCAGCCGGCCTCTCGTGGGAGCCCTGTGGCTGCGGCACTAGGTGGGAGCAGCCGGGTGGGCCATCTGGCCGAGCCAGTGAGCAGGCAGGGTGGGTGAGCGGGCGCTGGTGGCTACCTGCAGTGAGAAGAAGTGGCAGCTGGGTGGTGGCACACCCAGCAGGCTGCTCTGGGGGAGCCAGGTGCTCTCTTGCCACTCCGCTGCCTCTTGATGTGAGTGCGTCAGCCTGCATAATGGTAGGGCTGGCCCTGCTTGCTAGTAGTGTGACGGCACTGGAGGTAGCAATCATACAAATAGGCTTGAGAAGATGGAGGATACTGGTGCAATGGCTGCTGATGTCACAAAGGCACAGAAGCCTGGATACGCAGACTACCTTGCTGGGAGTCTTCTCCTCCTGTGGGGGTGGGGTAGGTTGGGTGGAAGGTCAGGATTAGGCCAAACCTAGGGTACCAATCCTCCCCTCCTTAGAATCACTTCGACCCCGGTCAGCAAATCACTTCAGGATCTTGCAAATATGAGCCATAATATATGGATTGTAGGATCAGTGGGCAGAGACTGTGTCACCTCCATATTTTTATTTATTTATTATTAATTAAATTTCTACCCCATCTTTCTGCCAAAATAACAACAACAACAACAACAACGGTGTTCAAGGCAGCTAACAATAAAATCCAGATTAACAAAATCTTAATTAAAACAAAGCATAAAAACAAATACAGTATAAACTCAACTAAAAACAATGAAAGAAATAAACAGCACCAACCAATGAAAACCAATTTATTTTGTACCGCATCTAGCACGTCCTTGGCACTAAATGAAGAGCAAAACTAGTGAAGTTTGGGCTTCCTTACCTGTGAAGGTCCAACCCCTCCGGGCAAGCGCTCGAGTCGCCACAGCCCTCTTCGCCCACCACCTCCGCTGCAGTCCATACGCCCCCCTCCCCTGCTGTCCCATCGCCGTGGTCCCTCCAGTCAGCGCTCCTGCTCATCACCCCCTAATTAACGCCTGCTAATGAGACAATCAGGTCGCCAGAGCGGCTGCACCGTGTCCCGCCTGCGCGCTGCCGCCGCCGCCGCCGCGCGGACTTATCGCTACTCACAGGATGTTTACAATAATTTTTAATTTGTACAATTATTAATCATTTTTCTATCTGCTTCATTTGCATAATGATTAGCCTGCTCAGTGTTTGCCATGACTGTGAATGACAGTATTTTAAATTAAATTAAGATTTTAATATCCCCCCCCCGCCCCCCGTGGCTAAGGCTAATCAAAGTCGACCAGCGACGCCGGTTCCGAAGGCGGCAGCCGCCTTTCCAAAACATAATACTCAACGGGACACGCCGACTGGACGAGCGAGCGAGCGAGCGAGCGGCACGTGGAGAGATGCGGAATGCCCCCTCGCGAAGAAGCCAGCGGCGACGCCTCCTCCGCGGCCAGCGGCTCTTGGGATGCAGCCCCTTCTGCCGCGGGGCGGCCGCGGGGCGCGGGACAACAGGCCGCGCAAGGACGGCGCGGCTTCTGCGGCTCGGCACGGTCCACCACCAGGCGCGGCGCCGACCCCCCGAGCAGCAGCAGCAGCAGCAGCCCCTGCCTCTTTCTGAGCAGCGCGCGGAGATGAGCCTCGTGCAGGGTGGAAGCAACGCGCAGCAGGCTGCCCGGCCGGGCTGGGACGAACGAACGAACACGGAGCAATCTCATCGTGCTCCAATTGTACCGGGGCGGGGGGCGGCCGCGTTACACCCGAGCGAGGCATGATGCTCTCAGCCCGTGAGGACAGGCGGAAGTCGCCAGACAGGCGAGGCAACAGCGGCAGGAAGGGAGGCGGGCAGGGCAGGCGCTCGGCCTCGCTGGACTCACCAGCACAGGGGCGCACCAATCGGGGGCTGGGCCAGCGAGGGCGCCCACCTGCCAGCCGCCCACGGAGGGACGCGGCCCCGGCGCCCAGCCCTGCGTCGCCACCACGCCCAGCCCCTCGGGCCCAGAGGCACGCCCGCAGCCAGCGGCGGCCCCCCCAGGCAGGGCCCGAACCCCCCCCCCCCATCCTCCTCACAGCCCCCGTTTCGAGGCACAGCACAGAGAGGGGAGGGGCCCTGCATGCACTCGGCTTCCTGCCTGCCCCCCTCAAGAGTCTCACCTTGCGGCCAGATCACCCCACAGTGGGGGAAGGGATCCCCACCCACCACCACTCCTTAGCGACAAGGACACGCCTTATTGCGCATTAAGGGTGCCAAACGTGCAGCATTTAGCTCCAGAACTGATTGACAGGGCCAGGGCTCAGCCCCAGAACATGCGCAGAATGCCTCTCTGCAACCACTGAGCCACACTGCCAGCCACTTTCATCTTTTTCTATTGGATTTCTCCGGGCTTTGTTGTCCTCAGACATACTAAACTGCCTGGCCGTGTCCTCAAACCCAAATGCCCCAACACACTGGGCATAGCCACAGGGCTGACCTATACCTCTGTTGTATTCATTTAACTTCCATGGACCCACCCACCGCACCCCGGCCAGGCCAAAGAATGCTGGGTATTGTAGGCTGAGGCCGAAAATTCATTTGGCCCAGAGCACGACAGTTCCTAAGGTCCCTGGGGTGGGTGGGCAGGTGGGTAGCTTGCCGTCTATGGCAGTGGCAGCGAGGCCTTTTTGCACCACACGCTAATAGTTACCTGGGAAGAGGGAGTGACTGGACATGGGCTCCAGGTCTGCCCATTGTCCGCCTCTGGGAAGTGTGGTCAGCCTTCTGGACTGGAGCACAGGCTCAAGATAACTGATGCCACAGCACACTCTGCTGGCTGGTCCATTTTGCTTCTGGACCCGTCTTTCCCTCCTGGGGCGCACAAATCACCAGAACGGGAATTGCAAGGAAGTGAGCTGCAGCAGATGACCTGGCCCACTCTCCAGGAATATCGAAGTGCAGGAACCTTGAGAAGTCAGCCCCTGCCCGCCTAGGACTGGCCTCCCTGGGCAGGGAGGGAAGCCGGTAGAACGTGGCCCTCAGAAAGGGTTCCTCCTCCACTGCATATGCTGCTGCCGCCGCTATAAACTCAAAGACAGCAGAAGCAGGAGTCGCTAGGAATGGGAGGAGGGCAAGGAGAACAGTCCCTTCCTGCCCCTCCCCCCCAAATTGACTTCTCCGTCGTCATCAGGCACACCCCGCGAAGCTGCATCCATGGCCGTCCATCACCAATGGTTGAAAGAGAAGCTGCGCCTCACAAAGAAAAGCATCCCTGTTGCGCTCAGTTCAACCGAGATGATCCTCCTCCATCTGCTTAGGGATGGCCCACAAGCATGGAGTAGAACTTGGCCCAGAGGAGGAGGAGGCAGGGTCCAAGATGGGTTGGGTGGAAAGGAGGAGAGGGGGGGGCTTCTCCTCAGCCAGGCGTTCAGGGAAGGAACACATCTAGGTGGGACAAGCAAACAAGGTCCAAACATAAGAATGTAAGAGGAGCCTTGAAGCTGGATCAGACCCAAGGCCTCTCTCATCCAGCATCCTCTTCCCACTGTGACCAACCAGCTGCCTGTGGGAAACTCACAAGTAGGATAGGAGCACAAGAGCACCCTCCCACCCATGTTCCCCAGCAACCAGCATACTGCCACCAGTACTGGAGGTAGCATCTATTTTTTACTGATGTATTCCTTTTCTATACTGCCCAATAGCTGATGCTCTCTGGGTGGTTCAGAACCATTAAAACCATAAAATACAACACAATATAGCCATCAGGACTAGTAGCCACTGATAGCCTTATCCTCCATGATTTTTTTCTAATCCCCTTTTAAAGCCATTCAAATTGGTGGCCATCACTACATCCTGCGGTAGTGATGGGGGGGGGGGGGATCCCATAGCTTAACTCTGTGCTGTGTGAAGAAGTCCTTCCTTTTATCTGTCCTGAATCTCCCAGCCCATCAGCTTCCTGTTGTTTTTCTCCCTCTGTCATAATAGTAGAACTTGCCTCTCTATCCTCTTTCTCCGCACCAGGCATAATTTTGTACTATCATGTCTCCCCTTACCTTCCAACACAGCAGCTCCAACTCTCCTACTTACCAGAGGACAGTCCCTCTTTTGGAGAACCTGACCCTGGTAAATCTCTCCCCTGGCCCCTTTTAGGGATGCCTTGTTACATGTTTGTTGGTGGTGTTTGCTGGAGCTACCATTCTCCAGGGCTCAGCTCCCACTCCTACACCAGGTCCCCAGAAGTTTGCTCTCTTTTAGAGCAGGTGCAAAGATGTTTCCAGAGCGCACCTGTGTCAATGGAGGCACATGATGAGCATTAACGCACCTGGCACTTTGCCACTGGCCATTTCACACACCACAGCTGCTGAGGCCTCCTTTAAAAAGTGTTGTTGGTAACAGATCCTAGCAGGGATATTGTGTGTGTGTGTGTGTGTGTGTGTTGTTTTTAAACCCTTTCGTTAAGCCAAAAAACATGAGGATTGAGCCATTATTTTTATTTATTTATTTTTGTTTGTTTATTTATTATATTTATACCCCACTTTTTTTCCTGCAAGGAACCCAAGGCGGCTTACATAATCCTGCTCCTCCTCCTCTCCATTTTTTCCTCACAACAACCCTGTGAGGTAGGTCAGGCTGAGAGTCAGTGACTGGCCCAGAGTCACCCAGTGAGTTTCATGGCCGAGTGGGGCCTAGAACCCGGATCTCCCAAGTCCCAGTCCAACACTCTCACCACTGGACCACGCTGGCTCTCAGTCGGTGCCAGCCCCAAGACATTTGGCTGCCAGAACCCCTGTGATAAGAGCCCCCGCTGTGCGTGCAGGAGGTCCCAGGTTCAATCCGCAGCAGCCTCTCCAGACAGGGCTGGGGAAGGATCCTGCCTGAAACTCTGGAGGGGGAGCCGCCGCTGCCAGTCTTTGCCAACAATACTGGGCTAGATGGACCCAGGAAGGCCTGACTTGGCAGAAGGCAGCTTCCGATATTCCTAACACTTCAAAGTCTCTGTGTGCTATTCAGACACCAGTTCCTGCCTTCATCGCTTCCACGCCCTCCCCACTCCAAGGAGGTCACTTCTCCCTGCAGAGTGGTAGAGGCAGCCCTGCAGATTGTCGTGGGAATTGGGGTGTTGCAGGTATGACCCTGTGTGACCCGAGACAGAGGATATGCACACACGCTGACTGGCTGGAGCGGATCATGCACTTTTTGCGGCCCTGCTTGCTCTGCTCTGCTCTGGGGGCCTGGAGCAATCTGTACCTAAGCTGGCAACCACAGAACAGAAGGCCTCTTCTGGACTTAAGAGTGGCTTTCATATGCCAGTTGTCCCTGGCAAGGAGCAGGGAGGGAGGACAAAAGAAAGAAAAAAAGAAAGGGGGTTGAGGGCCTTAGCAACCAGCACAAATCCTCGTATTCAGCCAAAAGTAAAGGACAAGCCTCTCTGCCCCCGCCCTCACAGCCCACTTTGGAATCCAGGCGGCTGGGGGGGTGTGGGTGTGTGCAAACACTGCAACTGCACTGGCCAATCCCTTCTGGCTAGACAGCACTCCCACATGGAGAGCCCTCCCTTTGAAGAATGCCCCTGTGAACTCTGCCAGGGCGGGTAAGTGCGGGTGCAGGAGCCAGGCAACACCTCCGGTTTCCCCATCCTAACAGGCCTCCCCTTCTAGTGGCCCCCTCCAGGCCCCAAGCTGAGCTGCAGCTGCATTCGGCCCGCCATGGCATTCTCCTCTAGCCTGGTTCCCCAAGCCCAGCCAGAGGGGATCAGGCATCCCTCCTCGCCCCCTTTGCTTTGAGCTGCATCCCAGAGGCAATTTCCATCACTGGGGAAGAAAGCCTCTAGACTGGACCAAGAGGGGAGGTCACCGCCAGTCAAATGGGGCAGGGGGGGGGGGCTCTGCTGCTGGCCCCCTTTCATTCTCCTGTACTTCCACTGTTCAAGCTCCCTGCTTGCAACCGCAGCTCAGAGGAACAGGGTAGCTCCCTCCCTAGGAAGCACCAGCTCAGTTTGCAGTTCAACAAAAGAGTAAGGACTGAAGAAGGAAGGCTGTGTGTAAATGAATGCATTTGGCTGTACCCATTTCACAGATGGAATGGTGGCAGGTAAGAAGGGACAAGCAGCTTGTGCTTTAAGAGACCACACACACTTAACCTGGCAGTGTCTCTCGCACCCTCAGGGGAGGCCCACCCAATCCAGACTGGCTAGACGTTCCTCCACCAGAAATAGTCTAGCCTGACTTAAGCAAGTGAGGCAAGCCACACATGGCAAGAGGCGGCCAGCCAAGGAGGCCTGTATTTTAAGGACTGCTCCAATTCCGGAGCCATTACAGCTGTACCAGGAGCCACCCGCTCCTCCACTGTCATCTCCCATTTCCGCCTTAGCTCTGCTGTCAGGCCATTCCGTGTTCCTTCTTCCTGCCCACCCTGAGCTTGTTCCACATGGACAAGGCCACCTACATGCCAAGTCCTTGGCTACTTGCTTTCTTCCCATGCAGCCGCCACAGGAAGTGCTGGAAACAGCGGGTGCTGATGCAGCCGACGAGCGGGGAGGGGTGGCTCTCCCACTACGAGGCAACTTACACCTGCCCACCAAGTAAGAGAAGAGGGCAAGCTGTGCTGGGCAGAGGGTGGGCAATCCCACGCCCTGGTTTCCCAACCGCAGCCATGTTCCTGCTCTCACCCGCGCTTCTTCCCCACAACAGCTGTCCATCCACGCAGCAGCAAGAGGCCTCCCTGCACCCCTCCGCACCCTAACCCTCCCCCCATGGACTTCCAGACCACCCAGAGGGCAGAGTTCATTGCCTGGGCTCCAGAGGAGCGGCCCAGGCGGCATCAGGTGCAGGTAAGACAAGAGGGCAGGTGGAGCAGCTCTTCCGTGTCCCGCGGGGCTGGGGACAACGGGGTGCCCAGGTCTGCACTCAGATATATATTCTTCATTTGCGTGCTTGCCTGTAGTTGCAACGCCGGGGAAGGCCGCTTGAAAGATCCAGGGCAGTGGGGTCGGGGAGAGAATGAAGACAAGTCGTCCCGTCCCCCCCACTCCCCCATGCAGTAGCGTGCACATTGCAGGACAGACCTTGATCTGGCTTTGTACATTTCATTGAAGTACACAGCCCACAAGTGTAGTGTCATCGTAGCACTTCACATCCAGGCCGAAAGTAGCAAGCATGCCAGTGAGATCGTCATAGGCTGTGGGGGCATCTGCTTTGCAGGAAAGGTGTCACCAGCACCCGCAGGAACCCTTCCAGGGCCAGACTCACTACCGCCGCCATTTCCCAGCACCTGCAGCAGCCCTTCCACAACATCTTCCGGCCAAGGCCCACGGTGCCCTCGTCCAGCACACCTCTTCAAGCAAGGAGGGCTCCCAAGGATCCAGAGGTAAGCTTCCAGCCCCGCCAGGTGCAGCTAAAATGCCTGGCATGTTGGCCAAACTCTGCTCCGATAAGAGGATATTCAAGCGGCCTCAAAAATAACAATGGTTCTACCAAATCAAAGCCCTAGAAGCGAGTGCATCTCTGTGAGCCAGGAATAGGAGCCTTGCTGCGTGTCGGAGGAGACTGTGCTGGATGTGTGTGCCACCCTTTGGGCTAAAACAAACAGCCACAGGTGGTCTCCTCTCTTCTGGTCCCCCGTGACACACCGTGTAGCTCACGTTCTCTTGGTGCTAGCAGGAGCACTGCCATTGCAAGGATGGACAAAGAGGGGTCTGAGCACATCACAGCAAAATAAAGGGCGTAGATGCCATTCACAGTTGTCTGCCCTGCAGGAGGAAGAGAGGATCCCCACCACCCCAGCCTAGTCTGTGGAGAAAGGAGAGGCATTGCGAAATCTCTGAAACAAGCCCCAGCTGAATACATGACCAATTATCAAAGCGATTTCCCAGCACGAAGGTCGTTTCTGGCCCAGACTGCACTCGCTCTGCCTCCTCTGGACAACCTGGCAATCAACCGAGCCCTCAGGTAAGTATTACACTGGAGTGATCCTGGTGAGGTTTCAGACTGAGGAGACACAGGAAGAGACCTCACACATGCTGGTTACAAACTCTTCATAGAAACAGTGGCTGAAATACCAGGAGGTCCCCTTCACCCCCTCCCAGAGTACCCCTGTCCACAGAAGAGAGAATGGCTACTTCCTCTTGGGAGAGGCCGCGTAGGGAACTCTGGGGCATCACCACAAGTTCGCCTTGGCCCATGTGAAAAGGTCAGTAAGACAGAGCAAAGTTATTTGAGACCCTCAATGCAGTTCCAGAGAGGGTCAATGAACAATGGAAAGAGGAGGAATCTATGCAGTAGCGTGCACATTGCAGGACAGACCTTGATCTGGCTTTGTACCAGGTCACTCCCACCCCATTTCTCCACAATGGGAAAACCGAGATACTGATCAGTAAAACTGGTGTCTGGGAATACAGGGTTGTCCATCAATTCTAAGATGTTATGGCAATATGGGACAAAACAAGCCACTGCAGTTCCTGCCTCAGATCCTAACATGCCACCGCTTCCACGCAGCACCAGTTTCAAGACGGTCCAGAGGGAAAGCTACCGTAGCTGGGATGCTTCAGCGTACACGCGTGACAAGCCCACCACACTGAAAGAGCACCAGGGGACAGAGACAGGAGGGAAACGTGAAGGCGCCACTGTGACCAAGGTAAGGAACCCAGGTACACAGGGCCTTCCAGGGCCATTCAAAGAATGCTAGAGAGTGTGCAGTCATTCCAGTCTTGGCATTTATTTCCCCTAACCTCCCAAACCTTAGAAAAATAGCAGAGCCCACAGAACTTCAAGACATGAGGGGTCCACTTCCTGTTGGCTGAGGCACTGCCCCTTCAGCCCTAACTCATTAAAGGGCAACTAGTTTTTAAACAGTCATCAGGACTGGCAAGGTGACCGAGACTGCACTGCTTCCGTAGCCCCTCTGAAAGTTCACCTCTTATGAGAAAAAGGGCCGGTTTGCTGGACCAGGCGATGGTCCATCTAGTCCAGCATTCCAGTAGATGCCAACTAGAGGAATCTGGAAATCTCCCGAGCAGGGTGTGCAGTTAGTGGCCCTCCCATTGTGTTCCCAGCAACTGGCATTTAGAGGTTGGCTGCCTTGGAACATGTAGTCCAGATTTTCGGCTAACATAGTTACCTGAAAATCCAGTCTTCTATGAACTGCTCCTGCCCCTTTTAAAAAGCCATCACTACATCCTGAAGCAGAGGAATCTACACCGTTCCAGCACCCTTCTACATCCTTCCCCTCTACAGCTCTCTGACCACCCGCCCGTCCCAGTCAAGCTTGTGGGGGCTATTAGGCAGCCCGCCACCACACCGAAGTCTTTAGCCGCTCACAAATTCTTCCTCAGGGACTGGGGAGCTCAGCCCCGTGTCGGATGTGGCGCTCCCTGGGAAGGAATCCGCGTCTGCTCCCTGGTAAGGAACCCATCGAGCAAGGAGTGCAGTGGGGGAGGGGTCACAGATCTGTGGTGGAACACTTTGTTTTTACACAAAAAGCACATGGGGACACGGGGGGACGGGCAGGGGACCTGGAGACACCCAGCCTCACTCAGCCGCCTGTACTCTGAAACAACCTGGGTGGTGGGGAAACTGCAGCTTCCCCTAAGGCTGAAATAGGTGCATCTTCTCAAAACAGTTCTGCTTGTTTTCTCCAGACCTATTTCTCAAACGGGAGTGGGGTGGCGGGGTGGACTGCACCAGTTATATTTTGGAGATGAGAGCAGTCCCCGCCCCAGCCCCAACATAGGGTGCGCACCCTCCCTCCTGTCACTCTTTTGAAGTCCAGAGAACAAGGTCTGGAAACAGGATCGGAGGGGGAAGTAGCCACGTTTGCATGTTTCCTGCACCCCTGGTTCCTTCCCATTTGCAGTTAAACTACCTCTGCTATAATTATATGAAATGGATACGAAAGTAACAAGACTCACCATCTCACTGCACTGCCATTAATCCGCTACTATTGTCTATTAGCAGCTGGCTGTGACTTAAGGTGTCTGGTCACACTCAAAGGATATTTTTACACTATATCACACTCCTGCCAGAGAGAGATCACTTCTGTTGCCTCGTTGGTTAATTTTTCTTATTCTTCTAAAAACAGGGCAATTTTGAAAGCCAAACCACAACAAGCAGTCCTTACCTGCCCGAGAAAACAGACAAGGCAAAGCGCTACAAGCCAGAATCAAAGCCCGTCCAGATTGAGGGAAAGCGAGATTTTGCCACTGTCCACCGGGAGGCTTGCAGGTATGCAGGCAGGCGATGGCCCGGGAGAGCCACGGAGAAGCATCCCAAAGTACAGCTGGGTGTCCCAGGACAGGGACCGGAACAGCAGCAGCTTCAGCGAGCTTCATGTTCTCTTTTGCAGGCCCGTTACGCTCCCCATCTGTTGCTTGCAAAGGTACCTAATCCAGCAGCAAAAGTCAAGAAAGGAAGCAGATTTTCACACAACCAGGGTGTGAATGTGCCAACCAGAAGGGCCAGACTTCAGAAACTAACAGCTGAACATATTGGATATTAGAGAGAGAGGGGATCACAAATTTTAAAATGGTACTCTCAGTGTTCATGCTTGACCGGGTGACCAGCCAGATGGGCGATTAACAAATATAATAAATAAATAAAAATATAACCATAGCAAAAAAGATACTTATATTCACAAATAAAAATATAACCATAGCAAAAAAGATACTTATATTCACAAACAATAAAAATGGACTTAAGTTCATTGAAACAAACAAGGCGGTAACATGTATATATATATATTTAAAAAACACACACAAAGTTTAAAAAAAGAAAGCTGTTATTTACAAACTGTACACTCAAATTACAAAGGATATTAGAAAATTTAGTTATAAACAGCCTCCCGTCGCCGTCTGCAAAGCATCCCACTCTCTCTGAAAAAGTATTTGCGCTTTGCAGGAAATTCCACCTGAAGGGCCTGAGCGGCAGACAATGAAGGGGCAACGCGAGAGCTTTAAACTTGGCACGTCAACTTCCCAACCAACTTCTTGAGCTGCCGCTGGAGAGGAGTTTATTGTCTAACAATAACGAAGAGTTCCGGCTGGCCCTTTTAGGAAAAACGCAACGGGAACTCCTCGCCTAGACACGGCCTGCACAATCCACAAGCCAGGAATCCCCAGGATGTGCTGTGCTTCTTCACACCATGAAGTTCAGAGTCACCAACCAGCCAGTGGTATCAAGCGTGTCCAGCAGTCACAGCCAAAACCTTCTATCCTGTGGCACAGAGGGCTGGTGCTTCTGTGAGAGAGCCCTCTTTAGCCTTGCCTCTCCTCTCCCCACACCCCCAAAAGCACCTGAGATTTGGGGCATGCTGAAGATCAGCTGCTGCATCTTCAAGTGCTCTGTGAGATTGATATCTAATGGACCAGCCGCTTTCAACCGTGCTGGATGTCCATTCAAGACGTTTCCGTTCTAACTGGGCTGGGGATTCCCAGCCATGGATGATTCTCACTCCCTCTACAGCACATCTATATTCCAGGAATCCCATCAGCCTCCCCTTCTGTCTGCCTGGAGACAGGAAGCTGCTTCTGTGTGTTTCCTCCAGCATCTGGAGGGGCCCCTGGAAGGTGAAGCCCGTCACACTCGCTGTTAGGGTCCCTTGTAGTGGCTCCAGGCACTGTGAGGAGGTCCTCGCGCATCTTAGGCTGGCCAGTTACATGTCTTCAACACTCCACTTGTACGCCAGCTCCTGCACTGCCTTCTTACTTGCGATTCTGGCAAAGCGCTTCTGCTCAAAACCATTGGACCTGCAGGAACAAAGACAACAGCGAGTTGGGCCATAAGGAACTCTGGGAGAAATGCATATTGGGGGGGGGGGGATGGTATTCACTGTGCAACCAACACCTTCAAATTTCCAGGCCCAGCTCGAGTCAAGACAAATATGCCAGGGAGGTGGCGGCGGCGGCGGCAGCAGCTGAACAGCATCTCTCCCCTAGCCCTACAGAGGCCCAACTGGCCTCTTTTAAGTTCCTCCTCAGGATGTAGCCTGAGGATCATCCTGGAGCTTGTAAGGGGCAGGGGATGGAAGCAAAAGCAAAATATCACCTTAACAGAAGTCTGTGCAGGGACTATAGCACGTATACATCATACCGTTTTCTGGATCTGCAAACCATCGATTACCATCACTGCCAGAAAGAAAGACTTACCTGTCAACTCCATCCCAGCGATACCCAGGCCAGATGTTAAACCTATTGAGTGGGGGTGCTGGTCCACTATACTTTGGTTTTTCTGGAGCAAGAAGAGGGAAGGAAGCAAACAAATAGCCTCATCAATCATTTTTCCATTCCAGCCAGAGAGTTATGTTAGTGTTGACCGAAAACACACACAGGAAGTTGAGGGAAGAACCTGATTTCGCCCACTGCTAATGCCAGCAGTCTCCAAAACATACGTGATTTATGGAGAAGACAGGTATCACTGCTGTGACACGCAGGTAACAGCTGAGAAACAAGAAAGCTGGAGGGCTGCTACGCCATGAAATCGCTAGGACATTCATGGAGCGCCAGTGAACGCTGCCTTCTTTTTTAAAGGCAAGCTTCCAGCCCTTCATTGCGGAAGGGAGCTCAAAAGTGGAACCTGAGACTTGACTGCAACTCGAGAGGAAGAGGGGAGCGGGCGTCCTTCACACGTGTGCACGACTTCTCATTCTGCACCATTCTGTAGGCCACAGCCCTTTAGTCCCTGCTACCCACCCACAAAAATGAATGTGAGAACTCGTCCATCCGTCCCCCAGGTAATGTTGCAAAGATCCTTCAGCCACATCTCCTTGGGTCAAAATAACTTTCATGCGGAACATTCAACCTCTTGGCCGTAGCAGATCAGACTGCCTTCTCCAAGCGGCACCAGGGCCAGCTCAGAGCCTCTCCCAGGGGGCCATGGCCACTTGCCACCACCACCAGTTCCTGCAGTAACACCTGGCTACAACGCTGACCTTTTGTATCTTGCTTCTCCTTGGCCTTCTTCTTCCTTAGGAAATTGGCCATGGGGTCACCTTCTCGCTCCTGTTCCCGCAGCATCTTGTCCAAGTCCTGGTCGTCAATGTACCGAGCCAGAGGCTTCTGCATTTCTTTCACTGCATCTTCCACGTTTTGCTGCTGCTGCCTGCTCTGTGCAAGGCTGCAAAAGACACAAACAAAAGCAGTGCAAAAGTCGCTGGGCTGGAGTTTACTTGTTTTCTGCCTGGCGGCTGCAGGATATATTTCAACAGATTTGGAAAGAGGAGAGAGCCCTGTGCAGCCCAAGTCAGCAACACAGTTCTTCTCTTAGGGGAGAGGGGACTGCAGCTCAGGGACAGAGAACATGCTTTACATGCAGAAGGTCTTGGGTTTAACCTCTGGCTTTTCCAGCTAGAAGGGATCAGGAAACAGGTGGTGGAAAAGAGGTCTCTCTGCCCGACACTCTGGGGAGCTTCTGCCCATCTGAGAAGGGGACAATACTGAGCTAGATGAACAAACCGCCCGGCCTGGCATAAGGCAGCTTCCTGTTCTTACCATTATGTGCTTCTCTTTCCTCCCCCCCCCCACCTTTTTAAAAGTGACCTCACAAAGAAATGGGACTTATTTATGCCCTGAATTCCAAGAGACCAGCCAAGCTTACCCCTTTCCCCACTTGGCATACTGCTCGTCTCGCTCAGATTTCTCTTCCGCTTTCTTGCGCTGTTCCAGCCACTCCTGCTTCAGGTCCCTCTTGCGGCCCGACTTATCCCGAAAAATGGTCTCAGGCATGTTTCGATTCGGCTGAAAAAGGAGTCAAACATTTGGGACAGCCACATCAGAGCACTCAAAAGTGATCACACCATCAACTCAATCCATTTTGTGCATTTAGTACATCCAATAAACCTTTTGATCATTGGCTTTAGATATTTCAGTAGAAAAGCAAAGCATCAATAATGAACAACTAATTTTTTCCGCTTGCAGGAAATGTGGATCTCTGCGCTGCAGAACTTTACTTTTGGTCTTGCACTGCACTTCGGCCAGACAGACTCTGGTATCAGCCACTGCTTTCAAGGATGAGTTTCGCATGTCAGCTGTGAAGAGATATCTCTACATTTCCCTTAGATCTACTGGGTGTTAATTTCATGGGGCCATAGTTTCATAGTTCATAGAGTTGGAAGAAGCCTACAAGGCCATCAAGTCCAACCCCCTGCTCAATGCAGGAAACTGGAGGAGGGGTCTCCCATCCAAGAAATAACCAGGCTTGACCCTGCTTAGCTTTCCACACTCAGACAAGCTGAGCCAGCGTAAGCCATGCATGAAGAACGAGCAATTGGCGCCTGTTCATCTGCAGACCTGCACATTTCGACATTCCCCACCTGCATCCACTCTTGCCAAGCCAATGGTCTCCGTCCCGTTTTCAACGGTCTTTATAGGAAAGGCAAATGATTCACTGCAACTACCAGCCCCCGTACATCACTACTGCATTTGCAGGAAAGCCAGGCCCAAGCCCTGCCCGGCTCTGCTTTCCTACAGAGCACCACAGCCCAGGCTTTCTTCCTGGAAACCCCTCTCAGCCCTGCTTCATCAGCACATCCCTAGGAGGGATTCCATGTCCATCTCCCACCCCCGGGTTCTAGACAGAGAAAACAGCACAGGCCCAGTGGGCTAGACTTGGGTCCGAGAGAGCTGGATTCAAGTTCTGCCTATGCCACAGATTCACCAGGTGACCTTGAGCAAGTCATACTCCTGCTGTCAGCGTCCGTCTCCCACCACCACCATCAAGACAGGCTCAGTGATACACGGTGCGCACCTTCCAGGTGTTTGCTGCTGCTGCCACCGCCCTGCCTCCTGAGCTCCTGCTGCTCCTTCCTTAGCAGTTCAGCTGACACCAAGCCAGCTTTGCCCCCTGAGAGCATCTGAGGGTCCTGCAGGTCAAAAGCAGCACAACAGCCGTGTCAGCAAAACAAAGCAAAATGGTATCTTCACAACAGCTGCACAAAAGAGCAAACCCCATAGAATTGCCCTCAGCACATGCCCCAAGTATACAGGCCATACTGACTGGGCCTTGCTCCTCATTGGGAGTGCTCCCAAATGGAGCCAGAGTAAGCGCATTTCCTGCTGGAGGCCAAGGACAGAGCCCTCACCCTTTGGCTGCTACCCCTCCCTTTGGAGTCCATGGTCCGATGAGGCGGAGAGGGGTAAGGAGGGCTCCTGGACTTGTGGGCCTTCTTTTTAGCTTCTTGACCCCTTCGGGGAGGAGATAAATCAGAGTCCGAAGACCTGCGCTGCTTCCTTCTGGGAGGAGAGAGATCAGAAGAGGGGTTTTGGCGCTGCAAGCCTATCTTGTGAGTGGACCGTGGTGGGGAAAGGTCTGAATCCGAGGAGGCTTTGGCACTCTTCCCGAGTGAGGGGGAATCGGAACCAGATTCAGAATCGTGTCTCTGGCGCTTCCTTGGGGAAGGTGCTCTCTGGCAGAGCTGCTTATTGGCTGGAGAGCCTGTAAAAAGACACACAAATGTCAGAATGTGTTGGTGAATTGGGCTGGGCATTTACCAGGATTTCAATAGGGATTAGGGGCTGTTCACACCCAAAGCAGTATTCCGCTCTGAAGAAAACCCAGCACTTTCCCCAAGTCTACTCACCTCTAGATGACAGCTGCTTCCGAGGCAGCAACAGGTCTGCATCAGAGCTGCATGTTTTCTTCTGGGATAGTGACACATCAGGGGTAGCCTGCCGCCTCCGATGAGCTGAGTACATGTCTGGGAAGTGTTCCTGCTGACCTCCACTTGAGGTTCTGGTATTATTTTTGCCTGCCGCAGAATGGAGCCTTTTAGGAGACAGATCAGACAAGTCCCAGCGGCCCCTCCTGGGCAGGGACTGGTCGGGCGAGTCCCGGCGGCCCCTCCTGGGCGGGGACTGGGCGGGCGAGTCCCGACGGCCCCTCCTGGGCGGGGACTGGTCGGGCGAGTCCCGGCGGCCCCTCCTGGGCGGGGACTGGTCGGGCGAGTCCCGGCGGCCCCTCCTGGGCGGGGACTGGTCGGGCGAGTCCCGGCGGCCCCTCCTGGGCGGGGACTGGTCGGGTGAGTCCCGCCGGCCCCTCCTGGGCGGGGACTGGTCGGGCGAGTCCCGCCGGCCCCTCCTGGGCGGGGACTGGTCGGGTGAGTCCCGGCGGCCCCTCCTGGGCGGGGACTGGTCGGGTGAGTCCTGGCGGCTCCTCCTGGGCAGGGACTGGCCTAGCAAGTCCTTTGTTTCCTTTTGTTTTGTAGCTTCTGAACTGGAATGTAACATAACATGGAAAGCCAAAGTGTATGTTAATCAAAGCTTCTAACAGATGAGCCAGCTTCACTTCACATTTTGTTTCAAATATGGTTTTGTCAAGAATCTTTGGCCCTTGCCTGGAACACAGCAGAGAGCAGAAACAAGCTGGGAATAGCTGACAGCTGACATGTCAGTAGTCCATTGCGTGCACCCTTTCTTCAAAGTCATGCAACTGTTTTAGCTCGGCATCCCTCTCATATCCTGGTACAGCACATCCAGTTGTGGCCATAGTGAAACAGATGTAATTGGAGACTTCCTGCGTACCTTTCAACAAGCTTTGTGTCTTAGTTTTGACCATTTCATAGAGCCAGCATGTTACCAAAGTAAGTGCTACATTCATTCCTTCCACCCACAAATTGTCTTAAATAGCTGCTCCTACATCAAAGGTGCAGGCCACCTATCAGCAGCAGATAAAGTTGTCTTGAGACAGCTTCCCCCCCATACCATAAAAACATCTTAGGAAATACAAAGAATAGACATACCAGTGTTCTCCAACCTTGGGTCCCCAGATGTTTTTGGCCTACAACTCCCAGCATGCCCCAGCCAGCATAACACTGGGCTAGACTAACTGACCAGCTAAGCCCTCCTCACCTGTTTGTTGATTTTGCAGCCACAGAAAGGTCAGAGCCTTGCGACTCTTCATTCTGATCTAAAAAAGAAAGAAATTAAAACCATCTTAATGTAGAGGACTACATAGAGATCTACGCTATGGAAAGATCTACGTTTGCATCTGCTTTTGCAATGATTTTCCAAAGGAAAGCAAGGCCCAGAAAGCTCGCCCGGGCACTCTCCCACTCCAAATGAAACCATAAAAGGTCCTGCCAACTTCAATTAAGCCCCTGCAGCATTTCTGGAGATCACCAACACTTCCAGGAAACTGCATCTTCCTATCAAAGGTATGAATAAAGGGAGGTATCGGGCACACCACACCGAGCTCTTCATACCAGAGGAACTCTGTGTGAGATTTAATCACTGGTGCGTAGCTTCCATTCTTCTGTCAACCCCCATCTGGAGCTGTGCTGCCGGGGCCGGGGGCAGGGCTGGAGGGGCCACAGGATACAGTGGGTCCCAGCTGCTCCCCTCCCCTCCCCCTGGAACCCCCCTTTTCCTCTCCCTGAAGTCACATCTGAGACCTCAGGAAGCAGCCATCGCAGTTCTTTCTGCAGCAACTGCAAGGGGTCAAGGGAGGGAAGGATCAGATCCTAGAGCTCCCCTCCCGAAGCCATGGCAGGGTCTGCAGCCTTGGGAAGGGGACTCCAAAAAAATGCTCTGGTCCCTGGGATTGTCTCCGAGCGACCACAGGATTGCACTCTTAGAGGAGGTTTATTTTTGTTTTTAAAAGAAATTCTGATCCCCCATGAGCTGCCCACCCCTCCACTAGGGCTAGACAGATTATGCTATCGGCTGTCTCTACTGCAATCATCAGCAGGTTTCACGGTCAGCTGTGAAAATACATATTTGCATTTCCTTTAGATCTGCTGGGTGTTAATTTCATTGGGCCATCATCCTCTACATGGCCTACACACTAACAACAGGGAAAACATATTTATTTCCTTTTATTACTCCCTTCAGAGCAATTCCGGCTACCCACTGGCTGCCCTTTCACAAATACTTACCAAGCTATTCCTCTTCCCGCCATCCTCTTCTGCCAAGCCTACACTGAAACCGACCCCTTCAAAACCAAATGGCACCTGGCGTAGGTGGATGCCGATGTGAAGAGCTATCCCAATCCAAGAGTCTCAGGGAGGAATAAACCACCACCCCTTAGAAGAATTGCAGAACACTAACCTCCCAACAGCTTCCACTTGTTACTGGTTCGGAATTCTTCCATCCATTTAACTTCATCCGGTCGCTCATCAATAATCTCAGCCACCTGAAAACAAGTTAAACAAGTAAGACAGGGGACCTGGCAATCTTAAGAGGCCCATCACGCTGCAAAGCCAAAAATCCTCCAACCAGGTAGCCAAATACACAGTTTTTACTCATTGGCTTATAGTCTGAAGCCTCTATTTCCCATGAGTAGAACTGGAATTATAATGACTTCCACTGCACATGACTAGCAAGAAAAAAACAATGCAGCAAAGCACTCTGAAGACATTATGGTACTATACACAGCTTTAATAACAACTATTTCCTACAACTCATTGCCTCCAAATACTCACCACAGGCAGGTCTCCATCATCCCCCTCTTCATCCTCCTTTTCCTGCTCAACAGGAATGCTTTTCCAGCTCATGTCATCATCATCGACTATGCGCATTCTAGATACCAAGAGGATAAAACAGTGCGGTGATAAATCAGAATGATTCCTGAATGTTGTGAAATTTGAAAAACCTGAAAACTTTCTGGAATAAGGAGCCCAGCAATGGTTAAGCTTCTTACTAGCATCTCGCCTCTAACCAACCATCAGATGAATGAAGAAATGTGATAAATAAGTGCTTGGGGTGTTAGAATAGAACCCGGCTCATCAGACTGCTGCCTACAAAAACTCCCACCACAATGAGCCAGTTCCAGGCCACTTCTGTGCATGTACTGAATGGGGTGAACTCCTTACTGGATAGGATTGTAACCTTAGCCTCTGAGGACTCATGGTACAATGTTTGCTTGAGACTAGATTCATGATGCACAGAGATCTGAACCTGTGCCTCCTACATCCAAACCCAACACTACTGGATTTTAAGTGGAGGCTCAGGAAGCACACGTGGATCATGACCCCATGTATGGCACATCATACCACAATTCTCTTTTTTTGTTTATTATTATTCACATGGTGCATCAGCTCCAGGAGAATGATACCTACCATACCATCTGAGTGGCATACGCGGAGAGCTCTCTGAGTGGCCTGCCTTATGGAATTCATGGGCCAGGGCACACAACAAGAACACTGCATTACCCTCACTAAATAATTATTATAGACACTGACCTTCTTCCAGGAGATTCAGAGGTGCTGCTAGTGGGTGGTTGATATGCCCAGCTGAGTGTTCCAACCTGTTCTGAGTTTTGCTCTCCCCTGTAAACACATGTGGGCAAACCGTGGCCCACATGCAGCCTACGTTGGCCCTTCATATGCCTACACAGGTACACAAGTTACCTCCCCCCACCCACTGCTGCTGAACCCCACTGCCAAATTGTGTACGATTGTGATGGGGATGAAAACAGCAGGGAGAGCCATTCTCATGTGTATCCTTTCCCATATAGAACTCCTCAGCTGTTTGGTGGACTGGGAGGAGCACAATTGCAATGGAGGGGAAGGTGTGTGGAGAGAGTCTCCCCGTAGCGTGTTATATTCCTCCCAGTTCACCAAACAGCTGTTTGGTGGGCTAGGAGGAGCACAATCTCTCCCTGCAGGGGTGGAGGGGAAACTGTCTTTCTCCATCCTGGCAGAGAGAGTCTTTGAAATCCAGGATCCTGTGTGTATGTGAGAGAGAACCAATGTGACTGTGCATTGAGACAGCACCTATCTCTGGCTCCAGGCACTGGTATGCAGCCCCCAAGTGCTCACCCACTACACCATGTGGCCCTCAGAGGAAAAAAGGTTGCCCACCCCTGCCCTAGATGATTATGTTCATGGTTCACAGGTGTTCATGGATCCAACATTGTCACTGAAGGCACAAGCAGCCTTGGTGGTTTGGAGCATCTTTTATCTGGTTAGGCTGATATACCAACTAAGACCCTATCTGAAGTGATTCAACCTTGCTACAGTTATCCACATTCTGGTAACCGCTCAGTTGGTTTATTGCAGTGTGTTACATGTGATGCTGCCCTTGAAAACAGTCCAGAAGCTTCAGTTAGACCAAAATAGGGCAGCAAGCTTAACTGAGACTGGCTGATATGACCATCAGCACTAGTTTCCAGACCATTTCTGGATCTGATTCATAGTGCTAATATTAACATTTAAAGCCCTAAATGGCCCAGGGCTAAATTATTTGGAGAATTGCCTCCTCCTATGTCATCTTCTGAGGCCCTTCTCCATTTGCCACGGCTGAATGGGGTACAGCAGGTAGCTACTCAGGAGGGTCCTTTTCAGTGATGGATCCCTGGCTGTGGAACCCCTTCCCCAGAGAGGCTTGCCTGGTGCCTACATTGTGGTCTTTTCAGCTCCAGGTGAAGACCTTTTTATTGTCTCACACTTTTCAGTCTTACAGTCTTTTAGTACTTCTAACATTATTTGCACTAATGTTTTCTGTTGCTGGTTTTATTTTACTGTTATGCTGTTGCTGGGTTGATTCTGTTTTAGATTTCATGTTTGTACTTACTTTTGTTTTATGGTTTTTAAACATTTACTGTAAACTGCACACAGAACCTTGGTAACCTGATGGCACAGAAATATTGGGCTGGATGCAGCTTTGTACATAATTAGAGTAGACCCATTGAAATCTACAGGACTGCAGTAATGACTAACTGAAGACCTATTGGTATGAATGGATCTACTCTAATCATGACTCAGTCTGGATTCAACCCATAATCACTAAGTAAACTAATACATTCCCTTTTCCTCCTCCCCCACAAACCCATCTTAATTTTCCCCTCATTATCCTTCACCTTCTCTGGCCACTCCTTCCCCTTCCCACTGTGGACTTAATCCATAACATGCTTTTGTTCTGCTGGTCCGTGGCCACAATAAACGGAATGATTGAACATGCTTTTGTTACAATTTGCAATGACACCCTTCCCCCCCCTCCAGGAAGCTGTTAATAAATAATAGTTCTAAAAAATATATACAATACCACTTTCCAGAACTTCATATACAAAGAAGACAACCCCCGCCTTCTGAGAGCTTACTGAACTTATCTAAGCAGCAGTGCGGTAGACCAGCCTTCCCCAACTGGGTGCCGTCTAGATGTTTTGGCCTTCAACTCCCATCGTGACCAGGAATGGTCAGGAATGCTGGGAGTTGTAGTCCAAAACATTTGGAGGGCACCAGGTCGGGGTAGGCTGCGGTAAACAAAAAGGAAGGAAGGAAGGGTGAAGAATGAGGGGGAGTGGTTACCAGTCGGAGAGGAGAAGGGAAGGCGAAAGGGGATAGAGACGGACGGGCAAGCTACGGACGCATCGCTGCACGTGCGGCGTGGAAGGGGGTCCCGAGTCTGGCAAGGCTGCAGGCGCCTTTGCCCGCTGAGCCCGCCCCTTCTGTTACTGGACTGCCCTTGCTAGGACGCCGCCATCATCGTGCCCCGAGGGGCTTACAATTGAGCCATTCCTGCGCGTTCCCTCCCACACCGAAAGGAGGCAGGTGGGTGGGGGGAAGAGCGGAGGGGAGGCGGCCCCGCGCCCTCCACCCCGGTTTCGCTCGGCCTCCGCTTCTCTTTGCCGCGCTCACCCGCCGGCCGAAGGCTCCCTGCCCGGTTTCTTCTTCCTGCGCCGCTTCTTGTCCGCCTCGGCCTCGCCGGCCTCCAGGTAGCGCCGCCGCAGGTATTCCGCCTTGGACAGGCCCGAGGCCGGAGCCGCCGCCATCTTCGCCGGGCGAACGGAAGCGGAAGCGCGGGACGGGTCGGCAGCAGGGCCACAGGCAACGCGGCCGTCCTCTGTCTCTGTGGCCGAAACTAGCGGGCAGAGCGGCCGGTGGGCACGGGGCGCCCTCTAGCGACCGCACCGCTGCACGAAAGGACAGATTGGCGATCCGCTCGGGAATGGATCAGCCCAACTACCCGCCGGGGCTGGAGAGCGGGAATGTGGGGGGCCGGGTGCTCTGCTTTACCGAGGCCAAGGGCTCTCCGGGCCAAGCCTGTTTTGAAGATAAAAGCACCCTAACAAGGGAGAGCAGCGGGGCCAGGATGTTGCCCAGCCACACTTGGCACCTGTTTATTTTCTCCTCCAAATACAGCGAGATGTGCTGTTTTTCTATTTAAATTATAATTATACTAATTATTTCTAAATTTGCATCTACACATACCAGTTAGCACAGGGCTGGGCAGAAAGTAGAACTCCATGATGTTTTGGGCTTCACCTCCCGGCATTCCTTGGCCAGGCTGGCAGGGGCTGCTAGGAGGTGGAAGTCCAAAAATATCTGGAGATCTACCTTCTGCCCACCCGATAGTATATGTAATTTCTGTGCAACTGTGTGTCCTCTTTTCTGGCAATGTGTAACTAGCTGCCCTATTTATTTATATTTTACCCTGCCTTTTTTCTTGCAAGGAATCCAAGGCAGGTTACATAATCCTCCTCCCATTTTATCCTCACAACAACCCTGTGAGGTAGGTTAGTGACTGGCCCAAAGTCACCCAGTGAGTTTCATGGCCGAGCGGGGACTAGAACCCGGATCTCCTGAGTCCCAGTCCAACACTCTCACCACTACGCCACACTAGCACGAATCACTGCACCCCCTGAAAGAGCAATGACATTACAGTGACACATGGGGCTCCAAAGGTGGATGTGGCCCCTGCAGGGGAACATACGAGGCGAGCACACTGGCAGAGCCAGGCTGTGACCAGGCACCCAGGGCACTGATGATCCCGCCCCAGCTGCTGCTGGCTCATCAAGCCAGGCTCATGGACACAATCATGGAGAAGGCTATCAATAGCTACATGCTACCTCCAGCATAAGCTGGAGCAGACCAGGCGCTGGGGAACAGCAGCTTGTGAGCTTCCCAGGGCCATGAGACAGGCCTCTGGTCTGCTGCAGCAAAGGTCTCCTGCTGTTCTCTCCACAAAATGGGGGGGGGGGGAGTGGCAGCTGGAAAAGCACAACCACTCCAAGCCACCGTGTCCAGCTACAAGATCCTATCGTGGGTGCCTTCAGCACTATTCATGCCATGATTCAGGCAGAAAAGATGCAGCGTCATTACAAGTATCCAGCTGACAGTAGTCCCGGTTAGATTCTTAAGAGGAAATCATCCCCACGTGCAGCCCACCTGTAAAAGGGAGAGTGGGCTCCATTTATGTCCATACCTTGCAGACTGAGGGAGCAGAGACTGCCGGTGCTGCTTGGGTGGGACATTCATATTATTTCCAGATCAAGGGCCCCTTTGAAGTGCAACAGGGAATGGGATCCACTCAGTTACTTCCCTGCTGTTTTTTCTCATGACACCCAAGTCCCCAAAGCTCAGGACACCAACAGTTCTCTCTCTCTCGAGAAGGGAACTGCACTGGAACTATTACAACACCTCACTTCTTTTTATTGCTCCCGAGTAAACAGAAGGAAAAGACAAACACTTGCAGAGGAAGGGGGGAAAAGTGAGAGGAGGGCAAAGGCTGTCCATGCTGTAGCCATTCACAGAAATACAATCCACTACTCATGCACTGAGCAGCACCCAATGCATAACTAAGTGCTGAACAACCCACAAGCCCACACAGCAGGAAGATGACAGCGGGGGGGGGGGGGGGAGAAGGGGGGGATGGCTAAGCTGAGGATCACTTATATTGTCTGTACAAAATAGGACCACCCCGAGCCCCAAACATAAAATCAGTCTCCAAGTAAGTAATGCTTCAGCTTTAATATGTGGGGCAGGCCTTGGTGGCAGCCTTCAGTGGATGAACCTCAATCTTGAGAGCCACAAGCTGATGCTTCCCAAGGAAGGATTGTTGCCGTGAGGCCACAACAGTTCCGCGCTCTCTGTGTGGTGCCTACAATACTGGCTTGGCCTTCACCTGGCCCTGCTACCGGCCGGAGAAGTCTGCCTCGTAGCCCTCCGTTTTCATGTCGTTGAGGCCCAGCTCTTCGTTCTGCTCAAACAGCCGCTCGTAGCGCTCCACTTGCATCTCCGGGTCTTCCTCAGGGGCATACACGTTCTGCAGGCAGCACGAGGCAGTGTTAGACAGCGACGCGACGCCAACGCCCTTCCACCCCACCCATGATGCTATCCTATCCGGCAGGGAGGCGCCTGGGAGTGGATCATAGGGGTGGCAGGGAAGCAGCCCAGCTCATTTGAGCAACATTAGCTCACTTCAGGAAGAGGATTATGCGGAGGGTGCAAGGTCAAAATTAAAAGCAGGTCTCTGTTTAGGCTCTTTCTATACCGCCTTTCAAGGTATGCAGAGCTGGGAGAATGAATAGGAAGGCAACCAAGGGCCCAGCCTATCTTCCTCAGCTGCAGCAGCACAGGTCGAGGCTGCCTAGATTAGTAGGGGCTTTTCCCAGTCCCAAAGTTCTTCCTTTTTCTCCTCAGAACCCAGGGGGTTAAGTGGAGGAGAAAACAACTTGCCCAAGCAATTTTCATGGCTGAGTGGAAGTTTGATGGAATCGCTTACATCCAATCCACAATGAACCATCCACAGCACCACACGGGCTCCTCAAATCCTAACGTACATAGTTGCTCTCCTCTTCGTTTATTTTCCTATTAAGAGGGAAGAGTGCACACTGCACACTCCTGATCTCCCTGTTCTGGTATCCCAATACCACCCTGCCTGTGCCCGTCACTCCTCCAGCTCCGTCCCCCTCGGCCACCCAAAGGTCTCGTGCCCCCTCAAGGACTCTGCCCTTTCCCCATTACTGCTCAACACTCCATCCCAGAACACCTGTGCAATGCCGTCTCCCCCTAATCCCTTTCCCAAAACCACTTTCCCTGTGGAGCTTTCAGCACAGGGATGCACAACCTTTTCGGGATTGAGGGCCACATGAAAAAGGGGGGAGTGAACAGAGCCAAACGGGTTCTTCATCCCCACACAACCACACAATTTATTAATTTCCCACACTCGCCCTCAGTATTAATAAACCACCAGCTCGTGGCCTATTAAGCCACTATGCTGACAGCTTATTTGGATGGTGAGTACAATGGGATCCCTTTGGCTCGGTGGACCTGCATCAGCAGTTCCGGGGAAGTGGAGGACATAGTGCGCTATCTTCTTCACCACCCCTCGTATGAGGAACCTAGGACCCGCCTTTTGGGAGGCCTCCTGAAAATTAGTGCTGTGATCTGCTGGCAGGCTACAGCAAATTTATTACAATGACAGTTGCATCCTTTGCAGTAACCACTCAAAAAAGCCACTGAAACTTTTTAATGACATCTGTCGTGGATTGCTGAGGAGATGATCGACTTAAAGTGCATGAGCTTGTCTGGCTGGCTCATCTTAGCAAACTTTTGTTATATGATGCTGTTCTTATCCTCAGTGTTAGTTTTAAATTAACCCATTTGTTTTTAACGTTTGTATGGTTATTTTGTTTTACTGATGCCTGGCCTTTTGCATTCCTCTTGTATAGCCTCCCGGATTCTGTTTTTAGTTATTCATTATTTGAGTTTCGCTTTGGTTTCATGTTATATATGGCCACATTGTAACTTGCATTTGTAAAATGGCCTTTGTGCTATGGACAAACAATAAACAAACAACGGGCCACCACCCTTCTCCACTGCTATGTTTTCTTCTTAGCCTTCTACTTTGAAACCTCTGCTTTTCTATGCAGCCGAATACTCAAGAGTTGGCAGGCAAGGAACTAGAAGAAAACCGCAGAGCCTTTGACCGTGGTTTGCAGAGCATCTCCTAAGAGACAATCCAGGAGCCAGTCTCTGTGAGCTCTATAGTTCTGGCCATGGAAGTGCGAGTCCTAGAGTGTCCTCCTGGAAATGGGAAGATGCTATAATTTCCAGAGAGGAGGTGGAGTTGGCGGGGGGGCGGGGAGGTGATTTCTGCTGCGGAAAGCAACACCACTGGCTGCCACAGCAAAGATCTCAGCAGCAGCTGTTGCAGGTTTTTTGGGTGGTTGGGAGCAGGGGGGCTGGTGACCGGCCAGATGGGCGATTAATAAATATAATAAATAAATAAATAAATAAAAAGGGCTGGGGGAATTTGGGGGCCACCGCATAAGGCTGGTGTGTGTGTGTGTGTGTGTGTGTGTGTGGCTGCAGCCTGCGGGTCGTGTATCCTTGCTTCAGCACAGCTCCCTAGTTCTCATGCCCTGGTATAACTAAGCCTATTTATGTATAACTTCAATAATCACATACTTCTCCAGTTTACCCCTGCCTACACTTCCTCTGCTCTTCGGAGCAGAGACTTGTCCTCTTATCCATCCCAGCTCCTTCATATTTCATGCTTTTGTGGAACCAACATGGCCACCAGTTCCTCTGTGGAACCATCTGCTCTTCACAGTCCCTTGTCTCTCCCCGTCAATCTCACTCTACCTGGAGGTAACTGTCCCTGCAGGGTCATCCAGGACAAAATGTACCCTCAGCTGCCCATCCACGATCTGGGGAAAAAGCAAACCAATCAGAGTTCAGGGAAGACGTCACAACCCCTCCTCCCAGCCAGATAATCAGCCCATGTGTAGTGGCAGCATCAGTCCCAATAATAATAAATAATAACAACAGCCTCAGAGAAGCCACTCCCAGGCTCTGAAACCAAGGGAGGCCAGGCTGGCGCTCTCTCTGTTGCACTGGCAGGCAGAGACGTTTTCATGGAGACAGGCCTTTGGCATGCATGCATGCATTTTATTTTATTTATTTTATTAATACATTTTTATACCGCCCAACAGCCGAAGCTCAATCTGTTCTGCTGCTGAAGGGTTTGTTTGTTTTTTAATTGGATGGTGCTGCTTATTTCTTTGATTGCTGTGTTTTTAATTTGTTTGTTTTTATGCTATATTTTAATCACAATTTTGTTTTAATTCAGTTTGTATTGTTAGCTACCTCGAGTGCCACTCTTCGACAAAAAGGTGGGATATAAAATAAGTAAATTATTATTATTATTGTCATTATCAATAGGACTTCCGGTCATGCAATAGCCCCATTGGAAAACACGTCCCAGACAGAAAGAGGTGCCTCACCTGCTGTAGCTTCCTGCCAAACGCTCGGAGTTTTTCTGCTCTGTCAGGGGTAGAGCTGTCTCCCAGGGTGAAGGGGTTCTTCGCCACCTGCAGGAGGGATGACTCAGCATTAGGGTACTGCTCAATATCAGCTCTTCCAGGGCTCTCCCTGCAGGGATCCCACCCAAGCCTGGCAGATTCAGCCTTCCCGTGATCAAGCCGACTGTTCCTGCCTCCTTTCCCTCAGGGCACCAGCATCCATTCCCAGCCTTCTGCCACAAACGGTGTTCTGCCGAGATCCCACCGGTCAGTTTTCTCCACCCGCAGGGCAGGCAACAAGCCAACTCAAATATTTTAGCTCCTGCTGTTCTCCATTTCCAGGTCTTGTTTTAAGTGGGTTTTGATACAAGGTCGTCCGTTTGTCATAAACCAGCTCATGCAGATTCTCCCTGGAAGGTGGGATGTCTATTCATTAAACAACAAAAAGCACTCACCAGACTCTGGATATCCTTCAGTAATCCTTCCAGAGTTGTGAATTTTCCACCCAGCGCTCCCATTCCCAGTTCAAATTCCAGCTCTGGAATCTCCACCCTGCAGGTTTCAGACTGTGGAAGAAAAGGACATTTCACTCAATTCCTGAAGGGCCAGAGGCTCGGCAGCTGTGGCTGCAGCCATTGGCAAAGGAAGGCAACTACTGCAAGAGGTGCATCACCTTCAGGACGTCTCTGGTCATGTCTGAGGGGTCCTGTCACATGAAGGGTTATCTTGGTGCCCAAAGGCTCTATGGCCCCTCCAGATTTAACCTGCAAATCGGGAGGCAAACAATGAGTGACACAGGACAGGGTTCATCTTGCTGTGAAGCCCAAGAGAACACCGTCCTCTTCCAGTTGAAAAAGCTTTACCTCGTTCGTTCTGTGTCCACAAGCATCGCAGTTTGTAGCCATAATAATTACTTCTTTGAAATGGGGAATCTCTGAGGAGGAGCTGTCAAGGAAGTCTACATACTGACTCAAGCAGCCAAGCTCACGCTCCTGTCTTGCTTGCACAAGGAGGTGCTTTCATTTGATCCCCATGTTGCCAGAATCCCAGACTACACCTCCAGTCCCAATACTGTACCCCAAACACGACTGCTGGCACAGTTCCTCCCAAAACAAGCAGGCTGAACTGCACTCCCTAGACAAGAGCAATCCATCCGCCCCCCAGGGACTTCGCTGCCCCCCCCCCCCCATTACAGGACTGGAACGCGACATGTTCCTCTTGCACAGGCTCAAAGGATACGCACCACCTTCATGTTTGTACTGGCTGGAGCATTACATTCTGGGCAATTTGTGTTGAACTGCAGCACCTGGAACACAAGAGGGGGCAACGTAGAGGCATTTGTCCAAAGGCCACCCTCTTCTGGAGGACTTCTGCCATCCAGAGAGTCCAAGCCAAACCCAACAGGGGCACTCGGGGCTACAGCAAGACTGCTCGAGCAGCAGACTGTCCTCAAGTGACTCACCTCATTCCTCAGATCATCAACAGAGTCAGTCGAGTTCTCCTTGGACTCCTCTGCCTGAGAAAGAACAGAGGTGTTGAAATTGTGTTCTCTGGCACACACGCTTAGGACCTACACTGTGGCTCAAAGAGCAGGAGATGTACAGCACCACATATATCAGAATAGGTAAGAAGTTAACGAGTCTTCACAAATCCACCAAGGCCAGACACCCCCTAATTCAGGTTACCTCTATTCCAAGCGAAGAAGCCTGCCGAGCAGTTCTCCTGTAATGGGTAACCACCAGGGCTTCATCTCTCCGTGGGGCATGAGGGTTCTCCACAAAGCTGTTGCCCGAGGGGTCATCTAGGATCTAGGAGAAAGGGAAGGAGAAAAGCACAATGGTCCTCATTTGGCCTCTGCAGGGAACAGCAGGGCACACACTTGCACAGGCCAGTAGATCCCTCCTGGCAGCCCTGCCCCAGTGATACTTACAAAGGTGAAGGCAGAATCCGACTTCTTTCAAGCGCTTCAGCTTAGAGATGAATGCATCTATCTTTCCTGCTACATCTGTGTCTCTTTCCTGCAACCAAAAAGCAGAAGCAGCTGCCGTTAGCTCCCCCATTATCCAAACCAACTTGGAAGAGAATTTGCAGCAAATAACCACCAACCCTCCCAATGGAAGCGGCTTCACTGGCCCCCAACCTGGAGGGCTTTAAAAGGGGATTAGACAAACGCATGGAGGAAAAGACTCTCCATGGCTACTAATCCCGATGGCTATATGCCACCTCCAGTATCAGAGGCAGTATGCCTCTCAGTGCCAGTGGCTTCCCACAGGCAGCTGGTTGAACTGTGTGAACAGAATGCTGGACTAGATGGTGCTTCTTATGTTCTTACATCAAGGCAGACTTCTCGTCTCTCTAGCCCACTCATTCTCTACTACTACTCTGGCTGGCAGTGGCTCTCCAGAAAGTAGGCCTTGCTTTAAGCAGTCTATATGCATTAAGATTATGCCCATTCTTACAGGCCTATTCATTTGCTGTATATTATCGCCAGAAAGATGTAATAGAGTATTTAAGTCTTTGTGTACTGAAATGGAGTAGTTAACATTTCAGCCAGCCAGATTCTGAGCTTCTAGGGCTCTTAAGAATATTGCTAAACAGATTCAAGTATTTAGGATCACATGAATACAACAGAACCATCCAACCACACGGTCTTCCAATGCTTCTAAGCAATGCTTACGTTTAACTTCCCAAGGGATGCCCTTTAAACCTAAGAGAGCCCAGTATTCATTTTATACACCAGCTGTTCTACAAGCATCACTGCAGAAACTGCCATTGCCAGCAATCTTTTCAATGAGCAGGAAATCCAGCAACAATTAACACACTCAAGGGAGGCCCCTTTGCTCCCCAGCGGACTCCAAAGCCTCGTGAAGCAGCAGGTCAAGACCAAGAGGAAAGCACTCCCGTGGATCGCTTGCTTACCCTGCGGCCCGGCTGGTCCTGCTCCAGTCCTGCTATGGCTCTGTCAATTAACCCTTCGAGGGTGGTAAGAGCTGGTGAGAGGGAGGGGAGGAAGCCAAAGACATTACTACCCCACTATCCATACCAGCAATCTTCCAGCCTGGTATACAAAATGACTGCTATTACTGGAAATAATGAGGTTGGTTCATTTATTGGCTCTCATGAGCGAATGTTAGCACATCCTGCCAGCAGCCAAATCCTCTGCGATGAGCAACAGCGAAGGGAAGCCGCAAGTGCGGTTCTTTGGATGGCAGCCACGAGACAGCTTCATGCCTTCTTTGCCTCTCCCGTGCCACACCCCCTTTCTCTACTGCGCCCCACAGTCCCAACTGCCCAGACAAAATACAGGGGGTGGAACTAGCATGCTGGCAGGGTGCCAGAGCAGAGGGTGAGCTGGCCGTATCTCCCAGGAGTTGAATAGCGGAACACGACTATAAGCCGCCCCTGCTTTGGAACGCAGTCAGCACTTGACCGGAAGAAACATGAGAGTCTACTTCTCAGAAAGGTTTATCAGGGGTCTGGATCCCACAGGCTGACCTCTGGCCCTTTTCTAGCACTGCTACTCAAGCCAGGACGTCGGAGCCCAGTGACAACTGACCCCTCCACACACCCCAAAAGCCCCAGAGGGACAGGTCACTGCCACGCCCCCACACAGTTGCTCCTCCTCCTCCTCAACGGGTCACCTCAACAGCATCAAGAATGTGCTAGTTGCTCCTGCGTCCCACGACCATTTCCAGCAGCCCCAAGACATACCAAAATGACCATATACCCACCTCCCTTCTGAGAAAAAGCAGGGATTTCAAAGTCTAGCTCAGGGACTCTAGCTGTGGCACAGTCAGTCTTCACCACTTCCCTATTCATATCCTGGAGAGAATGATTTACAGGAGAGGTTATACTAGCCTTGAAGCCACCCTGACGGGTGGGGACAAGGACAGGCCTAAAGCACACATGAACGAAGGGGGAGATCAAGCAGGATGATAGAACCTACCCCGCCAAGCCCAGCCGTAATTCACAGACCGGGAAAAACCACTTACAGCAGCCTTCCTCAACCTGACGCCCGCCAGACGCTTTGATTTCAATTCCCATCAGCCCCAGACAGCATAGCCAGGAATCCTGGGAGTTGTGGTCCAGCATTGGGAGGGCACCAGCTGGGGAAGGCTGCCTTACAGGCGATCCACAGAGCAAGAGCAGGACACACCCTTCAGAGTCCTAGAGGCTTACATCACGGTTTTTATACTCTGTGTGTGTGTGTGTGTGTCCCTTGTATTTTATTGGATTGTAAATCGCTCAGAGTGGCCAGATGGGCAATTCATAAATATAATAAATAAATAAATAATACATCCTGGTGACCAGACCGCTCCCCCCACCCCCACCCCGAGGTTTTTTGAACTCTGCACCAATGGATGGATGTAAAACACCTCTCTTTTGGCTTGGCTGAGTAATCTTTTACATTGGGGGCACTGCTTTTCAGCTTGCTGTTTTAGGGCACAATCCTATGCAAGTTTAGACAGAAAAAAGGCCCACAACGCCCATCATGCCCCAACCAGCTATGCTGACTGGGGCATGCTGGGAGTTGTAAGCCTTTTTTCTGTCTAAACTTGCACACCCGTACTAGTCTCTTAAGATTTGTACACAACCTAGAGCCTTGAAAAGGCGGCTAATACATGTGTATATAAGACTAAAGTACTTTCAATCCCATCATCGCCATTATCTGAATGAGCGCCTAGACTTGTACGAGCTGGCCCAAGCAGTAAGATCATCGTCGGAGGCCCTACTCTCTGGCCCACCAGCAAGAACCATTAGGGCGGCAGGTACCAGTGTTTGGGGGGGGGGGCTTTCTCAGGGGTGGCCCCACACCTTTGGAACTCCTTCTCCAGAGAGATACATACAGCTTCATCACCACTGGCTTTTAAAATAAACCTGAAGATGGGTTTGTTCTAGTCTTCATTTGGTGCTTTAAAATCATTAGCCGCTGCTGCTACTGATGTGTCTGTGTTTCACTGTATGCTCATTTTTTGGTAGTATTGTAAGTGGCCTTGTGAGGGCAGTGTACCCTAAAAGGTGGGTTAAAAATCTCTTTATTAGAAGAAGAAGAAGAAGAAGAAGAATATTAATAATTTTTAGTATGTATATCCCATCTTCTGTGGAACTCCCATACAGGCACAGACAGACTCAGAGCAGCTTAGCTCCAGCACCCTTGCTGCAAACCTTGGGGCCTCTAAGCCAACTCAAAGCTGGATTTCCTGGCACTGATTTCTGATGCATGGAAGCAGCAGCCCAGCCAACCTACAGCCACACAAAGCTTTGCTTGGCAAACAAGCAAAGATGGCTGACTGAACTAATGGTGGGATCGCTGCTTTCAGGATCCAGATGCAGCTCTGTAATGCATTCAGAGGCTGAGCAGTAAGATTCAAGGGGGCCAGGCCTGGGCCAATACCAATCTTCAGCGTTGCCAATATTGCTTCAGAAGCAACACCACTGTCCTTAAGAAGCTAACATGGGAAGCAGGAAGCGGACCAACCCACCTGCTTGTTCTGCACAGTCAGTGTATAGCACACTCCTTGATCCTGGATCCGGCCAGCTGACTGGATCTCAGAGTTCGCCCAGCTACAGCTGTTGCAGGTGAAGGAACTGACAATGACCTCTTTGAAGAATGGAATCCTAGTCAGCAACAACCGAGTCACTCCCTAAGGCAGGCAAAAGAAGAAAAACAAGCATAAGTCTAAATGCCAAAGGCGCACAACGCTAAACACCCGGGTTTCTGCACACTGTACTCCCTCCCCCTTTATGTGAATACACAAATTTTATTCCAGAACCAAAGCTCGGAAATTGGTGCCCCCCTCCCATTTCCCAGATAAATCCCTGCCTGTTCCCATAAGCCCAGAGGAGACACGGGAAGCCACAGCCAAGGCCAGGGCACCTCACTACCCCAAAACATGGCACTATTACTTAAGGCCCATGTTACAGTGCCAGGGCAGTTTGGAACACGGAAGTCCCTGCACAGGGAGATGAGGGGCCGGGGGGAAGATCCGGCCTCTACACTGGGGATTTGGCGGGGAGCAATAGATGAAGGGCTAGCCGCCTTGGCCAGGGATAACTGCGGTGGCGGCGTTAGCAGGAGGGGCGAAGGAGCCGATGAAGAGACCAGGCTAGCCCGGAAAAGGGCTTGCTCAAGAAGCGGGCCGTGGAAAAAGAGGGCCACCATGATGGGGCAGGGATCGGCCTTGGCACGGAGGCGGGGGGGATCAAAGGCGCGAAGAGGCAGGGGGGATCCAGGGCCCAGCCGCGCCACACGTTTGAGACGGAGCAGGGGCGGAGCCAGGGAGAGGACCGGGGCGCTGAGGACTAGGAGCTTGAGGGGGCGAGGCGACTCACTCCTCCTCCCGCGCCCGACTCACCTGGCGGTAACAGGCCATGCAGAGGGACTCGATCTCGGCCGGCAGGTGCTCCTCGCCCTCGGCGCCGAGCGGGCGGAACAGCCCCCCCGCCGCCCCGGAGGCCTCTCCCCGGCCGGGGTCCAGCGCTCCGAGGGCCGACATGCCTCCGCCTCGCCCCGGCAGCCCAGCAGCAGCGGCGGCGCCTCCGCGGACCCGGAACTTCCGGCCCGCGCACGTGCGCTCTCGAAAAGGGCCCCCCTCGTCGTCGTCGCCGCTGCCGCCGCCCGGAAGGGCAACGGGGAAAGGGCGACGGCTTCGGCCGGGTGACGTCACGGGCGCCGACTCAGGGCGCGCCACTCTCCGGCGGGCCTCGGGGCCCGGAATAGGCCTCGGTCGGCGGAAGCTCCACAGGGGGAGCTTCCTCGGAAAGCCGGACCCCCCCGGGGGGAGGCGGAGGCGGAGACGTCCAGCGCGGCCCGGGCGCGGCGGGTCAGGTGGGGAGGCGCCGGAGCTGCTAGTCCTCGTTGGCACCTCCAGGGCAGGACCAGGCAGAGGCGGCCTGGCTCCCGTAAAGACGAAGCCGCTCCGCCAGGCGCACCTCGAACACGCGAACATCAGAAGAGCCCTGCTGGACCGGACCAGGGTCCATCCAGTCCAGCATTTTGTTCATACAGCGGCCGGCCGGGCGGCCGGCCGGCCGGCCGGCCGGCCGGCCAGCCAGCTGCCCCAGTGGGAAACCCACAGGCAGGACACGAGTGCAAGAGCACCCTCCCGCCCATGCTCCCCAACAACTGGTGTACATAGGCATGCGGCCTCTGACAGTGGAGGTAGCAGCACATCACTCAGGACTGGTAGCCATTGATGGCCTTATCTTCCATCAATTTGTCCAATTCCTCTTTTAAAGCCCTCCAAGTTGGTGGCCATCACTACGTCTTGTGGAACTGAATTCCATAGCTTAACTATGCACTGTGTGAAGAAGTCCTGCCTTTTATCTCTCCTGCATCTCCCTGCAATCAGCTTCATGGGATGAACCCTTTGGTTTCTAGTATTATATGAGAGGGAGAAAAATGTCTCCCAGTCCACTTTCTGCACACCATACATAATTTTGTACACCTCTGTCATGTCTCCCCTTACTCCCCTTTTTCCTAAGCTAAACAATCCCAACTGTTGTACCCTTTCCTCGTAGGGGAGTTGCTCCAGCCCCTTGGTCGTTTTAGTTGCCCTTTTCTACACTTTTTCCCGCTGTACAATATCCTTTTTTAGGTACGGTGACAGAACTGTACACAGTATTCTAAGTGTGGTCACACCATAGATTTGTATAAGGTCAGTATGAAGAGACCCATTTCTGTATATACACGGGGGGGTGGGGGGATTGTGAGCCGTGAGGCACTGCAGGTGCTGAGGATTCCATTCACAGTTTCCCTTTCCAAAATGTCATTGGGTGATAACACTGAGGTCCTTGTAGTAGGCGGTCACTCGTGACCGAGTAAGATTGTCTTCCAGGATAAAAATTACAAAAAGAAAATTTTAAAAGAAGGAAATTCTAAAGAAAAATATTGTGTAGACTCTAGCGATGGGTCTGTAAGTGACTGTGGAGGCCAATTCTAGATCCACACAGCTTTCCACAGTGAGGACACAGGTTACCAGATGGAAGATGGTCTTGTAAAGGATTCATTTGACGTGCTTTTCGCTTAGCACGTTTCTCCCTTTCACCTTGCACTCGGGCTTCTTCAAAGTCCATAGAGCCTTTGTGAAAGGCCAGCCTCCAGTTAGATCGTTCATGGGCCAGAGCTTCCCAGTTATATTGCATTTTTTTAGATTAGCCTTAAGAACATCTTTAAACCTCTTATGCTGACCACCGATATTCCGCTTTCCATCCTTGAGTTGGGAATAAAGTAACTGCTTTGGGAGATGGCAGTCAGACATTTCACCCTTGGAGTCAGAGTGATGGTATTTTTTAAAAAATCAAATAAAAAACCTTTGTCCTCATTCAAACCACAGGAGATACAGTTGCATTGCTTGATGTACTTGTACTTCTGTAGTTTCGCTTGGACTTCTGCCTTTGAAAAGCCTTCCAAGAACAGCCGCCTGGATCACCATTGACAAGAGTGCCCTGGGAGGCTGAAATGTGCCCCCCGCCGCCAGCTCCTGACTGACACTTCTCTCTCCACCCACCAGCATGTGAAGGTAGATCTGCCAATTTGAGGTTAACACCACGCGTCTGATGAAGTGGGCCATAGTCCACAAAAGTTTATGCCAGAATAAATGTGTTAGGCTGCAATCCTATGCATGTTTAGACAGAAAAGGGGGGGTTGTCTAAATGTGCATAAGACTGTACCCTAAAGCTTGCCCAAAGGGAACAGGAATTGACTAATTAAGGGCAGAATCCTAGGCATGTTTAGACAGAAAAAAGTCCTACAACTCCCAGCATCCCTCAGCCAGCCATGCTGGCTGGGGAATGCTGGGAGTTGTAGGACTTTTTCTGTGTAAATATGCTTAGGATTCTGCCCTTAATCTTTCAGATGCCACAAGACTCTTGGTTGTGTTGCAGCTCCCTGTCTCGGGCTCAGTGGTTGGGGGAGCAGCAGTGAGCTGGGCTGGGCCGGGCAGAGCCTTTGCCTTCGGGGCCTGCTGCTGGGCTTCCCAAAGGGAACTGGACTCACTAGAGGCTGATCCAGCTGCAGGGCTATGCTTCGCAGTCGGTGGTGGGCAGCTTGTAGCCCTCCAGACGTTTTGGCCGGCAACTCTCATCAGCCCCCTAGCCAGCATAGCCAACAGTGAGGACTGATGGGCGTTGTAGGCCAACACACCCGGAGCTCCACAAGTTGCCCACCCCTGCTTTAAGGACTGGGCTAGAGACCACAGCTCCTTGGGCCCTGCTGGCCCAAGGGCTGAAGAACCTTGTGCAGCCTGCTTCGGAAAACAAGGAGTGTTTTGCGGCAGCACGTAATGTAGCATTCAGAAAAGGCAAGACACAGGAAACTCCCAAGTAAACGTTACTTTACTGCAGACGGTTAAAAGGGCATTTACAGTTCAGGACAGTTAACCTGGATTTGACATTTCTGTTGACTGTGTGTTGTTCACAGATTCACATTGATGAGACCATTCTTTTTTGAAGATGATGTGCTCAGAGAAACAGAGGTTGTACATACAGACAGGGACGCATAAAGATGTGTACAACTGCATTGTGACAACCTAAGCAGACCTTGGTAAACAGTGCTTGCATGGCATGATTAAGCAACTCTTAAAAGCCAGAAGTTCAGCTTCAGCTGTTTTGCCATTTTAGTCTGTGGTCTCAAAAGTTGGACTGTCAGTGTGGAGCGGATGATTCTGTAGCCTTTACTACATTAACGTGTCCTTACCCAATGCGGTTCTGCTAATATTTATGAGAAGAAACAGTGCAGGAATTACTACATTCTTACATATATGTAGCACCCTAAATTACAAGTGATAGTTTCATTCATTTTTATCTTTCCATCGATCTGGCTTCTACAAGAGCACTCCAGCTGAAAGCTGGGGATTATGTGAGCTTGTTTAACCTGGATATTTTTGACATGTTAAAGTCACCACTATGCCAAGCATGAGTCCTCACGTGGTGGGATCTGAGATTAACCACATCCTTGGAAATATGTGTTCACCCTGCAAAGCAGTGAGAAAAAATTACATTGAGGTGACTTTACCACAAAAATGAGCCTGGGAGTCCAGCATTAGTCAGCAGAAGGCAGCCTCCGCCTCTCTCCAGTCTCTGTAGCCTTATTTAAACCCTCATCTCCTACAGAAGAATAGGGAAGTAGGAGAGAAAAAATAGTTTGCCAGAGGGGGTGCTGTGTCCAGCTCTTGGCTGCACCCAAGAATTCTAAGTAGTAGTAGGCGATCACTCGTGACCGAGTAAGATTGTCTTCCAGGATAAAATTACAAAAATAAAATTTTTAAAAGAGGAAATTCTAAAAAATTGTGTAGACTCTAGCGATGGGTCCGTAAGTGACTGTGGAGGCCAATTCTAGATCCACACAGCTTCCCACAGTGAGGACACAGGTTACCAGATGGAAGATGGTCCTGTAAAGGATTCGTTTGACGTTTCTCCCTTTCACCTTGCACTCGGACTTCTTCAAAGTCCATAGGAGTAGGACCTTTGTGAAAGGCCAACCTCCCATTTGAAACACAGAAGAAAAGGCATCAGGAGCAACATGCCCTCAATCCCAGGCTGCAGCCCACAATAAAGGTGCCCAAGTCCCTGAAATCCTTCCCTTGCAAGCCAACCACTCAGTTGTTCGGCAGGCAAGGTGACGCACGATTGGGATAGGGAGGATGTGTGAAGGGAAAGTCATCCCCATGTGCTTTCCTCCCCATCCCAATCATGCTCCTCCAGCTAGCCCTCCAAACAGCCTAAATGGTTGACCGAAAAGTCTGACATGGAATCTAGGGCAAGCACTAACTGGCAGATGAGCTTGACCTCCCACAGCCCCAGAGTAAGTTATCTTTAAAGTCCTTTACTGCCTGTTTGCTTGGGCACAGGGTATCAGTACAAGCTGCCATTTGGCTTGCTTAAACTCTGGGAAACCTAGATTCCACCTAAACATCAGAAAAAAGTTCCTGACTGTCAGAGCAATAAGACAATGGAACCAACTACCTAGGGAGGTGGTGGGCTCTCCCAGTCTGGAGGCATTCAAGGTGCGGCTGGACGGCCATCTGTCAGGGATGCTTTGACCTGGATTCCTGCATTGAGCAGGGGGTTGGACTCGATGGCCTTGTAGGCCCCTTCCAACTCTACTTTTCTATGATTCTATGAAATGACCCTCCACAAGGTGTCAAGTCTGATGTGCAAGTCCTCCAGTGGTGTGGAGTTTTGTTGGCTGCTCCACCTGGTCTCAGGACTATTTATTATTCAATTGATGGTTTTATTTATATCCTGCCTTTCCTCCAAAAATGGCACTCAAGATGGCTAACAATCAAATGCAGATTGAAAACAAAAACTAAAGTGTAACATAAAAACAGTTCCTTTAAAACACAACAATAAAAGAAATAGTATCCAGCCAATTAAAAACCCCTTCAGAAACAGACCGGCTTACATGCCAAAGGCCTGCCTGAATAACACTAGAAGCAGAGGCCTTCCACAAATATGTGTCCAGAGGTCTTTGAGCTGCCCCAGCCATAGGCACACCCCAAACCTTCCCCCTCCCCATATGAGCCATGATTATTAAAAGGAAGAGCCACAACCTGAGAAGGTCATCAGTAGTATGGCTAGAAGTGCCGCTTTGGGGGACATGATGAGCTTGGGACTTTGCAAGGGGGCATCAAAAGGACAGGTCAGTAGCAGCCTGTGGCATAACCCCACAATTCAGTTCCCTGGTGTATGTCTGCATTAGTCTGTTTAGTGAGTATAGAATGTTGAACTGAGTGGGTGTGGTTTGTGATGTCTTAGAAAGGGTGGGGGGAGGAGTATATAAGGAGTGTGTGGAGTGATGTCAGATGTGGTTCGGGAGTTGGGTTAGTCGGGGTCGGTCGGGGTCTTACAGTTATTCGTGTCTTGTCTGTCAGGAGTTTTCAGAGAAATCAGTGCTTGTATAAGGAGTGGAAGTATTTAGAGTTATAGGGACTTAGGTTAATTACAAAGTGTTTGGTGTAGGCAGGTTTAAAGTTATTTTCTGGAACTAAGATTTTGAGAATTAAAATAAACTTATTTTTATTTTGTTTGCTACTCAAGTCCTACGTGTCAGCTTGGCATTATTAACCTGCATTGCAGTTAAATCTACACACACACACACACCTTTGTACCCACAGTGTCATAGATATGGATCCTTAATAACCAGAATTAATCTTTTCCCTCATTGGTAGGGGAAAGGTTTCATTTGACCCTCCCCTCAGGTTTTTAAGTGTTGGTGCTTAGCCTGAGAAGGGTTTATGCATCTGGTGGTCCTAGTGTGAAGGGACTGTGTCGTCGCACAGCCCAACACACACAGATTTCAACTGTCGATGGACTCAGCTGCAAATGGACACCAGGCTGCTTGATGTCATCCCGCTGATTCTTCTTCTTTTCAATTACATGTTCAAGAACTGATTGCACTGAAATGTGTTTGTTCTGCTTAGAAACCCAAATGTTACAGAGCCAGATTTTCATCACTTTCGTAGCACCTTATTCCTGAAGGTGTTCTGCTCACCTGTGTCTTACCTGTTTGCCAGGCACTTCCTGCCTTCTTCTGGTTGGCCCGTGGGCTGCCTTCTTGTGCCTTTTATATACACCAGGCAAGAGAACAGAGCCAATTCAATGCCTCTCGTGTGCAGCTTGGACCTGCACTCCGTGTAAACACAGCATGGAGGTTCAAAGACATTCACGGAGACATGACATACGCATCTGTCGTGAGTGGGGGCGGGACGGGGCTTACTTGGCCAGCCCCCAACCCATGGATACACCGCTCGCCCCACTCCTCAGTGGAAGGACAAGCAGAGAGTAACTGGGTGACTTTGGGCCAGTCACTGACTCTCAGCCTAACCTACCTCACAGGGTTGTTGTGAGGATAAAATGGAGAGGAGGAGGATTATGTAAGCCGCCTTGGGTTCCTTGCAAGAAAAAAGGCGGGGTATAAATATAATAAATAAATAAATATTGGTTTTGCTGCAGGCATATCCATGTTCCAGCTCCCAGGGCATCCAAGTCACCCAGACATCAGGCACTGACTTCAGAGGATAAGATGGAAGATAAAGGGGGGTGGGATTGACTCTTTGCTCCACCTGGCTCTCCATGTTTGGGGTGAAGCAGAAATCAAGTCTGATTTTTGCCTCTATTTTACACACACACACACACCAGTTCAATCTTTTCTAACAGCCAAGTGTGTGAGAGAGCATCAAGGTGAAATGGGTGCAAATGGGAAGAGTTCAAGGACAGGTGGGCTCAGGGGAAGTTAACCCTGGGAAAGCAACAGCATCCTGGCAGAGTAACTTGTGATACGCAGAAATATAAAGAAGCTGCTTGCTTGCTAAGTGGAATTGTGGTTTTGTTTTGTTTTGTTTGGGTCTGTTCAGCTATGTCTGTTTGAAATCTTTTGCTACCTTGTTTGTGTATCCCCCTTCCATCAACAAGACCACGTGGTTTGCAGTCCAGTGATACTCAGCCTGGGCTGCAAATTGGTTTGGAAGAGCAAACCTGCTGTTTCCAACAGAGGCAACGTGCACCCACACACACACAAAGATAAGTGTGACCTCTGAGCAGGATGCACAGGGGCACCACAGGTTCATGGGATGCCTGAGAGCCAATTCTTACATCATTTCCCAACCTAAACAAGACATATGCATGAAAGCAGAGAGAAAGAACCACGTATGTCCCCAAAGGTGCCCTGGTGTCTCTCTTTTGTACCAATGATGGGCTGGAGCAGCAGCATGCAGGATTAGGAAAAGCTTGTAGTAGGCGGACCGTACATCACCCCTCATACGGCTGGGCCCTGGCAGCCAAATGGGTGACTACCTGGGGGCAGAATACCTATTTTCTGAAAGGAACAAACCAATGTCAGCAAATGGTGGGTTTCCTGTGTTTGGAAGGAGCTTGTGAGCCCCCCCACCCACCCCCCATCCCTCTGTGCCAAGGCCCTCCGTGATCTCAGCAAAACCTTTGTTTGCGTGCGAATAATCGGAAGAGGTCAGAGTCTGCATAGCCAGCAAAGTCCAGCTTGCGACCAGGGGAAGCTCCAAGCAGTCGTCGTCCCTGAACCGGTATCAAAGGTCACCCCCAGCCGGATTCCAGTCCTCGCCCAAAGAGCACCACCAGGCCTGCCCATCTCGGGTCTGGGCAGAGATGCACTCCGTGGGTGTTGCAAGGCAGGCCCTTTCCTCCCTGAAGATAACCTCTGACCTTCCCCAACTGGCTTCTAGCTAGTCCTTTCCATGGTGCAGTGCCTTTCACTAACAGCCCCAACAGAAAGCAGCCCACGTTCCCCCTTGGAGTAGCCGGGGGTGCCCACTCTTCGAGCTGCCCCCCACACACACACACACACACTCCTGCTTTAAAATCCCATCTCCTGGCTGCTCTTCTCCTGGTCAGTTTCTGCTTTCCTAAGCAATATAATTAGCAGGGGGTTGGACTCGATAGCCTTGTAGGCTCCTTCCAACTCTATCTATGAATCTAAGATCTCAGCAGCAACTCCGGGTGCTTCTAGATGGGGGGGGGGGGGCTCCTAGAGCTGCCAATCAAAAGGCATGGATCTGCTATTCCACCTTTTCTTCCTTAACTTATTTTTTGGGGTGTGGAAGAAGCAGTGGGAAAACATGGGAGGGTTACAGGTGGAAGACGTAGTTGTCTGGACACCCTGTAAAATTCTGTGAACGAGGCAGGGCAGCGGCACTATAGAAGTCCTCTCCTGGAAGCAGCCTGTTGTTCATCCTTAAATATGTGGCAATAGGAAGTACTGGAATGTTTTGCTTGTAGGAACACTTTAATATTTGCATTCATTTGCTCAGATAAGTACATCTTCCCTGATTTTCTTTGCTGTGATCTGAGCAGACAGGCAGTGGCCCGTGGAAGTCTCTCTTCCGTGATTTCCCTCTTTTTCTCATCAGCCTGGACCTTGCCCTTTGGGAGAGAGCTCTTTGTGGGAGGCAGGGGTTGGGGTGTACCCTACCCACAATGAAAAGCCCCCCCCCCACCCCCCCAGCTGTCTTTCTTGGAGCTTGTCCACATGAGTCAGCCCCTGAATGGGATTGCACCAACAGCTCATATCCACAGTGAAGCCATTATTATGGGCTTGCCAGAAGGTTGCCCCAGATTTCTGTGGGCACAAGGCAAATCAACCCCCACGCCCATACCCCCATCATTCAGCCTTGGGCACCCCCATTTCCCTCTTCATACACACATTAGAAAACACTCCAGTTGGGATGAGATTTTCCCCACCCTACCCCGCCCCGAATCCCTTCCAAGATGGCACAGGAATAAGAATAAGCCAGCCTGCTCCTCCAGAAAGAGACAGAGTCGCTTACATGTATTGCTGAGTTGCTCATTTATTTCAGCAGAGAGAGTGTGCGTGGATATGTGTGCACAACACTACTAAAGACTGCTAACAACGGACAGACAGATGGATTCACAGAAAGGTGCCCGCAGAAAGGCATTGGCCCAACAAACAGGTCCTTGGGACTCTCTTCACCCTTTTGGCTGGGCAGCGGCACCCCGGATCCTGCTGGGAGGCCTGTTTCTCATTCATGCCCAGTGGAGGCCAGGAGGACTTTGAGATTCTAAGGACAAGGAACGCTGGTGTTGTGGTGCCGGAAGGAAAGGGTGGCTTGCTGTTGTGGGCTGTATGCAACTGAAGAAGGGGGCCCTCTAGTTCCCAGTCGGCTTGAGGGAGTCAAAGAAGGAGGCGAGCTTGTCCTGCACATCCATCTCCAGGAAGCTCAGGTGGTCCTCCGCATCGCCAGTGTAAGGCTCCAGCTTCTGCCTCAGCTCCTCCACCTTCTGCACCAGGTCCTGGTTGAAGCTCTCCCCGTAGGACCCGACGGTCTGGCGGAACTCTTCGATGCCCTGGTCGATCTTCTTGTTCAGGCCTGAGATGTAGGGCTCCATGGACTCACGCAAGCCGGCCGTGTCCTGCTGAAACTTCTCCCTGCAGCTCCTGCACTGCCGGGCTCAGCTTCAGCTGCAGCTCCTCGGTCCCCTCTGAGAATTTGGTCCGCAACTCCTCGGCCTTCTTCTTTATCTGGAAGGAGAGCCCCTCCAGCTGGCGGTTCAACTGGTCTTGCGCTTCCTGGGTGTAGGGAGACAGACTCGTGCGCATCTCCTGCACCATCTGATCCGCCTTGGCCTTGAGCTGATCGGCCAAAGGGTCCAGTTTCTCCTTTATCTCCTCCACCTTCTCGCTGATCTCCTGCTGCAGCTGGTCAGCATAGGGGGACAGGGTGTCCTGCAGACTGTCCTTGTTCTCCTGTAGCTTGGCCTGCACCTCCCGGAGCAGGGCCTCCAGGCGCTTGCTCAGCTCTGCCGCTTTCTTGTTCACCTCTGTGTGTACCTCCTCGGTATAAGGGGTCAGCCTGACCTTCAGATTCTGGATGACCGCTGCTGATCTGCTGCTGGACCTCATTGGCATGAGGGGAAATCTGAGCTTGAAGCTGCTCCAACTCCTGCTGGATTTTCTCCTTCATATTTTGGGCATCCTTCGCCAGCCGGGCATGGAGATCTATGGCAAAGGGGACCACCTGCTTCTGCACATTGTCAGCATAGGAGCTGAAGGCCTGGAGGTTGTTCTGGAAGAGTGTGCTGTGGAAAAGGGAGAGGGAAATAATTCTTCGTTTCATCTCCCAAAACACTACTAGGGCCTGGTGGGAGTTACTCAGAGTGCTTCAGACAAGGCGTTTATGGTGCCACCATTGCCCCGACTTATTCACGGATGTTTACAGGGGTCGAGACGTTGTTGTCTTCTACTGGTGACCCTCCTGTGTTTACTTTCTTTTTCCCATCTTTTTCCTTAATGGAGAAAATCCACGAAGGAGAAAAATACAGTACAGCTGCACAAGGCCGTCTGGTTGCCAGTGTTAGGACCCCTCTGTCTGGAAGCACCCAGAAATTGAATGGTTTGCCAACAGAAAGTGTTTCTGCTCTCATGGGTTGCTCTGTGGGGCTGCTGGGACTGGCAGCCAAAATTCCTTGGCTCTTTCCCACTGGAGCTTTGCCTGTGTCATTCCACCCTGCCCTCCCACTGTCCGTCCCCCCCCCATGTATGGTTTGTCCTCAGGTGGGCCCGCTCCTTTCCAGCGCACCTCGGAACAAACCAGCAGTGCACTGTGTTTTAGAAGTTGCACAATTGCATGTCTATCTATTTATTTGAAGCCTGCTTTTCCATTTAAAAACAAATTTCCAAAGAGTAATAAATACAGCTCCCCCAAAATACATTAAAAATCATAAAAGCAGCAGTTAAAGGTCTAAAATGAGAAGCAGAATAAAAAACAAAACCACACGATAAAACTGCAGAATAAATCCATTCAACGTAACAGACCTTCTAGTCATGAGTCAATAAAACCCAACTAAAACACCTGAGTGGATTTTTTAAAAGGCACCTGAAACTTAAAAGCCTGGCAAGTCAGGGGACAGTCAGAGGGGGGCATTCCTCCACATCTAGGGCACCACCACCAAAAAGGTCCTTTTCAAAAAGGAAAAGGCACATGGAGACGCACAGAGAGGCACAATGGAAGCAGCGGAGGAGTGGTAGGGGTGGGGTGGTGGACAAGCGGGGCAGCTTCACTCGCTTCCCTTTCTAGCCACAGGGGCAATGAAGAACGCCTTTCTCCACTACTCACTTGAGCTGCTGGCTGATCTCCGACTGCTGGAGCTGATCCACAGTCCTCTCTGGCGTCGCTGCCCAGCTGGGTGAAGTATGTCCAGACCACGTTGGCCACCTGGTCTGCGGTGACATCAGCCTGGGCCCCTGCAGGGAAGACAAGGGAGCAGGTTGGCCGTGCTGTGTGCGGCCCGGCCCAGCCCAGCCACCACCGTCCTATCCTCATGGAAGACAGGGCGATCTGCGGCTACTATCCCGATGGCTCTATGCTACCTCCAGTCTCAGAGGCAGTCTACCTCTCTACACCAGTTGCTGGGGAACATAGGCAGGAGGGTGCTGTTGCACTCATGTCGTGCTTGTGAGTTTCCCAATGGGGCGGCTGGCCGGCCACGGTGTGGACAGAATGCTGGACTAGATGGACCCCCTTTGGTCTGATCCGGCAGGGCTCTCCTTATGTTTCTCTGCTTCTGGAGCTCTACAACTGAACTCGCCTCATCCCATCCCACCTGGACATGTTGGGGTAACCCACACAGTCTCCCCGTGGAGATGTCCCCGCTGAGCCTGGGTCTGCAGTCTCAGGGCCCAAGCCCCAGAACAGCAGCTGCCCCACCCCCACCCCCACCCCCGGCCAGGCTAAGCATCGTACAGCCAGGACCTGCTGGGCTGATGCCGGCCCAAGAGGCCAGCCAAGAGGCGCCAGGGTGGACATGCCAAGCCCAGCCGTGCTCGGAGACCGGCCATCTCTCCTTCCGATTTCACGCAGGAGTCGGCCAGTTCCCAGCGTGGTCCGCCCCCCAGGCTCCTAATGCTGCTTTCCCCCTGGCCAGTGCATTGAGGCCGTTCTCACGCTGCTTCCATTCAGAGGGCTCCGGGGGCTACTACCAGCAAAGGGCAATGTCTTTAAGACCATGTGCAGCCAATCCATCTTTCCCTCCTTAACAGATTCTTTGTGGTAGAAGAACAGATGGAAGGAAACTGGGGGTGGGGGAAGGGACACAAGAGGTTTACAGGTGGAAGAAGATGACGGCATCTGAGCCCCGGAAAAGTTCCATGAAGGGGCCAAGTTAGGCAACTGCATGATAAAAGCCTCCTCTGGAAGCCCCCTTAAACTGTGTTGTCATTGCCAATTTAGACAGCTGAGCTGTCTAGATCAAAGCAAAGGACTTTCATAAACAGCTACTCTTTTCACTTATTTGTAAATCAAGGTGGCTTTGCTAAACCCGAGTTGTGAGTTAGCTCAGTTCAAGCATCCCTTGTAATCTTTAGATCTGAGCTACGCAGAACCTCCACGACATTTCTTAGTTATATCTTCTGACCAGTTCCTCTGCCAGCAAACTAAGCAGGAAATGGGTTAATTAAAATTCAATTCACAAAGAGAGAAGCGTGTTGAGGTTATCTGTTCAGCTGATATAAGTTCAGTGTTGTACACGGATAGAAATATGGCCTGAATGAATACAAATACGAGAACATCCCCCTGAGTTATAATTTTCCTCTTGGGTCAGACAGTGCGAAGAAGAGAAGGTGGGCGCCGTGTTACCTGTCAAGGCGGCCAAGAGGCCGAGGATCAAGGCTGCTGCCTTCGGAGTCATTGTCTGCGGCTGGAATCTGCAGGAGTTGGTTACGGGCTGGCTCTACAAAAGAGAAGTGGAGGTCATACACTTCCGAAAAAACACTGCTCTTACTTTCATCCCTGATTCCAGCACCCCCCTTCGGGTGTGTGTGTGTGTGTGCCCCCCCCCCCGTTCCCCGCTCTCCAGCTGTCGTCGGGGCTCCTTTGCACCCTTTAAATCAAGGAACATTTTCGGTCTTCACTACTTAGCCCTAAATCTGAACTACGGAAAGACAGGAGGTGGGGGAGTCCAAACAGCCTCCCCCCCCCCCCGCCACCCCTCGAAAGAAGTATAAAGACCAGATGAAACGTGGCAGGGTGCTGCGAATTCAAGCTAGGGGGGGGGGGGAGACGGCGCTGTGCCTCCCGTTCGGCAGCAGCCTCCCTCCCAGGCACAAAATCTCTCCCCCCCCCCCCGCCGCCTTAAGCCAAACTGGGCAGCAAGAGCAACAGCCTCCCGGCAGGTGAGCCGAAGAGGAGTGCCCGTGCCCGTGCCCCCGCCCCCCCAGCCCAGCTCTCCTTGCAGCCAACTCACCTCCTCCGGGGCTTCTGCTGCTCTGCCTCCTCGGCCCACCCATATTTATACCCCCCCGGGCCGCTTCCTCCTGCTTCCACGCGGGCCGGTGACACATCCTCCAGCGCTTGGACTTTAGCAGCAGCACGACGTGGAGGCCGGGATGGCAACAGGGCTGTCTTGTTATCTGCTGGCCCCGTTAAACGGCAGCATCAGGAACAGAGGAGCTGCCCCGTGCTGAGTCAGAGCCCCGGGTCCAACTAGCCCAGTCTCGTCAGCGCTGACGGGCAGCAGCAGCAGTGGCCCTCCTTCCCTCCCTCCCTCCAGGGCTTCAGGCCGGGGGCTTTCCCAGCATTCCCTACCTGGAGATGCTGCCGGGGATCGAACCTGGGACCTCCTGCCGGCAAAGCAGGGGCCCCCTCCGGCTGAGCCACGGCCCTCCCACTTAGCATCTGGGGGAGCCCCCAGCCTTGGCCAGGAAGGCAAAGCAGCACTTGCCCAGGGGAGGAAGAGATGCAGAGGGATGCATGCGGGCGGGCTTGTGCGCGCGAAAGGGGTCAGAGAGACAAAGTGGAACTGGAGAGGCTCACACGGGGCGCCTCGACCCGGGAGCGCTTTCGTGGGCCGTGAGCTCAGCTGAGGGCAGCTTCAGGGCGCCAGGCGCTTGCCAAAGGCTGAGCCCAGCATCTGAATCACGGGAAGTGGTGACTGACAGGCAGGCAGGGAGGGGGCCCTCATGAAGCCCACGAGCCCCACTCCCCGCCCCTCTCCCATTTTAGCCACATCCCGCCCCCGCCCCCGTGCCTTCCGAAAACCGTGGCTAGGACCCTGCCCCCTCCGACGTCCGTGCAGCCTGCCTCAGCCAGTCAAGCCCCCCACCCCCACCCCGCTGCCGCCCTGCTGCTGCCCACGCTGGACTGGACTGCTTCTCCCGAAGAGCGGCACAGGCCGTGGCGTCGAAACACAGAATGCCTGCGGCCGGCCGGCCAGCCTAGCAAAGCGGCGGACGTCCTTTCCCGCTCTGATCCCTGGAGGGCATGTGGGTGGGTGGGGGTGGGGGTGCCGTTCTGAATGGTGCTGGTGTGGTGATGCTGTGGGCCGACTTCAGCACCTTTGCTCAGGATTAACCTTGCAGTGCAGGCGGTGACGGGGGGGGGGGCACCCCAAAGAGCTCTGCTGCATTTAGGCGACCACCGCCACCGGTGCTCCCCTGCAACCAGTTGGTGGGATATCCGCTCTGGCCACAGACCCAGAACTGGTTTTCAATGCTGGGGCACAGCTCTGAGACAAAGGCATGGAAGTAGTGTCTCTGGGCATGTACAGAGTGTATTTCATTCCATTTCTTTCATCTCCATACTGCCCAATAGCCAGAGCTCTCCAAGTGGTTCACAAAAATTACAACGCAAAAAACATAATATAAAAAAAATCTTTCATACAAAATATAAAAACAATTTAGAACAGTTAAAAACAGTACAATCATATACTGGGTCCTGATTTAAAAAAAAAAAAACCCTCATGAAATGACTGTTTTCCTTTCTCTTCCAAAACCATTGCCCAGTTGCCACATATATTGGCTTGAGTTGAAGAGTGCAGCACCTCCACCTCCCTCTTGCCCCCTGCCACATCACTCTTTGCCCCAGCTAGGGTGCCTGGCAGCCCTTTTCTATCTCCCCACTGCCAGCTTGAGGAAGCGGAGCAGGATGGGAAAGGAAGGAGACACCAGGGAAGCCCCGAGAGAGGCCCGGGCTGCACCCTGACACGGCAGCAACAGCAGCCGCTGCTGATCTCTGGCAGGCAGGCAGGCAGGAAGAGCGCCTTCGCGGGCTGGAAGTCTGCAGCTGTGTTGTGCAGCATTCAGTCCGAGGAGGCCTGTTGGAAATCAGAGCCTGACACGAACCGGTTCTCCGCACGCACACTCAGTTGCGAGGCTGTGCGCGTTGCACTGTGGTTCCCTGACCTGCTTGTGGCTGAGGCATCCGAAGGGCTCCTGCCCCAAAAAGACGAAGCGCAGCAAGGTGAGTCCTGTGTAGCATCTGCTCCCTTTGTCTCCCAAGCAACCCAACAAGGCCTGGGCAGACGAACCGGCCCTCATCCAGCCACTTGCAGGGTGAAGAAAAAACCCCGTTACGCTTCCGGAGTAACTCGCCTTTCTAACATTCTGTGAGAGGTAATTTCCTACACTTTTGAAAATGAAAGCGCAGCCTCTACACAGTGGGGTGAGGAGCAAGCAGTGAACACACAAGACTTCCCTGAGATCCTGCCACTTTGGGCACTGCCAGATGGAGAGTTCCTAGCAGGAGCAACTGGAAGGAACTGAAGATGGCAGGAAGGGGTGGGAAAGCCCAGGAGGGGCGCGAGGGGGAGATGATGACACCTGGAACCCAGCGCGTCCCCCCATAAAACCCCGTGAGCGAGGCAGGGCAATGGCACCGTCAAAGCCTCATCTGGAAGCTTCCTTCATTTTCATCGTGCATTTAGTACACTTCTAGGTGCTTCATAAATAAATTAATATCATGTGCATTCCCAGAAACACACTTTTGTACACTGAGATCTGTCTGTTTTTCTTGGTGCCAAACTCATCTAGCTATCATATAATAGGATTTTTGGAATTTCCAGTCTCAGGATATTCCTGCACTCTAAGCCAGGGTGGGGTAGCGGTTTGAGTGCTGGACTGGGACTGGGGAGACCCGGGTTCTAGTCCCCACAGGCCCATGAAGTTCACTGGGTGACTTTGGACCAGTCACTGACTCTCAGCCTAGCCTACCTCACAGGGTTGCTGTGAGGATAAAATGGAGAGGAGGAGGACCATGCATGTCACCTTGGGCTCCTTGCAGGAGGAAGAAGGGGCAGCATATAAATGTAATAATAAATAATAAAGTTATTCCAGTTCACCACCAAAGCAATAGAAAGAGGTACAAGCATATGAAGGGGATGCTCTCCCGTCCCATACGTGGGCCAGGGGGGGGTGTGTGCTTCAGCAGGGCCAGAGCCTCCTTCCCTCCTAGAACTACCCCCTCCCTCCTGGCCAATTGACAGAGGAAAATCGCTTCCTGTGCTTGGTGTTCAGTGAATCGGCTACAGCGGTTAGTAAGAAAGCAGGAGTGAGCAGGCCTCATCTATGGGTGCTGCTATTACAAGCCGCCAAAGATTCTCGGAAATACTCATGGACAAATTACTCATGCTCGTCACACCTAGCACACACATTTTCATAACTAGGCATGTACAGGCGTTTCACACTTTTTTTTGCCACAACACACCTCATTTTCAAACATGTAAAATGCCCGCATATTTTTAAAAAGCAGCACAGTCAAGCAAGGTTCCGGACAAGCACATCTGCCCAAATGCCACACTTCACTGGTATCCTCGAAACTCACGGAAGTCACAGCTTGCTGTGTTGGCCCATTAGGAAAAAACAAACCAAACACCACAGCAGGCAAAGAATGCCATTATTAGGAGCAACTGAAATGTCACCATTTCATGAGCAAGCTTTTGAGTTCACCAGAACTCTTCCTCAGGCTGCATGTTAAACAAAACAACTAAGGGGGGGCTTAAACACCCTGGTCATGATGGGAGGGAGCCCCAAAGCGTGTGGCTCGTCTTGAGATGCCGGGCAGGAGGCGACGGGCAGGCTGCGTTCGAGCTGGGCTTAGAGGAGCCTCCTCTGGTGGGCTCCAGCAGGCTGACTGGGGCTGTGGCGGCAGCGGCGGAGGTCCCGCTGTCTCTCACCTCCCGTTCAAGCTCCTAGCAGGGCCCAGAAGAATACTCGGTCAGGGACCTTGTGGGAAACTGAAAAGGTGGCCTGCAGCTGCTTGAAGTACCAGGGTGGAGTGCGGGGTGGTGGTGGTGGTGAATGGAGGCCCTGCCAGGGCAGGCGTCAGCGTGGGTCCTGGCAGCTGCCCGAGCATGGCGGACGCTGGCACCAGCCCCGATGGGGGGAGGCTGAACACAGAGTTCAGGTTGCACCAAGGACCACCAGGACAGGGAACCAATGACTGCCTACGCGCTCATTTTTAGAAAGTATAAACGCCAGCAGTCGCTTCAGCCCCTCTGCAGATCTGGTGCCTCCCCTGCCCCCTTTTTCGTTGGCACAGAAGCCCCAGGAGGAAGCCAACATGTGGTGGCCTACAGCCAACTCCACAAGGGAGGGGTGCCTGGACTCCCATGTGCCATGAAGTCACATTCTTCTCTGACATCATTACAGACGCTTCTCGGCCTGGGAGCCCTGGAAGGTGTCCGCCCTGCCATCCCGAGAGCTTTTGGCTTGGCTTCCTGCTTCGCTGTCTATCTGTAAGGCAAGGCAGAGGACAAACTACCTCGTGCTGCAACTGTGCCATGCAAACCTTGCCTGTTGGCACCGGTCAAAGTCTTTCTCCATCCATCAGCAACCTCTCTGCCCTGCATATCACACCCCCATTCAGCCCTTCGCCAGGGTGCAAATGGATGCGTCTGAATACAGGCCTGTGGCTCACGCTGGCTCAGCTTGTCTGAGGAGCGTGGAAAGCTAAGCAGGGTCAAGCCTGGTGATTACTTGGATGGGAGACCCCTCCTCTAGTTTCCTGCATTGAGCAGGGGGTTGGACTCGATAGCCTTGTAGGCTCCTTCCAACTCTATGATCTATGAAATCTATGATAAGCTCTCCCTCCTCTCTCACCCCTCCCCTATCCCGTAACTAAAGGGAATCATTCGGGTGCGATCACTCGTGACCGGTAAGATTGTCTTCCGGGAGAAAAGGGAGGAAATTCTAAGAAGGATTGTGTAGACTCTAGCGATGGGTCCGTAAGTGACTGTGAGGCCAATTCTAGATCCACACAGCTTCCCACAGTGAGGACACAGGTTACCAGATAGAAGATGGTCCTGTAAAGGATTCATTTGACGTGCTTTTCGCTTAGCACGTTGCTGCCCTTCACTTGCACTCGGGCTTCTTCAAAGTCCATGGAACCTTTGTGAAAGGCCAACCTCCATTTAGATCGTTCATGGGCCAGAGCTTCCCAGTTTTCGATGTTATATTGGCATTTTTTTAGATATAGCCTTATGAACATCTTTAAACCTCTTATATGACCACCTATTCATGCCGCTTTCCATCCTTGAGTTGGGAGTAAGTAACTGCTTTGGAGGCCGGCAGTCAGGCATTCGAACAACATGACCGGTCCACTGAAGTTGGCTTGAAGGATCATTTTTCATGCTAGTAGTCTTGCTTCTTCAGTACACTGACATTTGTTCGCACTATCTTCCCAAGTAATTTGCAGGATTTTCCGGAGCACGTTGAATGAAACCTTTCAAGGAGGGGAAGTGACTTTAGAGATAGTCCATGTTTCGCAGGCATACAAAAAGTTGGTATACAATGGCTTCATAAACCAGTGTTTTGGTCTTCTACAAATAGCCCGATCCTCGACACTCTATGTTTCATTCGAGAAAATGCGGCACTTGCGGAGCTCAGACGATGCTGGATTTCACTGTCGATGTTAGCTGTATATCGTCAAGTTAGCAGAACAGTACTGTTATATTCACGTTCCACAGTCACTACTCACAGGGCACACTCTCACTGAATAAACTGCAGTCATCCTGGTTTGCCACCCCACACCTAACTCAGTAGCGGTAGAACTGGGTGTTGCCTTGAACACGCTGGGGAAATGGCCCTTTAAGAGAAAGGGCTTTGTTGTTGTTGTTTTGGTTAATCAGCTCTGCAAACCTGTGATTTTTTAAAAAGCTTTTCCTGCCCTATGCCCAGAAGGAGAAGAAGGGGAAGGGAAGAGACCATCCTCTGCCATCCTCCCGTGCGCTGAAGCCAGCAGGATCAGCCCTTTCCCCTCCACCCAAAACCAATTTCCCAAAGCAGTCTCACCACCACCACCACCACCCATATGGAGCTTCCCAAGCACAAGCTCCTTTGAAATCAATGTGATTTACCTGGGAGCAAGGCCAGTGAAGGGAATGTGATTTACTTCTGAGCAGACATGCCTTTTGGCCAATTTCTTGGTCCTTGGGGTGGGCTTTAAAAAGGGGGGGGGGTTGTTTGTTTTGGTTAATCAACTATGTGAAGGTGCAGAGGAGCAAACGTGCAAAGGACTGAGATTTTTAAAAAAGAGGGGGGAGCTTTTCCTGCCCCGTGCCTGCTGCAAAACAACAAATGGCAGACACCTCTCTTCCCCACCAGTTTGGCTGCATTTCCCCCGCCTCTCGAAAACAATTGGCTAACTCCGTGGTGACACTTTTGTGGCCACACCTTGAGCGGGCAACAACAGTGCCACTTTAGCACACGCTAGCTGTGTACTGCGACAGCGAACCGCAATAACTGGAAAAAAGCGTGATAAATGTAGTCTGGGAAATTCCAGAAGAAACAAAGCATGGTTACGCAGGACTAGCACAACCAGCACTGAAAAGTGCGTGCGTCATGTGCCCTGCAAGTTACAGCAGCGATATCGCTGCAAGTTACAGCAGCGATACAGAACTTCAATAAACCTTAGGTGTGGATCCAGCACCTGTTGGAGAAGGGCGGCCACAGAGGTCAGCTTTGGCACCTCTTTTAAATGGCAGTGCTCAGCTCTGAGACTCAAAGGAATAATACCTTGGACAGCTCCTCTGAGCATGTGCAGGGTGCCTTTCCCGCCTCACAAAGTGAAAACAGCCAAAGCACACACTGCCTGGGTGAGGCTGGGCTTCCAGGTATCTTTCTTGGTTTAGAAACAAATTAAATTTATTCAGTGCTCCCTGACCTGTCTAGGAGGCATTATCTTGGGTTCACAGTCCAAGGTGATGCGGATTTCATGTGCAGGACGGAGGGGCAGAGCTCAGCCAGGGATGGCAACAGCCTGGAGGGTTCAAAGATGAGCTCTTTTGTTCCTTAAGGCGTCTGCATTGTGAGACACATGACGGTTGGAGGCTTCCCAGGTGCACATTATTAAAAATATCCATCCTTCGTTCATTCAACGACATCCATCCCTGACTCACAGTCAGCGTGGATGCCTTCAACAGGATTTGGTGGGGGAGCAACATTCAGCCCCTGGCTATGAGCCTCGACGGCCCATCACCTTACACAATCCAAACCATAGTGAGTCGTAAGCAGAGAAAAATGGCCCGGGAGCAAGTGAGCCAAGCCGCAAGCCGTGGGCAGATAAACCAACACAGCAACGTGAGTCATCTTAACCTGTAAGGACATTCCTTCCTAATCCCAGCCATGGAACTGAGCAGCAGAATGCATCCACCAGGCTGACACAAGGAGAGAGTGACTGTGCCCGCTTCACCCCAGTTCCCATGGCTTGTGCCAACGGCCCCTTCCGCACATTCAGAGGATGATCTCCAAACTATCCTAAATGCTTTTGCAGAAGCATACGAAAAACTTGGTCTCTCACTTAACATAAAAAAAACCAAAGTGCTTCATCAGCAAGTGCAAGCCAACCCTTTGGTGATGCCATCTATCCAGCTTGGCGGGACAATACTGGAAAATGTCGATCATTTTCTCTATCTTGGCAGCTATCTTTCTGTTACAGCTAACATCGACAGTGAAATCCAGCATCGTCTGAGCTCCGCAAGTGCCGCATTTTCTCGAATGAAACATAGAGTGTTCAAGGATCGGGATATTTGTAAGAAGACCAAAACACTGGTTTATGAAGCCATTGTATTACCAACTTTATTGTATGCCTGCGAAACATGGACTATCTATAAACGTCACTTCCACCTCCTTGAAAGGTTTCATCAACATTGCCTCCGGAAAATCCTGCAAATTACTTGGGAAGATAGGCGAACAAATGCCAGTGTACTGGAAGAAGCAAAGACTACTAGCATTGAAAAAATGATCCTTCAACGCCAACTTCAGTGGACCGGTCATGTTGTTCGAATGCCTGACTGCCGTCTCCCAAAGCAGTTACTTTACTCCCAACTCAAGGATGGAAAGCGGAATATCGGTGGTCAATATAAGAGGTTTAAAGATGTTCATAAGGCTAATCTAAAAAAATGCAATATAAACATTGAAAACTGGGAAGCTCTGGCCCATGAACGCTCTAAATGGAGGTTGGCCTTTCACAAAGGTTCCATGGACTTTGAAGAAGCCCGAGTGCAAGGTGAAAGGGAGAAACGTGCTAAGCGAAAAGCACGTCAAATGAATCCTTTACAGGACCATCTTCTATCTGGTAACCTGTGTCCTCACTGTGGGAAGCTGTGTGGATCTAGAATTGGCCTCCACAGTCACTTACGGACCCATCGCTAGAGTCTACACAATCTTCTTTAGAATTTCCTCCTTTTATCCCGGAAGACAATCTTACTCGGTCACGAGTGATCGCCTGATGATGGCAGGGAGCTCTTTCAGTCATCACAGCCCCAAGCAGCAGCCCGTATCTCTGACATCCTGCCCTGGCAACTGCAGCGAGCGAGACAGCCACGTAGCCGTCCTCGGTCTGTCCCCTCCTTGACCATGTGCAGCCTGCAAAAAGTGGGCCAAATTGGTTGTTTTTTGGGGTGGGTGACGTTTGTGTCTGCTTGTAAACAAACACCCCTCAAGCTGTCTATATCAGGAGTGCAGGACTTCTTTCAGCTTGAGGGTTGGATTCCACTTTGGAGAAGCTCTCACGGGCCGCATTCCGCTGCCAAAGGCCGGCCCAGCCCCCCACCTGCGGAACTACCTGTGGTTTGATTAGGGCTGGCCAGTGGTGGCAGTGCAGTATACAAGCTTTTGAGTGACACACAAATCTTCCTCAAGCAGGATATTCAAGAAGCATTTCAAGAACTCCAGCACTACTCAAGGCCCAGCACTGAAACTCAGCCTAGGCACAAAGTCTCTTCCTGGCTCCAGCAAAGCAGCTTGTATCTCGCCCTCACTGGGTGGCCACCTTTGGCTAGCGACGCAGGCGGGCTCCCTCCCGGGGGCGCCCGAGACGGGTGGGCAGGGCGTCTGCACCGGCAAAGCACTATCCTTGGCCCTGGCTGGGGTGGGTGGGGAACCTATATTTCTTGACCTCCGGCAGAAGTTGCCATTGAGCAAACAGGCAGCAGGATGGGATGTGAGCTCCCCCCCCCCAGGTCCTCCCGGTTGAACTTTGGACAAATAGCCACAATCGTCTGGGGGAGGGGGATATAAAGGAGAAGCTGCCCAGGTGGGCTCCGGACAGCAGCAGCTCCTGGAATCAGGAAGCGCAGGTAAAGGGGTGTTGGGGGAGAGAGAATGCTGCAGTGAAGGGGGCAGGGGACAAAGCCTTGGGGAGGGGCTCTCGCGATTGCCCCCGGGGGGGGCACAGCCTGTTCTGCCACACAGTGCTGTGGAGCCGCTCCATTATCCCAGGTCAATTTGTGCATTCATGTGCAACATAGTGGCGGGGGGGGGGGGAGTTGTTGACTCCGGGAGTGAGATCAGCCTTGATGCAGGAGAGCCAAGCAAAGTGCAAGACCCTTTGGCAGGAGGGGGGGACGACCATCTTCTCCTGGGCAACACGGCTGGATCCTGCTGCATCCACGCACGGGCCCTGGACTTGGAGTCCCCGCTTGGCCCGCTCCACCACTGGCCTGGCCTCGGTGCCCCTGGGACTGCCTGGTTGGGGGGGGGGTCCTCTCCTGGGCCTCTTCAGTGGCCAGTGACATGCCTTTCTTTCCCGGCACAGGTCCAGCCGAGTGACACAATGAGGGGCCCCATCTTGCTGCTCCTCGGCTTTCTGGCACTGCTCGCCACGCTTGCACGTAAGAACCCACACGCGCGCGCAGAGGGGCAGGTGGCCAGAGCCCGGGGAGCTGCTTGGTCAGCAGGGGGAGGACAAAGTGCGAAAGGTGCCACCAAGTGGGCGGAGGGGCTGCAACCGCTCTGCGGCTCAAGGGCATGACCGAGGACTGCCCCTTGGCCGAGGCGGGAGGCAAAGTGCCCTGGCGGGGGGTGAGAGGCAGCAGCCTGGTCAGGTGGGGGGGAGGCTCCCTCCGTGGGCTGCCTCCAGGCAGAGGAGTGCTTCTAGCCACATGCCAGCGGCTGGGCAGGGCCAAAGGCGAAGGAGGCGGGGCAACGATGCAAAAAAAGAAAAGAAAAAGAGACACACACACCCTGCCAGCCTGTTTGCGCTTGAAGTGCTTCCTGCCAGCCACGCAGCCCCAGGAGAGGGAGGGCATTTCCACCTTTTAGAATAAGGGGCAACTGCACAAAAGCCGGGAAGCCGCCACACGGCCTGGAGAAAAGGGGCGTGGCCATCTAGGGAACCCCGCAGGGCCAGGCTTGGCCCGCAGGCCTGCGGTTCCCCACCCCCGTTCCACTGCTATCGGCCCAAAGGCCACGCGCCGTGATGCCATCTGGTCCTCCTGAACAGACTTTCTGGAGTAAGGAAAAAGAAGACGTGGTGGAAAACCCGGAGCGGAGCGCTACGAGTGGAAGTTGACCACGCCTGCTGCCGCACCCCCAGGGATATTCCTTGAGAGATGCCTCCTGGCCTGGAAGCCCCTTTGGAGGCCCAGAAAAGGGTGGGATCGATTTACAAGGCAGTTGCGATTCTTTGCTCAACCCCAAAGAAAGCGTGCAAAGTTGCCCGATTGTTCCCCCCCGCCTCCTCCTCCTCTTTCGCAGGGGCCGATGATGGTGCACCCCAGGAGGGAGAGCCTGCTGGCCAAGTTGCAGGGCTACGCCCGTGAAGCTGCCCAGAAGACCCAAGAGGGGTGGGCCACCCTCCAAGAGTCCGAGCCTATCCAGAAAGCCAGGTGGGTGGAGGCATTCCAGGTTCCAAGAAGGGAATGAATGGAGAGTGGCCCTGCGTGGCCGAGCGGTTCTGTTAGTGCCTGTAGGGCCTGTGGGGTGGACATGCTCCACAGAGGGCCTCCTCTGGACAAGTTGACTTGGAAGGTTCTTCATCAAAGTCTGTTCCAAGTCAAGGGACTTAAAAAAAAAAAAGCCTTCTCTCTTGGTGGGGTGTGCGAGTGTGTGGGGAGGAATCTCCAAAAATTTGGAAAAGTCCACACACCATACAGCATGGCCTAATCCTTTCTTGTACAAGGGCCATTTGTTTGTCAGCAGCCCCCCCCCCCCACCCATGAATGTGAAGAGAGGGGATCCCCTCCCCCTAAACACCCCTCTTCCTCCAACCCCTCCCCCTCCCCAACTTCCTTCAGGGAACTGATCATGACCGGCTTCGAGAACTCACGGCAGTTACTTGGCCACTTAATGGACCGCTTGCCTGCGCTGTGGGAGAAGCTGCACCACCTGTCTCATGAGATCGGACTCTGCCGTTCCAGGTAGACCCCACACAGCAGAGCACAGCCAAAACGGTCCTGAGTGCCGGGTGCGGATCCCAACGCTTTCCTTTCTCCTGCCATGCCTAGTAACACCCCGCATCCCCCCCCCCAGCATCGCGCTCTAAGGTGTACCTAATTGTTTGTAAGTGCGGTGTTTTCCCCATTAAAACTGGCAAACACTTTGCATGCTTGAGTTTCTTGCTGTGTGAACCAACAAAGCAAAGCAGAGGGGGCCAAAGGAAGTTTTGGCCGAGCTCCCGCAGGGCACAGCACAGCACAGCACCCTCCAGCCGAGTTTCCCACCAGAAGCACCCAAGAACAGGCCGTGCTCTGCCCAGCAGGGAGGGGATTGCCTTCCTCTGACCACAGTCGTCTCATGGGGACAGAGCATCGAGGTAAAAGGGAGACCTGATCACATCATTCTGACCTTCCCCAGTCAAACTCAAGGCTCAGGCCTCTTCCCCACAGGTCCATCTAAGGGTGGGCTCGACCCCTTAAAGCCCCTTGGGATGAGCTGGGGGCTTTCTGCTGCTCCCAGACTGAGCTTGGGTTCTCCACAGAAGGGGGTGGGAGCAGGAAGAGCCCGATCGATCGGGGGCAGCAGCAGGGACTCCCGCATCCCTGGTGGTGCCATCAGCCAGCACCAGGCAGGCCGCAGAGTCTGAGGGGCAGCCTGGGAAGACCGGGCCCTGTGCCACGCAAGGGCCAAGGTGGCTGGTGACCAAGGACGTCACGGTCAGGTCATGGGGAATGCTGCTGCTTCCTGCTTTTCAGAAGAGCAAGGAGGCCTCCCGCCCACGCCTGCTTTTCTTGTATACCTGTGGTGCTGGGCCACACACATGCACACTCCAGGAAGCCAAGGCTCTGCTTCCCTGCCTCCCCCCCCCCCCGCTGCCTGCCCTGGCCCAGACCTATCCTGGGTTCTGCCCCCAGGCTCTGCCCGGTCCCAGAAGGGCAATCTTTCAGCAGGAACTCTGAAGACCCAGGCCTGCCTCTCAGGCGGAGGCAGCGGCTCTGCCATCTCCGGGCGTTGCCAAGCGTCACAGCAAGGCTGGCGGCATTTCGGGCCCTCCATGAACGTGGAGGGGGGGGCGGGAGACACATTTGGTAGGTGTGGCCCTGCACAGTGCAAGGCGCATAGTTAGTGGTGCGTCTGGCCCCCAAATAGAAGGGGCGCTGCGGACTCCTCCTCGCCAAGCCATGTTCACCCCAGGAGGGGGAAGCAAAAGCGGCACATCTGGGCTCAGAAATGGCTTTCCCTCCCTCCCTCCAGTGCTCCAGGCCGGACACAACCAGCAGCACGGCTTGGGAATATTGGGGAGGTCCTCTCCCCGCTCCTTTGGACCAATGGAATCAGCCTCCCCCCTCCCCCCCCCTCTTCTGGACTGCCGGACTCTCCCCTCCCCCACCCCAGGCCCCTTCAGGGAAGCAGACATTCATCACACAAAGGCCATTCTTCACTCTGCTCTTTATTTGACAAAAAAAGAGAAGAAAAAGGAGGGGAAGTGAGGGCGTATGTGGAGCCCTCCCCCCCCCGGAACCGCTGCTCCAACTGAGGGGCTTCCAGCCTCGACCCCCCCCCCCATCCACAAGCCACCCAGGGTTTGGTGCCTGAGCAAAGGTCAGTGATAAATATCAGAGTGGGAAGGCGGTGCTTATCCAGGGGCACCCAGAGTGGAGGGAAGGGGGGCTTGGAGGCCCAGGCAGGCGGAAGGAAGGGCAGGTGGGGGCGCAGTGCCGCCTCTAGGCCTGCTGCTGCTGCTGCTGCTGCTGCCGCCGCTGCCGCTCCTCCTCCTCCAGCCACTTCTGGGCATCGCTCAGCAGGCCCTCCAAGCGGAGCTTGGCTGACTCCACCCAGGGAACCACTTTCTCCTTGATCTTTTCCACCACTTTGGGGATCTGTGCCTGCAGATAGCTGAGGTGCTGCTGGATCTTCGCTTGGTACTTGCTCACCTCCCGCAGCTCTTGCACCTTCTGGCTCAGCCGCTGGTGCACCTCGTCTCTGTAGGGGGTAATGCTTTTGCGGAAGTCATCTACGACGGCTCGGAGCCTGTCGCGGGCGTCCTCGGCCACAGGCCTCACCTTCTGATGCACCGTGTCCAGGTTCTGCTGGGCCAGAGCCTTCAGTTCCTGACCAAAAGGCTCCAGCTGGCTCTTTATGGCCTCTACCTCCTGCTCCAACTTCTTCCTGAAATCTTCGATGAAGGGCTGCATCTTGGCCTTTATGTCATCCATGTCCTTGAACAGCTCCTGGTGCAGGCTGTCCCAGTCGGTGTGCAGCTGTGTCCTCAGCGCCTCTATTTCGGGGGCCAAGCTGGCATGGAACTCAGTTGCTGTGGCACGCACTCTGTCCAGGTACTCAGCCAGCTTCAGACTGCAGAGAGGGAGGGACAGGGAGTCAGGGGCCAGAAAGGTGAGGAGGGGCCAGCGTCCTTTGCTCCAGCCCAGAGCAGGCTGCGCCCCTCCCGGAGGACGCCCACAGCACTGGCCAGTTGCCACACCGAGATCGACGATGGAGGCTCAAAATCCCCACGAGCCCAGCCCAGAAGGCGGCGGCAGGAGAGAAGCCACGGAGGCCCCCCTTGGCGCTGGCAGGTGCCGGGGCTGCTCCCTTTGGGCCGGCTCCTTCTGGCCTTTGGGCTCAAGGGTGTCTCTTGCTGGCGGGGCCAGCTTTTCGCCTTGCATTTGGGGTTGGGGCGTTCACCTTTTCACCTGGGGAGGATTATCATGGGAAAATGGGGGCCCCACAGCCTGGTCCCGACACAGCAACCTGTCACGCTTTGAGCGTTAACCAAAAAGCTAGAATTCCCCAGCCATAGCTAGCGGTGCACGGGAGGGGCCAAGCGCAGCCCTGGGTCTTGCAGATGCCTCGTCCTGCGCTCCGGCCTCCAGAGAAAGCGGCTGGAAGGCCCCTCCCCTTCTGGTTTGCCTTGAGCCGCTTTAACGGCTCCTCCACCGCAGTTCCGGGAGTGCGACTCAAGGAGACGGGGCACCCCACCACACTCCGTCCACATGGCCAGCCCCCTGGGTCCCCACCCCCGTCAGCACAAGGAAACCCCTCTGAGGCAGAAGCGCCCTCTCCAGGGAGAGCGAACAGGCCCAGGGCACTCCCCGGGCCAGAGGCTGACGTCACACACGTTTCCCAAAATGCACCACTCACTCATGCTTCTGGGCTAGGGTGGAGGCATCGAACTGGGCAACAGCTTCCCTGGCTCCAGCCACCGCAGTTTCCATGTAGGTATGGACCATGTCTTTGAAGCGCTCCAAGGGGGTCTGCTGGGGCTCATCACGCTGCCAGAAGTGGCGAGCCTGGGTTCCTGCGGGAGCAACGATGACAGACGGGTCAGGGCAGGCTGGGGGGGGGGGGAGATCTCCTCGCCCCCAGGGCTGCTGCCGGAGCCTGCAGGCCAGGCCGTGTCGCAAGGGGCAGGCAAGGCCTGGCTCAGCAGTGGTGGTGGTGGTGAGAGCCAGGCCTTCTTTTCTTTTCTTTATTTATTATATTTATACCCCGCCTTTTTTCCTTCCCACTTTGCCTCGAATACTGCTCCTTCGCTCACAGACTGGGCTGCCCTCACAGGCAGAGTTGCTGCTCTTCTCTCCGGTGCGTGCTATCCCCCTCACCGCCCGCACGTATTAGCTGGGCCCTCCTAGATTCATTCTGGGTGTCCCGCATTCCTAGGCACCTGTGTATGAGTGAGGGCCAAGACAGAGGGCTGCTGGCTCTGGCCCCCGGGGGCCCTAGCGCTGCTGCACCGGCACTCACCTGTGAGGAACACCAGGACGAAGGTCACCGTGATGGCTCTCATCTTGCCGCTTGCTCCAACCCGGGTACTGCAGAAGTGGAACACTTCTGAGGTCGGGGAAAAGACACGACAGTGTGAAAACCAAGCCTGGGAAGGGAGTCACTGAGCTCTTCTCCCCCAGTGCCACCCAGGCAAATAATGATGAGAGTGAGAATTTGGAGGCAGGTAGAGAGAACGAAGCCCACAAAGGAGGCAAGGAGGCAGGATAGCTCATCGGAAGCTGTGTGCTTAGAGGCAGTTGCCAGTAGGCAGACGGGGGGTGGCCGTCTTCGAGTCCTGCCTGTGGGCTCCTCGGGGGCACCCGGTCGGCCCCTGCGGGAAGCGAGAGCCTGGGCTGGGCGAGAGGGCCTTCTGGCCTGATCCGGGGGGCTGCTAATCATGTCCTGAAGCAAGAATGGCTGTGGACAAGACCTGCAGAACTCCCCTCCCCTGGCCAGGCCAGCGGTCTGTCTTAAAGAACGGCCAGCAGTCGGCAAATGGTTTATCTCCAGCCCCTGGTCATCAGAAGACTGCAGAGCTTCCATTCCTGAGAGGTCTCCCTCTCTTTTCCAGTGCCCTCCGATGGCACACTGAAGCCCCCAACACACTGATCAAGACCACTGAAGAAGTCCGGGAGGGGGTTCTCAGCAAGACAAGCAGAGCCCTTTCAGTTCACGGAAATGCAAAGGAGAGAGACCCCCACTTGAACCAAGCCTCAGACGGTACCCGGAAGGGCCCAGCCTCTTACCAGCTCCTTTGGCGCCCGCTGCTTCGAGTGCTGCACGGTTCCCAGTCGTGGCTATTTATACTGGAGCTGGTTGTTTATTGCTGGAGATAAGTTGAAGCTGTAAACGGGGAATTCACTCCCAAGCCGTGACTATGTGGCGCTTCGAGTTCAAGGATCAAACACACATCCCCAGGGGGTGGGGGAGAACAAGCACGATCAAGGGGCAAGGGGGGGGGGGTTTGGCTGGAACAAACAAGGCAGCCCAGCTGGGCAAGGGCCAGCGCTCTGACCCAGATTTGCACAGGTGGGCAGAGCAGGGACCCCTCTGGCTGGCTGGACAGCAGCCCGGGAAGGAGATCTAGACGGCTCCTGCTGCTCTCCGGGGGCTTAAGGACTCTGCCCGCAGTGTGTCCAGCTCTACCTTCACTCCCCAGCCCAAAGCCTCCCAACAGGAACCAGCTGAGCCGTTCACAGAAGGCCCCGGAACAGGCCTGGATGGGGGCTGACGCCAACAAGCCGCTCTGCTCTGGGGGTGGGGGCAGCCTGGTAGGCTGCTGGCTGACTTCGGCATGGGTCTTGCCACGCCAGCCCTGCCCGCCGAGCGCTTCGAGGCACGCTCCATCTTAGCCCCCACGCCAAGCCCCTCCTGCTTCCGTAAGAACCCCTGGGTACTTCCAGACGGGGTGGGGGCGGGGCGGCTCCTAGCACTACCCGATCCAAAGGCATCGTGCAGCAATTCTGCCTTTTCCTTCTTAATGGGGTTTCTTCTGGTAAGCAAAAAGAACAAGTGGAAGGAAAACACAGGAGTGATGCAACCCACCCCCACCCCGCTGGTAAAATTCCATGAACGAGGCAGGGCAGTTGCACATAAAAGCCTCGTCTGGAAGCACCCCAAGGTGAGTTGTTCGCACAGATGGCAGAGGCGGCGGTCAGCCTGGGCCTGGGCCGCACCAGCTCAGAATGTAGGTGAGGGCTCCCATGACTAGATGCTTGCGCATACAAACCCTTGCACATAAGGAACACTCATAGCACGGAGGATTCTTGCCTTGTCAACTCCCCGATATGCCAGTTTTGCATTCTGCATGGAGGCGCATTCCATCATGTCAGTCCCCCAGCCTGAACTGGTACAACCCAACACAGGGCGGCCACATCCTCTCCTGCCTGTGAGAACAAGGCCCGAGATAAAGGACTGAGACTCCCCCTTCCAATCAGTCCTAGAAAGGGCTGCAGAGGCTGTCGCCGGAAGAAGCCATTGCAGGACTAAGCTCCAGGTGAGGAGCTCAGAATGAAGGCGCTGCAGGACGAGGCACCCCAGCTGCTGGGGACTCTTGCTGAGAGGTCCGGGGCCTTCTCCATCCTCTGGAGTAAGAAATGTAGACTCCCGCCATCGAGCTAGAGCAAGAACCGCCGGCTGAATGTATCATACAGATTTGAGCACACGGGGGTGCCTTGCCTTGTTCTGAGATTGCTAGCCATGGCAGAGGCAGGGGGCTGGGCGGCGCACAAGTGCCCCTGCCCCAGTAGTGCCACATTCTGATCAGCACAACTAGCTGCCTCAGACCACGTCAGACCAGTGGTCCTTCTCGCTCACTCTGACCGGCAAGGGCTTCCCTGCAGCCTTTTCCATCACCTGTGGTGGGAGCTCCTTTCAGGTGTAGATGCCAGGACTGAACCGGGGGGCGGGGGGGCTTCTGCAGGCAAGGCAGGGGCTCTGCCTGCCCTCCAGCTTCTGGGGTACTGCCCCACTTGCTCCCATTTGAACATTGCAGCTGGAAGGTTCAGAAACCTGCATGCAGTCCTGCTGCCTGCTCCCCTCTGCCCAAGATCCCAAGACTGCTGAATTCTGCAGCAGAGACTAAGCTTGGCAACTGTGTGGTGCGACCTGATGCATGAAACACAGGCAGCCTTGGACACAACCACCTTATTTGTCACGGGCTCAGCTGCAGAAGCGTGTCTTGGCCAGAGAACAGGCCTGCCTTTTGGGGGGGCGGGGAGCGGTCAAAACATGTTAGAACTCTGGAACACACCTTTTGGATTCTTCTTTTTACTGCCCTACTCCAGCAGGGAAGAGTCTGAGATTTAAGGCCAGCTCTTTGGGGCACTGGGGAGGGGGCACTTCCAGGGAGCCCTCCTTGCCTTTTAGCTCAGCCCACATCCATCAGAGCAGCCAGAGGCTTGGAGGTGAGAGCCCAACAGAGGACACACAGCACCTGTAGCTCCACCATCCGCACAAGAGAACACGGGAAGCTGCTCTATAGTGAGTCTGAGCTTGGCCCATCCATCGCCGGGGCCTGAACTTGCCAGGCATTTAGCCCGAGACGTTCTGTGCACACAGCCTTGGGCCTCGCAATGCTGCCATAAAGAGCTGCCATAAAGAGCGAACCATCCGAGGACAAAGACTGTCCAAGTCAGGGCCAATAGTGAATAGCCGGCTCCAGAGTCATCTCTTGCCTTTGGTACAGGGACAATTTCCCCACAAGGCCTGTCCCATTCTACAAGCCCCCCAAATCCCTACAGAGCCTTGCTAAGGGGACTGATGGAGGGAGGAGCAAGATGTTGCTGGAGCGGCTCGGCAGGGGAACTGGACCCCTCCTGGCACCGGGGAAAGCAGCGAGAGAGAAGCCAGACCGGAGCTGAGAGCCAATCATGGTCCTGGGTTTATTTGTCATGATCCCACATCCACCTAAGTTTCTAGTTGCAAATGACCCTCCCCCAAAAAACTGAACTAAGAATTCACTGGAAATCTGGGGAGTTTTTGTGTGTGGGTTCTTGTTTTTAGTCCAACATAAATGAGAAAAAAAATACTTTGGACATTTCCCAAAAACAGAAATAATAGCAAAGTATATTATACATTCAACATATACTGCGCGTATTGATTACTACAGTACAAAGCAATGATTAAAAAAACCCCAAACCCCCACAAAAATAAAAAGTGTGATACTGCAAAACAGCGCAGCCAGGCAAGTCCCAGTGTGGCTTGGTTGGATGGCGCTGGGGGGGTGTCTGTTGTCTCCCAGGATCATGTAAACAGAAGGAAAAACCAAAGCCCAAAACCAGAGTCCAGAGCCAGGCTGAAGGTGGCTCCTGGGGCCTCCTGGCCCCCTCCTCCCCCAAGGGGTGAGTGGGCAGCCCCCTGGGACATCCCCGCCCAGCCGCTCTTCCCTGGCAAGGGAGCCACATGCCGACACAGCGTTCCAGTCACAATCCAGCCCGGAGGAGGAGGAGGAAGCCCCCTCACCCGCGCTTGCACATCTTGGTATCCAGATGCCAGGGGCAAGGAAGCCACCGACTGTGGAGGCGAGGAGGAGGAGGAAGATGGCGGCAGGAGCAAAAGGATCTTGGCCATGCTGGTCTCACACTTCTTCTGTGCAAATTCAGGAGGGCTGCACTGGGGTTTTTTTCCTTTAAAAAATTCTTCCAAAAAGAGTCAGTAAGAGGAATTCTCTGTGATAGCTTTTTCAAAAGTTCCAAAAGGCAGAAAAGATGACACGAGATCCTCCCCGAAGGCCCAGCCCCTGGAGGGGCCCTAGTCCCTGGATCAGTCGCAGAAAACAAGCTTCCCTTGGGACGGCGAGGAAAGGTCTCTGCCCGACAGGAAGGGCTGCGCCAGAGGCGCCCCTGCTGGCACACCGGAGAAAAGCCAACACTGGGAGGAGTGGGGGCAAGCAGCAAGGTGGGGTGTGGGGAGGGGGAGAAAGGCAGGTTGTCTTTTCTTAACAATTAATTTATTAATAATAATAATAATATTAATAATAATAATAAAACATTTACCAAAACAAATTCCTACATGATCTGGAGGGAGGCAAGTTAAAAATGAGAACCAGGTTTTCTCAAGGTTAAACTAAAAAGAAACCAAAAACCTAGCATGTGGATTCGAATGGAAAAGATGCACAAAAAGAGAAAGGAAACAATTTTTAAGCACAATGACAACATTTAAAAAACAGAAAAGCCAAGAAATGAGAGACGCACAAAAGCAATATTGCACCACTGCCGGGAGGGGAGGGGGAGAAAGGAGAGAGGCCGAGCACCCACGAGGCGGGAGGCGAGCAGTGCGAGGGAGGCAGACACAAGTTTGACCGGCGGCCCAGCTCCCAGCCTCTCTGCAAGCGCTGCCTCGCCCCCTCCCCTTCCCCACTGTGCCCCCTGGCCTGGCGGTCGCGGCGTAGAGCAGATCCTGAAGAGGCACCGTCCAAAACGTCTGTTTATTGCTCGCTGGCGAGCACCCTCTCCCCTTCTGCCATCACCTTTCCAGGCAAGGGTGGGCCCCCTGAACACCCACGCCTGGCTGAAGGGGGGCCCTCCAAGGTGGCCGTGGCCCTCGATGCACCCATGCAGCACCCGTGTGAGGGGCTCTCTGGTTCTTCCAGAATGGCTGGCATCACAGGCAAATATGGCAATAATGAACATCCGAAAGGAACAAGCACACTGTTGAACCAACGAGGAGGAGGAGGAGGAGGAGGAGAAGAAGCTGCCACCGCCGCTGCAAGATTTCCATCAAGGAGAAACGCTACGGCCATTTGGCGCAATGCTGCGAGATACTGTTGGTTTGAAATGGACCTTTTTGTTTCAAAGCTGTACATACCCCTGTCGGAACAAAGCAAAAGAGAGAGGAGTAGTTGTGAGGAACCCCACTGCCATACTCACCTTCCTAGCTGGCCCCTCGTCTTGGGAGAGCCATCATGGGGTGCTTCTATCCCCAGATGCGCCCCCATCCCAGCACAGAAGCCAACCCTCAGGCCAGAAACAGCGAGCCTAGCCAGGGGCAGCACGGTGGGGCTAGCCGATGGGTCACTGGGCCGGCCACAGACCCCTGCGCAAGGGCAGTGCTTGGACCGTCCCAGTCAGCCGTCCAGCACCTGACACAGATGTGGACTCTGACAATACTTACTGTAGCCCAGCTGCTCTCTAGACCCCAGCCTGCTCCATCCCAAAGGGGACCTCTGGGTGCTTGTAACTCAGCAGGACATCAGTAATACACGTGGACGGGTAACAAGAGGCGTTTAAATGCTGGTTGCCATCTCCCAGGTTTGGGTGCTCTTGACATTCCAAATTCTCCCCACAGTCTGCAAAGCCAAAGACAAGGGAATTGGGGAGGGGGGTCAAAGTGTTCTTCAGCTGCAGGAATAGCTCAGGCTGGGACCCAACGTGGGCGGTTGGTTCCAAGTGGCACCCGATGGAACTGAGAAACGACCCTGCATGCCAAGCAACGCAAGACACGGCTCCTTGGGCTGCCCTGGGCAACACAGCCTGGCAAGCTGAAAGCTGATGTGGCTCGTGGTCTACAAGGAGAGCGTCTCACCTGCCTGCCAAAACTCCCAAGCTGACTAACAACACAAAAGGAGAGGTGCGTTAACATCTGTTCACATTGACTGAGATGGTTTCGACGCAGCAGCTTCAGCAGCCACGGTTCCCGCCTGGAGCACCCCATCGCTTTCCCCAGGCCGGCCAAGGGCACTGCGCCCGCCCGGCCCCGGGCAGCGTGGAAGCAGGCATCCGGCGCCACGGCCTTGCGCTCACCTTCGCTCTCCCCGTCGTGGAGCGGCTGACTGCCCATGAGGGACGACTGGCTGAGCACCGCATCGGACATGCGGGCGGAGCTGAGCGCTTTCCCGGCCATTAGGCTCATGCCTGGCAGCGTGTCCAGTTGCACCTGAAGGTGGTGGAGGAGAGGGGTGCAGAGTTGTCGGGGGGCTGCTAGAGAGACTCGGCAACCCACCCCCACGGAGTGCTCGCAGAGAGCAACCGGTCAGGGTGATCAGCTCAGCCGGCGGCCCCCCCAAACTTCAGAAAAGATGCGGAACCCGGATGCGGCCCCCGCCCACCCCCGCCCCCATCAGCCCCAACGTACGTAGGCGTCGTCGCTGTTCTGGATGGTGTGGTGTCTCTGCAGAGGCCGGGATCTGTGATGCGTGCCAGAAATTGGTCGTGCAGAATAACCCCCCAGCCCATCCAGCTCCGTCATCTCCACATGTCCTGGGGAGTTTCTTTCCATGCAGCCCGTGGCCACGGAATCTTTGGTGCGGGGGGGGGGGGGAGGAAGAGGAGATAAAGGAAGTTATTCCCTCACGGATACCCAGTGTGCCCTGCCTTTCTGGAGAGATGGGGGGGGAGGCCAGGCAGGCATTCATTTTTCTCACCCGCAGCCCGCTCTTCCTCCACATGAAGAAATTAACAGGCACACCTGTGGAACACGTGATGGGGGAAACATGCCCTTTTTATACCCTCTGTGCACAGGAGGGACAGAGGACCAATCATGGCTCCCCAGGGGTGCCCACATGGTCAAAAAAGGGGAGCGTTCCCTGTCACTTTTTATCAGTCCCATGCGCTGTGCCTGCTGGTTTAGTCATACATGAAGCAGTCTTGAGACATGCAGCAGAGAAAGCGGCAGATGCCAGGGGGGGACAGGGGGGGGGAGACACACCTCCCAGGGCTGGGACCAAGGAGTCTTGCAGCCACCAGCAGGCCAAGAAAACCACTGGAGCAGCCTCCCCCCCCCCGCCGCCCTGCGCTTCCTGTGCCATCCAGGTCACCTGTGCCTCTTGCGCGAGGGCCGCTCGCTCCCGGGTGCTGCAATGGCGCCTGCGCAGGGGATCCCCTGGGAAACAGTGCCTGGCCCAGGCAGGCGCAGCACGACAGCCCCAGGTCTCTGTCCGTCACTCTTCCTGCCAGGGCCTCCCCTTCCCAGAGGCCTGCATTAGCTGCCAAGCAGTGGAACACAAGGGCGCTCCAAAGGGGCTAGCCAAAGGTCAGACACTGCCGAAACTGCCGCATTTGGGGGTAAAGGCTGCCATGCTGCATTTATGGCCTCAGAGGGAACCACCCCACGCCACCAGGTACGCAAGGGGCCACCACACTCCCAGCAGGCGGCACGTCATCTTAAGGCAGCTGGAGGACACTTTCCTTGTTGCAGGGAAAAGTTAATGCAGGCCTCTGGGAGGTTAATGTGTAGGCCTTCTTGGCAGTTAATGCAGGCTTCTGGGAAGAGACGGCCCTGGCAGGAAGAGTGGAGGACAGAGACCTGGGGCTGTTGTGCTGGAGCTCGGCTTCCTCGCCGGAGTCCCCTGGAACTCCTTCCTCTGCTCTGTTTGGACTCCATGGGCTGATGTGTGCATAGTCCTGGCTTTGGTCTAGGCAAGACGGCCTTTTGGCCAACACCAGGATTCCATTTGAAAAACATAAATGGGAGGGGAAATGCCCTTTGTGATGCCAGTTCTGACAGCACTCTCTCTCTCTCTCTCTCTCTCTCTCTCTCTCTCTCTCTCTCTCTCTCACACACACACACACACACACACACACACACACGATTAGAAAAGAACAGAATGAAACTACATGTTATAAAAACATGGTGCTTCCTTCAGTCATGGAAAATATTAAACTCCCCAGCTATCCTCTGAAATTATCTAGCACAATGAAGATTTTGGTGTTTGCTACACCCAGGAAGGGGGCAATTTATTCATTTCTTGGGGGAGGGGGCTAAGTTAGGGAGAATCAGTAGGCGATGTTTGAGAAGCACCACTGCTAGAGCGAAAGTGGGACGTGACCCCTGCGCAGAAAAGCTCTCCCTCTCCTGCAAGCGTGTCCTTGGAGCTTTTGTGGGGGCAAAGCTACCCAGTCAATGGGCTTTAGGGCCCAGATCACACTGCCTCAGATCACATTCTCCTGCAGCTGGCTGCGCACAGGGGCTGAATGTTTTCACAATCCTGAAGAGCGCACAGGAATGAACACACACACACACACACACACACACACACACACACACACACACTATTTGTAGTTACAAGGTTAGTCAGTTAAGAGTTTAACTTTCCTGGAAAAACAAACAGAAGCAGCCGCTTTGGACAGGAGACAGCAAGGATGGCCAGAGAGGCTCCACGGGAACCTCGGAAGCGGCCTCAAGCTGCGCCAGACCCACCTTGGTCCATCCAGCCCAGCCTTGTCGACACCGACTGGCAGCAGCGGCTCTCCCGGGTTTCAGGCAGGTTTCCCCGCCCTACCTGGAGATGCTGCTGGGGACTGAACTTGGGACCTCTGCATGCGAAAGATGTGCTCTATCACACTGACCCACGGCTCTTCCTGCTGCTGCCTCAAGTGGGCGAGATCCACCAGAGCCCCCTGCCCCCGAAGTCAACTGCATCCTACAGCATCCTGCAGTCTCCCCCCCACACACATACACACACCACTGTGACTCCAGGGTGCAGAGCAGGCTGGACCAAGGGAACCTCCCGCTTGCTACACACAGGGCCCTAATCGGGGTGCTCCCGTCGCAATAGAGCCAGGAGGCCAGGGCCTCTTGGCTACAGAGCTTCAGGCTTCTGAACAGAACGTGACGGACCACAGGGGAAGCAACACAGGAAGCTCTGATCCAGCAGGGCAAGGCAGGTTTGGGAAACAGAGCAGAGGGCATCGCCCGGGCCAGGGCTGAGGCACGGAGCTCCTGGCTTTGGCAAGCTGGCTTGGCCGAGCAGGCAAACCGAACCTCCTTGGCACACCTGGCTTCTCTTCACTGCTGACTCACACTGTGGGCCAGTGCTGCTCTCCTCCGAGCAAACCCAGACTTGCCCCGGAGCCAGAGGCATGTCCACAAGCACTGGCTCGTGCTCCTCATACCAACTCGCCCGCAGTCTTTTACTGCCCCGTCCATTCTCACATAGCAACTTGCAAAGGGCTCTGCGGTCTTTTATCTCGCTTGTCCTCACAACATCTCTCTGAGATAGGTCATCCTTCTTCTTCCCATTTTACTGAAGGGAAAAACTAAGACTGAGAGAGCATTGTGGTGTCCCCCCAGAAGCCTTGTGCGCTCCTGGCTCAGCTGGGCCTTGAGGCCCCTGTCTCCCGGGGCCGGTCCTTCCCCTGTAGTTCCCCTGGCTCCGGGGTAGCCCTAAAAAACCAGAAGAGCCTGACGGGCGACATGGAGCATCCTTCCAGCCCCGCCTCCTGCACCCCACGGGGGCCAACCAGGTGCCTCCAAGAAGCTCACAAGCGGGCAGGGAGGCGAGGCCCACCGCTGATCTCCAACCACCGGTGTGCAGAGGTAGGCTGCTCCCGAACCACGTCGCCATCATGGCCAACCACTTCTGGCAGACCTCTCCTCCTGCTCCATTGCGAACGTGTCCCGCCCCATTCAAGCCATCCAGGCCAGTGGCCGTCACGTCTGCAGCAGCCAGCTGCATGAACGAGTGCTGCTGTGCCGGCCGTGAAGCGGCCTGCCCCACAACTGGAGCATCGGAAGCGCTGTGCCCCCATCCTCCGTCGAGGGAGATGCCCCCTCCCCCAGCGGAACCGCAAGGGAAGGCAGCCTCCTCTACCCATTAGCTCGAAGACCGTTGCCTCCGCCCCCCGACCCAGCTCAGCCCTACCTGACCAGCCACCGGGGCGCCCCACCTTGCATCCCCAAGCAGGGCCTGGCCTTACCTCTGCAGGGCACCTCGCTGCGGCTGAAGGCGGCGGCGGCGGCTGGCTGGTGCCCGTAATGGTGCGTCCCCGACGGCTGCTCATGCTCCGCAGTCCCAAACAAAGTGTCCGGCTCCCCAGGGCCACCCACGCGCAAGAGCAGCCGTGCCTCGTGGCCACCCTTGGCCTTATTGCCGGGAAAGCTGTCCCTGTCGGCCTCACAGACACAGTCCGCTTCCTCCTCCATGCTCTCCGGGTGAACCAGGGTGGACGGGTGGCCGTACCCGTGGGCCGGCACGGAGGCCGGGGCCTGCTGGATACATTCGTGCACCCTCACTTTTAAGAGGTGCTGGGGGCTGGAATGGGAGTGGTGATGATGATGATGATGAGGGTGGTGGGGGTGGGGGTGGTATGTGTCAGTGTTTTGGTAAGGCAAAGACAGCGACTGGCGCTCCGACAGTTTCTGGGCCACGCTGGTGACCACGTGCCCGGTCTCCCCTTGGCTCATGTGCCGGATCAGCTCCTGAAGCTCTTGCTGCTGCTGTTGCTGTTGCTGCTGCTGCTGCTGCTGCTGCTGCTGCTGCTGCCGCCGCTTGATGAGCTGCACGACCTCCGCTTGTGGCAGCCGCAGGTCTGCGTGGCCAGTGAGCGAGTGCCGGGGCGAAAGCAGGCCCTGCAGGATGTGCGGGACTTGCTGGTGCCGGCTGTAGTCTGGCGGGGTGGGGGAGAGCAGCGCCTGCTGGAGGGCTGACGTGGCGTAGTGCTGCGGCTGCTGAGGCTGCGGCTGATGCGGGGGGCTCTGGGGGAAGGCGGGGAACTGCTCCATCTTCGGGACTTTCGGGGCTTGCGTCGGAGGGAAGCCCACCGCCGTGGCTGGGCCGTAGCTGTTCGGAGAGACCCGTGCCTGGTCAGGAAACAGGTGGGGATGCAAGTGCACCTGGTCGTAGCCAGCGGACGGGTACCTGTGTGGACTGAGGAGGGAAGGAGGGAGGAGCTTTAGGAGCACGGAGCACGACAGCCGAGCGAGGCAGGGCGTCAGCGGCCTCGGAGGGCAACGTGGGCTGCTCTCCGGCAGCGGCCCCGGGAAGGACCGTGGAGACGGCTCTCGCTGCTGCAAAGGCAGACTGCTGCAAACAGAGATGGCTTCGGGCTAACAACCGTGAATCTGTCCAAGCCTCATTGGCTTTTTTAAAGCCATTTTTTAAAGCCATCTAAGCAAGAGGCCATCAGGGGCATTTGCTTACCCCAAAACTAACCGTGCCCTCTATACTTGGTTTGGAAGAGAAGCGCAGAACACACGGGGACCCAGGTGGGACCAGTTGGGCACCTCTCGCTCTGTATGGTGGGTCCCAGAGTGCTTCTGGCAGGCTCGGCCAGCAGGGTGCTCCACCCACACCCCTCACGGCCTTACCTGTGTGACTCTGCACTGTCCGCACTGATTTGCTTGGAGAGGGGTCTGTGGCCGTAGGTCAGGGAGGCCATCAGAGTGGCGCGATGCTGCATCTGCAGCTGGTTGGCACTGGGGGTGATGGGCATGCCCCGCCCAGCCTGCAGGAGGCCGCCACCCATCACGTCTCCGGGCTCCTGCATTTGGATGGTGACCTGTTGCCCCGGCACCTGCTGCTGCATGCCCATGCAGGAGAGGGCCAGGCTGGGCGGAGGGGAGCAATTGCCGGACTGCGGAAAGATGGTGCCGTGAGAAGGAGGCAGCCCTTGGAACTGTGGCTGCGAAGCGGCACCTGCAACGAGGAGAGCTTTTCAATAAACACCTTGGCCCGCTTGGGCGCTGGGCGCATTCACAGCTGCCGGGGTGGGGGGTGGGGGGTGGGGGGAGTTCATTCTTCTCAAAGTGAGCGTGAGAGCCATTTATTTCAACCTTTTGAAAACCAGCGTGACCCCTGGGCAGCCGTGTCTGAGCAGCTCTGTGTGCTCGAAGGGTGGCGGGGGCAGAGCTCCCATGACGTGGCTCCTCCAGAGGTGGGGAGCAAAGCCAGGCGGGGCTTGACAGGGAAGAGGCGTGGCAGGCCCACGGAGCCGTCCGCCTTGCTGCTGGCACTTACTATGGCTCTGGAGCATCACGCCGCTGCTGACCGGAGGGGGGCTGCTGTCTGCCTGCCGGAAGAGATGGTTGCTGGGATGGTTTGGAGGCGGGCTGGAGGGCTGGATCCGTAACCTACACACACACAAACACCAGAGAGGCTTTTGGAAACTTTGCCCTTGGGGGGCGTCACCAGCACAAGTCTAACGGAGAACAGTGAAGTGGCTGGCTTTACTAGTGTGTTCCTCCATGGTCAGGGTGAGGTGGCAGGCTGGTATGGCTTGATGGCACAGCAGCACCTCGGTCCTATCGTGCGGTAATTTAGCTGATGTTGCAAGCAACCAGGAGGGTGAGAACAAGTCCAGGCAAACACATACACCAAGAAATGGAGACCATTGGCCTGGCGGTGCAGCTGCCTTGGCCCAAGCCTCCCCAACACATAAAGTTGAAGGAGGAGAGGTGGACCTTCAGATGGGAAGCAGCAGGGAAGGGTTTGCAGCACTAGCAGTGGCCCCTTCCTATTCATGGTTTTCCCATTATGGCCTACCCACAAACCTAGGGGTGGGATCCACTCAGCAAAGTCCCATTTTTTAAAAACAAAACATGAAAAATTGTGTGTGTATGTGTGTGTGTTCTAGATTAAACCACAACAGAGAAACAATTCTAGTTTCCTGTGTTCTGAAATTCCTTATAATACACCAATAATTACATCAAAAGTAAAAGAGCTTTATAGTTATTTATGATTGATATTAAATTTGACTCATATGCTCAATTGATGGGGTCACTTTTTCTCTTTTCTGTCTACCTTCTCGTAGGTGTAACATTTCTGTAAGGCTTATGCTGGCTCAGCTTGTCTGAGTGTGGAAAGCTAAGCAGGGTCAAGCCTGGTTATTACTTGGATGGGAGACCCCTCCTCTAGTTTCCTGCATTGAGCAGCGGGTTGGACTCGATAGCCAACTCTATGATCTATGAAATCTATAACAGCTCTATGCCAAGCCTTATTCAGACATCCTTGTTCTGTTGGTAGACTAGCCAATCACCATTTGGCCGCTGGACTCAGCAAGTGTGTTCCTAGCTCCCTGCAAGGCCTCCCTGCCAGATGTCTGCACAGCCTATTTTGGAAAGGGAGGCAATACCACAGCCTCTCTGCTGAGACTGCTCCTGACAGTCTGGAAAAGCATTTTCAAGTCTTTAAGGTAAACCTGTCCCTCCCAGTAGGCTTATTGCATCTTGGCCTGGCTGCACAGAAGTGATTGTCCGGCCTCTTCTCCCAGCCACCCCCCTGAGATCCAAGCATGTTTGCAGCTTAATAAATGCAAGTTGCAGCAGCTGAGTGAGCAGCAGGCCAAGGGGCTGGGCAGCTCTGCTTGGGTTACCCTGGGAGGTAAGCAGAGGCAATGTAAGGCCTCCTTTGCACCTTCCAGAAGATGGGAGCAAGGGCAGGCCTCTCACTTACCTCTGGAGCTGGTGTGTGAGCAGAGCAGGCTGGTTTTCACCTGGAGCTTGCAGGGGCGGAGAGGGCTGAGGAGGGCGGATGCAATCCTGTGTGAGGCGTGGGAGGGAGGAAACGAAAAGGAGTGTTGGCGCACAGCAGCATCCACGGCACGCTCTCAGTGATACGCAAAATGGGGAGAATCAGCCCACAGGAGTCATGCTGAGCCACACCCTGGTATTTAAAGACTGCTCAGGCACCATCTTCCTGGCTTCCCTAGAAGATGCAACCTTTCGGGAGAAGGCTTAAAGAGCCATGTGCTGAAGCTGCTCAGTGAGAGAGGATTGACGGAGGGAAGAAAACTCTGAACGAGCAGGGTGGGCCCCTGGCAGGGAATTGCAAGATGTATGATGCTGCTCAACAGAGAGGGCCATTTTAACACCAGCCAATTCGCCACCCCTGTGGACAGAGTCATCACTTGAGCAGCCATACTGGGGAGCAGGGAGGAAATTGGAAGTGGCCTTGTACAAAGACCACTGGTCCCTCTAACTCAGTATCATTCATCTAGTCTGACTGGCAGCAACTACCCAGGGCCTCAGGTAGGAGTCTTTCCCAGCTGTACCTGGACATGCTGGGAATTGAACCTGGTACCTTCTGAATACAATGCAGGTGCTCTTCCACTGAGTTATGGCCCTTTGGGAAGGTGCATGGCAGAGGCATCCTGATGGGCTGAGCCTACCCTGTGTCCCGTGGATGCGCCAGTACCTGGATCTGCTGAAGGATCTGGTGGTGCTGCTCCTGCTGGTACAAGATGTGCTGCTGCTGTGTCTTCTCCAGGGTTCTCTCATCCATGTGCACCCCATACATCTTCCGGAGCTGCTCGCACTCCTGAAACAATCCACCAAGTAAGCTCCCACCGCTGCCTGGCTAAGAAGAGCCGGAGAAGGCACTGCACAGCACGGAGGTCTGCAGGGGCAACCCCACCCTCATGGCTGCCTGTGGTCTCGAGGTGAATGCCCACCCCATGTCTTTGGTGGCCCATGTGGCAATTCTTCAGTGCCCTGGGATTGCCAACGTGCTGCTTCGGGCACTGTAGAAAGACAGGCAGAGCCTTCCCGCAGGAAGGCCAAACCCAAGGAGTGACCGGGCAGCTTCTGTGGGTGCTTCCAGATGGAGAGCTCCTAGCGCTACCAATCAAAGGGCACTGTGCGGCCATTCCGCCTTTCCCTCCTGAACGGACTTTTTGTGCAGGGAAAAAAGACCAGTGGAGTGGTAAGAAAACTACAAATGAAAGACAGTGCCATCTGGACCCCTCGTAGAATTCTGTGAATGAGGTACATAGAATGAGGCGGTGGCACCATAAAAGCCTCATCTGGAAGCAGCCCAAGTCTGAAGCCCCGGCTGCTCATTTTACCCAGCAGCAGATGCCGCTCGGCTCCCGCTCTCCCACACCCTTCTCCTCTCTGCTCAGTACCTGCTGCAGCTGCTTGATGCTGCTGTGGTTGCCCATCCGCTCCAGCTGGGCCTTGAATGCCTGGATGCTGGCAGCCCCGTCGGAGAAACGGCGAACTGGAGAGAAGCGCTCCGTGGGGAGGTGCAGAGTGTTGGAGTCCTTGTAGACATAGCTGCACGCACACGCACACACACCGGAGGTTAGAAGCACCAGTGTGACCAACCAAGGGCACGTCCCCAGCAGCCCTCCCCTTGCCCGCCTCCCCCAAGTAGGGCTTGGAATCAACCACTTCCCACAGGCACAGTTTGGGCAGATGAATTTGCCAACTTACTTTATTTATTAATTAATTTATTATATTTATACCCCACCTTTTTTTCCTGCAAGGAACCCAAGGCGGCTTACATAATTGTCCTCCTCTCCATTTTATGTGCAATATAGATATTACTTTGAAGTGCAACTTCCTGGGGCACCTACTACAACCCCGAAAGCAGAAACGGGCAGACATGCTTCAGCACACATCTGTTCTCAAATCCCACGGAGTGCCAGCAGCTTTGCCGACCCCTCGGGTCTCTGGTCCCTGGGCATTAACCTCCAGGGGCCCCTGTGACATCTTGGGCAAATACAAGAAGGTGGCCCAAGACGGAGAGGGGGTGAGCTGGCTTGCCATTATTGTCTCCCCCTGGCAAATCCAGTGAGGGGACAGGACTGCGCGGCCCTTCGGATGTGCTGAACTGCAATTCCCATCAGCTCCAGCCAGCACAGAAAATAGTGAGGGATGATGGGAGTTGCAGTCCAACAACATCTGGAGGGCCACACATTCCCCAACCCTGGATTACAAGGTGCTGACAGAGGAAAAAGATCTCAAATCCAAGTAGACTAAGAACGGAAAAGGATTTCCAATTCCTCCGCTCCAGATTTGATGTCCCTGGGTAGCCCGGTGTCCCGCCAGCCCTGGGCCCAGAAGCACGGCCATCCACGTAAAGCTGCAGGGCTGGGGCTACAAGCCCTCCTATCGTTGGCCGAAGATTAATGCCCACCCTGGACACTCCATCTCGGCCACAAGGAAAACTGTTATGGAGATATAGCACCTCTCTGAGGTCTACTTTCTAGTTGCTGAATCAGAGCACCAGTGAGTGGCAGGAGGGCACTGCTGGCTCCTAAAGCGGCCCTGACTGAATCAACCAGCTGGTTCAGAGAATCATAGACTCCTGGTGAGAGGAAGGCCTGGGACAACTCGGCAGCGGGGAGCGGAGGAACCAGAGCTCACAAGACACTTCAGCCCCACCACCCCTTTCAAACAGCCTTTCCCTCTTCCCCTCTCATGGCTCTTTCAGAGAGCAGGTGACAGGAAAACACAATGGCTGGGAGGGGGGTGCCAGCCGCAGGTTCTAGAGGAAGAGTCGGTGCCCCCACCCAGGAGGCAGGGGCTGGCCCACCCCACAACTCATTGCAGAAAGCTGAGAGAGGCCGGCTTGGACAGACGCCTCCCCTGCCTGCTCAGCACATCTGGCCCAGGTTCTAGGTGCAGTGTCCATGGCCACCCTGTGCTGAGAAACCTGGGAGAAACTTGGGGGGGGGGCTGCACCTGGGCCACTCCCATGCTGCGATGTCCTGCAAGGCTGGCTCTTGTCTAAATCTGAGCAAGGGCTTACCGGGACTGGCTCAGCTGCAGAATGTGTAAACTGACAGGGTGTGCAGAGTATGGTCCACAACCTGAGTTAGCACAGTCCTTCCCCTCTTAGGACTATGGCGCCACAGAATTTTATTTGTTTATTTATTATATTTATACCCCGCCTTTTTTCCTGCAAGGAACCCAAGGCGGCTTACACAATCCTCCCCCTCCTCTCCATTTTATCCTCACAACAACCCTGTGAGGTAGGTTAGGCTGAGAGTCGGTGACTGGCCCAAAGTCACCCAGTGAGTTTCACGGCAGAGCGGGGATTAGAACTCGGATCTCCCGAGTCCCAGTCCAACACTCTCACCACTACGCCACACAGAACGCCTCACATCAAGGCAGGTTTAAGCCTAAGGATCTCTCGTTTTAGGAAATGAGCAGTGCCAAATGAGCCCCAGCCCCAGCCTTCACTGGCCAACAACATACCCTGCTTGTGGGCTTCCCACTGGGCAGCTGGTTGGCCACGGTGTGAACACAACACAAGGCTGGACTAGACAGGCCTTTGGTCTGATTCAGCAGAGCTTGGCTTATGTTCTTAACCACGTTGGATCCAAGCGATTTGGTCACCTTTCTAAGCATGTACGGCTGCCCGGCTGCCTATTAAAGCCGCAAAGCAGCTTTTCTCCAGGAAGGCAATGTGGGACCACATCCCAACAGAGAAGCCATTTTCAAGAAGAGCAGCAGATGTCACGCTGCTCAGCACTGCCCCCAACACAAGTATCTGGGCGCAAGACAAGGTGTGGTGTTGCAGAAGCGCTTTTGATGTACAAAGGATTTTCCACTGGCCATGCCGCTCCTTCGCCAGGTGAAGGGCCCGTTGTATTTCCAAGGTCGGTTGCTTTCATTCTCACAGACATGCCTACCTAGGACACCCACTTCTGGCCCTACCAACAACTTAGGAGCTTCACTGATCTTGAGGTGAAGCAGCACAGCCAACAACAGGGAGGCACCAAAAGTAGTCAAAAAACAACAAAAGCGATACATAATCACACATGCGCCAGTTAATTTTGTGCCAACCTACACAGGAAATTGTCTTGTTTTGTTTTACTGGTTTTATACATCTCAATTCTTTAAAAATACATTCATGTAAGAGTTTTATTTGGGATTTTTTGTGTGTTGAAAGTTTGCAATGTGAATGTATATAGTTGATTAGTCCATGGTATTTTTTGTGATGTGTATCTTGTATATGTACAAAACTGCAATATGTTACGTATTTTAGGGAGCCCTTGAGGAAGGGGGCATTCTCCAAAACATTGGGCAAGTTGGCACAAAATAAACGGGCACCTGTGTTATGTTGTACCACTTCTGTTATCTTTTGGCTTCAAGCGAAGCTACCATGTTCCTGGAATATTGTGCTCTCCATGGTGGGGGCTTAGACACTGATTTACTGGTGGGGATTCAGGATGTAGAACAAGCGTTAGTCCGTGTGCCAGCACAAAAATGTATGAACCACTCAGGCCCCAAAGTGAACCGAAGGCGAGGCCCAGGCCAGCTCCAAGAGGGTCGCACAGAGCAGGGAGAAAGAGCTCTGGTCTATTCCTGAGGGTCCCCCTCTCCCGGCATTGGTCCTGGAGCAGCTGTACCAGTGGAGAGGTCCACAGCAGCTTCCCATGCGCCAGAGGCAGGAGGAGCTCCGCACCTGGGGAGCCCTTCATGGCCGTCTGAACTAAAAGCAAGTTGGCAGAGGCGGCGCAGGGCTCAGAGCTGCCTCCGCCAAGGCCTTCTGCTTCATTCGCCTGATGACCCTTCCTGGGCCCGCTCCAGCCCCGCAGCAGATCTTAAGCAGGAGTTAACCAGGGACAGCACACCTTATCTTTGGCACGCTCAGGTTCCAGCGTGGCACCCACACGGCTTCAGCTGGCTCAGAGTTCAACTGCTCCAACTGGTGACGTCACCGCACAGCTCGGCAGCTATCTGGTGACAGTTACAAAACAGGCTTGCGGGCCCCAACAAGGCGAGCCAGTGAAGGGGGCTCAGCGGGTGCTCACACTTCAGACTGGGAGGCGGGACGGTGGGGGCCGAGAACTGCCACCGCTGCCATCTCCCTCCCTTGGCGGGGGGGGGGGGGCTTCAAGCCTCCCTGGCAAAATGTGCAACAGAAGCTCAGGGCTCTCCACGTCTCGGATTATTTTGCAACAGCCAAAGGTCATACTTGTGCCTCTGCCACAGCAGCCCTCTCCCCGCAGGAATTTTAGCAAGGAAACTTTGCAGGCAAACACACACGTTTCTAGTGCAGATCCCATGACAGAGCTGTTGACCCAAAGAAGGCCCAGAGGTCCTCCTCTAAGGGCTGTGTTATCATGAGGTAACCATCCCTGGCTCTACAAACACAGAATGTCAGAGCATTCCGGCCACATCCTGCCACCGGCTGCCTTGGGTCACTCAAAGAATGCTACACAAACACCACCCGTCAGAGGTAACAATCCTGCTACTATGTATATTTGTATCACATGAAAGAGAATCAAGTCAAGTAAAAAAAAAAAAAAACCCAACCTGCCCCCGCCCCCTCTGGATCTTTGCTGCTGACAATTCACCTCCACCTCCAATTCACCCTTTGGACAAATCAGGGCAGGGGGGGGCTGCTATCCCCAGTTAGCCAAGTGGATGTGCAGGTCCAGCTACAACAACCCCCCCTTCCCAACACAGGTTTCCTGCCTCCCAACAGACTGGCGAAGCGCCCACCCCTGCTAGGTCCAGCCTGGCCCTGGCGCGGCCGGTGCCCGCTGCTCAGTCCTCTCCAGCCCGGGGCTGCCGGGCGGCGCGAAGCACGTGGGGGCCGGGAGGCAGGACAGGCTCGGCGAGTGCTGCAGGTGTGCGGGCCAAGCTCCTTTCTCTACCGGGGGGAGGGGGGCATTCTGCCCTCTGTCGCTGCCCGAGCGGCCGGTGCCACTACTCACCGGTGCTGGTCGGGTGCCAGGTGCGGTGCCCGGGAGCGGAAGGGCTGCTGTCCTAGCTGCCTCTGCAAGTCAGGCGGGATTTCCGCAGTGGGGTTGGTCATTGCCAGTGTGTGCCTTTTGGACCTATTGGCCAAGTATCTGCAACAAGCAGGAGCACATTTGGTGAGGGGGGGGGAGGCGGAGGGGGCAGTGCCTGGAGTGCTCCAAAGAGCCCCACCGCCCAGCTCTCTCAAAAGAGCTTCTTAATGGCAGGCGGGGTGGGGGGAGGGAGAAAGACCGGCCCTCGCGGGCCCAGGGCGGCTCTGGGGAAAACAGACATGCCAGCCTACAGAGAACCCAAGCAAAGCATGGGGGGTTAGGAGCAGGCCCACCCAAAGGGTCGCAGCAGCTGCCGGGAGGAGGGCAGGGAAACGGAGGCTTCCTCGACGCTGGTGCTGGCCCCTAAAGCTATCGCGCTGCCTTGATGGAGGAGAGCAGGCTTGAGCAGAAAGCCTCGCTGTGTCGGACGGCCCTGTTCTGACGCGGGTCTCTCCACCAGAAGGCAGAGGGCAACATGCCAGCAAGTCTCCAGATGAGACAATTCCCCCCCATAGCCTTCAAGCTTTACCCAGAGGGGAGAATTTCCTTCGGAGCAGCTTCTCCCAAAGCAGTACTGGAAGAAACTGCTTTCAACAGGGCATCTGTCTGCACAACTACGAAAAGAGCATGGTCCCTCTGGCTACACCCCCCCCCCATCACACCTGGTCTGAGGTGTGCTATAGCAAAGCAGCAAGAGTGCCACCTAGTCTCTGCTCTCGCGCACTTGAAGGTGAAGGCATAAGGGTGTGCCCAGCAGAAAGGGAGCTTCTTGGGTTGGGCTTCCAAGAGGTACCAGGTTTCAGCAAGAGTTAGCTGGAAGAGGAACCTGAGCTCCAGGAAGGTTTCACTCCCCACCAGGGAAGGGAAAGTGTGGGGATTGCCTCCCCCACCAATCTGTGGTCCTGGGCACCAGATCGCAGAGGGCTCTCAGGTGGGCAAGCACAGCATGGATCCCCGAATTTTTCCACCCTCATCATCTCATTGCTGGTAGTGTTTGGTTCACGTATCAAAGGCTGGTTAAAAGACAGGTGAGGTCTATTCAGGGTGTTTTTAGGCTACATGTGTTGTGGCCATGGGGAACAGCAGCAATGGAAGCCATTCTCCCCGCCCACCACCCACCCCTCCAATCAAGGGAAAAGCCGAGGCATCCACAGGATGGAAGGGAGTTAGTGGCAGGGTGCACGCCGTTGTCTCCACCATGTACACGGGTGCAGCCCGGGCAATTTCCTGAAGAGCTCTAAATCTACAGCCTCCTCGGCGTGTTCCACGTCAAGCCTTTGGGAAGCCATCTTGGCATCAACACCACCAAAGACTGCTGCCAGCCCGGGTGGAGAGAGCCCCACATGCCTGGACTGCAAGGTCAGGCACCTCAAACAAACCCGGGCCAGGGCGTCCTGCTGTGACCACTCCAGCGTTCTGAGCAGCGGAGCTAGTTCGTGCGGTGTTCTAGGGAGGTCAATATTTGCACTGACCCCGACAGCCACGATGTTGACCCTTCCGTTTTGGCGACTGGTGGCGTGATGTGCCATCCAGTGCTAAGCAGACATGGAGGAAGGCAGGCAACATCACACTGGGAAGGGGGTGGGGAACGGGATCTAGCCGCACACCATCTTACGCCAAGCAGCAAGGGAGCTGGTCCCCCCCCCCCCCGCCCAGCAGCACCGACATCTCGCCTGGCCAAGGAAGATGCCGTGAAGGGTCACCGCTCAAAGGCCAAGCAGGGCCCGGAGCTCAGCGGCAGAGCATCTGCGTGGCATACAGGAGCCCCCAGACTCCCCCGTCACGAAGGTCTCTTGGGTAGCAGGCGACGGAGAAGAGCCGCCTTCTCTGCCTCAGCTCCTGGAGAGCGACCACCGGCCCAGGTGGACCAGGGCTCTCACTCAGGTGGGCGAGTGGTTCAACTCAGCATAAGCCCGCTCCACCTCCGTAGAAGGGACGCGTGCATTTGGATGCAAGGCCACAAAGGCAGCCTCGTCAGAAGGATGCCCGTGATTCGCACTTTGCAGCTTTGCCCCATCATACAGCTCTTCCTGCCCCCTAAAGCAGTGTGGTCGCGGGAGAACAGATCGCTGGGATGGGGAGGCTGGCTTTGAAGAGGGGGAAAGGAGCTATTAAAAGGCTGCAGAGGCCCCCAGAGAGGTGGCGGCCTAAGAGACGCCAGCCAGCCTTCTTGGGACCCTCCGTGGGTGCTCCATTTCTAAAAGAGTCCCAGTGGCCTCACGAAATGACACAGCACAGCAAGCCTTTGCACCCAGTTTCTTTGCCTGCCTCCTCCTCTGACCGACCCCCATCCTCAAGGAGGCATCAGTTCTAGGGAAACCCAGAGATCTTTGCAAGCAAAGCCAGTGGCCTGGAAATTAGGAAGCCTAGCAATGCCCTGAACTGCTAGCGAGGCACTGGGACTGCTTGGCAGAAGGTACTCAGCTATACTGCCAAGACAGTCCGCAGGTCTTTCCCTGGCGCAACAAGCTAGAAGGAGAGTATTCCAGAAAGGATATTGAGGCAAACTACGTCAGCAGCAGCATGGCGGGCCGTTTTGGAAGCTGTCAGTGGGAACCGATGTAGCTGGGGCATCAGAAGGCCAACCTTACAGCTGAGCCCCAGATGCAGAGGAAGATCTACCTACCCATCCAGTCAGCACAAAGAGGTTAGTAGCAAGACCAGGGGATGGAGCAGGGGCAGCTCACAGCTGCAGCAGAGTCCGCACGGAAAACCAGCTCCCAGAGAAGTAGAGGCAAAGCAGAAACCACAAGCAAACCTGGTGCCCAGTGATCGTTAGAGCAGCTGCCAGACACCAGAGGGTCTCCCTCTGACGCCAGAAGGTCTAATGGCTGCCACCGCAGGAGCGTTACCTCTGCACGGCTTCCTGATCTGGCTCCCCATCTGAGCTCTCCTCATCCACAGGGGTCACGGCGGGCACTGCCTGGAGAGAGGAGAAAGGTAGGGGCTGGGCTCTGGAGAAAGGCCTTTCCACATCCCGGTGCTGCTCCAAACTTTGGATTCCTTCCTAGAGATTCCCACACCAGGCCCAGACAGACAGACAAAGCTCATCACTCCTGCAGCGGCATGAACAACTCCAAGAAGGACTCTGAACAGAACCAAACTCTTTCCCCAGGGAGGACCATATCAGCACAACTTAAATCCAAAGGATGCACAAGAGATATGCTTGGCGGGACTGCCCAGTCTGTGCTAACGAGAGCCTCAGCAAGAGGCCTGGCATGGTCTGGCGAGGCCAAGTACCCTTGAAAAGCTCCTCCAGAGGAAGAAAAGGGCCCCTTTGGGAGGAACAGACACGGGGAAGAAGTAACTAATGAGGCCTCTGAAAAGGAAGATGGTTGAGGAATTAGGCTCTGGCTTGAGGGGTAGCTGGGAAATACCACTTCATCCCGCTCTCACCCCAAGAGAGCCCACAGCCACAGAGCTGGCCAAGCAGTCTCGGCTGAGGGAACGCAGTAGGAGAGCCAGCAAGAAGAACCGAGGTCCACAGGATGCATCTCAAACCCACAAGGGTGAAGTGCCAACTCAGACATGCACTTGGCACACGGCTGGACCATCTGTGCCACCAGCCACAAGCAAGCACAGATGCTGTATGCCGCTGGAAGTGTGAAACTGAGGAAGTGGACCTGGCCCTGTGCCAGAAACCCCGTCAGCTTCTTGTCATTTGTGGATCTGAAGCATTTTTACTCTGTTCTTCAGCTGAAAAAGGCCCCAGGAGTCACTTACAAATAATAATCAATAATAAGACAGCCCCTGCCCTCAGGCCTACAATAAAAATACACAACACAAAATGAAAAGGGGTTTGGAGGGAGGAGGAAAAGAGCAAACCCAGGCACTAGTTACAGAGCATCACTATTAAAATTTCGAGACTTACTGGTGTCATGGTAACAAGTGGAGAAGGACCCCGGGGGCGCTTCAAGAGCTGCTGTGCATGTAACTGGATATTGGCTCCCCCGTCTGACGCCCTCCGTCCAAGGGGCCCCATTCCGTTCAGCAGCTGCAGAGTTGGGGGCTGCAGCAAGGACTGCTCCTGCAAAAGAACCACTCCATCTCTACCAGCTCCTGCTGCACACCTCAAGTTCAGGGACAGGGACAGGGTCTGAGGGGTGTGGAGGTGCTGCAATCCTCCAAAAGTATGCACCCCAAAACTGAAATGGGGAGCCCAATCATACGGCCAGGCAGCAAAGCCAGAGCGGACTCTGGATCGCCACAACGCACAGGTTCGCAAGCGTGCTCTTCGTTCGCTTGGGGAAGCCTGCCCATCAAGCAGGCTCACGGAGCCGTCATGGCTGCAGCACTCCGAGGACTAGGGGAGGATGCTCAGGGCTCCAGAGCTGAAGCACCCCCTAAACCTCTCCCTCGCCATACCTTGTACTCCAACTGGCCTGTCGGCTGCAGGTGCTGCATGGGAAGCATGTTGGCTGCCATGTTCACATTTGGTGCCGCCGGCAGGAACGGGGCCTGTGGTGTGATGCGAGGGAACCCTGGGATCAGCTTCTGTAGATCCTCCATCACCTCGGTGCTGCAAACACAGGCATAACTACTCAGAGGCAGTTCAGGCAAAACCGGTTCTCTGCTCACAGCCCGGGCCACTGGCACAGCTCCCAACACTGGGCAGCAACAGGAGGAAGTCTGCATGTCCGTCTTAGGAACACAGGGAGATAGGAAGCTGCCTCATCCCGAGTCAGAGCCGCCCTGGACCATCTAGCCCAGTATTGTTGACACTACCTTGTAAACTGCCCAGAGAGCTTCGGCTATTGGGTGGTATAGAAATCTAATAAATGAAATTAAATCGACTGGCAGCCATGGCTCTCCAGGGTTTCAGGCAGGTGTTTTTCCAGCCTTACTTGGGAGGTACTGGGGATCGAACCTGGGACTTTCTGCATGCAAAGCAGGGACTCTACTGCTGAGCTACGGACCCCACCTTCTGCTTTCATGATTTTCTGGGCTTAAACTTTCCAGGCCAAGCTGCTCATGGAACATGCAATAGACCACCACCAAAGTGGGACCAGACACCCCAAACATGGCAACTGCCACTGCGGTGAGGCAGGAACCAGGCTCCTATGCTAGAAGCTTACAGTGCTGGAGGAAAGCTTGCCTGCACTGGGATGGCTCTGGGATGGTCTGCAACAGGTGGCAGGCAAGCAGGCAGCAACACTCACCGTGGGTCAGCCACTCCCACCGTGTGCCTCCTCATGGAGAGGTAGCGGACCAGAGCTTCGGGGGACGGCTCTTCGCCTTCATCACTATCCAGGTTCATTGCTCCATCCGTCTAGGGCAGGAACACACAAGAAGGTGTGGGAAGAAATGCAGAAGCATGCGGAGTAGTAAAGAAGGAAACCAGGAAAGAAAAAAAACACTTACCTCCACTATTTGGTTCTCTGGGTTGATGAGCTGCACTTGTGGGACGCTGAGGCTCACCGTGTTGCCTGCCTGCTCCGCCTGCAAAGCAGACACAAGCCAAATGCTACGTCCAGAAAGGCCCCCGGCCTCCTGCCCAACCACTGGCAGCAAGCGCGGTCCAAGCACTTCAGGCACAGGAGCCGCCAGGATCTCTGTCTGCCACCATCCGGGGGGGGGGGGGGGAGAGGTACGCTTTAGAGGACAACTGAGATCATTTCATTGGGAGCCTGAGGAGATGCTAACAACACAAATTCAGCAATGACACACCCCATTGTTTTGTTTATCATCCTGGCTAATGAAGAGTCCTGTGAACTCAAAAGCTTGCTCACTATTTTGTGATGTTTTAGTTGGTCCTAATAAAGGCATTGCCCAATTGCAGATGCTAAGATGCTAATCATTTCTCCCTACTCAGAAAGAGGCCAGAAAGGAAGGGGTGGAAGAATTGCTCAGCTGATCTGCTGAGGAAAGGAGCAACAGCAAACAGATTTGAACAGCGGATCCCAGAAGGCAGTGAGATTTCCAAAGGCTGGATGGGCATCTGCTGGGGATACTGAAGGAAGCCTCGCAAGTTACGTCCGCAAGGCAACTAGCCCCAAAGTCCTTGCAAGAGCCCACCTGCCCAAAGAGACGTTCAGCAATCATTTCCAACTTCAGAGAAACAGCGACTTTCCTGCCCGAAGGCCAGGTTTACTCAGCTCAAGCCTGGCCGAAGACAAAGGGATGCTGAGATCTCAGAAGTCAGGGACCCCAGCTCCAGACCCTCCCCGTTGCATTAGGCTAGTTAATTCCAAAGCAGTGGAGCTGCAGCTCACACAAGACTGACCTGGATGCTGGCCGGTGCTGGGAAGGGCATGGTCCGTGGAAGGCTGGGTGAGGTGGAAATACGCAGGTTCTTATGCCTCTTCAGGCGGTCACAGAGCAGGCTGTAGATTGCGCTGTAGTGATCGTAGGCGTCTGTGCTTAATGACTGGGAGGGAAGGGAGACAAAAGGGTGACCTTTCCCTTGCGCCAAAGGCAAGGACACCCCCCCCCCATTTCCCCAGAATGCCCAGCGGCACCTATACCTGGAGGGTGCGCTCCTTGTCCAGCCCCATCTCGGCCATGGCAAGCAGCACGTCTTCATTCAGTGGCTCCATCTGCCTCTCAACCTTCAAGTGCTGGCACTCAGCTATTAACTAGAAAGCACAGAAGCTTTAAGTGACTCCCACTTCCATAATAAGGAAAGCACAGAAGCTGTAGGAGGTTTGGGCTTTGCCAGCTGTGGACTGGCCAGGCAGGACATCATGTCAATTCCCAGGTATATATATACACCTGCATACTTTCCTGCCCAGAAAGAAATGTTTACCTTAAAAACGGAGATTTCCTCTTTGCCAGATCGGCTGATCTGTCAAAGAGCAATTAGCCCCATAAATCAGAAGTTTTGCACGTTCCCAAGATGCTAGCTTCTTGTAACACCTGAAAAACCTTTAGACACATGATCCCCCCACCCCACAAAAAGCCAAGGATCCTGCTGCGAAGGGGGTGTTCCACGTGCCACCCCACTTTCGCTAGCAAGGTTCACTTGGGGCTTTGTTTGCAAGCATTTGACAGGTCGGCTTCTGGCACCTGTCAAATGCTTGCAAAGGGGAGTTTACTTACCCGCACTCCCCGGGGGGCACTGGAAAGGGTGGGCACTTGGACTTTGCCAGCAGGCACCCTCCTGCCCATTACCCACCATAGGTTCCCTACTGCTGCTCCTGTGTAAATGTGGTCATCCGCAGTTGCGAAAGTGGGGCAATAAAGATGATGATGATGATGATGATGATGATGATGATGATGATGATGATGATGATGTGGTGGGGTTTTTTGTGATTAATTGCAAAAATTAAGGTGGGACGAAATAGGTAGCAAGCACAGGGAGCCCCTCCAAGGTACCGCTGGGGCACCTTGGAGGAGCAGCTCATACCTGTCAAAAGGGGGATTGCAAAAGCTGGCCTGATAGCCAGCTTTCGCAGTCTGAGGGGGAAAAACATTTTAAAAGGAAACACAAGCTGCAGCGAGCCCAAAAGGGCTCGCAGCGGGAAGCAGGGGAAGCCTCTGCCTGCCAGCCACCCCCAAGTGCCGCTTGGGGACTCTGGGAGCGGCTGGCAATGATGGTCACCCGCTAGCCTCTTGGCAAGAGCAGCGAGGGTTTTTTGCCACTCTTGCCAAGCGACTCACTAGCAGTATGACTTGAATCACGATGGGTCGTGTCATCCGTGTTTGGACAACATGACAACCCATCGTGGGTCAAACAAACCCTACAAGAAGCCACGGGTTTAAGCCACAGTGGGTTGTGTCGTGTGAACCTAGTCACACACACACTCAGGTTTCTAGTCCTCATGGTCAGCAAGGTATTTTGAACACGCATACACAGTAGCTAAAAGAGAGACATTTAATCTGGCACTAAAAGGGTTAAATAAATTTGCTAACAAAAGACCGAAGATGGTTAATCTGACCTGCAATGGTTGAATGGTCTGAATGAGGTTCCCCAAATCTTCCTCTAACAATAGTGTTAGAAGCTCAGTTTGTTATCTCACTCGCTACATTCGAATTCTTTTACTTTATCTTCTGTTTATCTGACATTCTTTCACTGCCGATGATGTAATCAGAGAAAAAGCTTCTAACCACCAGGCTACTTTTCTTAATGTCTGTAATATTCTTAAGTAAAGGATTTAATAGATTTCAATTTACTTTTTAGTCTGGGGTGATGTTTGCCAGTTTGGACTTAGCTTGGTTACCCACCGGGCTGTCTAGAACCCAATTAGAACAGGTTCTGAAGCTAAACAGGACCAAATGATCAAGACAGTGCTTCTGGGCCCTGTGTGGCTTTGCCCTTCTGATGCAGCCTGCAGTCATATCCCTCACCGTACTAATATACCCTTTGGCATATGCGTCTTCTCCTATCCCAAACTCATCCTATAAGCTAAACAAATTCTGATAAAGCCCACATATTAATTTCTAGTAGAGCTGGCATAGAGCACCCATTTATGAGATATATAGCTGGTGATTTGCATAATTTCTCTGCCAGGGGCCTGGTCTGGAGGCAAAGCTATGCAGGGCAGGGTCTGGTCAGTGTCCAGATGGATGGACACCTGGGAACCCAGTCGCTGCTGCCTTGAGTTCCACGATGGAAGAACGGCAGGGTATAAACGTAAATCAATACACTAAATAAATAAATAAATTTCTGCGTGCAGAATTTGCATAGTCTGCACAGAAACTGGAATCTTTTTGCGAGGGGTGGGTGGGTGGGTATATATGCACCATCCAAATGGCCCCGCCTTCTGCGCAAGCCCCACAGCCCCTCGTGGCCTGCCAACTTGCTCACCGTGTCGAATTCAGCATCCGCCTCCCCGAGCTTCATCCACTTGTGTTTGCAGATCTGCTCCATGGAGAGCCGCCTGCTCGGTTCCAGCACCAGCATGTGGCGGATCAAGTGCTCACATTCTGCGAGACAGAATTCAAGGAGAGTGATGGGTTTTGATAGACCGGTGGGCAGAGGAGAGCCAAAGGGAGGATGATCAAGGGACCAGAAGGCCAGACCTGTACGAGGAAAGGCTTGAGGAACAAAACAGTTTCAGCTGACAGACGTGGGGTGCTTCTAGGCAAGGCTTTCACTGTGCAATCAGCCCTGCCTTATTCATGGAACTTTGTGGATGTCCAGACATTCTTGACTTCTACTTGTTACCCACCCATGTTCCCCCCCCCCCCAACATTTCTTCCATCTTTTCTCATTCCACAAAAAATCTGTTAAGGAGAGAAAGACTGAATCACTGCCTTGGGAGGGCTCCTGCCCTGAAAGGTGGCAAAGAAACATTTTAAATAAATAGCTGCATGATGTCTTTTGATTGGTAACACTAGGAGCTCTCTGGTAACACTAGGAGCTCTCTGCCTGGAAACACCCACTGTTCTACCGGGGCTACGCAGACCATTTTAACGTGTTTTAAACAAACCAATGCCAGAAAGGCATGGGCTGTGGATGGGGCTCACTGACTGCTCACCATCGCTCCCTGAGGAGGACAGGGAGCCCCGGCTCTATAGGACAGGAATATTTAGGCTGGGCGTTAGGAAACCTTTTTAACCGTAAGTACCGGTAAGAACAGTTGAGCAGTCAAACAAGCAGTGAAACCTCATGAAATCCATCCTAAGAAGTACAAAGGACAGGAGATGGAAAATCTCCAAATTAAATTGTGTGTGCAAAGAGTGTGCAAAGATGAACAAGAGTTCCTCAACATGAAAAAGTGTGGTCTGTGTTTTATGTACTTTCTCAAGTGCTGTCGCTGTTCGCAAAGCAATCTAAGAGAAAGACACCCCCAGTGCAGCCCACATCACCCTGCAGGTGCTCAATGTTGAAAGACGGGCTTTCCTCTCCATTCAAATGGGTCGCCTCTTTCCTGCACTGGCTCCTCACTACTAGCTCCCCCATCACAGCTGCTCTTTTGGGCCAGGAGGCAGTCATGCCCCATCCCTGGTTGGAAGAGCTGCAGTACCGGAAGAGGGTTTTGATACACCAGGGTCTTCCAAAGAGCTTAAAGTGGGCCAGCCAGCTGGGCTGGAAAGGTGCAGAAGTCATAAGAATGTGAAGAAGCCATGTGAGAGAGAGCGCAGGGCCCTCAGAGGGGCGCTTCTCCCTCGGCAAGTGCATAGGCCAGATCCGCCAGGCCCCTGGGGCAGAAGCAGAGGGATGGAAAGGAAGAGGAGCCCTTTCCTATTCCACCAGCCACTGGATGGAGGGAAACAGTTGGTGGGGCAAAATGCCACAGGCCAAATGTGGAATTCTCTGCAGACAGTCCCAAGATCAAATCCCATGGCCCTTGGAGGAGCCTCAAATGCCTGGCACAGGAGAAGCCCAGATGGCAGGAGCGCCGCAGGCAGGTGCACGAGGGAACGTCCAGCCCCAGCTGCTGCCCCAGGCCCACTGCCTCTGGCAACGTCCCCACGCAGGTTTCCATCCCGGCCCCTCCAGCACGTCCAACATTCCCACCCACCCCACATGGAAACACATGAATAAAGACTTCAAAGAGGACTTCTGTGCTGATGGGGGAAAAGAAGGAAACCCAAGACAGATGCCAGTCAGTCTCTGACGGATCTGCTCATTGGAAGCAGGATTTTTGCCTCTTTGAAACTAAGAGAACCAAGGTGGCTCTTCAGCAATAACTGGCTGGGCTACTGTTGCAGCAGCAGCTGGCCGGCCCTGGCACGCTTGGAGGCCTCCAAGGGCACTGCCAGGCAAGACCAGGTGTGCTTGGGACCAGGGAGCCAGAAGGCCAAGGGCAGCCAGCCTCCACGCCCACTGGCCACAAAAGCAGGTGCCCTCCTATTCTGTGTGGTTCTGCCGCTCTCAATACTCATGCAAATTGTCTAAGGAATATGCCCGCTCAGGGCTTGTATTTACTCCCTAGTATCTGCTGTGGCAACTTACGTGCGGAAGCAGAGACTTTGCAGAACTACCTAGGAAGGTGGGCATCCCAATGCAACCCACCCCCTTACACATCAGCCGGACAGCCTCAGCTGTTCCCCCCACCCATGGGTGCACTCACCCTGCCTGCCTCCCTGGTGCTCAAGGGGAGCATCGTTTCCTTCTCGCCTCAACTACCAAACAGATTTCTTAAGCTGCTGCCCACCTGACAAAAGCCACACACAGCATCGCTAGTCCTCAAGTCACAATGAGTTCTAATTAATAATGCCCACAGGAAATCGGCAGCTATTTCTACGCAGTGCTGCAGTGAGCTGAAAATTAATTCTCCTCCAGTTAAATGCTGACAGTTAGAAGGTGGCCCACCCCACTGCTCACAGGAAGATGGAAGACATGGGGTTGCTGGGTGGGCCTTCATTTGTTTTTTACAGCCTGTGAGCAGGAAGGCCCAGCAAGGCCCCACAAGCCTGGTTCAAAGCAACCACCTCCAATGTATACAAGCTGCCTGAGGCCTCTTCTCTAGACAGCCCTCATCCTTCTCTTCCTCTGAGGCCTCCAAACTGCCTCCACCAGGCAGCACTAAAGAAAGCAGCTGCCTCCTGCTCCCCCCCTTTACCAACAACCCAAAGAGAACGGGGCAGAGCTTGGGGCAGTTGGCCATCTTCCGTAAACAGGCCTCTCTCCGGTGACTCATCTCTGCCAGCACAAGCTTGGAAAGGGCATCACGGCAGGTTACTGGAGGAGAGGGAGAGGGAACGGCAGCTGCTTAACTTTCCAGCGGAAGTAATTTCCCTCTGACCCACAGGAGAAGAGAGACGCGTGAGGTTGAAATCCGGTTTTAACATGGACTCAGCAGCCTTTGGTGGCGGCGGGGGGCACGGAGGATGCTTTCTGTGGGCTGTCCCTGGTTAGGGGAGGCAGGATCCCTTCATCCCATATTAGCACAAAAGTCACAGGAAAGGGGAAAGGTAGGGGGAAAGAGCAGGAGGAAAGAGGAAGACAAGGAAAAGAGGGTAAAAGAATGGGGGGGGGAGCGCAAAAGAACAGCATCTACAAGTCCCGTCTAGCATATTGGCCTAGTCCACCTGGCATCAAAATAGCTGAAAGTCCCTGCAACTCTCAGTTTTACAGTCATGTGTTCATCTTACCAAAGCCACCCAGGGCCTCAACAGCTGTGCCGTGCCATGCAGTGCAGTTACTCAGGCTAAAGAGGATTTTGTTGTGGCAGTTGATTTCCGATAGACGAGAGCTCCTAACATGCTGTCCTTCAACTCCTAGAGCGGGGCTCTCCAACCTTGGGTCCCCAGATGTTGCTGGCCTACAGCTCCCAGCATACCCAGCCAGCATGGCTAATGGCAAGGGGTTCTGGGAGCTGTAGTCCAGCAACATCTGGGGACCCAAGGTTGGAGAGCCCTGTCCTAGAGTCACAAGACTCTATACACAGCAAGCACCTCAGTAGCCTGCTGAATCCGTCAGCTACATGCTTATCGTGGATGGGAGGAAAGGCAACTTTCTGCCTTGCAAAAAAGAGGCAGCTGCATGTCCTGAATCTTGAACAGAATCAGAGCAGATGGGGGGCTAGAGATGGGGGCGACGAGAAGGGGGCACGAACCAGGGATGAGCAATATGCGGCCCACCGTGTCAGTTTGCATATGTGAGATGTGCACGTGTGATGTGTGCGCTCAGGTGGGTGTACCGCTCCCGGCCAGCCGCACAACACCCCACGCGGCCCTCCCCGGAGCAAGTGGACAGCCGTCTGTTTTGGGCAAGCTTGTAAGGCCTTTGTGCTTTATCAGAACAGCACCAGCTCAAAGGCTGGGCTGGGCTGCTCAAAGGGCAGCCAGGCCTGCCCCTCCACTGCTTGCACATTCACACAGACTCAAGCCAGCTTGTGTGTTAAATGCTGCCAGACGAGCAAAGCAGCCAAATGGAGCCACCGATGTGCGCCAGCCGCCGGCCCCACAGAACCTGCTGCCACAAGAGATGCCTTACCTGTGGACATGAAAAATGGAATGCGAAACTTTCCGCTCAGCACCCTTGCCCGCAGGTTCTGCAGCGTACTCCCATCGAAAGGCAGGGCCCCGCAGACCAGCACGTAGAGCACCACGCCAAGGCTCTGCAAGAGAGGAGGCCACACTGGTCAGACCCCCTTTGGGGCAACACCAACATGAGGCCAACATGCACGGGCCCTTGCGCAACCCCCCCCCCCCCCATGAGAATAGGGCCTCTCTGTCTCAGTATTTTTAGAGGAGTCTCTTTTTAAAAAGGGCCAAACTAAAGATTTTACTTATATATAAACAAGGATTAAACTTTGGCCTATTAAATAAATATGTCCAGTCACAAAATGGGTCTTTTCAATGTCGCTCCCAACAGAGAAGAGAAATGCTGGCTGCGCAGAACAGATCTGCAGAGCATACCCAAATGTCCACCTTCGGTCCATCATACTCCTTCCCTTCAAAAAGTTCAGGGGCGGCATAGGGCGGACTTCCACACCAGGTCTTCAGCAGCTGACCAGGCGTGAAGATATTGCTGAATCCAAAATCTGTAACAGAAGGAGGAAAGCACCAATTCAGTGACCATCCAGCACCACTGATTTCCTATGAAGGCCCCTCATCACTTCTTGGCCTACTGCATCAGCTCAGCAGCATGATTCAGTGGGGAAGGCTGACGCCAGGTGGACATGTGGAAGCATAGAAAGCTAAGTCCATGTAGATTTTATTCCAAGTGTAACTGCACCATAGATTTGTATAAAGGCATTATGATACTGGCAGGTATTTTCAATCCCTTTCCTAATGATCCTCAACAGGGAATTTGCCTTTTTCACAGCAGCTATGCACTGGGTTGACATCTTTCTCGAGCTATCCAGTACAACCCCAAGATCCCTCCTATGGTCAGTCACCACTAGTCCAGTCCCCATCAGCATATAGTATGTGAAGTTAGGAATTTTTTTGCCCCACATTGAATTGCTCTTGACAGGTTAATGCCCATTTCCCCTGCTTGGAAAGAGTCTTTTGGAACTCTATCTGTCCCTTTTGGTTTGGGCCATTTTAAATGCATTTATTTATTTAATGTATATCCCACCTTCCCACTAAAAATAGTGCTCAAGGCAGGTAATAATTTGGTATCATCAACAAACCTGGCCACCTCACTGCTCACCCCTAACTCCAGATCATTTATGAACAAGTTAAAAAGCATCAGTCCCAATATAGACCCTTGGGGGACCCCAGTTCTACATTTATCCACTGCAAGAACTGACCACTGATTCCTAATCGCCGCTTCCTGTTCATTACCCAGTTACTGATCCATAAAGGGACCTCTTCTCTTATCCCATGACTGCTACATCGGCTCAGGAGTCTTTGGTGAGGAACCTTGTCAAAACCTTTTAAAAGTCCAAGTAAACAATGTCTGCTGCAGAGGTAGGCAACACGGTGCCCACAGGCACTAATGTGCCCTCAGACACCTTTCTTGGAACCCACCTGGGTAACCTATCTCTCCCATTTTTTTCTTCTTCTTTTTTTAAAATTAACAGATTTTCTTACCGGCAGCTGGGATCACTTCAAAATAAAGTGGGGGCCTCCAGCAGCTGCCATCTTTATTTCCTATAAATGCCTCTAGGCTACACAGTGAGTAGCCTTTGTGACTAGCCATGCCTCCCATGGCAGTCATTTTGTGGTGGTGCCCAGGACAGTTTCTCAAATTTCCAAATGCACCCATGGAACACAAGGTTGCCTACCCCTGGTCTACTGGATCAACCATATCCACATACTTGTTGACATTCTTAAAGAACTCTAAAAGATTAGTGAGACAGGACTTACGTTTGTAGGAGCCATATTGAAAAAGGAAAAGAAAAGTAAAAATGGCTGACCTGCTATTTTGATATTCAGATTTGCATCCAGAAGCAAGTTCTCTGCCTTCAGGTCTCTGTGGACTATGTTACAACAGTGGCAGAAGTGTACAGCTGCGACTATCTGCTTAAACTTCTTCCGGGCTTCTTTTTCAGCCATTCGTCCGTGGGCCACCAGGTGATCTGAAGTGGAGGGGAAGCGGGGAAGAGACATAAAGTTGATTATTAGAGCACTACAGACTTATTTTGGTTGACTGTGGGACTTGCAAGAACTGCACGGCCCATAACTGACCTGGCCCGACTGCCAGCCCAGATTAGTGCCAGAACAGTAGCACCACAATGTACAGGAAAGCTGCTACCCCCGGGGATACCCAAATCAGCCACAGCTGTTAGCACCACCGGCACCACATTGCCTATCCTTGGAATAGAGAGCGGGTGAGTACAGTAATACTTTGGATTGCAAGTAACTTGGTCTGAGAGCGTTTTGCAAGAAAAAAAATTAAAAAAAATTTGACTTGATAAATGAGCAAGGGCTTGCAAGACAAGGTAGGGATGTAACCGCTCGCCTCGAGCGGGCCGAAATCAGCCCCGATCACGCCCGCCAGAGACTCGCTTTGATATAAGGGTGTTTTGGATTACAAGCATGGTTCCGGAATGAATTATGCTTGCAATCCAAGGTATTACTGTACGTTATATTACGCTCCTTAAACAAGTAAAAGACAGAGACCCCGAAGCAATGCTTGTGTAGAGCTGTGTGGAGTCCCCACGTCGTTTGGACAAACACCAGTGCCAGCAAGAGAGAAGCCTCTGCAATGGGGGCTATGGCCGGACCAGGTAGGACTGTCTGTGGCCAAAGCTAGTGGCTTCCAAGTGACAGCAGCTGTTGGCTCCAGCTTCCCACCCTGATAAAGGGACAAGCAGGAAACTGGCCCAAAGGTTGTTTTTAGCAGTTTACTGCTTCTGTAAATGGTGAACACTGTCCAGGCTTCCAGCTGTCAGTGGACTCATCCGCTTGGTTCTTTAGAAAAACTCCCAAAGAAACTCCTCCAGAAAGCCGCTGATATACAACCCACAGCTCCTTGCTGGGACAGGTGGATCACACACTGCCTGTCTCGCGTGGACAACAAGCTGCTGCTGGCAGGATCAAAATGGGGAGACACCGGGGAAAACAAATACCTACGCAGAAATTCCCATGGAGCGTAACATTTGGGGGAATGGTTGGTTCAAGAGAGCACCTGGCTGGCAGCCCATCTGGAGAGTGGACCGACAGTGCTTCATGGCTCTGCCTCTGCTGCTTGACCAGGACATAAAGGACGCCAGGATTCCTATTACTACTTTCAGTAAAGAGCAACAGCAGTTTTCCATTATACATTGGTTTGCAAACATTACTGTGTTTGTCCTGGGAAGCCTTTTCCTTCATTTATTATATGTGTATGTTGTAGCTGCATAAACACCTTTTGAGGTACATCAGGCTGAGAGAGAGAGAGAGAGGGAGGGAGGGAGGGAGGGAGGGAGAGGGAGAGAGAGACCACGCACGCTCCAGGCCACGACAGAACATCATAGCTGAGGGGGTTTGAACCTGGTGTTACTGAATGTAGATGCTGACCGAGAACAAAGAAAAGAAAGATACTAGATACAGAAATGTCCAAGAAGACAGGGGCAGATACAAGCCGGCTACAGAAAAGGTAGAAACAGAGCCCAACAAAATGCAGACCCCGCCCAAGCTCTCCAATACTGGGATTTCCACGCCCGCTACACCACAGTTCTGACTCTACTCTAAAATGGGTACAGTAGCAACTAGCAAATCCATTTTACAGATAAGGAACTGTGGCCTCCCTTCCCAAGCCACAAAATGTGCTAACAGTGCGCCACTCCAGCTTCTGGAGCAGCCTGAAGGGCAGCCCCACATAGAGCGCATTGCAGTAATCCAGTCTTGAGGTTACTGGCGCCCGTATCACTGTGGCCAAGCTATCCCCGTCCAGGAGAAGCCTGTTCTTTTGTGTGTCCTGAATCTACTACCCATCAATTGCAATGGATGATCCCACATGCCAGCAGTATTATGAGAGTGGGAGAAAAACCTCTCTCTATCTACTTTCTCCTCACCAGAAGTTCAGATGTTAATGAATGAGGACCTTTCATGAAAGCCTGCTAGGATCTGCAAAGCGAGATTCAAGATTCAGTTTCTTACAATTACAGACTGGGAAAGGGAGGCTGGTTGGCTGGCTGCCCAGGGAGCATGTCCAAGGCTAGAATGTGAGCTGCTGCTTTGGAAATGCTTGGAGCCTGAGCAGTGAAAGCATTTAGGCAGGTCCTGCAACTGGCCTTTAAGGAGCCTTGATGAAAGCAAGGTGAAAGGAAGCTGTGCTAGAGCACAACCACATTAGGTGTCACCGTTTCTACAGTATGGCATTGCATACAACACACTTTCTGGTTCTTTGGGAAGGAGGATAAGAGAGATTCGGGTGACTTGCTCGAGGCCACCTCGGGAAGCTCCTGGCTCAGCTGGAATGCTAACCTGCATCCAACCCCAATATTCTATCCAGTTCACTGACCCAGCAATACAATCCTATGCAGCGTTGGCATGGGCCTTACTGAGTACAACTGGATTTTACTTCCAAGGAAGTATGTTCAGGATTGCAGCCTCAGGCACCTTCTACAACTTCACCACACATCTTGACTGCCTGCACTGAACAGCATTTCAAATAAATGAAATTTAATCAGGGAGGGGAAAGAAGCTGAATTGCTCAAATACCTATCAAAATATATTAGAAATGCAACATCAAAAGAAATAAATTGCCCTTTATTTGGAGACGCAGGAAGCTTTTGATGTGTTTGCGTAATTAGTATTTACTGTGAATCGATTGTGTCTGGGTATTTTAATTAGTGGGCACTTTGGCAAAACAACCACCTGATGGGAAAACTTCAGCTTTATTTTGATTCTCTAAAGCAGACTTGCGTCTTTCACTCTATAATTAATATAGTATATGAAGGGAAGCAGGTTGAGACTGCCCAACCTTCCGCTTAGCTTCTTTTGAGGCCAAACCAGCTGGCTGTTTAGAAGAAATGGTTTCTCGGAAGGAAAGCAGAGGCTCGGCTCGTTCTCCACACCACACATTTGCATCCCCTTCACAACTTAACCATTCCGAAAGCATGAGAATGAGCGAGGCCAATGTCTTTGGACAGTCTTCAGTCACACGGATGTCTTCAGCCACCCCTGCCAGGCCATCCTCTCAGGCACCTCGCAGATGCTCCACACGATGACTAGCACTGGCGGTTCTTCGTGAGAGCAAGTGCTCCCACACACTTCCGACGTCTTCCCTTTCTGAAGATCAGGTTCTGCTTGAGCCTCTCCCTTCCCATGCTACCCAACAGCTGTGAAAAACCAGGAGGTTTTGCTTGATGCGGCCAGACGCAGCTCGGGTCCCATCCTGTCCTCCCTGCCTGCAGCTCCTGCCCATCCCCACCCTCCAACTTTGCGTCATCTCTCTAGCACTACAACAAGACAAGACAAGGGCCTGCTTTCTAGCCCCACTGTCCTCTCCCGCATATTGGCTTTCCACCAAAGAGGTCAGGATCCCTGTGTTAGAAAATCAGGGTGTGGAACTGGTGTCCCTCCCAGTCCGAGCAGTCTGCTTCCTTGCCAGCTAGGATTCAACCTAAACATCTGACTGCTTTTTGCTACGTTTGTAGGAGTAAAATAGAAGTGCTTTTGATGAGAATTCATGGCGTCATTAAGAGCTTGCCTGCTCCAAGACAAAAGCCCATGCTGAGCAGCCAGGCTAAAGGGAACAAACTAAGCCTCCCTGAAAATTAGACTGGTGACTTTCTAAGAATGGCCAGGGCTTAATCTTGCCAACAGCGGTGTTTTATACTTACCTATTCATTGCTTAATGACAAATAAATTATTGGGTTATTTCTAAATGCTCTTGCCAGCCAGTGAGCCCTAAACGGCTTGGTATCATGCCATTGGGAGACAGTATTTCTCAGGAGGCTGGCGAGTGAAAGCTCCCTGCATCAGGTAGGGAAAGGATGCACAGAGCTATCAGTTCTACATTTCCTCAGGGTCACACAGTATCTCTCTGGTTAGCTAAACAAAAACTGGCAGCTGCTCTACTGACTTAACACACCGAGTCACCACTCAGCTGGATTTTCCTGTGAGGTGCACACTGGCCAAACACAATCACAGAAGTTTCCACAAGCCAGATTGGGAATTTGCTCATATTGCTAGGATCAACAGAAGCACACAGTGGAGCACATCTGTCCAATCAGGCGCCCAGTTCTGGAGTTGTACCTTTAAGAATCCTGAGTGCCAGCCCATTTACTGCAGCTGCTGTTCCCATTTAATGTAAAGAACTACACACACACACACACACCGTTGATGTGAGGTTTACAGCTCCGAGCTATGCTCCATCTCCACACACACCCACTCCTCAGGAAGACCTATTCAAAGCTTCTGAACTTGCATTAGAATTGTCAGAGCAAGCCGCTCCACAACCCCATCCCTCGCCATCTAATCGGCCATTGAGGAACAAGACTACCTTTTCTCTAAGTGACTTTTTCCAAGCTCCACTATAGTATTGTGTGTGTGGCCCAACCAAGGAAGGAAAAAAAGGTAGGATTTCAGCCCCATTGCAGTCACACCAGAAAGGCCAGGAAGCCGTCAACTGCTCGGAAGCAGTTCCACCGGCAAAGCTCAGGCTGCTGCCACAGCTGTTTCTCCCAGCAACGTGCAGCAGCCGCTCTGAAGCCAACAGCGACAACATTCTGCTTGGACCGGCAGCGGAAAGGGCAGCTCAGCACTCCATGTCCAGGCCAATCGTGCTCCAGCTCTTTCCAAGGCTGCTCACCCACAAGCTTTGGCCAGATTACCAACTGAAATTAAAAAGTCACTTTAAACATGGAATAAATTAAACCTCTTCCCTCCTCTTCCTCCTTGCTCCCCCCAGATGTCAGGTTCCTTTTCACAGTAGCTGCAGTGTAAACAGATGACAGGGCATTATTAACACAGCTCGCCGGATCGTCACCTTGAAGTGGTGAGTGGGCTTGCGTGTTCCGATGAATCCTGTGAGCAATGCCGTCGGGAGCTATGTACTCCCAGTAGGGTCACCCATGGCGGTAAGGTCCGGGGAGAGGAACCAGACAAAGAACGATCCAAAACATAAAGTCCTCAACGGCAGAACAGGCGGAAGATAATTAAACCTAAATTACAACGGCTGTGAAGGCGGATGAAGGCTGCAGCAGAGAATGGTTTTCCAATCGTCAGGGTAACCGTGCCATTGGATCTCTGCCATACTCTGTCAAGTTTGTGTGGTGATTCGTTGTGCACCGATCTCCCCACATAAAACAGTTTCACGCACAGGCGTCTTCCAACCCAACCCATCCCACCCCACCCAACCCAACCCAACCCAACCCAAACAAACAAACAAACAAACAAAAAAAAAGTCCCATGGCGACTGGCGAATGGCAACGGGGGCAGGACTGTGAATCTGGAAGCCCCTAGTCATGGACCAGCACATGGGCGGTGGATGCAGACTCAGTCGCCCTGTTCAAGGAATGAGGTAGTTGAGCAGCTCGGCAGCTGTATCCATGACTGAGCAGCCCTATTTAGGATCCACTCTGCTCACCCCGTATGGGGAGGGGGCTAGAAAAGGTGCCCTAAACATAGTCTACCTCTTTCTCCCCTGACTGGATTACCGCGTCCAGTGGGGTCACCATTTTAGCGGTCGAAAAAGACATTTGAATTTTGGAACATGGAATATACGGACATTGATGGATAACATAGATAGTGAACGCCCTGAGCGTAGGACTGCTATTATTGCAAGGGAGCTGAGACGGTTTAAAATTGACATAGCAGCACTTCAAGAAACTCGAAGGGCAGGAGAGGGACAGCTGAAAGAAGAAAAAGGAGGTTATACCTTCTTCTGGAAAGGACTACCTGAGCAGGACCGACGAATGCATGGTGTAGGCTTTGCCATCAAAAATGAACTAGTGAACTCTTTGTCAGAAGTTCCTACTGGCATTAACGAACGCCTGATAACTCTTCGATTAAAGCTCGCCAATAACCAACAGGTAACTATTTTGAGCGCTTATGCACCAACATTAGATGCTGATGATGACATCAAGGAAAGTTTTTACAGCCAGTTGGACAGTCTCCTGTCAGAGATACCTAAGGAGGATAAAATTATCCTCCTGGGCGATTTTAACGCAAGAGTCGGGCGTGACTTTGATTTATGGCCAGAAACTATTGGAAAAGACGGAGTTGGTAATAGCAACCCGAACGGACTCTTACTTTTGTCTATATGTGCAGAGCATAATCTCACTATCACAAACACGCTCTTTCGACAAAAGAATAAGTTTAAAACATCATGGCAGCACCCACGGTCAAAGCACTGGCATCTTCTGGATTATGTAATTGTCCGTGTTAGAGATCGCCGCGATGTACTTCTTACTAGGGCCATGGTGAGTGCCGACGACTGCTGGACAGACCACCGACTAATCCGGTCCACAATGGTTATCAACATTGCTCCCCAACGTAGGCTTCAAGGAAGGAAACCAAGGCGTAAAATGAACATCCAAGTCCTTCAAGATCCTATTAAGCAAACTCGTCTTCAATCACTTCTTAAGGAACATCTACCTACGGAACCTCCTGACAACATTGAGGACCATTGGTCTAAGCTGAAAACCTCCATTACTGCAGCTTGTGAACAAACTATTGGATATGAAACTAAGAAACATCAGGATTGGTTTGATGAAAATGACAATGAGATTAAATATATAATTGACCAAAAAAGGAAAGCCTTCCAAATATGGCAAAATGATATTAACTGCGCTGCCAAGAAAAAAACCTACGCTAGCGCAAAGGCTGAGGTCCAAAGAAGAACAAGAGAACTTAAGAACGCTTGGTGGAAAAAGAAAGCTGAAGAAATTCAACAACTTGCAGAATCTCATGATGCACGGGGCTTTTTTAAGGCCACAAGGGCCATTTATGGACCAAAAACCTATGGTACAAACCCTTTACAATCAAAAGATGGCACCAAACTCTTAAAAGACAAAGAGTCTATTGCACTGCGTTGGAAAGAGCATTATTATGACCTTTTAAATCGTAAATCTAAGGTGGATAATGAGATTTTTTCGCAAATCCCGCAAAAACAAATTAAAGAGGAACTTGCAATACTCCCCACTTTGGATGAAGTAAAAAAAGCCATTAATCAAATGAAGAACAACAAAGCTAGTGGACCAGATGGGATTCCTGCTGAAATCTTTAAAGAAGGGGGGCCCGAACTTGTACAACATCTTCATAAACTCATCGAAAAAATCTGGATAAGAGAAGAGATCCCAGAAGACTTCAGGGATGCCATAATTATCACCCTCTTTAAGAAGGGTGATAGAACAGACTGTGGAAACTATCGGGGCATTTCTCTCTTAGCAACCGCAGGTAAAATATTTGCTAGGATTCTCGCAAACCGTCTTCTATCTATTTCAGAAGAGATCCTCCCTGAAACTCAATATGGTTTCCGCCCCTCTAGAGGGACAGTAGACATGATTTTTACTGCACGTCAGCTCCAAGAAAAATGCCGGGAGCAAAATCAACCCCTTTATATGGCATTTATCGATTTGGCTAAGGCCTTTGATACTGTAGACCGTACAGCTCTCTGGACTATCCTTATGAAAATTGGATGCCCCAATAAATTTGTGAATATCTTGCGACTTCTCCATGACAACATGACGGCAACGGTTTTGGACAACAACGGCTCTCATGGTGCTCCATTTAAAGTGGGATCAGGTGTTAAACAGGGATGTGTTATCGCCCCAACATTATTTGCCATTTTCATCGCCATGGTTTTACATCTTGTCAAGGGGAAACTTCCCACCGGTGTGGGAATTAAATATCGAACAGATGGAAAGCTTTTTAATCTCAGCAGGCTGAAAGCAAAAAGTAAAGTAATTACAACCTCCGTTGTGGAACTTCAGTATGCTGATGATAATGTGGTCTCCGCACATTCAGAGGATGATCTCCAAACTATCCTAAATGCTTTTGCAGAAGCATACGAAAAACTTGGTCTCTCACTTAACATCAAAAAAACCAAAGTGCTTCATCAGCAAGTGCAAGCCAATCCTTTGGTGATGCCATCTATCCAGCTTGGCGGGACAATACTGGAAAATGTCGATCATTTTCTCTATCTTGGCAGCTATCTTTCTGTTACAGCTAACATTGACAGTGAAATCCAGCATCGTTTGAGCTCCGCAAGTGCCGCATTTTCTCGAATGAAACATAGAGTGTTCGAGGATCGGGATATCTGTAAGAAGACCAAAACGCTGGTTTATGAAGCCATTGTATTACCAACTTTATTGTATGCCTGCGAAACATGGACTATCTATAAACGTCACTTCCACCTCCTTGAAAGGTTTCATCAACGTTGCCTCCGGAAAATCCTGCAAATTACTTGGGAAGATAGGCGAACAAATGTCAGTGTACTGGAAGAAGCAAAGACTACTAGCATTGAAAAAATGATCCTTCAACGCCAACTTCAGTGGACCGGTCATGTTGTTCGAATGCCTGACTGCCGTCTCCCAAAGCAGTTACTTTACTCCCAACTCAAGGATGGAAAGCGGAATATCGGTGGTCAATATAAGAGGTTTAAAGATGTTCATAAGGCTAATCTAAAAAAATGCAATATAAACATCGAAAACTGGGAAGCTCTGGCCCATGAACGATCTAAATGGAGGTTGGCCTTTCACAAAGGTTCCATGGACTTTGAAGAAGCCCGAGTGCAAGGTGAAAGGGAGAAACGTGCTAAGCGAAAAGCACGTCAAATGAATCCTTTACAGGACCATCTTCTATCTGGTAACCTGTGTCCTCACTGTGGGAAGCTGTGTGGATCTAGAATTGGCCTCCACAGTCACTTACGGACCCATCGCTAGAGTCTACACAATCTTCTTTAGAATTTCCTCCTTTTATCCCGGAAGACAATCTTACTCGGTCACGAGTGATCGCCTGATGATGATGATTAACACAGCTGCAGCAAGGAGGGAAGCCTCCTTGGGAGACGCTCCCAGTGCGGCCAGCCAATGACTCCACTGAACAAGTCAGCCATACAGGGGGACAGACACTGAAGGGAAGCCAAGCGGCCAGTCAAGGGAGCTGCCCGAGAACCTCTCGTTCCAGCAGCCATGGGAGCCTCCGCTTGGTGCTGAAGCTGTCAAGGAAGACAGAGAAACATTCTTTTCAAAACGGGCTTGTTTCCTTCTCCTTGCCACCGGAACTATCTAGCGATTTTTCATTAGGAAATGCCACGGTGGTTCTGGCTCCACTCTCCCAACAAATGAGGGGTTTGGGGCTGAAATGGAGTGCGGGTTGAAGACAGCTGGGGTGTGATGGAGGCAGACACGGTGCGGCGGCCACATGACCAAGATGGGAATAAGGGGGCTTGTTGGCTTCCAGCTAGTCAGCAAGGCCATGGGGGTTGGATGGCTTGCTGTCAATCAGCTGCTCCAAACAAGCGGAAGTTGCTGCAGTGTGAAGCTCTTCCAAAAGCAAGGAGAAGGCCCCATCAGCCCTGCATGTGACAAGGCTATTGTGATAACCAACCAAAGTCTGACCAAGGCACAGAAGCGGGGGCCCTCTGACAAATTCTACCACGTGGGTGGGGAGAGAAAGAGAAGAGATTTTGCTTCTGCACAGAAAAGCTTCCCCAAGTGCAACCTGAGGAGAATGAAACTCACCTCCCCATCAAAAAGGAGATTACTAGTGGCTTGGGACCACAACACTTGACGGAACGCCTCTTCCAACCACAATCTACCCGGACACTATGCTCAACATCTGGGGCCTTCCTCCAACTGCCACCTCCAAGGAGGCCCGCCTGGCGCCAACTCTACTATCTTTTCAGTGCCAGGTCAAGACTGCTCTCTATGTTTTTAACACAGAGAGCAGTCTTGACCTGGCACTGAAAAGATAGTAGAGTTTTAACAACTCTAAATAGTGCATGGTGGGGTGGTTATTTTAACTTTTTTACTAGTCGCGTTGTATGAACTTGTTTTAGTTATTAGAGTTGTATTTAAATTTGGTTTTAAATTTTTAAAATGCTTTTATTGTGTACATTTTATATTGTATTTTTTTACTAGCTGTTGCCCACGGCTGCGGTTCATGTGGATTTTAGGATTTGGTACAATGGAAAAGATACAGTGTCTCTGACTGAAAGTGTAACATTTAGGCTGGGTGTTGGCAGCAGAAAACTTTTCTGACAGAAATATCTGATCTTAAAGAAAAATCAGGTTAATCCTGAGAGTCTACAGGTGATGAAGAGTGACCGTGCCAAGTTTGGGGTAGATCCGTCAAAACGTGATGGAGCCTATGCGATGACACCCCACACACAACAGTAATTCAGTCATTTAAAAAGTTTCCCTCCCTTTTCACCCCCTCAGAGAACATTCTAAATGGCCTAGGGGAGATTTGCATACCCACCCCTACTGGCCCCTGCAGGAATTCATACGAACATTCTGTCGTCTGGGCTATTTGCATAACTGCTCCTACTGGCTCCTGCAGCAATTATGAGGTGAGGCTGATTTGCATAACTGCTCCCCTGTTGTTTTGCCCATAGGAGATATGAGAGTGGGGCAATTTTGCCCCCCTTTTTCACCCCCTTAGGGACGGAATTTCCAAAAATCCTTCCTTAGTGGGTGTCTACGTCATAAAAGCAATGTTCCTTCAAAATTTCACGTTCCTAGATTAAATGGTTTGAGGTGGGCGTTGCTGAGTCAGTCAGTCAGGACTTCTTTTATATATATAGATTGATTGTTGTAAACCGCCCAGAGTGCTTCAGCTATTGGGCGGTATAGAAACAATAACAACAACAACAACCACACTAACTACAGGCCATGCAGTACTCCTTGGAGAGAGCTTGAGTCCAGAAGGCAGCTTCTTGTTAACATGTTCTCGATTAATTGATAGAAACAGCCATAAAAACCCTCATCTAGAGATCCAGGAGAGCATCTGGCAGCCGGTGTCGACAACACTGAGCTAGACGGAGCATGGCCTGACTCGGTAGAAGGCAGCTTCCCATATGCCTCTTTAAAATGCTCCATCCTTGAATATGATGAGAGCAGGTTCTCCACAGCCAGAAATTACTCTTCAACTGAAAAACTTGATCATGCTGTTCTGCTCCTTTTATACGGATTTGTGAAAATAGTTAATTACCCCATTATTGAGTCTTACATTTTTGTTTTTATACATTTTAGCATGGCAGTTCTATTTGCTCAATAGCATTTTATATTTCATGCATTTTATGGTTAGTATAAACATTTTTCATAATTTTTAGTCTGACAATTTAATCTGCTGTATTTACTGTATTTAATACTACTATGATGTAGTAATTGCAATGGCGTGTGCCTGAATCAAATAAATATCTCTCTTTGTCTCTGTGAAGGACCGCCGCCGGTCCTTTGCTTGAGTTCGGGAGTTAACCGGTCAAAGCGGTCCCTCCAATAGGCACTGAACAACAGCTGAAATTGACTAGGCACAGGAATTTGTTTATAACAAGTTTAATGAAGCATAGGAAACAGGTAACTCCACAGTAAGCAAGGGGAGTCTATAAAACTTAATGGAGCATGCAACTCCAATACACATTGAGCTAGAAAGAAGCTTTGCAGACAGGCATAGAAAGTACTGACCTTAAAAGACCTAAGTTCCTAGAAAGAGCTCACTGCAAGTCGTTCAGTGGGTTACCGAGCGCTTTGCTCGAGGTTGAGTTTCTTTGTCCTGACTGAAGTCACGGATGGTCCGTGCAGTCCTGCACCTAACTTCCAACAACTTACTGGGGCTTGGTGCCCCTCTTTTACCCCCTCTCTTCGCTCCCCCTCCCTTCCTGTTGACAGGAAGAACCGGCTTTTCCTGCCAGGATCTTGGTGCCCCTGGGTGCTTGAGGGTATTTGGCAGCTCTTTGAGACTGGGGGGGGGGGGGGAGGGAAACACTGGGAGGTATGCAGATGTGTCCCATTGAGGTGAATGCAAATGTAGGCTGATGTAAATGACTGCACAGAACTGAACTGCCTCTGCCCTAGGCAGAGGTCATGTAGGTGGCAGTGTGGGTGTCTCTGTAGGTGGCAGAGAGAGAAAGGGAGAGAGAGAGAGAGAAAGGGGGAGAGAGAGAGAATGCCCTGTTTTATAGTGGCACACTGGGATTGGTGGCCTCTCTGTCTTTCCAAATGGACACTTCCATGCACAAAAATGATTGTCTAGAGATGAAATATTTAGAACATTTTAACCAGCCCTGGGGAAAGAAATTGTGTATGTATATGAGGGAGGGAGGGAGAGAGGGAGGGAGGGAGGGAGGGAGGGAGGGAGAGAGATGAGAGAGAGAATGAAAATCAAGTTGCAAGCCAAAATCTACAGTGGAAAGCCTCAAGAAGTGCATTTGAGATTAGCAGGGGACCTTTGGAGAATTATGTGAGTTACAGCTGCCCAGGGCCTAGAGATTACTGGATTCTGTCTACCAGAAGATGCCCTTTTCAAGCATTGGGACATCTTCTTGTGACTGTTTACTAAACTGAACCCTTTTTTTGGCTTTTCATTGGAGCTGCTGCAGATCATCAGCTCCATGTTTCCATGGGGGGTAGCTAACTCAGGCCAGCTTTTCACTGCCCAGATGCATCCAAAGACTGCAGGCATAGCCATTTTGAAAAGAATTTTTAGGCTGCCAGCATTGTTCCCATTTCAGGTCTTTAGTTATTGCAGGCACCCTCAAATTCTTAATTTTATTCTCCTTGGGAAGACAACAAGGCTTGCGCCCTGCAGCTGGCAAGTCCTCCCCACCAAATACTTTGATCACTGTAAGTTCTAGAACAGTGTTCTAGGGCCTGAAGGGCACTGCCCAACTGAAAGTGGCCAGGAGGGGCAGCTACTTTTACTGCAGTTGACGAAGTACATTATCTGATTAAATAATGCAATAAACGTACTTACCAAATATTTCCCCTCCGCTTGCGTATTCTGTTACTAGATAAATCATCCGCTCCGTCTCCATAACCTGGGCAAGGACAAAAAAATGACAGATAAGGAGAGTGCCCAGGATAAAAGGAAGTTGCACTAATTGGACATCTCTTTTGTGGTTTGCATCTCTGACACACAGAAGCACTTTCATCAAATTAGAAGCACCCGGCGGCTGCGCTCAAGTGTGCAAGGCCAGCTGGGGACAACCACTAGGAGCGTTAAACATGGAACAAGTGAGAGAGATGGATGGAACTTGGGTTTGGAATTCTGGAAGTGGGCTTTGAAAGATACCCTTTCCCAGGCTGAGAGAGTCCTGTTCACTTGCTCTACATTTCTCATTCTGTGTGGCCAACATGGTTCTAAAGGTGCTTTCACAAACCATACTATAAATGCCTTTTGGTCACTAATGCATCTTTAAAAACACACACACTTGTGAATGTGGCTTATGAAGCCTCTAAAGCAGTGTTCTCCAACCTTGGGTCCCCAGATGTTTTTGGCCTACAACTCCCAGCATGGCATGCTGGGAGTTGTGGGCCAAAAACATCTGGGGACCCAAGGTTGGAGAACACAGCTCTAAAGGATGGATCAGTCATGTTTATTCACATTATAGTCCCTAGAACTGGGACACTGGATTTGAATCTGCTGGATGTTTCAGCTGGTAGAAAGATTGATCCCAACATTCTGTTTTTTGAAAGGCTAGATTCTCTATGCAAGGCATTTTCAAAGTTGCTTTTAAGTTCCATCACTGACCTCCCGCAATTCAAATAACTCAACGAACTACAGGCTCACCAGCAAGAGAGCAGGGCTCCTTTGCAGAGGCAAGAAACACCCTTCAAGCAAGTCAAACATCTCAACCGAAGAGGCAACTGGGTTGGCAGTTTGCTCTGGTGGTTCCTCCCATTCTACAGAAGCAAGAAATTTTGCAGGGCCCAGCAGGGGCTTTGTTAGGCCTGGGCCAAGAATCTGTTTCTAAGAGCCCTGAATGCCCATTGGTGCCAATGGAACATTTTTTCGACGCCTAATTGACATGCTTAGTTCCATGGGGGGTTGCAGCTGGGGAGTGAAGGCGCAACCATCCTCTCCCCACATGGTGCAACCCCCCATTCCCCCCCATGCCAATTAAGCTTAGTGCCAGCAGAAGATATTTCTCTAACCTTAATTGCCATGATGGGGGGGGGGGGTCCAAGAAGGCACAGCTGGGGGGGGGAAGTTAACCCTCCCCCTCCCTGCATGCTGTGACACCCAAACCTCTCCCTGCTGCCTCCATTGGTGCCAACGGAAGCTTTGTTTTGAAGCATAATTGCATGAGTGGGGGCGGTTTTCTTCTGGGAGAGAAAAAGAGGGAGAAACGACAGAGAAAAATGAGTGGGGAAGAAAGTGAGGGGAAATGTGATTACTGCCCTCCTAAAAGAGTAGATAACCTGGGCAGGACAGGGTGAGGGAAAAGTCACAGGTCACCACCACACGCAGCAGGGATGGGCACACATGGCCTGTAATGCACCCCCATCCTTTTTTGCAGCCCCCACCACCCGCAAATTTCCATCACTGCATCGCTGTGCTGATGGCGAGTAACAAGCTGCACTTCTCCTTTAGGACCAGGCGCGCAGGCAGCCTTGCTTCCCACCCCCACTCGCAAATTTGCATTAAAACAGGGCATGGGCTCCCCCTGGCTCCTTGTTGTAAAGAGAAAATGCACCTTTTCCCCTCACCAGCAGCAACTCAGCAGTGGTGACTGTGGCAGCGGCAGCGGGAATGTGTGTGTGCGGGGCCTGTAGTAGGTTCCAGGGTTCAAAAGTCGGGCCCCGGGCCCCCTGGAGCTGCCCACCCTGGATGCAGAGAGACTCCCCAGAAACCGCGGAGCACAGCCGTCCTCCCAGCCGCTCAGCCTCCACCTGCCTCCTTGTCCCCTTCCTGTTTCCAGGCCCCTCAGTCTCCTCCACACTGCCCAGTCCTTGCTCCATCCTTCTCAATCCCCACCCCAAAACTGCCTGTTCCTTTCTCCTTCCTTCCAGCCCCCCCTCTCCCCCTCCTAAACCTCTTCCTTGCCCCCCTGCCTCTACCTCCTGTGTCCCACGCTCCAGCCCTCACTCCTCCCACCAGCCAGCTGCCCCTCCCCACACACACACACGCACCATGGAATTGTGGATACATTTATTTTATTTTTTATTTTATTTATGGAGGTAATGATGGCTGATGATAATTAACTGAAGAGGAACTGATTAAATTTTGGAGCAGGATCTGGCTGGGAATGATGAAATTAATTTGGGTTGATCCAAACTGGCTTGCTTTTGAATTAGTTCTCTGTCAAATTTTTAAAACTCCATTTTGGTGCAAAACTTGCTATTTTTAGTGGGGGTTAGAGAGAGAGAGACAAAAAAAGATATGTGAAAAAACCTTTCAACCACTCTTTCTAACACTTTTTCCACATCTGTTCAGAGCCGTTGCAAATTAATTGAAATTGAAAAGGAACTACTGATTTGGGGGTAGGGTGCAAACTAATTAAAGAATTCATTTTATTTGGTGTGATTTGGATGGGACATTAATTGGCAGGCTTTGCTGTCTATGAATATTTTTTTTTAATCCTAGTAATTATTTGCGGATAGAGAGATATAATTAGGATACACAGATTTATGTCCCGTGGGCTTTCAAATGTCTAGCAATGCCCTGGGGTTCAGAGAAAAGAAATACACCCAACTAAAAGCTGCTTGCTGAACAAAACACCCGTGGCTCTTTAGGCAAATGGTGTATTGCAGTTGGATATGGGCCACAGAGCCACCATCCACTCCAGGCTCATTCAGTCTGCTGGAAACTGCAGCAGAGAAGCCACTGGGCAAGTTGCTGGTAGCCACAAGGCACCTTCTAACCAAGATCCAACGAGGGGAGGCTGACAGGGATGCCAACGCCTCACTGTGCTGGGCACACTGAGCTGTCACGGAGTGCTGGGCTGGAGTGCCCAGGGATTGGTTGAAGCCAAGACAACAAGGCAGGAAGGTTTTTCTTGCAGCCAGTTCCCCAAATATGCTATCTGCACCGGCACCCAGAAAAGGCCGCTGGGAAGACGAGGAGACGGAGTGAATGAGACTGCTGCTGCAAGCGGCGGTGGCGGCACAGGCGGGCTGGTTTCCAAAGCGAACTGCTCATGCTCTCTCACTACTTGGCATGACACAGGGAAGAGGACTGGGTCAGGTGGCCAGCAACCGTTTTACTGCAGTGCCCTCCGAGTGACACACTAGCACTGTGGGAGGCACTTGTCCGTGGGGTCATCCCCACGGACAAGAGTTTTAAAGGCTGCAACGTGCTTTAAGGACTGAAATCCAACAAACCTTTCCTGTAGAACTGGCACCCATTAAACACGGCAGGAACACCATGGGATGCATCCAGCAGGACAGAGTGCTTCCAACAGCACTCCCGCTGCATTTAAAGGGCACCACAGCTGTGGGCTATGCCAGGGTGCATGCTCTCCTCTTGCACGGGGGGTGGGGATTATGTCGAAATGGACGCATGGTCAATTATGGAATCTAAGCACTAGCCAGCCTGGAGATCCCTCTCCCTGAACCTACTTATTGATTAGCAGGGCAGAGAAAGCATTTAGCCAGGCATGAGTTATGTTTTAGCCTGTTGTCTGCAAACGGCCCTGGAAACCGATGTTGGAGGGTGGTGTAGACGTTCATCAGAGAAACCACATTTGGGCTCTGACATGTCACTAAGGGCAGTCCTTTTGCTTCTGAGAGAGTGGGAGGAGCTACTGGGGAACAAGCAAGCCCCTGAGGATCCCCATCAGTAGGTGCTCCAGCTCAACCCAGCTGGATACTGCCACTTCTGCACACTTAGGGGTCATTTCTTATGGGCTGAGTGCTTCTGCACACTTTCGCAAGATGTGGGGATGGCGATACCGAATGCTGCTCTTAACATTCCAGGAACCAGAATTCCTCTGTCAAAATCGAAGCCTGTCAGAGGTTGTCTTTGGTTTCCGCCTGTTTTCTGTTAATTGTCATAGGCAGCCTCAGAGTGCAACCACACCGCTCCTCGAAAAGCACCCAATGAACGTGAGCTGTGAGCAGCCTGTTGACAGGCCTTGGAGGAGGGGAGACATGACTGTGGATTCTGGGACGGCTCATCTTTAGCATTGTAATGTGCATTCAGTTGACAAAAAACTTATCCTCCCAAGAGGTGCCTGGGAGGCCTTCAGCAACACACACTGCAAATGCCACACCACTCTGTCAGTTCTTGGTCTACACCAGCATTCTCCAACCTTGGGTCCCCAGATGTTTTTGGCCTACAACTCCCAGCTATGCTGGCTGGGGCATGCTGGGAGTTGTAGGCCAAAAACATCTGGGTACCCAAGGTTGAAGAACACTGGTCTACACATTTAGAATAGAGGATGACTTGCCAGGAGTTAACATGACTCTGTAGGCTTGCTTAGCCCCATCATTACGTACCATGGTCTTTGTATTTATTTATTTAAATTTATATTTATGCCCCGCCTTCTTTCCTGCAAGGAACTCAAGGCAGCTTACATAATAATCCTCCTCTCCATTTTATCCTCACAACAACCCTGTGAGGTAGGTTAGGCTGAGAGTCAGTGCCTGGCCCAAAGTCACCCAGTGAGTTTCATGGCCGAGCGGGGACTAGAACCCGGATCTCCCGAGTCCCCAGTCCAACACTCTCACCACTATGCCACACAGGCCCTTTACTACCAAAGCTCAAGGTTGCTAATTAGCACGGACCTTGGGGGAGGACACACAACCCCAGTTACGCAGCATTCATACCTGATACAATCTGATGATGTGTGGGTGGCCGAGCATCTTCATAATCTGAACTTCTCTGAATATCTTCTTGAGGTTCTCTTCATCCAGCTGAGTCTTATCAATAATCTTTATAGCAACCTGAAAGGGGCCAGCAAGACAGGCTTTTAGGAAACACAGCATGAGAATGGCCAGTAGAATCAAGAAGCATCACTGCTCCTTAAAGCAGAGGTGACCGTTCACAAGGCAGGCATCGGTCCAGCTGAGGCACTGCAATGACTGAACACACAAAGCTGCCTCAGACCAAGTCAGGCCATTACTTCCTCTAGCACTGTAGCCTCTATTCCCAACTGGCAACAGTTGTCCAGGATCTCAGGCAAAAATGGCCTTTCCCAGCCCTGTACCCATGATGGAGATGCCAAGGACTGAACCTGTGACCTTCTGCATGCTCTGCACAGAGCTATGGGCCTTCCCACCTGCTTACTGGGTCAAGGAAGATGTTCCACAGTGTGTCTGTGGCATCTCATATCAACCAACCTTGCTCCTTGGGTGCTGGATGGGTGAAAAGGAAATAGGCTCCACAGACAGTTCCAAAGACTTTGAAGACATTCCTTTTACAACTGAACAAACGTAACACAGGCAATCCCAATAAAGCTTCTCTCCACCCAGAGGAGTAGATCATTTAAAATCCAAAACATACAAGTTACTAGAGGCATGGCCCAGTCACTAGCTCCATCTTGTGGAGCCACTGTCCAAAAGCATTGACCATCTAGTATCCATGCTTTACCATCTTAGCCTACAAGACTGTTGGATCAGGATAGATAGATAGATAGATAGATGATAGATAATTCTAACATTTGCCCAGCAAAACCATGTAGTAATCTCCTGGTTGTAGCCCTATGCTTTGTTTCCAATAAGCATGCCTCAAGTATCAGCCCCTCTCCAAAGCATGTGCGATCAATGTCCTATTTCAGTGATGGCGAACCTATGGCACGGGTGCCACAGCTGGCACGCAGGGACCTCTCTGTGGGCACTCGAGCCATTGGTCACCAGATCGCAAAAAGACTGTCCCCTTCTGCAAAACACTAATGATTTTGTTCTTTCTCACAGTGTGGAACAGTGATTTTATTCTAGAATTCCTGTTACAGAATTCTTTTCTACATTGTTATCACATTTAAAAGATTTTGAAGAATGATGCACAGAGCATGGCTTGGATGTAAAGCCCTAACAGTTGACCTGAGTGCTGCATTCCCTTCAGGCTATGTGTACAATGTAGTACTATAATAATTTTTTGAGTTGATTTTTTTTTCAACAAAAAACTGTTTGTATCATTGAAAGCTCTGTTATTGTGTTTTTCTTTTAAGACAAAATGTTAATTAGTTGGACAACTGTATGAGTGTTTTTCTAAAACTAAAACCTCGGTATTCAGGTTTAATTACAGTGTTGGCACTTTGAAATAAATAAGTTGGTTTTGTGTTGCAGTTTGGGCACTCGGGCTCAAAAAGGTTCGCCATCACTGTCCTATTTTAACCAGTTCTGTGTGCCATTTCAAGGTAAGAGTGTCACTGATCATCATGGAATGGCCAGAGGACAGCTCTAAAAGTATGTTTCCATTTATTTCACTGGTGCAACATCTACAATCGAGGGGAATCTTGCCTAGTCCCGTACAGATGCAGGTTTCCTAGACCTAAGCCAAATCGCAGGCACTTAGTTTATGGTAAGCATGGAGTATCTTGAGCATAATTCCCACCTTTGCCTCCCAAAGCTAAAACTTCACAGCAGACAACAAAGCAACACTGACAGGCAAGCTGTGGGAATGGACAAACAGAAATAGCCAGTGATGGATGGTGCCTGCCCAGAGGAATCCACTGCCCAGAGGAATCCGCCCCGTCCATCCACTGCTGCTTTCTCAAGTCCCTTTCCTGGGAGTGCATGTGTCCCATTCCGCACTGACAAGTGTCCTGGCCAAGGCATGTTCTCCAGTGTTTGAAGCCACCTGTTTACATGCCTGTTTACCCATCACCATGGAGACGTTCAATTCCACGTGAAACCCAAGTCAGTGCTGCTTTCATGGCACAAATGGAGCAAAGCCTTTCGTTCATGGCCAGGGAAGAAGAGTGAGCACAGCAGTTCTCTTTCTTGTTGCTCAGCCAGCAAAACATTTCACCAGTCAAATTTTCACCCCTAACACACCATCCCTGCCTGAAATGCAGAATCGTATCTCACGGTGCCTCTTCTCAAGCCTCCCTTCACCTACTCCCACCTCTTTCATGAATTGCCCTTTTCTTTGTGAGCAAGTCTCTTCTAGCACCTGGCAAGCACTGTCCCAAGCACATGTGCCAGCAGGAGGTATTCTCAACCCTGTGGCACGGAAAAGCAGCACTGAATAGGTAGGAAGGCAAGAGGGCAAGAGGGAGACTGGAAGCAGCTCACTTCTCTCCCCGCCCCCGCCATAATAAGCTTTGTTAAAGGTTCAAAGAAGCAAGAGAAGACCATGTGCAGGTTGTCAGCCACCCAACTAGCCAAAATTAGGGGCTGCTGGAGGGGGCCTTCTAGCTCAGCATCAGTCACCCAGCTTGGAGAGCAACCTAATAGAGTCATCTTCAGGTGACGACTACACCACAGAATTCAGACAACCTCCAACACAACTGCTGCTCCCATTATAAATACAGTCCAAGTTGGTGGCCATCACTACATCTTATGGTAGCAAATTCCATAGTTTAACTATGCCCTGTTTGAAGAAATACTTCCTTTTATCTGTCCTGAATCTCCAACCAGTCAGCTTCATGGGATGACCCTGTAAGCTAATATTATGAGAGAAGAAGAAAAACATCTCCCTATCCACTTTCTCCACACTATGCATAATTTTATACACTTCTATCATGTCCCCCCCTAACTCATTCTTCTAATTTAGAAAGCCCCAAACATTGCAAACTTTCCTCATAAGGAAAGTTTGGTTGCCCTTTTCTGCACCTTTTCCAACTCTACAATATCCTTTTTGAAGTGCAGTGTCCAGAACTGTACACAGTATCCTACATGTGGTCACAGGCCAGGACTTACTTACTTACTTACTTACTTATTTATTTATTTCATTCATGAATCGCTCATCTGGCCAGACATCCGGCCACTGAGCGATGTACAATGCAATCAAATACAGGCGGGGGGGGACACACACACACACACACATAATTGTATAAAACACTATTAAAAATCCTAACCCACCCCATATTCCCGCCTGAAAAGCCACGTTTTTAATGCCTGGCGGAAGCTAATCAAAGAAGGGGCATGGCGGAGGTCACTGGGAGAGAGTTCCATAAATTGGGGGCTGCCACAGAAAAGGCCCTCCTCCTAGTCCCCACCAGCCTGGTTTCTCTGGCTGATGGGACAGGGAGAAGGCCATCCGTGGCGGATCTTGTTGAGCGGCCTACTTGATGTTGCTGGAGGCGCTCCTTGAGATATACTGGACCGCAGCCGTACAGGGTTTTAAAGGTCAACGCCAACACCTTGAATTCGGCTCGGCAAACAACTGGTAGCCAGTGCAATTCTTTGAGCACCGGAGTGATGTGAGCACGCCGGCGGCTGCCTTTAACCAGGCGAGCTGCTGCATTCTGTACCAGCTGCAACTTCTGAACCGTCTTCCAGGGTAACCCCACGTAGAGCGCATTACAGTAGTCCAGGCGAGAGGAGACCAAGGCATGAACCACTGATAGGAGCAGATGATTAGGAAGGTAGGGGCGCAACTGCCGTATCAGATGGAGCTGATACAGCGCCGCCCGGCTCACAGCTGACACCTGAGCCTCCATGGACAGCTGGGAGTCTAGAATGACTCCCAAGCTGCAGACCTGGTCCTTCAGGGGTAGATGTACCCCATTCAGCACCACGTCAACATCCCCATACCTTCCCTTGTCTCCCACCAGAAGTACCTCGGTCCTTGTTCGGGGTTCAGTTTCAGCATGTTCCTTCCCATCCAGGCACCCACTGCCTCCAGGCACTTGGACAGGGTTTCAACAGCCAACCTTGGTGAGGACTTGAAGGAGAGGTAGAGCTGTGTGTCATCCGCATATTGATGACAGCGCACCCCAAACCTCCTGATGATAGCTCCCAGCGGCATCAGGTAGATGTTAAATAACATTGGGGAGAGGATGGAACCCTGCGGCACCCCACAAGTGAGCGGCCGAGGGTCTGAAGCCTCCTCCCCAAGAACTACCCTCTGGTACCTTCCAGAGAGGAAGGACCGGAACCACTGCAATACAGTGCCTCCCACGCCCACCTCCTCTAGGCGGTCCAGGAGGATACCGTGGTCAACGGTATAAAAAGCCGTTGAGAGATCGAGGAGGGCTAGAAAAGAGCATTCGCCCCTATCCAAAGCCCTCCTCATATCATCCACTAAGGCGACCAAGGCCGTTTCTGTCCCATGTCCAGGCCTGAAGCCCGACTGGCATGGAAATAATCGGCTTCATCCAAATGTGCCCTCAACTGAGCCCCCACCACTCGCTCAATCAGCTTGCCCAGAAATGGCAAATTGGAGACTGGGCGAAAGTTGTTCAAATCTTGGGGATCTAAGGAGGACTTCTTTAGAAGCGGTCTTATTACTGCCTCCTTAAGGGCTGATAGCATCACTCCCTCTTTGAGGGAGGCATTCACTACCGCCCTGATCTCCCCACCCAGTTTTTCCCTGCAGCTCATAACAAGCCAGGATGGGCAAGGATCAAGCAAACAGAAGAAAGCACCTTGTCCACTCCACCAGAAGGAAGAAGCTGGAACCGATTCCACAAAACCGGACTGCCACTGGCTTCCTCCCATTCACCCACTGTGTCCACGACGCACGGAATCCCACTCCTAATCCGATCAATTTTATCTGCAAAGTGCTTCACTAAAGCCTCACAGGAGGCTTAGACTGTTCCAACGGATCTGGAGCAACTGGACCGACCAGGCTCCAGACCACTTGGAACAGCCTCCTGGGGCAACACTCCACAGACGCGATGGAGGCAGCATAGAAATTCTTCTTTGCTGCTTTCACCACCACCTGGTAGGCTGAAGATGCAGCTCTGACCTGTGTCCGATCGTCTTCAGAGTGGGATTTACGCCATCGGCGCTCTAGCCTTCTCACCTCCCGCTTCAGAGCTCGCAGCGATGGAGTAAACCAAGGTGCCGTGCGAGCTCTGTTCAGGCGAAGAGGGAGCTTCGGGGCAACTTGGTCTAATGCCCTGGTGATTGCAGCATTCCAGTCATCCACTAGGGTCTCGACCGAGCTACCATTTGCGTGCTCCAGTTCCCCAAGAGCGTTCAGGAATCCATCCGGGTCCATAAGACGCCTGGGGCGGACCATCCTAATAGGTCCCTCACCCCTGCAGAGGGGTTGTGGCACCGAGAAATCCAACCCCACCAGATAGTGATCTGACCATGACAAGGGGGTGGTGGATATACCCCCGATTTCCAGATCATTTCCCCCCTCTCCGGAAACGAAAACCAAGTCTAGCGCATGACCGGCTACATGGGTAGGTCCAGTTGATACAGGGTGCAGCTCTCAGGAAGCCATGGTCTCCATGAAGTCCCGAGGTGCCCCCATGATGGCAGCCTCTGAGTGTATGTTGAAGTCCCCCAGCACCAATAGCCTGGGGGACAGCACACGCACATCGGAGACCACCTCTAGCACCTCGGCCAGGGAGTCTGACGTGCAGCGGAGTAGACGGTACACGAGCAGAATCCCCAGACTGCCCTTTGGACCCAACCTCCAGTACATGCACTCGATAAACTTGGTCTCCCGGAGAGGGAGTCTGGTAAGGACCAAGGACTCCCGGTAGATAACAGCCACTCCCCGTCCTCCAGTCCTCGGTTGCTGGGCATACGTAAACCCAGGCGGACACAAGGCCCCAAGAGTTGGAGCAGCGGCCCTGTCCAGCCAGGTCTCCGTAATACATGCCAGGTCCGCACCCTCATCCAGGATTAAGTCATGGATTAAAGATGTTTTTTGGGTAACAGACCTGGCATTACACAGCAGCAAACGCAAGGCAGAGGAAGGAGGCACGCATTCCCCAGTTATCCCTTGGCTCTGGGCAGGCCTTGAACAAGGGATAGATATTAAGCATCGATCCCTTGTTATGTAGAAGCTATGCTGATTCTTCTTCAGCAACATTTGTTATTCTGTGTGGTCAATAAAATTATCTGCAATGATGCTTTCCAACAATTTGCTCAGAAGAGATGTTAAGCTAACTGGCCTGTAATTTCCTGGTTCTCCCCAGATCTTCATTTTAATAACTGGTGTTACATTGGCCACTTTCCAGTCCTTGAGGACAAGTTACATATTTTTGTTAAAAGATCAGCAATTTCACATTTTCAGTTTGAAGACCTCTTGGATGGATACCATCTGGCCCAGTAATTAGTTAATAAGGCCTAGAACTTCATCTCACTGTGACTATTTCTTTTTTTAGATGCCCTTCCTGAAAATGTCAATTCAGTAGTGAACACACACACAAGAAGTACACTTCCCCTGCTTCTGCTATGGGGTAGGGGAAGATTAAAATTGCATCAAGGTAACCCAGAGCTCAAAGGGCTGTTCACATGACATGCTACGGTCATGTGAACCCAGCCAGCAGGGTATATGCGAGGGTTAACCCATGGCCTGTTCTGGGGTTATTAGAGCCATGTCGTGTTGTGCAAACCTATTCTAAGTCTGCAAATTAAACCATCAAGTTTCTCTCTATAATTACACATTGACTAGCTTATTCTTCCACTTGCAAGCGCTGCCAAGCCCCTCTAAGGCTCCTGAGATTTCAGTAGGCATTACCCATTCATTTCGATTGGTAGCCCCAGGGGCTAGAAACTTACTCCTGGAAGCAGCCATCCTCTCAATGGTCTTGGGCCATGGGGCAGGCAACGGGTGACCAAAGCAGCAATGGGGAAGATTGTTTCCACCAACTGCAGCTCAGCAGGCAAAGGGCAGCCAGCCCCACATACTCCAAGGGTGCCTCAGGTTCATGCACCAGTTGACCCAGACCCAGACACTGCTCAACAAACTGGAGCACAAATCAGGCCACAATTAAGAGCTGAACTAATCCATAACAAAATTCCTTCAGCAAACTCCAAAACAAAAGCCCTGGGAAATTAACAATCCCATTGTGGGATACTAACAGCCAGCTCCCAGCAAGTACACTGCCACCAATTAGAAGAGCTTCGAAATCCAAGCTGCCTTTCCCCCCTGCATCTGCCTGAAGTTCAACCTGGTAATTTGAGAAACAAATTGCTTGACCATCAAGGTTAGCAGACTTAACAAACACTCTCCTGGGGAGGGGAGGCATTGTGGGTATGATTCTGAAGCATGAGTTCCAAGCCCCCTTGGAGGAGGTATGAGAAATGTAAGTTCACAAGTTCCAGTGCTTTTCAGCTGAACGTCACTCTGCATCTTTCAGCATTAGCAATGAAACTATGCAAGCATGGATGGCCCTTTCCAGGTAAGAGCCGGAAACTGTCAGTGCTTTTCCCTCTGCAAGGATATGACGCAGTGCCCTATAGCAGAATGCAGGAGGGGTCCAACCCTGCAGGGTCCACAGCAGGGGCTGAGCCCACTCCCTCTATGCCCAGCAGACAGCATGCCATCTCCCAGGTCCCTCTTCTCCTCTTAGAAGTCTCAGTGTTGGCTTCAGAGGCAGGCAAGAGCTCTGCTACTCATGCTCTAAAGATGGCATGAACAACAACTGGAAAGCTGTGAGAGGGAGCTGTGGTAGAACCCCTCTCACACTTGCCCAGGCACGTCATCTGTCTCATCACCTGTGCCTGCACCACTCTAGTTTTGAATTATTAGACACCCATGCTAGAGCAGTGTTCTCCAGCCTTGGTCCCCCAGATGTTTTTGGCCTACAACTCCCAGCATGCCAGCTGGGGCATGTTGCGAGTTGTAGGCCAAAAACATCTGGGGACCCAAGGTTGGAGAACACTGTGCTAGAGCATTGCCCTCTTCAAGACTGTGAGCAAAAAGATTTAATCTGTGCCAGAGGCAGCAGCACACCAACATTTCAGGCTCCTGGCTCTGGCTGACCTTGCATTGCTTTCAGGTTCTGAGAGCCCCTGTCATTATGGAACAAAAAGCCAGTGAAGCTAGAATGGCTCATTTTTTGACCTATGGTTTCCCAAAGTAGGTCAAGATGATGTGTCACTGTTGGGCTTGTCCTCCTTCAAGAGCACCAGAGTACAGACACTCTGGAGGGAGACGCTGCATCTTTCCACACTGCCATTTCATATTTCATCCAGATGGTTAGAATGGAGACTTTGAAGCACTCACAAAACAAACAAGTCAGGGATACTCTAGGCTAGGCTGCTTCATCACAGAAAATTGCTGGTGGGAGGCTCACCCCAGCACTGCCTGCTTATGAAACTGGGTGCCGATGTCCCCAGGTAGTGCTCTGCAAACCTGGAAACTGCCCCAGACAGAAAGCGTCTCATAATTAGAAAGCCTTGGCCACGTCCATTCTTATTTATTTAACAATATTTATGAATCACTTACATTACAAGATTTTTAAAGTGATGTACAAAACAATACAGTATAAGATAATAAAAAATACTGTAAATTATTATTGTATACTGTAGACAAGATTACCTTACTGGAAGTGCTTGTTGGAACAAGTACATTTTCAGTAGGCATGAAAACCCAGAAGGGTTGGCGCCTGTCTAATTTGTACTTGTAGGAAATTCCAGAGTGTGGGCTCTATGATGAGAAAGGCCCTATCCTGAGCCATCACTTCTGAAATCTTCGGCGCCACCAGGAGGGTATCTCCTGATGAGCGCAGCAACCGAACAGGCAGGTGACCTCTTAAGTATCCTGGTCCTGAGTTGTTTAGGACTTGTAAACAAGTACCCAAACCTTAAACCTGGACTGGTAACTCACAGATAGCCAGTGCCATTCCCTCAGCATAGGTGTCACACACTGGTGGTCAGCTGCTCCCATTACCAACCTGGCTGCATCATTCTACACCAAGTGCAGCTTCTGGATCAACCTTAAGGGCAGCCCCACATGAAGCACACTGCAGCAGTATACCTGGGCCAAATTCCTGGAAGCAGCTCTTCCAGTAAGGGCTTGCAGATTCCATGGAGGTAGATGGCACATTAAACCTTGCTACATTGTGCTGGGAAAGGTTTTTAGCTGCAGGAGTGAGGTGAAAGAGCACTCCCATGTCACACAAACAAAATGTGCAACTCAGCCAGGAGAGACTGTGCGGTAACAGCTCTGTGATGTTCCTATAGAGGAGCATTTTGTCTGGTTAATTAAGATATCAAATAACTGAGGATCGGACAACACATCGTTGTTCAATATTGTCAGTTCCTTTCCTCACCACCACCCCACCACCACAAAGCCCTACGTGTATTAGTCTGCTTCTAGTATCGAGCAACCATGTGTGGCTGCAAACATCTTCCCAGTCAGCCTTGTGGGTTTACGTTCTGATCTTGTAAGGCGACACAGATCAGGGTACTGCTCAGCACGCCGTGACAGACACCAGGAAGCAACCATACCCAGAAACATCTTTGTTAGATTAACAACTCCAAGAAAAACCTGGCTGACTCTCCTTCTGGATTTCCTGCTATTTAGCAAGTTAAAGTGTCAGAAGCCCAGGCCAAGACCATAGATCAACTTCACCGTGCGCTGGATTGGAGAACAGAGGTGAGCTAAGTGGAGCAAGAGCTCGGCAAAAAGAGCATGCCAGAGGCAGCAGCATCAGGCCCCTTGACAAGGAAGCCAACCAACACCTTCTTGGCACAATCAGAAAACAATGCAAACATCCTGTTTATCAGTTTTAAGTGGGAGTAATATTCAGGCAGGCTTCCCCAAAATGAATACCTCCTGGCCACACACACACACACACACACACACACACACACACACAAAGAGAAAAAGGAGAGGGAAAAGGAGAAACCTAAATCCACGCCAATACAAAGGAGAAAGAGCAGGATCTGGATTCTTCCCCTGTTCCCCCTCCCCAAGGTCATTTCTGGCTGAGAAAGCAGAAGGCCTCCACAATCCCGCAGTCTCCTAACAGTGAAGCTGAAGCCATCGAGCATTTCCCAAAAGCAGCAGGTGAAGCCACAATGCTTGCAGGCAACTACACGTCTTGTGGAAAGTGACCTTTCCCTGATCGAGCAATGGGAAACCCATGCAGGGCTGGAAAAGGAGGTGGCTCAACAGTCTAATGGGTGTGTGTACGCCCAGACAGAAACAGGCCAGCTCCATGAATGACTCTAGGCTGAAACCAGAGCTCCCAAGGAGGTGTTTCCTGGGCACTTTTTCCAGGGACAGCATGCTGCAAAGCGAAGCATCTGCCTGGCCCCTTCTCCTTGCCTTGCCTTTTTCATGGAAGCCTCTCCTCCTCTCCCCAGTAAGTTTTTCTCCAGACACGGCGACATGGGTTTCTCTTCCCCTGTCACCAGGGTTCTATTTGCCCAGGTAGACAGGGAGCAGAGGATCAAAATATCCAAGGCAGACACCCTTGCATACCCAGCATCTGAGTCACACAGGCCCGTGGAACGTTGCTAAAGCTGCAACTGTAATTCTGCTAAAGGTGCTCAGAGGCAGTCATTCGACCCAGCCTCCGCTAGGTGAACCTATGGATTTGTCCAGAGCACCATCTACTGTAGTCTTGGGTTATGGAATGAATTTCAGTTACTGCAGCCTGTGGACTTTGACAAAATACTTGAAGGAGTGCAACCAACCATGTACTAGTTCAGCCTTTGCCTTTCTTGGCTTACTACATCTAGCAGAAGGGGGTTGACCATCTGGGCGCAGGAGATACCTCATTACAAGAGAGGCTGGTCCATCTGCCTTGGAGGAGGATGTAAAGCCACTCCTAAAGAAACCCTCCTTGAACCCCAAGTATGAACCCCAAGCATCACAACTATTGGCCAGTTGAAAATTTCCCTTTCTTGGACAAGATGCTCAAGCAGGTGGATGCTATAAAACTCCAGGTGCTCTTGGACGACACTGATTATCTCTAATCATTACAACCTGGTTTTGGCACAGAAACTGCCTTGGTCACCCTAATAGATGAGCTGCACCAGGTGAAGGATAGCGAGAGTGTGATCCTGTAATTCTTTTGGATCTCGGTGGCTTTCGATAACATCAACCATGACAAATCTTCTGGATAGGCTCTCTGAGTTGGGAGTCAGGGGCATGGTATTTGGTGGTCCTGCTCCTAGCTGGGGGTGGATTCTAGAAGATGAGGTGGGGGAACTTCTGCTCAACCCCATGGCAATTATGCTGTGAGTCCAGCAGGGTTCCAGCTTGTCCTCTGTGCTTTTTCACTGTCAGTAAAAGGTGCTGGCGGCTGGGACTGCCAGTGTTCCAGGAGCACGGATGTTTCCCATCCCATCTGCTCACCTTGTTTGTGTGAGTAGCCAACAGGTGGCACTAGCTGACATCCACACTGCAAGTCACCCATACTTTAGGAGTGGGGGGGGGGGAATGAACAGCCCTGGGAAGAAAATCCTCTGGCCCCCTGCTTAGCTCCTGCCTCCAAGCCCAAAACTGTCTTAGAGAATTCCCCTTTCACTATGGCCAGCCTGCCCTTCACCCCATGTCTGTGTCGCAGAGGAAATCATCCCTAAGAACAACCAATAGTCTAGCTGAGATCAAGTTCACTGCAGGTCAAGAAAGTCAGGACACAAAGACGGAAAATTCTATTATGAAACCACCACAATCCTGGATGGAGGGTAGGGCCCCACTTGGCAAATGGAGAAAAGCTGAGGAGATTTTTTGGGCAAGCAGAGAGGGCAAAAACTTTGGCAACCTTAATGGTGATGAGGAGGAGGAGGAGGAGATCCCTGCAGCTGGTTTTATTTCTCCTCCAAGCACTCCCTCGACCCTCCCTTGCTGCTGCTTTGCTGTTTTGCCGTAGTATCAAACTACTACTGGAAGTTTCACTTTTCCTGCTCTGCAGCCTCAAATTAAATCCAGATCACGCAAGCAAAATGCAGCCATTCAAAGAACCCCGTGTTGTTTACTCACATCTGGAGCTGATTTTTATTGGCACATGCATGTAAATTTCAGCTGGAGAAAAGACTCTGAACTTAGACACTTTTGTTGGTGACCTTACATAACAAATGCCGGACCGGCACTGGGCAATGTTTGCCGCCTCAGGTCTCAGGATCACACTGGTGCACATGGTTTCCAAGCACCCTCTCACTACCTCTGGCTTTGGACTGAGTGCCCCAGCCACTCATGTGCATTCACAAGGATGCCTTGGCTCTCTCAACCACAGTGCCTCCCTGGCCTGCCATCTGTTCCTCTGACCTGCTTGCAAGCTGAAGTGGAGGTCATACATTTTGCCTCTAAATCGCAGAGTCTAAAAGCTCTGTTTGGCCTGCATCAGTGCTGCACCAGTCCCACCACAAGTAGGATTGTTTTTAAGGCACACTAGACTGGTTTGGGGCTCCGTTCTACCCCACCTTCCCAACAAGGGCTGGAAAGCCTGCAGCGATCGTGAAAGAAAAAAGTTCCGTTTCGGGAGCAGCAAATTTAGGCCTCCTGAAAAGGCAGCCTACTGACTGCTCCTAACCCAACTGCTGTGTTCTCCTCTGAGGGGGTGGGCGCATTTAGTGACTAACAGGGTGGGAGCTGCAGTCTCAGAGTCTTTCTGGATAAAAGGTACCAAATGCAAAGCTGTTATTTCCTGTGCCTGCCCCAGCCCACACTGTCACACTTCCTGCAAGCCTGCAATTTGCAGGCACAGGGAAAAAGACACAGACAGACAGACAGACAGACAGACAGACACACACACACACACACACACACACACACACAGAGTGTCAAGGCAGTCCAAGTAGAAGCCCTTGGCTTACACCGCCAAATCCTTCCTGCACGGAGCCCACTGTACTATTTAACCCTTTTAGTGGGCAGTGCATTCCAAATCAGGAGAATGAGGGTACGGTACTTGACTTCTCCTACCAGCCAACCCTGGGCCAATGTTCTTGCCTTCCCTTAGCAAAAGGCACAAGCTGCCTAGAGAGCACACTGCCAACCTGGAGCAGGGAAAAGCCCCCCCCCCCCCCCCCCGGCTCCCTTCCTTACACATTCACAGCCTTCTTCCCACTCAGGTGGCACAGACTATCAGCAGAGGTCACCATTCAGTCCAGGGGTACAGCAGAGAAAATACTAAGCGGGTTATCAACTACTATAGTTCAGATCCATCAGTTCTGCTTGCTCTGGGAAATGGATAGGAGGTGGTCCGTCCTTCCAAGCAGCACAAGCATCCTCCCCTTTCCTGAAACTTCTGCTTATTCAAGTCTTGGGGTCATTTAATTCAGGGAAAAGACAGCAGAGCCCAGATTTGTGGGTGATTGGAAAGACAAGCCCACTGCCTGTTACCAGGTGCATGACACACAGCTAAGCTGTCTACATTCAGTTGGTTTAGATGTACCATAAGCACTCTGAGCACAAAAGAGCTCCAAGCACCTACAGCTCCAACAACAAAGAGTCTTTGGGAAGCAGTTTGAGTGGAGAGGATAAGAATTTAAGGATATTTGGGGTTTATGTTTGGAATATGTGTTAAAAGGGGGGAAAGGGAGTATGCCCTGTCAAGATATGTTGTATTTTTTGAATAATGAACAATTATAGAGATATTGTATTATTCGGTCCCGTGGTGATGGGAGCACTATATAAGTTATATGTGTGTGTTATTTTCTTTGTATTGTTGAAAATTTTTTAAAATAAAAATATTTAAAAAAAAAAGAAGAAAAAAGAATAAGTTTCGCTCAAGCCACCCACCCCTTTCCTAAGAACTCCACCATGAATGAAGGGTATCCCGGGACGTGCTATCCAGGACTGCATCATGTGGGAGGAAACTGGGACTCCAAATCTGCACATCTTCAAATTGCTTCTTGGAGATGAGCTTCTCCACCTCCTCATTCCATGCAATTCCCACAGAAAGTGCTCCCTACAAGTCCTTCCTTCCTGGCATTAAGTCTCATTTCTGCATACAACTATTCTGCCGAGCCCAAGACCTAATATTGTTGAAAGGTAACAACCTACATGGACCAGCAAGGATGGGGTAGAGAGAGAATGCCCTCTGACATACGTAACTGAATCAGTGTTCCCTTGGGAAAAGTCTGATGCTATGCACGTTTAAACACCACTTGAATCCAGACGGAACATCAACTAACTGCTGTTGCAAGTCCCCAACTCCCTATCCCAAAGTTATTCAGGTTTGAAATATAGGACTTTAAGAACTCTTAGGGTCAGGTATTTGACTGGTAAACCAGTCAAATACTGGTAAACCAGTCAAAGTTTGGTCAAGCATTTTTAAAGCATCAATTTTCTTAGAACAACATGATACTTTAATTCATGCACAGGTTTGATACTTCTGCTAATTACAAGAACGATTTATTTATTTATTATATTTATACCCCGCATTTTTTCCTGCAAGGAACCCAAGGCGGTTTACATAATAATAATCCTCTTCTCCATTTTATCCTCACAACAACCCTGTGAGGTAGGTTAGGCTGAGAGTCAGTGACTGGCCCAAAGTCACCCAGTGAGTTTCATGGCCAAGTGGGGACTAGAACCCAGATCTCCCAAGTCCCAGTCCAACACTCTAACCACTAGGCCACACTGGCTCTCAAAACAAGTCTCTCTAGAAATTCTTATAATGGAAAAACAGATTGGTTAACTTTTGTTGTGAAATGATGACATTAATTTTAAAAGAATGTAATGAATATCATAACTTTTAACAATATAAAGTAAGTTTTCTAGAAATGTGAATGATTCACTGAACCATTCTTCTCTTTGGCTTTTATCTTAGAACAGCAGGGTCACCCTCCAGTTATATTTTAAAAAATAAAAATGCAATTTAAAAAGTGACCCCTTGCCATGGTGATTGCTTGTGTTCCTATCTAGCAGATGTCCACTAGAAACTTTGCTGCAGAGTGCAGGAGCAAGCAGCCCTCACACCTGCCCTTACTAACAAACAACACTGCCACAATTCCTTTTTTTTTTTAAAGGTAAGCTGCCAGTGGCATTCTTTGCTTCATGAAATGTTTAACAATATTTGACTGCAGCCAAAAAATAGGCAGCCATCTGACAATATCTGACAATTGACCAACATGCCAAACCTAAGCACCCTTCTTCTGATCTGTAATTTTCCACAGGAGGCCAGTTTTCCAAGGAAACCAACGGCACACTGGGGAGGGTGGCCGAGAGGCACAAGGAATGCCAGCAGCAGTAGAGCCAGTGTGGCAACTCACAGCCACTGAGCAGCAAGGTGGACCTTTCTGAAATTCCTTGGTCTGACTCACCTCCCCCTCCCTACCCCCAAACTGTAAGTTCCATATTTTTACTATGACAACTGTCACACTTTGCATTGGTTCAGACAGTTGTGAGAACCCTATCAGGAATAGGACACATCACATATGTGGAACAGCTTGAAGTAGAGTCTCTAGTGGCCTCCTGGTTTAAGAGTTACCCTTTTACCTGCAAGGAAGGAAGTTGCAAACCAGAAGACACAAGGTGATACATTCAAGAACCCCAAACCTGGCTCTCATCCAAGGCACTGCACTTTTACTCTAATCCAGTGTTCTCCAACCTTGGGTCCCCCGATGTTTTTGGCCTACAACTCCCAGCATGCCCCAGCCAGCTGGGGCATGCTGGGAGTTGTAGGCCAAAAACATCGGGGGACCCAAGGTTGGAGAACACTGCTCTAATCTCTTTAGGCTAGTTACAGAGAACTTGATTCCGGAGATGGTTGCCTTAGCCTTAGAATCATAGAAAAGTAGAGTTGGAAGGGGCCTACCAGGCCATCGAGTCCAACCCCCTGCTCAATGCAGGAATCCAGGTCAAAGCATCCCCGACAGATGGCTGTCCAGCTGCACCTTGAATGCCTCCAGAGTGGGAGAGCCCACCACCTCCCTAGGTAGTTGGTTCCATTGTCTTATGGAACCAACTACCTAGGGTTGGTTCCATAACACATTTCCTTGAATGCTAGGAAATCAGTTTGTGAGCCAAAGAGCAAAACCTTCGTTTGTGCCAGGGAGTAAGGGGGGAGGGAGTACAGAGAAAGTAGAAATACACTGGAGTGAGCTCCCTCCTATTTCACCTGTGGCTGGGAAGGTCTGACTTAACCTTGGCCTGCCAGGGGGATACAACTTTTCAACATGGGGGTCCACCATGGTTATCCCAAAGCATGCCTACCATTGTGCATTACCACACAGCCTGTGCTGTTTGCAAAGCCCACACACATTTTGGGTGCCTCTGGGACCCAGCAAGGGGCTTGCATGAGCCAGTTCTCGCACCCCCAGAGCTCCACCATGCAATCCCACTGTCACACACACAGTTCTGCCCATTTTCTTTCTTGACTAGGCAGCCCAATTACCTCTCACCTGGCTTCTCCGTGCCCTTGCCCTTGTGCAGGGATCCCAATAAGTCCCCTGCCCTTATCAGAGCCTTGCAGGCCTGAGATCCAGTGAAGATCCCACACCCACCTTGGGTCCCCAGATGTTGCTGGCCTTCAGTTCCCAGCATACCCAGCCAGCATGGCTAATGGCAAGGGATTTTGGGAGCTGTAGTCCAGCAACATCTGGGGACCCAAGGTTGGAGAGCCCTGCCCTAGAGGGACTTCCTAGTCACCTCTTGACGGAGTCTGCTCCCATCAGTGCCCGAACCACTTGTGTTCACTACCACCATGACTACACCAGATGCACTTGCTCTGGGAAAAGACTGTCAGAATATCTTTGGTACTCCAGTAAGGACAGCATAAAAGGACAGCATAAACCCAGTATGACGCAAATGGATGAAACAAGCATTTTAATCAAGGAAACGCAAACACAGAAAGGTCTAGCAGAAAGCAGATGATCCAACCGGAGCTGTTCCATCCTCCAAGCTGCCTTTTCCCACACATGTACCAAAGTACACATCATGGCACGTGGGAGGGAAGATGAAAAACAGCTCACATGTGTTCAGCCCTGAACCTCTGAGGGGGAGAAAGAAAGATGGGGGGGGGGACAGCACAGACGTCACCGGGGTGCTGTGATCCTGCAGAAGGCCAGGTTGCCTGGAAACCAAAAAGGAAAGGGAGAAAGCCATTTCTTCAGCAGCAAACTGCTTTTTACAAGCAGAGCTTAGATCAAAGAGCTAACACAGATGTCAATTAGGGAAACCCAGTTGGGCTTGAAGAAGGCAATACTGAAGTACATGCAACCTGCCCTGCGGGGGAGCAGTATGGGGTAGAACGTGCATGTGTCGGGCAGAATACCAACTGGAACATCTTTAAAGCAGTCTAGCAAAACAGGATTAAAAACTACAATATTCTGCTCCTTACCAGCTGCCAGTTGAAGAAATTCTGCAGGCTAGACTTCCTGCCCATGGCATCTTTTTTTGTGCGGAGCAAAGGAATGCTCAAATGGAGGGTTGGAAGTATATGCCGAGTTGCTAGAAGCTGGCATCGAATTTCAGAAGCTAGACCTGTATAAGTCTGAATAGTTTAAAACTAATTTGACTCCAGTATAAAAATCTGATTGTTAAGAGTCTTGCTAGGTTTTTGTGTAATCAGACTTCAGCCATAGCTCTACCAGAGAGGTCGCTGCAGCCAAGTTACTGGATCTGGATCTGGATCTGCTAAAGACAGGGAGGGGAGAGCACCCGGGAGCCCATGGAGGAAGCCGCAGCGCACACCGTGAAGAGCCCCTTCCCAGCACAAAAGGCCTGTGCGGTGACCAACACACTACACTGACAGCTGAAGAGGTCACACTCCTTCAGCATTAGAAGCAGCAGTGCCTGTACATGATTGTTATGAAAGGAAGAGTGGTGTTGTTTGTCCGCATAAACACTTTTAACCACTTGCAGCAAAAGCACTTCACGAAAACCAAGTGATTTCATTGCACAAGTGCCAGCAAGTCCAGAGTGAAAGCAAAATCTGGCTGCGTCCAGTTGCCTACGGCTGCCAAAATTTTAGTGATAAAATATCACATTAACAGCGATGTGCTCTCATAAAATGGAGGCTGTTCAGTCACAAAGTGGCTCCTGCTACTCACCCAGAACCAGAAGCCAGCAGGAGCAGCATTTGTGCCAAACATTGCAGCTACTGTAGCCAAGACATTTTCCCTGCCAGCCACGGGACCCACTCACGAGATAACCTGTCTTTTAATGAACATGTTTCTTAGATTACCAGGCTTTGTGCTGCTGCCAGTGGCATTGGAACCCAGCACGGCTGCTACGCACTGGCACGACATGAGAGAGAAGCTGGAACGTCAGGCAGAGTTGCTTAGCAGCTTAGGAGAGTCACATGTTGCCAAAGCAGCAGCAGCAGCAGCAGCAGCAGCAGCAGCAGCTCTTGCCTTGAGAACACAGCACGCTGAGAATTGCCAAGAACCCCCAGGAAACAGTTCCAACAATGCTGAACCTGGGGGCCCAAATTCGCCCAAGGCTGCTGAACAAAGGGGATGGGAGTGACCGAATAAGTCACTGTCAACTATGCCTAGCGCAAGGAATACACAATCTAGTAGACTTGGAGTTCACAGAAGGTGACTCAGTGATGAAAAGTTAAAAGGAAGTCTTGTGTTATTGTTTTAAATCTAGATTCTGCACCAAAACAGCATGTGGCTAAACTGAATAGAAGTTTCATACTAAATAAATCAGCCTACTTTGCTTAAGTTGCATATATTCCGATTTGCCTCTATTAACCACAGGGAGGGACAAAGAGCTGCCAACAACACTGAAGGCTCTGCCCCTTGCAATGCTCACTTCTAAGATTCCTCCAGGCACTGCTGACATGTGCTCAAACTCATCTTGGAAGTCATTAGGGCCAAAAACTTGCCTTTGTCTTTTAGATTGTAAGCCTGAGGGCAGGGACCATCTAATATTAATCTTTGTAAGCCACTCTGGGAGCCTTTTCCGGCTGAGGAGCGGGGCAAAAATGCTGTAAATAAATAAATAAATAAAATGAAAGACAAGGTTCTCCAGATAATAAATTCTACACCCAATAACAAACTCCACACTTGCCCAGCATGAACAGGTGTGTTTGGCATTCTCACAGATCTGCACAAAGAACTTGGCTGCGCAATGAGAACAGCCATGATGGATCAGACCAAAGGCCTCTCTAGTCCAGCACTCTGTTCCTGCAATGGCCAAACCAGATGCTTAGGGAAAGCCCACAAGCAGCACTTGAGCACAGGAGCATCCCTCTTGCTCATATCCCCCAGCAACCGGTATTGAGAGTCATACTGCCTTCAATATTTGAAGTAATATACAGCCATCATGACTAGTAGCCACTGATGGCCTTATCCATGAATTTGTCTAATCCCCTTTTAAAGCCATCCATAGCGAATTCCATAGTTTAACCATGTGCTATACGAAGAAGTCCTTCCTCAATCTCCCTCCATTAAGCTTTATTAGATGACATTGAGTTCTAGGATTAGGAGAGAGGGAAGAAAATGTCTCCCTACCCACTTTCTCTACATCATGCATACGTTTACAGTCAGTCAGTCAGTCAGGCGATCGAGTCGTGACCGAGTAAGATTGTCTTCCAGGATAAAAAAGAAAATTTACAAAAAGGAGATTTTAAAAGGAGGAGAATTCTAAAGAAAATTGTGTAGACTCTAGCGATGGGTCCGTAAGTGACTGTGGAGGCCAATTCTAGATCCACGCAGCTTCCCACAGTGAGGACACAGGTTACCAGATGGAAGATGGTTCTGTGAGGGATTCATTTGACGTGCTTTTCGCTTAGCACGTTTCTCCCTTTCACCTTGCACTCGAGCTTCTTTAAAGTCCATAGAACCTTTGTGAAAGGCCAGCCTCTAGTTAGATCGTTCATGGGCCAGAGCTTCCCAGTTTTTGATGTTTATATTGCATTTTTTTAGATTAGCCTTAAGAACATCTTTAAACCTCTTATATTGACCACCGATATTCCGCTTTCCATCCTTGAGTTGGGAATAAAGTAACTGCTTTGGGAGACGGCAGTCAGGCATTCGAACAACTTCAGTCGGTCCACTGAAGTTGGCGTTGAAGGATCATTTTTTCAATGCTAGTAGTCTTTGCTTCTTCCAGTACACTGACATTTGTTCGCCTATCTTCCCAAGTAATTTCGCAGGATTTTCCGGAGGCAACGTTGATGAAATCTTTCAAGGAGTTGGAAGTGACGTTTATAGATAGTCCATGTTTCGCAGGCATACAATAAAGTTGGTAATACAATGGCTTCATAAACCAGTGTTTTGGTCTTCTTACAAATATCCCGATCCTCGAACACTCTATGTTTCATTCGAGAAAACGCGGCACTTGCGGAGCTCAGACGATGCTGGATTTCACTGTCGATGTTACATACCTTTATCATGTCCTGCCTTACTCATCTGTCTAAGCTGAATAGCTCCAAACTATTTCTACCTTGTCCCCATTTAGGTGAGGAAACCCTCATCCCCCAGGGGTGATTCATCCCAAACTGGACACTCCCCGGCTCCTAAGGGAGCAGTTTTAGCTCTGGGCACATCCTCTTCCTGCTCACAATGCCCAAAGCCAAGCATTTTAACTGAGGCCTATGCCATCCAGGCAAGCAAGCTGGGACACAGGCCAGGGGTTTGCTTGGCACTTCTCAAAGCACATCATGGGTTAAACGGCACAGCCTCCAGGAAGAGATTATGCTTGGGACAGCTTGGCTCACACACCAGCTGGCAGCAGCTTCCAGAGGAATCTGTAATTCCGTCCAACAGCTCCTTTTACTCAACTCTAGCCAGAGAAGCCAGGTGAACTGCGAGCAGCAGCTTCTTGCTGAACTGTTTTGCTGAACCCACCCCATGCTCAAAGAGGAGGCCAAGGTGCACCAGCATATGCAGAGTTTAACATGCTGTAACAGACCAGAGCAGCCAAATTCAGAGCAAGAATACCGCCCCTCTCCCAGTGAGTTTATACAACACTAGACAAAAGATCCAAAGTGACATACATACAAGAGGCCTCTCTGTCAAATTACTGTCTCCATTTAGATTGTGGGAAGGCAGTTTTTGATATGGCAATGGAAATTCGCACACACAGGCCTAGACATGTGTCTTTACACATATGTATGTATCTTCAAAATACAGCAGCCAGGAGCAGGGCACCAGTGGCAAAACCATCAGGGCAAGGCTCTTTCCCCGAAGGGAGATGGACTGCCAAAAGGAACTCCTACCAGGACAGAAGAGTGGAGGCCATGAATTTATTGTGAAGGATCCACATGCACAAAGCAATGCACAAAACAATTACCACAACCAAAGAGTGTGATAGGAGTTGGGGAGAGATCTTTCAGAATGGTTTGTGTTGGGACTTGAAAAAGATACTAGGAGAGGATATATTGTGGAGTAATATCCTACCTATCTCACGTTAGTGAGATCAGCAGAGTAGAGTCCCTTTCCAGCTTAAAAGAAGCTTAGATTTGGCTAGTGTTAGCCAGTTAGCATTTGGTAATCCAGGATGCTTTCAGGCAGACTGGATTTCCCTGGTTTTGCCCCCTTTTCTCTCCCTCAGAACAATAATCAGAGACACAGTCTTGTAAAAGTTAAAAGTAACATTTACTCACTCAGATTATGCAGTTTCATTCAGGCAGGCTTAAAAGTGTTTCTTACAGTTGGTTACAAGTTCATTTGGAAATACTTGGGGTCTGAACTTGTGGAGTTCAGACCAGCAACTCTGGCTACATGCTGCTACAAGGACCACGTGGAGACAACAACCTGGTGGTGCCACGCTCACTAGAGTCTGAACAGAAAGAGGAAGAAGCTGGGAGCTACGCCCACTTCCTGTTCAGGCTGTTAATAATTCAATGAGTACCTTCTAGGAAAACCACCCTAGAAGGTATCAGTGATCTTAACCATTTCACCCAATTACCTGGTGAAACATTAGCGATAGGTTTTGACTGCAATTTTAATTATCCAACAGTTTGCTTTTGGAAGCTGATAGATCTAAACTGGTTTTCTGAGAATTCTGGGGAAACATAGAAAGCTGCCTCTTACCAGGCTAGACCTGTGATCCATCTAGCTCAGTGTTCTCTACAACACTGACTGGCAGAAACTTTCCTGGGCTTCACACAGCACCCTCTCTCAGTCTTACCTGGAAAAGCCAGGGACTGAACCTGGGAGCTTCTGCATACAAAGCCACATGTGCTCTACCAGTGGCTAGAAGCCCTCTCCTCCTTTCTTGCTGAGGTGCCCAGTGGCTCTGTCGATAACCTGGCTGCTCTCTAGAATTGGTCGACAGCCCAGACTGTCGACAGGATTGTTCCAAGACGCTGTCTTCTGCTCAAGAGAGCTCATTAGCTCCTTCTACAGTTTCTATCCTGTTTTTCTCCAAATGTAACACACCTCCGGGTAGGATGGGCACAATCTATCACGGAATTTCCAGGATGAAGATGCTGTGCTAACACAACACTGGAAGGAGCTGATGAAGCAGAGCAACGTCTTTGCCTATAAAATACTTGTAGAGTGAAGTAGTAGAGAGAAAGGAACACCACCAAAAGATTGGAGGACGAGAGCCACTGTGGGGAAAACTGGAAGATTTTGGATTAATTTCTGACAAGCATAATCTATGCTGCTTGCAGCAATCACCCAGCAGTTTCTATGGGGACTACAGTCCACCAGGACTCTTGCAAATTTTGGTGACTTGAACTGCAAGCACACCTAGTGTGTAGCTTCCATAATGTCCAAAAAAAATTCAGTCCCAAGACTGCAAATCAGCAGCCTTGGAACTGAAAGGAGCTGAATGAGCTCTCTTGAACAGAAGAGCATCAGACACAGATTTCCAATAAGCCCTCTTTACATTGGAAGTAACACAGAGAACCCTCACATATCATGAAGAATGGATCTGACCTGGGGGTAACCCCTTCACCCCATCGTGACTGCTTTACATTTCTTGCTTTGGGGGACATCTGAGACCTAATCTATGGTCAAACAAGAAGGCACTCCCAACTGTACAAAGAAAGCCCTCCGCTGCTTTCAGAGAAGAGCGGGCCTACACCCACCTCATCTCTTCCCAAACCCTCACTCAGACACCCACTACCACTCTGCTGTCCACATGTTTCAAAGACCTAAAAAGCCACCAAGGTTGCACAATGTGTAGTGTTACAGGACAAGCTCAGTTCTGCCATCCTGGGCCATCGTTTGGACTGTGCTAAGTCCCCAATTCAGCCCAGGGAGTTGAATTGCAGACCACTTTGGCCCAAGCAGTGGGGCACTGAGACAATTTCCAAGGCAAGCAGACAGGTCATGTTGGCAGCCATCCACTTTTAACCGACGCTTCTATGTCATACAAGTCTGAGGGACAGCCCTTTTGTTTCTTCCAGTATGACCAGAAAATTGCTGAAATGCTACCTTACTGGCCCATTCCTAGGCTATGTCATCCTATCTGTACTAGCAAGCGTGACATTTGCTACTTAATCACAAGGGCGGCTAGACTTGCATGATAGCCACTTAGGTTCCTAAATGATCCCCACTCAGAAAGCCAACACCTGCTCTGTTAGAGACACCAACCACACTTAGGTCACACTTTCCAAAGGGACTGTTTTTCCTGGATTTGCAAGGGGCAGGATTTACAGCAGCTAAGACACACAGAGCAAGCTGCTTGGTAAATAAAAGCAGGATTACCTGGTGGTGAACAAGCAGTTTTGGGGGATGATGGGCAGTCTCACAAAGTGGAGAGGCTAAGAAACACAGCAAGTGCTCTTATTCCACATTAGCTGTGACAACTAATGTGTTTAGGACTGAGGTATTGCTCAAGCAGGAAAACTGAAGACAACATTCCAACAAGGGCCTTAATCAAAGCTATCTGTACTAACTGAGAATAATCATGAGAAAATATAATCAGATGGCACTTTACAACCCTTCAGGTCATCCATCCATGCTACAATTTTTGAGAAGTCAAATCAACAAAAAGGTTCTCTTTTTAGTATACATATTTTTATCAACTCCCACAGTGCTAGCTGAGAGGTCTAGAGCAATATATTAGAAGAGGACAGATGGAATGATCTACTCAATGAAAGATAAGGCTGATTCATGTTACAGACAGCCACTTACAAGCACATTTTAAACAGGTCACAGCAGTGGTCTACTTGCGCGAACAGCCACTCACCAAAATTCCCTCCTCCTCCTCCTCCTCCTCCATTATATGTCTCTGTGGAGAAAGCCTGACATGAGTATGCATGTATGCACACACACACACACACACACACACACAGTCTCCATCCAGGGGAGGGGGGTGAGGAGGGGGGATTGAGTTACAGGGAAGCAGCCAGACAGACCGGCATCCCCAACAATGGAGAGTCTCGGTTGAATTCCACAAAACCCAAGAAAGGACCATCAAGACCATCAAACTATCAGGGCAGTCTCAAAGAGCTGTAAAGTACCCAGTACGTCACCTTCTTCCCGGGCAGGAATAAGCCCACCTGATAGGAAGGGGCAGGCATAAGCAGGAAACTCAGGAGTAGAAAACCCCTCTCCCTTCCTGTGAGGGGTTGTTGGGAACACGGGGTGCTTTTGATCAAGATCCATCCTCCAGCAGCGGCTGGAGTAAGCTGTTCTCCTCCCCGGATTGGACAGACCCGGAGCCAGGCTGAAATTGACTAGCGTGAAGTCTTTAGTCTAAGGTAACTGACTAATCCCAATGCCCTAGCCTGGGAGCCTGTTCATTGATAAACTTGGGGGTCACGTCAGGTCATATTGACGTTGTAGTATTCCTAGAAAGCTGTTAGTTCCGCTCCATATATTGTGTAAATAAATAAAGCTTTTATTTAGTCATTCAAAGGGCTCTATTTTCTTTCTTGTGTGTGCAAACCTCCTAGTCGGTTCCACTTGCTTGTACGGGCTGTAACTCAGTGCCGGTTAACCCGTTAAGCGCCGAACTCACGCATAGGACCCGGGTGCTGGTCCTTCACATGGTGGTAGAGGTGGGATAATTGGAAACTATAGTTAATGGACAGAACTAATAGGGTCTAGGGCAGGCTAGCGGATTGCTGGAAAGTAGTCAGGCAAAAGTAAAATGAATATCCCTGGCCAGGAACAGCTGGAGCTAGTAAACAGCCCAGTGACTCCAGGAAGAGAGGGGAGCCAGGTCTCCACAATGGAGTGGACCATGCGGCCGAAGACCAACAACCAGGAGGGGGAGGGAGCCCCCTCATCCTTGCTGGCGGGGCAGGAACCCAAACAGTGGGGTAGCCCCAGCTTTACGAGCAGCCTCAGGAGAGGCGACAGGAGGGACCCCGGGTTAGAGGAAGACCTCGACGGAGGGGTTGCTGGTGGAGCCATAGGAGGGGGAGGTTTGGATGCCCTCTTCCCCCAACTGAATTGGCAACAGACCAGGGAGGTGATGCTGGATCATCTCCTGCTGATGCCGCATCAGCAAGCGGCGCTACAGATGCAGCTAGAGTTAGCAAGGCTGACCGCGGGCGCCGGAGGGGGGGGACCCACTGCACCCCAGAGTGGGAGCACTCCGACCCCTAAATGGGACCGGAAACAATTTCCCACCTACAAACCTGGGCAGGACGTGTTGATCTTCTTCACCTTGTTTGAAGCTGCCTGCCAGGAGCAGAAGGTGCCGGACAATTTGCGAATGTCCGCCTTGAGGACACAGGTCAGCGGGGAGCTGGCCAATCTCTTGGGCATTCACACCCAAACTGCCCCTTTGGACTATGTTGCATTTAAAGAAGCTGTGAGGGAGCATTTTGCCCTCACAGCCGAACACTGCCGCCGTAAATTTCGTTACGGGCAGCCTTCCCCAGGGGACACGTATGCCTCCTGGATGGCGCATCTGGGGCAAGTTTGGGATGCGTGGATCGGGGCCACCGGGAGGACCACCTTGGCGGAGGTGCGAGAGCTCCTGATCCAGGAACAATTTTGTGCAACCATCCCAGAGGATTTGGCTACTGCTGTGAGAGACCGGGACCCCCCAAACTGTCGGGAGATGGGTAAGCTGGCGGACCAAATGGGGCTGTATCGGCAGCCCAAGGGAGTAAAAGGGGGCAACAACAGCTTATTAACCTGAATCTGGGAGACACACACAATCCCTGTACTGGCACACTGCACAGTATAATGCTGACTAATGGGAAAGCAAGGCTTGGAACCTGCTGCATACACAAAATTCCAAGGTAAGATAGTTAGCGAGGAAAGAGCTCTTCCTGCTAGTGTATTTATTTATTTAAAATATTTATATGCCTCCCTTTATTACAGAATTCATTAAACAACAAATAAAATAAACACAAGCAACAATAAACTGCCCAGAGAGCTTCAGCTATTGAGCGGTATAGAAATTTAATAAATGAAATAAAAACAGAAAAACTTTTGAACAAAGTATTCAAAGCCAGCAATGCCTGCTGAAACAGGTAGGTTTTTACAGGCACTGGAACACCATCAAGGTTGGTGCCTGTCTCACTGCCGGTGGGAGAGAATTCCAAAGGTGGGTGCCACAACAGAAAAGGCCTCTCCCTGGTTGCCATCAGATGTATCTGTGCAGGCAAAGGAACAACCAGGAGTCCCTGATCTGTACATCACAATAAATGGGCAGGTTGATATAGGAGAAGGAGTTCCCTCAGGTAACCTGCTCCCAAGTTGTTTAGAGCCTTATATGTCAACAACTTCACCTTGAACTTGGCCCAGTAACATATTGGCAGCCAGTGCAGTTCTCTGAGCAAAGGCATAACATGCTTGTGGTAAGCTGCCCCACTCAGCAACCTAACCACCAAATTCTACACTATCTCCAATTTCCAGCCAGTCTCAAGGGAACTCCCACATAGCATGCTTTTCCATAACCCAATTTTGAGGTTACCAATACATGGATCACTGTGGCCAGACTATCCCCACCTAGGAATGGCCACAGCTGTTGCAGCAACAGAAGTTGTTAAAAAGGTACTCCTAGTCACGGAGTCCACTTGTGCCTCCAATGACAAAGATGGATCGAGGAGTATCCCCAAACTACAAACCTGAATCTTCACAGGGAGTGCAATCCCATCCAGAACAGGAAACCTGCCTAATTCCCAGACATGGGAACTGCCTACCCACAGAGTCTCCATCTTGTTAGGATTTCGCCTCAGCTTATTGGCCCTCATCCAGCTCAGCACTGCTTCCAGGCACTGATCTAGGACTTGCACAGCCTCCCCTAAATAAGATGACACAGAGAAATAGGGCTGGGTGTCTTCAGCATACTGATGACCTCATGCTTTACATCTCCTAATGACCCACTCCCAACATCTTCATATATATGTTGAACAGCACTGGGACCAAGATGGTGTCCTGTGGCAACCCACAGGACAAATGCCAAGGGGCCAAGATAGTCACTCAATGCAAATCTCTGACCCCGGCCCTGCAGGTAGAAGTGGAACCACTGCAATACAGTGCCTCCCACCCACAGCCTGCAGAAGTGGTCCAGGACGATACCATGTTCAATGGTATCAAAAGCTGCTGGGAGATCAAGGAAAATCAACCGGGTTGCACTCCTCACATTTCTCTCCCAAAAAAGATCATGGGAACCAGGGCTGATTCTGTCCCAAACCAGCCCTACTAGCTGTGACTAAACATATTTTTCAAGTGACTCCATAATTTAAAAATAAAAATGAAAAATGAAAATCAATCCATTACTGAGGGAGAAAGAGAAATAAATAGTTCTCAGCATGTATTTTCTATAGCTGACAGATCTGGTTTGGATTATGAATATCAACACAAAACAGATAATCAAAATGCAATGATTAGGATGGGCAGCATTGACGAAGGGTCACTACCTCCTGCTGCTTTTAGAGAATGAGGTATTCAAATGATCATGAGAGTCTGGGGGGGAGAAGGAGCAAGAGATGGAAGTACAGGTTAGGCCAGACCAAGGGACAAGTGGGAAGACAGGAGAACCAGGTGGGGGGGGGGGGAGAAGAGAAAGGGAGAAGCTACATGGTTGAATGAGCCTGGGATGCTCATGGTAATTTCTGGCCTCGAACACCACTGAAACCTTGCAGCAGACCCTTGCAGGCTCTAGAACTCTCCTCTTCAAATGCAGGTGCCCCCTTTGCAAACAAGCAATATGTTCTGTAAAGGTTGTTGTCTTCCTATCAGCAGCCTCACTTCGGTTTTCATAGAATCATAGAAAAGTAGAGTTGGAAGGGGCCTACAAGGCCATCGAGTCCAACCCCCTGCTCAATGCAGGAATCTAGGTCAAAGCATCTCTGACAGATGTCTGTCCAGCTGCACCTTGAATGCCTCCAGAGTGGGAGAGCCCACAACCTCCCTAGGTAGTTGATTCCATTGTCTTATTGCTCTAACAGTCAGGAAATTTTTCCTGATGTTTAGGTGGAATCTAGGTTCCTGTAACTTGAGCCCATTATTCCTGTTTTGACTGTGTCATGTGATGCTGATTGTTGAGGGACTGATCATGGTTTCTGATATGTCTGTCAAGGCCACACATCACTTTTCCACACATCATTTTCCAGCCTTTGGATTTTACTCCACCTTCATTTTCACACCAAGCAGATAAGACAAACACTGCTGCAAAGAGAAAAGGTGGTTATATTTCACAACCGCAGCAAACAATTGCGTCTCCTGCTTGCTGCTTAAACACTGCCAACTGTACACAGACGCCTTGGTGCCTCTGGATGCTGCTCAGCCCAGGAACCATCACGAACAGCTGCAATCAGGCAGTCAAAGTCTCTCTGTGTTACAAGTATCATGACAAATCTGAGCCTGTGGTTTGATCAAACGTGGGCAGCTCATGGCATTCTGGTCCCAAGACTCCAGCCTTTGTTATACTCTGCCTGGAACTTGCCAATAATCCCCTGGCCACATAAGGACATCATATACCATATGACATCACAGTGTGACCTCTGCGGTAGACATTGCAAACAAGATGACACTTGGTTTACATTGAGATTTTACATGCTTTCTAGTGAGCTGATCTGATTTTATTAACCAGCAACCAGAGCCAAGCAGTAAAATTCTCCCTTTTGAGTTTCCAGCATTTGTGTGTGGATTTGTTGCTTAATATGTAAGCTGACTAGCATATTTTCAAAGAGTGTGCAATGGCACTTCTTATGCTTTTACAATAATCATATACATGCATTCAAATAGCAATCTCATTCCTCCAGAGCTGATATTTATGTAGCCAAATTAGCACCATCCATGCACAGTTGGGGAGTTATCAACAAGCCTGGGAGAATCTGAAGGCTGCAGAATTCCTCCCCCCAAAAAGAGAGGGGGAAACCTAAGGAGGCAAAACCCCTTAGAACAGCCCAGTGCAGACTGAGCATGCTCGGTAACCATGGGACAGCGAGTAATCTGGAAAAGAAAATGGGGGTGGGAAGAAGTGGCTGTGGCCAAAGCAGCTGAGGAGGCTTCTCTGGGGAGCCCAGCCGCAGGGGAGGGAAGGGGAGGGGAGGAGTCCTGTGTCTTTTCCTCTGCTGTCCTTTGCCCCATTTCCCTCCAAGAGAACCACTCACTGTCAGATAGGTAATTTCCTGGTTCATACCTAGAAGCTACTTTTAAGGAAAGAAGGAAACAAGAGCTGCCCATAGAAATCAACAGAGAAATACAGTATTTTAATGTAGGTAGGAATGGGCATTAGCGCGTCTACCTCACGCCCTGGAAAAACAAAACGAAAGGTAGCATCAGAGAGAAAAGAGATCTGCTCTTTCAAACTCAGTTCTCATTTAGTGAGAGCCATTTAAAAAATAGCCCTGCCAACACAAAGTCTAAAAGAAACGCAGTTCATTGTGCCCATATTGCAGGTTGGAAGGGGCGGTGGCTGGGAAAAGTGGCCTGTGATAGCCCTTCAGTGTAGTTTACATTGAATACTGCAGTTCAGGCTGAGTGGTTTACAACATCCCTGCAGTCTTGTCCAGAGGTATTAGACCCCTGCTGCAGGGTTCGGGGGCCGTGCTGAGAGAGAGTAGCTTACGGCAGCCCTGAAACATAGTCCACTGTCTATATTGCATGTCAGAGGTGGAACTGAAGCTACTTTGGATATCCTAGTCAAAAATCCCCCACACCTCTCAGGTTGCAGCAAAGGTCAATCTATTAAACTGCCTCCCTCAGACCTCCTCTCAGGCCATACCCAGCACTTATTTGCAAGCAGAAGTCTGATGCTCCCTTGACTTGCATGCAGACTAGACACACTTTTAAATGCTTTTTAAATTAATTACTTTTTGCACATGACATACAACCCAACTTAGAGCCAGGATTCCTGCCTTTTATGCCAACATTTGCTTTTTCAACCCATCAACGACAGGTTTATGTAACATGTACACCAGGGATACACTGCAACATATATACTAATAGCAATCTCAATTCTCTGAGTGCCAGTCCTTGTGTAGCCAAAATGGCACCATCCATGCATGTCGCACAAGAAGGAGGTATTGATAGACTTGGGGGAACCCTGAGGTTTGCAGAAGCACCCCAAAAAAAAGATATTTAGAAAAAAATTCTAAGGAGGGGAAAATCCCAAAACTAGCTGAACAGCCACAGAGTACTGAGTGGGGAAGTGGGCTGGAAGGAAAACAAATGCAGTGGAACAGCTGAAACCCTGAACACGGAGCATGTTTAGAGCTGCCGTTTGTTACAGGTCCCCTTGTGTGACTCTGCTAGCTATAGAAAAATTGGCTGGATTTTTAAAAATTTAAATCACACCTCTTGCTTTCTACATCAATCTTCCTGTAAACAGCATTGAAAGAGTTGTGGAAAACCAGAACCACCACCATCAGCTCTGGCCTCAGCTGGGTCAGTCCTTCCTGGGAGCAATAATAATAGTTTCTTTTCACAGTTAATATTGAGCAGTTGTACTGCTTGTTAGACATGTCTCCTCCCCAAGGGCTTTGTAAATTCTGTTCCTGTCCAATTATTCTAGAAACTGCAATCATTCTAGAAACAGCTGGCCTTATCATTAGGCCCACTTCTACTGGATTGGGTTTTTTTTAAGAAATAAAAGTTTTGGGGGGGTTGTGGGGAGAGAGACTGAGGAAGGGAGAGGGAGAGACAGAGACTGTCAAGCCAGAAAAGGCTCCAGTGCGCTAAACTAGAAAAGGATGCCTAGGCACCTCACTAATCCTTATTAGCCGGGTGTCTATAGTACGATTTTAACTCTAGCAAGGTAACGTGGTAGTATAGTTACTATCCCTTTGGGATGAGAGGCCAGTGGGAAAACTGGTGAGCCTATTCTGATTTTGGTTGTATTTAATAAACACAGCCAGACTGCCAGAGTAGGAGAATGGATGATGTTTGCTGAGCCCAAGTTATTCAGAAAGAATTGCATCTGTTGCAAAGCAAGGGAGTGAATAGAAAACCAGTGCTATGCCCTTGGACAAGGAAAAGATTGGTCATCGCTTGAAGATTTCAAAAGCTGAGCAACATACTTGTTCTCCTTTGACAGAAGCATTTTAGTCACATTCTATTAGGGCAGCAAACAGTTTTGTAGCATTAACAGGAGATGCAAAGGCATTCTGTATCAACTGCTGAAGATGATAGAAAAGACAGATGTTCCTAGTCAAGCTTTCCTTTCAGAAGATAACAGGCTCCAGAAAACAAGAGCTTTCTGTAACACAGCCAAGCTACCCTCTCTCCACCGGGCACACACTGAGCCAATTAGTAGGAGCCTTCCAAGACTGCAGCTCTACATCCTTAGGAGAGGCAGTGACGCAGAAGTCCCTCCCCTGCACGCCAAGGGCACAGGATGAGCCGGCCTGAGGGGATTGTATACCACATTTCCGTTCTTCCCCACTCATTCACTGGGATACTTTCCTGTGACCTTCTTCTCCAGAGGGAGCGATTACCAGGAGGGGGGGGAGGCAGTGTGCCTAGGAGCTGAAGCTGCACACTAAACAGCTACATCGCCAGGGCTCTCTTGCAAAGAGGAGCTGAAATCTGCCTTCCAGGTCTGAGAGATTACAACATAACTAAGCACTTGGTCAGATAAGATGGTCAGCAGTAACACATGAGCAATCAATTTTTAATCACCTTTGAAAGTCCCATTGAACCAGCCCCACCTGAATTAGGCCAAACAGCAAGGGGGGGCAGTTTAGGTATTTTAAAATATCTGAACTGTGGCTCAGCCCCGTTACCATTTGGCTTGGGCATTTTCAGTGCTTCCCGCTGCACACTGAAGGCCGTTCTGCCTCTCTCCCCTTTGGGGCAGGCCGCTCTCCCTCTGCTTAACAAGCAAGGCTGCTTTGAAGAGTTTCTTCCTACTCCAGTGGAAGGACAATGCAGACCACTTTCCATGCTAGCAGGGCAGGAGGCGCCAGCAGCGTGGGGGTGAGTCTCCCTCAGCTGAGCCCTCCCACCCACAGGAAGTGTGGAGCCAGGCACAGAAGCTCCCTGGCTGCTCGCTCATAGGAGCTCCCATTTCACAGTGGGAAAGGCAGATCTGTCAGCAGGAGCTAAACGCAGCCATCCATCAGCAGAAACTCCTGTGCTGCTGTCACTGCAGGAAAGTCACCTTCCCGCAGTCCCAGTCCAGAGCACACTCGGATTCACATGCACACATGAAGAGCACAGGTGCCTGACCCTCCTTTAACAATCCCCCTTCCATTCTACAACCAGCTGACGATACTGAAGTTGGATTAAGCACAACCAACTCAGCTGTACTTTTTTTTATCTCAAGAGAAAGCAACATCACACTTGTCTGCTGAGCACTGAAGACTGACCCCCTCCTCACCATTTGTGGGCTTTGTTCAGAGCCATGGAGTGATAGGCCCATGAGTTTCAGGGGGCGGGGTGAGAGAGACGGCCTTTGCCTGGGCTTACCCACGAGGGCAGCGTTAAAATAGTGACCGGTGAGCTGACTTGAGCAAGCAAACACCCCAAAAGGAGCCATAAAAATGAAATGCCTCCTTTATTCTAAGGAGGTGCTCCATCTTTGAAAGTGTGGCTCTTCTGCAGGTAACACATGTCACTTTTCAACAGGGTATGATCATATGCAGCCAGCCTCCCCTCCCCCCCCCATTCTCAGAGAGAAGTCCCCGATTTCCTCACACATCAGGGGAGCTTAACACAACTTTTTTCCCCACAACCATTATTCATTCCACCAATGTGTCCTCAACACACAGGCAGGAAAATGGGCGGACAATGGGACTCAAATTGACAGCAGGTCAGAGATGCGGCTCAGACGTGCTCAGAAAAAATTCTGGAAAGTGGTTGGCAGAGCCGGTCGGTGCCCAACATACGCCGCTGATTCTTCGTGACTGGTCAAGATATACGGGCCCAGCCACTGCCCCCCACCTCCACTGTGCCTTTAGAATTTGGGGAAGGAAGAAGTAATTTGAGGAGCAGCCCCAAAAGGCAGGGGAAATGAGCACAAGTGGTGTGTGGTTGAAATTCAGCGGTACAGTAAGGCCTCAGCTTGGAAGCACCAGTACACTTTCCTGGAACTGAGACTGGCCTTAGTGAGGAGTCCTTACATGATTTCACAATAGCTGATCCGTGGATGAAGAAAGGAGCAGTCACAGCCTGTGGGACTGCAACTGTCAATGCCCAACAGTCTGAATGGCTGGTGGAGAAGGCTTCTTGGAGAGGTATACCATCATGAGAACAGAAATAATCTCATCCCATAAGCAGCAGCATCCACCCATGGCCAATACTTTCCATCAAAAGCCCAGCCTATTTGCACAAAGGTGTCATCTTCTATAATTTGAGCAAAAGGCTGCGCGGAGGTCCAGGGCTTCTGACCTCAGGATCCAGCCCCGGGCAGCTCCTGGTGAAACTAGCTGAATTCGCCTAGCCGCTGAGCTACACTGCTGTCGAGGAATCAGGGTCATTCCAGGTAAACCTTGTGTCACACGTACTGTTGCTGTAACTCACTCTATACCCATGTCAATTGCAGGCACCTGCCTTTGTGTATGTTTTGATACGCTCCATTAAACTTTGTTTACCTATAAATAGTGTAGTGGCTCCCATTCATAAAACTGCTTCTTTCACTGTCCTAGCGTTAAAATTGGCCGCGGCTTTGGCCTAGGTGCCGCAGACCACGCGTAAAGGGCTAACCTTGCTCCGGTTAACCCCTTGGTACCCGAACCCGCGCAAAGGACCGGCTTTGGTCCTTTTTCACAATGGTTTTAAGCTTTGTCTTCTAAACAGCACAGAGAGCTTCGGCTAATGGGCAGTATAGAAATGTAATAAATGAATAAATAAATACTGCCCCTGATACTTGAGGTAGCACACAGACGTCATGTCTAGTTGCCATGGACAGCCTTATCCTCCATGAATATTTTAAAGCCATCCAAGTTGGTGGCCAGAACTACATCTTGTGGTAGCGAATTCCACAGTTTAACTATGTGCTGTGTGAATAAGTCCTTCCTTTTCAGCTTCATGGGATGACCCCACTGGGTTCTAGTATTATGAGAGAGGGAGAAAAATGTCTCCCTGTTCAAACTTTCCACACCAGAAATCGTTGTGTACACTTCTATCATGTCTCTCCTTGCTCACCTTTGCATTCACTGCACTCTTCCAGCAGGCCTATCCGGCGGAATTTTAGGATGCTTTTAAGATGCTTTTAAGATGTTTTAAAGATGTTTTAAAGATGTTTTAAGATGTTTTTAAGTAGTTTTAAGATGTTTTAATAGTACGTGTTGTGCTTTGATTAGTTTATGTATTTTATATTTTTGTTGTTCCCCGCCTCGGTCTAGATGGAGAGGCAGGTAAGAAATATTTTTAATAAAATAATAATAATAATAATAATAATAATAATAATAATAATAATAAATTATAATATTATTATTATTATTATTATTAGTAGTAGTAGTAGTAGTAGTAGTATTATTCAGCTCCCTGCCCCGCCCCGCCCCTCTGTGACATAACAGCACAAGCCAATAGATGGAACCTAGATTCCACCTAAACATCAGGAAAAATTTCCTGACTGTCAGAGCAATAAGACAATGGAATCAACTACGGTACCTATGGAGGTAGTGGGCTCTCCCACTCTGGAGGCATTCAAGGTGCAGCTGGACAATCATCTGTCAGGGATGCTTTGACCTGGATTCCTGCACTGAGCAGGGGGTTGGACTCGATGGCCTTGTAGGCCCCTTCCAACTCTACTTTTCTATGATTCTATGCCCAAGAAGGAGGAGTTATTTTTGTCTGCCAAACCTTACAGGACAGACTATCAGTCATCTGCCGTTATATGTCACCAGCCCACAGATCATAGGTTTCATACCAGTTATGAATAAGCAGAAGGGAAAAAAGCCCCCCCCCCCCTTTAAGCCAGTTTTTCTTGTGCTCCAAGCAGTGTTTTCTGCCAGCACTACAGTACAATACGTCTGCTGCAAAGGGAAGTCTCCCAGCCCCGGCAGAAACTAGGGTGCTTCCAGAGGGGCTCTTACTGTGCAACCACGCTGCCTCAATTACGTGATTTTACCCGGGGGGTTGTGGTGGTGGTCCAGACGTTGTTGTCTTCCATTTATAACCCTCCTGTGTTTTCCCACTGCTTCCTCCATTTCTTTTCTTGGCACAAAAAAATCTGTGAAGGAGGGAAAGACAGAAAAGCTGCACAAAGTCTTTTGACTGGTAGTGCAACCACCACTCAAGAGACTGCAACCTGTCTCCAAAACTCTGTCTGCAACCACCCTCGGAGTTAAGGAACAAAAATTGAAGCTTTTCATAACGTCACCTGCATGCCGAGCTCTGCTTTGGCTGCGGTAGAAGGAAGACACGGCTACCAGCCTCTCTTTCAACCATGTGTTTACTGAACATTTATTGCAGAGCTGTACACAGGCATAGTGGTGCTTCCCATGCTGGCCTTGGCAGAGAATACTGGGGAACAGCTGGCAGTGCCACTTGGTACCAAGCTGCCAAACACAGAGGCACCTGCAGAACTGAACGGAGTCCCAAGGTTAAGCAAAGAGACTGCATCACGGTCTTCAGCTGAAACCTGGGCACACCTTTCCCCCTCGCTCTGAAATAGTATCCGTATACCAAAGTACCACTGCAGTAGACACCACAGCTATTGGAGCAAGGCACATTTAAGAGTGGCTGGTTTCTATAGCAATCCTCCATCTGCCAGGGTTTCATGCACATCCCCTTTTTCTTCCTCCTCCTCCTCCTCCTCTCAATTGAGAGTACTTGGCTTTGTCTGTGTAAGTGAGGCTCCATGCAACCAAGGGCAAGCAGAATCATTCAGGCCTGCAGGAAAGGGATAGGGAGGTGCACATCTCTGCACTGGCAGGTTTGGGAAGATGAAGCGCACTGAGGCAACTGAAGGGCAGACACACCAAAAACACACACACCACACACTCAAGTTTGTCCTCGGGCAAGGCCAAAAAGGCAGATCAAGAGCCATGGAGAGCCACCAAGATTCACAGGGAAAGTGACTATCCTATGGGGCCCTGACGAAAAAGACACAAGTTTACAAGAAAAGCTCTGTGTGTTAACAGTGATTCATCTGACAGGAATGCTCCATCACTACAAGGCCATGGAAAAATCTAGAGATTAAAATGCTCAATCTATCCATCCAAGCTTAAAAGGTTAGTGGAGCATTTCTTAAACAGACATTCACCAACACACACACACCCTTCTATTACTCAACATGGCTTCAGCCTTCTGGCCAATGAAGAGAAAGGTGGAAAAATTAAGCTGACTAGTATTAGCAGAACTCATTGCTTATAGTTACCAGAACAACAAGAATGAAAGCTCTGACAGACCAGAGCTGAGCTGAGCTATTTCACAACATCATTGTGTCCTGCTGCGACACTGTAAGCTATTATTGATTTATTTTATTTATGTATTATAATTGCTGTACTTTTAAACTGCCCAATAACCAAAGTTCTATCATAGATGCTGTAAACTATATCATTCAGGCCCCTTGCAGTTGGTTGCCTGGAAAATTATTTCTACCATGGGTTTTGTCTAAAGACAAAAACTGTTATCTTTGCAGCTTTTAAAAAATACTCTGAGATGAAAGGAGCTTGGATTCAAGGATTGTAACTACTTTCAGACTGTTGACAAATATGCCCTACCTCTGTGAATGAGGCAACAATGGCTGATAACCTCAGAAAGAAGCAAGCGGAGACTTCTTAAATCTCATGGCATAACACTCCATGTAGAGCAGTGTTCTCCAACCTTGGGTCCCCAGATGTTTTTGGCCTACAACTCCCAGCATGGCATGCTGGGAGTTGTAGGCCAAAAACATCTGGGGACCCAAGGTTGGAGAACACTGATGTAGAGCGTCCTTACTACCGAAACCACTAAGAGAGGAAGGCGAACAGTGTTAAACAACAGCATTAAGGTGTGTTTTTGAATACTGCACCTTTCACATGGCCTCTGAAGTGAAATGAAACACCAGGTGTTAGCTTGTTACCCTTGCTGCAACTCTGGGCAATGATTCATTTGATTCTTGGAGATGTTAAGATCACATTTTCCCGGTTTGATGATGCATAAGAGGTCAACGTATATGCAGCACTTGCTCACATTCTGCAAGAGCATGCCCTGATCTGGCAACTACCAATTGCAGTCAGCATATCCAGCAAGGACACGAGTGGCAACTGCAACTAAACACACAGACACGCACGCACACGGGAAAACTGACGATCAGAATGAGTAACACACACAACACAGATACACATGTGTATTTCATCAAAATATGCCACCCAATAGGAAAACTGAAGGGCAGATATGTTGGGTGTGCTTAGTCACATGATTGATTGAGAATGACCACATAGCCTGAACGCCATTTTCACTTGGTGCTCTTGCACCAAAAGTGATTTTAAATGGGGTAGGTAGGCAATACCTTTCAGTGGCCATATTATTTAAAAAAAATGAGGCAAAGACTCCAAGGCTCCACTTTGGGGGAAGGATGGACAGACATATGCTCCATGATAAAACTCTCAACTAAAGTCACAAGGAAGTAGAAGAGATCCTAGGGCAGTCCTCAATTTGCTAGCATCTATCTGTGTGCTGCATTTCTCTGGAAAAATGTACTTCATCCTGATCTAGTTAGCAAAGTTTAAGACAATATGAATTACTATCTGAACTGAACGGACCACCTAAGTCAGTAGTAGGTAATCTCCACCACAGAGAATCAAGATGTCTCCATGAAGAATAACAGCCCCCAATACATTATAGGCTTCCTGTCATACTCATACTCAAAATTGCTAAAGAGCAGTGAAACTGTCACCATTTCATCGCATTTTTATGGGTGAACGGAGGGGAACTCCAAGCTATCTGGATTAGGAGAGCAGGCCAGGGTTGCAGTTGAGGTTCCAGATCACAGAACTACCACTGAAAGTAAACATATAATTATCCAGCCAGGCACAAACCAAAGGGTGGTACTTTCAGGTGACAAAGCTGGGGCAAGGTGGATCACAGAGATCTGGCCTCTTCAGTGGCAACCCTTAGAGGACCAACTACCTGAGCTCAACTGGGAACATTGAGGCTGTTACTGCCTCTCCACAAATTGTGCAGCTCTATCCAGCTCTATCAGGGTATAAATGCCCCCGCACCACCACCACCCACCCACACCGATTATTAATGAAGAGTCATTGGTGAATATGGCACATACCGTGTTACGTCCAGAAAACAAACGGGCCGCTGCCGGCAAGCGCTTATCGTCGAAGAACCACACTAAATGTGACATGGGGAGATCTGTTACCCCCCCCCCCACGACTTATGCCGGCCTTCCCAAACCTGGCACCCTCCAGATGTTTTGGGGTACAACTCCCGCCATCCCAGGCCATTGACCATGCTGGCTGAGGCTGATGGGAGCTGTAGTCCAAAACATCTGGAGGGTGCCAGGTTGGAGAAGGCTGGTTTATGCAGTTTAAATAGCTGAGGAGGTGGCAGTGGCACAGACTGGGGATGTGGCTCCAGGAGGGAGTTAACACAGACCGGCAACAGCTGTATAGCTTGGTCTTTATTCCCAACTTCCGTTAAGATTTCTCCTTTGTGGGGGGTGGGGGGAGATTTGTCCCTAAAATTGAGTGAGAACTGCTCAAATATCCTTCATAACTGCTTGCGTTATCTGCAGCTATGAAGGATTTTTCAAAAGCAGTTCTTGCAGTTCAGAATAAGAATCCACCCACCCACCCCAAAATGATTCATCCAAATGTGGTGGGGGAAAGACCAATCTATGCAGCTGCTTGCTTTCTTTGTGCTAATCCGCCTTCCCCAGCACTGTAGCCTCAAACCAAACCACCACAGCGATTACGGTACACTTTAAGAACAGCGGGAGATCAGATCACCCATCTCCCACTATCGCCACTAGCTGCGCCCTGAGACTGGCAACAGGGAAAAACAATTGGGGTAAAGGAGGAGGCAGACACAACAGACAAGAGGGGAGGAAGGTGGCAAATGCGGTTATACCAGGGCTCTCCAACCTTGGGTTCCCAGATGTTTTTGGCCTACAACTCTGGCTACGCTGGCTGGGGCATGCTGGGAGTTGTAGGCCAAAAACATCTGGGGACCCAAGGCTGGAGAGCCCTGGGTTATACAGACTTAAACACTTGCTTATATTTGGGAAAGAGAATTAAAAATACACAGCAAGCCATCTGATCTGCACTATAATGTACATGGAAGATGCGGAACCTACGGTAAGTGTTTTGACAAAGTTTTATTGATTTACGTTTCACAGTAGTGGGCATTTGAGGAAGACGAATAGGAAAATGCAAATGCTTTCTTGCAAGATGTTCACCAGTTGTCCGCACATGTCAAAATATACACATATATACATTTAAAAATTGAGAAATACCTACTTTTGGTATTCGGTCTATTTTAGTCCAAATACTGGTGACAACAGAAGTTGTATTGAGTTGCTATTTTCAGTTTTGTACAACAGCATTTGTTTTACATTTATCAATTTCATCTAATCTTGTCAACTCATGTCCATCCTAGAAATAATTATAGGCGTAAGATGTTAGCTCCGGAAGGCTAAGAATGAAGGCCACTGAGATGTGAGAAATACAAACCTGAGATGGGCCAAGGAGAGTTATAGTGAGGCTGCCTTTTACCTGGCGCACACCTACGGTAAGTCTTCTGCCCTGAACCCAAGTCGGAACATCTGGATACAGCCTGCAGCAACACATGCACTGTTTTTGCTCGTAATCCTAAACCTCTGCATGCCCTCTCCCTCCTCATGCGTGACCAGGAGGCCTCTTGCCAAGTTTGGTTTCACACACACAATTCCTAGTTTGTCATTCCATACAAACCAGGAATCATGGCTTAAAACAAACTCTAGCTCGTTAAACAAGCCAGTTAAACAGACCAAGGTTCGTAGTTGGCTTGTTTAGCAATTGACTAAAATTTGTTTTAAACCACAAGCCAGCTGTGTGATGTGGCTACAAAACGGGCTAATGTGATTTTAGGGGGAGCACGCACACACAAGGCCTTGTTTGGGCTTGCAGAGGCTCGTCCATGTATTTATTTTATTTATTTATTATTAAATTTATATCCCACCTTTTTGCCTCTTGCAAGGAGCCCAAGGCAGCTTACATGGCTCTCCTCCTCCTCTCCATTTCATCCTCACAAGAACCTTGTGAGGTAGGTTAGGCTGAGAGTCAGTGACTGGCCCAAAGGCACCCAGTGAGCTTCATGGCCAAATGGGGACTAGAACCCGGATATCCCAAGTTACAGTCCAGCACTCGAACCACTACGCCACAATGGCTCTCTGGAAGACAGAGATAGATCAGTGATAGATGTTAGATACATTCAGGTGCTCTAAATTCCTCACATGATGAGAGAGAGAACGGGGAGTAGCGTGCAAGCTCTGCCACCCCACTGCTGTTCCTGTTGCCCTCCATGAATTGGAGGGTGACTGTCTACAGTGGGGTAGCCACTCCACTCGTGTTGGCTCTCCATGTGATTCAGAACCCCGATCTTTGCATGGGGAGCCCACGCAAGCACAGCAGCCTCTCCGCTACAAACAGTTGCTGGGAGAGGAGGAGGATGGAGCCAACATGCTCATCAGCACTCTCCCGTACATGATTCCAATCACCTGATGGAAATTAATGCCAGAAGAGGGCAAGACAGAAAGTGCTAGATCCTGGTTTAGGGTTACATGCAAACCGGGCCACCGTGTATTGTTTCTTCTGCTGTTGCTTAAATGCCTTCTATTCTTCCAAAAAGAAAAGAGGTCATAGGATCATAGAGTTGGAAGGGGCCTACAAGGCCATCGAGTCCAACCCCCTCCTCAGTGCAGGAAACTAGAGGAGGGATCTCCCATCCAAGTAATAACCAGGCCTGACCCTGCTTAGCTTTCCACGCTCAGACAAGCTGAGCCAGCGTGAGCCGGTGATCAAACGTTTTTCCTCATTAGTCGTAACTTCCATAGATTCTTATGTAATATATAAATTATCCAAGACTCAGTAATGGAACGTAAGAGGAGCCCTGGTGGATTAGACCAAAGGCCTGCCTAGTCCCCCTAGTATCCCGTTTCGCACAGTGGCCAACCAAATGCTTGCGGAAAACACACAAGCAGGACATGAGCATAATGGCCTCTCCCACTGTAGTTCTCCAGCAGCTGGTAATTCAGAGGCATGCTACCTCTGATCCTGCATATAGCCACCAGGACTAGCATCCAGTGACAGCCTTATCCTCTATGATTTTGTCTAATCGTCTTTTAAAGCCATCTGTAGTCAGAGAGTCAACTTTCCCTATCCCTGTGGCACCTGGAAGGCATTCACTCATTTCACAAGAACAAAAATTGTAAATGCCTCTGGTGCACAGACAGGGCATTCACGCACTAGGCAGATGCACGTGTTCCCGTTTCAAATACCCAATTCCGAAATATAGATGCCCAAAACTGGACACAACACTTCAAAGGAAGACTCACTGGACCAAAACCAAAGTTATGTGGGTGGACATCTGCTTGTGAAACAGGAGTTTCCTTTCCCCTGCTCCCCAGTGTGGGCCTCCCACAAGCCCCCCCCCCGAACTGCTCTGGAGGATCCCCACACCCTTCAGAACAGATTTGAAGGGTGTGGGGGGGGGACCTGCACGGGGAGAGGTAATTCAATCCACCACCAATGTCCATTCTGTTGGCAGAAGGACACCCTTGGATACAATCCACCAATTCCTTGTGCAATATTGTATCTCTCCATTGGGAATATCCTTATACGTCTAGTAATTATATTCACTCTCATGCAGTTATACCCCATGGTAGCTCCATGTCATCTTGCGATTAATCAACATCACCAGATGGCTTTTCCTCTCTATCAGTTTCAGGCAATGAGCCTTTAGTCAAGCACGTTACACTTTTGCTCAGAGAACTGCACTGGCTGTCAACATATTACTGGGCCAGGTTTAAGGTAATGTTATTGACACATTGGGCAGTCTCCAACACTGCCGGTCAGCTTACGCTACGGCCGTACCACTAGCATGAGTGACCTCTAGCTGTATGCCAATAGCATAAACTGTGTGATCTGTTTTCCAGGAAACCTGTTGTGCCAGCTTACGCCATTGGCGTACCACTAGAGGTCGCTTATGTTAGTGGTACATCAATAGTGCAAGCAGACTGGTAGTGTTGCATATGGCCCCTAAGGCTCTAAACAACTTGAGAGCAGGCTACTTAGAGGAGTGCCTTTTTCCATATCAACCTGCCTATTCACTGAGAACTACAGATCAGGGCCTCCAGGTTGTCCTGCTGTCTGCACAAGTATATCTGATGGCAAGTATATCTGATGACAACTCCCAGCTGGCTGGGGCATGCTGGGAGTTGTAGGCCAAAAACATCTGGGGACCCAAGGTTGGAGAACACTGCTCTAGTGAATTCAGAAAGGACCTAAAAGGCAGAAGGAAGAGACACTTGAGGAACCTGAAGATGACTTTGGAACAACTCTAGGTGTAAGCCCAACATATCGTGAACACTATGAAAGCTTCGAAAGCTTTCCTAAAATGCTACCCCAGTACCCCAATAAACTCAATGGCTTCGGGCAGGGAACTGAGAAGGGAAGTTTCATCCGGAAGGTGCAGAGTACCCATGATTAGTTACACATTCAAAGCATCAGGGCTGGCTCCAAGTGAAGGGCAATCCAGAGTTGGGTGTCTTCCCACAATATTGGCTTGTTTCAACTAGACTGTCTCACTCCAGCACCTGTACGAAGCGTGACTCATTCCAGTAAGCCTGAGGTTGTGTCTCCTAGAATGCTTCAAATGCTGATTCAGTTTGGGATGCTAGGAAGAGAGAGTTTCCATCTTGAACAGGAAGAGAACATGTTTACTTGCTTTATTTATTTAGCAGTGTCCTATACCATCCTTTCCATGTAAAACATGCAGAGCAGTTTACCATAAATAATAAACGCACACTAAAAGGCAGGGCTAAAAACAATCACAATGACGGGGTGGTAATAGAGATAAAATGGCCTTTGTCCAGCACCCAAAGAGTCATTTGTGAAGTGCCAGCAAGCCTCCCTGGGAAGAAAATTCGGCAAGCCAGGCCCCCCAGCCCCACTCCCCACTGCGTGGATAACTGTAGCCAGGCTCTCTCGGCCCAGGAGGGGGTGCAGCTGGTGCAGCAGCCTTGGCTGCTGAGAGGCGCTCCATGCCACTGAGGCTATCTGGGCCTCCAGCGACAGAGCTGGACAGGGATCAACCCCCAGGCTGCAAACGCAGAGTGCAGCCCCTTCCATCAGAGGTTCGATGCCACCTCCCTGGACAGATGAATCGCTCACCAGCAGGGCCTCCGTCATGTTGCGAATGACTTTGTTTGCTGGCCATCATCTGGTCTATCACTGCCTCCAGGCAGAGCTTCAGCACCTCCATCTCCCACCTGAACCTGATGTAAAATGGGGGGGGGGGGGAGAGTTGAGTGTTCACTGCCTATTAATGACCCCCAGCCCCCAAACTCCGGACAGCTCATTCAGCGGTTTCATGTAGACATTGAAAGGCAAAGGGAACAAGATGGAACCTTGCAGGTCCTGACTCCCAACTCAGCCAGCCTATCCAGAAGAATGCCATGGTCAATGGCAATGAAAGCCACTGAGAGATCCAGGAGAATTACAGGATCACACTCTCCCTGCCTTTCTTCTGGTGAAGGTCATCCATCAGGGCAACCAAAGCAGTTTCTCTACTACAAGCATACTTGATCAACAGCACATGCAAGGAATGGGGCAGTTTCATTGCTGGGCTGCTCTGAGATATTACAATTCACAGGTTTCTTTCTCTCAGCAGCTGGTGTTTTCACCATATCTTGGTAACACTAGCAGAGGCAAAAGATCAAAGGACTGTGTTCACAGCATCAGCACTACTGACCAGCACTCTTTCACATTCCAGATGGACGCATGAAGCGACCTTCTACAGGGTCGAGTCATTCATCCATTCAGCCCAGCTTTGTCTGCTCTGACTGGGAGCAACTCTCCAACGACTCAGCCTTTGCAGCCCCTGTTACTTTGGAGTGTTTTCAACTGCAGATGCTAGGCTTGAACCTGGACCCTTCTGCCTGCAAAGCTTAGCCACAGTGCTATGGTCCCGTCTGTCATCCGTCCATCCCCCCGCTGACTGGGGGCAGGGGTGGGAGTAGATGCAGAGTTTTTTCTTTTCAGCACTTTATTTCTTTGATCAAGACAGGGTATTTTGGAACACAAGAAAAGCCTGTTCCACAAGGCTAGTGACTTTCCCAAATTAATTAGCACACTGCTTAAATCAGGCATTAACACTTTAATTGGCGTGATTAACTCCATTGAGGCTTACAGCCCTCTAAGGAAGTTGCGTGGGTGCCAACAGAATATGTATTTGTGTGATTCATGTTGTTCTGCTCTGAAGTGAAGGAACTTTACCTACAATTTTCTATATTCCAAACAAACATGTACTAGGTTGTTGGTATTCAACTGCTGGGCCCACAACTTGTGAACCACCAGAGAGCTTCGGCTATTGGGCGGTATAGAAATGTAATAAATAAATAAAAATAAATACCTACTGCCATTGTACCGTAGAGGTTTTTTGTTGTGTGTTTTTTTAAGTGAAATGAAAATCAGGGGAGAATAGAAGAAAACTGAGGAAGATGCCAGATATAGTCAAAGTGAGACCCATTTTGCAGGACAGCTGTTACAAGTGGGTCTCGGATGCCAACAAGGCTGGGGTCTGGAAACAATAGATTTCCTACTCAGCCATCAGAATGGTTGTAGGTGGGCAAGTTCAACTTTATTCCATCCCCCCCACCCCTCTCCTGTAACCATTCCCCACAGTGCAGAAGGCTCACCTGAGTAAGCAGAATTTTGGAGATCAAGTGGTGACGCTCTCCATCTGCCCAGGAGACTAAATCAATGAGGATTCAGAGTAGGGCATTTTCAGTAGCAACACTATAGCTGCGGAGTTCCCACAACAGCTCATCCCTTCCTATTTTTAGGAAGTGGAATATTTAGGAAGGCTTTTCTCAAAAAATTAGTTTCAGTAATGTTAATTCGCTTTTAGATAGGAAACTCAAAGTGGATCACCACTTGGGACAAACAGCATTTCTCCCTTAAACAGATACATGCCCTGTTTATCCCTTGTGCACAAATCTGCAGCATGAGTTGCAGGTCATGCAGTAATCACATGGCCTCGCTGCCACGGAAGCGCACATGTTAGTGGTTGAAGAGGGCTGCAGGAGAGAACGGCATTCCAAAGCCTTTGCCCACACACACATCCCTAGGGGCAGCGTGGGAAGTGAGCCACACCCACAAAGTCTGGGGAAAGTCTTTTGGGTGTGTTGCTGTGGAAACACGTTTGCATCCAGTTCAGCTGTTAAGAGAAGACAATCAGATAAAGAAGTGGTACAAGATTTTCTCTCCTTGTTAGCTGCCAAGAGCTTTTTCAGCTGAATATGCACAGCTACCTGTGAAGCAAGCATAAACAAGAAAATCAGCCTCAATGGAGCAGGACAGAAGTACGGTAGCCTCCCTCTTTCCCCTCAAGGACTGGTGTGGGCCCCATTGCTGCCGGAATCCACCATATTTTTCTTCCTCCCTGTAGGTAACCAGAATAGTCACCCAGAAACAAGCAGGTAGCTCAGGAAAAGATGAGGCCTTTCTGAAGAGAAGTGACAGAGATACAGAGAAGAAATAGGTCTAATACAGCGTGACAATCCACTGTAGGAGAACCAAAAGGCATTCTGGGCAATTGATTTATGGTACTGTTTTTTTTATTGGCAGGGGTTCCAATTCCCCTAAACAGACCAGTGGTTACTGTTGCCAAGAAAGGAGGATTTAATTACACGGGAAGGGACAACTCAACCACACCTAAGAATGTATGTACCGGTATGTATGTATCACTCGTGACCGAGTAAGATTGTCTTCCAGGATAAAAAAATTACAAAAAGAAAATTTTAAAAGGAGGAAATTCTAAAGAAAAATATTGTGTAGACTCTAGCGATGGGTCCGTAAGTGACTGTGGAGGCCAATTCTAGATCCACACAGCTTTCCACAGTGAGGACACAGGTTACCAGAGCAAGGATGCTGTGTTAGTGTAGCAGACCACAGCCATAAGCAAGGCCAGAACAGGATAGCTCATGACACGCCATTCACATGTATAAACAGAGCTGTTTTTCAAACTGCGCCCGCCCACCCACCCACACCCACACCCACACTTTCAGCCAAAGCACAGGCAACACCGGAGGTTCTAAATGAAGCTGCCAAATCATCTTCCTTTCAGGTTTGCAAGAAAGCAGTGAGATGGATATTTGTCACAGAATCATAAAGAGCTGGACAGAGACCTGAAGGCAATTTATTCTAACCCCCTGCTCGATGCAGGAGGAGATCCAAAACTAGATGGGAGTTCCAGTGCAAAACATCTGGAGTGCACCATGTTGCCTATTGCTCCAGTGGGGGAGAGCCCACCACCCCTCCAGGTAATTCACTCCATTGTCAAACTGCTCTGGCCCTTAGTGTCTCCTGACGTTCAACCGAAACCTACGCTCCTGTAACTAAGGCCCATTAGATCTAGTCCTGCCCTCTGGGGCTGCAGAGAACAAGCCTTTGCCCTCTTCCAGGTGGCAGCCCTTCAGTTCTTTGAAGAGTTCTATAATGTCCTGCCCTCCATCTTCTCTTCTCCAGGCTAAACATATCCAGTCCCTACGATCTTTCCTCACAGGACTTGTTCCCCATACCTCTGACCATCTTCGTGTTGTGATATGTATCACATTGACCAGCTGTAGCACAGTGTTTACACATGGAAAGGAACAGAATGGCTGTAAACAAGTGTGTTATGTCTTTCTACTTTCCTGTGTTCTTTCTCATGGGAAAGCTAGGCCCTGGGAACATTATGAGCTAGTCACATGGTTTGTATGTTCTGATGACGTGCTAACTTGTTTTTTCTGTCTGAAGCCATTTTAGAGAAGAGCAGGACTGCTTTCTCTATTCCTTCTCTCTTCTGGCTATTGCTTGCTGGACTTTGCAACAAGTTACAAAGTTACATTGTTGCAACGTCTTTGCTAAAGTGGAGTGAAGCTCAACCTACTCCACTGGAAATAATGCTTGCTATGCATTGTGCTCTGCACATGGACTGTAACTAGGAAATGTATACTCTGTAGAATATTACTTGCTAAGTAAATAAACAGGTAGAAATAGACCTGTGGTGTTACAGAGTGTTTCCTTGCCACTTGGATTAGTCTGCAAACCGGGGAAGCTAGAAGCTGGAGTCGGATTACAGGCAAGCTGGCTGGCAGCTTCAAACCGACACGCTGCACGCTGCGCAGAGGGGGGTGAGATCTGGAAGATCTGTGTGTGGAATAATGGGCCTCTATGCACAGACAGGATTATAAATCTCCCATCCAGCATACGCGGGGCTCTGCTGTCACTCATGCGCCATCACTTCGTTGCCGTTGCCCTCCTCTGAACCTGCTCCAATTTGACTATATCCCTTTGAAAGTGAGGCGCCCCAAACTGGACACAGTACACCAGATGAGGTTGGACTAGTGCAGAATAAGATGAAACTGTTACTTCTCTATTACTGTTAGACTTGGTCACTATAAATACAGCCTAAACTTGCATCAACCTTATTTATTTATTTATACCCCACCTTTTTCCTGCAAGGAACCCAAGGCGGCTTACATAATCCTCCTCTCCATTTTATCCTCACAACAACCCTGTGAGGTAGGTTAGGCTGAGAGTCAGTGACTGGCCCAAAGTCACCCAGTGAGTTTCATGCTGAGCGGGGACTAGAACCCGGATCTCCCGAGTCCCAGTCCAACACTCTCACCACTACGCTACGCTTTTTGTAGCCACATCACACTGCTGACTCGTGTTTGGCTTGTGATAGACTATAACCCAAGATCTTTTTCATAGGTACTGCTGCCAAGCCAGGTATCCCCCATCCTATACCCATGGATTTGTTTACTTGCTTGCCCAAAGGCAGAACTTTGCATTTATTCAAAAGATAAATTTTTCATTTTGTTACTTTCAGCCCTATTTTCCATTCTGTCAAGGCCATTTTGAATTTATTCCTGCCTTCTGAGTTGGTAGCTATCCTTCTGTTTTATGTCACCCACAAATTTGAGAAGGATTCTCTCCACCCCTTCATCCAAGTCCTTGATAAAAAATATTTGAGTACTGGTCCAGGACAAAGCACCCCACTCAAAGCCTGCTACCAGTGATGAGCACCCTTTGAGTATGGGTTCCAAGCAGCTCTGAAACCACCTGTCAGGGATGCTCGAGGTTTATGCAAGCCAGGCTTGTAGCCATTTGCCTATGAGGAGAATTGTCTCCAAGCAACTAGGTACAGAAGCTTTACAAAAGTTGGTGCTGATTTCTGGAAGACCACAAAATGTGAGGGCAGGTGTGCTAGTTAAACTCTGTAGGCTGGATTTCAAGGTTAACCTTAGGGCAGCTACAATATATTAAGGGACAGCAGGTCCTTAGAGCCTGCTGAAGAGTGTCTTTTTAAAAAAGATAAACACTCACTTTGCTTTGTTCCTCAGCTCCGAGCGCCGTTCCTGAACCACTTAATCCCAGGCGGTGGTTGTTATTCCTGAACTACAACAGTATCCATTTCAGACCATAAGCCTACCTAAGCTCCCTGGAAACCTCTCTGCGGAACCATTCCAGCAAACTCCACTTTTGTTCCATGAAGCTTGGAAAGCAGTCATAGCCCACGACAACCAGTGCAGACCCTGTTGTATCAGGTTCCACCTTTGGTCTAAACATTTACAGAGCTGCTCCCTTTCTAAACGGTGACCCACTGAGTAGCTTGCTCGGAGACAAGAGAATTGGCGTGCCGAGAATGGCTGTACGGACACACATTCTCAGCTTCCAGCATCAAGCCCTGCTGTGGGGCATCAGCCTCAAACATGAGCAGATGAGAGAATCTCTTCAGGAAAGGGTTATTTGTATGGCCACAAGATTAGGCAAAGGCCTAGAACATGATCAAGAGCTACAGGCTGCCTCTGTGCCAGTGGCTTGCCGCTTTTGCCACCAAGCTGGACGGCCATCTGTCAGGGATGCTTTGACCTGGACTCCTGCATTGAGCAGGGGGTTGGACTCGATGGCCTTGTAGGCCCCTTCCGACTCTACTTTTCTATGATTCTAAGTCCAGGCTAGGAAAATGCAGAGGAGCGCGGCATGATGCTGACGCTGCAGTAGCTGGACTTCCCACCCATGTCTGTGGACATTGTGGTTCCATGGCCCCTTCCTCACAGACACGCACTTGAAGCACTCCAAAAACTAAGGGGAGTTTTCAAATGCTTAACACCGAGCAATCTCTCTTTAGTGCTCTGATCTGTTCTTCATCCACAACAATGGGAAATGCATCTTCAGTTTCCAGACCTCAGACAAGCACCATCCTGCGAGTAGGGAAAGTTCATGAGCACCTCCTGGCACCTTAGCAACAGCATTTGTGCTATTTCTTATGACAAGTCAGCCTCTTAATCCTCTACACCAGGGGCGCGGGGCCACACACTGCCTGCCCAGGGGCCACACACTGCCTGCCCAGGGGCCAAATTTGTCCCTCTGGGTTCCCCATATGACCTTGCCCCTTCCCCAGGCCCTCGCCCCCTTTCCCCTCAACCACTGATCATTGGGTGCTCCAGCTTTTGTGCAGTTTTTCCCTTGTTGTAAAAGGTTGAAATGCCTTTCCTGCTGCTTGCTTGCTTGCTTGCTTACTGGCAGTAAGAGCTTTAAATAGAATTGTACTTTTTTGTATCTTTGGCCTTGCCCCTTTTACCTTCAGCCCTTCCCCTCACTAGAATGCAGCCCCCAAGAACTTCTCCAAAATGGAATCCGGCCCTCGGGCTGAAAGAGGTTTGACATCCCTACTTTACACTATATGCAGGACTAATGGCATTCAGACGCTTTATAGCTCAGCCTCTGAACTGCACTGCTTCTCCACACTCTTAGCTAGCAGAGGCAACTCTACCCTTGGAGAAAGGTCCAAGGAACCTGGTTTCCAGTGCAGATTCAAAGTTACTCTCCTGTCTTGGCCTCCATGCTCCTGCCCTGCTTTGTTCTCCTCTCCTCACAGAGCAACAGGGTGCACTGTTGCCATGGTGAAAACTGACACACATCTACTTTGCTTTCCCCGCAGATTTCCTGCCGCCTTGCTGTCAGTTTTTTCCGGGTGCCCAAGATCCTCCCCTGCTCCAGCACCTTTCCATACCTTCAACTCACCCACAATACACTTGCTTAGGGCTGCCCTGAAATTACATTTTTTAAAAAGTCTGTTATGTCTTCAGCTTTAACAGATTAAAAAGATTACAAACGCACATATTGAACAAAAGCTTTGGCGAATAGGCATATGAAGTCAGTTTTTCTAGTGCAAGGTCACTTGGGACCGAGCTAAATGTGATGGCAGCAGACTGAAGCATGAATCAGGATGCCATCATGGCAGTAACAGTCAATGCATGCAGGAATAAATAAATAATCAGAGTGTGTCCTCCACAATGAACTGCGGGCCACCCCAAATCATATACCCACACATCCAGGGCGGTGTCCTCTATGAGATGTCATTGAATCACATCCAGTTCAATGCTTTGTTTGGGTGCAAAAAAACACTGTCAAGCATACATACCAATTCCAAGAATAGCTAAAATATGTTTGTTTGTTTGTTTGTTTGTTTGTAAAAAGGATAAGGAAATGGGTTTGCACCCCCACAATAGGCTTTGGGCCCCCCCAAAGCATAAACCTACATGCTCAGAAGAGACCATCCTTTATGGGATGGTATAGAATTGCATTGATCCCATTCTTAGTTTGGACAAAAGGCACTGTGTTGAGTATGGCAGCACCAAGCCAATATATTCATTTGTATTTGGGATGGAGAGGGACACTTGGCTGTGTTTTGCACCCAAACTACGGTAAGCGCTGGGCCGCATGCAGTTCTACAGCATCTCATAGAAGATTAGACGTGGCTGTATGGATTCAGAGTGGTGCAACACTTGTTGTGGGGTGTGCAGACACACTATTCCTTACTCCAGTAAACCTTATATCCAGTATGAACCTACCTATACAGTGATCAACATCTGAGGCCCTCCTCAGAGTACTTTCTCCTAGGGTGGTTCAGAGGACAGCACAAGGGAAAGCGACTTTTCAGTGGGGGCCCTCCAACTGTGGAACACTCTAACCAGTGAGACCCACCTGGGGCCAACACTGTCATCTTTTGGGCTCCAGGTCAAGACTTTTCTCTACTCCCAGACATTTGAAGGCATATGATGGCTCTTTATGTATCAGTGGTTTTGGTTATGGTCTGTGCTGATGTTTTAGGTTTTTTATGTTTTGGTATTTTAAAGGAAATAGTTTTTAGCTATTTATATTTTGTTGTGAGTCAGCTTGGGTCTTTTTTTTTTTAAGAGAAAGGCAACTAAGAAATTCTAACAACAACAACAAAAATTATTTTCTACATATTGTGGCCATTATCAGCATGGGCACATGGCATCGACAGTGCTTTGAATCCAACCAAAGTGTTGGGCCAGATGCAATTCAATATCATCTTATAGAGGACACTCTCCCGGTGGTGTGGGTGTATTATTTGGGGTGGCCCAAAGCTTATTGTAGGGTCCATACCCCTAGTCCCTTATTTGTAATTGCCCACTGTGATCAGCATGCATCACGTTGCAGAAAAGCAGCAACTTTGACTGGAGAAAATGACTGTTTATCTTTCAGGGAACAGACTCCCAATCATGCAGATATGATGAAAGGTAGCCCAAAGCTCAATTTTGGGAGTAGGGGCATATAAACTTTAGTTGCTTATTAAATTTATTGACTGAGTTCCATTTCAAACTTCTGTGCAAATAAGGAAATGGGAACTAGTAAGCAACTTCAGCATTGTTTTAAAAGGTGCATTGACAACGGACCAAACCATTTTGTACACTGATGATCCATTCTGTAGGCCAGTCTGCACAATCAAGCCGCCCACCGTGGCTATTTAAGCCATGGTGGGCTGCAGCAAGTGCGGGTGGCCATTTTGAATACAGTAATACCTTGGATTGCAAGTAACTTGGTCTGAGAGCGTTTTGCAAGACAAGCAAAAAAAATTTAAAAAATTTGACTTGATAAACAAGCAAGGTCTTGCAAGACAAGTGTAGGGATGTAACCACTCGCCTCGAGTGGGCGTAGCAAGCCGAAATCGGCCCTGCTCACGCCCGCCAGAGACTCGCTTTGATATAAGTGTGTTTTGGATTACAAGCACAGTTCTGGAACGAATTATGCTTGCAATCCAAGGTATTACTGTATTCAAATCATGACCATGGGTGGTTGTGTCTTCCAAACCAAGCAAGGGTTGATGGTTGGGGTGGTTAACAAACCACCCAGAACCCTAAAACAGCCCATGGGTTCTGCGTGGTTTGTTAACCATGCCAACAACCCACCCTCACTGGGTTCAGATGGCACAAGCTGCAGCTGTGGCTTGAATATTCAAAAGCTGCCTGGCACACACTGGCACACACCACTGAGGCTTAAATAAAGCCATGGTGGGCTGCGATGATCACGTGAACCTGGTCAGTGTGTAACATATTGGGCCCCAGAAGCCATCTAGTGGAGTATATTAAGCAGGGGGGGGAAAGAAACCCAGAAAGGCTGATGGAATTAATTTGCATATTTTAAGTATCTTCTGTTTGTAGAAGTAAGAACATAGGACATAAGAACATAAGAGCCCTGCTGGATCAGACCAAGGGTCCATCTAGTACAGCATTCTGTTCACACAGTGGTCAACCAACTGCCCACAGGATCCCACAAGCAGGACATGAGTGCAACAGCACCCACACACACACACCCAGGTTCCCCAGCAACTGGCGTACATCAGCATATTTATTTTTTAAATTTATTTATTCATTTTCTATACCGCCGAAGCTCTCTGGGCAGTGTACAATAATCAACAATCCTTTCAGGCCAAGTCTACTCGGCCGGTCCCAAGGCAAGCCAGGCAATGCCAGGGAACAAGCAACTTGCCGGCCTTCGCCTCCAGCGAAGTCCACAAGTCAGGCTTTCAAGTACCAGCAGAGCATTTACGAGCTCAGCATTATTGTGCTGGCTCTGCTGGTTTATCTTCTCTGCACAGCTGAAGCACAGAGATTTTCTGGGAAGGATTTTTAAAAGAACGGTGTGCTGCTCTGTGCATATAGTTGCCATCATGAGAACTACTCCAACTTACTTGTCCAGGAAATGAGCATTTTATGCAGATTTCACCATCTCTCCAGAATAGCCAATAGCTGAGCAAGATAAAATCCACATTTACCCAGACACCCTTCATCCTGGAGTCCAGTTTTACAAGATTTAATCATCATCTCAATGCAGATTTTGCCCACCCACGCTACTTTACTACTATACCCTCCCTCTGCAGGCTTCATAGCAACACTCAGTTAAGTAAAACCTTTGGCTGATGAGGCATGTAGATGTTTAGGCCTGCCTTGGCAGAGAGAAAACTCCATACCAGCTCAAGCATATGAATGAGGCACCAGCTTCACTCCTGCAAGGTAGGGCTGGAACTCTACTGTCAACCAAATTGCAAACAAGCACTTCCAAAGCTGCAGGTCACAAAGCTAGGTCTGCATCCAGCTGATTATCCATGGGCTCATTCACGTCATAAACACAAGCCTCCTCACCCACCTACCCACCCAATTGTAAGGGAAACTGTGATGTATAGCAGACAAATATTGCTTCAGCAGGATTCTGAAGATGGACCTAAGTTCTCCTCATTCCCATTTACTTTCACTGGAGTTTTTTAGTTTTTTTAAGAGATTGTTCAAAGTAGTTGACACATATTTTCTCAGTCCCTGTAAATAACCCTGTGAACCGTCCCCATATTACTGGTTAAGGGCAGGCAGAGGTGGGATATCACCCCACCAGTTGCACAGTGACCCTGCCTGGTCCCCCACAGCTCCAAGGTTGGGAGGAAACCTGGTGGTTGTTTGGAAGCTGATTGCCGAGACACTCAGAACACCTTGGCCACACAGGGCCAAACCTGCAACACCACCCTTTCCTGCTCCAGAGTGGGGCACCGGGCTTCCTTCGCTGCTTGCTTGGTGCCGACGTTTGGAATGCCTCCGCCCAGCATCAGCCAAGCCAACAAGCTCTCCACTTGCCTTTTCTACAGAAAAGATGGGGGGGGGGGGTGTTCCTTGGTTGCTACTGGCCAGATGCATTTACCTCCACCCAGCAGCAGCCCTGTAGAAGGGCTGGGGCAGGAAATTGGGGACCACAATTTTGGGCTTGGCCAGCAAGACCAGGCAACAACTGCAGACCCCTAATGAAGGGAGTTGAGGCAAAGATACAATGGGTGCTTCCAGACAAGGCTCTATGCACCATCCCCCTGCCTCACTCATGGAAGTTTTTCTGGGGGGGGGGGGGTCCAGACACTGGCATCTTCTACCCACAACCCTCCCATGTTTCCTTACCGCATCTTCCATCATGCCTCAGAAAATACTTTAATGAGAAAAAAAATGGAATAGCTGCACAACGCCTTCTGACTGCGAGCACTAGGACCCTTCCACGTGGAATCACTCAACGGCTTGCTTACACGACTCAGCTGAGCTCATGACGGAGCTAAGATTTGAACCAAGAACGTCTCCAGCTCATGTCTCATGTGCTTGACCACTGTGTTCCCACACAACTGCATGTCCTGTACAATCTCATTTGGTACACCTTCAGAGACTTTACACCTATTAAGCCCAGTGTTGGAACAGACTCCATCTCCTCTCCCCATTAAGAGCTGGCGCCAATTACTCCCTCCAAGAGAGAACTCAGGTGGTGAGTACTGACAGAAATAGAATCCTCAGGTTTTTTAAGGAGGCAAATAACCCAAAAAAACCCAGCCCAGCTGCCAGTTGGAAAAGAAGGGGGGAAACCCAGAAAAGCGAGGAGTGGGGAAGAAGAGTGAAGAAATGAAATGGACCTGAAGAAGGGCATAGCTGGCTGACTAGCACCCTGAACAGGAACATTTTATGCTGCAACATTTTCATAGATTTCATAGATCATAGAGTTGGAAGGAGCCTACAAGGCCATCGAGTCCAACCCCCTGCTCAATGCAAGAAACTAGAGGAGGGGTCTCCCATCCAAGTAATAACCAGGCTTGATCCTGCTTAGCTGTCAACACTCAGACAAGCTGAGCCAGCGTAAGCCACAGGTCTGTATTTCGTTGCAGATCCTGCTCGTGACAATGAACAGTGTAATTTAAAAAGCATTACACATACCCCAGATCTTGGCTTGTCAACTCAAAAAAGTCACTCCATAAAGACTTTAATAGAATTGAAAGGTACACTTGCATGGAGAGTTATGGAAAGATTTGAATAGTTATTTAATAAATAGCTCATGTAATTTAATAAAACAGCTGCTATGCCCATGTGCCTCAGTGTAATCTTCAACCTTTTGCACTGGCACAAGCTAACCTAGCCAGTCTGCAAACAGTATCCCGAATCACCCTCTTAAGACTAGCATACTGCAGATGCAAGTTCCACCATGCTGTCTAACATCATTTTTTTCATCTCTCCCTGCCACCTTTTGTTTAACGCTGAGCCCAATGAAGAATTCTGTGGAGCTCAAAATGTAGTTAAAGTATCTTGTGATTTTACTTGGTCTCAGTAAAGGGGGGGGGGGGAGAGGTCTTATACCATTCCCCTTTTGAGTGGGAAGTTAATCCATTTCCGTGGTTGACACTCGCCTGTTTTGGGTGCCTAACAAGACTCCAAGACACATAACATTTACACAGCCTTTCAATGTTTTCCAGAGTGACAAGGAGAAGATTGGCGATTCAGACAAACTTGATAAAGAATGAGATCGATTCAGAAGCAGCCAAGATGACACTCCTCTGCCACCGTTCTTCAGGGGCAAATACCATATTGGTGCCCCTCCTATGCAGCACCAATTAGCACACCGGCACGGAAAAGAGGACACAAAGGCAAAACAGGCTTAGAAACCATTTTAATTTGTGGGAACTTGAAATATATTGATATTTGGAATGTTTACGTATACAGCCCTAGGATCCATGTCTAGATGAAGGCAGGGTTTAGAAATGTTTAAAGTAAATCAAAATACAGTAACATTTATCTGAAACTTAGCTCTGTACTGATGTTTTCTCTTTGCAGTTGCTTTAGCTTTGTTGCAATAACTTGTCAGTGGCTATCCTGTTCTGAATGCCATTCACAGGAGAAAAGACAGCATACAAATGTTTTAATAAATAATTAAGACAGTGAACACCAAAGAGGCTTTACAGGTTTAAAAGAAGTATACAGTAAATTGCAGTACACCCTGGCCATGTCCAAGCAAGACATGGCAGCAGAGCCCAGGCTGGTGTCAACTGTCAAGAGCCTTACTCCCAATTGCAATACTGGCATAAACCTACAGTAGAAGCATATGAAAAAAAGATCTCCGCCTCCTTCTCTCCACCCCTGCCATCAGGCCTTGGATGCCCAGTTTGAAGTAAGAAAGTGTGTAGGGTGCCAATGGGCACTGGTGGAACCAAATAATATTCTCTCTGATCTCCAAAACCAGAAAATTCCCATTACATCAGGTACATTAACAAACTAAAGGAAGAGCTACCATCTCTTAAGACTGGCACCAGAGCCAACAAATAAAAGATTCTTCTCTCATGGAAGACACATACCCAAAGAGCTGTTTTATAATAATTCTCAAAGGTCAGCAGTCTTTAGAACAAGGACTCATGCCTATGCAGAAGTCCCCAGTCCATATTGCAAAAAGGGGCATCACTGATACCTGTGGCTTCTCCAGGCCCGTTCCTGTGGAATCTAGTAGACAGGGCAAAATAGCTTGAAGTCAAATCTGCAAAGGTAACATGACATTCTCTCTCTGGGAGCATGTACAGCCATCTTCAGACTGTGATCCTTAAAAACCCAAGTGGCCCACAGAATATGGACCTGATGAACATTTCACCATAGTAAGTAACAAGATCTTGAAAACAAGTGTCAGTCACTGCCTGGTACAGTGGGGGAAACAGAGAGAAAGACATTAGGGCTGCCCCAACCAAACATGAATACAAGCACACACCTTTGATCTCACTTTGTTTTAGCTGTTTCCTAATGGCAGGCAGTGACCTGGTGCCACTGTTTCCAGCAGTGACTCAAAGTCCTTCTGACCCTGGGTGCTTCTAGACCAGGCCTTCAGGATGCCATCACCCTGCCTCATTCATGGAATTTGACAGGTTCCAGACTACGTTGTCTTCAACTCACAAGCCTCCCGAGTTTTCCCACACCGCTTCTTCCATCTTTTCACTTACTGCAGAAAATCCAGAAAGAATGAAAAGATGGAAGAGCTGCACAATGTCTTTTGATGGGTAGCACTAGGAACCCTTGGAATGGAAGCACCACGGGACTATCGCTAAGCGCCAGTTCAGAGATTTGGCCTCTGGGTAATGGTTTATGCCCACTGTGCCTAGGCTTCAGGAAGCACCTGTGACTGACACCACACGTAGGACATCAGCACGATCGAGGCATCTGCACAGGTGGACGTACGTGCACTGCTCAGTCAGCATTTCCCCTTCCGAAAGGGGTGCCCTGTACCAGCACAGGACCCACAACCCACAAAGCCAGCCAACCTTGATCCTCATTCTGTCCTTCCCAGCACAGTCATTGGAAGACGAGACGCAGCACAACCACCAAGAGGGATCAGCAAGTGTCACTTGTCCGAGAAAGGAAACAAGAGTTACCTGACGTGTCATGCAGTGTTCACTGTGTTTTAGACATTTTATAGTGTAAAAACAAAGCTGAGCAACACACACACTTTTCAATTTTTCCACACACACACACACACACACACACACTTTTCAATTTTTCCAGTTCTAAACCATTGAAGTGTTTTAAGACACATGCCCATCGACAGAACTGAGCTGGATATGCTGAACATTTAAAAGGAGTCCTTTTGCCGACTGCACAATTTATTTAGAAGTTAAGAGTTATTCAGAGCCCAGACAGAATAGTTAATAGCCAAAACGTGTTTAATGCCTCCTTCTGCCTCTAAGGAGTGTCCAGGGAGTCTGAGTGAACATGCTGGCAGCAGCCCTCTGCCTCCTTCCCACATCCATTTTAAGCCTTGTTCCAAGCAGATACTAAGAACTGCAAACATATCGGGATTCTTTGAGAAACCACAAGCCCCAGGAGTGCTGCTAAAGGTGTCTTTCCAATAGAAGTCAAAGTCATATTTCACGAGATTTAAAACTGAAAGCTGGAGGGGTGGGGAGGGAGGGAAGAACCAACAAAGCTCACTTTTCTAGGCATAGTACCTTTGCACTGCTAGAGTATTACCAGACAGCAAGCCTGTTACAGTTCTGAACCCGGCAGGGCACCCTGATGAAACCAGCATCATGCCGCAATCAGGAGGCAACACTCCTCTGGTAGCCGTGCCCTGCATGGACCACTCTCCACCATGCAAGAGCAACAGCAGAATAGAAGGCAAACGTCGTCTGAAGTCTACCTACTCATTTTTGCCAGCCAAGCAAGTTACAGAACTGCAGAGATGCCAAGCCTTGCACAGCAACTGCTACCAAAAGCAACCCTTCCCCCACATTCCATGTACATCCTGCAGAACTCCTCAAGAACAGGTTCATTTGATCTGTCAGGTGGACTCTGTGGCTCAAAAAGGATGCATTTCCTCAGGAGGGCTGCAAGACAACACCATCAACAGACAGGTGGTTGCTGTTCTGCAGGACGTCGCCCAACACTCTGAAGCTGTGTCGGCCAGGGAGCTGCATTTGCTGGCAGCCTCCAGATGCAAAGCGTCAGCAGAAAAGCAGTTTCACTTTTTTGGCAGACCGTGAAGCAAACGATAGCAGCCTAGAGAAGGGAGTGCAGAGCACCAAGCTGGGAGCGAGGTGGGCTGGATGGCACCTTCTGGCAATTTACTCTCTTGCTTGCAACCTCGGTTTATAGAGGGCTGGGGAGAGCCAACACACAAACAACTTCTCAGGTTTATGAGGCACACCAGAGTGGCTGATTTGCCACCTTAGTTTTGCCAGGACTGCCCTCAGCATGTGGCATGGCATCTAATCCCCACAGAAGGAAAGGAAACAAGGAATTAATAGCAGAGACAGCTTGAGCATACATGACAGATAAAGCACCACTGGCTATACCACGAACACAGCATGGAAAAACTAAGAACATAAGATGACCCATGCTGGATCAGACTAAAGAACTCTCTAATCCAGCACTCTGTTCCCACAGTGGTCAAATGCCCCAATGGGAAACTCACAGGCAGGGCATGAGTGCAAGAGCACCCTCCTGCCCATGTTCCCCAGTAACTAGCACTGAGAGGCATACTACCCCCCCCCCATACCGGTAACATACAGCCATCATGACTTGTAGCCACTGCACCACAGTTCAGCAGTACACTTGAACCTTTGTGAAATGCAATGTGCTATTGCCACACATCAGTTTTCTATATAGAATACCACCTCTGTATGCAAGCACATGCACACAGGACAGTCTTGAGAGAGAATTGGAAGGTTACTGACAAGCAACTATTCCAGAAAAAATGGGCCTGCACCTCACCAATGTATCTCAACAGACATACAAAATACTACGCTGCCCAATAATGGGAAAATATTCAATGGAGCAATTTCATGATTTCCTATCTACCTGAAGACACGCCATGTGGTTGAGTATACAGCAAATTATTTTCTCAGTAACACAATAAGGCCACTAGAAGAATTTGCACACAACCGCCTGGCAGAGAGATCATAAAGCATTTTTCCTCTTCCTTGGGCAATATGAGAAGGTTCAGAGAAGGAACAAGGTGAAAGGACACAGGAAACAGAAAGGGAGACACACGGCAAGAGACCCTACAGGTGCCCCATTTATTCCCCCAGAGAAGCAGGTTAGGTCCCTGTCTGGTTGACCACAGCATCCTTGGCATACAATAAAAATTACAGAATTGAGTAGAAGTCTGGCCCCCGCTCACATGCATGCACACTGCACTTTTATTTCACAAATAGTAGCCTGTATGCATTCTCTGTGAAAGCAAGTCTCTTGCACTTTTCAGGTTAACAACGCTCCCTTGCAACAGTACCCCTACCATGGTGAAATTCAGCAAATAGATTTCCTAGATCAGCAAAAGTGTACTAGATAAATGTACTAAGTCCCACATTTTTTTTAAGTGAGAGGGATCAAGTCTACATTCGGTTTCAGAAGAGCCAAGGGGGTAAACACCATCTTGTGGGCCTGTTATTAGAGGTAAATCTTGCCAGCCCTAGGCCCAAACACATTCCACAAGGAGACTGGAGAATGGCCACTGGGAGAGGGTTAGAAGCCTCAGTTTAGAAGCAAAGGAACTTAAGCTGATAGAGGTACGTTGGCCATAAAGTCATCTCTTCAACTTGCATCATCCCTTGCCACTGGCTATGCTGGCTAGGGTTGATGGGAGTTGTAGGCCAAAACATCTGGAGGGCCACAGGTCGCCCACTCCTGTTATAAAGCAAGTCACTAAGTTTCCCAGAAAGTCTAACACAGGTGAAGAATTCTGTGAAACAACTTGAAAGTTGCTGATCCACCCAGCTGCAGCAGAAGGAGAGATGGGAAGCATGTCCACTCCGTCAGCTCAGCTGAGAGACCAGCAACTTTTGGCTCCTTCTCTCTTTGGAACTGTTTATATTCTAGTGGGTCATTATAAGAACTTTAAAAGTGAGAGCGAGTGCCTGAGTCTGTTTCGATCCTCTTCCCTCCCGATCGTTTTTCCTTTTGTGTTGTGTCTTCTAGATAGACTGTAAGCCTGATGGCACAGAGTTATTTTGGATTGTTGTAAGATGCTCTGGGAGCCTTTTACAGCTGAAGAGCAGGGTTTAACGCTCCAAATAAACACAGAAACTTCTACTATAGTCAAATCACTCTGCTTCTAAACTATTACAAAAACTAAGTGCAACCCCTCTGGAGATTGCCATGGATCCATCTGTTCCTACATAGCAAGGTAAGGCCAAGCAGCAGACAGGATTCCTGTCACCTAACACTGACCAGCCTTTCATAGGAGGGAGAGGGGGGATTTCCCCACAACACAGTTCTCATACTTCAGTTCTGGTCCCTTGCTCAACCCTTCAGGCTTTCTGGTGGACCTCGTAAACAATCATGCATTTGTTTCTAAGCTTGTTTGCAGCCAGCCATCTCTGAATCACTGCAGTGACCGCCTCCAGTAAAGACCACAGAAAAACACAAGGACTAGAGAGACCCTGCATAAATATACATCTGCTGATCACGTACAGTCATGCCTTGGATTGAGAGCATAATTCGTTCCAGAAACGTGCTTGTAATCCAAAACACTCTTATATCAAAATGAAATCCCCCCAAAAAAATTTGTACAGAGATTTTTAATTTAAGCCGTACTACAGTGCTTGTATTGCAAGACGTCGCTTGTATATCAAGTAAAAAAAAATTAAATAAATATTTAAAAATTTGCTTGTCTTGCAAAATGCTCTCAAACCAAGTTACTTGCAATCCAAGGTATTACTGTACTCTGCTTCTTTAAGATAAAAATGAGCTTGGAAGTACCAAGCACTTTAGAAGAAAAGGCTTTGACAGATAGCAGTATCCCCTGCTGCCCCCTTTTCACAGGCCTGTGGCTCACACTGGCTCAGCTTGTCTGAGTGTGGAAAGCTAAGCAGGGTCAGGCCTGGTTATTACTTGGATGGGAGACCCCTCCTCTAGTTTCCTGCATTGAGCAGGGGGTTGGACTCGATGGCCTTGCAGGCCCCTTCCAACTCTATAATCTATGAGTCAAGTCCACATTTCTTCTCCCACCTGCCCCAGCCCCCACATGCTTTGAGAGGACAGGTCAGTTTTCTGGCCTTCAAGAATTCACTTTGAACTCTTGCTTGAATTACAAACTCAGGTCAGACTAATTATTCTTGGATTGCAAGTTTCTCAAACTGATCAGAGACTGGACTTTCAAGGAGCAAACAGTTCATCTCCACCAGCTGGCAGAAGTTAAGCAACAGGTTCAAGAGGCATTTCAGACCAGTATCCTTGATCCTAGAAGATGATGGGAATTGTAGTCCAACACATCTGGAGAGCATCTGGTTGGGGACAGTTTCACTAAAGTCTTTCTGCAACTAAGTCCCATCCTAAACACAACATAGAGAGGGAGAAAAACAGCTTTACTTAAATGCAGATTTAAAGTGTAAGATAATGGGCGGGTTCACACATCATGGTAAGCCACCCTGCAAATAACCAACAGTGAGTTGGTTGTTCGCAAACAACCCATGGTGTGCCCGACAGATGATCGGGCTCACCATGGGTTGACCCACTCTCCTTCCCCATTGGTCCTCCACCTAGTATTCCAGGGCACTTGGCAGCTAAAGCATATATGCATATGTCCCTGTCAAAAAACAACAACCCTGATTTGCCCTGTCAAAAACTCCATCTTAAAAGGAAGTTTGAGTTTTGACAGCTGTCAAAACTCTGTGCTCCCGTAAATGGGGTGGCTGGCACTTTTCCAATTTCTGAGCACCTACAGTCTCAGGAAAGGGTGGGAAAGGTGCAGGACACTGGGAACAGTCAGGTCCAACCAAAAAACCTTATAGGATCTTGCCACAAAGGGGGTGATCTACTTGCCACCCCCTTTCATGAGCAAAGATCCCTCGCATCTTTGCTTTCCCTTGATGGCTCGCCTACTTGCAGCCTCTCTGGTTCAATGTCCTGTATCTTATGGATACAGGTTCTTCAAACTGCCACAGAAAAGCTACAGTTCCCATCCTGAACGCCCGTTCTCCATTTACACAGCCCTCAGTCACTTATCTTGCCACGATATTTCATAATCTTCAACATCAACCATACTCAAAGCCTGATTCACACCTAATTACTGAAAATATGAATTTGCAAATAGTGGAGGGGCTAATGTTTGATCACCCAACTTCCTGCATGGGGAGGACTGGCTTTTATCAGTAGAATCCAACAAGATTTTTAAAGGGGTAAAGCAGCAGTCAAGCTCTGTAAAAAAAGTTGGACTGCAGCACCAGCAGCTGAGAGCTATCCCAGGTGTAGCACACTTTGCCAGAGAGTCTGCCAAGCAGTTTCCTAAGTACAACGGAAACACACCTCACTACAGGCCTTTTGCCCAGCCTGATTTCTGCACTACACATAGGAACACAGGAAGCTGCCTTATACCGAGTCAGACCCTTGGTCCATCTAGCCCAGTATTGTCGACACTGACTGGCAGCCGTGGCTCTCCGGGGTTTCAGGCAGGATTCTTTCCAAGCCCTACCTGGAGAGGCCGGGGATCGAACCTGGGACCTTCTGCCTGCAAAGCAGGGGCTCTCTCACACTGAGCGATGGTCCCTCCCTGCTACACAGAAGCAGAATGTTACCCCAAATAAGGGAACTGACCAGACACTGCTGGACCAGCCTGCAGACACTGAATAAGGCTTCACTCAGGTTTCTGCAGAATACTGCATTGCTGCCCCTGGCAGCAGAAAACAGCAGATGCAGTGGATGATCGGGCAAGAGAAAGGCAAGAGCGACAGAGCACAGAAACACATTCTCACCTGACAGATTCCAACAATAAGAGAATTCCTTGTGACACATGCACTGGTTAGTCAGACCCACAGTCAAGCTGCATTCAATAATATTCAGCACACAAGACTGTTCTTGCTTCTGTTCCACATATTCCTTGTCTCTCAGAGTACAGTTCAGAATACAGCTCCCTCTATCCAGCGGGCCTGGCACAAAATATCCAGGTGTATGTTCAAAGATACACAGACACTCCTTACATATGGTTCCACTGCCCTGCTCTGTGCGATCAGATTATCTAAATAGTGTGACAAATGGCAGATGTTCCAATTCAGCACTCCTGGTATCAGTTTTGTCAATTTGCCTTCTTTCCTCAGAGCTACGCTCCTTGATCCTTTCAGACTCAAGCGCTTGTTATGTAAGCACCTTTTGAGCAGCCCACTGGTTTTTTGCTTGTGGAAAGATGTGATCAGCTAGCCCACCTCCCACCACCAGAGATCAACAATCCAGACCACATATTTCCACAGGCAGAAAACCAGTGGCCTGCTCAAAAGGTGCTTACTTGACAAATAGCTTGAGATGACTCCTGCCAGAAGTCCAGCTCCACAGTGCAGGGAAAGGCTTACGTTATTAAGACCACCACCAGACCAGCAGGGAAATTATTTCCTGCCCCAAGTAGAAGCATCCATGCTTAGCCACCAGTTTTGGCTCCAACTCCTCTCTCACCACATCATGAACCAAATAATCAGGGTACAACTTCAGAGACTGGATTTCTGATGTCCGTCACTACCTTGGATGGCAGGAAAATCAAATTAGATTCCCAGTTGAGGGAAGAGGGCCATACCTACTACAGAGCCATGGGCATCTGGAGTGGAGGTTGAGGGAGGCAGTTGACACCACCCCCAGATGAGCCATAATCTGCAGATTCCCAGCTTTTGGGTTGTTGTGTTGTTGTTTTTAAAGCAAGTTTCTAGCCCCTGTAGAATCCAAAATATGAGGCAAAATGTGCACCCACTATTCTGCACATTCATTTTGCGAGGAACTAGCCTGCTCCCTTCTTTCTGTGTTTTTAGCCAATGAATGAAGTCACAGCAATGGTCAACACATCCAGTTTGGAGAAGACACTTCCTGACTCACTTTAAAGCCTTTTGCTGAGTCTTTTCTGTCCGGAAGTCCTTGCTGCCCTCATAAAAACAATTCAGAAATCCAGGGATTTAGTGTAGCTGAGATTGGGCAGTAGTGTGCCCACCCAAAAACAAAATGGTAGGAGAAAAGAGTACATGATCTTCGTAACTCAGGTCTTGTTGATATTTTTTCCGAGTCTGTAAACTTTTAAAATATTACCCTAACAATACATGCTGATAAAGTGCATCATTATTATACCCATATTACAGGAGGCACTAGACAGGGCTGTGGCTAAGAAAGTGTGGGTTACACCAGCCCTGCAAAGTAGCCCAGTGTTGGTATTTCCATTTTGCCGGGGAGGGGGCAGGTGTCAAGAGCTCTGCAGTGTAGCCCACTGTTACCCAGGTATCCTGGTCCGTTGGCTTTTTAGGGAAATGCGGATGGGACTGTGAAGTTCATTATGCAATTTAGTAAGGGCTAGAGAGGGTTGTTTGTGTCTATATAGGTCTAAGAGAACCTGCCATTTTTTAGTTCCGTGCAGAAGTCCTGGGTAGGGCCTCCCCCGTCCCCCAGTCTCTTAGTGCAGGCCTTAGAGTTGAGACAGTGTGCCATGCAGCTCCTCAGAAGTTAGTGTTCTCCAATTGCAGGGGGGGGGGGGAGAAAACAAGCTCTTTTGAAGCAGAATGGTGGCCTTTTATCCAATTTTCATACAGAACATCTACAACAAAAATACCTCAAGCCTTCCAGCACATTTGGATGCAATAAACTTACAAATACCCACCTATCACAAAACTGACTACCTACTTTATGGACGAAAAAGACTCCGGAAAAGGCGCCCAGCCAGATTTGTTCCTTTGAATTTTGGTTCGGGGGGGGGGGATTTACTTTGTTCTGATCTAATACAATTTCTGTAATGGATTAGATGTTTTGTTGGTTGTTCAGTTGTTTTGTATATGTTAAAATTCAAATAAACAAATTTAAAAAGAAAAAGAAAAAAAAGAAGAAGTTAGTGTTCTCCTATGTCAGTGATGGCGAACCTTTTTGAGCCCGAGTGCCCAAACTGCAACACAAAACCAACTTATTTATTTCAAAGTGCCAACACTGCAATTAAACCTGAATACCGAGGTTTTAGTTTTAGAAAAACAACTCATACAGTTGTCCGAACTAATTAACATCTTTTGTCTTTAAAGAAAAACACAATAACAGAGCTTTCAATGATACAGTTTTTTGTTGAAAAAAAATCAACTCAAAAAATTATTATAGTACTACATTGTATAAATTCCCTTCAGGCTATGTGTACAAACTTTTTAGATAATTAGGCACATGTATTTTTGGATAAGGGATTCTCAATTTGTAATATGATTATATGCCAGACTGAAATTGTATGGGGCAAGCTTTACTCCGGGTCCTTTCCCTGCCTCTACAGGTGTCGAATTAGTAAAAGTAAAAGTCAACCTGTACTAGGATGAGCAAGATAAACAAGAAAACTAAACGTGCTGAACACATTTTAAACACTTTATGTCTTGGACTGCAAACACTGCATTAGGTAAAAGTTTGCATTGGGCATGCTTTTGGACAATTAATGTGATTTTTGCTATTGCATGCATGCTGATAATTTGTCAAACCTTGGCTCATACTCTGTTAGTTTGAGAGCAACACATGCAGCAGCACTCAGCACTGTTGGATGTAAAGCCCTAAGCCATGCTCTGTGCATCATTCTTCAAAATCTTTTAAATGTGATAACAATGTAGAAAAGAATTCTGTAACAGGAATTCTAGAATAAAATCATTCTGTTCCACACTGTGAGAAAGAACAAGAAGGGGACAGTCTTTTCGCGATCTGGTGACCAATGGCTCGAGTGCCCACAGAGAGGTCCCTGCGTGCCAGCTGTGGCACCCGTGCCATAGGTTCGCCATCACTGTCCTATGTATTGCAGTACTAAAGAACCCTGCTGTGTGTTACCTGCAAATCCTAGGAGTGGACTGCAAGCTGAGCCAGTCCCACCCCCCAATATTAACCATGCCCTTCACACAAGGGCCAGTACAGGGCTGAAGGGAGCCAAGGAAAGCATCTAGGGTTTCAGCCGCAGGTGGAAAGACACTGTCCAAACACCAGGTCTACTCACTGAGAAACAACAGAGGTATTCACATTTCTCAGAGGCTAGGTCTAGCTAGCTTAGTAGACCTGGTACCTAGGCCTTGTCACTGCTCAGTCACCAGATCTACAGAAACGGTGGACCTGTTCTCTGATGCTATCAGGGCTTTTTTAAAATGTGTAACCATACAAAAAATGAGCACACCCCCCCCCAAAAAAAGCAATTCCAAAAGAACAATGCTGCAGTTCAAAATTCAAAGCATGAAAAAGTTGTATAATTGGCTGATGTAAAATATAGCTGATAACGATGTAAAAAGAAAAGTGAGTGCCGAAGACACTCCCCACAGACCTCACTGCTATTCTCTAGAGAGCATTCACCAATGTTTCCAAGATGAAGAAAATCATTCTAGGACTAGTCATGCGAAATTGTCAATGTTATAAGGGCAGCGATGCCATAAAATATCCAATATGACATTCTTAGGACTGCTGTACTATGTTTGTGTGTCTGTGTCATTTTTTTCTTGTTCCTAGGCAAGTGTGTTTTAAATCTCTTACTCCAGATAATGTTTTGTTGGCGTTCATGATGCTTCTTGAATATTACACTCTTCTGCATTAGTGCTGTCAAATTCTCAGGATTTTCTGCTACTCTGTGTAGACTTCTAAACGTCACGAAATGAGATGCTAAGCAACAAAGCACACACAAGGAAAATGCACAGGTGTGTTGTAGCGGAAGTACCACACAAACTGCAGTGTAGCTTTGCCCACCCCCCTGGAAAAATTCCCGCGGACACCAATGTAGAAAGCCATTATCCAATTCAGCAATTGAAGCAGCCAATACAGGTACACATCACCTGTTAATTTACCAAAGCACATGAAATAATGGACTAAAGAAAAGGCACCACAGTCTACCAAATATGCCAGAACTAGCCAAAATTGGCAACACTCACAAGCCTTTCAGCACTGAGAGGCATTCCAGCCCCTCCCTCCCACCCATTTACCTAAAATAAAGCTCAATCTCCAGAAACCCAAAAGGTTTGTCAAAGTTGAAATGAAACAAAATTCCAAACCAAGCTTCAGTATGTGAACCTCCTCCTGAAGGTTTTGCAAGTCAAGACCATGGCACCGCTAGCCCCCTCTGTCTTATCTTCGAATACTCTCCCACTCCAGAATAACCACTTCCAGGTTACCTGAATGATGCTTGCTCCCTTTCCCCCCCACAGATATACAGAGTTTCTTGCTTTCTTAGCCAATAACCGAGGCCCAGTAAAACCTACCGGCAAATACTTAAGGCACAGGTGGAGCTCTGCAAGCGCCCCTTTCCCCAGCCAACATGCCACTAGCAGCTAGCGAGCTGCTCCCAAAGCTATTACCGCCGATATCTTGCAAAGAGCCACCTGAGCTGTCTTCGGTCCTGGCCGCAGGCGAAGCGATCACAGGAAAGAGTCCCCGAGCAAAGGGCAGCTGCCCTCCGTGACCACAGTGCTTCAGGGGGCTAGCCAGGTGGGCGAGAAAGCAGCCTTGCCCTCACAGGCGTGGAGGGGGCAGGCGGCGACAAGGCCAAGCCACGGGCACAGCGGCAAGGGGCCGCGCAGGCAGGCAGGCAGGCAGGCCGCGAGGCAAGACCCTCATCAGCACCACGACAGGCTCCGGGCAGCATCCCGGCAGGTGAAGGGAGGCCGCATCGCCCGCCCGCCGGCGGAGCCGTCAGGCGAGCCGGGCACGGGCAGGAGGCCCAGCCCCCCGGCAGGAGAGAGCAAGACCCGCGGCTGGCCGGCCCAGCGGCAGCGGAGGACTGAGGCGGGGGAGCGGCGACCCTCCACGCCTCTGGCGCTCGCCGGGGGACCAGCCGCCCCGCCACGACGGGCGGACCCGGCGAGGGCAGCGCCGACTCCCTTCGGGAAGGGGGCGGTACCGGTCGCGGCCCGAGGGCACAACGCGGGACACCCCCGGCCGCCCCTCGGCAGGAGGCGACGGCAGCCAGCCGCCCGCCCGCCCGCCGGGAAAGGGCGCAGGCCGCTGCGCCGGCTCCTGTCAGCGCGGACCGCAGCCCTCGGCCGGCGGGCGGGCGGGCCAGGCTCCCCGGGGCCGTGCGGGGTGCCCGGGCGGGAGGCGCCGCTGACGGACGCGGCCGCACGCGCGGCCCGCCTCACCTTGACGCGCGTGACGAGGTGCGTGGCCAGCTTGACGACGGCGAAGTTGCCCTTGCCGATGGTGCGCTCGATCTCGTAGTAGCCGATGCGCGCCGGGCCCGGAGGGCGGGCCGCGGAGGGGGGCGGCGGGGCCAGGCGGGGGGGCCCGGGCGCCGGCAGGGGAGTCCCACCCGCGCCGCCGCCGCCGGACGCTGCAGCCGCTGCCGCCATCTTGTTGTGAGGGAGCCGCCGCCCCTCCTCCTCCTCCTCCTCCTCCTCCCGGGGCTGCGGCACCGCGTGAGCTCATCCGCACAGGGGCGGGGCCACCGCCGCCGCCATGGCAACCGGCGGAGGAGGAGGGGCGCGTGCCCGACAGCGGCGGCTGTGACGCGAAAAGACGTCAGCGCGCTCGGGCGGCGCCATCGTTGGCCGGCGCGGGACGTCTACGGCGCGCGCCAAGGGACAAACCTCCCGGAAAAGGTTGGCGGAGGGTGGGTCGTTCGTTTAGTCAATCAATCAATTTATTTATTACGGTCATAGACCAGCAACGTCGTTCGTTTAGTGAAGGGCTTTGTTTCCCCCGCCGCCCCCCCCAAGACTGGCGAAGAGCGGGAGGAGGAGGAGGAACACGAACACGGATTACGGCGCAGCCCTATGCAAGTTTCCCTAGAAAACAAAGTCCTACAACTCCCAGCATTCCCTAGCATGTATGGCTGGCTGGGGCATGCTGGGAGTTGTAGGACATTTTTTCCTGCCTGAACATGGGTCGGATTGTGCCCTCAGTAGTTTTGGAAAAGAACAAGGGGGGAGGGGAGAAGTTAGATAAAAGATAAGGCAGTATGCCCATGTACAACCGTTGCTGGGGCACATGGGCGGGAGGGTGCTGTTGCGCTCATGTCCTGCTTGTGGGTTTCCCAATGGGGCAGCTGGTTGGCCACTGTGTGGACAGAATGCTGGACTAGATGGACCTTTGGTCTGATCCGGCAGGGCTCTTCTGATGTTCTTAGGGTCGGATCTTGGGAAGGCGGGGATTGCGGAATGAGTTCCCAAAAGCGGGGAGCGAAAGAAATCGTCCTCTAGTGCAGGCTTCCCCAACCTAGCGCCCTCCAGGTTGAGAGTTGACTGGGGCTAAAGGGAGTTGACTCCAACTTCCATCAGCCCTAGCCGGCATAGCCCATGAGCAGGAATGTTGGGAGTCGTGGTCCAAAACATGGAGGGGGCCAGTTTGGGGAAGGATATTTTGATGATATCCGGGGCGAATCAATGTTGGGCCAGATGCTAAGCCTTTGCAGTTGGCTGAATGGCTTAGAAAGGCAGTTGGAGAAAGAGTGTAGGCTCGGCATATGCAAGGAGAGGATCTATTAGTTGCATGTAAGAATAACGTGTAGATGGAGAAGTTACTTTGGCTTAGCCCACTAGGAAATATTAAAATTGCCAGTCAGTTCCCACATTTTTTGGTGGAAAAGAAGGGAGTGGGTTTGGGAGTCCCTTTGGAACTTTGTGAGAATGATTTTAAGAAAGCTTTGGGGGAGGACTGGGTTTCTGAGTTTAAACATCTAACTTTTCAACGTCATCCGCACTCCTCTCTTGCAGGGTTGGGTGTGTGTTTTTCGCTTTAGGTGAGAGAAGCTTCATGAGCATGTGATTATCATTTTTCAATTATTTTGAGTCCGGCCTCCTCTTGGATGTTTTCATTGCCAAAAGTTTGGCCATGTGGCAGCAATGTGTCGAAGCCCACTGTGGAAAGTTGGTGGACAACATTCTTTTGACCAATGTGATGGATCTCAGTCTCCAGTTGGTTGTAATCATACAGATAAACCTAGCCTTATGTGTCATGTGGCTAGGTGACCTTGGGACATCAGACTCTGCTCCATCTTCAGCACCAGAGGAGCAGGGGTGAGGTAAGAAGGGGAGTCTTCTGACAGGATGGCTGGAAAGAAAGAAAATGTGGCTTTTATGATAGAAGTTATAAAAGGTTCTGAAAGCGGCTGATAAATATTTAAACAGCAAATTCATGAACTTTTAGGGCTTCCTGAGGCCTAACTCTGTTGGTTTGGGGATTTTGAGTTGGAATGCACATAGTTTGGTGGCTCATGGTCAAGAATTAAAAGTATTTTTTAACTACATTGTTGGAGTTACCCACTGTTATCTATATTCAGGAAACATGGCTTGTGAAAGTAGTAAATTTTGTGATCCCAGGTTATGTTGCTATTCATAAAGATAGAGATGCTGGAAGGGGAACAGGTGGAGGTGTTGCACTTTTCAACAGAGAACTTTAAAACTTTGTGGAATGGGAGGAACAAGAAACTTTTTGAATATCTCTCAGCAGATATTCTGATAATAATCTTTGTCTCCCTCTTGATGTTGAAGGATTGGATTTACTGGAATCTGTGAAGGGCCCTTGTTTGTTGTCTGGAGATTTTAATTGTCATAGATTTATCTGGGGTAGCCAGAAGACTGATAGAAATTGAGTACTTTTAGAACAATTTTGTGATGAGAATGATTTGGGGGTTTTAAAATGATGGAGCCACTATTCAGTTTGAATTCTATAATGGCACTTTCTCCTGTCTCAGTTTAGGGACTGTGTCTAAAGCCACAGCTGTTAGAGGTGGTTGGATGGTGATACAAGAAACCAACAAGGATAGTGACCATTTCCCAATATTTCTTTCTTATGGAAGTAGGCCTATTTTTGATGCTATGGATTTGTCTTCCCAATAGAATTTTTAAAGGGCTAACTTGAATTTATTTAACCAGTTATGTACAGATTTTGCTGGTTCTTGGGGAGGTAGTTCTGATGTTGAGGAATTTTCTGGTAATTTGATGTGTGGAATTATGGGAGCAGTTTTGCAGGCTATCCCTAAGGGGAAACAGGTGTGGAAAGGTCGGAAAATGGTTTCATGGGGGACAACCAAGTGCAGTGAGGCAGTTTGAGCAAGAAAAATTGCCTTTCAGAAAGTTAGCAGGGGAGGATTTAGCAATGTATAAACGGTGTTGTCAAAAAAGAGTTTTGAAATGCTAAACAGAAGGGTGGAGGGAGTTCTGTGCGAGTCTTACTGTAGATACCCCAATTTCTTCGGTGTATAGACAGTTTAGAAAGATGAGTCGTGTACAACCCAACCAGAGGGGTATACCATTTTTGGTGTCTGACAATGGTAAGATCTGCTCTACCAATATGGATGAAGCTGAGCTGCTGACAGATATATTTCAGAGAGTCAGTAATGAAGAAAATTGAGGGGAAGGTTTTAGATCATTTCAAGCTACAGTAATACCTTGGATTGAGAGCATAATTCGTTCCGGAAACGTGCTTGTAATCCAAAACACTCTTATATCAAAGCGAGTCTCTGGCGGGCGTGAGCGGGGCCGATTTCGGCCCGCTACACCCACTCGAGGCAAGTGGTTACATCCCTACGACTACTTGTCTTGCAAGACCTTGCTCATTTATCAAGTCATTTTTAAAAAAAAATGGTTTTGCTTGTCTTGCAAAACGCTCTCAGGCCAAGTTACTTCAATCCAAGGTATTACTGTAGTTTTCTTTCCTTGCATGGTGCATTATTGGAAGATTGGAGTTTGGGAGATCAAGGTGCACAAGCGATGCTCATAAGCCTCCAAACTTGGAGGTTTACGCACATTCTCTGCATAGTGGGGGTAGTGGCAGAGGCAATCTCTGCCTCCCTGCTCCTCCCGCTCTGCAAGACAGTTAGGGCGAATTTCAGCTGTCTAGCTGCAGCGCTTCAGACGGGGAGGGAAGGAGTCTAGAGCACTGCCAAGATACTTCGTATCCTGGTGGCCCCTGTCCCCTCCCCTTCCCATCCCCCAGAATGCCCCCCTTACCCCTTCTCTGAGGTTGCTTTTCCCACCTTGGAGAAGCGGCTGGCATAGTTCTTTTCACGCCGCCGGGGGGGGGGGGGGGCTTATCCAAGCATGGATCCTCAGCTCCAAGGTCCTACCTCAGATCGGGGAATCCAAAGAATCCCGTGTCCCCCAAGACGCTGCCAAGGGGCCATGGGATCACCCTTCCCGTGTATATTTAATGTAAATGTAAATTTTACTATGTGGGAATTGGAGAAAGCTTTGGGTTGTTGTAAGGATACTTCTCCAGGTGAGGATGGAGTGAGTTACGAAGTGTTAAAGCACTTGCCTAGAGAGTGCTTATGTTTGTTACTTGATCTATATAAACCTATATGCAAGTCAGGTATTTTGCCGAAGTCCCCATAGAAAAGCCTGGGGGAAAAATTATCTGCTGGCTCTTCCTATAGGCCAATTGCATTAACAACTTGCATTTATAAATTTATGGAACAAATGTTAAAAGAATGACTGGTTATTTATTTACTTTTTAGAGAAACATCAGCTGCTTGTGACTGTGCAGGGTGGATTTTGCAGAGGGTGGAGCATTCTTGATCATATTTTATGTCTGGGGACCACGGTGCTTAGCCTAGCACCCCACCAAGACAACTGACTTCAGCAATTCATTTTTGCCTCCATACATTTTAAGCAATCAAGGAGTCCCAGATCTCCTCACATGCCAGAGTTCCTGATACAAACACAACAGTGACCCCAGCTGGTCACACACAGTTAATATGCAGTGCACATATTGGCCCTGTTCGCATGTAACAATAACCCATCGGGTGAACCCAGACTGCTGTGTCAACTGCTGGGTTGTTTAGCCCCAGAGGCCCAGGTTCGCATGTCATGCTGCACAACCTATGAAGGAGCTGATCGTGGGTTCTGCAGTAAAGCAGAAGAAGCGAGCGGGCTACCCAACAACCCATCAGATTTTAAGCCGATGGGCTGTCATTACATGTGAACCAGGTCATAACCAGATACAACTGTATCTGTTCAGACTTGTCGGACAGAGAGTGCTTCCAGACGAGGCTGGATCAGGGAGAAAATCAGGGGTAGAATTAGAGAAGCAGGTTTGGGACAAATCAGCAAAGATGGGAGTAGAAGCTGTAGAACAAGCAAGATAACCCAGGGAGAAGAGCCGGGTGGGCTGACCCCAGCAGGATCCACCCAAGGGGGAGGAAGAACAGAACCCAGGAATCTTTGGGTTCTGTTAAAAAAAAAAAAAAAGACCACAGGCTGCTGTTTTGGGCCCATTAGAAAAGTCCAGACAGCAACAGTAGCACAATACCTTTATTAGGTTCAACAACAAAGGTCCCAAAGTGACAACCTTTTGAGTTGATTGGAACTCTTCTTCAATCTGGATGTAAAGTGTGAGGCGGGGGGACCAAAACCACAGCAGGGAAAGAAAAAAATAATGCTGTGCATGATTAAAAGTTCTGGTCCTGCACACTCCCATTAGGTTAGTTTGTGCCTTCTGCAAAGAGATCTCAGGTTGCAACAAGGCATGCTGGGATGAAGCAGGCACAGTCACTCTCCCTTTGAGAAATATAGCAACCAGCAATTATTTGGACCAACTCTAGCATTGTTCCAGTTAAACAGGTCCCTTGTAAGTCAGAGAAAAGAAAGAGACAAACAAAGAAAGACAAGATAGTCCTTATATTAACAAAGTTGATGATTAATTTTGAATCACTTTCCCCTTCAGGATCAGAGGAACACACACACACACAGCACCACTTGCTAGCCAAAACTACTGCACAATTTGTGTGGCTGAAACACCAGCTTTCTGGGAAAGTGGTACAGGACCAGCATTTCAGTTTGTTTCTGCTGTACTCTGCTTGTATATTTGTAAATAAGAGAAATGTTGCCTTTTCATGGCAAGTCTCCAGTCTTTCCTCTCTGATCCAACTAAACCCAATATTGCTGCCTCTGATGAAAGATCTTGCTGGTCCAAAACACCAATGTTGGTCTATGAGCAATTCTTACTTTTCACACCTCAGAACTAGTTTCTCTTTTTTGCATTCATTCTTCCTCTGGCCTTCTTAGTCACCTGGGATACAGGGAACACTTAAAAATGCCAACTCCACACCAAAAGCCAAGGCCTCTTCAGACAAAAGCAGACCTTTAATGTGACAAACATCCAACTGATATTGCTGCCAGATTCCATATTGCTGTTCTTCCCAAAAAGCTTTCCTAAGCAGCCCTAGTTTCATAAGAACATAAGAAGACCCTGCTGGATCAGACCAAGGGTCCATCTAGTCCAGCATTCTGTTCACAGTGGCCTACCAGCTGCAAACAGGAAACCCTCACACAGGACATGGATGTGATAGTACCCTCCCACCCATGTTCCCCAGCAACTGGTATACATAGGCATACTGCCCCTAATACTGGAGGTAGCATATAGCTATCAGGACTAGTAGCCATTGATAGTCTTCTCCATGAATTTGTCCAATCCCCTTTTAAATGTTGTGATATGAATCACATTGACCAGCTGTAGCACAGTGTTTACACATGGAAAGGAACAGAATGGCTGTAAACAAGTGTGTTATGTCTTTCTACTTTCCCGTTCATGGAGAAGACTATCAATGGCTACTAGTCCTGATAGCTATATGCTACCTCCAGTATTAGGGGCAGTATGCCTATGTATACCAGTTTCTCATGGGAAAGCTAGGCCCTGGGAACATTATGAGCTAGTCACATGGTTTGTATGTTCTGATGACGTGCTAACTTGTTTTTTCTGTCTGAAGCCATTTTAGAGAAGAGCAGGACTGCTTTCTCTATTCCTTCTCTCTTCTGGCTATTGCTTGCTGGACTTTGCAACAATGTAACGTCTTTGCTAAAGTGGAGTGAAGCTCAACCTACTCCACTGGAAATAATGCTTGCTATGCATTGTGCTCTGCACATGGACTGTAACTAGGAAATGTATACTCTGTAGAATATTACTTGCTAAGTAAATAAACAGGTAGAAATAGACCTGTGGTGTTACAGAGTGTTTCCTTGCCACTTGGATTAGTCTGCAAACCGGGGAAGCTAGAAGCTGGAGTCGGATTACAGGCAAGCTGGCTGGCAGCTTCAAACCGACACGCTGCATGCTGCGCAGAGGAGGGTGAGATCTGGAAGGTCTGTGTGTGGAATACTGGGTCTCTATGCACAGACAGGATTATAAATCTCCCATCCAGCATATGCGGGGCTCTGCTGTCACTCACGCGCCATCATTAAAGCCATCCAAATTGGTGGCCATCACTACATCTTTTAGAAGTGCTGTGTGAAGAAGTACCTCCTTTTATCTGTCCTGAATCTCCCACCAATCAGCCTCATGGGATGACCCCATTGGGGTTCTAGTATTAGGGGGGGGGGAATGTCTCACTATCCACTTTCTCCATACCTCCAGTACAGGTCTTCTTACGTTCTTACATTGATCCAGCGTGGCAGCCGTAGAAAAGATGAATTCTGTGTTAGCAATCATTAGGAAAGGAATCAAAAATAAAACTGCCCATACTGTCATGCACTCCACCAAGCTGAGTCCACATGTCCTGCCACTGGGCTGTAGCCCGTCCCAGTTGATGGGCAACTTCCAAGGAAGGCTGGTAGCTGCATTTGGCAGGGTGCATACACAAGATCATTTAACCTTGCTATCAGTGCTTAATCTCCTCATACTCAGACCTATCATTATGTTGGGTGTTAATTAATGTAAACATGGAATTGGAAGAGTGGTGTCTTAGCCTGATTAATACTAAATACAAGAGAGTGATCACGTTATGTGGGGCCAAAACATACCTCACTTTACCCTTGACCTGATTCTAACCAACAGAGAAGAGTTAGTGGATAAAGTGGCAGTTTCGGGAACTCTGGGGGGAAAGTGACCACGTTATACTTGAGTTCTTGATTCTAAAGGAAGCAAAAACGGAGTGTAGCCAAACGCGTACCCTGGATTTTAGGAAAGCCAATTTTAATAAACTCAGAACAATGATAAATAAGGTCCCATGGCAAGCGACTCTAATGAGAAAAGGAGCCCAGGAGGGCTGGGAGTTTTAAAAAAAGGAAATTCTAGAGGCACAATGGCAAACAATTCCCACAAGGAAAAAAGGCAGAGGGCAACAGAAGAAGCCAGTGTGGCTTCACAAAAAACTCAGATGACCTGAAAACAAAAAAGGACACATATAGGATGTGGAAGGAAGGACAGAGAAGAGTACAGGCAGGTAGCACAGAACTGCAGGAATAGTGTCAGGAAGGCTAAAGCTGAGAATGAGCTGAGGCTAGCCAGGGATGCTAAAAACAACAAAAAAGCTTTCTTCGGATACATGCATAGTAAAAGACAGAGGAAAGAAATGGTGGTTCAACTACGCAATGAGGATGGCAAATTGATAACAGAAGACAAAGAAAAGGCAGAAGTGTTCAATTCCTACTTCAGCTCTGTCTTCTCCCAAAAGAGAGTTTATGTCCCTGGCAAACCTGAAGTGCAGACTGAAGGGGCAGGATTGCAGCTTGAGATTGATAGGCAAATGGTCAAGGAACACCTGATTAGTTTGAACGAGTTTAAATCTCCAGGGCCTGAGAACTGCAGCCTAGAGTAATAAAGGAACTGGCAGAAGAACTCTCAGAACTATTATCTTTGAGAAATCATGGAGGACAGGTGAAGTGCCAGATGACTGGAGGAGGGCAAATGTTGTTCCTATCTTCAAAAAGGGCAAGAAGGAGGAACCTGGGAACTATAGACCAGTCAGTCTAACATCAATCCCTGGGGAAATTTTGGAGCAGATTATAAAGAAGTCAGTCTGCAAGCACCTTGAAAACAATGCAGTGATTACTAGAAGCCAGCATGGATTTGTCAAGAACAAATCCTGCCAGACTAATCTGATCTCATTTTGTGATTGGGTAACCTCCCTTGTGGACTGTGGGAATGCTGTGGACATCATATATCTGGACTTCAGCAAAGCTTTCGACAAAGTGCCTCATGATATCCTGATTAGCAAGCTAGCTAAAAGTGGGCTAGATGGAACAACTATCAGGTGGATCACAATTGGCTACAGAATCAGGACTCAAAGAGTGCTTATCAATGGTACCTTCTCAAACTTGGGCCAGTCACTGACTCTCAGCCTAACCTATCTCACAGGGTTGTTGTGAGGATAAAATGGAGAGGAGGATTATGTAAGCTGCCTTGGGTTCCTTGCAGGAAAAAAGGTGGGGTATAAATATAATAAATAAATAAATAAAAACTGAGGAGAGGTAACAAGCGGGGTACCACAGGGCTCGGTCCTGGGCCCAGTGCTCTTCAACATTTTTATTAATGACTTGGATGAGGAGGTGCAGGGAATGCTTATCAAATTTGCAGATGACACAAAGTTGGGTGGAACAGCTAATACTCTGGAAGACAGAAACAAAATTCAAAGCGATCTCGATAGGCTGGAGCACTGGGCCGAAAACAACAGAATGAAATTTAATAGGGATAAATGCCAAGTGCTGCACCTAGGGAGAGGAAACCAAATGCAGAGTTACAGAATGGGGGACAATTGGCTCAACAATACTACAAGTGAGAAGGATCTTGGAATTGTGGTAGATCACAAACTGAATATGAGCCAGCAATGCAATGTGGCTGCAAAGAAGTCAAATGTTATTTTGGGCTGCATTAATAGAAGTATAGCTTCCAAATCACGGGAAGTGATAGTTCCCCTTTACTCGGCACTGGTTAGGCCTCATCTTGAGTACTGCGTTCTGGGCACCACACTTTAAGAAGGATGTAGACAAACTGGAGAGGGTTCAGAGGAGGGCAACAAAGATGATTAAGGGACTGGAAACAAGGCCCTATGAGGAGAGACTGAAAGAACTGGGCATGTTTAGCCTTCAGAAGAGGAGACTGAGGGGAGATATGATAGCACTCTTCCAGTACTTGAAGGGTTGTCACACAGAGGAGGGCCAGGATCTCTTCTCGATCATCCCAGTTTGCAGGACACGGAATAATGGGTTCAAGTTACAGGAACCCAGATTTCACCTGAACATCAGGAAAAATTTCCTGACTGTTAGAGCAATAAGACAATGGAACCAATTACCTAGGGAGGTGGTGAGCTCTCCCACTCTGGAGGCATTCAAGGTGAAGCTGGACAGCCATCTGTCGGATGCTTTGACCTGGATTCCTGCATTGAGCAGGGGGTTGGACTCAATGGCCTTGTAGGCCCCTTCCAACTCTACTTTTCTATGATTCTAGGGACGGGGCTGGGAAACCATTTTAAGCCCAACAGCCAAATTGCAAAATGGGAAAGGTCTCTGGGAGCCACATTCCATCTGTGGGTGGGGCCAAAGGCAGAGCGGGCAGGGGCAGATGGGGTTATTACCATTTTAAGCCTGATCAAAAGGAAGCAGAGCGAATCACTCAGCAGCAGGAAGCAGCTCTCCCACCTGCAAAATGCACAGCTCAGCATCTTTGCAACAGCTTCCATTTTTTGCAGGGTACTTAAAGGTTAATGGCAGTTAAGAATCCTCCAATCTCCAACCAGAGTTAACAGCAAAAGAGGTTTGTGGGGCAGCTGGGGCATCCCTGGGGGCCACATCCAGCCCATGGACTGGAGATTACCCACCCCTGTTTTACAGAGAGGCAAATGACCTTTGCCCATTTTCTGCCCTCTTCCTTACCAAGTCTCCCAAGATGCAAACAGGGTCAGGACTGGCTCCCACGTTTGCATTCCCAGGGACTTTTTGCCCGTGAACCTGCAACCTCATCCTCTCCATGCCAGCCGTTTATTACATACAGCTGCCAAGAAATTATGGACCTGGGCCATCGTGTTTTGCCCATGAGCAGTCAAGCGGCTCCTACAGAGCACTTTACTCCAATAAAGTCAGACTGGACTGAAGGCCTCTAGGTGGCAGCACAGAAGCCCCCCCCCCCGACTCCCCCCCTTTCTACAAAGTGGGAAGGCTTAAAGGGGCGGGGACCTGGCCTGGCTGCCTGACACACCTCCATCTCTCCCGGGGCTCGTGCCAGGTGCGCTGCTGGCATACTGGTTCCGTTCACTGCGGAGCTCTCAGACATGGGCATGCTGGCCCAGTGATGGAGCTGGGCTCAGGGGCCAGGGTGGTTGGGCCAGGCGCGAGGATCTCTGGCTCGGGGTTTCCAGCATCTTGAGCACGGGGGTCTCCGGTTACGTGGTGGTGCTCGGGCCCGGGGCCTCAGCATCTGGCACTACTGGTTCCTCGGCTCCTCCGCCTCCGAGCCAGCATCCAAGTCACTGCTGGAGTCTGGGGACATGACACGGGCAGCAAGACAGTTGCTCTTGTCGCTTCCAGAATCTCGCTACTTGCAGAATGAGGGGCCCAGACATGTTTCAATGACTGTTTTATTCACACACAAATGTTGATCACTTTTAACTCAGCTCCGTCATTTCAAGGGAAGGGGACAATCATGGATATTATAGAAGGAATAGATTGCATGTTCAGTTCAGGTGGCAGGCAGCCCTTCCACGGGAGAGTGGGTGGGAGCTGAAGGAAGGAAACTAGGGGCAGCAGCTGTGAACGATGCAGACACTGACAACAGCGACACCCGCAGAGCCACACAGCCTCTCCCCGCAAAGAGATGAAGGCCCCCTCTCCCTTCCTTCCGGAGTTGGGCAGCATGAGCTTTAAGGGGCCGGAGTTCCCCATTCATTAATGGATTTTGCTCCAATTAGATGCCATTTACCTGCATCTTTCGTTCATTAAGGCTGCTTCACCGAACTTTGTTGTCAAGGTTGCCCAGGGAAACAGCTGAGTTAGCCTCAAGTGGTCCAACAGTTGCCAGTGGCAACACTGGAGCTTCATCTGCCCTGAAAACAAGAGACAAGTGTGTTTCAGTTACTTCCTGAAAAGGGAATTGAAGTGACACAGACTACATATGTTTAAGATTCATCTTCAACCAGCTGGCCTTGTGTGGAGGGGGAGGAAGGAGGAAGGTGGTATCTGTTGCAAGGTGTACTCCACAGGCCTGACTGACTAGCTAGGACTGCTGCACTGATCCACATGTAATGGTGGCTTCAGAAAGCCTTTTCTAGGCCGCCGCCACAGCCAGCCTGCTGCACTCTTCCCCGCATGCTACTCCTTTATCCACTGAACCATCCTCTTCCTTCACTTTTCCCTGTAATCCTAAATATGCACTGCAGGGAGCTCTGGGGGAAGGCAAAGCTGTAAGCGACAACAGATCCTTTTCAGGAATGCAGGTTATGCTGCTTGCTGAGGACACCTCTTTTGACAAAGGGAGAAAGGACCTTGAGTGAGCCTCCAGGTCAGAAGGATGCAAAGACAGCATTAAAGGAAGAAGCAATCCTTAAAGCTTCAAAAGGGATATAGGGGAGTTCAGTCCCTCTTTAAGAGATAACATAGGAGCTGTCAGCTTAACGGTGTAAACCTCTTAAAATGAATGCCACACTGGATGAAGTGAATTAGTACAGAGGAGGACTTTCTCACGGAGAAAAGAAGAGGTGTGCTTGGAACTGAAGACAAATCTTGCAGCGGTGGCCAACTAACACCTATGTCCCCCCCAATACACATCATTTTGCTCTTTGGAACCTTCATTATCATAACTATGGTAACTAAGTCATTATCATAACTTCTGCTGTGGCACCCCAGTTGTGGAATGAGCACCCCGGTTGTGGAATGAGCTCCCCATAGAGGCTCGCCTGGCGCCCACATTGTACTCTTTCCGGCGCCAGGTGAAGACCTTTTTATTCTCCCAGGCACTTTAATCATTTTTATCTGGTAGTTCTTAACTTGCTGTAATTTGAACTGCTGCTAGCCTTGCTGTTTGTTTTAATATATGGTTTTAAATTTTATAGTTATATTATATTGTATATTATGGTTTTAACTGTTGTAAACCAGCCAGAGAGCCTTAGGCTATTGGGCGGTATAAACATGTATTAAATAAATAAAAATAAATACAACCATTAATGTTACACATGTGCAGGTACTGCAGTGATAAAACAGCAGGTGGACAGGCAGTCCTAGTCTCGCATCTATATGCTCAGCCTGCAAATCCTAACCATTCAAGAGCACAGAAAATATGGAACTGTTTCTCCCAGAATTCTCTTGACAACAGGAAGCTGCTAAGAGCGTTTTTGGCATGCCCAGGCCAAAGTAGTTGAGCTGCTGGAGAATTGTGATCAGATATCCCATCTCTTCTCATTTCTTTTCAAGAGCTGCCAGAAGGGGCAGGGTTGGACTGGGATTGAGGTACTGAGGAAAGAGGTTTAATCCTTCCCTGCTGCTGCTTTTCAGATCTAGATCACACTCCTCCCCCCCTCCCTGCTTCTGTTTACTCCATCACCAGAAAACAGGATAGTTTGATATCTTGACGTAGCTTCCGTAGGGATGTTGAAGAGTCCTTGGTCTCGAGTCAAGTCACGAGTCTTTGGACTCGAGTCCAAGTCCTTGGTCCAAAATGGTGACTCACGAGTCACGAGTCACTCCCAAAGCTGACTCCACAAGTCCCTATTAAAATCAATGGGTTTTTTCCCCAACAAAATAAGGCTACTTCAGATGTGTGGCTTAAATAAATTCTAGGCACAAGTGTGCCTTTTTATCTCAAAACTCTGCCACTGATTTTGACAAGAACAGACCAGTCTGACAAACCCAAAATAACCAGGCAGGCAGAGGAGGCAGGGAACCCCAAAGCAGGCAGGCAGAGGCGTTTGTCTAGGATAATTCAAACTGTGGAACTGGTTAAGAAGAGAGCAGGCAGGCAGAGGAGGCAGGGAACCGCAGGCAGGCAGGCAGAGGCAGCCAAACCCAAAATGTCTGAAAGGTTGCATTAGGAAAATGATTTTAAAAAATAAACTTGGATTGTTACTGCAACTAGGTCCAGACAGCACCTGCAGGTGGCATCAAGCAGGGATGTTGACGAGTCCTTGGTCTCGAGTCTCGAGTCCCATTAAAAATATTGGGTCCTCGAGTCCGACTCGAGTCAGAGGGGGGACTCAGTCCGACTCACGAGTCGAGTCCTGGAGTCCAAGTCCCCATCCCTGGCTTCCAGATGCATTTGCGGTGGCTTTAGACAAGAAGTTTCCATTTCTGGCTATGGTGAACTGTCCCTAAATTAGTGTCCTGAAGTTTTCAGCACTGGACAAAGACTGACCTGGTTCACACAACATGACATCCCACCCATGGCTTAATTTACCTGCGGGGGCTGTGGCACTGTGCCGGGAACCTGTGGGTGGCATTTTTGCATGCTGCTTGTCTTGCCGTGTCATGTGAACCCAGGCGGCAGGGGCTGTTAAGAGGGTTAGACAACCCTCAGATAACCCATGGCTTCTTTTAGGATCATTTGGGGGTTGTCAAAGAACCCCTGCTGCCTAGGTTTGTAGAACGTGACAAGCCATGGCAAGCCATGGCAAGCCAGGCGCACAGTACTGGGTTTCACTGCTTTGGTGTTTTTATTGTTTCACTCTCAAAAGCATTTGCGTTCTCTTGTATGGCCATTCCTCCGCTTCATACCCACCCTGGGAACGCTGGAACTAACAGATGGCCTGCAAATATTTCAAAAAGATAATGCTGAGGGCAGGACTACAAAGGTCACAGATATTTTCAGGAAGACGTTGCAAAGGGCAAACGGATTGTAAGTGACAAGATCTGTATTTGAGCTCTGGGCATGTTTCTGAAATAATTGAACTCATTTTAAAAAAGAACAAGAATTTAGTACTTTGTGGTGATGGCAGCCTTGCAATAAAAGGCAAGGCTTGAGAAGGAAGGCGGGTTTTCCCCTTCTGAGGACTGAGGGACCCATCTACGGCCAGTTCAGGATGGTAACCTATGACATCACACGGAGCCATTCGTTTCCACGTGATGTCACGAACCCGCGCGGTGATGTCAGCATCCTCGGAACAACTCCGCCTCAATATGGCGCTGGGCTGAGCCTCCGCAAGAGGGAAAAAAAGAAAACGCGCGCCGAGGCGGAGGAGGCTGTATGAACCCTCCGCCTCGCCGTAGGCAGCGCCCCCTGGAGGAATAGGCCGCGCAGAGCCGCGCAGGAGTTTCAAGTGGGCGGGACTTCCGCCAAGGGGCCGAAGCCGATTCGCTGGCAGCTAGGGAGCACGGGCGGAAGCAGGTCGTTGCGCAGGCGCGCTGCAGGGGGCGGTCTGCGTGGGGGAGGGGTGCACCCGCCGGAGCAACAGGGGGGGAGGAGGAGGATCATCATCGCGACGGGACGGGGGCGCGATGGAGGCGCGGGGGGAGCCGCAGTCGCCGCCAGCGTGAGTGTGGGCAGGCCCCTCCCCCCGCGGTCTCCTTCCGTTAGCCGCCCCTCCCCCGGGCCGGGCGGCAGCGCCTCGCTTGGCGCCCGCCGGGAGAGAGCGGCGTGCAGGAGCCCCGATCCGGGCGCGCAGGAGCCCCGATCCGGGCGCGCGCTCCAGGGCTGCCGGCGCCAAGCGCGGGCGGGGGGCGAGGAGAATCCGCAGCCCGCCCCTCCCGCCGGTCTCCATGGCAACGCGGCCCTGGCGAGAGGCCCTGATCCCGCCGCCGCCCGCTGCTCTCCGTGGGGTGTCCCTCGCCCCCTCCCGTATGCGTGTGACTCGCAGGCTTCGGGGGCGCAGAGTTATGAGCCCAGCCTTGGAAATATGGCGGGGGGCGCCGGGCTCGCGACCCGGGCAGGGATCCCCGCCCTGCTTCAGGGCCCTTCCCGGGCGACTCTCTCTCCCTCTCCCCCCGAGCCCGCTCCCCTTTGCGTCGCCTCCCCCAGCCCCTTCTCGCCGGCCGTGGCCCACACTTGGCGCTCCACCCGCCGCGCCCGTGCCGATCCGCCCCTTCGTGATGCAGCTCAAAACCTGGCGGGACCGCTGCACACCTCCGCTCGCATGGCTGCCTTGTTTTGTGTCTCGCCCGCACTCCCAGGACGCCTTGCACGTTCCTCCGAAACGGGTAGCTCCGCAGGGGCAGCGGCCCGCGCGCGCGCTCTCCTTTTTCTGTCCCGGTTCTCCCAAGTGTGTGTGCGTTGCCTGACCTGTTCATGGTACCGATCTCTTTATCTAATTGTGTTTTTAAATTGTTGTCTCCTCAGGGATAGAATGAGCCAGGGTGACTCGAACCCAGCAGCAGTTCCACACGCAGCTGAAGATGTTCAGGGAGATGACAGGTGGATGTCGCAGGTAGGAGAGCAGTCTGTGCAGCTGCAGGATTAGGTGGTTTCTCTAGCCTGTGAGGCAGCTTGGAGCGCACTGATCAGGAGCACTCTGCTAGCTGGAGTATCTGCTGCTGCCATGCCACTTGTCTCTAAGGGCTGTGTGGACTTCCTGATACAGTTCTTACCCTCATACCAAACTGGAGAGTGCTGGAGGGTTTACTTCAGCTTGGGCAGAACTGCTGAGAACAGTAAAAGCCCAACACTACCCCATAGGACTATTGTCTTTTGTGCTATAGCAGGCAGGCAGGCAGTCCGTATACTCAAATGTCATACACTCCACGCACAATCTTTATTATATGATGTGGTTTCCTTTTTTCTGACAAATATTGTATCCCAAAGTGGCTCACCTCAGCAGGAAAAAAAGGACACAGGTCCTGCCTTCAGGCTTGCACACTAAAAGACATACAAGGAAAGGAAGTAGGGGGAAAGGAGAGGACGATCAGTTTGACTAAGCCAGAACAAAGTAAATGAGCATTTATATCCAGTTTGGGCCAGAGTGTTATTTCTGTGTTGCGGTTCTTGCTTGGATAGAGGTGGTGCAGCTACATGGTGGCTCTTGTTCTTTTTGCTAGTTACACGTGCCAAGAGTGTGCTCCCCCTCACCCCCAGGCCCTGCTGCTGCTGTCTCAGGGCAAGTTACTTTAAACAAAGTGGGCATCCATAGGAAGGAAATTTCAGCAGCAAAGAGGCAAAGTTCTGATGGCTAGTAGGCAATCGGATCCAAAATTGGGAGCACAGCCCATTCTAGATAGGGTCGCATTCCCTCTGAAAGATCAGGTTTGCAGATTGGGTGTGCTTCTGGACCCAGCATTGCCCCTGGATGTTCAGGTGGCAGTTGGTCCGGAGCGCCTTTGCCCAGCTTCAGTGGCATCCCTTTCTGGAGAAGACCGATCTGGCTACAGCGATTCATGCTTTAGTCACTAATTTAGAACTACTGCAGGGGTGGGTAACCTTTTTGCCTCAGGGGGCCGCATACAGTGGTAGGTCAAGGGCTTCGGGCCGGTGGTGGGCATGCCAAAGGAACAAGAGCAGGTGGTGCTCCTGCACTCAAGTCCTGCTTGTGGGCTTCCCATAGGCATTTTGTGGGCCACTGTGGGAACAGAATGCTGGACTAGAGAGGCCTTTTGTCTGATTCAGTACAGTTTTTCTTGTGTTCTATCTAAAAGAAGACCACCCCCTCCCATATGAACTTGCCTATAGTTTATGATCTTTGTCTGAGTCTGTGTTGTATGTCCCACCACTGAAATGTTGGTGGGGAAACAGGGCAGAGCTTTTTCTGTGTCAGTGCCCCAATTTTGGAAGGTTAGTGGAGCCACTTCATTGCTGTAAAGACATTTCTGTTCTGGTTAACTAGGGCTGAAGCTTTTTTTTTACTCTCTCATAAGTTTTATTGTTCTGCTCTTAATTTTTGTTTTGTTGTTTAAAATTCTTTTAACAGTTTGTTTTGAGGGCCCTGTGGCTGAAAGGTGGTCTATAAATTAGCAGCATAGCCGAGAAAAAAACACAGGATAAATTGCTGGTCAGGTCGTTCTGTTTGTGTGCAAGAGAGCTGCTAGCTTGTCTTACTCCTCTTGCTTCCTTTTATCCAGCATAACCGATTTGTCTTGGACTGCAAGGACAAGGAACCTGATGTGCTGTTTGTGGGGGACTCGATGGTGCAGCTGCTACAGCAATATGAGGTACTATGTAGTGGGAGATGGAGCTACGGGACTACTTGTGTAAGCCCATGTGCTGCTTCTGTAATTGCCCCCATGGTGCTGGGACTCCTTTTTTCTGAGGAGGGCAAATGGTGATGGTCCATCAGTGGGCCACGTCGTATGTTCTGGTTTTTGAGACTCCTGCAAAGAATACTGGACAAGACAGATCAGGCTCTGAATCAGCAAGGTGCTTCTCATGTCCTGAAGCAAGAATGCATGCCTTGGGATCACTGTTAACACAGATTAGTTTTGCATGCCTTACTCGTTAAGATATAGATAGATTGCACTCTTGCTTTGTAAATTTAAATTTTACTTATTTGTCTTATCAACTTATATATAAAGCTTGAGGAAATAAAAACTTCTGGTGCCAGAAAGGCCGCAAGTTTAGGGACCAGGTGAGCCTCCCTGAGGAGATTGTACTCTAAGCACAGGGTGCCACTTATGCCCTACAGTGGTGGATCCCAGGGATTCTGGCTGAAAAGATTCCCTGCCCCTTCTCTTTGATCTCAGCATCATCTGCTTGCTCCAAATTGCACTGAGAGTAGACACTGTTCTTTGTCAAGAGCATGCTTACCAGTAGAGCCTACCTCCAACGTCCACACGTAGGACTAAACACATGGAAGCAGGAAGCAGAACCACAACTCTTAAGTACGTCTCTTGGCCCTGCATCTGATGTCACATGCCCCGTTGGCCCTACCTCCTGGGTATGTGCCTGCTGAGAATCTAAAAGAGTGAATTGCTTTCCTTTTACAGATATGGCGAGAACTCTTTTCGCCTCTACACGCGCTGAATTTTGGAATTGGTGGGGACACAACAGGACATGTTCTGTGGAGACTGAAGAATGGTGAACTGGAAAATATTAAGCCCAAAGTGAGTGTTTGTGTATTGTGTGTGTGGGGGGGGGGGTGTAGGCATGTGAAGATCCTCCTCTTCAAAAGAAGAGTTTGCTGGCTGTTCCGACCAAAGCATTTGTGCACTGATTAGCTTGCAGGTATTCCTTGCAGATCCATGTGTTTGTGATATGTATTACTTTTATAGCCTGTGATCTATGACTAGTAAGGAAGTGGAGGGCTGGCTAGCTGGTTGCCAGGTGCCCTGGGCTTTGAATGATACTGTCAGAAGTGCATAACTTGATAATTCCTTCCGCTCCCTTTGAAGCTGTGGAACGCAGGAATCATTCTGGTTTCCTTCTCTGTTTCCCGTTTCCCCCTCTGCAGGTCATTGTTGTTTGGGTTGGAACAAATAACCACGAAAACACGGCAGAGGAAGTAGCTGGTGGAATAGAGGCCATTGTGAGGCTGATCAATACGCGGCAGCCCCAGGCCAAGATTATCGTGCTGGTATGCATAGCTGTGGTCAAGCAATAAGTAGCACCTTTCAGAATATCTCTGTGCTTTCTGTAAGCTCCACTTTACCAGGAGGAATGGGTAGCAGGATGAGAGCAGTGCACTGCTAGGCTGCCACTTCCTGTTCCTCAAGCAGCTCCCAGAAGCCTTTTCTTGGCCAAGGAAAAAGAGAACTGGGTGTCTGCCTCAAGCCATCCCTTATCTAGGGAAAGGTTTCTCATTGTGCTTCAAGGTGGGGCTGCTTATACAGGGGAACAAGGGCTGTCTTAACTGGTTGGCTGAATCCCATTTTATAGATGAGGAAAATTTCCTGGGCGTGCAGAGTCAATGATGTGGGATGAAAAAAATTTTCGAAAGTGTTCCAGTACTTTATTTTTCTGCAGAACATTTTCCATTTTGTAAGTTTATTAGTAGTAATGAATGGCTACCAATTACAAATACAATATTAGGCTAGCTTGGCTGCTTCAAAGTTGAAATTAATGTTTTTCAGGTGATTATCCCTATCATGTATGTGAGATGTTTCATCTCTCAGTGCAAAATGGAACTAATAAGTAGTAACAGGGGAAACTGAAGGTGTCCCAATAACTTCAGGGGAAGAGAGTTGAGCTCCTGAAATAGATGAGTGGTTGTCAGCATATCATGCACAATTCTTTGGGTTGCTAAAGTTAATTAGTACAGCATCCCCCACTCTGGCACCCTCCAGACGTGTTGGAATACAACACCCAGCATCCCCAGCGAGCCATGCTGACTGAAGGATGCTGGGAGCTGTAGTGCAACATATCTAGAGGACACCAGGTTGGGGAAAACTGAAGTAGTTTGTCAACAGTTTTCAATACCTTTGTTTTGTTTTTGCTTGCATTCCAACAGTGTAAGGAAAGTACATGCTATTTTCTTTACATTTTTACAAGTATTCCAATAAATTACGTAATATAACAAATAATGTGGGCAGCCCTATCCTATGTGGGTGCCTGTAACCCTCCGAACCTGGAGGCTCATAAGCATCTAATTGAGGGCAGGAGGCACGCAGCAGATAGGATTGCCGCCGCACGCCCCTCGCCCTCAGAAACATTTAGACGGCTGAAATGTTTTGCCTCTCCTCACAAGGAGAGGCTGAGGCACCACCTGGATTCCTCAGAAACCAGCAGTGCCTCACTCCTCCCCTCCCCAGGAATTCACACACACACACACACACTGGAACCGAAGTCGGTCTTCCGGCTTTGGTTCCTAGCCGGCGCGGTAAGAACTGCGCCAGCTGCAGGGTGGGCGGGAGGGCGCTCCGCGGGTGGACTACCCGCTGCGACCTCAGAAGGGATTTCTGAGGTTGCAGCACGGGAGTCCAACTTCTCCTGTGCGCCCCCCCCCCCTGCCAGGTTGGAGGGCCTAGCATTGCGCCCTCAGTGTGCTTTACTTTTTGTCCTCAAATATTTCAGGTCAAATACTTGTGGTGTATTGGACAAAAAATTAACATGGTGTACTTTTTAGCTTTGTTTATTAAATACAGTAATACCTTGGATTGCAAGTAACTTGGTTTGAGAGCATTTTGCAAGACAAGCAAATTTTTAAATATTTATTTCAAAAAATTTGACTTGATATACAAGGGACGTCTTGCAATACAAGTACTGTAGTATGGCTTAAACTAATCTCTGTACAAATTTTTTGGGGGAAATTTCGTTTTGATATACAAGTGTTTTGGATTACAATTTGTTTCCGGAATGAATTATGCTCTCAATCCAAGGCATGACTGTACAAGTAAAATAAATATGCAAAAGTAGATGACACTCTAGGGCATCCAAAAATATTCCAATGCAAATGACCCTGTGCAAATTAGCCTAATTCATTTTTTTCCAGAAAACCTACATCACTGCCCAGAGTTTTAAAAGTTAGCAGATCCTCTTTTTATGGAACACTTCCCAGAGAGATTTGTCATGCCGAATTCTGATGTGAGGTTAACATCTGTTTGTTTGGGAGGGCATTCCACGGTGGTAATTATTTCAGAGTGCTCGCTTCTCTGATGTTTTTATTTGGGCTTTTAAAATCAATTTCTCCCTATGCTCACTATATAGTTTATTGTCTCTTTTATCTGCTTTATTTTTGCAAGTTCATTTTGAAAAGCAAGTATAAGTTGATTGTATTCCCCTCCTGCCCTCATCAAAATGATGGTTGGGTGCATTGGGAGCTTTGTGTAAGAATGATACAGAATACCAAAATACAGTCATGCCTTGGATTGAGAGCATAATTCGTTCCAGAAATGTGCTTGTAATCCAAAACACTCTTATATCAAAATGAACCCCCCCCAAAAAAATGTGTACAGAGATTTTTAATTTAAGCCGTACTACAGTACTTGTATTGCAAGACGTCGCTTGTATATCAAGTAAAAAAAAATTAAATAAATATTTAAAAATTTGCTTGTCTTGCAAAATGCTCTCAAACCAAGTTACTTGCAATCCAAGGTACTACTGTAGTCTACATACAAATCCATTTAAAAGGAAAATGGAGAGGAAGGGCCAAGGTGCATTAATGGGAACCAGTTAGGCTCTCTAGGAGCAAATGGAGAATAAAATACTTCAGGTGCTTCTTAAAGGTGAGGAGGGAGAGAGTGTGTGGCATTGCCAGGGCGAGATGCCAGGCGCATGTTTCTCATGAAGCCTAAAGTGCTTTTCTCTGCTTCCTTGCTGAAGGGCCTGCTACCACGTGGTGAGAAGCCAAACCCGCTGCGGCAGAAGAACACCAAGGTGAACCAACTTCTGAAGACCTCACTGCCCAAACTCACCAGTGTCCAGCTGCTGGATGTGGACGGGGGCTTTGTGCACTCGGATGGCACCATCTCATACCACGACATGTTTGATTTTCTGCACCTAACAGGTGCTGGCTACACTAAGATCTGCAAACCCCTCCATGAACTGATCATGCAGCTGCTGGAGGAGACCCCTGAAGAGAAGCAGGCGACTCTGGCCTGATCCCAGCAGTGTTAATGGCACCCCAGCTCCATCAGCGCAGTTCTTTTTACCTTGGCACTACAGAATCCTCCTCACTCAAAGCGCTTTCCATTGTTGAATGTTACTGGGTGTTGTGTTTAGCACTGGAAAGGGAGGGTGGGAGGGAGGGAGCTGGCGTCGCAGCACCTGGATCAGCCACATCAGTCAAAGAGCCGCCTTCATGGGGTGGTTTTAACTGCAGGATGATATTGACCGAAGAAGGATTTTACTTTGTCGTTTCTCGTTTACCGTGTGAACAAAGCTGTCACCTGTCCATTGCTCATGTTCTGCTGTCCCTTTGCCAGTTCTCCTTCCTTAGTGTCCAGGCTTATTTCAATAGCCCTTCAATGTCTGAGCTCATTAGCTGCACTCACATTCCACTCCCTGAACTGAAAAGTAGCTGCTCCTTTAAAAGTTGGAATTGTTTGGAGAGTTTTTATACTTACTGGGGTTGGGTTTTTGTTTTAAGTGATACTAGCTGCTTTCTAGCTTTGGCAAAAAAAACACAACAGGATACAGCTATGTACGACAACTTCAGATGTGTGATAATGGTGTGTTACATGGGTGATGAACTCATTTAACTTGGCCCGTTTTCATTTCTCTGGTTTTATGGACATCATACTCTTGCCGGGGACTGGGTGGGGGGGCTATCCAGTGTTGCATCCTGGTAGAACCTGTCCCCCCTCTTGTGTGCTTTGCTACAACATTCCCAGCCTTTAAAAGGCCCCGAGGTCTTGGAGCCTGGTCTCTGGCCAATCATTCCCACCGATGTAAAACTGAGGTGTCTCTTGCTGCAGGATGCTGTGCAGAGCTGCTCATGTTCATTTTTTCTTTTCTTTAAGAGAGCAAAAAGCAAATGACTGTTACTTTTTCCCCCTTAAAAGAATAATCCATAGTCATTTCCCTTCTTACAAGGCCTGAAGCAGGCTGAAGCTTTACGAGTTGCAAGGTGTATATTTCTTTGTTGCGTCTGTCTTGTATAAGCGTTTTATTCAAGCCAATGAGGCCTCTGCCACTGAAGTTGAGCTGCAGCCATTCCTTCTGCTGGGCATGCTTCCCCTCCAGCAAAGGGACCCATTGTGGAGAGCAGCCTGTTTCCAGGGACCTGGTATGACTAGAGCTTTTTATGAGGAGGCCATCGGGGATATAAGGCTTTTATTCATGTCTAGGTGGATGGGAGATGCTTTCCCTTTAAAGGAAAACGTCTCAGATTTCTGGGTTTGGGGGCCTTGTTCTGAAACACACGTTTTTAAAGCAAAGATGTTTCATGTATGGCTTTTACCTGAGCAAGTAGTTTGGCAAAGTTACCTATTTAAACTTGGCCAGTCAGTCATAGCACAAATGTGTACTGTCCCACCCACCCCCAAAAGACTTCAGTGGTTCTTTTGTATGTGTTTGTGAAAATGCTTCTTCATAGTATTGGAGGGTTCTTGGGACTGAATACACTTTCTGAACACCCCCACTTGATGCTTTCCGTCTTTCTCGTGTCACCTTTTTCTTGTAGACTTTCTCCAGCAGAGGCAGAAGAATCTAAAAAGCACAAGGTTGCTGTTCCACATGAGAATTCCTGGGGCGGCTCCTGCGGTAGAGCAGTGCCCGCTGGAATCCTGGGTTGGGGCTGGGGGTGGGTAGCCATGGTTGAGCTGGCCAACCCCTGATGAGGCCTTGCTGCTTACCTAGAGTGACACGCTTTCGTGGAAAAGGTAACACTGACCTAATGCTTTCTAAAATACCTCTGGTGTTCCTTCCACGTTAGTGAAACCGATGTTTGTGGGCCAAACGTTCCAGCTTATAAAAAGCTCTAGTTCTCTCTGATCTGAGCAAGAGGCCTGGAGATTAATTGTGAGAGGGAGTGTTAAGTAGGCCCCAGTGGTTTCTTTCAGAACTAGCTTCTTACATCTTGGGTTTCGCTCCGTTGCATTTACGGTAGCTATTTCCCCTGCCTGCTGCCTTGGTTCCTACGTCGTGTCACAAAGAGGGGCTGTAGTCATGAACATGGCTGGAAAGCATTGCATTGCCCCGTCCTGCTGGTGTGATTTTTTAAAAATCCCTGTTGCATCTGCAAGTGCCAGCATTCTGTATCCTGCTCCATAGTGTACCCAGAAGAGGTCCCGATCCTGGGATGTGCTGAGAACATGTTACTCTACTGGCTCTTCTGCTGCCAGGTACTCCTGGTAACTACGGAGTATATGCCGTGTTTATATAACCGGTCCCCTCTCAAGCTTTTACTTGGATTCTCTTTCTAATCTCGTTGCTGTTTACAGTTGTGTGCTGCAACCCAGAATCTTGTCTGTCCTGTGGTGTATGAGCATTGCCAATTTTATATTTATTGCAGCAAAGAAAAAGCGTGAAAGCAAAGGTTTAAGGAATATTGTCTTTCTCTCGTAACGTGTGTGTGGCTGTAACGGGGACCCTGGGCCCAGGGGAGAGAATTATGTGGGCTGGCAGTATGTGTGGAAATGCACTGGAGCCCTGCTGTGTAGTGACTTTTTGCTGCAGGGAGATTGGGCGGGAAGGTGCTCCCCCCCCTTTCACTGATAGCTGACTGAACCTTCCATCCGCCCCGCCCCCCCACCAAAAAGTGATGGATCTGCTTTTGCAAAATGGCATTGATGACTGGTAGAGCTCACTGTTTAGTGCATATTTCAATATAAATGTATATGTTTCACCAACATGTTCTTGTCAGTGTCTCTCATTTGTGTGTGTGTGTTGTATGTGTGCGCAAGGATGCTTGGACCTCTTGAGGTCTGACCCTGAACTGCATTAAGAACTGCTTGTACGTTTGGAATGTGTCAGTCCTCAGTGTGGAACAAGCCTCCTGGCCGATCGGTATTAGGGTTGATCTCAGCCAGGTTATACTGGAGCACAAGGAAATGTCATTGGGACATCTTGCAGACCATGGAGGCATGGATTATTTTATTAGCACCATACATATGGTTTTTTTGTGGGGGGTGCTCTAGTTTCTGGTATTCTCCCCACCCCCCTTAGAGTGAAGACAACTTGTATACAGGCAGACAAGAGAGGACATAAAAATGCTGCTAATAAGGGATTGGTCATTAGCTCCTGGAAAACACTGACAAATGACTTGTTGGCTATACCAGCTCAGACTCCGTGCGTGCCAGCCATGTGCATGTGGGGGAGACGCTGAGCCGTGGGGTGAAGATTCTTTTTTCAGATCAGTGCACTGGAGAGGGCTGGGCTGACAAGGGCCTCTTCTGTTCTGGATGTTCTTTCTATTGCTTCTTGGGCCTTTAGCAGCTGCAGAATAAACAAATGGGGGTATGCAGCCTGCCACATATTGGGGAAAGCATCTTCCATCACAATGAAGCAGCAGGGATGAAGGTGGAGGGTTGCATCACGCATGAAGGCTCCCATTGGAGCATGAGCTCTATTGGTGCAGGGGATCCAAAAGCCATAGTAATTAATTTTTTTTATTAGGACTAACTCCAGTGGTTGATCTTTTACATGTGTATTTGGGGTTTTATTGTAAGCTTTGAAAAGCTGCTAAAGAGTAGCCAATAAGTCATAGTTCTTCAGGCTGAATGTTAAAACAACAAAAGGAAAGGAAGTGAGGCAGGTGGCTACCAGGAGGAGGGCCATTTCTGCTGTGGCACCCCAGTTATGGAATGAGCTCCCCAAAGAGGTTTGCCTGGCGCCTACTTTGTATTCTTTCCAGTGCCAGGTGAAGACCTTTCTATTCTCCCAGGCATTTTAATCATCTTAATCTTGTAGTTTTTAACTCCATTATTGTAACTGCTGCTGCTGCTGCTAGCTCTGCTATTTGTTTTTAATCTGTGGTTTTAAATTTTATGTTTTATATTGTATTTTATGGTTTTAACTGTTGTAAAACGCCCAGAGAGCTTCGGCTATCGGGCGGTATAAAAATGTATTAAATAAATAAAAATAAATAAAAGGGGGTTGGGAAGCTGGACATGCCGCAAAAAGCCAAGACATTTGTTGTGGTGTCGCCCTCTGACTTTCCCCGGCTGAAAGCCCCTTCTAGTGCAGCTCCAACAAGCAGCAGTAAAGCTCCAGCTCTGCACGGAGTATGTGTTCATTCCGAGTTCTGTTTCTCCCCTAAGCGTCTGGTTCTGCACGGATGAGGCGGGCGGGCGGGCGGGCAGATGGGGCTGCCTCATTCTGAAAAGGGCCGGCCGGCCCTTTTGCGTGGCCAGCTCCGGCTAGAGCGTGGAGCGCCCTCTGGTGCCTTTGTTTCTCCCTTGTCCTCCCAGTCGGCTCGGCCTGAGTACCTGCGGCAGAACTGAATCGTCTGCATGTATGTGTGGATGCGGTACAAGTAATTCGAACTATACACACTCACACGCAGGCTGACCGGGGCGGACAGTAGACTGGAATGTGTCGGTAACGGGTCCGAAACAGACACTTTATAAATAAAATTTAAAAAGTCCGTGCGCGGCGCGTTCTACTGGATGCAACCTGGATGGGTTTGCGCCACCCTCCCCTAAGTCAGGCAATCTATCTACGGTATATTGCCGGGGGCAATATTGCTGTGAGCAATGCCGTCGGGAGCTATGTACTCCCAGTAGGGTCACCCATGGCGGTAAGGTCCGGGGAGAGGAACCAGACAAAGAACGATCCAAAACATAAAGTCCTCAACGGCAGAACAGGCGGAAGATAATTAAACCTAAATTACAACGGCTGTGAAGGCGGATGAAGGCTGCAGCAGAGAATGGTTTTCCAATCGTCAGGGTAACCGTGCCATTGGATCTCTGCCGTACTCTGTCAAGTTTGTGTGGTGATTCGTTGTGCACCGATCTCCCCACATAAAACAGTTTCACGCACAGGCGTCTTCCAACCCAACCCACCCAACCCAACCCACCCAACCCAACCCAACCCAACCAACCAACCAAACAAACAAAAAAAGTCCCATGGCGACTGGCGAATGGCAACGGGGGCAGGACTGTGAATCTGGAAGCCCCTAGTCATGGACCAGCACATGGGCGGTGGATGCAGACTCAGTCGCCCTGTTCAAGGAACGAGGTAGTCGAGCAGCTCGGCAGCTGTATCCATGACTGAGCAGCCCTATTTAGGATCCACTCTGCTCACCCCGTATGGGGAGGGGGCTAGAAAAGGTGCCCTAAACATAGTCTACCTCTTTCTCCCCTGACTGGATTACCGCGTCCAGTGGGGTCACCATTTTAGCGGTCGAAAAAGACATTTGAATTTTGGAACATGGAATATACGGACATTGCTGGATAACATAGATAGTGAACGCCCTGAGCGTAGGACTGCTATTATTGCAAGGGAGCTGAGACGGTTTAAAATTGACATAGCAGCACTTCAAGAAACTCGAAGGGCAGGAGAGGGACAGCTGAAAGAAGAAAAAGGAGGTTATACCTTCTTCTGGAAAGGACTACCTGAGCAGGACCGACGAATACATGGTGTAGGCTTTGCCATCAAAAATGAACTAGTGAACTCTTTGTCAGAAGTTCCTACTGGCATTAACGAACGCCTGATAACTCTTCGATTAAAGCTCGCCAATAACCAACAGGTAACTATTTTGAGCGCTTATGCACCAACATTAGATGCTGATGATGACATCAAGGAAAGTTTTTACAGCCAGTTGGACACTCTCCTGTCAGAGATACCTAAGGAGGATAAAATTATCCTCCTAGGCGATTTTAACGCAAGAGTCGGGCGTGACTTTGATTTATGGCCAGAAACTATTGGAAAAGACGGAGTTGGTAATAGCAACCCGAACGGACTCTTACTTTTGTCTATATGTGCAGAGCATAATCTCACTATCACAAACACGCTCTTTCGACAAAAGAATAAGTTTAAAACATCATGGCAGCACCCACGGTCAAAGCACTGGCATCTTCTGGATTATGTAATTGTCCGTGCTAGAGATCGCCGCGATGTACTTCTTACTAGGGCCATGGTGAGTGCCGACGACTGCTGGACAGACCACCGACTAATCCGGTCCACTATGGTTATCAACATTGCTCCCCAACGTAGGCTTCAAGGAAGGAAACCAAGGCGTAAAATGAACATCCAAGTCCTTCAAGATCCTATTAAGCAAACTCATCTTCAATCACTTCTTAAGGAACATCTACCTACGGAACCTCCTGACAACATTGAGGACCATTGGTCTAAGCTGAAAACCTCCATTACTGCAGCTTGTGAACAAACTATTGGATATGAAACTAAGAAACATCAGGATTGGTTTGATGAAAATGACAATGAGATTAAATATATAATTGACCAAAAAAGGAAAGCCTTCCAAATATGGCAAAATGATATTAACTGCGCTGCCAAGAAAAAAACCTACGCTAGCGCAAAGGCTGAGGTCCAAAGAAGAACAAGAGAACTTAAGAACGCTTGGTGGAAAAAGAAAGCTGAAGAAATTCAACAACTTGCAGAATCTCATGATGCACGGGGCTTTTTTAAGGCCACAAGGGCCATTTATGGACCAAAAACCTATGGTACAAACCCTTTACAATCAAAAGATGGCACCAAACTCTTAAAAGACAAAGAGTCTATTGCACTGCGTTGGAAAGAGCATTATTATGACCTTTTAAATCGTAAGTCTAAGGTGGATAATGAGATTTTTTCGCAAATCCCGCAAAAACAAATTAAAGAGGAACTTGCAATACTCCCCACTTTGGATGAAGTAAAAAAAGCCATTAATCAAATGAAGAACAACAAAGCTAGTGGACCAGATGGGATTCCTGCTGAAATCTTTAAAGAAGGGGGGCCCGAACTTGTACAACATCTTCATAAACTCATCGAAAAAATCTGGATAAGAGAAGAGATCCCAGAAGACTTCAGGGATGCCATAATTATCACCCTCTTTAAGAAGGGTGATAGAACAGACTGTGGAAACTATCGGGGCATTTCTCTCTTAGCAACCGCAGGTAAAATATTTGCTAGGATTCTCGCAAACCGTCTTCTATCTATTTCAGAAGAGATCCTCCCTGAAACTCAATATGGTTTCCGCCCCTCTAGAGGGACAGTAGACATGATTTTTACTGCACGTCAGCTCCAAGAAAAATGCCGGGAGCAAAATCAACCCCTTTATATGGCATTTATCGATTTGGCTAAGGCCTTTGATACTGTAGACCGTACAGCTCTCTGGACTATCCTTATGAAAATTGGATGCCCCAATAAATTTGTGAATATCTTGCGACTTCTCCATGACAACATGACGGCAACGGTTTTGGACAACAACGGCTCTCATGGTGCTCCATTTAAAGTGGGATCAGGTGTTAAACAGGGATGTGTTATCGCCCCAACATTATTTGCCATTTTCATCACCATGGTTTTACATCTTGTCGAGGGGAAACTTCCCACCGGTGTGGGAATTATATATCGAACAGATGGAAAGCTTTTTAATCTCAGCAGGCTGAAAGCAAAAAGTAAGGTAATTACAACCTCCGTTGTGGAACTTCAGTATGCTGATGATAATGTGGTCTCCGCACATTCAGAGGATGATCTCCAAACTATCCTAAATGCTTTTGCAGAAGCATACGAAAAACTTGGTCTCTCACTTAACATCAAAAAAACCAAAGTGCTTCATCAGCAAGTGCAAGCCAATCCTTTGGTGATGCCATCTATCCAGCTTGGCGGGACAATACTGGAAAATGTCGATCATTTTCTCTATCTTGGCAGCTATCTTTCTGTTACAGCTAACATCGACAGTGAAATCCAGCATCGTCTGAGCTCTGCAAGTGCCGCATTTTCTCGAATGAAACATAGAGTGTTCGAGGATCGGGATATTTGTAAGAAGACCAAAACACTGGTTTATGAAGCCATTGTATTACCAACTTTATTGTATGCCTGCGAAACATGGACTATCTATAAACGTCACTTCCACCTCCTTGAAAGGTTTCATCAACGTTGCCTCCGGAAAATCCTGCAAATTACTTGGGAAGATAGGCGAACAAATGTCAGTGTACTGGAAGAAGCAAAGACTACTAGCATTGAAAAAATGATCCTTCAACGCCAACTTCAGTGGACCGGTCATGTTGTTCGAATGCCTGACTGCCGTCTCCCAAAGCAGTTACTTTACTCCCAACTCAAGGATGGAAAGCGGAATATCGGTGGTCAATATAAGAGGTTTAAAGATGTTCATAAGGCTAATCTAAAAAAATGCAATATAAACATCGAAAACTGGGAAGCTCTGGCCCATGAACGATCTAAATGGAGGTTGGCCTTTCACAAAGGTTCCATGGACTTTGAAGAAGCCCGAGTGCAAGGTGAAAGGGAGAAACTGCTAAGCGAAAAGCACGTCAAATGAATCCTTTACAGGACCATCTTCTATCTGGTAACCTGTGTCCTCACTGTGGGAAGCTGTGTGGATCTAGAATTGGCCTCCACAGTCACTTACGGACCCATCGCTAGAGTCTACACAATCTTCTTTAGAATCTCCTCCTTTTATCCGGAAGACAATCTTACTCGGTCACGAGTGATCGCCTGATGATTGCCGGGGGGGGGGGGGGGGTTGCCTTAGCAAGGCTACGTCTGAACAAGAGGCCGCAGCAGGAAGGCCCCTCCGCCAATGGAAAGCGCCCTCGTGAGCCGACGCCGGAAGCCGAGTTGCTCCGAAGGCCGGTCTCGCTGCGGCATCTGCGCTGCCCGGGCAACAGCGGCGGGCCCGGGCCAGAGAGATCCGCCGCTGCTCGCACGGGGCCCGTCCAGGGCGGGGGCTCGCCGCGCTCCCCCGGGGAACTGCTGGTGGAGCAGCAGCTCTGCGCGCCCCGCGGCCGGCCGGCCGTGCGCCCCGCTCGCGCGCTCCCACGGGCTGCCGGACGGCAGGGGAAGACCCGCGCGGCGGAGGCCCCTGCTGCCCGCGGCCTCTCCCGGCCCCCCGCGGAGCGAGGCCGCCTCCGCCTCCTGGCTGCAGCTCTCCGGGGCGCGCGCGCGCGCTCGCTCGGCCCGGCTCTCTCTCTCTCTCTCCGCCCCGACGGAGCCGCCCCTTTAACGGGGCGCGGCCTCTTCGCTGACGCCGCCGGCAGGGGCGGCCCGAGCGGCGTTTCCAGCGCGGCCCGGAGCCAGTCGCGAGCGGCGGAGGGCCAGGCGCAGCAGCGGGGAGCCCATCAGCGCGCCTCGGGGCTGTCGACGCGCCCCGCCGGGCATGGTGCCCCCTCCGGCCTCCTCCACCTGCCGCCGCCGCCGCCGCCAGCCTGCCGGGCTGGGGCCATGCTAGGCCTGCAGGGGGCGCCGCTGGTGCCGGGGCTGCTGCTGCTGCTGCTGCCCGGGCTGGGGTCGGGGGCCGAGCCGGCGGGCGCCAAGAACGTCGTGCAGAAGGAGGCCGACTTCGACAAGCCCTACACGGACGCCGTCAACGGCGAGCTGCTCAACATCTACGCCTTCAACCACACCGTCACGCGGAACCGGGTGAGTCTCTGGGCGTGTGCAGAGCGCCCCGCGGCTCGGGCTGACCGTGGCGCAGGCATCCCGCCCCGCTGGGTCCCTTTCGGAGGTCGCTGACTGGCCCGTTTGAAAGGTGCTGGGTGGGTGGGGGGGGCTCTAGGCGCGGGGCAGAGCGCGGACACACGGCCCGGCCGGCCGCTCCTTCCTGCGCCAGAGCTCCCGGCGACTGGCAAGTGGGTTGCTGGCTGGAGGAGCCACGGCTAGGGCAGTGTAGTTGCTTCAGGCTTGTGTTAGTAGGTAGCAGCAAAAACAACGAAGAGGCTTGTGGCACCTTATAAAGACTAGCCCATCTATCTATCTATCGGTCCCTTGCATGAGCTTTCTGACTAGTGCCCACAAAAGCTTGTGCCAAGAAGAATAAATACATGATGTGCTAGTCTTTAAGATGCCACAAGCTGCTTGCTTTGTTGTTTTTGCTCCTCAGGAGCCACTCCCTTTTCACGCTGGCCTGGCACCTTGGCAAAAGGTCAGGTTCTCCTGAAAGTGCAGTGTGTAGCTCACACAAAAACACTTGATTGTCAAAGTTCAGGCAGGCAGAGCCACGTCGTCCTCTCCCGCTTGCACCCGCAGCTCCACCTTCTCTGCGTGTCGCAAGACACGAGTAAATAAGGCTCCGTGGGTTGTAAGCTGGTGGCATTTCCGGGTCTTACTGCACTTGTCCAAATCAGCTGACCTCAAGTTCCTAGATCTCAAGGGGAAACATCTCAGCTCCCTCCTCCCAAATATCCACTGGAATGATGTTGATTAGGGACTCTACCTGTACAAGTTCAGCTGCTCTCCACCCCCACCCCCCGCCCAAGCTATGTCAAAGGGTAGGTGAGCCTCAAGCGCTTGCCGAACCCTTGGCCTGCAGTGGGTTTTCCTTCAGGTTCTTGCCCGGTGGTTTGTGATCTGTTCCGGGTTGGGGGGGGGCACTTGGCAAGTTGTGAGGAGTCAGTTTATTCTGGGCCAATTATGCAGTTGGCCTCTGTTCGGATGTCTCTAGTTAGCAGCCAAGGAGGAAAGGAGCAAGAGTGGACACCCCAACCACACGCGGTCTGGAGGAAGAGCGTCTTCTAAACTCCACTTTCCCTTTCCCGACTGAACATCTACCTGGAGCGTTACTCCTCTCGCCTGGGGCAGGAGCGTGGGAGGGTCCTGCCCCTCCTTAGAGCAGCCCCTCCAAGCAGGGTGATTAGCTGAAGAGGCCCCCAGCGCCAGCAGCCCCAGCAGAGTTCCTGTTTTCTGAGGCTACATTTTGAAAGAGGGAGATTCTTTCACTCATTCTGAAATGTTGCGGTACTCTTACAGATTTCTGGCCAGCACGTCCCACGTGTGGGTGCCAGCCCTGTGCAAGGCTGAAGATGTCTCCCCAATTCCTCAGCACAAACATTGCATCTCTTGGCAGTCTGCAGCAGGGGCGGCCGGAACGTTTTCCTTTTTTCTGGGCTTCTCTGTGCAGCAGGCTTCCTTGGCTTCCAGTTTGCTATTCTAGCACTAAACCAGAAGTCCCGCAGCCCCATGGGCAGTGCGCCCCCCACTTTGAAAAGCCTGCCTCCTCCTGCGGCAGCGTGTGGGTCTCTGCTGGGGCGTTCCCCTCATCGGCAAAAATCAGGAGCTCTCCTCTTCGTGGGCCCCCCACGTTCTTGAGAGCAGGGCTCACCTGGGAGCTCAGCCCAGGGGGGTGTCCCTACTGGCGCTTCTTTGGCACCCGCTAGCCTCTCCCCAGCCAGTCTGTGGAGGCCGGACACCAGGCCAGCCTTTCCTGGGGGTGTGGTGGTCCCTTCCCTTGGCTACAGCCTGACGACTCCTGCCCCCGAAGACGCTGGTCCCATGGCTGCCTGCTGCCGCCGCTGCTCCACCCTCCTGCCCCACAGCATGTGCAGGGTTCCCGTCTCTCCCTGAGGAATAGCCCTGCTTACCCCTGCACATTCTGGGGGCAGCAGAGGATGTAGAGGCTCGGCTACCAGTTGCTTGCCGAGCCGAATTCAAGGTGTTGGTTTTGACCTTTAAAACCCTATACGGCTCTGGTCCAGTTTATCTCAAGGAGCGTCTCCAGCAAGCACCAAGTGGGCCGCTCAACAAGATCTGCCATGGATGGCCTTCTCTTGTCCCTTCAGCCAGAGCAGCTAGACTGGTGGGGACGAGGAAGAGGGCCTTTTCTGTGGCAGGCCCCCGTACTGTGGAACTCTCTCCCGAGTGACCTCCGCCATGCCCCCTCTCTGATGAGCTTCCGTCACTCATTAAAAACCTGGTTGTTCAGGCGGGAATATGGGGTGGGTTAAGATTTTAAAATTTTTATATTGTTTTAATGTATTTTATTGTATTATGTATTTTATTGTGTGTACATCGCCCAGGGTGGCCGGTTGCCGGCCAGATGGGCGATAAATAAATATTAATAATAAATAAATAAATAAATAAATAAATGTGCCATCTCCCAGGCAAGCTTGAGCCTCCATCCCTGTCTTCTTTAGAAACAAAGTGCAGGCCTTTAGGAGCCCTGAGCCCGGTGGCTGGGTGTGGCAGTGCCTTCCCTGGCCGCTGGCCTTGATGGACCGCCGGCCAGCCTCAGCAGCAGCGAGGCTCTGCCTGCACTCCCGCCCTCTGCAGCTGATGGCCTCAGGGGTGCCTCTGCCTGTGGGGAGCGAGCAGGGCAGAGGGCCCACGGGTGAGGCATGCCCTTCTTCTCGTTGCTCTGCAGACTGAGGGAGTCCGGGTGTCGGTGAACGTGCTCTCGGAGCAGAAGGAGTCGCCGGTGCTCTTTGTGGTGCGGCAGAAGGAGGCCGTGGTGTCCTTCCAGGTGCCATTGATCCTCAGGGGCCTGTGAGTATCCTGCTCCCCTGGGCAACAGGCCGCCACCCTGGGACCGCAGGACACCCATTGGGCTCCCCTCGCTTCCCATCCGGGCTGTTCTCATGCCATCGCCCTGCCAAGTCCATGTGCTGCTGCGACCGTGAGGTCTTCCCTTTGTAACCCTCCTGTGTTTCCCCGCCACTTCTTCCGTCTCTGTCGTCATCAGAAAATAAACCCACTAAGGAGGAAAAGACAGACAGGCTGCCGGGTGCTTTTGGCTGGGAGCTCTAGGCGCCCTCTGCCCGGGAGCATCCTCAGTCTCTTTGGCTGGGCAGCCATAGCGGGTGGGCTGGGCACTGACGCTGGTCCTCCTGGCTGCAGCTTCTGGCCACCTCAAAGCATCCTCCCATGCACGTTGCTGAGGTCACCCATCCAGGCTGTAGCTTTAGCAAGTCCTGTTTGCTCCCCAGCCCTGCGTGATGTGGATGGTACAAGGCCAAAGTGGCTGCGTTTGCACGTAACGCTAAACCGTAGTTTATGTCAGTATGGGTTGTTGAATTGTGCGTTGTCATTACGTGCGAACTCAGAACTGAGAGTTAACCATGGACTTGTAGCCCCGAACAACCCATGAAGAGAACCCGTGGTTTGCTGTGTTAGCTTGTGAACTCTGGGTTGTTTAAACTATGGGTTGGTGTTCCATGCGAACCCAGAACTGTGGGTTGTTCATGGGTTGTTTCACCAGGCTACAGAGGCAGCAGGCAAGAGTGGTCAAACAACCAGCTGCTCTACATGCCAGTACTACAGTGGTGCAGTGGCCTGTGTGTTGCAAAAATATGCTAGATCCTAATGTACCCAGTTCAAATCATGCACAATAGGAAGGAGAGAAACTCTGGTAGTGGTCCAACATTGTTTATTCTATAGAATAGGGAGATGTAGGAGTATAGCACTGCAAAGCCGCATCTCTACATGGATGCTGAAATCTTATCAATTTATACAGTATCTTCTGACGCAGTTCCACGCATGCGCCGTACTAACACAAACTTCTAGCTGTGAATGGAAAAATACAGTAGGGAGAGAAATAGAAATCTTAAACATGCATTCTAAGCAACTGGGACAGAGGTTAGCCAGGGCAGGCTGCCTTCTCCAGTCCTCTACCCGCCCCCGCCCCCCATCCTTGCTAAAACAGCAGAGCGAGATAAGCAAGAAGGCAACATTCCTCAGTTTTACTTCTCTGTCTCCATTACTGGAATAGGGGTTAGTCTGAACAGCAAAAAGTTGTAAAGGAAAGCATTTCATTACTTTTAACTCATTAGTTACTGAATTTTTACATGTGGGATACAGGGAGGGGGCAGGCGAAGGGGGGCAGGAACCAAACAACCCAGGAATTGGAAAAACAACCTGGGGTTTGCTTGATCATCTGGCAGCCAAATTGTGGGTGAACTCTGGGCAAGGCAACAACCCATGGGTTAATTAAACTGTGGGTTGCTGTTCTGTGTGAACCAGGTCAGTGATGGCGTGCCTGCTGGGAATGAATTCCGCTGCCTCCGTCTGGGGTGGGACGGGACTGGGCATGCGTCTCCTGTGGCTCAGACCACCCTGGCGGGTGTGTTCTGCAGTCTGTGTGCTGACCCCTGCCTGCTCCCCTCGGCCTCCAGGTACCAGCGGAAGTACCTGTTCCAGGATGTCAGTCGCACCCTGTGCCAGCCTCAGACCAAGAGCGAGGTTGAGACACAGTACTTCTACGTGGACGTCTCCACGCTTTCGTCGTACAACGCCTCGTACCAGCTGCGGGTCAGTCGTGTGGAGAACTTTGTGCTCAGGTGAGCAGGGCCTGACGCCGCTGCCCCGTCCCCCGAGCCAGCTGGGGAGTGTGCCCCCTGCTCTGGCAGGCCCCCTTCAGCCAGACGGACGCCTGGGCCGGAGGAGGAGGAGGAGGCGGCAGCAGTGGCGGCGCCCTTTGCTGGAGGTGGAACGGTGAATGGGGCAAAAGAGGGCTGGGCCAGGGAAGGGGCACAGGGTGGGCTGCAAGCTTCCCGGGTCTCAGCTCAGAAGCTACACACCTGGGGGTGGGGTGAAGAGACCATGACGTAATAAGAATGAGATTCCCTGAGCATGTGCAAAGTGCTCCCATCCCTGAGTGGCTGCAGCTTGCCTTCCCACCCGCTCCCATGTAAAATGGGGGAGCGGGGTCTGGAGCCTGGGGCGGGGGCTTCCAGGCAAACTCACGCTCATGCCCGGCTCCTCGCTCGCCTGCTTGCTCACCACCGTGGACGTGTGTGTCCCTCCACTGCCCCGCTGCACACGCACACTCCCGCCTTTGCTCTTTCCCCACACAGGACGGGTGAGCACTTCAGCTTCAATGCCACGGCAGCCCAGCCGCAGGTGAGTGCGCCACAGGTGCCTGCCTGTGCTGGGGTCAATGGTGGGGGGTCTTGGGGGCCTGGGCGGTGAACTCCTGGGGTTTCGGTTCATGAAGCCAGGACTCCTGGCTTCTGCATCTGGGTGTGCAGCAGGAAAGCACAGGTTGACTGGTGGGGTGCGTGCACCCCAGGAGTTGTGTGGCGGTCGTGGTGGGGGTCTCTCTTGGGAGTGCAGGAAGCTGCCTTCTGCCAGGTCAGGCCACCTGCCTGTCTGCTCCAGCCAGCAGTGGCTCTCCACGGCCTTCGCCTTCCACCCGAGATCCGTGTCGGCTGGGTTGGTGCGTGGGTTGAACCTGGGGCTGAACCTGGGGCCTTCTGCAAGCAGACTGAGTGGTGGCCCCTCCCCCACCTCCACCACCTCTTGCTGCCTCCCTGTGTGGCAGGAAACCGCTCTTCTGCCTCTCGAGGGGCTTGTGCAGGCCAGGCCCCTTGCACGGGGCTTTCCAAATCGCCACAGGACTGTCCTGAGCTGCAACCAATTCTGCTTTGCCCGGGCGGGTGCCAGAGGAGGGAGAAAGGATTGCTGCTGCCGGGGAGCGGGCTGTGCACTCTTCTCTGGCTGCAGGCAGTCTGGGGTGCTGCTTCTCGCTCGCTCGCCCGCCATGCCTCCGTTCTCTCCCCAACAGTATTTCAAGTATGAGTTCCCAGCGGGTGTGGACTCGGCCATAGTGAAGGTGACCTCCGCGATGGCCTTCCCTTGCTCGGTCATTTCCATCCAGGACATTCTGGTAAGCGGGACGGGAGGGTGGGCGGGGGCAGGCGTGAGGGGCCCTGCCTTCCGGGGCTGCCTTCCCCTCTTCCCGCTGGCTGACTCTGCTGCTTCCTTCCTTGCCCAGTGCCCCGTCTATGACCTGGACAACAACGTGGCGTTCATTGGCATGTACCAGACCATGACCAAGAAGGCGGCCATCACTGTTCAGGTATGGCGTGCCCACTGGGAGCTGAGCCAAAGGCAACCTGAGCCCTGCCAAGCCGGCCGGCCAGGGCTCTGGTGTCCGGTGGCATCAATTAGCAGTGCTTGCGATGTTATCGGTTGTATCGAGGAGAGGAGCCGTGCCCAGGAGGGCTCCTGAGGAAGTGATGCTCGTTGAACAGAGCACGGATTCCATGCGTGCTCTCCGCAATTGGCACGCTGCCTCTGGGCCGGCGGTTTGCGACTGGAGGCCCAGAACCGTGGTCTGGACTGAAAATGGCTGCCTGCTGCTGGCCCACAGCCCGTGGTGACCACTGTGAGGGATCGAGAGAGAGCCGACGTGGCCGAGCTTTGTGCAGGCAGTCTCTGCTGCCTCTTGGGCGGGGTGCGTGGAAGCTCCCCGGTCCCAGTCTTGCCTCCCCACTTCCTAACTTGCAGAAGAAGGACTTCCCCAGCCACAGCTTCTACGTGGTGGTGGTGGTGAAGACCGAAGACGAGGCGTGTGGAGGGCCCCTGCACTACTACCCCTTTTCCAAAGGTACGGAGGCGGATGTTGGGTGGGTGGGCTTCAACGTAAGCCTGAGGGTCCTCTGCTTACGATGTGCCGCCACCGGATGGCGCCCGTGACGGAATCCCAGCAAGACAGAGGTTTGGTTGGGGGGCGGTGTGGTTCAGGGGGGTGTACATGAGCTTCCCCTGAAGCAGGGCTGGAGGATCCCTTTTGGCCCGAGGGTGGAGTGCCGCCCCGCTCCTTCGCTCCCTCGCTCCCGGGCCTGCGCACGGGCAGAGCGGCCTCCTCCTGCCACTGCGCCTGGCACTTCGGAGCAGCGGCTCCTGAGGAAGCTGGCTCCACGCCCCTCTCGCCTTTCCCAGAGGGGCCTGCATGAGCTCCCCCTCCAAAGCACATGAAGTGCCTTGACGCTGCTCCCCGCGCTGCTCGCCTTTCCTGCTGAGGTGACGCAAGGGGCCTGCGGAGCCTCTTCGGGGAGGGGGCTGGAGATCTCGGGGGGGGGGAGGCCTGCCCCACAGGAGCAGGGTCATCGTCTGGGGGTGCTCATAGGTCCAGCGTCAGCATTGTAAACTTGCGCTCCTGGTGGAGGTGGGATTGTGGCCTGAAGGGGTTAGAGATCCAGCGTCAGCGTGCTCTGCCCCCAGCCCGCCTGTGGCTCCAACCTGCTTGGCCTCTTCTGCCAGCATCTTTTTGCTGATGTAACAGATGCACTGGGAGGGTGGCCCTCCGGCGCGCTTGCAGCGTTGTGCGGGTGTGGGTGTGGGTGTGGCGTATCCGGTCTTTCACCGGCATATCCTGCAGCCCTCAGCCAGCATATCTTCAGAATAGTTTCTGTGGCTGCTTTGTTCTGCGTTCTAGAATCTTGTCTGCTGTGGGGGTTTTCCTGCTGCTTAAATGTTTGTGAGTGTGGTGTATTTTTTCGTTGTACTGCAATTTTTACCGTATCCCACGCTGGGAGCTTTTTGTTGATGAAGGTGCACGGCAGATGAATAAGTGAGGCTGCTGCGTGAGAATGCAGTCAAACCACTTCAGGAGGTGTCTGAAAAGCACTGCGGGGGGGAGGGGGAGAGACAGGAGGAGAATCAGTGGTGCCTCAATGAGCCAGGAGTAGGCCCCTCTACTGCAAATACCTGGAGAGTCTTTTGGAGCACTTTCCAAAAAGGCTGTGGGACAGAGATGGAGATCTTGGAGGATGCACCGTGTTCAGGGGCAGTGATTTAACTGCACCTTCTAAGGATAACTTGGCCTCCTCCCACTTCCTGGGCCTAGGAGACATCCTTCTGCAGGCCTGCTTTAAGAGCCGTTCTTGGAAGCTGTGCATATAAGCCTGTTTAGTAAGCCTGCCCCATCACCACTTCCTGGGTAGATATCGGATCCATAGCTGAATAGGAACAGGCAGCGGGTTGTGGGGTACTCGGAGGAAGCGGGTTCCATGCTGACGTGGCAGGCAGAAGTGGGACTCCCAGCCGAAGGCCTGTGTTGTTCAGGAGGGGTGTGGGCTTGGGGGGGGGTGGACAGGGGTGAGCACGTGGGGCCCTGTACAGGGGGAGGGGCGTGGATGCTGGGCTGGGCTGCTTTCCAGGTTGGTCAGCCCTGGCCTTCTTGTCCATCTAGACGAGCCCTGTCGATCAAGGCAACCGCCAGAAGACGCTGGACGTGGTGGTGTCGCCAGCTGTCACCTGTAAGTAGCTCTGGGCGGCGTCTGTGCCCGTTAGGACCTGCGAGGGAGGGAAGGGAGGATGGACAGCCCTGGTTGGGAGAGACTGGGCCCGTGCCGCTCTTCATCCTGACCGGGTTCTTTACCGCTGGGCTTACATGGTGTGGCAGGCGCTGTAGAGAGGTGGGTGGCCCGGGCCCTGCAGGGATGTTGCAGGGAGGCTGCGGGGAGGCTGTTCTGTCTCCCGAGGCGACCATTCAGGTGCAGCTCAGCGGCAGAAAGGGCATGCAGGCCACAGAGGAAGCGTCGGCTTGTTTGAAGAGCCCGTAGGAGGGCCTGGTGGATGTCCTCAGGAGGCCGGGCTCTGAGGGGTTGCCTCGTTGCCCGCGGCGCCTGCGTCCGCTTGGCCTGCCCGTCGGACCCAGCATCCGCCGTTGCACCTCTGCAAGGTCTCTCTTCCCCCCCGTTCCCTGCAGCACAGGCCTATGTGAGCGGGATGCTTTTCGTCCTGGGGGTCTTCCTCTCCTTCTACGTGCTGACGGTACTCATTGCCTGCTGGGAGAGCTGGAGGTGAGTCCTGCCTGCCCCGCCCGTGGGCAGTGCAGTGCTCCCCCTGCCTGCCTGCCTGCCTGCCTTCTCTCTGCTTTGCTCGCCGCTGAGAGTAGCCTGCTGCCGCTGCTGCTGCTGCTGCTCCTGCAGCCGCACGGAAGGTCCTCGTCTCTGCCGTCACGTCCTGGGGGCAGGTGGCGCGGCTTGTGACAAGGTATGCACGGTGGTGCCCTGTGAGCGGTTGTCCGGCATCATTTCCTCTGCCTGCCACATGCTGCCTGGGTTCCCCTGTGGCAGGCAGGTATTCCTGCTTCACAGCAGTGGAGTAGCCCACGTAGCCTTGAGTCACCTCCCACGGCGTGGTCCTTCTGTGGTTCTGAGGTCCTTGGTGCCTCCCGCAGTCCCCTTCTTTGGGGCAGAGGGATCCGCCTCGGGAGGGAGAAGGCTTCCAGCCCACGCCTGCCAGAGACCAGCCAAAAGCCAGATGGGCACCCTCTGCTCTCCCCCCCCCCCGTGGGCTTTTGGGGGTGGGGCGGGCATGCTCTCCCTCTCCGGAGGGGGCGGCTGTCTGAGGCTGTGAATTGCTCTGCAGGCAACAGAAGAAGTGGCGGCGGCTGGGGCTCTTGGCCGCCACGGACACGCCCAGCACTGAAACCGGTATGTGACGGGGCCTCAGCCGCTTTGCGGGGGTTGTGCCTGGGTGGCGCTTCCTCCGTGCCAAACCATTAAACCGTCTGCCCTGGGAGTGAATTGTGCCCACCTTTGCAACTGGGTGCAGCTTCAGCTCAGCTGTCTCACGGGATAGCAAGCCCCGGTAGAGCTTTTCCCGAATGCAAGATCTTGGCACAAAGGAGGCGGGGCGGGGCTAGGGTGGGGCGTGTGCGGAGGGGGGGAATCGGAAGCACGCGGGATGGCAGGGCGCAGGCGCTCCAGCCCCCCTCGTGCCAAATCTTTACGATTTCAGGTCTGCCTCCCAAACCACTGAGATTTAGAACCCCGTCCCCATCCACCTCTGTCATCGACAACGATGGGGAGGCTGTTGAACCCTGGGGATCCAGCCCTGCCCCAAGACACAAGTCCCCGCTCGAAATTGTGCTTGCATGGAATTGCGCATGTTTACTGCTCCTGCCTGTTCTGTTCTGTCTGTGTCTGTTCTGGCCTGGCTGGGGGGGACACAGCTGTGCTGCTTGATGCCTCTCCCCTTCCTGTTGTGACTTCTGCCTCTGGCTCGAGCCTTTCGGGGCCATGCTGTGCCTCTCTGGCTGACAGGCCCCAGGGAGGTGTGCCATATCAGGCAGCTGTGGTGTGACCCAACCTGGCAACTGGGTTTGGGTTTACATGGTAAACTGGTCTCTCTCTCTCTCTCTCTTCCTTTTCTGGGGCACCCCACATTCAGCTTCTCTCCTGGGTAAGCACCAAATCTCCTCCCTTTCTTCGCTTCCTAACAGCGGATTCTCTAACTCGTTCAGTGACTTGAGGGGATCTTGGCTACAAGCTCCTTCCCAGGAAACCCCAGAGCTGTGGCGCGGGGCTGCTCCTGGCTTACGTGGCTGTGGAAACGGGCAGCAAGTTGAGAGACAGGCTGAGGGCAGAGTAGCTGATAGGCAAACCGCTCACTCCGCCAGCACCTCTGGGCTGCTCCTCGGAGATCTTTCTCCATCCAGTTGAGGCCTGCAAATCAAGTTGAGGACAGAGCCGCGGAGGAGCGAGAGCTTTTGCTCACCCCTCTGCTCTCGGCCAGCTCCCTTCTCCGCAGTTGCTGATAGTTGTGCGGTGGTTTGTTGCAGGACATCCCCGCGTCATGCCAGACACCTTCCTGGGACGCCCACCTTACAGTTGCTACAGTTACGGCTCCTTTGGTGAGTGCCAGGCTCCGCATCCCATCTGTGCTTCTGGGCACAGGCCTGTCGTGCCAAGGAGGGCTGGCTTTCTCCTGCCCGCCTGGCTTGGGGGGGTGGCGGGGGGCTCCCGTTCCTTCACTCCCAGGCTCTGCCGGTTTGTCAAGGAAATGTGGCAATGGGGTGAGGGAGACTCTGCGGTGGGGGTGGGGTTGTCCTCTCTTGCACACCCCCGGGCATCTGTGCACCTTGCCGTGCTGCCCGCTCAGGCTTGCACTCCACTGCTGTTGCAGACAACGGTTCTACGGCCAGCACCGAAAACGTCACCGTCGACAGCCTGCACTCCACAGAGGCCTCCTACAGTTACGCGGGTGAGCTTTTCCGCTGGGCCAGCGGGCGTCTGGTGCCCGGAGATGACACTCCTTCCCTCAGAGTCCTGGGATTTGCAGGCCTCTGCTCATGCTCTGTCTTCCCGGAAGGGAAGGGTGGGCGCCCCGGGTGAGCCGGGCTCTCTTGGTCCCTGGGCCTCGGGGATTGCTTGGGGGAATGCTCCCGGTGGGCAGGCTGGGATTGCTGCGGTGGCTCCAGAGAGCCGACTCCTTCGCGTAACTCTCTGCTTTCCTTTCAAGGGCAAGATGCGTGCCAGCACCGCCAGAGACACTGGGCCATTGCTATGGGTAGATGCTGGCAGAGAGCGAGAGAGCCAATCACTTCAATCAGGCATCACATTCCTGGCGCCAGACCCTTGCACTGGCTTGGCCACTTCGCTTGGCCAGGAAGGGGGGAGCGCTTTAGCCAGGCCTCTGTGTGTGCTGTGCTGTGCTCGGGAGAACTCCCAACGAGTGTTCTTATTATTTATTAGTGACGCTTCTAGCCCCGACGGCTGGGGAGATAAGCTTGCAAAGGGGGGCAGTAGCTCGACGAAGCTTAAACTTCCGGGCATAAGTGGTGATGGGGCTCAAGCCTGCCAGAGCCCCACTCACTTCCCTGGAAGCCGGCTTCTCCCCCCCCCCACACAAATCCCAGCAGTGCCAGAAGCGGCGGTGGCTATTCTGTGGTGCAAGGAGTGCCCTCTTCACATTCTCTGCAGCACCCTCTTCTTTAGAGGGCCTGCTTTGCATGCCGAAGGTCCCCGGCTCAATCCCGACAGCTCCAGGAAGGGCACGGAAAGAATCCTGCCTGAGACCCAGGAGAGCTGCCGCTGCCGCCGCCGCTCAGTGTCGCCAGTGTTGGGCTAGATCAGTGTTTCTCAACCTTGGGTCCCCAGATGTTTTTGCCCTACAACTCCCAGCATGCCCCAGCCAGCATAGCTGGCTGGGGCATGCTGGGAGTTGTAGGCCAAAAACATCTGGGGACCCAAGGTTGAGAAACACTGGGCTAGATGGACCGAGCGGGTCTGACTCGGCACCAGGCAGCTTCCTCAGTTCCTCGATACCACATCGCACGGTCCGAGGTCAAGTCCCAGGGAGCTGCACCGAGAAGCCCAACGGGGCTCGCCGGGGCTTCCGTGCTCTGCGCGGCTCCTTTGGCCTCTCCAGGGAGTGGAGGGGCAGGACAAATTCTCCCCAGGGAACGAACGCAGCATATTTCCACGAGAGACTGTGGGCCGCTTCGCAGTGCCGTTTGGGTTTTTTTTGGTTTTTGCTCTTCTTTCAATGACGCACAGAATACACAGAAGCCTGGCATCGCTGCTCCCCGGCTGGGGCACCAGAAATCTGATGCGAAGGCACAGCCCAACCCCGCTGCTCCATCTTGAGCAAGCTGCAGCTTTCTGAGGGGCTGCGCGTGTGAGCCACTCTGCCTAAGAGGGGTGGGGCAGGTTATACTGGGGAGAGGCTACATTGACGCACGGATGTGCGCCCAAGGACATTGGGGGACCACGTTTTCCTTCCGCCTTGTGGATGCATTTGGGTTCCCATTGCTGCTGGTGGCTGTGTGCTCTTGTTCCACTTTGGACCGGCTCCCCATACGGAGCCTGGGGGAACGAAGCCCCCTCAGAAAGCTGGCAAAGGAGGAGGAGGTGATCTGCATGACACCGGCCCCCTCCCCCCCCTTCCCCCCCCCCGGGCTGATCAATTTCATGGGTTGAGTTTCCAGAGCAGGGTGATCACTGCTCAGCGGAGGGGAAGGGCGACCCAAGGAAGGGCGCGTGGTGACCTCCTGCACGGAGGTGGGCAGAGCTTCACTTGTAGAGCGGGTCTTTGCTCATGCTGTGAGGCTACCTCTGGCCCGTCGCTGTCCGAAGGTCCTGTGCCCCACAGGACTGGGTGGGCGGAGGTCAGCTCCATCGGTAATTCGATGATGCGGGGCTGAGCTGACCTTTGCCCTGAGGGCTGCCAGGCACTTCCCAAAACTCGCAGGGTGCTGGGCTGGATGAGCCCGAGGTGCCCGGCGGGCCATGGGGAGAACGGCCGGGGCGCACCCTGTGCCTCGGCAGTGACACCGGCCGCCCTGCCTACAGATCGCTCCCTAGAGAACGTGGTGGGGCGCCCACGGCTCGACTCACTCAGCTCCGTGGAAGAGGACGACTACGACACGCTGGCTGACATCGACTCGGACAAGAACGTCATCCGCACCAAGGTGCCCGTGTCTTGGGGGGGGAGCCGGGAAAATGCTGCTGCGAGCGGCATTCGCAGATCCGCTGACGGCTTCGGGTTGTGCGGCAGTTGAGAGCAAGCTGAAGCGGCCTGAGATGCAGAGGGAGGGGGCTGAAGGAGGGCACCGGGGGGGGGGCAGGCGAGGGGGCAGGTCGTGGGACTGGGCAGAGAAAGCACCTGCGGCTTGGCTTGCTTCCTGAGCCACCCACAGCTGCCTGCAGGCCCCTCTTGCCCTGGGGCTCTCTTCTTGTGTGGCACACCTACATAGGCGGGGCGGGGCGGGTAGGTAGTCCTGCCTCTGGGTGGAAGGGTCAGACTCAATGATGGTTCGGTGCTGTGAATTGTGGGTGGTGGAGGAGGAGGAGGAGGTGGCGCCCTCTGGAGGTGGCCTCGGGACTTGGAAGTGCTTCACCCTCTTTGCAGGCATTAGAATCCTAGAATAGTAGAGTTGGAAGGCGCCGATACCAACCCCCTGCTCAACGCAGGAGAACAGATGTGGGCAGCCCTCCAAGCACTGACCCGGCTCAGACCTGCTGAGCTTCAGCAGGCGGCCTGCCTCATGTGCCGCGTTGGTCCAAGATGATCTTTCTGTACGGGGAGGGCGGCGTGGGCTCCCAACGCTGGCCGTGGCTCACGCCCGCTCCTCCTGTCTCCTTGCAGCAATACCTGTACGTGGCGGATCTGGCCCGCAAAGACAAGCGGGTGCTGCGGAAGAAATATCAGATTTACTTCTGGTGAGAGAGGCTAGCGGTGGGGCATGGGAGAGCCAAGGAGGCTGGCTGTGAGCCCCCCGCCCCAATTCCTGGCACTTGCTCATGCTCCTTCATCACCGTCCAGCCCTGCCCGGGGCATTGGCCAAGCAACACCCCACCACCACCACCACCACCGAGGGCCTGCAGTGGGGCGGCACGGCCATTTGCCCACCCGCAGCATGGGCGCTGCCTTTCGCTCACCTCTGCCGCCTCCCTCCCGCAGGAACATCGCCACCATTGCTGTGTTCTACGCCCTGCCGGTCATCCAGTTGGTCATCACCTACCAGACGGTAATGGGAGACTCCCTGGGCTTCTCCCTGTGCGTGCTGTGCGAGGACCCCTGGGCAGCGTCTGGGTGCCCAGAGCCCGGTAGTCCTGGGCGCCGTCCGGAGGGGACGCGGGCAGTTGGCTTTGCCAAGCCCGGCCTGCAGCAGCTCAGCGTGACCCAGTTTCCTGGCTCTGAGCTCTGCGCCCACCCCTTTGGGCAGTCCACGGGGGCGCAGGGTGGGGAGCTGAGCCAGCTCTGCCAGTCCAGTTCCCTGCATGGGTGACGCTCTCGCTTCCTTTCTCGCTCCTTCTCTTCCTTTCTTGCCCTCCTTTTCGTCGTTGGCAGGTGGTGAATGTGACCGGGAACCAGGACATCTGCTACTATAACTTCCTGTGTGCCCACCCGCTGGGCAACCTCAGGTAGGAAGGGCCGGCACGGGCACGGGCACAGGGGCATGTGGGCGGCGTCTCTGTCTCGGCCCCAGCAGCGCCTGGGAGGGAAGCAGCTCTGCATTTTGGCCGTGGAGCCCTGATGCCGGCCCGCCGGCCCGCCCGCCCACCCTTGTGTCTTCCCCTCCCCAGCGCCTTCAACAACATCCTCAGCAACCTGGGCTACATCCTGCTGGGGCTGCTCTTCCTGCTCATCATCCTGCAGCGCGAGATCAGCTACAACCGGGCGTTGATGCGCAATGACCTGCACGCCGTGGTGAGTAACGGGGGGGGTGTCCTCTGTGTCCCTCTTCCTGCCCGAATGCAGTACCTCACCCCCCCAACTTTGTTAGCCCTCGCTGTGGGGCCGGGGAGCGGTGGAATGGCGCTTTGCTGGGGGTGGGGTGGGCAGGGCAGTCTCTCTCTCTCTCTCTCTCTGAGACGGGGGCATCCTCCTTCCTAGGAGTGTGGCATCCCTAAGCACTTTGGCCTCTTCTATGCCATGGGCACGGCCCTCATGATGGAGGGGCTCCTCAGCGCCTGCTACCACGTCTGCCCCAACTACACCAACTTCCAGTTTGGTGAGTATTGTCTGGAAAGTGCGACAGGCCCAGAGGGCCATCGAGGCCAAGCAGTCCTGGCCCCAAAGAGACCCTCAGAGAGGCATCGGGGAGGCTGCAGAAAAGGCCCTGCAGAGGAAAGGTCTCCAGCTGCCCGCACCTCTCCAGGGAAGCCTGCCTCGTACGCTCAGCAAGGGCTTAGCCGTGGCGCATTTGAAGAACTGCCTGTGGGAGGGCGCTCTTGCGCACATGCAGAGGGCTCCAGATAGCCACCCCAGAGCCTTCCCACGCCAAGCGCCAGTCCTGCCACCACCGCTCTCTTCCCCACAGACACCTCATTCATGTACATGATTGCTGGGCTGTGCATGCTGAAGCTGTACCAGAAGCGGCACCCGGATATCAACGCCAGCGCCTACAGCGCCTATGCCTGCCTCGCTGTCGTCATCTTCTTCTCCGTCGTGGGGGTGGTGAGTGGCACGAAGCTGGCCGCGTGGGGCAAGAGGCCTGCTCTGAACTGGGCAGTGGCCAGGAAAGGGGCCTCCAGGACAGCAGGCATAGGCTGGTTTGGACTACGGCTCCCATCAACCCCAGCAGCATGGCCGTGGGTCAGGGAATATGGGGGTTGTAGTCCAAAACATCTGGAGAGCACTAGGTTTCCTCCCTCTGTTGCTGCTCTCTCCCGTGGCTTTGGTTCTTCCCTTTGAAGACCAAGGCGAGTTCCTTCCTTTCATAGCTTCGAGTTCGGGGCCATTTTGCCCTCTCCCCCCCCCCCCACGACATCTGTATTGCCAAAAAGTTTCAAATTGCTCCTTTAAAAAATGGAACCACGGGAGCAAAGCACTTCCTGCATGTATGCTTAAGGAGTCTAAACTGGGATGCAGAATTGGGGGGCGTCGGTAGGGCAGAACGCCCCCCACCCTGGTAACCACGTTGCAGAAGCCGCTGACCGGGTTTGCACGAGGTTTTTTCATAAGCCACGGAGGCTCGTTATCCACCCCTGCGCATGCCGCCTAATTTCCCCAATTACCCTCGCAAGGTGTGGCTTGTTGTGACATCCAAACCCAGCAAGGGTGGTTGGTTGTCTAGGGTGGTTAACAAACCACCCAACAACCCCATGGCCTGTTCTAGGGTTGCTGGGTGGTTTCGCTAGCTCCCCAGCCACCTACCCTCACCGGGTTTGGATGTCACGACAAGCCACACCCTCCGAGGGTAATTGGAGAAATAGGCCGGCACACGCAGGGCGGTTAATGAGCCACCGTGGCTTTGAAGCACCCTCGTGTCATGCGAACCGGCCCGCTCTCCCCTTCTCCCCCACCCTCAGATTTCCTGTTTGAATACTGAGAACCCCTGTGGGGGTGAAGAGCCACCCGTTGCCCCATTCTCAACCCACTCGCTCCCCTGTCCCCTCTTCTGCATTTTCCTATGACCGGCAGCTTAATGCATCGAGTCCCCTATGCATTAATGCAAGGAGCAGGTTCATAGCTGGGGGGTTCTCCTGGAGCCATCTTTGTCACTGGAGGCTCAGGTCACCTCAGCAGCGTGGAGTGCCTTCTTCCAGCTCTGTTGGTGGCCTAGCTATGCCCCTATGCTGACGGGGATAACCTGGCCACAGTAGTGTGTGCTCTGGTAACCTCCAAGTTAGATTACTGCAATGCACACTATGTGGGGCTGCCCTTGAAGAAGCTGCAGCTTGTGCAAAATGCAGCAGCCAGATTGATAACAGGGACCAGAAGTTCTGAGAACGTAACACTGATTCTGGCCGGCTTGCACTGGCTGCCTCTACATTTCCAAGCCCAATTCAAGATACTGTATTTGACCTATGAAGCCTTATATGGCTTGGGACCAAAATACCTGATGGAGCACCTCCCCAAGTCTGAACCTGCCCGTACACTAGATTGTTATCTGAAGCCCTCTTCCAGGTGCCTCCAAGGGAGGCTCAGAAGGCGGAACAAGGGAGAGGGCCTTCTCAGTGGTGGCCCCCCAATTGTGGAACACTCTCCCCAGTGAGGTCCACCTGGCACCCACATTGCCATCCTTTTGGCTCCAGGCTAAGACTTTCCTCTACTCCCAGGCATTTGACAGCATCTGATAAGGTTTCAACCGGTACTGGGATTTCTATCGTCAATTGTTTTAAATTGTTGTGGGGGTGGGGTTTGTTATATAAATGGTTTTTATGTTATGTTTTGTATTGTATTTTTAAGGGTTTAATCTTTTGCAAACCACCCAGAGAGCTTTGGCTATTGGGCGGTATAGAACCATGAACAAGTGCGCTAAACGTGCTCCGTCCTCCCAGGTCTTCGGCAAGGGCAACATGGCTTTCTGGATCGTCTTCTCGGTCATCCACATCCTCTCTACTCTGCTGCTGAGCACCCAGCTCTACTACATGGGCCGCTGGAAACTGGGTGAGGCCTGCCAGCCCCTCCCCCTTCGCTTGCTCCTGGCAGCGCCCACACCAACACCACCCACACATACCCAGGGCCTCCCTAGCGCCTCTGTTCTGTGAATTTTCTTTCCCGGAACACTCTGCTGTCTGAGGCGTGGCACAACCCAAGGGACAGAAGCCTCTCGGGTGCCTGCCACACGGGGGCCCCCGTGGCACAGCAAGCGAACACAGGTGCCGCCTGCCGTCTGGATGGCCCTTAAATGGGAGGAGTAGGCTGCGGGCTCGGGGGTGGGAAGATGGCGGCCCTCTGGGTTGGACAGGTCAGTTAAGCCCATAGAGGAACGTACGGAAATCTCATCTCTAAAGGTGGCCATGTAAACACACCCTCGGCTGGATCCCGGGATGGGCCTCCTGCCTCCTCCAAGCCCACCCCAGGGCTGCTCCTTGGTCCGCGTGGCTTTAGCATGCCTGTCTCTCTGCAGACTCCGGGATCTTGCGCAGGATTTTGCACGTGCTGTACACCGACTGCATCCGCCAGTGCAGTGGGCCCATGTACGTGGTAAGTATGTGGGACTGACCCTCCCTCTTCTGGAAAGACTCAGGGTGGTAGGAGGCTGTGTGGAAACTCCCCCTCCCCATGCCGGACCCTGGCCGCTTCCTAGTGGGGGCTACGGATGCCTAGTCGGCTCTTCTCTGGACTATTGGTTGAAGGATCTCCCTCTGTTTGTGTCCGCAGGATCGGATGGTGCTGTTGGTTATGGGAAACATCATCAACTGGTCCCTGTGAGTAAAAGCTGGTGGGCAAAAGAGGGCTGGGGGTGAGGGGGAGGCGCCTGCCAGTTGGGCAGGGGGTGTCTTGCACAAAGGTAGGGAAAGGCAGGCTGAGTTCAGTAGGGCCCTTAACGTTGGTTCAGACGGGTAAGGACAAGAGACAGGGCCTTCTCAGAGGTGGCACCAAGTCTGTGGAATATTTTCTCACCAACGATCTGTCAGCCCCCCCCCCTTCCTGTCTTTAGATGGTTGATGGTTACTTTTTCAGATGGCTGCTGCTTTTATAGAATTAGTTTGATCTGCTGCTTTTTCATCTCTCAATTTTTTAAATGTGAATTGCTCTCTTATTTCACATTTTATGGTTACAGTGGAAGACCGACAACCTGGTCTTCTGCGCGGGTTCAATGCTAAGGGGGTAGCGAGTCCTGGGGGCGGGCCTTCTCCGAGGTCCCCCAGCGACTATCACCCTTAGCCCAGGACAAAGGGATAACTTATAGCCACAAAAGTATCTTTTATAAAACAAGTTTATTTACAAAATCACCTTCACAAACCCAGACACACGCCAGCAATACAGCGTATCAGTACGGTACAAAGTAGCAAGCAAGAAGTCTCAAGGACACCGTGATTTCAGGGCTCTCAGCTAGTTAGTTCAGCTCGGGCTCCAGCAGAGGCCCGGTCAACCGCATGCTGCTAGCTGGGTTCCCAGCGGAGGTCCGGTCTACCCAAGCGGCTAGCTGGGTTCCCAGCGGAGGTCTGGTCTACCCAAGCGGCTTGTGAGTGATTTCAGCTTGGTTTCCCGGGGGTCCGGTCAACCCAAGCGGCCAGTGATTTCAGCTTGGTTTCCCGGGGGTCCGGTCAACCCAAGCGGCCAGTGATTTCAGCTAGCTGGAGCACGCCGGGTGCTGCTACCCGGGGTTGCCGATCCCTTCGTTCCTTTACCCCAAGCATGGGGCAAGATTGCTGATCAGGTCCAACAACTCAGTTCCCTTGCGCAGGGTGTTTTATACCTTGGGTTTCAGGTAGCCCCTCCCTCTGCAATCAGGTGGGTGGCCAATCAGGTGGGTTGCCACCCTCCTCAGGTGGGCGGCCAATCAGGTGGGTTGCCACCCTCCTCAGGTGGGTGGCCAATCAGGTGGGTTGCCACCTTCCCCCTGTGGGGTGGGGTCCCTTTGAAGCCACTTGCTTAATGGTCCCATCCTGTGGTGTTGAATGGCCTTTTCTTATGGGTGCCGAAGTGTCTGCTCTGGCAAGGTATTCAAGTCTTATGTAGATGGGGCTGATATACGAGAGCATTGACGAACCTGGGAATGCTTCCTGCCTTCCCCCCTGGGGTGATTCTATGCAGATGTTGTTTGTCCCCTTTGGCCTCTGTGGAGACTGGCTGTCTCCCCCCCCCCCCCGTCTCCTCCTTCCCCCCTCCTTGGTGAGTGTGTGTGTGTCAGACAGGGGTTTTAGGTTGGCTTTCTCCACAGTTACACAGTTATTTTTGTTGAGTTAGTATTTTTACTGAATTTGCACTGGATTTTAAAAAAAACGTTAGATAAGTTGCTTTGGTGGTAGTTGGACAGAAACGCAGAATAGAAATAAATAGCACCGACACTAATGACACATGGAAGCTGCCCGGGCCTCTGGCTGCAGCCTGGAAGGCCCGGCGGGTCCTAATCCCCAGGAGCGTTTTGCTGCCGCCGCCCTGACCTCGCTCTCTTCCTTCCCCTTTCCCCGCAGTGCCGCGTACGGACTCATCATGCGGCCCAACGACTTCGCCTCCTACCTGCTGGCCATCGGCATCTGCAACCTGCTGCTGTACTTTGCCTTCTACATCATCATGAAGGTGCCACGGCACAACTTGGCCCCCATGGGGGGGCGGGGGGGGAGCCAGTCCCGGTGGGAGCTTCTCCCTGTAGAAAAGAGACGGTTCCCGTTCATTTTAGTAGGGTAGCTTCCTGCAGGATTGTGCCCCCCGTGCTTCCCCAGAGGGCACGATGGGGAGTTCCGCCCTTCTGATGGCTCTTCTTGCCCTGCAGCTGCGGAGCGGCGAACGCCTCAAACTGATCCCGCTGCTCTGCATCGTCTGCACCTCCGTCGTGTGGGGCTTTGCCCTCTTCTTCTTCTTCCAGGGTCTCAGCACCTGGCAGGTGAGCGTTTTCTTTTCTCTGAAGTGGCAGAAGGTGGCGCAACAATCCCCAGCCCTGCTTGCTCAGTGAGATGAAGCCGTGCCTCAAAATAAAGCCTAGATGGTTAGAAAAGGCGCTCTGCTCCCGCTGTGCTGCAAGGTCGGCCCCGTTCTGGCCCCTCATTCGGTTAGGGCTCGTCTGAAGTGGGGAGTCGTCTGCCCCCGGCCCCATCCTGAAGCCAACAACTTCTGCGCTCGCACTGCGGAATTGTTGGTGGCACGGGTGGCACACCGATCGTGCGCCCTCTCCACCGGGCACAAACGGGCCTTGTTGCTGATCTCCACAGAAAACGCCGGCCGAGTCCCGTGAGCATAACCGGGAGTGCATGCTGCTCAACTTCTTCGATGACCACGACGTCTGGCACTTCCTCTCTTCCATCGCCATGTTTGGCTCCTTCCTGGTAGGTGGCCCCGGCTGGTCGGGGCGCCCCGGCGTGGGGTGGAAAGTAGCAGCGCCCCCGCTGTGGTTGCTGGGGCCAGCTGTGCCTGAAGGACCCCCGATATTAGCTGGCAGGGAGGCAGGGGGCGATAGGCAGTCGTTCGAGTCAGTGTGGCATAGTGGTGAGAGCGCTGGACTGGGAGGTGCAGGTTCTCGTCCCCACTCCACCATGAAGCTCCCAACCTAACCTACTTCACAGGGTTGTTGTGAGGATAAAACGCAGAGGAGGAGGATTGCCTTAAGGTGGGATATAAATGTAACAAAAGAATTTTAAAAATACTTATTTATCATTAACATTTATAGGCCACCGTAATTGCTAGAAAGCCATCAAGGCAGTGTGCAGCAATTTAAAACAGTAAAAACAAACCTTAAAAACAGTAAAACAACTACATAATGTAAAAGGCTATGGGAACAATCCTATGCAAGTTTAGACAGAAAAAAGGCCTACAACCCCCAGCATGCCTCAGCCAGCTGGGGCATGCTGGGATTTCTAGGCTTTTTTTCTGTCTAAACTTGCATAGGATTGCACTTCAATTAAAAAGATGTGTCTTCGGGCCCTTTCCAAAAGCCAAGAGGGTGGAGGCCAGTCATTGTTCTTGGGGGAGCCCAACTTGCAGGAGCAAGTTCAGGAGCAGTGCAGGAGGAGAAAGCCCTTCCATGTGGGCTCAACAAGCAGGCCTCTGTGGGGAATGGAAGTCTCAAGCGGGCCTCTCCTGCAGATCTTGACACCCGAGCAGGTCCACAGTGAGATGCGGGGTCCCTGAGGCAGCCACGTCCTCCGCTGTTCAGGGCTTTAAAGATTAAACGCGATCCTTTGAATGGAACCCCCAAAGCGACTGGCAATCAGTGCTGGTCTCTCAGGGTGGGTGTGACACGGCCCCAATACTGTGCACCAGTGAGCAGCCTGGCTGCCGCATTTTGCACCAGCCGAAGGTTCCAGACACTTTCGGGGGGTGGCCCCACACAGAGCACATTGCGGTAGTCTCAACGTGATATAATAACCAGCGACGAAGTGTGATTTATCCCGTCAGCTGCTGCAAATTCCATAAAAGACAATACGTGAAAAGGAGGGGACTGTGCTGGTGTGCACGTGGGCCCCGCTCCGTGGATTTAATAACATTACCAAGTATCTGCACACGGTGCCTTCGTCAAGCCCCAAGTGCCCTCGCGTGCATTACCTTCTCCTCAGTCCTTTCAACAATCTCGTTAACATAGTTCTGTGTTGTTGTCCCGTATTGCGAGAGGCTGCTGAAGTCATAGCAGAGACCAGGTTTGACCTGGGAGCTTCCTGGTTCTCCCTCACCCTAATTTATAGCCATGTTGTGCTTGGAGAACAAGCGTGTGATCACTGAAATGTGCAAAGTGGTTTCAGTGCTGAAGGGCCTGGGATCTTCCTGCTTGAGAACGGAGCAATGAGAAGTGGGCACGTATCTTTCATAAACATAAATGTACACCGCCCTTTGATCAAAATTCCCAGGGCTACTCACAAAATGAATAAAGCCATTACAATGTAAATTAAAAAACAATAACGTGAAAGCCACAAAATCATAAAAGCAGTATAAAACAGTCAGCTGGATTAAAACTGTATCTAAAAACCTTTGGGAAATAGAAAGTTCTTTACCTGGCACCAAGAGGACAATAAAGTAGGCACCAGGCAAACCTCTCTGGGGAGAGTGTTCCACAACTGGGGTGCCACCACCAAGAAGGCCCTCTCTCGTAGCAGCCATCTTACTCGATAGCAGGGCACCCACAAGACGCCGTCTGCTGAAGACCTTAATGAAGGTAGATATGAAGACAAGTTGAACTTTGAGGTACCCTGGTCCTAAGCGGTGAAGAGCCTTAAAGGTTGACACCAGCACTTAGAATTGGGGCCGGAAATGGACTGGGAGCCAGTTCAACTGACAGCGCCAGCATAATACGCTGTCGGCACCCAGCCCCAGTTAGTAATCTAGCAGCCATTTTCTGCACGAACTGCAGTTTCCAAACAGTCTTCAAAGGCAGCTCCATGTATATAGCCACTGCAGTAGTCTAACCTGGAGGTTACAAGAGCACACGGATCAGTGAGGCCACGTCACAGGGTGGGGGTTCCTGTGGGCTGGATTGGGACCAGCACCCCACACGCCCTCGTCCTTACACTTAAGAACTCGGAAGAAAGAGAGGCATCAATAGCCCTTAACTAATAGAGGCCCTTAACTCGCCCGCCCTGACCGCTCTCTCGGGGTGGGAAACAAGGCCTTCCTGGCCTGACACTTCCTCCCTCCCTCCCTCCCTCTCGTTGCAGGTGTTACTGACTCTGGATGATGACCTCGACTGCGTCCAGCGTGACAAGATCTATGTCTTCTAGGCGGGCAGATTCCTGTCCAGCACCGGCTGGCTCCTTGCCTGCGGGCCTCGAGGCCTTTCCAGGGGTTTGGGGCGGGCCTCGCAAGAGCATCTGGCCAGAGCTGGGTCTGCAGCAGGCGTCCCTGCCTGTTAGATGCATCCCGAAGAGGCTGCCGCCTTGGCAGGGCCTGCAGAAGCGGGACCAGGCCAGAGAGGGGGCTTGGGGCCCCCTCTTCCAGTGCCGAGTCTTCCTGGTGCTGGCTGCCCCAGGCCGTGAGGCGGCTTTGGACCGTGTTCGCATGATGTCACTGAGCTCTCTCGCCATCCGGCCAGCACTGCTTGGGTCGCTCGGCCTTGAGGCATCAGTCTTCCAAGGGAACGAACACCTTGGGGGGGGGGGTCGCCTGAGTCGCCTGCCTCCGCCACTGGGACGAGGCTGTCTTGGGCGGTCCCGCAACTGCCCCCTCTCACGCAGGGGCTGGGGAGATGGGAATCCGTCACGTGGGGAGGGGCCTCCCTGTTAGAGGCCGAGGCGGAGTCTTGCACTACCAGCCCCTCATGTATCGGGTGGGGCTGTCGGCAGGTGTTCGGGGAGGCTGGAGCCGTGGGAGCGGCAGCTCTTGTTGGGGGGCCCGCCGCCCAGAGATCCACATCCATCGGTAGCCCAACTCCGCACACTCTGTCAACCTTAAGCACATCCCCGAGCTGCTGAGGCAAAGCTGCCTCCTGTCTGTTGACAAGGACTTCTGGCCGTCGTCCGTCCGTGCTTCCAAGTGTGGCCTTTCCTTGGGAGGCCGAGTGCGGCTGACCTTGTCCCGGGTAGCGGCCACGCCCAGGCGCAGGGGCCGCGTCCCTCTGTTCTTCAAGCACACCGTGTGGGCCGCTCTTCAGTGCCTAACTTGGGGGGCAAGGCGGGGTCTGTCTACTTCCTCGTCGTCTCTCCTGGCCGGGGTCTGGGGTGGCTCCACCCTGCGCCCTCCTTTCGGCTGCCACTGTGGTGCTTGGCAGCTGAGTGACCACTGACCGTTTACATTGTACTGCCTGAACGTGTTCCTTCTGCTCTGTTTTCTGCGCAGAGTTAGAATCCGGTCCAGGAGCCTGCTCCTCTTTTTTGTATGAGCTGCACAAAGTATTCATAAAAGTAATAGCAATCAGTGATTCAAGATGGCCACTCAGTCTGCCAGGGCTGCAGCCGAAGGGAGGCCTCTGGGCCCGGGGGGGGGGGGGGTCCACCCACTGCCCTGTTGGGGAGGAAGAACGTTCCTCTCTCCCACCCCCAAAACGAGAAGGGTCTCCCATGTTTGTCCATTCCTGGTTCTTGGTTGTGGTTTAGATGGTTTTGTTTTTGTTTTTTAAATCATTCTTTATGTAAGTTGTTGCAGAACAAAATTGAGCAGTGAGCTGAGAACAAAATTGCCGTTTTAATTTCTACAAATTCTGCTGCCAAATGCAAAGAAATAAAAGACAGCCTTGCTTTGTCCTTCTGCCTGGTCCTTGCTGCTCTTGGGCCAAGGGGAGACTGGTGTCTTCGGACAGGGGACAGCGCGCCACTTCCTCTCCCCCTCCCCCATCAGAGTTGGTTTTCAGTGAACCGCCTGCCCTTCCTTGACCTTGGCCCTGGGCAGGCCGCGCACGTGAGGGAGGGAGTGGGCAGCTCAGCGCCCAGCAAGCTCTTCCCGCCAGAGACCCCCACCCCCGGGAAGATCCCTCTTTGCTCCCCAGGTAATTCTGCCCTTGTAGATCTTAGCTCAGGGAGCTGCAAATTCGCTTGGCCAAAGACGAGTTCCCTGCAAGGGAGTTGGTCCTTGTGGCAATTGCTCTGGGCTTGGGGAAGGCGGGTTCAGCCACTGCACAGACCAGGGGGGGCAGAGATGGAACTGGAGGACTGTCAAGAAATGTGTGATACGGCGCGCACAGGGAGTTTCCAGGCGGGGCTTTTATTGTACAACCGCAGTACCTTGTTCAGGGAACGTTATAGGGATCCAGACATCGTAGTCTTCCACTTGTAGCCCTCCCATGTTTCGCCACAACTTTTTCCATCTTTTTTCATACCAGAAAAAAACCCATTAAGGAGGAAAACGCCGAATAGCCGCACCGTGCCTTTGGCCCGGTAGCACTAGGAGCCCCCTGTGTACAACCCAGGGGCTGTTGCACCCGCGATGGCTTGTCGTGTTGTCTGAACCCGACAAGCTGCTGCTGCTCCTTCAGTTCCCGCTGCTGCACCACTCTGAAGCGCAGAGCCAAGCAGAGGACCCCCGCATCTCCCCGCCCCCAGCGAGGCCAGTGAGAGACATGCTCCAGGAAGCCCTCTCCCGCCGCTCATGAAACTGCTTCTCGGGTGCGTTTCTGTAGCGCCAAGAGATGCCACGCTGCTCCGTCACCTCCCTGGGGTAGAGACTGAGGCCCTGGGCTCATCTTCCCTCGGGACCAGAGCCACTGTGTGGCAACAGGCCTCTCTGCGTCTCCCTCTCTGCCTCAGTTCCCTCCTGTACCACAGTACCGTAATAGGATCCCCGTTTTGCCTCGGCCATATCTTTGTGCACGCACAGACGCCAAGCTGCACATGGGGTGGCCATGTGACCTACTTTGCAGAGGACTGTCCTCTCTGTTGAAGGTGTCCTCTCTTTGAAGGCCTATTCAGTCCTGTCCACATGTTTATTGACACTCTCAAAGAGTGCTAAAAAGTTAGTGAGACAGGATTTACCTTTGCAGAAGCCATGTTGATTCTTTTCCAGCAGGGCTTGTTCTTCAGAATGCTTACAGATTTTATCTTGAATGATGCTTTCAGCCAATTTACCAGGAACTGACATTTAAGTCAACCGACCTGTAATTTCCCAGAAACCCCTGGATCCCATTTTTAAAAACTGGTGTTACATTGGCCATTCTCCAGTCCTCTGGTACAGAAGCTGATCTTAGGGACATGTTACATATTCAGCAATTTCATATTTGAGTTCTTTAAGAACTCTAGGGTGGATACCATCTGGGCTCGGTGACTTACTAACTTTCAGTTTGTCAATGAAGTTGAGAAGTTCATCTGTTGTCACCGCTCTTTGCCTCAGTTCCTCAGACTCCCTGAAAACCTCAGTTCAGGCACAGGTTTCTGTCCTATATCATCTGCAGTGAAGCCAGATGAAAAGAATTCATTCAACTTCTCTGCAATCTCCTTATTCTCCTTTTGTACTCCTTAATTCCAAAGCCATCCAAAGGTCCAACTGCCCCCCTAGCTGGTTTCCTGATTCTGGTATAATTGTTTATTGTTGGCCTTGATGTTGTTAGCGATATGCTCTTCAAATTGCTTTTTTGCATCTCTTACTGTCTGCTTTGTGCAAGCTTGTGCTCCCTTTTGTTTTCCTCATTTGGGCAAGACTTCTGTTTTCTGAAGGAAGCCTTCTCTCTAATAGCTTCCTTGACCTTGCTCATTAACTGTGCTGGTGACCTCTTGGACTTGGTGCTACCTTTCCTAACCTGTGGTATACATTCTAGCTGAGCTTCTATTATTGTGGTTTGGGGTAACCTCCCAAGAATTTTAAAGGAATTTAATCCTCTTTCAACTTCTTTTTTACCAGTTCCCTCATTTTAGAGTACTTTCCTCTTTTGAAGTCGAATGTGACTGTGTTGGACTTCCTTGGCAATTTTGCACTTAAATATATATTAAATCTGATAGCACTGTGCTCACTGTTTCCCATTGGTTCAACAACATTTACATCTCGTAGGAGGTCCTGGGTGATACCACTTAGGATTAAATCCAGGGTCGCCTCCACTCTGGTAGGTTCCATGACCAACTGTTCTAGGGCACGGTTGTTTAGGGCATTGAGAAAATTAACCTCTTTGTTGTGACTGGAACGTGCGTTTATCCAGTCAATGTGGGGGTGATTGAAGTCGCCCATTATCACAACACCTCATTTGGAAGCCCTCCCTGATTTCGTTTTCCATCTCAAGATCCCCCTGAGCGTTCTGGTCTGGGGGACAACAGCACGCTCCCAGTACTAAATTAGTTTTGTATCCCAGTATTGTCACCCACCATGCTTCTGTGGAGGAGTCTGCCCCTTTTAGGTATTCTAGTCTAATCAGGCAAAATGGAACTAAACAAGAATGTGCTCAGGTTTATGTAGAGCATTATTACTCTCTGAAAAACTCTACCCAGCTGGGGGAAATTGCATTTTACAAACTCTTATACTTGGCACCCTTAGCGGCAGTAGGCTATAAAAATAAGGAACCCAATGTTGCATAATTAGAGGTATTCAAATTAGGTTGGGTCTAAAGGGTCCCCTCTTCCTCCCCCCCCCCCATATTGTGTTGACCTCACAGGGAAAACAGCAACAACGCAGTCCGAGCAGAAGCCGCCTTGCTCAACATCTGGGCCTGGAGCTGTCCTGCCTAAAAAAGGACTGACTCCCCCTGGACCAGCCCAGGCAAAGCCCACCCTCTCTGACTCAAGCATGTGGGGAATGTCTGAGGAAGGCTCCTTCGTCACTGTCTTTTGGAGTCTTTCCCCAAATATGGTGAATGGAGCGGCGTCCTTTGCTCGGGAGAGGGGGATGTGCTCTCATCCATGGGATGGGGGCGGATTGATGGGGAAAGGCCAGTGATGATGTCACTGACCAGGCAGCGGGAGCCTTTTAGCCCCAGAGCCAGCCTTTCCCGGCTCCAGAGTCCGGGACAGAGCAGAGCATCATCCGGGAGAACTCCAAGCAGCCGCCTGTAAGTGCTTCTCTGGATGCGGGGAGGTGGGTGATGTGATGCAGGGCCAGGATGCTGAGCCAGGCACGGTGGGGAGGGCTCTTCTGTTGGCGGCCTGCTGTGATTATTGGACTCCCAACACATTTACACTTGTCTCTTAGCTGAGAGGGGGGCTGGGTTGACATACCACTGGGAAAGTTTCAGCATTATAACCCAGATAGGACTGGATTTACCTGTTAGGCCAGGCGCAGTGATCCAGGCAGCACTCAAGGAAAAAAGACACACAGCGGCTTGGGGCGGGGGACAAACATTCACTCACAGTGATGGTGAAATGGGCCAGCAATAAGTCGCTGATTCAAGGCTGCTGCTGGGCAAACAAAAGGGCAGGTGGGTTGCCTGCTTGTGGGCTTCCCAAAAGCATCTGGCTGGCTGGCCGGCCACAGGGAGCAAGAGGATGCTGCACCTACCTGGGTCTGATCCAGCTGCAGGGCTCTTCTGAGGTTTGCCACCCTCCCAAACGAGGATGGCGGAGCCGGGGGCCCAGCTGGGAATCAGAGCTGCTCCTTTCGTTGTGGCCAATGCTGGGCGGGCGAGCGGAGTTCAGAGGAACGAGGGGGCAGGTGGAGTGGGCACCTTCGCCGAGAGTGCAAGGGGGCACCGCCAGCACGGCAGACGGCGAAGCAGCCGTACGGACCCAGTCGATGGACACCCACCCCCCACCCCCCGGGTTTGTGGACAAATGCTGTTTGGCACCGTGGTGATAAGGCAAGAAAGAGGGTGGCCAGCAAGGTGGGACAGGGCGGAGAGGGTGGCTGTTGGGGTGTGTGTGTGACTGGAGGGCTGTGCCAGCAGGGCGGCATCACTCATGTGTGGGGAGGGTGTGTGACGAGGGCCCCCCCACGTGGGGGCCCCCCCACGTGGGCCCCCCCCACGTGGGGGCCCGTGTGACGAAGGCCCCCCCGTGACGAAGGCCCCCCCGTGACGAAGGCCCCCCCACGTGGGGCCCCGTGTGACGCCCCGTGTGACGAAGGCCCCCCCACGTGGGGGCCCGTGTGACGAAGGCCCCCCCACGTGGGGGCCCGTGTGACGAAGGCCCCCCCACGTGGGGGCCCGTGATTTTTCAGGCTGTTTCTGGAAGCTCCACCACAGATATTCCCGGGTGGTTCTTTCTGCCCAGCCCAGCCCAGCCCAGCCCAGCCCAGCCCTTTCATGGGTCACGGTGGAGTCTGTGGAAAGGACTCATGCCCTGGTTCCCAAGGCCAGAGGGTCCCTCGGGACTGTGGGGGTTCATATTGCACTTGGCAGGGGGATGGAGGCATGTGGAACTAAGCTTTCGCAATGGCAGAGGCAGTGAAATAGAGGCTGGACGACATGCAGAGAAATGAGAAGGCTTGCACAACGTGATCCGATCTCAGGAAAGTAGAGTCTTCCACCTGGAAAACCAGAGTCGGGGGGTGGGGGGGCTGCGTCCTTTCAGCCTGCCGCTGCAGGTCTGGGATCTGCTTCCCAGCAGAGGGGGCGAGGGAATCTGCACAGAGGCACTGAAGCTGTTACTCAGCCAAGCTGAAGGGCAGGGAAAGTTGGACATGCGGTCTACTACTGCCAGCCCCTGCCTGCCTGCCTGCCTGGGTTGGTGGTCTCCGACATCAGTCTCCGCCTTGCAGTGCAGGTGGTTTGGGATTGTGCCTGACCTTGCGGGCTGGTGGCTGCCGATCAGGGCCGCGCTTGATTGGATGGTCCTCCCAAGAGGAGGAGGCGGCAGCAGCACCAGCGGTGCCTCCAGGCACATGGACAGGCCCCCCAAGGCCAGTGTGGCGGCGTGAGTGTGTGTGCGCAAGTGCCGTGCTAGAGCTTGCCTGCCACATGCACCTCTTTTGGACGCCATCGGAGGACGCACAGTCCAACCCCAAAGCCAGCAGACCTATTCCACTGCCCCCCTCACCCTCTGCTGGCATCGACCAGTTGCAGGATTTTCAAGCCCGGAAACTTCAGTGGCGCCCACAGCGCAGGCTCGGATCAAGCTCCCGGCCCACAGGCCTGGCCCCCATCTTACATCACGGGGCTCAGAGGCCGCAGCCACCTCAGGCCTTTGGGGTGAGGGAAAGCAATGCTGTGATCGGCACAGAATGTAACTGGAGGGGAGGGGAAGGTGGGGAGGGGGCTGCCCTGCTCCCGCTCCCGCTCCCGCTCCATCCGTGTTAAGGCAAAGGGCAGGTCTGGGCCGCACCTTCCCGGCCCTACGCACACGTCTCTCTCTGCCTCCCACCAGGACTTCCGCCTCCACTAAACATGGCGAACAAAGGCCCTTCCTTCGGTCTGAGCAGAGACGTCCAGGCCAAGATCGAGAAGAAATACGACGACGAGCTAGAGGAGCGGCTGGTGGAGTGGGTTGTGAACCAGTGTGGGGCAGATGTGGGGCGCCCTGCCGAACGTGGCAGGCTGGGCTTTCAGGTCTGGCTGAAGAATGGCATTGTAAGCATTGAACATTCGCCGCCTGTCCCTTCCCAAACTCCCTGGGCTCAACCCCATGACCCCTGGGCTCGGCAGCGGGCGGTGTGCTGTAATGATAAAGGAAACAGTGACTCTGGGCATGTGCAGACTATGCTTTCACCATAGCAAGTAACCCAATGGGCCCCCCAAGCACCTGATGTCGGGGCTCCCAGGTTGAGGGGGGTCCACTTTGGGCCCTGGAGGGGCCTTCCATTATTTTGCCACTTTGGAAACTGCAGCTTCAGCCTTCTCTGTGGTTTGCAAATGCAAAAGCTGCCTTGAGCGGGGGGGTGGGGGGGGAGGCAATCAGTCAGTCAGTCAACGAGGGGAGGGCTCGCCATGCTTGGGGCCTGGTGCCACAGTGCTCTGAAACCAGGGGTACCCCAGTCTGCCTCAAGGGGTTGCCAGTGAAACCTGGAGAGGCCATTCGGGGCTCCCCCCACCCCAAGTCCTTGAGTGAGCTGAGCCCCCTTTGCTACCCCCGGCAGATTCTTGGCAAGCTGGTCAACAGCCTTTACGCCAGTGGCTCCAAGCCTGTGAAGATCCCAGATCCTCCTCCCACCATGGTCTTCAAGCAGATGGAGCAGATCTCCCAGTTCCTGAAGGCAGCCGAGGACTATGGTGTGGTGAAGACAGACATCTTCCAGACGGTCGATCTCTTTGAAGGTGGGAGGCTGGCCGAGGCGGCGGGAAGCGAGTGGTGATAGGCAGAGCGGTGGCCACGTCGGGGAGCCTTGCGGGGTGCCTGGAGTTGCCCCACGGCCTTCCCCCGGGCTAATCTTAAATGTGTGTTGTGCTTCCCTTCACAACAACTTTGCAAAGTAGGTCACCACTGTCTGCATTACATAGTCAGTGGGGTCAGAGGTAGATGGTGGCACCTCCAAGGCCATGCGAAGGCGAGGCCCGACTCGAGTTCAGTCCTCTGTTCTGTCCTGCTCCTTCAGGGACAGGTCTCTGCTGTTGCTGGCACTGGCTGTCCTCCTCCTTATTATTATTATTTCATTTCTATATCACCCAATAGCCAAAGTTCTCTGGGCAGTTCACAATTCATAAAATACAATTTAAAAAAATAGCATTAGAACAGCATATATATATTTCCAGTATACAAAATTTAAAAAACATGGTTTAACAGCGAAAATATTAAAAGCAGCGGCCTTAAATGCCCCGCCATGTCATTAAATACCCCCAAGTGCCGTTAAGTGCCCTTCAATGCCTGGGCGAAGAGGCCTTCAGTGGCATTTTGCAACTGCTCGGTATCTCCCGCCTGGTGTGGGGCTGGCCAGGGGCGGTGTGCGTGGGGGGCTTTTCAGCTCCAGCAGCTCCGGAGCAGCCTGAACACCCAGAGGCCGAGCGCCCCAAGCGTCCGGGACTAGCTTGGAGGGGGCTGCCAAGGAGGGAGTGTCCATTGCGTGGAGCAGATGTTGGGATTTACGGTACCACTCACTCAATGCTTCATACAAAACCACTCCCTTGGCCCTTCTCGCTCCGTGCTGGAGGCTGAACCGAGGCAAGAACCGTCCGCCTGCCCAGCAGGTGCTCTACCCGTGTCTGGAAAGAGGGACTGAGCAGCTCCCTCCCTCTTGCTCTGGTGAGGAGTGGCTGTTAAGAACAAAAATGGGTGTGTCGGTCTAGCCTATACGGAGACACTTTCTCTCTTTCTGCTCCCAGCGAAGGACATGGCTGCTGTTCAGAGGACGCTGATGGCCCTGGGCAGCCTTGCTGTGACAAAGAATGATGGATTGTATCGCGGAGACCCTTCTTGGTTCATGAAGTAAGTGGTTCCTGACACTCGTAGGGGAGCACAATAGAGGCGTGCGCGCACGCACACACACAAGTCCCCATCAGCCCTGGGCAGCACAACACTCAAAAGGGTCCCCGGACTCCATTTCAGCTCAGCCATAAGGGGCAGACCCCAGCACCCCCAAAGCCCAAGCATCAGGGCCGGCGTCAAGAGAAGGTATGGCCGGGCAGCTGCCGAGGGCCCACACTCCAGCAGGGGACCCTGGAGCTGTGCCTCCCCCCCCCCCCATTGCAACCTGCTTGTTCTCCTGCCGCTCGCTCCGGCCCAGACAACGGTGGTGGCCCTGCCTGCTCCGCTCCCAGGGTCTCCGCCTGCCAAGCCAGTGAGCAGAAGCAATGATAGGAAAGAGCAGCAGCAGCTGGCGGCCACAGCAGTGAGAAGGTTGACCCCCTGAGGGAGCGGGCCCACGCAGGGTGTCTCGCTCAGGGCCCTCAAAAACCTGGAGCCGGCACTGGCCAAGCTCCGCAAGGAGAAATGCCAAAGCTTGCAGTCAACTCTCTTCACAGGAAGGGGCTCCCTCACAATCAAATAGTTGTTTTTCCTTCATTCTGGTTGCAGAATTTGCCAAAACCATCGCAGCAGGTGGTAGTGGTTTTGTGTGTGTGCGTGTGTGTAGGAGAGTGGGGGCGGGAGGGGGTTGGCAAGCTGCTGCAGCGAGCCAGAGCTACACCTGAAGCATCTCTAGTTCTGTCCCGAGAGCCTCTTTTCTCTCTCTGACCTCAGGAAAGCCCAGGAGAACCGGCGGGACTTCTCAGATAGACAGTTGAAGGAGGGCAAGAACGTGATCGGCCTGCAAATGGGCTCCAACCAGGGCGCCTCACAGGCGGGCATGACCGGCTACGGCCGGCCCCGGCAGATCATCAGCTAAGCAAGGACCGGCACCCCCTGGCACGACCACCCACCCCCAGCAGAACTGGCCCTCCAGCTCCTACACTAACCACCCCAATGCCACCCTGATGAATCCTGCTGCTGAGGCAGCAATGGCCGCCAACTGGGTATTTATTGGAGAACCTTTCAAAATCACCTTAACTCTGCCCCGGAAGTGACATCTGGGAGCAAGCAGGAGGACCCTAGTGAGGCTGCTGTATAGTGATGGACTTCCCCCCCAGCTCGCTCCACCTCCGTGCCCTGACAGCGCTTTGCATGCTCCCCGCTTCCACTGGCTCCTCTTGCCCCCCCCCCCCTTTCCATAGCTGGCCGGGCCTGGGCCATTTCACAAGGCCTGGCACCAGCGGCCTTGTAAGGGGCCCCTGATAAAAGTGTCCTTGGAAATCATGTCCCTGCTGCAGATTTGAATATGGCTGAAACTTGCACAGAAGGAAGAAAACCTTTTCTACAGATCCTTGCCAAGAGTGGGGGAGGGGCCATCTCCCCACCCATTTTGTACTTTTTGTTGATGTTCATCCATTAAAAACTATGGATCCTTTCAGGTTTCTCGGCTCTTTATTTGAAGCTCCCCCATTCCGCTGCTGCAGTTACGATGCCGGGGGAAAGCTCACGCGGCACGGCTGGACCTGGAGGAAGCGGACGGGCAGGCAAAAACGGAGCCCCCCCCCCCCGGCTCACTGCTGACGCCGGATGGGGCTGCTGCGGCTGCAGAGTAGCCACGCTGGCCACTTGCCCTTGGCAGACGGCAGAAGCCGCCGGGCCCAGAAAGGCAGCTTAGGGCTTTCAGTTACTTAGATGAGCCGCTTGCCACAGAGAGGGCAGAAACGCGGCCGATTGGAGGCAGCACCGTCACAAACTGGCCCTTGAGGGAAGCACGGCCAGGTGCAAGGAGCAGCCAGGGGGCCTCCCCCCTCAGGATGGGGGGGCAAGGCACCTGTCCCGGTGCCTCCAAGCTCAGACGCCCAAGTGTTGCCGCCGCCTCCAACTGCAGTGAGTCCTCGTGGATGAGCCCTTGAGCTTCCCCGCGGTGAGAATGGACGGCCTGGGGAAGCGGTGGGCGTTCCTTCAGCGGCGGTATTTAAGTGCCCCGTGCCACAGCTCAGCTCCTTTGGAGGGGCCGGGAAGGGGAGCCCCTCTGCACAGGCAAAGCAGCTCAACCCCCCGAGCCGCACACGGTCAGGGAGAGGCACACACATTTGGTTTTCATGGGTTTATTTTGGAAAGCTGCAAAGAAAACATTCTGCTGTTGATTAAAAAAGCAAAATTAACTAAAAAAAAAAAAACCGCACCCCAAGCTGGATGACGACTCTGGGAGAGGAGGCGAAGGCCCCGCCCGCCTCCAGAGAGCACGGCGGGGGGGGGGGTCACAGCCGGCCAAGCAGGAGAGGGGCTTGTGCATCCCACCAGTGGCCGTGATCCCAAGCAAGCGCACCCCACGGTCTTCTGCGCAGGGCTCCCCATGCCCCACATCTGGGTTGTGCCTGTACCAGACCTGAAGGAGAGAAAGGCAGCGCAGCTCCTGCCTGTGTTGGCTTTGGCTGCTCCTCGGCAGCAAGGCAAGCAGCTCGGGGGGGGGGGGGAGGTTGCCAGGGGCCACGACGACGACGAGAGAAGGCAGAAATCACGACCAGGCTCCCCCCAGGAGGTTCTGACCCCCCAAGGTGGCGGTGGCTAGCACAGGCTCTGCCTCCTCTTGGGCACGGGGATTTCCCAGCAGCCAGCAGGGTAAGGCAGTGGCCCGACAAGCGTCGGGCTCCTGCCAGCTCTCCAAAGAGTGCTTTCCGCATGGTCAGGTTGTGTGAGGACCAGGGCTTTTGCATCGCCATCTTCCCTGAGTGGCCCACCCCTTGGGAGAGATTGACCCAGATCACAGCCCCGGCGACACGCCTGCTTGGGCACTTGCTCCGCTCTCCCTGCAGCGACGGAATGAAGCTGCCCGACAAGTCCCGGCAGCCGGGCCAGCTATAGGCAGACCTGGCATTCTCAGAGTGCAAAGCTCCATTCGATGGTCCTGTCCAGGGAGCCTGGACCGGAGGCAGGCAGGCAGGCAGGCAGGCAGGCAGGGAGAGCATGGCCCGCAGGCTCCAAAGGGGGAAAAGGGCCTGGGACACAGCCGTGCTTCCGGCTACTTGCTCAGAGCCCCCAACTGAGCCCCGCACCACGGACAAGAGTTGCCGAAGGAGGCGAGTGCTGGTCCGGCTGGCATCCCTGTCCGCAGTCAGCAAGCCACGAGGGGTGAGGTAGAGAGCTCCTGCTCTGGGAGGGTCAGCCAGCCTCTCCCTAGCGAGGGTCGTGGTGTCCCCAGAGCTCCGGCTGGCCTTGCCCTGGGCCTCCCGAGCGCGGCGGGAGCTGCTCCGCCTCCATCTCCAGGCCCTTCCCCGCGTACAAGGGGGCGGTCTCCTCCATCTCCGTCCCATCCTCCGGGCTCCTGGCCGTCGGGCCTTCAGAGGACCACGGGCAGGGGGTGGCACCGCCACAGACCGCGAGGTCAAAGGCCCGGCCGTGGCTGCGGGTCAGGAACACCTCCAGCATGTAGTAGAAGGTCCAGAAGACAGCAAAGCAGCCCAGCAGCATCAGCGTCTGGCGGGAGGAAGGGGCACGCCAGAATCTGAGTGGATCCACCAGCGTGGGTTCGCGGGGCAAGCCGTATCGGCAGCCTTCGAGGACACGGGCCCCCAAAGAAAACCCCCCCCCCCGCCCCGGCTGCCGCAGCCGCCAGCAGCAGCCCTGCCCGCTCCTCTGCTCTCCTGCGCCACCGGCGGGGAACAGCCAGCGCTCGTCCCTCTTCCACCCGCAGCCCTCCCCGCTCCCCTCGGATGACCCGCACGGCTGGCTGCGATGAAGCCCCCCGGACCCCCACCCCAGCCACCCTTCGGTGCCCCTCCTGCTCTGAAGCGCCTCCCCCGCCGGGCCCTTCTGCCCCTTCTCCGGACCCTCGCACCGGCTGCTTGCCTGCAGCTGCCCCTCTCTCCCAGCCCGCCCCCTGCCTGCCCGGGGCCCTGCCGAGGGGCAGGTGGTCGTCACCTTGAGGGTGTTGGCGGTGAGGGTGTGGGGCTCCTGCTCCGGGATCTGCAGGCCGGGCGGGCAAGGCAAAGAGAAACTGCTGTCCAGATAGCGGCCGCTCATGGCCCCCTCCAGCAGCCTGCGGGGGGAAGAGGGCAGTGGGCAAATCTTCTTCCTCCCCCACGGCCAGAGCTTTGGGGCAGGTCACCCTGGTCCACCCTCACCCCCACCCCCACGCCCCCAGAAAGCTGCACGCGGAGCACCCGATTCAAGATGGCTCACGCAAATGAGCCAAGCCGCAAACTCCTAGGGAAAAGAGAGAAAAGCCAAAGGCCCGAGGCCTGAGGAAAATTCCTTCCCAGTTCCTGAACGCAGGGACCAGACTGGCCCTGTGCATACGTAAAGCCCCTCCCCTGGCCTGCGGGGGCGATCTGAAGGGACAACGGCCCACACAGCCGGTTCCCCCGCTTGAGAGGGTTCTGACGCCGCGGAGGTGACCGCGTGAAGCTGCCTGCGGTGGGTCAGGCCGCCGTTGGGCCAGCCAGCTAGCCGCTCCCTTCCCCAAACCTGCAATGGCTCCCTGAGGTCTCAGGCAGAGACGGACACGGGGCAGGGGGTGCTTCCCCCCTCTTCTTAGTAGCGAGTGCTGCTGCTCAGGATTGAATCGGGAATTTCCGCAGGCACAGCACATGCGCAGCCACTGAGCTGCCGGCGGGCCCTCCCCACAGTGGGGTCGGGTGTCCAAGACCATAGGCTGGAGGGCAAATCCTTCCGCCTGAGGGCCTTGGCTGGGGTCCTGAGGAGAGGAGAAGCCACCTTCCGGCCTCTGACCGACTCTCCCCTTTACCTCTGCCGCTCCTGGATCTCGGCGAGGGCCCAGGACGATCCGTAGAGCGTCAGCTGCCACTGCTTCAGCACGCCCGCTTGCAGCACCTCGTCCCCTGGGGAGGGAGGGAGGGAGGGAGGGAGGGAGGGAGAGGGGGAGAGTCACTCGAATGGATGGTGGGTTCAAGCGGATGCCTGGGCTGGCTGGTGGAGCCACCATGGGGCGAGCTGCGTGGGAAAGCCCTGGCGCGACACATGCCAAGGACGAGACGGGAGCTCACCACCTCCCAGAATCCCTCTGAGCAGCGTGGTCTGCGGTGGTCTCGGTTCCAGGGGGGCAGCACTGAGAGACAAGGGGGAGAACAAGTCCAGGAGGCCACGCTGGGGCTGAGGAGACGTCTCGGCCGAGCCACCTGTGGGGGAGGGGGCTGGGCGGAGAGCCTGGGCAGGCAACAGCGGCGGCCCCAGGTGGGAAGACTCACCAACGTCACGGATCACGAGCCGGTAGGTGCCCTGCGCCTCCTCGCCCCAGCAGCGCACTGTGGAGAACGTCCAGTCCACAAAGCCACCGGGATCTCTATGGAGGAGGAGGACACGGGAGCCTGTGAGGAGAGGCCTCAGCCTCCGGGGATATTAGGACCCCCCCCGCCCCTGCCCAGAGAGGAGGCGCCTCCCCCGGCCATGGGGACACCCCCGCCGTCCCTGGCTCGAGCAAAGTGGCAGCCACAGCAAGGGAGGAGTGGCCAGACCGCCGGGCCTCTGAGGGGGCGGCATCGGCCCCCTCTCCCCACTCCACCAGGGGCTGAGAATTCCCACGGAACAGGCCAGCCGTCCGCCGCCTGATGGACTGGTGTTTGGCAGAAGGTGCCCGGTTCAGCATCTCCAGGCAGGGCTAGGAAAGGACCCCGCCTAGAACCCTGGAGAGCTGAACTGCTGCTGCCAGTCAGCGTCGACAAGCCCGGGGGGGGGGGCAGACTCGGTACGTGGCCGCTTCAGACACAGGGATGCGGCCGTGGCACAGTGGCAGAGCGCCCCGTGTTCCTCACGCTTGGCCTGCCTCTGCTAGCTGCTGCCCCGCCCGCCGGCCACACTCACGAGTCCATGCTCCGCGTCGTCCCAATCAAGGACTCCATGCCGCTGGGGCAGAGGAGGCGGATCTCCAGGTTACCACGGCGAGGGTGGGTGATGGTGACCGTCACGGCCACGTGCTCCAGCGTTTTCATCCCCGACAGCTCCAGGTCAGATTCCGTGACTGAGGGGAGGAAGAGAGGATCTACGTGACGGCCCCGCCCTGGCTCCAAGAGCCGGCAGTGGGGCATCTGCAGCGGAGGAAAAAGGGCCACCCCTTGCCCACGAACCACGGAGCAACCCTAGGGGGTATCGATGCCAGGAAACACCTTGGTTTTCATCGGACGGCCCTATTCTGTGCACTGTGTAGGTGGTGCCAATCGGGACCGGGGCGTCAGGCACCCGCTGGCAAACAGTAAGTGTGACGGGACCGTGGGGCCGGGACCGTGGGGCCGGGACCGTGGGGCCGGGACCGTGGGGCCGGGACCGTGGGGCCGGGACCGTGGGGCCTCCGTGGCAGCGGAGCGTCTCTAGCTCCTGGTCCGCTCTCTGGCAGACCCCTTGCTTGTCTCCCCCATGCCGCAGAGAAGCCAGTGTACCCCCACGCTAGCTCTTCCCCACAGAAAGCTGAAATGGGGTGGAGGATGTTGATGTGCCTGAAGAAGCACTTGAGAGCAAGTCCAGGTTAGGATCCAATTGCCAGCCTGATGCCTCTGGCTGGCAGGAAACGTGGCTTGCCCTCGGTGCCCCTCCCCCCCAGCCACAGAGGCGCTGCTTCGCGAGGGGAGCTTCTACCCCGCTCCCCGGCCCGTTCCTTTGCTGCTCTTGGAGCAACCCGGCTTTCCTGCCGTCCAGCATGAGCTTCTTCAGAACCCCACAGTGGGTGCCTCTGAAAGGGTTACACTCTAGACCCCCCCTTCTCCTTCCCTCCTCCCCCCCCCCCCGGCCGGCCGGCGGGCCAAAGGTCCCCCTCCCCGCAGCAGGGCCTGCCCCACACATTCCTCCCCGGGGCTCGGCCTTTCCCAGCGCTGTGTTTGTCCTTGTTCATTTCGCCCGAGAAAATTCCTTATAGGGGAAACGGGCACGGAGCAGCCCTGGACTCCCATCCAACCACTCCTGCACTCCAAGACTCTCGGCAAAGCCGGGAACGGACTCAGGCCCACAGTGGGGGCTCTCTCTCTCTCTCTCTCCCCCCCTCCACCAGCCCACGCTTGCTGGGATCATGCTGTGTCTTGCGGGAGCTCCCTGGGGCCTTTCCTGTCCAGCGGGACTTGAGAGTGGCACGGCCTAGTTTTGCTAAAGTGGTGCTGGGTCGGTGCGGAAGCCGGGCAGAGGGAGAGAACTTGAGCTTTTACAGGGGCACGGAGGTAGGGGGATATGTCTGCACACACGACCCCTGCAGATCTGAGCCTGACCGAGAGGACGGCCACGGAGCCTAGTCCACGGCGAACAGGTCCACCCCAGCAGGCTCCCTCTGCTCCACACGTTCATCATGTCGCATCGAGGCCCCTCGAGGGTCCCCAGAGCGCTTGACCCTCCCCACCCAGCAGGCCTCCCTGGGCTGCGCGGAAGGCAAGGCTGGCTGGTCCCAAGGAGCTCCACCTCAGCCAGGGCTAGCTCCTTGGCTTCTCCTGCAGCTCCGATACCCTCCCGCATGGCCAAAGGCGTCCCCTGGTGTCCTGCCCTGTCTGCGGGGCTGGAGGGGCCCCTGGGCTTCGTAGCACGGCCATCCCTCAGCTAACCCGAGGTACGTTGCAGAGCGTGGAATTGATTTCCACAGCTGTATGAGGGCAAAACACAACTCAGGAGGCCTCGGGGCTTCTGTTAGGAGACAGAAGGAGGGGCTGTCTGGGAGGGGCGCAGGGGGGAGCACAGCTCCTGGAGGCAGTGCTCTTCTTCCCCATCGGTAGCCGGGGGGAGCATGTGTCTTCGTGCGCCTTGTTTGTGTGGACGGAGGGTGGCCAAGACAGGAGCGGCTGCATTGCCTAAAATGGGCAGAGGTTGCTGCAGGCCTGGGCATCTGCCATTCAGCCACGCACACATTCTGCCGGGGCCGAGCAGGGAGGCAGCAGCCCGGCTTCGGTTGGGGAAAGAGAAAGGGGACAGCACTGCACTTCTTACGCCCTCCCCTCCCGGCAGCGCTGGTGCCCTGGCAGTGTGTGTGTGTATAACACACACACACACACACACACACGCTCCATCTCACCCCCTCCTGCTAATCAACAGGGGGCAGGCCAGGACGTTCTCCCCACACACACACATTTTTGCACAGCTTCTGAATCACAGGATTCAGCCCAGGAGAACTTCCGCGTGGCCTGTGTCCCATGGGCCAAGACCATCAGAAGAGCCCCGCAGCTGAATCAGACCCAGGCCAGCCTCTCTAGTCCGGCATTCTGTCCCCAGCAACTGGCCTGCAGAGGCACACTGCCACTGATACGGGGGGCAGCACAGCGCCATAGGGACTAGTGGCCATTAGCAGCCTTATACTTCATAGTGCCCTACATTCCTGCTACACACGGAACTGTGTTTCTTACGTCCCTTTCTGCTGGCTGGAAAGCAACGGCCCTTTGCAGGCCGGGCAGCTCCCAGGGTTCCCCAGGGGAAGCCATGGCAGTGAGACAGGTCAAGGTCTGTTGTGCAGGCCGCACCTTTAGGAAGAGCCCCCTCCTCCCGCCTGCATCGCAGGGCAAATGCACAAACCGTTCCACGTGAGCTCCAGGCACCCTGGCTCCACGGGGATGGCTCTGCTCTCCTTCAAGACGGGGCTGACGTAGGAGGCCAAGTAAGGGACCGACTCCCAGACCTGCCGGGGTGGAGAAGCGGGGACGAAAGGGAGGGTTTAGCACCGCACACAGCCCTGCCCGCCGCCTGCAAATGCCCTCCCCAGAAGATGGGGAAAGCCCACTCAAAGCCCACCAGGAACCGTCAGACTCAATTCAGCTCTCCGAGTTCAGCTGAATTGTTGCGACGCGGCTCTGTCCACCTGCCTGCCAATGGAAGCACCACACTGGCTTCTCGGTCTGCAGGGAAAGAGGGGGTGCCGTGGGCAGCGCGTGCTTCTCAGGTCCCCTCCTCCCGTGCTTCCGGTCGAGGGCTGCGATGCCCGAGCTATGGTCTGCTATCTGCCTCACCCCTCACCCTCCCTGGTGCTGGTGGGAAACAGGATGCCCCCCCCTTCCTGACCAGCGGCCCTCAGCCTCGCTCGTGGGGGCTTCTTTCCCGAGAGGTGAAGGGAGCCGGCTACCTTGGCCGCATTCACCATCCTCCAGGCGTTCAGCAAGCCAAATCCATGCTGGTGACTGTGGCTCAGTCCGGCCTGGTTCGTGTCCCAGCTGGCCCGGTGGTCTTCGTACTGCAAAGGCAGGCAGGCAGGCAGGGGGCTGGTTAGCCAGGGCAGGGCAGGGCCGGGCCTGCGGTGCCAGCAGAGGAGAGCCCAGCTTCAGGGGGATTCCTGCCTCAAACGGAGGGAGGGGCTGGGTGCGCCAGGGCAGGGCAGCAAGGCGACACATGGCAGAGGAGCAGCAGCCCGGAGCCAGCGCAAAGGGGCGGCAGCTCTGGTTCGGAAATATTCCAGCTGGCAACCCCAGTCAAAGGTTTGCTAAAAAGAATTAAGCGAGGCCTTTAAACTGGTGGGAGGGAAGACGGATTGAGGAGACTCCCTCCTTCCTCCTCTTTTGGGGGGCTCTGCAGCACGAAGTGAGCACCCGGGTTATTTGCTCTGGTGGGTGGGAATCGCCGTCCCGCAGGAAAACAGCAACAACGACCACCAAGGCTACGAAGAGCCACCTCAGGTGGAAGGCAGCTTTTCTCTCCAGCAGTGAATATAAATTGTGTGGCACACTCAGTTCATGTGTAAATACCCAAGCCACGCGCGTAATCCAAAGCAATGGGAAGTGTGGAGGGCTTGTGAACACAATTATACTTGGGGGCTTGTTCGCTCAGGGTCACTCCGGTCCCAACTACGCAGGCAAGGCATCCGTGTGCGTGCGTGTGTGTGTGTGTGTGTATGTGTGTGCGCGCTCTTTAGGGCATTCACAGGTCCTTGTGGTGGTTGTCTTCCTGCGATTCCCACCCACCAGGCCAAATTACCCCGGTGCTCAATTCATAGCCGCACGTTTTGGGGTGAAAGGAAGGGGGTGCCAGGACCCCTGGATCTCGCCTCTTTCAGCTCTCACTCCAACCTCTGGGTCCTCTCTAGAGTCAAGCCACCGAAGGCACTGCAGGGGTTTGCTATCGCAGGACCATAGGAAGCGGCCTCATCCTGCGTCAGCCCCGCCTTGGCCCATCCAGCCGAGTACGGCCGATACGGACTGGCAGCCGCCGCCCCCCCTCCAGGGCTTCAGGCGGGAGTTTTTGCAGCCCGACCTGGAGAAGCCGCCGGGGAGCTCCAGCATGCAACGTGGGGGCCCTGCCGCCGAGCTACGGCGCCTTCCTGAGCGACTCTCCCAAAGGTGGCGCCTGTGACCGGGCAGGTGGCTTCGACACATGCCCAGGACCCAGACAGCGTGGCGCTGCAGAGCCGCCCCCCCCCCCGGGGCGCTTGTCTCACCTTGGTGGCTGTGAAAACAATGATGTGCTGGACGTCCCGCCAGGTGAGGCAGGGGCGCACCTGCAGCATGAGGGCGATCATGCCGGCGGCCAAGGGGGCGGCGGCGGAGGTGCCCGTGTGCCCTTCTGTGCACCCCGTGCCACGCTGCAAGTCCCAGTCTGTCGTGGCCTGGAGAGGGCAAGCAGAAAGAAGGCCTTTGCTCGTCAGGCGGGGACTCTCCCGGGGCCAGAGAGTTCACAAGTCACAGGGTGTGGCATAGGATGAGGGCAAAAGCAGGACTGCGCCCAGCCAGGCTCAGAAGACGCACAAGGGGCCACCAGCCGGCAGCAGCCTGGCTTGGGACTTTGGTCTTCACGACTGCTGCAGCACCCACAGAAACAGCGGTACTGGGCAGCAGTGCCTTTGACGAGCAAATGCCAGGCAGAAAGTCAACAAGTGAATCCTCTGAAGGGCTGCGGTGATGGAGGAAAGCTTCACTATCTGCATTTCTACCTGGTACACACCTGTTAAAGACACAGGAGCTCTGCCAGAGGAAAGGTGCCAAACTTAAGAAGCAAGAACAGCTGTGCTAATGAATGCCGTGCGCCTCCCTCCTTCCAAAACGCCTCTTGCCCGCCCCGCACTGAGTGCTGAGCACCTTCAGAACAAGATCCAGCAGGCCTGCATTATGCCCAACGAGGAAAGGGTTAAACTGCCCAGGAGGGGGTCAGGAACTGTGGCCAATGAATGCAGAGGCCCTTACCTGACCCAAGATCACATGATCCAACCTTGGCATGTAAGGCAGAGAGGCGGGAGCCAAAAGCAGCCCGGTCCCCGGTGAAAGGGAGCCGGGAGAGCCCGCTTGGTGGAGTGGTTAAGGGTGTTCCTGCGGCTGTCCACGCACGACGGGAGGACTCTAATCTAATGTCGGGCAATACCTTCCTTAGGGCCAGCCAAAATATCTCAAGACAGTGAGCAAGCCTTTGAATTCTCCAGAACTCATCATCAGGCTGAAACTTAAGCAAAATGGGAGTGGGGGGGGGGAGGGAGGGAGCAAAAACGGGTGTGATGTTTAAAAGCTGCAGTCCGCAGAATGGATGCCGGACATTGTTGTGCAGACTGAAGGCACTGGCCTCTGCTGGTGCTGCTCAAGCTGCACTGGGGCTTGAGCACCCTCTTGCCCATGTTGCCCAGCAACTGGAGTACACAGGCATACTACCTCTGAAACTGGAGGAAGCACAGTAGGACCAGTGGCCCTTGACGGCCTTCTCCTCCATGAATTTCTCCAATCCCCTTCTAAAACCATCCAAATTGGTGGCCATCACTACATCCTGTGGAAGTTTAACTTTCCATAGTTTAACTCTGCACTGTTTTGTGCAACTGCACCGTCTCAGTCATGGAATTTCACGGGGAATCCAGGTGTTATCTTCCATTTGTGGCCCTCCTGTGTTTTCCCACCACTTCTTCCATCCTTTTCCTTACCAGAAAAATCCATTAAGGAAGCAAAGACGGAACTACTGCAGAGTACCATTTGGCTGCCTGGAAGACCCAGAGACCAAACTGGGAGTGGCTTGGGCTCCTTTTCCTTGGGCTGAACTAAAGTTTGTGCGGTTCAAGGAAGGCATTGAAAGCTCTTCTTGACGACCAATTCTTGCCTCGTGTTTTGGCTGACATAGGAGTCACCCTCCCATCTGCACACCCGTGGAGAAATGCGAGGAACCACACGGCCCACACCTGCGGACCGATACACAAAATGCAGGATTCCTTTTTAAGTGCTGGATTTGGGGGGGGCATCTGTCTTCCTATGGTTGATGCTTCCCACACGTCTTTTAAAAGGGGATCCCAGCATGTCCAGGCCTGCAGGGCAAACAATTTCAAGGGGCAATTTGGACCAGGAAACCTGCATGGGGAAAGGGGGTGAGATGCCCCCAGCCCCCACAGTGCTCCCCTGATTAAATTAGCAGAGCGGGAGAGAGGAAGGAAGGCCGGGAGATGGCTCAGGGCTCTTCCATCATCACATGGAATTTGACCCGCACCTACACCGTGAAGGAGACTAGAGACAGGAAAGAACAAGAGGGGAAGGCAGTCCCTGCCACACCCTGCTTGTGAGTTTCTAGAGACATCTGGCCAGCTCTAAGAGAAATGTATGGAAGACTGGCCCAGATGGGCCCTTGCCCTGATCCTGCAAAGCCAGTTTTATGGCTACCCTAATTAAAACTCGCTCTCACAAATATCAACGCCCCATTCAAGCTGGCAGATCATTCTGTGCCGTGAGATCCGCCGGCAGCGGCTGCCACCTCCTCATGCTTGTCACGAACAGTACTTGCCCGAATGACTTTTAGTTTTATGTCAAGTGTGGAACCCCTTTGTCAGCGGTTAAGAGTGGTGATTTGCACTTGGATACTGGCTGTCCGATCCTCAAACAAGCACTAGCTTTGCATGAAGATGCCAACTGGTGCCAAGAAACTGGGTTAAATGCTTCCCATTAAGGAAACGGTAGAACATTGAATCAAAAACGGCACGAGATGGCTGGCAGAAGAATTAACTCCAGCGTTCCCAAAAGGCAACTCAAAAGCCCGACCATGGAGAGTGTGCCGGGGATAACGGACTCCACAGATGCAGAAAAGCCAGTCGCTCGCAGGCAGGTTGAGGCAACTGCTGCAGGCTCTGGAGGGCAAAGCAAGGCTCCCCTCAGCCCATCCTTTGGAGGAGGAGACGCCCGCACCGAGCAGAGTCATGCAGAGTGATGCCTGGATCCTCCTGCATGCTGGGGAGGAGACCACGACTGCCAGCCCTCGCTCTGGAGCTGATCCACGCTTCAAAGTGCAGGCGAGCAAGGGTGCGTCCGCTACTGCTATCAGTATCTGGCACAGCTTGAGCCTGAGCAGGACGCCCAGTCTGAATCCTCACATACTATGCAGTTGAGAGCTAAAGTACCCAGAGCGCGAAGCATATTGCAGAACTCAAAAAGAAGCGGGGCATGTTTGGCCTAGAAATAGAGGGAGGGAGGGAGGAAGGGCACAATCAATAGCTGCCTGGGAATGAAGAGCTCCAGCTGGAACAGGAAATACAGACTCAGAGGCAAAAGAATGAGGAAGCCAAGCAAATCTCTTTCCTGAATACTTCACAATGGAAGAGAAGTTTCACGTTTGGGGATAGGCCTGTGCAGAAAGTGGCCTAGATGATCACTAGAAGCCCCTCCAAGCCTGGGATGCTGTGGGTGTTCCACCCACGCATCCGCCAGAGAGGCGGCACGCTGGAACAAAACCCCTGGAAACGGAAGAGGGCTGGCAGATCTGAGCACATTCCGCTCCACACGGCACTGAGCGGACCCATTCGGCGGCAATGAGGCCAGGGGAGGAGCCTTCTCTGCCAGCGCGTCGCACAGCAAGCACCTCCTTCTCCGGCAACGTGGGAGGCTGGTGCGCTGACAGCTGGCGGCAGTAAGAATGTGAGCAAGGAGGTGTGCTTCCCCCACCCCCGCACTGCTCGGGCCCATCCTGCCAGGAACGGAGGATGGGTTCTGCTTTGGGGTGGAAGACCAGGGAAATCCCCGGTTAGGGACCAAAGCAACGCCTTGCCCCACTGGAGTGCTTGACTGCCCCTCCCCTGGTGTCGGTGCGGCATAACCGAGTGCAGGAGCGTGTCCTACTCACAATGCTCCTCATCAGCTTGTCGCCCCCGCTGAAGGTCACAGCCAGCATGGAGGCACACTCCTCCGCGTAGAAGGGCATGTAGCCCATCTCGTCCACTGCACCTGGATGAAAGCAAGAGGCAAAAGGGCGCTGGGGCTCAGGGGACTGACCGGTGCACAGCCCTCAACTCCCTTGGATCTCTGGCACAAGCAAAACCCCACCTTGGTGCCTCCCATCCCTCTGTGACCCCGGTCGGTGGGGGGCCCGTTCGCAAGGGAGCTGGCATGTGCAATCAACAGCTCTTTTGCCAGCGGGGCAGAGATTCCCAGTCACAGAACGAGCCTCAGATGGCCCGGCCCAGAAGGCAGACCCCGACTACGCCTGGACACCCTTGCTGGCTCACCGGCACGCTCCAACCCTGGCCCTCCCTCAGCCTCAGCCAGGACTGGACTGTCTCGGCCTTGAGCAGATGAGACCACCAGCAAGCAGAGCAGCTTTGCCCCGCTCCTGCTTGGGATCCCATCTCCAGCAGTTGCAACTACATCAGAAATGAAGCATCTTTAGGGTGCAGCCCTACGCATATTTAGACAAATATGTCTTGCAATTCCTAGCATTCCCCAGCCGAAAGAAGCTGCGAGCTGTAGGACGTTTTTCTGTCCAAATATGCATAGGATTGTGCCTTTAGAATATTCACCTCCACCCCTACCAAGGCCTTTAGGAAGCTGATGTTCCATATTCCACTCAACTACTATGACTTAGAAGATTCAGTGCTCCATGCCTGTTGGGAGTCAGCCTACCTAGGGCTGGGCTGTCAATCCTTTTGCCAATTTTGGTTCAACTTGCTGGCTTGCACTTGGACAGCTAAAATGGTTAAAAATAAATCCAAATGCGTTACTTACTGATTTCATAGATCATAGAGTTGGAAGGAGCCTACAAGGCTATCGAGTCCAACCCCCTGCTCAATGCAGGAAACTAGAGGAGGGGTCTCCCATCCAAGTAACAACCAGGCTTGACCCTGCTTAGCTTTCCACGCTCAGACAAGCTGAGCCAGCGTGAGCCACAGGCCTGTATGATTCAGATGCAAGTTTCGATCTAGCCACAAATAAATCAGAATAAGAACAGGATGAATAAGGTAAACTTATTTCTGTTCTGTCATATTCTGTTTCTGTCTTCACGTTTTATATTGTCTCTCAAGACGGTGGATTTGATAGACAGATCAGCAGTCTTGGTTCTGTGTAGTGACACTCGGATGCTCTGCAGGTGCTCTAGCTGGAAGCTTCAGGACAAGAACATCCACCTCCCTGATGATTTTGGCTAATAAGCACTGCTGTTCCATCCCCTCTCGCAGGGGGTTTCACCCTCCTGCAGTCCACCCCCAAAGCAAAGCCACTTTTCTCCACCTTGCCAAGAGCCTTTCAACGATTCCTTGCTCAGTTTGTGAAAGAGCGGGTGCTGACGAGGCGCAGAGATCCCGCTGGGGATCTGCCTCCGCCATTTCCTTGGCCTCCCCGGTCTCTGGCCCTGCCGAACGCAGAAGCTGGGCATGATGGAAATGAGGAACTGGGAGAACCACGTCTAGACCAGCACGTGGCCCTCGGAGAGGAGCTTCATCATCCTCTGACACTGTTTTCAGTGGAAACAACAGACAGAGCCCCGGCCACAGGCAGGACAGCCCTGGCTGGGTGGGCGTAAAGATACTGGTGGGTTTCTTCATGGCCAGCAGCTTGGAACAAAGCCATGAAAAATAACTCACTTTCCCCTCAAGGTTCAACTGCCCTCCCACCGCAGGCATGGCTTCCAGAAGCCAGGAGCCGGAGCACTTCTCCTGTGCGCTCCTGCATCCCCCACAGCTGAGCACGAGAGCCCCAAAGGCTTGCTGGGTCCAGGGAAGGGGCAGAAGCTCCCAGAGGGACGCCCCTCCCGAATGGCTTCCTACACGATACGATGACGGTGGGCAGCAGCACCAAATGCCAAGGGGCCCCCTGACGCAGACCGGCAGCCCCGGGGTGGCAGGCGAGAAAACTCCCTTCCGCTGGGTGGCTGCCGGGGAGACCCTGGTCACCGGGAGCCCCGCTGTGCCGAACTCAGGTCCCTTTGCTAGGAGGAGGAGCACAAGCCCTGAAGGGCGGCTCGAGAGAACCGAGGCTGCAGGAAAGCCCCAGGAGCAGATTTGTGGCGGCTCCGCTCCGCCCCCCCCCCCGTGCCATTACCAATGGTGACTGTGTAGATGGAGTTGGCGTAGCCGTCGTAGTTGCAGTTGTCATTGTGATGCCCCCCGTTGCCACTGGCCACCACAAAAATGCTGCCAAAGCCCCGGCGGCCGGCAATCACCCCGTGCTGCAAGGCGGCCTGTGGAGGAGAGCAGGTGGGTTCCCGCGTGAGGACAGGCGGCCGGGCCTCTTGGCTCAGCGGCAGGAAGGGGTCACCCACCAGCACCGCCCCCCAGAAGGCACGCGGCCCGCTGCAGGAGCACTTTCAGCGGAGACAGCGGTGCCGCGACTGGGCAGTCCTGAAGCCCACAGAGCGGAGCCCCCATTCGACCAGCTCGGCTTGTTCGAAACAGAAAGGGGGCAGAGCCTGCGGACTCCCGGCGGACCCCGTGCCACAGCTGTGCTTCCGTCAGCCCCCCACCCCTCCCTACAAGCAACGTGCCATGGGGGCCAAGCGCAAAAGCATCTGCCACGCCCTGCAAGGGTGGCGGGAGACAGCCTCGCCTCGCCATACCTTCCCGAGCTGGTGAGGGCCATCCACAGTTTTGCCATCATCATCCGGACCCCAGCTGGGAAGAGACACACCGAGAAACAGCACTTAGAACTCCTGCGGGAGCAGAAGCCCCTGGAAGTGGCAGGCCCCGGCTTGGCCCCGGCTGTGCAGACAGGAACAGGATTCCCGGCCTCCTGCTGATCAACGGGCCAGCCAGGCAGGTCCGGGGAACTTCAAAGTCTGCAGGAAAGGTCAGGGGCGGAAAGAGGCCTCTGTTGGCGCCTGTGTCTACCCAGGTTTCCAGGGGAGCGCAGAAGCAACCAGGAAATTGGGCCCCTGCAGTCGCTTCTGGGCCCAGAACCGAGGGCACTCACTCTGCCTCCAAAGGGGCTCAGTCACACCCTGCGAGTAATACAGGAAGCTGCCTGAGACTGAATCGGGCTGACGGTTCAGGGCACGCCGGAGGCTGCAGCCGAAGGAGCCAGACAGCAACTTGCAGAGAGGAAGAGGAACTGGGCTCATCCAGAACAGAGGAAGTGCCGCGGACGGAGCCAGCCCCGCCTTGGTCTGCCTAGCCTGGCATCCACGACATTGGCTGGAGGCGGCGGCGGCGGCAGCTCTCCTTCCAGAGACCCAAGGAGGATTCCTTCCTAGCCCCGTCTGGCAAGGCTGCCGGGGCTCAAACCGGGGACCTTCTGCACGCAAAGCAGGGCTCTGCCACTGGAGTTACGACCCCTCCCAGCCCCCCTCCCCTCGCAGCCGCTGTTTGCCGCGCTGACCTGCAGCTGTAGATGTCGTTGATTTGATAGTGCTTGTTGAAAGCGACGGCCTCCATGCTGTCAGTGAGCGGCCCGTCCAGCACGCGGATCCCTGCGTAACCAAGAACAATTCCGGTTACTTGGTCTGGCCTGGAAAGACCCGACAACCCGTGTTCCAGAGGACAGGCTGACCTGCCTCACAGCGTTACTACAAGAGCCAAAAGAAGGAAGAAAAGAGGAGACCGTGGAACACTGTGCACATCATAACAAAAACTAACCATGGTATTTCGGAGTGAAAGTGGTGCTGGTGGAACTACCGGAGGCTACACACCTGCTTCCCAGGAAAAGGAGGTGTGTGGGGGTTCCCATCTGCGGAACAGAGTCACCGATCCTGGACTGTGCGCGCATTACTACAAAAAGGGGGAGGAGCCAGGAATGGCGGCTGGGCGAGCAGCTCGCAGGGCGGCCTTGGCACTTGCCCTCCTCAATATGCGCACCAGCCGTTCTATGTCCGCAATGCGAGGGGGGGGAATCTTTGCAGCAGCCCCCCAGTTCCACCCAAGACCCAACTCCACTTCTATCTGAAGCAAGTGAAAAACGTGGAGGGATGTTTTGGGCCATCAGCCACTCCACGCAATACATTAAGACTGCCACACTAATTTTATTTTTAAATTCCAAGCCTGCCTCAGGAAGAGTTTGTGAAAGCAAGCAAAAATCCGGACTGGGAGCCACGTTGTCAACGAAGCAACAAGCTGTTAATAAAACCAATTTGCACAGGAAGTTTATAGACTGGCAGTTAGCAAACACTGCTCCAGATGGGAGCTGCAGGGACGCATCTAGCAGAGCAAGCGCACGCCCACCCACCCTTCGCTTGCCGCCTCACCGGATCATTGCCAGAGGTGCCGCACAGACTGTCAAGGCAGCCCGGGCTGCGCAGGGTCTGCTCTGAGAACGTCGGGAAATCAGCTTTTGCGCAGTTTGTTGTATGAAATGAGACAAAACTCTCTCCTCGCCCCCAACACATGCACACAAAACTTAGCAATACAAAAAGAAGAGAGCGCAGACAAAAGGTGTGCGACACAAAGCAATCCGCAATGTCTCGCATTGCTTTATCCTTCTGCACAGAAAGAGCCAAATGATCTTCCCGGAAGGCCGGCGGCAGGGCTCAGGGTGGGGAGAAGACGCCACCTGCTGTGCAAAGGGGGGAACGGCAGCAGCCTAGGACTGCTGGGGGTGTGTGTGCCAAATGTGCCCGCAGGCCCCAAAAGGCTGGAGACCCCTGACTTTTGCTTTGCAGGATCACCCCCCACCCCCCGGAGCCATGGGGCAGAACAAGCTGCTGCTGCTGCCACACACACAGAGTCCCACTTCAGCCAGAGGCAAGAGCCCCGCTTCAGCACTTCGGTGGCAGCCCCGCACGCACGCAGGCTCGCTGCGCATCCGGTTCGAGTCCCGCCGCCGCTGCCTGTGACTTGCTGCACCCTTCCTGCGTCTCCCCTTGCTCTTCACAGGCCGCTCTCCCACCGGCACAGGATCCTTCCCACACCCCGTTCCCGGGCAGACCAGGAGGCAGGCCCACTGTGGGTCCACCGCCCACCCCACGGCCAGCAGAAGTAACTGGGATGTCCCCGGCTCCGGGCTTGCTCAGGTAGGCTCCTGGAGCCATGCAAGCTGTGGGACAGACCATGACGCAACAGGGGAGGCTGTTCCTAGCATGGAGCCGGCGCCAAAGGGGACCGGGCGCCCCTGCACGGCTGTTTCTCGAGCCACTGCCTAAGATACGGGAGCGCTGGGAAGACTGGGATGGAGAGTCTTTCCCATTCATGATGTCCCCCGGCCCCCCACACCGTGGTGTGAACTGGCTGCAGGGTGGGACTCCGAGGGGCCCCCCTCCTGTCTCTGCTCACTCAGGTGCCCTGGATTGTGTGGGGCAGGGCAGGGAGGCCTCTCGGGGTGCACAGGCGCGACAACGGCAATGGGTGCTGCTGCCGGCCAGGGTGGGTGAGTCAGTGGGGGGGGGGCGGAAAGGGAGGGGTGATGTGTTGGGGGGGCAGCGGACACACAGTGAGTTGCATCGGGATGCGCCCCCGCTGGGCCAGCCCATCTGGGGGATTCCTCATCAGAGGAGAGCTTGGCCCTTCGGAGCCAGGTGTTCCCAGGGGACAGGTTGCCCGAGCGGAGGGCCCTGGCGCGGTCTGGGGTCCTCCGCGGCGGTGCCCTCGTCTCTGCCTGCTCAAGAGGCAGAGCGCGCAGCTTCTGAGGCACAGGGTGGGATGCGGAGCCACCCCGAGAATGACGGCGCCTCCAGATTCAGGTTAGGGTGGCCGCCAGGCAGAGGCGTGCCCACGTGCTGAAGAGGGCTCCTCGTGAGTAGGGCCATCCTCACAGGAGGACTCCTTACATAAGCCTCCGATGTGATGCGGCGGAGTCCTGGGTGGGGCTCCGGAAGCCCCAGCACATCCGCTCTCAGCGGAGACCTCCGCCCCACCTCAGCTCTAGCGCCTTGAACTCTTACTCCTGGGCCTCTCCTCTGTGCTGCTGACCTTTGGACTCCCGCTGGACCTGCTCTTTGGGCTGCATCCGTGCCGGACTTCTTCCCTGCGTTTTGACCTGGACCACACCGCAGAGCCTGCTCTCGGAATCCTCCTCCTCCTCCTCCACTGGCAATACCGCGCTCTTGACCTTTGCCTGCCTGCCGACTTCTGCTTTGAACTGCCCTCCTGCTGGACTGATAAAGCTTTGTTTGACCTTTTGCCCGTCTGCCGATTGGCCCGGACTTGGTCCCAGCCATAGCAGGACACTCTCAGATGGGCGAAGGGAGATTGGTCATGTGGGTGGCGGCAAAAGGGCTGGTTGGCCCCTGCAGCACTCCTCCTGGCAGGCTTGGGTGAGGGGGGGCCTTCCCTACTGTGTGGGGTTGTGCCTGCCTTCAAACTCGGGACCGCCAGCAAGTGAAACGGGAGCGGTCCTGCCGGGCCAGGAGCTCCTGGAGGCGGCGGCTGCAGGATAGATGGGGGCAGGGGCGGGGGCGGGACGAATGCCTCGTGATGTGTTTGGTGTCTGTCCGTCACCTTGGCAAGGGGAGAGGGAACTGCTCGTGGGTTCCAGTTCTGGGAACGCCCTCTATTCTTTTCTGACATGACTGTTGTTGTCGTTTTTGCTAGGAACACCAGAGGCAAGGGGGAGGGAATTTCCACCGTTGCCCCCACATGTATTTATGATTTATTACTACATTTAAATCCCACCTTTTTTTCCTCTTACAAGGAGCCCAAGGCAGTGTACATGATCCTCCTCCTTCTCTCCATTTTGTCCTCACAACAACCCTGTGAGGTGGGTTAGGCTGAGAGGCAGTGACTGGCCCAAAGTCACCCAGTGAGTTTCATGGCCGAGCGGGGACTAGAACCCGGGTCTCCCGAGTCCCAGTCCAGCACTCTCGCCACTGGACCACGCTGGCTCACATGGGGCGGCATGTGGAAGTCGTTGCTGGCAGCCCAATTAGTTGCCGCTGGTGTTTCCAAGGACGCTGTGGGTGCCTGTCATTGTATCATGGTGCTTGTACTTTCTGGTTTTGTGCCTTTCCCTGCCCCTCCCAGCTGAGTCACAACGGATGTGGTAGCCTCTTCCCGTGCCCAGCCTAGTCAGAGTCTAGGAGTGCTGCGTAAGAGACCGAGCGATGAATCTTGCCTCTGCCATGAACTCAGCCAGGGGCACACCCAAGACCCTCGTCTCTCAGCCTCCTGCTCTCATCTGCGACGTGCGGAATAAGTATAATTTACAGGGTCGGTGTACAGATTACTGAGATAACGTACGTGAAGTGCGCTGAACAGTCTAAAGTGCAACAGAAATGCTACACGGCTAGATAATAAATGTATCACAAAATGCAAGCGTGCTTGACTGTTCAAAGAGCTTTGCAGACATAATCTCGGTCCTCTTTGCGGTAACCCTGCAAGACAGGCCCCCGGGTCACTCTCCCCCAGCAGCAGGGGTGCTGAGGGAGGCCTCCTAAGGGACTGAGGGCTGGGGACCTCCGAGCTCATCACTCGTACCCTTTGCCACCACGGCAAATAACTGCATCCCCTGCAAAAATACCACAGGAAGGAACAGAGGCCAATTCCAATCCTCATCGTAGAAACTGGGAGATGCTGCAGGCCCGAACACCAGACAAAGGGGAGGGAAGGAACACCAGTACCTGCAACGCGGCTCCCGTAGGCAACCCCCACAGCACAGAAACTGTTGTTGGAGACCGCCGCAATTTCCCCGGCACAGCGGGTCCCATGGTGGTTCCCGTTTTCCTCATCTGGGTGGGGCATGGGGTCCGGGTCGTTGGAGTTCAAGTCGTAGCTGCCTTCGGGGCTCTGAAAGAGAGACCAGACCCAGCACTGAGGCACCCCATTTCCCTAGGAAAGAGTGAGATGCAATACCCCAAAACAACCACAGCCAGCATTTGGAATCACTGAAACTGGGGAACAAAATGGGATCGGACTGCTCGGCTCTCGCTCTTTTCGCCCGAAGGTGAAGGGCCACGGCATTCTAATCCCACCGGGCTTCTGGGTAGCCTCAACTTACCACCCTGCTGCCACCAATTGTGGGTTTCCCCGGGGCAGCTGGTTGGCCACTGTGTCAACAGAACGCAGGATGGACCCTTTTCCTGTCCGGCAGGGCTCTTCTTATGTTCTGCATCAGGCCTGAGCATAATCAAGCTAGGCCCTTGACCAGAGAGCAGCCATATTAGGCTTCCGAGAGCATTTCCTGTGCCTCTGACTCGCCTCAGCTAAACTGCCTGCTCCTTCGATGCAGCCCTCTCCTCGTGAGAGCAAGAAGATGGGCCAAAGGACCGGACAAGCTCCACTTGGTTCTTGGCATGAAGAGCGAGGAGAGACAGGAGGCACTTGTCGCAGCCTTTGGGCTTGCCATGATGGGAACCAGTAGTGGGTGCAAGCCCCACCATGGATTGCTCGTTGCTGCTCGCTAGTGAAGACTTTGCTGTCGGCTTCACAGCCCTGTCTGGCCAGGCCCCGTCACGGCCTCCCTTGCTTCCGCCAGCGTGCCCTCACCTGACCCAACCTCCGCTCCCACGCCTCGTGCCTGACCTTTGCCGCCCACCGCTCAGGCTCCGGAGCGGCCAGCGGAGCCCAGCCGCCGACCCAGCGGCCTGCTTTATACCCAGCCTCGGGGGGCCGCCGCTGCTGAGCAGGACCCAGGGGGCTGCCTCTGAAAGGGGCAAGTGACGCCCGCTGCAGCCCCCTCCCCACTCGTGGAAGCCTCACACCAGGCTCCTCTGGCCGAGAGAGAGAGAGAGACAAGACGGCCGCCTCCAGGCCCGCCCCTGCTCTTCCGCTGACGGAGGGGGGGGGGGCGGCCGGCACGGACCACTCACGTAGTTGGGCTGGATGTCCCTGCTGGTGTGCTGCACGCCATCGTCCACGACCACCACCGTCACGCCCTGGCCCGTCACGTTCCTCTCCCACACGCCCGTCACATTGATGTCCATGCCGGGGCTCTTGCGATTGTTCTAGGCCAGCAGAGAGAAGGAAGATGCGGAGTCCAGAGGGCACAGCAAGGCGGGCGGTGGAGGGTCAGCCCCGCCCCTCTTTCCCTCCCTCCCTGCCGGCAGAATCAGAATCTGCTCTCTCCGGGGGCAGCCCCCAGCCCAGCCCGATTTCTCTCAGGCGCCTGATGCTCGTGTGCTGGCAGCAGAGGGGTCGGGGTCTGCCCCCTCCGGGAGATGGGATGCTGGGGGCCCTCACAGGCTGCACCCCTGGCAGGCAAAGGCCACGGCTGTTTCTGCCCCCCGCTCCTGGGGAGGAATTCACATCCTAGTCCTTGAAGAACCGCTGGCAGGGGTGGGCAGAAAGTAATTCCCCTGAAGTCCTGGAATTCATCTCCCAGCTGTCCTGGGCATTGGCTATGCAGGCAGGGGGCTTTGGGGAGCTGCTCCAAAACACCTGGAGCTCTCCCTTCTGCCCACCCTTGCTTCACGATGGGGTAGGCAACCTGGTGCCCTCCGGATGTTTTGGACTACAATTCCCACAATCCCCCTGATCACTCTGACTGGGGTTCACGAGCATCGCGCCCAAAACACCTGGTGGGAACTAGGTTGCCTCTCCCTGCTTTAGGGGGAGCGAGCGTACTCAGTGGGGACGCCCTACAGACAGGCGGCGGCTGAACAGGCAAGCCCCCGCCCAGGCAGAGTCACGGGAAGGGGGGCCGCTTACCAGGTGCCACTGCTGCGGGAACTTGGGGTCATTGAAGAGCAGGCCGCGCTTGGAGCGCCGGAGGAGCCTCTGCTCGGCGTGCCACCTCACGCTGTCGTGCTGCGCGAAGACCGCCTCCGCCGAGCGCTGGATGGCCTCGAGGCCCGGATCCGTGGGGGTGCTGGCCGGCCGGTAGCCAAAGAGGTAGTGGCCCCTGAGCTCTCCTATCCGGCCCGTGTTCACCAGACCGGCCTCCCTGGCCAGCTGGTCTGCCTGCCGGTCCAGCTCCTCCTCAGAGGCAGGCACTCCCGCGGGCACAGTCAGGTGCACGGCCCAGGTCCGCGCCCCGGGGCAGGGGGACACTCCACAGGGCTCCGCCCCGGGATGCAGCACCGCCGCAGAGGCAAGTCCGTTTGGCGGCAGCAGCAACCAGATCCAGGCTGGGATCAGCCAAAGGCACGTGGCGGGACGCGGGGCGGCCTCCATCACCGCTCCCCATGGCAGCCCCCTGCCCCTCCAGGGCGGCATCCGACACACAAGCTGGAAGGGGGCAGAGGACAGCATCAGCGCAGCACCTGGCGTGGCCTGGGGAACGCCAGCCTCCCGAGGCTTGCCCGCCCGCCCCCCATCCCAAGTGGCCTGTCCGCTTGGCCCAAAGCACCTGCTGCCACACGGCTGCCACTCGCGGCCTGGCCTGCACCTCAGGCAGCAATTGACTTTGCATCATAGGTCTGAACGGGGTCCTGTTGCATGGGTGGGGCGGGGAAACAGACGCACCCTCTCCACTCCTTGTTCAAAGCAGGACTGAGATGAGATTCGCTTTTGATAAAAAAAATTATGATTGAAAGATAGCTGGGTGACACTCAGAATCCATAAGAAGAGCCATGCTGGATCAGACCAAAGGGGGTCCATCCAATCCAGCATTCTGTTCACACAGTGGCCAGCCAGCCACCCCATTGGGAAGCCCACAAGTAGGGCAGGAGTGCAATCCCACTTTGCTTTTGCATTTCCATCTGCACAAAGGAGATCATCTTGACTCCAGGCATGCTAAAGAGTTTGGGTGAGTTAATGTCTCACCAGCCGATCTGCTTTCATGTGTCAAACCACCCACCCACCCAGCGTGCCTGACTTTGTGTTCAGCAATCCTGTTTCTTAGCAGACTTCTGGAATTCAGCAGCCAGCAAAACAGGAAAAAGAAATCCTCTTTTCTTACATTATGGATAACTAAAATGGAATCAACACCTGTCCACCTTACAGAGGCCCTGGGGCAGAAGTAACACTTTGGAAGGATAATAAACCCTTTCCTACACAAAGCGTTACAGGCTCTTAGCAAACTATTAACAGGGGCTGTAGCTATTAACTGAAATAATATACCGTAACTCCCAGGGGATGGGATGGCGCCAGAGAGTGTCTTCTCCTCCTGACTGAAGTCTTCTAGATTTTTATCTCTTAATGTCAGGGCTTTGTTGCAGCAAAACAAGCCACATAGAGGCCCTTTATAAACTTTTTTGGGGGTAATATATAAAACTTATCAGCAGTACCAGGTACATACTCTTCATACAGATGAGGTCAGGATTCTACACTGAAGTGCAACTCTATTCAGCATCCATTTGGAAAGAGGGTACACGGAAGCTGGCTACCTCAGCCGACTAATCCAAGGAAGACTTCCTGACCAAAGTCTGGTTGAATCTGGCCCCCAATGGAGTATTTGGGCATCAAAAACAGCTACCAAAATCTCAATTCTGAAATAGCTCCAGATGCTGGCAACAGTTCTTTCCATGTCCTGCCTTCACCTTTCCCTGTTTCTTGGCACCGGGGCATTCAGCTAGAAATGCCAGAGCTGTACCCCTTCGCCAGGCGTCCCAGCACCTGGCTGTTGGAAGGGTAGGTCCCTGGTGACATCAGCGGGCTAAAGCAATGCAGGGGTGGAGAGAAGGAAGGCTATTAGTCCACAGTGAAGGCAGGGAGCCTCAGCGGGGCTTGGGCCCAGAGATCCCAGGCGGGCCACCGGGCCAGAACTGGACCTGCTCCGGCGGGCCGGGTGCTTCCCCTTCCGGAATGCCCCGTCCTAAGGGGCAGCCGCTGGTCAGGCAGCCCTAGTGGGGACGGAGCTGTCCCAGAGAGGCGCCTAAAGAAATCGCCAGGCGGCCGGCGCGGCGAAGCGCTCCCGCCTGGGCCGATTATTTCCCCACGCCGGGGTGGAGCCAGCCCAGGAAGCCTGTCCTCTGCGGAGCAGGGCGGCCTCGCAGCGCAGCGGCTTTCCCAGGCGAGCCCGCTTCTGGAGCCCGAGCGCCGCGGCGGCGGCCTATGCGAGGCCAACGCGCCGGAGCCCCCCCCCCCCCCCCACGCTGCTGCTCGAGGGCCGGCCGGGAGAGGCGGCGGCCCTTTGCGGGAAAGCGAGCGCCGGCGGAGAGGCGAGCAACGAGCCCCAGGGCGCGCCCTCCTCCAGCCCGGCGGCGGCGGCGCTTCCGGGCAGCCCCTTCCAGCCGAGCGAGGCCCGCGGCAGCAGCAGCAGCAGCAGCACCACTTACGGCGGAGGGAGAGGCACCGGCACCGGGGGGCGCATGGATCGGGTCGCTCTGGCGGCGGCCGCCTGCCCCGCTCGCCCACGCGCTTGCTTGCTTGCCTGCCTGCCTCGGGGCGCACCGGGCAGGGCCGCCGCGCGTCCTTCCTCTTCTGCCGACTCCGCACGAAGGCGGCGGGTCGGATCCAGCGGCGGGAGGCGCGTCACGTCCGGCGGCCGCAGAGCCGCCCCGCCCCGCCGCTGGATCCGGCGGCGGCAGGTGCCCAGGTGGGCTGCGCGGCGCCCCCGGACCCTCCCAGGGCTGCCGCCGCGCCCCGCCGCAGGGCTGAGTGGGAAGGGCCCCCCGCCACCCAAGCCAGCCCGCGCCCCGCTCTGCAGCTTCCCGGGTGTCAAAAGGAAGCGCTGAACGGGGAGCACATGGGGGGCGCAAAGTGTGGCCCCCGACCCCCAGCGGTAGCAGCGGCACGGCAGGCGGGAGGCGCTCCAGCCTCCAGGCCGGGCGAGCCACGATGCGCCGCCCCCTCCCCACCCCAGGTGCCCTTTGGATCCGTCCCTCCTGCGACCCCCGGGGGTTGCTTCCCGGATCTGCCGGGCGGAGCACCCCCCACCCAAGCCGTGGAGCTTCTCCAGTCGCTTTCCTCGAGCGGTGCTCGAGTCCATGCACTCTGCACATGCTCTGTCTCCTCTTTTTGCCACCAGAACTGCTGGCGATCTGCGCCCCGGCGGTGGGCAGCTGCGCGGGGGTCGCTGGGCGGGAGGGGGGACTGCCTGTCGCCGCCCTGCCCCTTCCCCCGGATTTGGAGGTGCGGCCGGCGTTGCCGCCCCTGCCTTGGGAGGGGACCTCCGGGCGGAGGCGGCTCCCTGCCTTGCCTTAGCCGCCGCGGGCGGCAGGGGGCGCTGTGCGCGGCGGCGCCCGAAGAGCTCCGCTGGGCCTCCCTCTTGGCCGCGCCTCCTCGGCGGGACGCTCCTTCCGCCAGCCCGGGCCGAGGGAAGGAAGGGGCAGGCGAGGAGGGCAGCCGCGCTTCGGGGCTGCTGGTGCTGCTGGTGCCCCTCCTCCGCCTGCCGGAGCAGGCCTGCCCTGCTCGGTCTGAGGCGCGTCGGGCCGGTCGGCGGCAGCGCCGAGCACGGCAAGTCCCCCCCCCCGGCCTGTGCGCGAGGAGGCCCCCCTTCCTGCGGCCGCCGCTGCCCTCTTCCCGCCCCGTGAGAGGGGCCTGGGGCTGGCGGCGGCCTCCCTGCGCGAGGCGGTTTCCGTGCCCAGGGATGCCCGTCCAGATCTGCCCGGGAGGCAGCCCCCTCCCCTCCCTCCGTGGGGCGACTCGGAAGAATGCCTAAGGGCCGGGGGGGGGAAGGGACCCACCCGGGCCGCCCCCTGCCCAGCCCGACGCACCCCCGGACCCTTGCACCCAGGGGGCTCCCGGTTGCCCGGGGCCGCAGCCTCGCGCCCGAGCATCCCACCCGCCCTTGGCGCCCGGCTCACGGCTCGCAGGAGAAGGCCGGAGGGCTCCCGTGGCAGGAGGCGCCTCTTCCCCGCCTGCAGAACAGGCTCTCCTGTGGGACACACACACACACACACCCCTTTACGCGACCCAGAAGGGGCCAGAAGCGCTCCCTTCGCCAGCGCGTGTGGGAGGGAGCCCGCCTAGGGGGCAGCAGCCCCTACGAGCCCCTGGCCTGCCCCAGGGAGAGCAGCAGGGTCGCCGGGATCCCCTTGCCCAACGTGATTGGCACGCTGCAAGAGGATGGGGTCAGTGCCACTGCAGTTTGGTGCCCTAGGCAAGATCAGATATTTAGCGCCCCCCTTCCCACTTGAGCGCGCAGTATTTTTTTTTTCAAGGCATTTCTGGCGCCCCCTTTAGCCCTGCGCCCTAGGCAGCTGCCTAGTTGGCCTAATGGTAGCACCGGCCCTGAGTGCCAGGCAATTGGGGGGTGCTGCGGGGCCAGCCTCCTGCGCTGAAGAGACCGTGGGGGCCGCTTTTGGTGCCTTCCTGTGCTGCCCTTTTTGTGATGGCGAAGGCTACTCGGCTCCCATTTCCCTGCTGTGTCCTGTCGCCGCTGCCTTCTTTTTAGCCTCCTCGTGTAATATCTACATTTACCCATGGAATGGGAGCAACAATCTGCCTTCAACCAATTGGCCTTATGAGATTTGCTCCAGAGTCCATCCTCTTATGAAGAGAGCAGTTGTGACAGTTGGGTTCTTTGCTTGCAGAGAAGCAGTGATGGCGTCAGAGCAAACCAAAGATGAGGAGGAGGAGGAGGAGGAGGACAAAGAAGAGGCGAAGGAGGTGGTAGTGGTGAGCATTCCCACCAACCAGCCTGCCCCATGTGATTCTGACCAACCACAAGGAGTTGCCAGTTTATCTCTCAGGTAAGCTGGACATGCCAACATTGTTTTAGGTTGCTTGACAAATGGAGTCTTGCTTAAAGAAGAGCAGCTTTGCCCCTTGAGGGAGGGACTGGAGGCCTCATCCAATAATGGGGATAACTCCAAAGAAGTTGCAAGGTACCCAAGGAACCCTGCTGGCCTCCTACTACCTGACCATCCTTTCCTCCTGCTGGGCCAGCTGCTTCTTCCCATACGAACCTACTCATCAGTTGAGATCCGCTTTGGAGGCCCTATTATGTATCCCGCCACCAAAAAGGGCTTGGTTGATGGGAACGTGAGATAGGGCCTTTTTAGTGGCAGCACCCCAGTTATGGAATCCCTGCTCAAAGGAGGTGAGACAAGCCCCATCTCTGTTGGCATTTAGGCCGGCCGTGAAAACATTCTTATTTCATAAAATCATAGAAAAGTAGAGTTGGAAGGGGCCTACAAGGCCATCGAGTCCAACCCCTTGCTCAGTGCAGGAATCCAGGTCAAAGCATCCCTGACAGATGATTGCCCAGTTGCACCTTGAATGCCTCCAGACTGGGAGAGCCCACCACCTCCATAGGTAGTTGATTCCACTGTCTTATTGCTCTAACAGTCAGGAAATTTTTCCTGATGTTTAGGTGGAATCTAGGTTCCTGTAACTTGAGCCCATTATTCCGTGTCCTGGAAACTGGGATGATCGAGAAGAGATCCTGGCCCTCCTCTGTGTGACATCCTTTCAAGTACTGGAAGAGTGCGATCATATCTCCCCTCAGTCTCCTCTTCTGAAGGCTAAACATGCCCAGTTCTTTCAGTCTCTCCTCATAGAACCTTGTTTCCAGTCCCTTTATCATCCTTGTTGCCCTCCTCTGAACCCTCTCCAGTTTGTCTATGTCCTTCTTAAAGTATGGTGCCCAGAACTGGACGCAGTACTCAAGATGAGGCCTGACCAGTGCCGAGTAAAGGGGAATTATCACTTCCCACGATTTGGAAGCTATACTTCTATTAATGCAGCCCAAAATAGCATTTGCCTTCTTTGCAGCCACATCGCATTGCTGGCTCATATTCAGTTTGTGATCTACCACAATTCCAAGATCCTTCTGTAGTATTGTTGAGCCAAGTGTCCCCCATTCTGTAACTCTGCATTTGGTTTCCTCTCCCTAGGTGCAGCACTTGGCATTTATCCCTATTAAATGTCATTTAGTTGTTTTGCTTGGCTTTAAATGGTTTTTAATATATGATAGAAGGTTTAACTCTGCTCCTTTTGATTTCAGGGCCTTGTTTTGATTTTTCTTGTTTGATGATGTTCTTGTTTTGTTTTGTTATGTAAACTTCTTTAAGGGGCCTAATTAGGGCCTAAACTGTATAAAATATACATTGAGCAGGGGGTTGGACTCGATGGCCTTGTAGGCCCCTTCCAACTCTACTTTTCTGTGATTCTATGATTCTATGAAATAGGCTAGTTTCTGGACGTAAGCTCTCTTCCATGAAAGCTGTTTCAGTTTCAGCACCTACTGTGTCCAGAGTGAGTGATGAGGCAGTGATGCTTAGCAGTTAGATTGAGAAGTGGGGGCGGAGACAAAATCTTCTGTTGTTTCGGGGGTTTCTGCGGTTGACTGACCCTCAGTGCCTCAGGCTCCTTTTAGTTGTGGCTTGTTTCTTTCCTCACCATTTTTGCCTCTGATCATGGGATTTGGGTAAGAGGCTGTGCATGTTATAGCTGCAAATACTTGAGCTGCTTGCAAGGTAGAATCTGGCATCAGGACCTCCTTTCTAAGAGCCTCAGAGATGTGGTGAGTTAACAGGGCTGCACAACTTTTGTCTGGCCTTGGTGACCAGCGATTATTTGTGGTAGGCTGGGCTGGGAGTTTACTTGGAAGCAGCAAAATCTCTGTCTCCACTTCCAATGTCTCCAGGGCACAGCACAAGCTGAGTGACTGACCCCCACCTGCGTTTTCTCATCTGGTGCAGTTTAGGAAGCTAGTGTAGCTCAGTCTCTCTGCCGCTGTGCCCCAAATCTGAATCTTGCCTCTGCCATGAATTCACTGGGTGCCCTTAGGCAAGGTGCTCACTCTCGGCTCTCTGTCTGCAGTATGGGCATGGGAACACTGACCTACCTTCCAGGGTTGTTATAAGGATTACCAGAAGATAATGTATGTGAAGCAACATCATATACTGAAAGCCTTGACCCTCATTTTTGGCAGAAAGGCAAGTTATAAATGTAAATACATAAAAGCGATATATTCTTGTTGCCACCAGCATTTCATTGAAATTGCTAATCTTAGAAGATATGGAAAGTGGATAGAGGGTCTCTGGCCTGGTTCACTCATAACAATATGCCAGAATTCTTCAGAACAAGCAAGCATCTGAGGTACACTGCCCAATTACTCCTACATGACTCATTCCACCAGCGGGAGCAGCTAACCTAACCAGGAAGTCACCAGCAAGCAAAAGGTTAGTGTTGCATCCAAGTAAGTCAGACTCTGAAGCCAGCATTTGGGAGCAACAAGCCAGGAATCCCGGTTCAGAACTGGGTGCAACGCTAACCTTTTGCTTGCTGGTGACTTCCTGGTTAGGTTAGCTGCTCCCGCTGGCAGGAGAAGTCAAGCAGGAGTGATTGGACAGCATAAACCAGCATGCTTACTTGTAATTGTTAGGTGTGAACCCGCCCTCTGTGTCTTTCACATCAAAGGATTCCAGAAGGAGGTTTAGGTACAGAAATTGCTTTCTGAGCATTCCTTTGCCGCATTTTCAAGATTTTCTCCATAGTCACAAGGGAAAATAATCCTGAAATATCTGGGTTTCTATCAGGAGCAGCTGGGCACGTTCCCCTTCCTTCTGGCACTTTCATATTTGAGGAGAGGTAATAGTTGCATCTATGGCTGCAGTTTGCACTGGGTATTGATAAATGTCTCCTTTTTTGTTCCATCCTCTCTCTGGGATAGCATAAGTGACCTTTCTGTTCACAAAGATGATTGCCTGCCATTGGCCGCTGCTGACCACACCCATCTAACAGTAAATGAGAACTGGGAAGATGAGCACATGGATAAAGGAGAAAGGGATTCTGGGATTCTGGAGAGGGACTCATCCTTGCCGGTTCCCAAGGACCAAGAGACCTCAGAAGAGCCTTTGTCCAATCTTCCTGTTGAGGCTGCCTCACTGCCTCCAGCCAGCCCCTCAAGTGAGGAGCTCTCTTTGCCTGACTTGGACACTGCTGTGGGAGAACAGAGACCCTCTCTCTCTGGGGAAAGTTTGCCAATGGCTGTGCCACTTCCACAGGCAGACACCTCCATGGACCAGACTAGTGCCGTCCTTTAACTGCTCCAGGGCTGAGCTGGGATCTTTGATCTTGCAGCATGGCAGGCGGCAGAATGGGTGCCCAGATTTGGAAGACACACCCTTGTCAGCATCTCCGAGTGGGGAAAGCCAAGACCAAGAAGGCGCCTCCCAAAAGCCCTCCCAGAACATTGCGGTACAGGTCAGGAGCCCATTTTGGAAGCGTCAGTACGGTTTCCCAGGGTTGGAGCTGGAGGCCGGGGGGAGGCTCCCTGTCTCATAGAGGCTTCTTCTCACCATGCACTGAAATGGGAGTCTGGCTTGGTGCAGGCAGAGTGTTTTGCAGTTTCCTAGTCCTTGCAGCAGCCGTGTAAGTCTGGGTTAAGGAGAAAGATGGTGAATTTGGTGGCTGAGCAGGCATTTGAACCAACGCTTAAGCCCAACTCTCTTTCTGCTGTCCCAGCTTTTCTCGTTAGATTTGCTTTGGTGATCAAGGAAAATGGAAGTCTGGGGCTTGAAGTTTGAGCCTGGGCCCTCATGACCAAGAGCCCCGCAAAGCAATATCACCAAAGGCTGCTGGGACCTCTGCAAAAGGAAAACTGCATCCACACAAAACATAGCACTTTCTGACAGGCAGAACTCTCATCTCCCTTTGCAGACCGACTTTAAGACGGCCGACCTGGAAGTGAATACTGATCAGGACATCGAAAAGAACCTGGTAAGCATTGGTGCCTTAACACGTCTGAGTAGCTGCTTCTATCCTCGAGGGGCAGAGGAAGCATGGGGAGAGGCCCTCGCCTGGGATGGGAAGGAAGTTTCCAGGCTAGAACCAGTGGGTGGAAATTGCAGGGAAGCAGATTTCGGCGTAACATTAGGAGAAACTTCCTGACAGGGGGAGTATTCTGCAGTGGAAGAGACTGCCTCGGGAGGTGGTGGGTTTTCCTTCGCAGGAGGTATTTAGGCACAGGATTAACCGCCATCCGTCTGGGATGCCGTAGCTGCACCCCGCAGTGCAGAGCCTGCATTGAGCAGGGGGTTGGACTAGATCATCTCCGCGGGCCCTTCCAGCTCTGTGATTCTCATTTCTGGAGGACAGGCCTCACTCCTTGACCCTTTCTTGCCTTCATAGCAGGCAAACAGACCCCAGCAGGGCTCCTGTGTCAGGAGAGCCCCGGTGGGGGGTGGGGTGGAACACAGCAACTGTAGCTGTGAGAGCTGACTCTCTCCTGGTGGTGGAATGAAGCAGAAAGAGACCCATCTTCCATATTGCCCCATGCTGGCGCACAGACCTATGGGCTAGAAGGGAAGAGGGACAGCCCCTCGTGGCCCCAACTTTTCCCCAGGCGACCAGCCTGCGGGCAGTTTGTCCTAGTACGTTATGGGCTACCGCCGCAAAGGCACCAACCCCAAAATGCATCAGCTGAAGTGCCCCCACTCCTCCTCACGCGGCAGAATGTCCTGGCTGTCTTGCTGGTGGCACAGATTTAACCAGAGGAAACATAGCCAGCCAGGGCAGAGGCATGATGCCACAGAGGGCAGTACGTGGATCCTCCTCAAGGGTCGGGGAGGGAGGGTGGCCCATGGGCAGCCCGTGTTCTCCTCTCCAGGAGCAGTTGGAGGCCATGAGTCCAAGCGCTTCCCCCATCCCACCCCCGGGTTGTAGAGCGGGAGAGCCTTCACCCTGGTGCTGTCAGGTGGATCGAAGCCACATCCGACCACTGTACGGACATTCGCTCCTCCAGGTAGTCATTCCAAAGACTGTCAGCTGCAGGAGCCATCACAGGGAGGTGTCATCCCCCGTCTCCCATAGGGATGGAGGGGCCCCTGCAGTTCTGGGAGCTGCCACCTGTGCTTCCTGCTGTTCTAGAGATCATCATGGCTATTTTCCCAGGCGTACCCTCAGTCCCCTTCTCTCCCCCCCCCCCCCCCCACGCAGCCCAGTCAGGGGGAGAGGCACCCTTCCTCTAGCAGAGCTAACTTGCCTCAAAATAATGCTCCAGCCAGACACACAGGAACGAGATCTTTTTCTCTGGAACCGTGATCCCTCCACTTCAGGTCATCAAAGGAGTAACTAGCCCAGATACGTGTGTGTGTGTGTGTGTGTGTGTGTGTGTGTGTGTGTGTGTGTGATGGGCGTGCCTCTTCTCTTGAGATACTGTAGAGCCCAGGAAGGCTAAGATGTCAGGGGAAGGTGATGAATTATCAGAATGAAAAAGCCAAGAAAAAGTGTCCCCAGGACAGGTTTTCCCGCATGATCGCTTTCCCAAGCTCTTAGCGAGGGCTCTGAGACCCTTCAGCACCCGTGCTCTGGGGTGGAGCATCCCACCACGGCCCCTGAGCCAGCCAAGCCTTCAGCAGCCGCCTTTGCATCCCCCTCAGCACCACCTTCTGCCATGCGGTTTCTTTTCCAGCCAACATCAGTGACATTATTCACAAGGATTGGGCCAAGCCCTCCGACCCAAATCACACCATCGCTCCTGGGACAAATTCTGCTGCCTTCCTGATCGTGTGGCGCACAACCTGACCCCTCACAAGATTGTTGCCCCACTTGCAGCCCTCGCATAAAAGCCTTTTCTACCCTTGGGCTTGGATGAGTTTCCAGTAGGACAGCATGACAGAAGGTCTGACTCTGCCCTATGCAGGGGATTTGGGGCCTCTGCGGTAGCCTCAGTTGCTGCTTGAGCAGCTTTTACCTGGCTCAAGGAAGTCTTAGAAAATAATTCACTGGACAAAGAACCGATGCTAGAGAGACCCTCGGTACGGTTTCCCTTTCCACAGCCTTCCTCATGGATGCCTAAGTAACCTCCAGTTTGATGCCAGATCCATGGCCTCCAGTGCAGTGACCAGGTGCAAGCTCTGCCTATGCAGTTGGGGGATAGATGCCAAGGCGAATCTAGCCAATGTTCGCTTCTCCAGAAGGCACCTCTTTAGAGATACCTTAGAGGTTCTCCTTATGGGTACCAAGGACAAGAAAGAAGTCGTGCCCAGTCTACACAAGGGTGATGAGAAAACCAATTCGAAGCAGCCTAGGCCCTTTTGTTCTTACAAAGCCCTCCTTGGATCGCAAGCCCAGATGGCGGCAGTGGTGGCAGCAGTTTAAGCCCAAGCCAACTTCCAGTCTCACTATAATAACAAAGTTAGCAACTCATTACTCTTTTCAACCCAAGGACCCATTGGAGGTTGGCTTCTGAGATTCATGGAAATTTGGAAGGGTTCCCCCATGGATCACTGGGTTCTGGACAGTGGGAAGGGGGTATGCCCTGGAATTGCGCAAAATCCCCAAGGACATGTTCTTTCCGGTGCCAATCTCCAGCAACTCTCCAAAACATTGGAGGATCTCACTAGGCATTTTAATACCTTCTGCAAATATATGCCATCAAGCTGATACCCTACCAGTTCAGAGGACAAGGGGTAAATTTGGTCTTTTTCACTGTTCTGGAGAAGAACGGGGATGCACATTCCATTTCCATCCTAGACCTGAAGCTAGTCAGTCAACACCTTCTAAAGTGCAAGTTCCGAATGGAGCTCTTGAGCTCAATACCAGCCTATCTTATTTGGGGTGGGTGGTAATTACCTAACTTCCACTGACCTTACAGAGGCCTACCTGCATATCTCAATCAGACCAGGGCATCACAGGTTCTTGCAGTTCAGCTATGGAGAAGACCATTTCCAATTCTGCAGTCTTCGGCCTCATCTACCCCCAAGATCTTTACAAAGATCGCAGTGGCCTTCCTCAAAACCAAAAGGACAAATGTTTACCCATACCTGGACGATCTCGAAGTTCACTCCTCCTCTTGCTCCCAATGCTGTCAGTACGCGTCCCAGACAATATACATGCCACAAGAGCAGAGGTTTGTCATCAACAGAAGGAAGGGCATCCTGATTCCATCACAGGCTCTGCTGAGCCTGGAAGTGATCCTCGGCACAGCAGTGGTTGGTCTTGTTGTCTCTGGATCACCAAACCTCCATAAGTGCCATAGCAGCTTGACTAGGGTTGAAACCCAGGCCACGACTAGAGCCCCTCGGCAGATTGCTAGGAAAGTTGATTCCATTCCTTGGGCAAGTCTTCATTCCAGGCTGCTCCAGATATTCCTGCTGGAATTTTAATGACAAATCGCTAATAACTTCAGTCCAGAGATCTCGATCCCACTCAAAGTACAGAGGTTGTTCACATGGTGGGCTTCACTGACTCACTTGAGAAGTGGGGGTCCTGTTCAGGGACCCAGCTGTATAACCCTGGCAATGGATTGCAATTGCACTCATGCCCTATTTATGGGTTTCCCACAGGCAGCAGGTTGGCCACTGTGTGAACAGAATGCTGAACTAGGTAGACCCTTGATTCTTGTAGTTGGTGAGCAACTTCAGGAGGTCTAGGGGCCCCCACCCCGTGCGGGTGCCTAAAATTGGAGTGGAGAGAATGATACGCAAACAGAATGGCATCTGGAACTGCTACGGAGCACCAAAAGGGTAAAAACTAGCTTGTTTGCAAGAAAATTTTGACCCTTTGGGGGCTCCATAGACACTCCTGATGCCATTTTGTTTGGGGGGGGGGATTTTTGCATTTGCCCACCCCTGGGATATAGTCTGCAGAAGAGTCTCCAGAACGTATTCACATTCTTCAGGGACTCAGAGCCATCAGATTGGATCAACTTTATTTCTCCCACTACTTCCAGGAACACCTTGTGCAGATTGACATGGGCAACATGACAACAAAGGCCTACGTCAACAGGTAGGGGAGCACATGCTTGAAATCCCCCTTGAAGAATGCAGTGTCTCTGTTCTCCTGCCCAGAGAGGCATCTTCAGCCCATCAAGGAGGAGCACCTGAAAAAGGGACCCTCATTGTCCAAACAGGTTGGCACCGCCACAAGCGCTGAGATCCATCAGAGCTGTCACTAGTTCACACATGTTCAGAAGACTAGTCCTCAGATTTGGAAAACCTGTCATGGACCTCTGTGTCATCATCAAACAACCATCTCCCATGGTTCACTGCAAGGTTTTAAGGAGGTGGGCGAAGGACAGAAATCATGGACACCTAGTCATCAGACTGGCCCAGAAGACTGATGTATTCCTTCCTCTACTCCTCATCCTCAAGTGATCAAGAAGGTTCGAGAGCAAGCACAAATGATACAAATAGTACCAAAATGGCCCATGTGGCCATGGAACTTATCCTCAAAAGATTCCAGGTTTCAACCCATCAGAAGAGGTCTGCTGCATCACCGCGCCATTCTCCACAAGAGCCAGGATGGCTGACATTTATTACATGAAGTTTGAGTGGAGTATCCTGACTCATCAAGGCTACTTGTCAAGAGTGATAGACCCAGAAATTGCCCACCCCTGCTCTAGATGCTCCTCCATCAATAAAACTGATGAGCTCACCTGGAGGGTGCCCCGTCTTGCTCTCAATCTGACAAGGATCCACTTTTGGCAGATACCGTACAGGGGACACCTTGAGGTTTCTTCGGGAAGCCTCACTAATGGTCTTTGAAGGCGGGTCTTGGCACTGATGGGTGTACTGAGTGATCCGAGACGGCAGGCAGCCACCCACATGCCAGGAGGTCCCTTGGGACCTCCTGCCTTTATCAGTTCCTCGGTAGTTCATTGACTGTCCACCTGGAGATCTTGACCAGTCCTCTGGTACTCTTTAGAATTAGGCAACTTGGTGCTCTCCAGATGTTTTGGATTGCAGCTCCCATCAACCCTGCCCATTGGCCATGCTAGGGGGAGGTTATAGGAGTTGCAGGTCCAAAACACCTGGAGGGCACCAGGTTGCCTGCCCACGCAGAGTTAGAAGGCTCCCCACAGGATGAAACCATGCTGGCTGCATGGTGCGCTGTTCGTTTCCTTCAAGGAGCTGGTCCTGGATCAGAAGGTTTCTACAGTCCCCCTTGCTCGTAGGCCTGGAGAGTGCATTGCCCTGGCCTGGACCTCTGGTAGCCTTCCAGTTCCTGAGGGAATTATGGCCCACTCAGTTATGATAGCTGCCACCTCATTTTTCTGGGAAAGGTCTGTGATGGAGGAGATATCCAGGGCGGCCCCACGGTCCTCAGGGCATACCTTCACCAACTGCTATCCAGGTTACACCTTTGCCTCAGCCAAAAGGGCCTTTGGAAGGTGTGTCTCTGACAGTCTTGGGGACTTATTATACCCCTTAGGAGGAAATATGCCTCAGATAAACTCGGTTGCACAGGGAGAAAAGAACGCTCCCTCCTCTTGAGCTTGGTCAGATATCACTTCCTGCGCTCCAAATCAAGAAACAAAGTTGATTAAAGCATCAGGTAACAGATGAGAACGAGAGCAAAAGAGGCACAAAACAAAACACAAACTTGCTAACCTATGGTAACTCAGTACAGTACAATCTATCCCCCTGAAGCACCACCGCCACGTAGAACTCTCACCCGACAGCTGGCATTTATTTGGAGAGAGAGCCTGGATCCCAAAACATCTCCCTTGCAACGGTTGCACTGCTCCATGTATTCGCCCTGGCCAAGAGACGAGCAGGGTAACGACCAGTTAGCTCTCCCCGACAGGTGCAGAGCACAAAAGCGTGGGATGCTGATTGCCCTCCGTTAGCTTAGCCTGGAAGGAGGCTCTCCTTATGGCCTTGACTGGCTCAGCCAGATAAAATACCTCCAGGGGCCAGTACATCCCTACTCTGCCCCCCAAATACCCACAACTAAAGAGAAATAGATGCCAACAAACAGCTCGGCGTCACAGTGTCCTGCAAAGGGTTTTGCGCCCCTAGAGAGTGTGGACCAACCTGGAGAATCGTTGGCCGTGGGGTTCCTGCCCTGGGATGCTCTGTTCGCTGGGATCCCCACACTAGCCATCCTCCCCTTGAGGAGAGAAATGGAAATTCTGTACCTACTGGTGAATTTCTTCTTGAAGGAATGAAGGGTGCTTGGCCTGGTTATTACTTGAATGGGAGACCCCTCCTCTAGGTTCCTGCATTGAGCAGCAGGTTGGACTTGATGGCCTTGTAGGCCCCTTCCAACTCTATGATCCTATGACCCTCTCGGCTACAGCTTCGAGTTCTCCCTGCGGCCTCGGCTCAATTAGGAGCCACTCTCCCTCGTCTGAGAGGGTGACGCTTTGGGGAGAAGCCAGGTGGGGAGGCCTAGCAGGCTGCGCTCAGCCCGTGGGCCAGAGGGTCCCCTTCTTTGCTCTCAGGGATGGTTCACGTGCTTCTCCGTAGTGCAGAAGAAAGCATTTTGCGCCAGCTGTGCTGTCTCTTGCTGTCTTTCATTGAAGGTTGGTGTTTCATTTTATTTTGCCTGCACGGGTTAGTTTTTGTTCCAGTTTCCAGTTTGACCTTCAACATCTATCTTGGGCAGAATTTCCTTAATCAGTGCCATGGAGTTGATGTATGGACTCCTGTGTGGAACATGGCAGCTCCCAGCCTCTAATTGGGAACCTGGAGTCTCGTGGAGGTTCTACTGAACTCAAAGGGACCTGAGAATAAATGATTTGAAGCCAAGTGGAAGCCTACGAAAGTGAAGCTTCTCTTCAGAATGCCCCGAGAGAGCTGGAGAACCAGAGATTGGGCCCCGCTCTTCCACCTCTGGCTCTCACTGGTGTCCTTGCAGCCACGGGTGCCTCTGCAGGTGGCAGTTGCTGCTGCATGTTAGCTACTTGGTTTGGATTTAGGGGAAATGTGAAGTGCTGGCCAATCTAGAGGCCCGAGTGATAGCTGCAGCAGCACCAGTAAGTGCCCCCAAACCCCAGGAACTCCCTGTTCGTGTGCAGCTGTTTGGGGATCCTGATTGGCCCCAGAGGTGAAATGGTATCCATCCCCATATTGTGTTCGATGCCTGGGCTGCCTGCCTTACTCAGTTCCAGCAAGAGCCCTGGCCCTCTATCCAGTCCCAAGGGCTGGGTTCAGACAGCCCCAGTTCTGGGCTTGGGCAGTTTGGAGGCCTAGAGATGCGTGACTTGTTTGCTCTCGACCGTTTCCATGAGCCGATGCCCAGTTGAGGTGTGTGTGACCTGCTTCGTTTGCCCTGACAATGTGGAAGTTGGTCTGGCAGTGCAGTCACCAGGCCCAAAATGGAAATTTTGCTGGTCTAGAAAGGGACAAACGTTCCCTTTTTCCCTTTCAGAGTTATATTTTCATTATCTGACTCTGACTGGGGGAGGGGGAAGGACACGTTACTGAAAAGAGTGGAGTTGCCTCTGAGATGGAGGAAGAGGGATCTCTTTTTACCTTTCTCTTTGGACCCTGGCAGGATAAGATGATGTCTGAGAGAGCTTTGCTGAAGGAGCGTTATCAGGAAGTGCTGGACAAGCAGAGGCAGGTGGAGAATCAGCTCCAGGTGCAGCTGAAGCATCTGCAGCAGCGAAGGGAGGAAGAGATGAAGAATCACCAGGTACAGAGCAATTCCTCCCTTGACTCTTATTTCCACAGCAGCCAAGTCCAGCCCCTGCCTGCCTCAGGCTGCAGGGCAGAATGGGGTGCAGGGAGCTGCGTTGTACTGGCCCATCTGGTCCAGTATTGCCTGCTGCTCTGACTGGCAGCCGTGGCTCTCCAGGATCTCAGGGGAGAGAGATGTTTCCTGGTCTTGCTACTAGACCTCTTGGCCATCTCTCTCTTCTTTTCCCTTATGCTCAGGGTGTTGTAACATGCTCAGCTGTTGGTCATGTGAGAGAAGCAGCCAAGGGGCTGAATGTTTGGTGGTGTGCTGCTGGTGACTAAGGCCAAGCCAACAGGAGTCCTGTTGACTTCAGGGAGAGCAGAGAGGCATTGTTCAGGCCGCCTGTTCACCATGGCGACCAGGTTACAGAAGAGGGAGGGTGCTGCATAGAGCATTGCTATGAATCTGACACTGAGATTTTTCTGGTCTGAACCTCTCTCGTATCAGGGACTGCACACTGCAGCATTCCTGAAGGAAATTCTGCCGGCTGATCTGCATTTACTCCCATCTTTCAGTGACTGTATCCTGCGCATGCACAGCTGGCTGTCTTTAGAAGGGCTGGACCTCAGCAGTGGGGCACCTGCTTGCATGCAGAAGGCCCCAGGTTCAGTCCCAGCATCTCCAGGTAGTGCTGGGAAAAGGCTTCTGCTTGGGATCCTGGAGAGCCATTGCTAGAGACAGGATGGAGCCAGGGCTCTCCAACCTTGGGTCCCCAGATGTTGCTGGACTGCAGCTCCCAGAATCCCTTGATGAACCAAAGGACTGACTTGTTATACAGCAGTGAGCATCCTGCATGCCTAGATTTGTAAAGGCAGGTTTGTGACATTCTAACTGGGGCGGTGTGCTGTGATCCGAGGGGCCACCAGTTTAAGTTCCATCTGAGCGATGAGCTTGCTCCGTGGCCTTTGACAAGCCGATGACCTGGCCTGCACGTAATGGCAAGCCACTGTGGCTGAATTTCCCCGTGGGGCTTGCTGTTTTGCATTTCAGAAATTCAAGCTGCTGGGAGTGGTGGGGAAATGCCACCACTTGTCGTTACATGTGACCGCAGCCACGGTGGGTGGTTTGGGTGGTTAACAAGCCACCTCGAAACCATGGCCTGTTTTTGGGCTGCGGGTGGCTTGTTAACTACCCCAACAACCCACCCTGCCCAGGTTTGCACGTAACAAGCTGCGGCATGCCCCCACCATGGTTAGAATGATCAAAATGGTGGCTGGCGCTACAACGAGAAGGCCCACGGGGAAATCACCCACGGTGGCTTCTCGTTATGTGTGAGCCGGCCACTGTCTCTCTTCTTCAGTCTCATCGGCAGTATGAGGATGATAATACAGGTCTGCCTTACAGGGGTATTGTAAGGATTACTGTGAACATAAAATACTTTTTGGAACTCGAAGTAGGTTTATGGCTCTTTTTCTGAACTGGATTGCTGCTGCTGTAATCTCATGTGTGTGTGTTTTATTTTGAATGGTTTCAATACTGTATATATATATATTTAAAAATCTGAATTTGTTAGCTGCCCTGGTAACACAAAATGGATGTTGAAGGTGCAGGATATTGATACAAAAAATGTGTATGTGAAGTACCTTTAACTTGGAAAGCACCAGATAAAAGCAAAGTATTTACTTCTGCTGCTGCTGCTTCTCCTGCTCTAGGAGATCCTGAAGGCTATTCAAGATGTGACTGTTAAACGGGAAGAGACCAAGAAGAAGATGGAAAAGGAGAAAAAGGAATTTTTGCAAAAGGAGCAGGACCTAAAGGCAGAAATCGAGAAGCTCTGTGAGAAAGGCAGGAGGTATTTCTGAGAGTGCAAAAGACGGCAACCTCCAGCCCTCTACGGAGGCTGGTTCAGAGCTGAGGGAAAACCAGCACCATGCCGGGGGGTGGGCTGGAGGTGGATCGAGTCTCTGCTTTTGCTCAGCGGTCTTGGCTGGCCCAAATGTCCCCTGCAGCCCTTCTGGCATTCAGTCACGATGCCCAGAAGGTCCGGTGAGGCCTGCTGTCCTCCATAGTGGGAACACAGTTGGGTATCGCCCCCCTGGCAGGATTCAAGGGCTGCTTGTTAACAAGTCGGCAGGGTTTGGCCTGTTGGTCTGGACGATTCCTGGCGGGGTGGGTCCATCTGCTGAGGAGCGGCGCTCGGCCTCTGTAGGCGTCGATGCGTCTGCTCTCCCTGACCACGGACATGGCCTGTCCCTTCTCTTTCTGTGCAGGCTGCTGAAAGAGCAAGAGGAGAAAGAGAGCAAGATTGCTTCCCTCATTGCTGAGCAGTCCGAGGAGAAGTAGGCTTCTTTTGTTTCTACCCGGTCATTGCTGTGTAATGTCATCCTCCTTGTCCCTTCCTCCTTTCCCTCACTAGGAAGCTGCAGCAGTTCACATGAGATTTCCTCCTCCCGCTTGTGGCCAGGGGTGGGTGAGGTTGGCCACTCTTAACATAATTTAGATCAAACTGTTGCACTCCCATCTAAATGTTAGACACCCACACCCACGCCCGGAAGAACCTGCCACCCACAGCTCTACCTTGCCGTTCTTCACACGGGCGGCAGTTACCTCCCCCAGACACGGGCGGCAAGGGTTGGCAATCCCACCCTCTACTCACGCTTGCTGTGGCTCAAGGCTGATGTGAGGGTTGGCTAATCTGCACTGTCAGCCCGGGGGGGTGGGGTGCCCCCGAGACTGCCCCGTCATCCGCCGGATCAAAGGCTCAGCGACGAGGGTTGCGCTTTGTGGGGTGCTCATGTCGTGGAACCCTTCTAGGAGAGTCTGGAACTGCTGCTCCCTGGCCTCTGAACCAGAACCTCTGGTTTGCTCCACAGGGAGGTGTGGGAGATGGAGCTGGACAAGTTGAAGAATCAGCACAATGAGATCAACAGGTCAATCTTGGAGGAGACGGAGCGGGCTTGGAAAGCAGAGGTGGGTCTGCAGCCGTGCTTGATGTGGGCCATCCTCTGGCTGCCTAGAAAGAGTGGGGGCGCAGTGTCCCATATGAGCCCCAAGGCGGGGCGAGGAGAGGAGCCCCCCCCCAGCCTTGCTGTGAATGCATGTCTTGAGGTCAGTGCGCCATTGCTGCTGGGTGCCTGAGGGGAGTCCTGGGAGGACTCCCAAAGGGCTGCGAGCATGCTTCTCCTCCCTGAGAAAGTGAGCAGGCGCGGACTCTTGTCTTTTCCAGATCCTGTCTCTGGAGAGCCGGAAGGAACTGCTGGTGCTGAAGCTTGAGGAGGCCGAAAAAGAAGCTGAGCTGCACCTCACCTACCTCAAGTGAGTGTGCGGCCTGGACTCTGTTGGGGCAAAGAAGCCACACAGTGTGGGGTCATGGGCAGGTCGGGTGGGGTGGCCCCCAGCCCACCTCCAGAAACCAGGACGGCTGTGCTTCCCGCTCGGCCTGCACCCTCCACTGTTCTCCCGCCTTCTTGCTGGCAGGACCCAAGAGAGCGGCGGGTCCTAGTCCTCCTTTGCTGCTCGCCTGTTTGAACAATGACGGGGCTCCCCGGGTTCCAGTAGGGTCACTTAACTTGGGGACAGCATTTCGTCGCGCAAGTGGTGGCCCATAACATAGCCAGTGGTGGTGCTCCAGGAGATGGCGCGCCTGGTCTTCCGCTCCTCCGAAGCTGGCTTTTTAGGAACCTCTTTGATGACTTTGCCGTGGCCCCAGTGCTGGGAGGACTGAATGTGGGCAGTTCCCCATGATCCTTGCACTTGGAGTAGGAGCCGAGTTGTGCATTTCCTGCCGCACCACAAGTGATTACCTGCCCTGTGACATCACACATGCCCATCTGTGACTGAATGTGTGCAGCGCCTTGCACAGAATCTCTGGTTAGAAGAGCCTTCCTTGGCTTAGATGCTCGGGGGAGGGGCAGGGAAGAAGGCCCGTGTGGTTTTTCTTCGCTCAGCTGGATCTCTCTCTTGCGTGCTCTCGGCAAGAGCGTGGCTGATACTGTTTTGCCTCCCCTGCTGTTGTGTCTGGGCAGGTCAGCGCCCCCCACGTTGGAGACCATCCGGCCTAAGCAGGAGTGGGAGACGAGGCTGAACAGAATACGGATGACCAAGGAGAGTGTCCGAGTAAGTCCCAAACATTCCCCCCCCTCCCCACAACAGGCAGGACGGTGTGCGGTGTGCCAGTGCTCTGTGCCACACCCCAGGCAGAAAATAGCCCCCTTCCCCTGGGATCATTGGAGAAGGGACATGTGTATTCGGTGGGGATAGCCACAAATTGAGGGAAAGGCTTTTCATTCGCATGAGTGATTGGCCCCACAGGTCACATCGGGGCAGTGGGGGTGGGCTCGTATCTGTCTTTGGGTTCAGGATGGACGAACTTTTCCGGCACAATCTCCCTTATGGGGAAAGATGTGTGTTTTTTGACCTGTAAAAGGATGTGCATGTCCCATCCTGGGTATTATTATTATTATTATTATTATTATTATATTTATTAATCGCCCATCTGGCCGGTCACCCGGCCACCCTGGGCGATGTACAATTAAAATACAGTAAAAACACAATAAAATATAATGATTAAAACAATAAAACAATTCTTATTAAAAACCTAACCCACCCCATATTCCCGCCTGAACAGCCATGTTTTTAATGTACGGCGGAAGCTCATCACGGAGGGGGCATGGCGAAGGTCACTAGGGAGGGAGTTCCATAATGTGGGGGCCACCACAGAGAAGGCCCTCTTCCTAGTCCCCACCAGCCTGGCTGCTCTGGCTGATGGGATAAGGAGAAGGCCGTCCGTGGCAGACCTTGTTGAGCGGCCCACTTGATGTTGCTGGAGGCGCTCCTTGAGATAAGCTGGGCCGGAGCCGTGTAGGGTTTTAAAGGTCAAAACCAACACCTTGAATTCGGCTCGGCAAGCAACTGGTAGCCAGTGCAACTCATTAAGCACTGGCGTGATGTGATCACGCCGGCGGCTGCCCTTAATCAGGCGAGCCGCCGCGTTCTGTACCAGCTGAAGCTTCCGGACCGTCTTCAAGGGTAACCCCACGTAGAGCGCATTACAGTAGTCTAGGCGAGAGGAGACCAAGGCATGAACCACTGATGGGAGCAGGTGATTAGGAAGGTAGGGGCGCAGCTGCCGTATCAGATGGAGTTGATACAGCGCTGCCCGGCTCACAGCTGCCACCTGAGCCTCCATGGACAGCTGGGAGTCTAGAATGACCCCCAAGCTGCGGACCTGGTCCTTCAGGGGTAGATGTACCCCATCCAGCACCAGGTCAACATCCCCTAACCTTCCCTTGTCCCCCACCAGAAGTACCTCGGTCTTGTCGGGGTTCAGTTTCAGCATGTTCCTTCCCATCCAGCCAGCCACTGACTCCAGGCACTTGGACAGGGTCTCAACGGCCAACCTCGGTGAGGACTTAAAACAGAGGTAGAGCTGCGTGTCATCTGGGTATGCGAATTGGCAGGCTGACTAGCTAAGGCTATGCTTGTGGCCTTCTCCTGGGCTGCCCTGCCTGGTCACAGAGGGGAGACTTCTGTAGATTCTGGTACTTGGCGAACACACACACCCCACCGCCGCCCCCCCCCCTTTATATATGTGTGTTTTGTCTCCCAGGACCAGTTCAACGACCACATCCAGCTGGTACGGAACGGGGCCAAGTTGAGCAGCCTCCCACAGATCCCCACGCCCCCCCTGCCACCGCCACCGCTGGAGGTGAGCCTTGGCCTGCCCCTGTGAGGCCGGGAGGGAGGCAGGCAGGCAGGCAGGCATGTGCTGCAAGAAGGGGGCAATCTCCTGTAAACTCAGAAGGGCTGACTTTGTGAGCCGCTCTTGATTCTGAACGGCCAGCTGCAGCCTCCCGAATTGTCCTGGGGAACCCCTGTGACTCTGGGATGGAAGCCCTGCAGCAGGGGAGGTGGCCAGTGGCGCTCTCAGTGCAGCTGGGGCACTGCCCTCTGAGTGGCCTGCGGGATAAATGCCATTCCCTTCTCTCTCTCTCTCTCTCTCTCTCTCTCTCTCTCAGACAGACTTCCTGCTGCCGGCGTTCCAGCCCAGCTCTGCCTCCCTCACCCCTCGGCTGCCCTTCCCCATTGGGACAGTCCCCATGCCTATGGTCATGCCCAGCGCGGACCCCCGGGTGCTCTCGTTCCCCCTCCTTAACCCTTCCCTCTCCAGGCCCAACCAGCCCTCGCCCCCTTTGCCCGCCGCTTCTCAAGGCAGGAGCAGCCCCGCCTCTCTGGTTGGGCCCCCGCGTGACCCCCGCGGCTTCGCTCCCTCCACCACCAGGCCTGGGTGGGGTCAAAGCGGCTCCAGAATTCCACCGACCGCCACCAGTGGACAAGCTGGAGAAGATCCTGGAGAAACTCATGACACGATTTCCCCAGTGTAATAAGTGAGTAGTGAGCCCTTCCTTGGCTGTCAGGTGTGTGGGGAAGCAGGAGTTGCTGGGGGTCCCTGCCCCAGACTAAGTGCCCGGGGAGCATGTCTGTGAAATGCAGAGGGTGCCTTCATTGTCTGTGGGGAGAAGAGGCAGCCTGGAAGGGTGCCGAGGACTGGGCTGAGAGCGAGTCTTGGGGTGGGGGGGTGACCAGCTGACCACTTCTCCCCCTCCTGCCTAAGCTGCACTGCAGCATGAAGCTAGGAGTGCTGGATTTGCCCCAGAAAAGCCTGCTGTCCTTTCCCCTGGAACAATTCTGGGGCTTAGAGAAACAGAACTGAACCTGGCCCCAGGAAGGGGGGCGCAGCGGCAGATCCCAGCGGGCGCTCTGTTGTGCTCCACAGCACTGTTGTCCTGGGCAGCTTCTTGCACATGCTGTTGTGCGGGGCTGGGGAGGAGCCACAGCTGACGCTCGGCCAGGCTCTTCTGCCCCGAGGGGCACTGCAGGCCGTGGGAGGCCTCGTGTCTTGTTCAACGTATGTGAAAGGTGGGTGGGTGGGTGTCAGTCTGGATTGCTGCTCCCTCGCAGGCCGGACCTTCTCCCCAAGATATGCCTTCCCTTTGGGGGCTCTAGCTGGCCAGCGTCCCCGTCCTTGTGTCCCTCTCTCCTGATTCTGTGAGGGAGCCTAACGGCTGACCTCCGGCATTCTCTGCTCACCTCTTCAGGGCCCAGCTGACCAACATCCTGCAGCAGATCAAAACAGCACGAAGGACCTTGGCAGGGCTCACCATGGAAGAGCTGAACCAGCTGGTGGCGACCAGGCTGGCAGAGCAGCAGGACCGGGTGGCTGCCGTGGCCGCCGCTGGCACGCAGGTAGGCCAGGGACCCTTGTGGGGGCCAAGCGCCCGGCTCAGGCCTGCTGGGCCCTGGGCACAAGCCTCGCAACCGCTCGGGCAGGGACAACAGGCCACTGGCTCGGGCCCAGCAGTGTGTTGGGTCTTGGGCCAGGGGGGCGCTGACCGGCCCACCCCTTGCTTTTTCTCCTGCAGCCTCATGGACGGATCTGTTCTCCCATGTTCCCCGCTCCTCTGCCTCAGATCAGCAGCCCCATGTTCTTACCACCTGCCCAGGTCTCCTACACCGGGACTGCACCACAGGTGAGACACGCACCTCCCCCGCTCTTCTGAACTGGGCCTGGCAGCCAGGAGAGCCACCCAGTCGGAGGGAGGAGCTGCTGCTATGTCCTCACGTCCCCCGCTGGCCCTGGCTACTCCGCTCTCTGTTCCTGCCAGGCTCCCGCTGCCTGCAAACTGTGTCTGATGTGCCAGAAGCTGGTCCAGCCCAATGAGCTTCACCCTATGGCCTGTTCCCATGTTCTGCACAAGGAGGTGAGTCAGTGCTCCAGAACGGCCCCTTATCGCATGCAGCACACAATCCCAGAGCTAGACAGCATTGGGGGGCTGGGCTTGCCTTGCCCAAGGAGCTTCCTGCCCTGGGGCTGCAGTCTGATAGCATTCACTTTGCATAGATGCGTTCCTGGCTTGGATCCTTGGCAGCAGCAGGAGAAAGTTGCTGCCGTTCAAGAGGTGCCAATCCTGGGCTAGGCGGGCCAAGGTCCGACCCACTGGAAGGCACTTCCTAGGTCAGTGTTCTCCAACCTTGGGTCCCCAGATGTCTTTGGCCTACAACTCCCAGCATGCCCCAGCCAGCTAAGCTGGCTGGGGCATGCTGGGAGTTGTAGGCCAAAGACATCTGGGGACCCAAGGTTGGAGAACACTGTCCTAGGTCATGGCAGCAATCCAAGAATGATAATCCCTGGGGTGGGGGTGGGTGGGTTTCCTTCCCCCTTGAGGCTGGCTGAGAACACCGCATTGGTTGCTGTGCCTCCCCCAGCCACCCAGGAAGCGCTGTAGCCATCCTTCCAGCCAGGGGGACCCCGTGCCGCTTCACCCTCAGCACCCCAACTTGCACGGAGGGGGGAGGCTGATGGCAGACTTTGTCCTCTTCCAGTGCATCAAGTTCTGGGCTCAGACCAACACGGACGATGCCTGCCCCTTCTGTCCCAGCCTGAAATGACCAGCAGGGCAAAGACGACGGCAGCGGTACTCCCGAGGGAGGGAGGAGAACTCGGACAAAATTGGAGGCATCCCAGAATTTCTACAGCTCTATATTTATATGGCCATGTATACACATGTACATTTTTATTCTATAGGGAATGTGTGTATAGAAAGTCTGTATACATACCAGTTCATAATAAAGTGTGTATATTATGCAGACCTCTTGCTCGCTGCTGATCTTTCACCGCCGAGGTCTCCCACACCCTGTTGGTGCTGTGCAGGTGCTTTGCTCTGGAATGTCTGGCTGGTGGAGGGGGCTCAGCTCCCCAAATTTTGGCTTTCTCCCCCTCCCTTCCAAAAATGCTGTGCCTGTGTGGGCACCTTTCTACTCTGCTGCACCACAAATAACCGCGCTCGGAGCAAGAAAGGCATTTCTCTCTTTAATGCAATAATGTACCATAGTAACATTCATGACTCTGACACAGACATGGCTGGGGGTGGGGGGGGGTTTACAGTGCTGGGCTCTCTACAGGTGCCTGCCTGAGACGCCTCTCGTTCCGCAGTCCCCTTCCTAGCACTACCCGTGAGATCGTGGCGGTCCTTTGGGGGCAAACTGCTAGGACAGGAGTGAGGCCTGCCTGGCCTGGCCCGCTCCTAGATTCAGCAGCATCTGTGGGCTGACCGCCCGTCACCCGCAGCTCCACTTGGCAGTGCTTCCACCTCCCCTCGCTCCCAGCTCTGAAGTCCCTGTAGAAGCCGATTAAGGCAGTGGTTGCTAGGAAATCGCCAGCAGCCGGGGTGGGGCGGCTGCTACAGTCTCGTGCCATTCGTGGAAAGGAGGGGTTGTCCTGAGCCCCCTCACGTGGCTGCATCCAAAACCATACCAGAGGTGGTCAGCCCCTTCCACGGAGCCTGCTTTGCAGTTGCTCTGCTGCAAGTAATTTACATCACGTGTCTTCAATTTGTTGGTCGGGTCACAACAGCAGCACTCCCACCCTATGAGTGCGTGCTGGGAAATTTTGAAGTCAATCCGAAATGCCTGTCTGGGCTAAAGATGGGTCCTGGGTCTGAGAAAGGTTGAAGATGATGGTTTTAAAGCAGTGTTCTCCAAGCTTGGAGAACACTGCTTTAAAGCAAGGGTCCAGGAAGGTGGCATTTCTCAAACCTTTTGAACTGGGAGCCCCTTCTAAACTTGCTCTAACATCTGTGACCCCTCCCGCTCCCTGCCTACTGCTTTGACAAGCAAACACCAATCCATGGCCACCATGGTGGGCGTGAGGAGCTGCAACCTGTGCCATTACTCTGCCCCCCCCCAGTCCCTTAGAAGAGGGCTGCCACTGGGACTAAGCCGCTAATGTCATTTCCGAATCCAGCAAATCGGGGGGGGGGGGGAGCGGGGCTACACTGCCACTGGCCTGGACATGCTGGAAAGCCTCCTGCTCTATGTAGCTCCTTAAAATGGGGCCCTACGCTAGAGGAGACAAGAACTGGGCTTGCCGGTGCGAGGCAAGGGCTGTGTGAGACTATCATCTATTTGAAAAGGACAATTTTACAAACAGCTTGAGCTGTGCTGATAGCTAACATAGCTTCACTCCCACTAAACAGCCCATCATGGTCACCGGGAATGGGAGGGAGGGAGGGAGGGAGGAAGAACATCGTCAGCACCATGTCAAACTTAGTACAGCCCATAAAGTGCATCTCCACCCTCCCTCCCCCCCGGGTGGCTCAAAAAGTCCACCTCCCATGAAGCCCAAGCGAACAAGTGCTTAAAAGCAACCAGACATTTACAAAAAAATAAAGCAAGCTTGGTCCAGCTCTCTTCCCTCCACTTGCATTTGAGGCAAATTGGAGGGGATTTGAGAGCCAACATTACAAATATGTACAGAATATTGTACAAGCGGAAAGCATCTGGTATTCCAGCACACAGAACGCAGCTGCCTCCAGCCACACTGCAATGCCCCTGGTACTATGCAAATGGCTTTTTAAATTAATTAAAATCATGGGGGTTGGGGAGACAGGAGGTCAGAAGCCACTGTGGCTTCCGAGCTGGGATGCAAGCGAGCGGCCGCCGGCAGGGAGCTCTCTCCGAAGAAGCAGGGCCAGAGGAGAAGCCGGCTGCCTCGCCTGTCTATGGCTCTGGTAGGTGGACCACGGTGGGCCTCCAAGTGCTCCCGGGTGCCCATCTCCCCTGTGGCCGGGGCCAAGTTCCTGCTGGCTGCCTCGGGATGGATGGAGGCAGGCAACCGTCCACTGCACTGATCCTATGAGGAGGTGAGTAAGCCCCCCACCGCTGAGGCCAAAGCATCTCCAGGTAGAGCTGGGAAAGACCCTCCAGATCCTGTAAGTAAGAGCAGACCCCTGATCTAACTCCAGAGAAAGCAGCATCCCCTGGTCAATGGTGCTCCAATGTTGTCGATTATGATAGGGTGGCTGTGGGGCCAGGATGGCCCCCAGTGGCAGAGCTTGGAGGGCTGCCTGCAGATGCTCAGTGGGCCTCGCCGCAGGCTCCAGCGGGACAGGGCCCCAACACCCTCTGCAGCGACAGTCGGCCCAAACTCCACGGCCTGCAGCTGGGAGGGGAGGGGGCTCGATCGGGTTCAGTTGGGGCTGGTCAGGGGACCCTATTTCCCCGCAGAAGAGGCTCGAAACCCCAGGCAAGTGGGGCAGCCCTGTGCACGGCCCCTTCCGGAGTGCTACTAGGGCCGCCCCGCCCTGCCCGTGGCACGTAGCTCTGTCCCAGCAGGCATCTCCCAAGCCACAGAGACTTAGAAGGGAGGAGAAGCCAAGAGGAGAGCCCTGGAACTTGGTCCCAAAGCACGGGGTTGGGTACGTACCAAGGGCTGCTGCACATTCCTTTCGGGAGGGGTGTTCCTGGCCAAGAGGACGGCAACGGGTCGGACGCCACTTGTGGCTGATGTTCGCATGAATGCACCCATGCAGGGAGCTGCAGCCGCCACTTCCTCATACACACACTTACCATGGAGGGATTCATTTTACAGCCTTCCCCTTAGGAACTTTTGTTAAAAACACAGACCCGCCCTGCAAATGCTGCCAGTGGAGCAAGTTCTCCAAGACCGGGAGCTCCTGGGAGGCTCTAGAGAAGCCGGGCACTGCAATCCCAGAGTCCAGCTCATGGGGGGGGGGGATCTTACCAGAGTTTGGGGGGAGGGGATGCTACCCCAGACAGAGGCTCCTTGAGCCAGGGTCAGGTTGGGCTGCTCCTTGGAGAGAAAGGCCCCGTCCCCTCTGAGGGAGGATACAGGGACCAAACTAGGAAAGGTAGTTCGAGGACAGCCAGAGTCACAGGGTCCTGAGGAGAGGAGAAGCAGCTGTTCCTCCTCGTCACTGGCTACAAAACGTTTTAGAATCCGGGAAATGAAGGGACCTTGCAGGCCACCCCCAGACGGCAGCAGGAATCCCGCCTCAGTCAGACCTCATTAATTCATTGGGTCCCTTGTCTCAAGATGGGCACTTGGAGCACCTGGAGCGGAGGCCCCGGGCCCATTCTGGGGGCCCGTCAAGAGGTGCCACCAGGAAAGGTCAAGCTGGGAGCCCGCAGGTACCCTAAGCGAGCGACCGATCCCCCCACTTGCTTTCCGTTGGCCATTTTAGAAGTGATACATATTTTGAGAGTGGCACGCACGCACACACACACACACACACCCCGCTTAAGAAATGACAGCTACTCTCATCAGCTCTACAGAGAAGCAACACTTTGGGATACTTTCCCCGTTGCCTTTTACAGCAAACCCATCCATGTTGCGAGACCCCATGAAGTCTCAAGAACTGCTGCTGCTGCCTTCAGGCGGAGCCAGCTGAGGGAGCAGCCGCCACTGGAACACACGAACTATAAAGCGAAGGGGGGGGGAACGTCCCTGGCGGTGCTTGCCGAGCAGCGCACGGCTCTGGCCCACCCTCCTGGAGCCCCCTCACTCACTGCTCCTCTTCCCAGCATGGCAACAACAGCCGTCTCCCACTCCCCTGATGGAGGGACAAGGGGCATCTTCGTAGACGGTCGTTCTGCTCACCGTGGGAAGAAAAGGCTGCGCATCTTTCGCTGCGCTTGGTTCAGCAGTTGGCCCCAAGGTGGCAGCCGCCCCACTTGGTGGCGGGGAAGGCCCTCTGACAACGGGGAGGGGGGGGGGAGTCCGTGTCTCCCCGCGACGGATGCCCCGGTGCCCCTGCTGCCGGCACACGCTTGGGGGGACGGGGAGAGCTCACTTGAGCAGAGATATGTCATCGGCAAAGTCATCGTGGCCACGGTGCAAGCAGCGCAGGCAGCGCCACTGAGACACCATGAGGCAGAGAGGAAGCATGAAGAGGGCACAGATGGCGGCCATGACATAGGCGATGGTCATCAGCGTCGACTCGTCCGTCTGGGGAATGTTGTAGCCACAGTCCTCCATGTCGGTGTGCAGGAAGGGCCCGTCCACCAGAGCCGTCCGAAACTCATCGTGCACTGAAGGCAGAGCACATAAAAAACGTGAGCACATGATGATGGCGATGCTGCCCTACAGCGAGCCAGAGCATTGCTCTGTCTGGCCCAGTAACGTCATGCTCTGAGGGGCAGAGCATCTCGGGAGGAAAAGGGTCTTTGCACAAAGAGGGAGGAATGAGGTGCAGGATGCGTACAACGGCCTGGCAAGGAAGAGGCGCTGGGCTCAGGGCAGCCTGGCTGCCTTTGCCCGCACTGCAAGGGGAGCAAGGGAGGCAAGGGAAGACTCGGCGGCCCGAGCGCGGTCAGAAAGAAAGACGACACCGTTCACACATTCCAATGACGTTGAGAATAGGTTTGGGGGCTGAGCCCTGGCTCCAAGGAAGTCCTGTAGGGCAACAGGGTGTGTGACTCACCCCCCCGCCCCCCGCATCGGCGCCCTGCCCTGCTCTCTCCCCCCGTTCTTACCGTGGCAGGAGCTGACAGCAAAGCCGATGCGCTTGTGGGCCCGGTCGAACACCACGTAGAAGCCCTCCATGATCACTGCGCCCATGACCGTGCCAGTGGAAGATTGGGAGATGGCAAACTTGTAGCACTCGTCCAAGGAGGTGGCCACGTCTTCCACAGGTCGCAGGTATTGCTGAGGGAGGGAGAACAGGCCTTTGGTCAGCAGAGCGGCAGGCTTTCTGCCTTCCCCAAACGAGGAGAATCAAGACTCAAGCCAGCTGGAACGCCCTGCCTGCACCTAGAAGGCGGCCCGTCCAAGCTCAGATGTGCTGGAGTTCGTTGGGGTTGCCCGGGGGAAAGGGGGAAGCACTCTGCACGTGCTCAAAGTCATGCCTGGTTTTGTTATTTCACAAGTACTAGGACTGAGTCCCGGCAGCAAAAACAGATTCCAGGGAAGGGCCGTGGCTCAGCGGGAGGGACCCTGCCTTGCACGCGGAAGGTCCCCGGCGGCTCGCTCCCCGGCAGCGGCTCCAGGCAGGGCCAGAAAAACTCCTGCCTGAAGCCCTGGGGAGCCGCTGCCCCAGTCAGTGTCGACAGAACTGGGCTGGATGGACCCAGGGGCTCCGGCTCGGTGTGAGGCGGCTGCCTCGATTCCTATGGAGAAGCCCACGTCAGGTTCATCGCTGCAGCGTGCTACCTGCCTCCTCCGGCTGCAGCCTTCAGCCTGGCCAGAACCTTGCACCAAGCCTGGGGCAGTTTCTCTCCTTCCCACCGGTCAGGGGGGGAAATGGGCACTATCCAGAAGTGGGCGAGGGAATCGCTCCACAGTTTTGGCTTCATTTTTAGTGTGCGTGTGGATGCATTTTAAGAGCCATCGAATCTGATCCTTTGCAATTCCGGTCCTGCGTTGCTCAGGGAGAGTGCTGCCTTCTGGGCTGCCTGCCGCACATGCGTGTTTAAAGCGCCTACTCTGAACCTCTCTTCCCTGCAACATGTTGAGGCGCTTCTGTATTTAAAGAAAGAAGACCCTGCAAGTGCGGAAGGCTCTCCTTTTCGCGCCACTTTACATCATCGGGCTGAGGCACGTTTGTAACCCCTGTGCCCTCACCAGCAACCTGTTTTTAAATGATACAAAATAAATGATACAAAAACATACAAAATATGTTTTTGAAAAGGACTGACAAACCTGTATTTTAATAGTTGAGGAAAGCCTCAAGTTCTCAAGCAGGCAGAGTGGACATTTCAGGAGAGGTCCCTCTCCCCACTCCCCCCCCCCAAACACCAGCCAAAAGTTGAGTCACTGATGGTTTTGGTTTAGCTCTAATCCAGACGCTGCCAAAAGCCCAAAGGCTGGTCTTAATCTGGGATCTCTCTCCCGCTGATCATCTTCTCCACTCCCCAGAAAACCTCTGTGCCTCCTGCGCCCTCTTCCCCTTCCTCCCCTGCCCCAGCTGAACTGCCACACTTAAAGCTCCCCACACCCCCTCTGGCCCAGCCCACGCTTCGCTTCCCTCTCGGACGCAACGGGCTCAGGCACCCACCTGGGGCAGGATGCTGATGCTGAAGGACTGGTTGGTGGTCTCGCCCATCAGGTAGAGAGAGATGACTGGGAAGATGTGCCAGGGGGTTGTGCCCACTTGCCAGCAAACCAGCTGCTCCCCCAGCCAGAAGCCATCAGGGAACTTCTCCGTCTGTGGAAGAGGGAGGGAGGGAGGGAGGCAAGGGGAGGGATCTGCTCAGCGCTGGCTGGAAGCTGGCTGGGTGGGCGGAGTGCTGCTTTCTGCTCCCCCCCCCCCAAAGTCAACAAAGATGAAGCAGCTCCGGGTTCTCGGAGCCCCCGCACCAGCAGTGCAAACGAAGGACAAACTTTCACGCGTGGAGACACTTGCTCACCCACCCAGGAGGAGGAACAGATTCATGCACCAGCCACACACTGGTGGACATAGAAACACACACACACACACACACACTCAAGTCTTCCGAGACCTCATTATACTAGTGAGCCCACTTTGCATCATATACACACCAACTACAGAATTTGAACGCCCATCCTGGAGTCCGGGATGGGAATGGATGGTGCAGCATCCAAGACGGGCACCACCGCCCCAATCTGGACCCCATGCGCTCTCAGAACACTTGCTCTTTTTAAGGGGTGGGGGCCGTCAGACCCCCCACGCCACCCCCTCCTGTGCATCCCTCACCGAGGAGGCCGTCTTGATGGATTTCACAGCTGCCTCAAAAACCTTCTTGGGGAGCCGGAGGTTGGTGGTGCCACTATCCACAATGCTCTTGTCGTAGTTGTACTGTAGGGAAAGGTGAGACACTCAGGCTCTTCTCTGCCCCCCCACCCCCACCCCAACCTGTGCATGCGTGCAGAAGCCAAGCCTTCTCTGTCGTGGCCCCCGGGTCTGTGGAACGCCCTTCCCAGGGAAATCCACCTGGCATCTTCAGTGTATACATGTAGACAGCAGGTTAAGACCTTCCTGTTTAAGCAGGCATTGAAGCCCAACTGAGCATAACTGGATCTCAAACTGGGGGTGGAGGGAGCTGTGGTGGGTCAGTGGAGGACGCCTGCAGCAAATGGTGGAGGACACGGGAGCAGGGAGCAGGGCCAGTCTTCACCCCACCCCCCGTGTGACCGTGTCCTGCCTCCCCCCACCCCCACCCCCAAATCACGGCATCTTCTCCTCCGCCTGCCCCAGGCACGAGTGCCCCCTCACCTCTTTGCAGTCCATCTGGAGGTCCTGCCCGTTGATCTCTATCTTGACAATGATGACCTCGTAGTACCACTCCTTCCGGATAGGGGTGTACCAGATGCTGCCCCTGTAGAGGGACTGGTCAATGCCCCCGATAATCTGCAGGAAGAGCCGGGCAGGGCAAGCATTAGGGCAGGGGTCCTCAAACTTTTTAAACGGGGGGCCAGTTCATTGTCCCTCAGACCGTGGGGGGGGCGGACTATAGTTTGAAAAAAATATGACCAGGGCCCCAATCAGCAGAATGAGCAGGTGGCCCCCCAAACACAGCAGGGCTAGGCAGGCCTGTAGCCAGGGACTGGCTAAGAGGGGACTTCCCCCTAGGGGAAGGAACCCAGGGCAGCGGGGGGGGGGGAGGAAGGGCTGCTGGCCCATGGAAGCGCGCCCGGTGAGTAGGGCTGTTACTCATTGCTTGCGTGGCTGCAGGTTCAAGGCTGCCTGGAGTCCAAGCCTTGCCGCCTGCAAGCCTCTCTCCCCAATCGAAGGCACTCAGCACGTGCTCAGAGACACTTTCCTCCCCACTACCACTTAAGCATCCCAGGGCAGAACACGAGTGCTGGCACTCCATAAGCTCCAACCTGTGAGCACTGCTGTCTAAACCTAAATTTGGGTTTTTATTTTATACTGTAATTTTAAACTTGTAAACTTTATATTGTATCTTAGCATGTTGTATTTTATACTTTTAATTGTTGTGAACCACCCCGAGAGCTGTGGCTATAGGGAGGTGTCGAAATGTAATTAATTAATTAATTAATACCACTTCTAGAGTTTGGCTGTGTTTACACAGTGGTGAGGGGGAGACACTCTGTGCATGCTCAGAGGTGCTCTCACCACCAATTACGTACTTGTTCCAAGAAAGAGCCCGGGCACTGGAAACAGGTTCCAGGGCTCAAATTAAATGCTGCACTGCAGCCAATTTGCTGTGGGTAGCCAGCTCTTGTCCTACACAGCAGGGAGCCCCCTTGCCACTCACCATGCTGCCCCCCACAGATGCCAGGGCCTCAGAGTCATTGGGCGGGAAGCCCGCTCCGCACAGCTGCAGCGAGAAGACGTTGGGCACCTGTGTTTGCTTCACCAGCGAGTCAAAGAAGGGCTGCAGGGTGTCATCGGGCTGCCCGGGAGAAACAAGGGACAGCGCATCAGTGAGGTGTGGGCAGAGCGCAGCCCCTGGTCTACAAGCCATGCCGGGACTGGGCTCAGCCTGGACGTCCATACTGGGCAGCTGTGGGAAATTCAACAGGGGGGGATCAGCTCAGGGACTCGGCTTCCATAGCTGCTTACTGGCAAAAGGTGGCAAGATCAGTTTACAGGATATGTGTTCCAAGGTGCCTAGCCACTCAGGTTTAGCAAAATTCACCACATAAAGTACTTAAGGTCTTGCCTAGGACTACCAGAGGGGTTAATGCAAGGGATTTTCTAAGCGGGATTCAGGAGGAGCGTGCCCACCAAGGGAGGTTTGTGGACGAATTTCAAGGCAATCAGATTGGCCCTTTAATTCTCGTGGGCCGGGCAGCAGCTGCAGCCAGAGGAATTCCTCCCCGTTTAGGGCTTTCCTGCTCCGCTTGTCTTGCGGAGGACACTGCTTCAGCATTTCAAGAGAGAGAAAGGGAAGCCTCAAGACAAGACTGAAAACTGTAGAGAACACGAATAAAATAGTTAACTGCCCAATGCATTTTTCGGTGGAGAGATGCTGACTTACTAAAATAACTCAACAAACTGAGCTCTTGTGCCCCTGAGGAAGGAGGTTTCCACTGTGTTGGGAATTTTACTATTTTATGAACGTTCCCTATATCTTCAGGTACCACAGGAGGCTGGCCTTTGCGGAGCGGCCCCCTTTCTATCACATGGTGCCGTTTCAGAGAGTTGTGCCACCGCAGCCGATCCTCATTAAGGATCAAGCGGCCCCCAAAATCAATGTGTATTCTACACGGGACCCAAGAGGACGAGAGGAAAACGGCACACGCTTCACTTCCAGCACAAGATGACTCCGTCAACTGTTTTTACTTCGCCATTGGAATCCCTCCCTTATATTACACGGTTTCCATAGTAGCAAGGAGACATTCTTGCAAGGTGCCAGTTCCGATGCCAGACTCACCCGGGCAATCTCGGCATACGCCAGGCCCAGGATTCCTTCCCAGTTGGAGCCGTTGATGAAAAACTTGTCCGACTCTGTGATGGCGGCAATGTTGGCCCGGACCGTGACATTTGGGCCGTGGGGGATGGCCACCAAGTCAGTGCCCAGCTCCCCTTCCCACTTGCCTTGCGTGTACGGCACGTAGACCCCCCTCCGCAGGTCCCGGTAGGTGCTGGAGCTGCAAGAGGCACAAGCAGACGGAGGACGTGGGGGGGACGCAGCAGCAGCTGGGAGGCATACAGGGAGCACCAACATCGCTGTGCGGCATCTGCCCCGAGAGGCCTGCAGAACTCGAGGAAGACTTAAGATGTCTGGGAAGGGCCGCAGCTCAACAGTAGAGCCCCCGCTTTGCATGCAGAAGGTCCCCGGTTCAATCCCTGGCAGCATCTCCAGGTGGGGCTGGAAAAGGCCCTGCCCAAAGCCCTGGAGAGCCGCTGCTGCCAGTCAGTGTTGACAAGACTGGACCGGTGGTCCAATTCTGTGCGAGGCAGCTTCCTATCTTCCTAAACCAGGAGCACTGTGGCTCACGCTGGCTCGGCTTGTCTGAGCGTGGAACGCTAAGCAGGGTCAGGCCTAGTTATTACTTGGATGGGAGACCCCGCCTCTAGTTTCCTGCATTGAGCAGGGGGTTGGACTCGACGGCCTTGTAGGCCCCTTTCAACTCTATGATCTATGGAAAATCTATGAAATTGCTAGCCTATTTTACAATGTAAACCACTTTGAGAACTTTTTGTGGAATATGGTATACAAACATTCTAAATAAATAAATATCTACATTTCCCTTCTTTGCTTTTCTTTTACTTTCCTTGTTAATGACTCTTTCATTTTAGATTACTGTATAAGCCTGTGTGCAGGACTAGTTTGTTTGTTTTTTAAATTAATCATCAAGCATAGTACAAAACACCTATATAATGCTTACAAAAAATATGTAGATGGGTGGACATTCCAAAGATTAACCCATAAAATCCATCCCTCAAGAAATCTCTTGGTTACCATTCCTTCTTTGACCCTTTCCGAGTTAGTCAGTTACATTATTGTCCAGATCCATTGGTCCCAGTCCAGAACTGGTGGTGCCAAAGGGGATTTCCGCCAGGCAACAACAACAGTGGACTTTCTGAGCCGAGTCAACCAACAGGCATCGGACTTTTAAGTCTTCCTGGGCCTTTTTAATATTCTTAACTTTTCAACAGCACCTTTGTGATTTCAGGTGCCCATCCTGCTCTGCTCCCCATGACACTTTCAACCAAGCAACAATACAATGGATAGAACAAAACACTAAATCTAAAATGTTGTATCCACTTAAAAATTATGCTGTAGCAGCCACTGTACCCCAGGCAGGCCAAGCAAAAACTTGTAGCCTCTTCCAGGAAGAGGCTCGGGCCCAGACTTTGGAGAACATAGATCTATGGAATCTATGAACCTCCAGGCTAAAGGAGCTCGGCAACTGGGGGATGGGGTAGGTTGCCTCCCTGAGAGTGCTGCTGCCTCAGTCATTCCCTCGCTGTCCTCACAGGACTGAGAGAACAGTTCAGGGAGCGCCCTGGGCAGATGTGGGCCAAGTGGGTGGGCTCAAAGGCCAAAGTGCCAGCCTATCGTAGCTGGGAGCTCTTCCTGCCAGGAGCCCGGCCTTGGGGGAGCATTTCAACCTTTTAGAGTGGGGGTCGGGGGGGGCATGAAAAAGCCACTAAGGCACCAAAGGGTTGGGGGTCGGGGGAAGGGTGGTGTGGCCACCTGGGGAATGGGAAAGTCCAGACTGGGCTGGACTTGACCCCGGGGCCAGAGGTTCCCCACCCCTGCTGTAGCTGGGGGGGGGGCAGAGGAGGCTGAGGCTGGCCTGTGTTTGTGTCCCAGTCACAAGCGCCCCGTTGCTACTCTCACCTCAGCGCCAGGCAAAGCTCCGCCGTCAGCACCCTGGCCGGCTCTGCACCGGCTCTGCCTTCCTTCTCCCTCTGCGCCCCAGCAGGCCGCGAGCAGAGCGAGCCAGGGAACAGGCCGGCCATTGTCCATTGTGCCCCACGGCTCAAAGGCCAGGCAGCGTCCTGGTGCTCCTGCCCCACGGCACAGAAAGAAGCCATTTAGCCCCGATCCGTGTGGAGGGCACCTCGGTGCCACCCTGGCACTGCCGGCCTGTGGCCAGATGCTCAAAGAAGAGCCTGTGTGAGGGAGACCGGAGGGGGGATTATGCCGGAGCCACGCACAGCCCTCGCAGAGGCACAGCCCGGGGCCACGGGGACCCAAGCCGCTCGCTAGGAAGAGCGCTGGGGTGGCAGGCGGGGGGGGGGGCTTCCCTGGGAGGCAAAGCTCCCCCGGCACCGCACTCACCCTTCCCTGCCGCACGTCAACCTCCGTGCATACTCACAGCTGGCGCCGGTAGTACCGCCTTAGGAAAGAGTGAGGAGCTGCGCCCACGGCAAAGTTACTGCTACCCGTGTCCACCAGGATATTCAGCTGGGGGAAGAAAGGCAGTGGGGAAGCGAAGAGTGTTACACGCAGAGGCACTGCCAGGCCACAGAAATGTGCAGGGCGATATTCCCCTGCTTGGGAGGATTGGCCGCACCTGACCCCCACCCCCACCATGTTTTAACAGACTAGAGCAGCATCACAACTCCAGAAAACAAAAATGAATTGATTCTTTTCATGGGACTGGCCTCTGTTGGCATGAGGAACACACACTCTTCCTCAGGCAGATAAGAAAGGAGCTAAAATATCAGGAAGAGAGAAAGAGAGAGCAAGTCTGGCCTAGAGATACGAACGTGCCCCTGCTCCTGGCAGTGGCCTCTGCAAGATCAGTCAAAGTAAGCCTTTAAGCCAGCCGGGAGTAACGGCCCAGGAGCACACGGCCACCGAGTCACCCACCGCCCTGCATCCATCCACAGCAACAGCTGCCCACAGCTCTGCCCTGAGCGCCTCCGCCTGCTCGCTGGCTCACTCAGCTGTGGCTTAGCAAGCCTTGGAAGAAGTGGCAGAGCCATATCCGCTTCCAGGTGCAGCAGGAGAAGGTCGGAGCCGTTAGACCCGAGGAGGCAGCCCTGCTGCAGCTCAGAGGAGTCTGCCCTGCCCTCACCAGACGCCCACTTCGCCCTAGACCAGCTTGGCACAGCTAGACTTGCCCATGCAACATGTCAAACACGGGGAACACCAGTGTTTTCATTCTCTGAGAAAGGGCACCAGGCACCGGGCACCCAGTCTGATCAAGGAATGCTCCTGGCATTGAAGCATCCCCGCTCCTTGCTGGGCAGCCACGCGTCAAAGGGCCTCTACACCCTCCGGCCCTGAGGCCAACAGCCTGGGAGGGAGCCCCAACGCAAGGCCATAAAACGCCAGCAGAATCACTCACAATCCTGCATGTCTGAGCAGTCCCAAACTGAGCAGCAAAGTGTTGGGACTTGAAAAAGATACTAGAAGAGGATATATTGTGGAGTAATATCCTTCCTATCTCACGTTAGTGAGATCAGCAGAGTAGAGTCCCTTTCCAGCTTAAAAGAAGCTTAGATTTGGCTAGTGTTAGCCAGTTAGCATTTGGTAATCCAGGATGCTTTCAGGCAGACTGGATTTCCCTGGTTTTGCCCCCTTTTCTCTCCCTCAGAACAATAATCAGAGACACAGTCTTGTAAAAGTTAAAAGTAACATTTATTCACTCAGATTATGCAGTTTCATTCAGGCAGGCTTAAAAGCGTTTCTTACAGTTGGTTACAAGTTCATTTGGAAATACCGTACTTGGGGTCTGAACTTGTGGAGTTCAGACCAGCAACTCTGGCTACATGCTGCTACAAGGACCACGTGGAGACAACAACCTGGTGGTGCCACGCTCACTAGAGTCTGAACAGAAAGAGGAAGAAGCTGGGAGCTACACCCACTTCCTGTTCAGGCTGTTAATGATTCAATGAGTACCTTCTAGGAAAACCACCCTAGAAGGTATCAGTGATCTTAACCATTTCACCCAATTACCTGGTGAAACATTAGCGATAGGTTTTGACTGCAATTTTAGTTATCCAACACACCCCTTCTCAGGCAAAACAACACACATTCATTCACAATTTTATTAATCCACCCACAGTCCCATCTTGACTCGAAGATTCTGGAAACTGTCTCTTGGTAGAGGCTTGGTTAGGATGCCAGCAGTCATTTCCTTAGTATGACAGTATGTCAAGTCCACAAGTCCATCTTGGACGGCCTCACGCACATAATGATACTTCATCCCGATGTGCTTCGTTCTGGCGTGGAACTTCTCACTCTGGGACAGTCTCAGGCAACTCTGGTTGTCTTCCATCAGGCAAACAGGCTCCTTTCGCACCAACCCAAAGTCTTTGATCAATTGATCCAGCCAGGCCACCTCTCTGCAGACTTCTGTGGCAGCTATGTATTCAGATTCTGTAGAAGACAAAGCTATACAGTTCTGTTTATAACTGCCCCATGCAATTGGATCATTTGCATACATGAACACATACCCACCAGTGGATTTGTAGTCCTTTGAATCACCAGCCCAATCAGCGTCCGTGTACCCCATTAGTTTTGGGTTGCTGTCAGCTGGTAACTTTAGCTTACAGTTCATGGTTCCTTTAAGATAGCGAACCACCCTCTTTACACCAACCCAGTCAGATTGAGTGGGATTACCTACTCACTTTCCTGCTGAGAATCCCCACTGCACTCGCAATGTCTGGCCTACAGGTGGTGGTCAAGTAGAGAAGCTTTCCTATTGCTGACCTGTACTTGTTGTTGTCAGGCAAAGGCTTTGACTCTTCCTGGTTCTTTAGAAAGTCAGTGTTCATGGGTGTGGCGACTGGATGTGCTTCTTGCATCTCCAGGCTGTTAATTAGTTCAGCAACCTTCTGCTTCTGACTTAGTAGAAAAGAACCATCTTCTTCTCTCTCTATTTGGATTCCAAGGTAGTAGTGTACTTTTCCTAGTTCTTTGACTCCTACATCCTTGCTTAAATGTTTCACAGCCTCTGTGTAGTCTCTGTCATTTGCTGTTGCAATGATCAAATCATCAACAAATGCAAGAACGTAAGAGAGTTGTCCATCATTGCATTTGGTGTACAAACACTTATCTGCATTCCCTTGTTTGTACCCTAGTTGTGTCAGCATCTTGTGTAACTTTATATTCCAGGCCCTGGCAGCCTGCTTGAGTCCATACAAGCCCTTCTGGAGCTTGCACACCAAATGGGCTTCCTGTGGTTTGACAAAACCCTTTGGCTGTTTCATGTAAATCTCCTCTGAGATTTCACCAGTACAAAAATGCTGTCTTTATGTCAATGTGCCTCACCTCCATCTGCTTTGAAGCCGCTATGCTCAAAAGTGTTCTCACTGTGCTGTACCTCACAGTGGGGGCAAATGTGGCATCATAATCTTCTCCATATTGCTGGCTGAAGCCTTGAGCTACAAGTCTCGCTTTGTAGCGCTGCACTTCCCCTTCTGCCCCTTGCTTAATTTTAAAAATCCACTTACTTCCTATGGCCTTCTTTCCAGGAGGTAGGTCAGTAAGCATCCATGTCTTGTTCTGATGCAGTGCATCCATCTCCTCCTGCGCAGCCTTCCTCCAGAGACGGGCTTCTGTGTCTGGCATCTCCTTTATCTCCTCCCATGTAGAAGGTTCTTGGGGTAGCGCCGACCCTGCAGAGTAGGACAGCCGGAGTGGTGGAACATCTCTGTTGGATCTAGATGACCGTCTGACCTGTGGTTCTGGTAACCACATCAGCTTCATCGTCCTCCTCCAGTGCAGGCATGTCCTCATCACTCTGCTCTTCGTCTCTGCTGCTGCTTTCAGGGTTTGGGTACCGTGGGGCTTTACCTCCTCTTGCCAGCTCCTTGCACTGCAGTTCCTTTATTGTGCTTGTGTCTCTATGTCCAAGTCTTCTGCGCCAAAGCTCCAGATCAGCCTCATCCTTCTTCTTTGGGCACGCCACTTTAGCAGACTGAGATTCTGAAACAATAACCTCATACACGCCATTGATCAGACTAGCTTCAACAAACACTTTACCATTTTTGGACACTGTACACTTGTCACCTTCAAATAGTACTCTGAAGCCTTTCTTTGCTAAAGTGGAGACACTGAGCATGTTGCAACTTAATTTTGGAACGTAGAGAACTCTGTCTACACAGTTCTTTCTGGTTTCACCACCAACCTTGCGGTGTAGAACTCCTGAGCCTGCACCTTGTGCCTTTATCACATTGCCATCTGCAATCTGGATATCCTCACTTTGTGATTCTTCAATCATTGATTTCTTTGAAGAATCCTCTCTCGTGTGAGAAATGGCTCGATGCACCCGAATCTATGACTTTGTTTGACTTACTTTTGTAACAGTTAGCTGCTAAACTCTTCTGTTGCATCAGTAAGTTATTCTCATCAATCCCCTTCTTTTCCTTTTGCTGCCTAAAAGATGGGGGCTTCTTTGTCTTTGGGGCCTTACAGAACTTGGCAATATGTCCCTCTTTGTTGCAATTAAAGCAGACAATTCTCTTGGATGTGCCTTTCCCATTCCCTTGGGACAAGTAGTTTGAGTCACTTTGCTTAGAATGCCTGATTGGAGATTCTTCCCTTCTCTCAACACATTCTTCTCTCAAATGACTAATTATATCTTTTAGAGTTAAATTTGGGACACTGTCCATTCTGGATATAAAAATCTCAAACTTATATCCCAGTGACCCCGGGAAGTAGCAGACCTTCTGATCTTCATTCATCACATATTCTGCCAGTCTTAACTTTTCAATAATAGTTAAAAACTCTTCCACATGACTTCCACAATCTTTCTTGCACTCAAGCTTCAAATGAAACTGTGGAGAAAGCCCAACACAAGTCTGCGCGCACACACACACACACACGCAGTCTTCGCCCAAGGGAGGGGGCAAGGAAGGGGGGATGAAGTCATAGGAGAAGCAGCAGACAGACCATCATCCCCCAACAAAGGAGAGTCTTGATGGAGATCCACAAAACCAAGGAAGGACCATCAAGGATCATCAAACTATCAGGGCAGTCTCAAAGAGCTGCAAAGTACTAGTACGTCACCTTCTTCCCGGGCAGGAATAAGCCCACCTGAAACGAAGGGGCAGGCATAAGCCCCCACCTGATCTGGAGGGCGGGGAGAGCGGGAACTCAGGGGTAGAAAACCCCTCTCCCTTCCGGTTTAGGGTTGTTGGGAACCAAGGGTACTTCGGGGCCAGATTCATCTTCCAAACAGCAGCCCGAGTACGCCATTCTCATCCACGGATCGGCCGACCCGGAGCCAGGCTGAAACTGACTAGGCGTAGAGTCTTTGATCTGAGGTAACTGCTAGCCTAAGCCTGTTCATTGAGAAACCCAGGGGTCAACTAAGGTTGTGTTGATGTTGTAGTATTCCTGGAAAGCTGTTAGTTCCGCTCTGTGTTTTGTGTAAACAAATAAAAGCCTTATTTGGTCATTTAAAGGGCTGCGGTTTCCTCTTGTGCGCGAAAGCCTCGCAGGCGGTTGCCAGCGCTCGTACGGGCTGTAACTCAGTGCCGGTTAACCCGTTAAGCGCCGAACTCACGCAGAGGATCCTGTTGGTGATCCTTCACAGAAACATATCTCTCACTAGGCGCCTGTGAGACCACTTGCTTGTAAACCCAAATGCCTTTTCTAGATTATGGAGCACTTCTCTGGCTGTTTCCCCTTCTCCAGCATGGATCATTTGGCAATCAGTTAAATTTTCTATGATAACAGATATTGCTATCCTGTTTTGCTTTTCCCATTCTTTGGCTGCTGCTCTGGCCTCTTCACCAGCGCCACTGGGCTTTTCTTCCTCAATACAGCCCAGGACTTCAAATCTGTCCAAAATCACTTTCAATCGCCTATTCCATTGTATGAAATTTGCATCAGTTAATTTGGGCAGCCTAGAGAAGCTCTCTCCTCTTGAATTTCCTCCGCTCATCTTCGCCGGGAGTTGTAGTCCTCGCCCGGGCGGGGCGGGGCAGAGGCGGCTGCTTCAGGGATCAAAAATCAAGAAAAATGCCCAAAAATTCAAAATTGGGAAAAATGCCAAACTCAAAAGTGGAAAAATGTGCAAAACTCAAAAACCTTCACTGCCTTACTACTGCCTTCTGAGGAAAGGGAGTTTCTCTTTCACAAGGAGACAATGGAGTCACCATGTGCTCACCAGGGAACAAAGAAAAATATGGCCACTTTGAATTCCTCTTCTCCCTGAAGAGAATCCAGTAGCATCCACCAAAATGCTACCAAAACAATCTATTCTGGGCCCATAACCCATGTTGGGATTTGAAAAAGATACTAGGAGAGGATATATTGTGGAGTAATATCCTTCCTATCTCACGTTAGTGAGATCAGCAGAGTAGAGTCCCTTTCCAGCTTAAAAGAAGCTTAGATTTGGCTAGTGTTAGCCAGTTAGCATTTGGTAATCCAGGATGCTTTCAGGCAGACTGGATTTCCCTGGTTTTGCCCCCTTTTCTCTCCCTCAGAACAATAATCAGAGACACAGTCTTGTAAAAGTTAAAAGTAACATTTACTCACTCAGATTATGCAGTTTCATTCAGGCAGGCTTAAAAGCATTTCTTACAGTTGGTTACAAGTTCATTTGGAAATACTTGGGGTCTGAACTTGTGGAGTTCAGACCAGCAACTCTGGCTACATGCTGCTACAAGGACCACGTGGAGACAACAACCTGGTGGTGCCACGCTCACTAGAGTCTGAACAGAAAGAGGAAGAAGCTGGGAGCAACGCCCACTTCCTGTTCAGGCTGTTAATAATTCAATGAGTACCTTCTAGGAAAACCATCCTAGAAGGTATCAGTGATCTTAACCATTTCACCCAATTACCTGGTGAAACATTAGCCATAGGTTTTGACTGCAATTTTAGTTATCCAACACAAAGGAACACACATACCCGCCCGCCCCCCCTACAGGAAAGCAAGAGGTCCGTGTGGGGAAAGACCGCAGGGCCCCAAGTCATTTCTGACCAGGCTGGACTACGGCTTTTGCACAGGCACCCTCCTGCTCTGGGAAGGAACCCACACGGGATGAGCATGGTCACAATGAGATCACCAGCAGGAAGCCAGATACTCCTCGTTGGCTTCTTCTCCTGGGTTGCTCACATCGGATGCTTCTATATTAATAGAGCATTTCAGCCAAATTCATCATCATCGCTCCATACGGCTCACTTTGGAAGTCCATCAGCAGCCATCTGCACAGCAAGGGGCCATCCCGGATTACGAGCATCCTGTGGGTCAGCTGCACAAAAGTGCAGGGTAGGGTGCTTAACGTAGCCTTGAGCATTTCCACAGCACCAGGGCACCTGGTTTTGTGCCTCTTGCAATTTTGTAACCACGTTTCATAGAGGAACTCCCCCCCGCCGCCGCCGCCGCCCTGCTGATGCCTCTTATCCAACTCCAGCTCCTGACCGCCCCGCACTGGTTTCCACGGGTCAGCTGACCACCAGGCAGAGTAACACACGCTCCTGTCCTTCAGCAATGGCCGATTGAGAAGGAGGGTCAGCCGCAGGCAACGAATGGCCTTTGAAATTAGGAGGCGAACTGCAGGAGCCCCCGCGAGACCAAGCTGAGAACCAGACCCCTGACTGGGATGGGGGCTTTGCCACGGAGGCCCTTCACACCCTGAGCTGCACAGGAGAAGTCACCTGCCTCCAGGTGAGAACTGACCTCACGCAGGCATGGACCACGCTCCACCCAAGGATGAGCCAGCCGAGTCAATACAGGGGGACGAAGGAGAAGATGGGTGCAGCGCACAGCTGAGGAGACCATCCTTGGAGCGTTTTCCTTGTTGAGGCGCCATCTAAAAGGAGCCGCGTGTGATGGCTAGATTTTGCTTTGATCTTGTCATGTGGTTTATCACAGGGGATGCAGCACGGCTGGCCCTCCAGTTCTTGTTGGACTGCAACTCCCATCAGCCCTAGCTAGTGTAGGGAGGGGTGATAGGAGTTGCAGTCCAATGGCCACACCTTGCCCATTCCCGGGATATAAGGGGAGAAGGGAAGGGACGCCCAGGCACCGGAACGCGCATCTGGTTAAGCCCCACCACGCATTTCAAATGTAACTCCTCTCCAGGGGCCCTCTCAGGCCCAGCCACGCTCAGTTCCTCATCCCCAAACTCTGTTGCAGAATCACTCTGGGGACTAGAGACTGAAAGTGGTTGTTCCCGACAGAGCCCCTGAAGAAGAATACAATTCCCGATGTGTTGGGCTCAATAAAATGTTCTCATCTGCCCGTGGAGGTCTCCTTCCCCACCTTCCCGTTCCCAATCTGCTTTACAAGAAAGTCCACTTCCCATATCTGATGCAGCAGCCCAGCCCGTGACATGAAAAATCCCAGGGCCCTCTTGCCACGCCAGCACGGAGGATGGTACCCCGGGGAATTTTTTGCCCAGGAGAGCAGAAGCTGAGACGCGCTGCACCAGAGCGGCCTCTTTCCTGAATCCCAGAGGAAACATCAGCAAACGCCAGCCGGGTCTTGGGGCAGCGGGAAATAAACTCCCGCTGCTCAGGAACAGGCCTGCCGGGGCAAACGGTCAGTACAAACACACCCAAAGCTGTTCCCGCTCGTGCCGTTGTGGAGAGCCATGCGTCAGAGTGGTCACCCCAACCTCTTCTTGGGACACCAGTCCTGCCACCAAGTCTCTCCGTGAGCAGCTGGCTGAGGCCTAAAGCAAAATAGATCTACAGAGCGGGCATTAGAGAGCCTGGCCAGGTCTCACGGCTGGGCAGCCTTAATCCTGACCTCACAAGAGCTCCCATCTCCACCTAATCCCGCATGCCAGGAAAGGAATTACCGCTTTAAACCACAGAGGCTGCAGAAGCGATGGTGCGTGTGCATAGGTGCGTGCAGTCAGTGAAGCCCCAATTCCTGCTGGCTTTTGTGTCTGGGTTTGGGGCTGCATCCCTTCCCTCGATGAACGGTTTAAACCAGCTCAGCTGTCTTTCCTTTTTAATGATTAGCATCCATACTAGGCAGCAGAGCATGTTACATTTCCATACGCTTAACTGAATTAACACATGCCCGTGAGGGTGGCCAGGGGACGAAAAACAACCTTCCGGGGCAGGCTCAGCCTTGCTGGTTGCCTCAGCCACCTCCTTGCTTGAAGGTGAAGAGCTACCTCCGGCCAGGGGAGTGGAACGTCACGCCTCGAAGACTGCAATCCTGTGCACACTTGCTCTGGGGTAAGTTCTATTGAACACAGTGCCACTTACTTTGAAATCGACTTGCATAAGATTGGCCGGCAGGATGTGCTTGCATCCTGGAGGAAGCACAACGAGTGAATCCTGAGGCACACAGCGGCCCACTCTTTCCCCAGGACAGAGTTGGCTCCCCCACCCAGCAGCACCAAGCGGTGCCCAGGCTCCAAGAGCCCTGCAGAGAGGAAGGGAGTAACCGCTGCCCAACTTCGCAGACGAAAGACTGCCCCGGCTCAGCTACCCGCCATGAGCCTGGAGGGAGGAGGAGGCAGCCCACCAACGCTGCTCTTGCCCTGCCTGGGCACCCAGGAAGGTCCCGGGCTGCGTGGCCCCCCTCTGCCAGGCCCAGGGGCCCCCACCAAGGGTGCTGTGGTCATGCCCCCTGCCCCGAAACCCTGGGACCGCCGGGCTCTCACGTGAACCCAGCCCCTGTGACGCTCTCCCCTCCACCGTGCAGAGAGAGGGCTCCCAGAGCCGCCCTTGTGGCCCACCGGCACCACAGGGCTCCAGCTGACGTTGAGCCTCCGGCCTTCGGAAAGGGCCACCGGTGTCCGCCCTGTGTCTGCCCTGGCTATGCGGCGGGTTAGGATTAGGCTGGGAGAGGAGTTTCATTCAGGAGGCTGATTTTTTATGTTTTAAGTGTTACCCGCCCCATCCTAAACAAACAAATAAGCATACGCCTGGTATCACTTACTCACACAGAGATACGTACTCGTGCTTCTCCCTCTCACTCGCTCCGACACACACACTCTTTATATAAGGAACCTTTAATTCCACTGAAAGCACCATATGTTGTTGGAAAGTCTTGCTCACTTGGCACGGAGCCGGAGCCAGAGCTGACGAGGCAGCCGGGCGGCAGCCTCCCTGGAATCAGGCAGCTCCGAGCAAACCCATTTGGAAAGGGGGGGCCGGGGGGCATCCCATGGCATTTTCCGCAGCCAGAATTAGTTCTCCAGCGGAAGGCACAGGGACTAGCTCGCCCAAAACCAAAAACACACTAGCGGGCTACACTCTGGTGCTCAAACTCCTACATTCCCTTTGCTCTCAGAGCAAAGGGGAAAGGCATTCTGTACATTCTCAGAGGAAGTCATTATTATCACCACGCCACATGTTTTAGGGCTGAGCCCAGGCATTAAAAATAGGTTCCAGAGCTAAGCTGCAGCTCAAATTAAGCTCCGGCCCCTGCCCAGCTACATCCTGCTGCTAGCAGAGAAAGTCGTTCCGTATTTGCATCCGCACACACGCAGCCCCGAATTGCTGCCTGCCTGCAGCTCTCTTCTTCTTTTCGAAGCGATCAGACGCGAGAGCGCGGCCGGCGTCCACAGGAACAAGGAGGCGCCGACTCCGGTTTGCGCTTCGGGGGCTCTCTCATTAGCTCTGCGCCTCTACGGGAAAACGCCCCGTGCTCCGCGCGGACCCCGGATGAAGCCGCTGGAGTGCCGAAAAGGAGCTCGGCCGACAGCGCCTGCTGGGAGGGAGGGAAGGCAGGCGGAGGCTGCGGGGCTGATGTCAGCCCAGGACGCGGGAGCACGGCGAGGGTCACGCAGGGCCAGGGCGGCGAGGGGGGGGGGGCGGAGGGGGAGACAGATCCAGTTAACTGGTTCACCGTTTGGCTCCGTCCGGACCGTTAGGAAAGGCGTAAGCATGCCTCGGAGCAGACCTCCTCCCCCTCCCCAGCCTGCCTTCCAGGCTCGTGGGAACATGGAGGCTCGCAAACGCAGGGACCCCAGCAAGCGCGCCTGGCAGGCCACTCCGCCAGCCTCTCCCCCGGACCGCGCCTTTCCCCGGGAGCGGCCTCTCGCTGTCACCCGATCCCCACAACCCAAATTTTCGCGGCCGCTGCTGGGCAAACGTTTCGCTTACGGCCCCGCACAGGGCAGGGCAACGATGCGACGACGCAAGGGGCACCCCAGGACCGCCGGGGAAATGGGGCGTCGAGAAAGGCCGAGCTCGCGTCCCGCCTCCGCCCCCAACTCCCGAGCGGGTCCTGGGAAGCCCCGAGCCCCGCCCGAGCCGCTGAGTCCCAGGGACGGCCCCGAGCCACTCGCGAGTCTTGCGACCCTCCTCCGCCCCCACCCCTGCCAGGAGCCTCCCCGGCCGCCTTCAACGGGAGCCTGGCCGGCCGGCAGGCCCCCTCACGGAGCTGCGCCAGCCCCTCCGCGCTTCTTCCAGGTCGCCCCCGAGCAGGGCGGGCGGGCGGCTTACCTTCTGCGGGGGGGTGCCCACCGTCATCTCCACGTAGTAGCCCTGCCCGGACTTGCCCCGCAGGTTGTCGATCATGTCCACGAAGCTGCCGCCGCCGAGCCGGGGCTCGTCCTGCTCCTCGGCCGAGCGCTGCGCCCGCGGCTCCGGCAGCCCGCTGCGCAAGGGCAGCCGGAGCGCGCCGGGGCCGGGCGGCGCGCCGGAGCCCAGGCACAGCAGCAGCCCCAGGAGCGCCCGAGCCATGCTGAGCGCCCCGGGCCGCGCGAGGCCCACAGGCCGGGGCCGGAGGGGCCGGAGGGCGCGCGCGGCGGCTACTGCACGGCGGCCCGGGGGCGGCCTCGCCACGCACCGCCGCGCCGCGGCCGGACGAGCAGCCGCATCGGGCGCTGCCGCGGGCGGGCGGGCCTCCGGGAGAGGCGGCCGGGCGGCACGAGCAGAAGCGGGCGGCGGCTGGGCTCGCTCGAGCAGCCTGGCAGGCGGAAAGGCAGGCGCGGGCTGGCCGAGGCCACGGCTTCGCTGTGCCGGAGCTCGCCGGGAGTTGTAGTCCTCGCCCGGGCGGGGCGGAGGCGGGGCGGGGCGGAGGCGAGGCGGCTGCTTGTGCGCACGCGGCGAGGGGTGCCGCCTCCCCTAGGCGCCGCGGCACGTGGCGGGCACTGGGCGGCCGCGGCGCTTCCCGAGGCGGGTACGCGGGCTTGGCCCTTGGCCTTTCAGCAACAGCCCGGCGCCGCCGCGGCTGCCCGCGGGCACCATCGCGGAATCGCGGTGGTGTCGAGAGTTCCCAGAGACGCGCCCCGAGCGAGAGGCCGGCAGCTCCGCGCCCTGACCGGCGGCCCCTCCGACTGCGCCTGCCACCCGTAGGCCGACCGAAGGGCTGCCGCGGCGAGGGGCTGTGAGGGCGGCCGGGCCGGCCCTCCGGCAGAGAGCGCGGCGGCTGACCGGGGCTGAGCTCGCGGGAGGGAACGGCAGCCAAGCGTGGGGGCTCCGCGGCGAAACTTCCCCTTGGCCCTGGCAAGGAGAAGAGTGATCACCTTCGTTTCCTCACAGTTGCGGTGCAGCTGCAGGGCTTGCTTATTATCTGGGTCCATTCCAGGCTGGCTTAGGCCTGGCGTTGGAACAGCAACTGCTGTGGTCGTCGTTCAGGTGGATGCCCTGTGAGAGTGTTGCCCTTTCGCTTCTCCTGGATCTCCAAGGGGCTTTCGATGCCATCAGCCATGGGATATCTATCTGGGAAGGGATACACGAAACCACTCATCAGTGGTTCCTTTCCCGAGCAAGGGGAGCCGAGGGACTCCTGTTCTCTCCCTTAGCCGGTGGGGTAGCACACAGTTCTGCCTTTCCACTCATGCTTTTCAGTGTTGTGGGATATTTAAAGTGCAGTCAAAACCAATGGCTCGTGCTTCACCAGTTAGGCGCATGAAAGGGTTAAGGCCACTGGTCTCTTCTCAGGTGAATTTCCTAGAAGAGACTCAGTGAGGTATGTTTACCTGTATGCCTAAGCAGGAAGTGGGCGTAGCTCAATGCTCTTCTCTTCCTGCTTGGACAACAGTGAGTTGCTTGTTTGCTGTAATACCAACAGGATGTAACAAGAGCTGCTGGTCTGAACTCCATAAGTTCAGACGACCCCAAGTAATACCAAATGAACCTTTTACAACTGTAAGAAACGCTTTTAAGTCTGCCTGAATGAAACTGCAAGATCTGAGTGAGTAAATGTTAACTTTTACTTTTACAAGACTGTGTCTCTGATTACTTGTTTTGCTTGCGGGAGAGAAAAGGGGGCAAAACCAGGGAAATCCAGTCTGCCTTAAAGCATCCTAGATCACCAAATGCTAACTGGCTAACACTAGCCAAATCTAAGCTTCTTTTAAGCTGGAAAGGGACTCTACTCTGCTGATCTCACTAACGTGAAATAGGAAGGATAATATTCAACAATATATCCTCTCCTAGCATCTTATTCAAGTCCCAACAAATGTCTACATACATGAAACCACCGGGTGAATTTATCTGGAAGTTTGGGCTGAGATGAACGCAGCGTGCAGATGACCCACAACACTCCCTCTTGCTCCCAGGGCGGCAATGGAAAACCGGCACCCGGAGTCAGTTCAGGAGAAGGCAGGGGTTCACACACTGGAATTTAATCCGGATGATGAGATGTACCGGAGTTGGGGGTGCTGAACTAGGTGATGTGATTCAGCCGTTCCAGAGGATGGGGTTGCGCTCCTTGAAGGAGCAGATGCGGAGCTCGGGGGGGGGGGGCTTGGCCCACCCTTTGCCCTGGGCGTTCAGGGTTAGGAGGAAGGCCTTTTACAGCTCAGCAGATGATGCCACTCAAGACAGACTTGGCCTCGCTTGCCTGTGGGTTGGATTGTCGTCATGCGCACTGCATGGAGTTCCCTTTAAAAATGGTCTGCAGCCTCAGCGGGGCCAAACTCTCAGCAGCCAGACTTTTGTCCGGCTCTCACATGACTCCAAGCAGCTCCATTGGCTGCCTGCCTGCTTCCAGACTCCAGTGCTGGTTTAGCCTTTAGGCACTGGGTGGTTTCATGCCAGCCTTCCTTAGGGACCACTCGGTCCCATAAAGGTCTGCCCAGGGAATGGAGATCAGTGTGAGAGGCCTTGGTCTTTGTACCATCCTGGCAGCTCTGGCAAGTGAGAACAAGAGAAATGACTTTTCTGTAGCAGTGCCGGGACCCGGGACTACGCTTCAGTTGAAATGTAAGTATTGGTTGTATGTTATTTGTTATAGCTTTTAGAAATTAATTGTTGTGTTTGTACTTTTTAATTGATTAATATGAAATGGTTTTATTATGTTGTATGCTGCTCTGCATGCTTTGAGTATGCAGCAGGGAACCTGTGGCCCGCTAGATGTTGGACCACAATTCCCTGAACCTAGGCCATGCTGTCTGGGGCTTATGGGAGTTGGAGTCCAACAACAACTGGAGGGCGATGGGTTCACCCGTTTTAGCAGAAGAGTGGAATGTTGCCAACATCATCTTGCCCAGGATTGTCAGCGGCAAGTGTTGGCAGCGCTCCGGGTCTAAGGCAGAAAGCGGGATCTCTCACCTGCTCCTGCTTTAGCTGCAGATGCCAGGGCTCCCTCGCTCTCCCTCAGCACTTCACCTCCATAACAGGACTGCTCCACTAGCAAGAAGTCTGCAAAGTGCTTTGCACCTGAGCTGCCCATCTAGCCAGGTGGAGCATTCCTGTGCCACTTTGGGCTGCATGTTTGACTGGTCCCCCCATGTAAACTGCTCCTTGCAGGTAAAAAGTCAGCACATCCGGGGGAATCATTCTAGACTAGCCTTCTTTTCCGTACTGATGTGCAGGTAATGGCAGAGAAGCATTCAGACAGGCAGTCCTGCACCTGCCGGCTGAAGTGCCACAATCCTTCCCGATAGGGCTGTACCACATGCTTCGTAGGAATGCGTAGATTAGCCATATGAGAGGGAAAGGAAGGGAAGGCTTATGCCTCCTCACCACTCAGTCCTGTGCCTCAGCAGGAGGCCACCTGCCTTGCGTGTAGGAAGCCCCAGGTTCAGTCCCCAGTTAGAGCTGGGAAAGGCTCCTTTCTGAAGCCTTGGAGAGCTGCTGCTGCTGGCCGAGCTTGGTGGACCAGCCGTCTGGCTGGGCATACGACAGATCCGGGTGCTCCTGTCCAGCCAAGCGCCTGCAGAAGGTTGCTCTGTTACAGATCTTTCCCGCAAGGCTTGCTCGGCAGAAGGCAGCGGTGCTCCAACAGGGCAGACAGGTTGACTTTTGGGAGCCCAGCAGCAGCCTTTGCAGGCATAACACTGACTCCCTTGCTGCCCCCAAGCCTGGTAGAGGGGGAGAGGGAGGTTAGCTTGGGGGCTTCGAAGGTGAAGCCCAAAAGGCCATGCGTCACTGTGTGCCGTGCAGACGGCAGAGGGCGGCAGAGCCCCCCATCCACCTCCCCCCCATGGACTACAGCTCCCACAAGGTGTTGGGGCACCGTGGAGGCACACGTGATCTCTGGTCCATCTTGCAGCTAATCGGGCGGACCAACCAGCACAAGGTAAGGGCCCAGAACCGACAAGGAAGCTGGAAGTGGGTGCAGATGATGCTGTGGTTCAGGAAGGGGCCGTGGCAAGGGGCCAGGTGGCAAGAAGCTCCCCGGCCTCTGGAGTCGCTCCTCACTGGGCTTTGACCCTCTTCACACGGTTCCAAGCATTGCTGCACAGCAATGAGGACTAGAAGCTTGCTTTTCAGATGCAAAAGCAGAGAGGCTCAAACTGCCAGCTCCTTCTGCAGGAACCACTGTCTGTGAACACGCAGAACACAAGCACTCCCCCCACACCCCATGGAAAGCCCCCGTCCCAATAGGTGTGCTGGCCTTAAAAGGGTTTTACTACAACAGAGGAACCCAGCTATTTCCCCCAGCCCCACCCGGGGAGACATCACTACTTCCTGTGGCAGCAAATTCCATAGTTTAACAAGAAGTGCTTCCTTTTATCTTTTCCCAATATTAAAGGCGGCGGCGGGGACGTCTCCTTCTCCAGACCATGCATAATTTTATACACTTCTATCATGTCCCACCCCTTGCCTTTTTTCTAAACGAAAATGTTGTAACCTTTCCTCATAGGGGAGTTGTTGCAGCCCCCTGATCATTTTGGTTGTCCTTTTCTGCACCTTTTCCAGCTCTACAATATCCTTGTTGAGGTGCACTTACCAGAATTGTACAATCTTCCAAGTGTGGTCACACCATAGATTTGTATAATGGTATTTGCCAATAGCTCTGGCTATTGGGCAATACAGACATGTTATAAATTAAAAAAGAAAATTTTATTAGCATTTTTATTTTAGATTCCTTTCCTAATAATTCCCAACATAAAGTTTGCCTTTTTCACAGCAGCTGCACACTGGGTAGACATTTCCATCAAGCTGCCCCCACAACTCCAAGACCCCTTGCTTGGTCTGTCATCTTGAGCTTGGACTCTGTCAGCACACATGTGAAGTTGGGATATCTTTTTTTTGCCCTCGTGTGCATCACTTTACACTTGCTTGCAGTGAACTGCATCTATAGCTTCCTATTTGTTCCTGGGAATCCTGGCCCCATATGTGGTGGCCCCAAAGCTCACCATTGATAGGCTTACACCAGCACCCGAAGGGCAGCCTGCAGGCCCCCAACCCCCCTCCCCTGAACCGTGGCAGTGCCCATGGGTTCCTGCTCCTCCTGGGCTGGCGTCTCCGGTGAAGAAGAGAAGGACCCGGTGTTTGCACCCGAGCAGCCTTTTCAGCCGGTGACTGCTGATGATGTTTAGGGGAGCAAGTGGTTGAGCCCTTGTTATCTAGGATGGATAAAATAAGATGGGATCCAGGAGGGAGGGAGAGAGAGAGAGGATGTAGTAGTTCAGAAGAGGAGACTGAGGGGAGATATGATCGCACTCTTCCAGTATTTGAAGGGATGTCACACAGAGGAGGGCAAAGATCTCTTCTCGTTCATCCCAGTTTGCAGGACACGGAATAATGGGCTCAAGTTACAGGAACCTAGATTCCACCTAAACATCAGGAAAAATTTCCTGACTGTCAGAGCAATAAGACAATGGAATCAACTACCTAGGGAGGTGGTGGGCTCTCCCAGTCTGGAGGCATTCAAGGTGCGGCTGGACAGACATCTGTCAGAGATGCTTTGACCTGGATTCCTGCATTGAGCAGGGGGTTGGACTCGATGGCCTTGTAGGCCCCTTCCAACTCTACTTTTCTATGATTCTATGATTCTATGACCTCATGGTGATCACAGAGGACGATCTTGTCCGTGCTGCTGCCACTGACTGGCCAAAAGTTGCAAGAGCAGCATGTTGGACAGCTACCGAGAAGGGAGAAGCGCTCAGGTGGGGGGGGGGGAAGCAGGGTGCAGAAGGGTGTGGGTGTGGGTGTGTGTGTGTGTAGAGGAGAAGCTGCATGGTGGCAATTGTATTAGCCACTTTACGCTTTCAAGAGTGGTTTTTTGTTCGGTTGGTTTTTTGCTATAAACTGTAAGCTTTTGAGAACCTAAATCTGGCAGCAGGAAGGGGTATGGTCTAGACCTGGCGAAAGTTAGCTACGACTGTCAGGAAAAGAGAAGGTCAAAGAAAGCAGCTCACGAAATCGCCCAGGTGGGAGACAAGCCAAAGCCCCCCCCCCCCGGCACTCCCATGATGGTTGCAATTGTGCTTAGAAAATGGGCACTGCCCCCTCCTCACCTTTTTTCTTCATTTGGCGGTTGGAGAGAGATTCCCACGCTCCTTGTGCTGCAAGAACCCCAACCATGTATGAGAGAGAGAGATGCTGGAGGCTGCTTGTGGTTCCAATTCAGTTTAATAAGTTAAAGTCCAGGTCATCACACAGCAGTGAACTGTTCCAACATATACAAAGGTGCAGAATTTCACAATCATCTTTAAATAAATGTTTTACTCTAGTCCTTTAAATATCTACACAGCTCCTATTTCTTTTAATCTAAACAATCTGGGGGTTACAATAAATCCACCCACAGAAAAGGCCTCAGGTACAGAAGAGCCCACAAGTGTGGGGTGTTTGCTCAGGCTCTGTTTGGGGGTTTGGTCCAGCACCTGTACAAGTGAACTATGGTGGCACAGCCTAAAGGGCAGCAGTGAATTGGTGAAGTGCGTGTGTGTGTGTGTGTGTGTGTGTGTGTGTGTGAGAGAGAGAGAGAGAGAGAGAGAGAGAGAGAGAGAGAGAGAGAAGAGAGACTAGGCAGCCCACCTTCCCAGCAAGTCTGACACCAGGGAACTCCACTGTTGCCACTACAAATGCCATGGACGGGACGAGATGGCGGAGGAGCCACCCGCCCACCGCTGCTGCTCCATCCTGCCTCAGGCATCATGGACAGCCATGAATTGCCTGTAAGTTCACAGCCTGTTCTGTTCACCCTCATACTGAAATGACAAAGGAGGAAAGAGTGACTCAGCAACAGCGCATGCGGGGGGGGGGGGGGCTGGCTCTATGGATCTGGACTCACGGGAAAACTTGGCCTGTGCTAACGTATGCGGTGTTCATGGCATGCTCTCCCCCCCCGCCCCGCCCTTCACTGGTGCCCTGATGGTAACAAACCACTGCAGTTTGGAAAGGGGGTGTAAACTCCTCCCCCCATGTGCCACTGGCTCCATGTTTGCCCTGGTTCACGATTCCTAAGTGCAGCTGCCACTGGTGCTCCGAGCGGACTTGGGTGGAGAATTGAGGACACAAAAGCTTCTGACAAAGGAAAGCAGAGACTGATACGAAAAGGGAAAGACGCAGCCGAGTCTTAAACTGGTGCTCAGCCCCACCAGACATTCATATCTGTGACTGTGCCTATCACATAAGAGCTCTTTATGGGACAACCCACATAGTATATTTCACTCCACAGGAAAAATGCATTGTAGAGCCCAGTTCCCAAGGAGTCCCACTGATTGGTTTGCTAAACCCTGAGCAGGGGAAAGACCGCCCCTGGCTCTGTGCTGTGTGCACATTCGTCACGTTGCAGCTCTGCTGTGCTGCGCTCAACCCAGGCCTTTTCATTCTTTGACCATCACTGGCCTGGGGATTCCTTCGTTGCCCATTGCAAGTAATCTCTATATTTAATTTCCTCCTCAAGCTATATACTGACCATCCTGACCAGTCAGTGGCCTTTTAAAAGGCAGCAAAAAGGGCACGTGTGAGCTCCCATTGCTACAAGGCCTCCACTTCATCCTAGCATGGGAGTCAGCCAGAGATGCTGTTTCCAGGAACCTGCAGCCTCTGAAAATATATCAAAACCTTTTCAAAGCACAGCGGAAAGGAGACCCATAGAGAGCCGCATATCCTATCCTGTTCCTCAGCATCAGCGTCTGAGTGTGGACAGCCAAAGCTGGGTTTCCACGGCCGTCGAGGTGGTCCACAGTGACCAGCATCCAGGCGCAGGCAGCCCATGCCCCCCCCCAGCTGTTTTGGATGACAGTTCCCCCAATCCCTGACCACTGGCCATGCTGTTGCAGCTGATGGGAGTTGTGGTCCAGCTTGTCTGAAGGGCTCCAGGTTGCCCACCTCTTAAAACCTTGAAGGCTCTTTTGCTCAGAGCAACGCACAGCTGCCAGCACCAAGCCTCCCAGCCGCCCGTGCCAATCCACCGTTCAGGCAGACCAGCTGTTGATACAGATAACAACTAGTGCAAACCGAAGCAGCAAGCCTTAAAGAAATCAGAGTGCAAGAGCAAATATTGTCAGAGTGATTTTTCAAGGCCATGATCCCACGACACTGTCCTGTCCATTTCCTACTCAGAAATGCAAAAATGGCCAAACAGCAGAGACTAGGCACCCCGATCAAATTTAAATGGCTGAGGAATCCACGATTAGCAGACAAATATGGCAAAAAATGACAAATTGGCAAACACCGACACATCTGCAGTATTCAAACTAGATTGGTTCAAATTAAGGGGTTGCACCCAGGAGGTAGGTAGGTGTGTGTGTGTTTGTGTGTGTGTGTGTGTGTGCACGCGGTGGTGATGGTGGGGAGAGATGTAGTGCAGCCAGTCTTCACAGGCCCAGTGCGCGCAGGGGCTTCGGCCGACACCATCACTGCCGTCCTCCCACACCTAGTGGGAATAAGCTTCCTGCACAGACGGCTGCTGTGCTTGGCACAGGGGGTACCTCAAAGAAAAGGCACCTGCCTTCTCCACTGCTGACACGGCTGCATAGACAGAGCGCCAGGTGGGCACGCCCTGGAAAAGAGACCAAGGAAGAGTCATGCAGCAAAGTCTGCTACGGTGCGGAGGCAGCCACGCCACAGGCCGGTTTGGACTGTGGGCTCGCTCCGCTTGCAGGTGCCCGCAGAGACCACGCCAACCACGACCGTCCCTACTTGGCCTGAAGGTGAATCACAGATCAACTCCCTGAGCACGCCAGGCGCCTTTTGCTGCCAGAGGTTGCTCTACAGCACATCCCACAGTGGGATTTCACACGACAGCTCGTTCAGCCTAAGCTCAGAATCCAGCCTTTGCTGGATTGGTGTTATCCGCCATGACCTTGGACCACACTGGAAAGGGAGGTCCCAGAACCGAGAGGGATGCAGGACTGCCTTCAGCCTGTAGTGATGATGGAGTGAGACTCCAAAGGTGGTAAGAAAGCCATGACTGCAGCATAGCATAGTTCTTTCCAGGGACTCGTCATGTCCACACCACAACAAAGGCTGTAACTAACCTCTTATGATAGGGAGAGGACAGCAAGCACCCTGGGCTGAAGACACACGTTCGTCAAAGAGGAAAAGAGAACACACAGAGGATGTGGAGGTTTAGCAGACACTGAGGATTGAGGACTGCCAGCGGCCGAGCCTCATCTCTGCAGCATTCAGCGTGGTTTGCTTGGATGCATTAGCCCGACCGTGGACAGACTCCTCCGGTCTCTTTCATCAGCCGCTCCGATTGCTCGGGTAGGCCCTGCAGTCGCGACTTCCAAGGTAAAGACATTTCATCTTAGCCAAACACCCTCCGCAACGGTTACAGGACCTGAGTACTGACTTTGGATGCCCAAGGGTTGATCTCCTTATGGTGAGAGCCCCCCACCCCCCCTCACCCCATCCCTTTTCAGTAACCTGCAGGGAGGGACCAGCCCAGCCCCAGCAGCATCGCCCCTCCCTCCCCCCCGCCCCATCACGCACACCACCTGTCCGGATCCCCAGTGGAGTCCAGCTGGATCTTACAAAAGTGCAGTTGAACTCCATTCAGGTGCACAAGGTCTCATTTTTGGAATGAAACCTTAGCACTGTGCCATCCTCGGCGTCAGCTGTCCGGTTCTGCTGGAACAGTCTCTCTCTCCATGCTCTGAGAGGGAGTTGGAGGCCGAGGCGTCTCTTCGTGTCCATGCCCTGACGCAGGGCAGATCAGCAATGTTCCTTCCATTTAAGATAAATCCAGTTACCGGTAGTTAGAGAAGAGAAGAGCCGGAAGAAGGACCATTTCTTTTCAGAGAAGACAGAGGCCTCTCCGCCCACCCCAGATGCTCTCTTCCCACTGCAAAATAAACACCCAACGGTGTCCCTTCTCCTCTTCCACTGATGCTGGCCAGGCAGGAGGCGGCACAGGGCCTCTAATTTGGAGGGCAACAGCGGCAGACTTCCACGACAGTGACATGGCCAGCCTCCACGGGGGAGGAAGCCACTGGAAGGCGTGGAGATTAATTTGCTAAATCCTTGCAAATTGGGCAACTGCACTAGAACTGGCAAAAACCAGTAAGTCAGCAGAATGGTGAGTGAGCATGTTGCCTCCCTCTCCATAAACAGCATCTTATGCGCACACAGAGCCAGGGTGTTGTTATGCCAACATGGTAATCTCCTCCTTCATGCACTCCCAGGAGTTCAAGTTCAGGCTGTAGGCCACAAGTGGGGTCTGCTTCCTTTCCCCCCACCCCAAGACGGAGTGCACAGATCAGGGCCATGGCGTGTGGACGTTCCACCAGGAGGCCGTGGCATTCACAGTAGCCACTGGGCAAAAGCTCCAAATAAATATAATCAAACACCAACCGCCTTGGAGGTCGTCGCTCCCGTTGCCTGGGAGGGAAGAGGAATTGGGGTCGTGATGCAGACACGGAGTGGGGGAAGCATCAACAAAAGGGGGCTTCTGGAGAACGTAGTCTGACAACCAGCTTCTCAGTGCTTGTCCACAGCCAACGTGCTCCCGTTGGCCTTGGCCTTCGACTTGGACTTGAAGGAGAAGCGCTTGATGAGACGCCGAGAGAAGCTCCCAGACTTCTTCCTGGTGGCGGAGCTTGTGCCGGCGTTGGGCAAGTCGTCATGCGACTGGCTGAGGCCGGCTTCCTTCTGCTTGTTCTTCCTGCGGAAGATGAGTTTCGTGCCACTCCGAAGGAAGTTCACTGCAATGTGGGAGGAAAACCATGAGCATCGAGGGGCTGCCTATCCAAGGGCACCTTTCAGCTGATGAAGGAGCCAGTCACCACTGCAAGGAAGAGGCCGGAGGGCCTCCGGCTGAATCCTCAAGACATCAGCGTGTTGCCCCCACCGGAGGAGGACCCTGGCTAGCCACTAGGCCAGAACAAAGCGGCCCTCGGCTCTGTCCCCGTCCCCTCCCACTCTAGGCTCCAGCCTGGCATGTCGGGCAAGAGGACTCCAGTCCCATGCAGGCCCGGAGGACACTCTGTCTGGGCACAGGACCCTGGGCGTCTCTTGGAGCGGGTGCGGCTATTTATTTATTTAATACATTTATATCCTGCCTTTCCTCAAAGGAGCTCGAGGCAGCGTACACGGTTCCTCTCCCTCCACTGTATCCTCACAACAGACCTGTGAGGTACGTTAGGCTCGGGGAGAGAGAGAGACTGGCCCACGGTCACCCAGTGAGCTTTGTGGCTGTGGGTGGTGGTGGATCTGAACCTACGTCCGTCTCGCTGGCCCTCATTCAACACTCTGACCACCACACCGCGCTGGGAACACCCCAGCGAAAGGATCAGGGAGCTGCCTGACACCGAGGCGGTGGGGCTGGCTCAGTGTTTTCTACACGGACCGACAGCGGCTCCCCAGGGCCTCAGGTGGGTCTCTCTCAGCCCTCTGCACCTGCTGCATGAACCCCTCTGTGTGGGGGCACCGGCTCTCTCTCAACTCTGCATTTGGATGTGCCCCCACAGACTGAGGGCAGCTTGCTGAGCTCTACGTGAGGAATGCTACTGGCGACCGGAGTTTGTCTGTGGTGTAAACACCAGCTTTCGCTTACCTGTGCCTCACGCTGGCTCAGCTTGTCTGAGCGTGGAAAGCTAAGCAGGGTCAGGCCTGGTGCTTACTTGGATGGGAGACCCCGCCTCTAGTTTCCTGCACTGAGCAGGGGGTTGGACTCGATAGCCTTGTAGGCCCCTTCCAACTCTATGATCTATGAAATCTATGAATGTGACATGATAAAGTAAACTCTGTGACCACCTTAAAAAGTCAGAGCGTGGGGGTGGGGGGGGCAGAGTCCGGGGGTGCGCTCGCTCTCGCTCTCACGGGAATGGCCATTCGGAGCCACCGCAGAGCCTGGCGAGCAGCTGCTCTGCTGCCGAAGGGGCTGGGGGCCCTGATCCGCTCCTCCTCCAGGCACGCGCTTAGTCCCACCTTTGTGGTCTTTCAGGCTCCTGGTCTCCAGAGCCCCTGTTGAGCCAGTCTCGGATTCCACGTCATCCACCGAAGGCCTCTCGGAGATGTCCGAGTGGGTCGTCTCATCCAGCTCCTGGCTGGCCCTCTGGGCTACGTACGAGGCGTCCAGCTGCTGGGGGGGACCGGCGAGGCTCTGGGAGTACTCGGACATGCCAGCCATGAGGGAGTCACCGTGGAGCGTGGCCTCCAGCGATGCAGCATAGCCCAGGGAAAGGGCCATTTCGTCCTGGGCAATCGGCACCTGAGGGGCATGTAGAAGGTCACCCGGAAGGTCACAGAGGGGGCGTCCCCGGCCTATCTTGCGACCCGAGCCTCCTCTGCCTTCCCCTCCTACGGCCTTCCAGAGAAAGGACTGCCAAGTCTAACCAGACAAAGAGCCAGGTACCTTGGAGACTCCAGAGATGATCAGCGTGCTGCGCTTTGTGGGGGTCTTCTTGGTGGGTTTATGGGTCAGATCAGTCAGCTGCCGGATTGCCGTCTCAGCCACTGGGTCCAAGCCATTGGACACGTGACTGCTTCCTGGATATCATACACACACACACACACACACACAGAGCGCCATCCTATTAATTCATGCGGCCAGAAGGAGAAAGATGATGCTGGCAAAACCCCCACCTTGCCATCTGGTTGCGAATGGACGTCCCTGCTTTTAACAGCAGCAGCCCTTTTCTTCTTCATGTGTTTATCCCACCGCCCGCCCTCCATGGAGCAAAGGGTGATGCACATGGCTTCCTCCACATCCCTACCCCCCCCCGACCACTGCCCCCAATTTTATCCTCTGAACCAACCTACCAACCCTGTGAGGTAGGTTAGGCTGAGGAGACAGTGGCTGGTCTGAGAGCACTCAACAAGCGCCATGGCTGAGTGGGGATCTGAACCCGGGTCTCCCCAGGCCTAATCCAGTGCTCCAACTCCGCTGTCTCTCAATCTTAGCCCAGACAGGAGCGAAGCCACGCGCACAACAACGGGGGAAAGGGAGGAGGAGGGGGGGGGAGGAGGAGGAGGAGCGTTCAAAGGGTGCATCTCCAGCTGGGCCCAAAGAGCTCTCCAGGCACCCCTCTCGCGCAAGGTGGAGCGGGGCCAGGAGAGCCACCCCACCGCCCCTCCAGCGACATCCACCACATAGCCCCCGTGGCGCTTCCTGGTTCGGACAAGCACTGAAGCACACAGCTTCCCCCCCCCCCCCCGAGGACTCACTGCTGCTGCTGCCGGGGGAGGCGTTGCTGGCACAGCCGTTCTCTGGGAGCACCGTGGTCACCTTCTCCGTCACCTCTACCTTTGATGGAGACCTCGAGGGTGAATCTAGACTCCGGAAGGGGTGGGGGCAAGATCAGCGCACGAGGGCAGAGGCGGCACCCAGTGGTGGCTGCCCCCCCCCCGCAGCTTCCTTACAGAGAGGCATCCAGGTCCATCACTGGGGAGATGCACGGCCACGTGCCAGTGGGGCAGCCCCACGTTGACACCCAGGGTCCGATGGTCAAGGGGAGGAAGGAGCTCCACAGCAGAGCTGCAGTTGCAAGCAACAGTCCCGGGGGAAGCCGGTAGCTCCCCTTTGGCGGAGCTCCTCCCTTCTCACGGAGGGCATTTGGCAGAAATCAGGCAGCTCCTGGGCCAGGCCCCGAAACAAATGCCAACGCCAGGAACACGTAAAAGCCACTGGAGGGGGAAGGCCCCACGGAGCCCACGCAGAGCGCATCTTCCTTACTACTCGGCAATGACTGCTGACGCCTCACACATCTTGGAAGGGGCGCTGGGCTCCCAGGCAGGCGTCACTCCCACCATTTCCCCCTGCACAAAGTTAACCGTGGCCCATTTCCCAGATGGGAAGAGAGAATCTCATCTGGGGCCCAGGCCTCTGGTGCGGGCTGCAAGCCAGCAGCTGCTCCCCAGTCACCTTCCCTGCCGTTCCCTAGGGCCAAACACACCATTGCCGCTGCCCGTGGGCACGCACAGACTGTGGAAGAGAGCAGTTACGGGGCCCTCTGCACTGACACCGCAGAGCCGCCCAGTTTTTGCAAGGCCTGGCCAGAGAGAGCCCTGTTTAGGTCCCTGGCCACTGTCAGCAGAACCAGATCGGCCGCTTACCGAGTTTGCCGTCCATTTTGGGCCTGGATTGGATGGTGGTGACAGTGGTGACGATGGTCCCGTCAGGCATGATAGTGCGGTCCATCTCAATCTTCTTGGTGGGGGTGATGCTGGTGCGCAGCAAAGAGGCCGCCTGAAGCTCTGGCGGTTCCTGATAGAGCAGCTGCCAAGAGAGCCAGGTACAAACACATCAGACAGACAGGCACAGGGAAACAGCGCCCCGGAGCCTGCCTGCTTTGGGGGCGGAGAGCTGGAGCCCTTTGCCCAGCCTCTCAGCGGGCCTGGCCTTCAGCTGCTCAGCTCGCCCGTGCAAACGTCTGGGAGACAGGCCCTCGAGGGCCTACCTTGGCTCCAGGTAGGCGGCTTCCGTTGTGGTTAAGGGCTTCAGGATAGGAGCGGCTATGGCTGGCTGGCTCTGTGGCTGCATCGCTTTCAAGCCCCCATTTCTCCACACACCCCTGGTGTTTTTTGGGTATCCTTCCCCCCACCCCCACATTTGTATACAGAATCTCAAATTCTGATTAAAAATGAAAGAGAAGGAATGCGAGAGAATTCAACATATGCACAGAGACCGATACCATCGCTCCACGGCTGTTTGCACCCGAGCAGCCTTTTCAGCCGGTGACTGCTGATGAGGTTTAGGGGAGCAAGTGGTTGAGCCCTTGTTATTTAGGATGGATAAAATAAGATGGGATCCAGGAGGGAGAGAGAGAGAGGATGTAGTAGTGACCTCATGGTGATCACAGAGGACGATCTTGTCCGTGCTGCTGCCACTGACTGGCCAAAAGTTGCAAGAGCAGCATGTTGGACAGCTACCGAGAAGGGAGAAGCGCTCAGGTGGGGGGGGGGAAGCAGGGTGCAGAAGGGTGTGGGTGTGTGTGTGTAGAGGAGAAGCTGCATGGCTGACATTTTAGCTCCTGCCTGTGACATCACACTCACAGCTCACCTCCACTGCAACAGCTGCTTCTGGGGGCAGCTTCCCGGCAGCCCCAGGACTCAGCAGACAGTGCTGCTGCCCCCGCGGCTCTTTGGGGAGCGAGTCCAGCAGGAGGGTGGCAAATCCCAGGAGCACATCTGCAAGGGTTAAGGATGGCAGCGCAAGAGGAAGGCCACTCCTGCCCTGCCCTAGGCGGGCCACCCCAGGGACTGGGAGCTGACGTGTTCTCCCCACTCCGTTTGTCAGCTTTCCCAGGAAAGGGGCCCTCAAAGCCCAGCATCTGGGCGTGAAGGCAAGCGGTTGGCAGCCCCAGTGTCACCGGAGGGGCACCGCCAGGCCCAGCACGACCAGCCCCCACTGCCCCAGGGCCACCGGCATCGCGGACCCTCCCTCTGTGGAAGACTCACCCTCTCCTGAATCGCTGCTCGCAAGCACACTCAGCTTCAGCTCTTTGCTTCTCGGGCCAAGCTCCCTGTACAAGCACCAAAGAGGGAAGAGGCGCTGGGCTGGTCACGCTCACGCGGCTTCCCCCCTGCTACCCCCCACCCCCCACCTCGAGCTGCTTCCTCGGTGCGCCTCCCCACCCTCGAGGTTGAGGGCTGGCCTCCAGGCTCTTGTCTGCTCTCCAAAGGGAGAGGGTCCCGTCAGGAGCAGAAAAGTGCCGTGCAGGCGAAGGCCGAGAGCGCACCCTTTGGGGGAGTGGGGAGGGGCTGTTCCATCCCCTCAGGGTGGGGAGGCAAAAAAGGCATCCAGGGATTGAAGTGGTGGAGCAGAACACCCTCTCTCACTTTCGGCCAATCCAGGGAAGTCCATTCGCACCTACGAGTGCAAATGGGTGGTGGTGGTGCTGCCTTCCCCGGCGAGCCCAGCCCCATAGCCCAAATATGCAAAAATGGTGGCCCCTTACAAAATAAGCTTGTCGGCCCACTCCACCTCGGCTGCAGGGCTGGAGCCGACAGCGGGCGCTGGCTGGGTCCTCTTCTGCTGCCGGGGGCTGTCCAACTCCGCCACGCAGCACAGCTGCCCACTTCCTGAAAGGGGCACAGAGCAGACCTGGGCTGAGACCACGCGGGCCTCCCTTTCGGCAAGAGGAGCTTCCAGCATGATGGACAAGCCCTGGGGGTGCTCATCCAGGAAGGAAGAAGCACAACGGAGACCAGCCTCCAGTCACCACCGGCGCTACTGTTCATTTATGCACCATGCTTCCGTTATCTTATTCATCCTCACACAACCCCCTGTGAGGTGGGGCATTAGCACCCCCCATTTCGTAGTTAGGGAACCAAGGCTGAGAAGGAATAGTTCACATAAGCTGCCCAGAGAGCAGGCGCTGAGCGGAGACCTGAACATTAGTCTCCTCAGTCCAGACCCAACCCGCCTGGATCCCGTCTAGGATCCTTGCATAACCTCAGCACACACACTGTCGGCCAAAGGGCCAGTTCCCCTTTTGAGGCCACCCCACTGTCCCTCTGGAGTCCATTGCTTTGAAAGTCCCACGTGGACGGCAGCGTGGCCTAGTGGCAAGACAGAGGCACGCCTGATTCACTGTGAAGAGGATGCAGGCGGGACTGGGCCCGCCCACCCTGTCTCCGTCCCCAGCTGCAGAGAGCAGAGGCCCTCTGCAGCCAAGCCCCCCCCCCCCGCTCCGAGAAGCAGCTCCCAGCCACACACACACACACATGCTGCAGGCTGGCCAGAGGCCGGGAAGCCTCCCGATTCCTGCGTTGTACCTCGCGTCTCTTCGGCGCCCAGGTGGATGGCCCGCAGACGTTGGAGAAGCAGCTTGGGCACCACAGGAGCTGCAGGGATGGAGGGGGACCCCTGGGACAGCTTGCTACAGGAGATCTGAGGAGAAAGACGGAGGGAGGGAGGGGAATTGGCAAGGAGCGGGCCACCGCCACCACCACAGGCATGCCACCCCATAAGCTCCATTCTGGGGGGGGGGGGGAGAAGGCAAGTGTCGCAGCACCTTGGGCAGGAACATGCTTAGATGGCTGTTTGAGTTTCGTCATCCTAAAGGAGTTGATTTTTCATTGTACCCTCTGTTTTAACTTGTACGTGAGCCACCTTGGGAGGGCTTTTTGCCCTGAAAGGCAGCGTAGAAATCCTAGCAATTTTAAAAACGTCCATCCATCTAGGACCACACTTGGCCTCCCCAGTTAGTTCTGGGCTAGAAGGACCGGTGACCTTACTTAACAAAAAAGGGGCACGTTTCTTCCCAATCCTAGACAAGGCCACCCATGTTCAGTCAGCCCCCCTCACCCCGAATTCTGCAATCCCATCTGGGGAATACACCCCATCCTTACCACGGTGCCACCTGCCACGCAGGCCTTGAGATTCACCATCATGGCTGGCTGAGTGCCGATAACAGAGTCTTCAATCAGGTCCTTTATGGTGGACAGGTCCACTTTCCCGTCATTCTCCTGGATAGAGCATCATGGAAAGTAAGTCAAAACCAGCCCAGAGGGTGGAAGTATTCCTTCCTTGGGGAGAAGGGAAAGTTCAGTGGCCCCTGAAAGCAAGTTAAGGCAGCTACTGCGTGCCCAGAGCACACGGCGTCCGAATGAGGGGTCCCTCCGAACTTCCTCTAGCACGGGGTGCAGAACCTCTTCCAGCCTGAGAGAGAAGCTCTTGGGGGCCACACTCCAGCGGTGGGCAGGGTTAAAGGCAAAAGGGCCAGGGGCAAAATGCCAAAAAATGTCGGCATATTTGAGCTTGAAGCACTCACTGCCAGTAACTAAGGCATGGGTGAGGCATTTCGCCCTTCTAGAATGGGGTAAAACTGCACAAAAGCCAGGAAACCACCAATGATCAGTGGCTGGGGGGGGGTAGGGGGGCAGTGGAAGTGGGCGTGGGCATCGGGAGCCCCAGGAGGGCTGCCTTTGGCACCTGGGCCTGAGCTTCCCCACCTCCGCTCTAGCGGGGCGGCAGAAGCCCAGGGCAGGGGTGGGGAGTTGCGGGTTCACAGTGTCCTCTGGCTCCCCGCCTCCAGGACAGGCACGGGCGACCCCCACCCAGCGGGCCTTCCTCATCCCTTTGCTCACTTCGCGCAGCTGCAGCTTTGGGACAACCGAGAGGTTCAGGTCTGGCCTGTCTTCGAACGCCCAGGAGACCAGCAGCCCTTCATCCCGGATCTCCTCCAGACGGATCTCCAGCTGGCCCCACAAACAGAAGAGAGTCTGGGTCGGTTGAAATGACTCCGCACAGAGCTATTCATATGAACTGCAGGTTGGCTACAACCAGCTAAAATAATCCACTCAATGTACATTAAAGCTCATCCAAATCTCCCAGATCAGCAATGCGAGAGAGTCAGAAGCCGGCCTCGTGCAGATGTGCCCAAGCACAAATGCTGCCAGCACCAGCTCCCCTGCCCCACCCTGCATAATGTACCTCAGAAGACCCAGAACAAGCCCCACTGCAGGGGCCAGGAGGAGGGGAAGCAATCCCAGCCCCACAACTGTCTGCATCCATTACCTGGGCCTGCAGCACAGCCAAGGTGACGTGGTAGGTGTCCATGGAGACAGCAGCTGGAGATTGCTGAGTGACCGAGACGGGGAACTGCACAGCATCAGCGGAAAGGTGGCAACGCAACATCTGGAGGGAGAGGGGGGAAGGGGGAGACTGTCACGATGCCCACCTGGAGGGGCGGCCAGAAGGCAGGCACACAACGGCAGGCAGAAGCAGGGGCAGCCAGCCAGAAGGAAGGAACTTCCATCACCATCCCCAACCTCCCCCTTTTACAAATAGCAACCATGGGGGTGGGGGGGCACTGTCTGGACTGGGACCAGAGAAGTGGGGGGTATCCTTTCTACCTCTGCTGCTCTGACACACACACACACCCCAGCCACTATTTGCCCTGATGGAAAACACACACAGGCCCAGGTCAGAGCAGACTGCGTGGGGGCGGGGAGATTTTCAGGACAGAAGGATCCCCGTTGGAGGTGCTGTCAGCAGTAATGGATTTCCTGCACTGGCAGCAGGGGGTTGGTCTAGGTGACCTTTGAGATCCCTCCCAACTCTATGATTCTACAGGTGGAAGAGTTAAACCCCTCCCTCTCTGAGAGAGAGAGAGAGATATCCCCCCTTCTATGGCTGCTCTTTGTAAAAGTTTAAAGACTGTGCAGATGCATTCATACATCTCTGTCATCACATCTAGTTTGACCCCGAGTTATCCTTGGACAAATCTGCCCCAACGGAACATAAGTCTCCGCTCAGGCACACACCCTTGGAAAGCTCCCTGTGTGTGTTTATGGCTCATAGATTCATAGATTATAGAGTTGGAAGGAGCCTACAAGGCTATCATCTACCCATTGCAAAAGGTTGCCATTCTTTTTACAGCAAAGGCGCTCTTCATATCTGCTGGTGATGTTGGCTTGGTTTCTCCTTGTTTCCTGCCTAGGTTCTGCTCTGCTCTTTCCCACCTTACACCGTGAGCTTCCTGCCACTGCTGCCATAATTAAAGATTCACTGAAGACCTGCCACCTGGATCCTGCCCAGAACAGCTGCCTCCGCCAGTGTTACATCACATCTTTGATCAGCAGGCAGGGCACCCTGCTGGCTTCTGCTTGCTCACCTCACTCCTTGCTGCTGTTGCTTCTCTGTCAGTTCTCATGCTTTCTCCCTCTGATCTTTGGCCATTGCTAGCTGAGATGTCTCTGCACGGACAAGCAGGGCTTAAACCGAGCCAGAGCTACCCAGGGATCAGCCCTGGAACCTGACGTCAGTGCCAGGACAGTGAAATATGCAAATTGTGGGGGAAGTGAGGAGGTGGTTCCTCTGGGCATGTACAGAGTGCACTCACATGCTTGGGGTTATGGGAAGGGTTTTCTGTGGCTCCAGACTTTGGGGTAGCCAATGCATTTGATCTTCTCAGAAATATCCCTCAGGCTTCTCTGCTCTAGCCTCACTGCCCAGGGTCCCTCGTTGAATGTGAGGCTGGAAGCTTTCCGCAGGAGTGTCACAGGAACACGGGAAGCTGCCTTGTGCGGAGTCAGACCCGTGGTCCATCTGGCCCAGTGTTGTCGACAATGACGGGCAGCCGTGGCTCTCCAGGGTTTCAGGCAGGATTCTTTCCTAGCCCTACCTGGAGATGCCGGGGATCGAACCTGGGACCTTCTGCCTGCAAAGCAGGGGCTCTCTCACACTGACCTCTGGTCTTGATTTGCATGAGAGCATCAAGGGGTTCCGTCAGGAGGCAATCATGACTATCCAGGCCCGTGGCTCACGCTGGCTCAGCTTGTCTGAGCGTGGAAAGCTAAGCAGGGTCAGGCCTGGTTATTACAGGAGAGGCTTCTTGTTTTCTTTTTTTAAATGTCTTCAGCGGGCACCAAAATCGAAGCAATGTGGACACCCACCTCACATCAGCTGGCAATGAATCCCATAGAGGGGGAGCCAATACACTAAAGGCTCAACTCCGAGGGGACTCCCAAGCAGATCTCAGGTCCACATGGGACCACCAGGATAATCTTGTATCATGACCGCAGTGACTGGGCAGGTTGATAAAGGAGAAGGTGCTCTTTCAATTATCCTGGTCCCAAGTTGTTTCGGGCTTTATATTCCAATGATAAAACATGAAACCTGGCATGGTGGCAAATAGGCAGCCAGTGTAGTTCCCTCAGCAGAGGAGATACATGCGGAAAAGGGGCAGCTCCCAACAACAGCCATGCTGCTGCATTCTGCACTAGCTGCAGCTTGCAGACCAACCTTAAGGGCAGCCCCTATACTATATGAACTTACCTGAGCCCCGAGACTGGCTATAGAGGCCTTGCTCATTTGCCCAACATTAAGATCTGCTAGGCAGTCACAGCCTTTTCAGCTGTGGCTCTGTCCCTCTGGAACTCCCTCCTGTAACTTCTCTGGCCATGTGCCTCACTGAAGAATTGGCTATTCCAATCTGCTTGTAATTATGTTCTTGGTCTGACTTCTTAAAAAATAAAAATTGGAGGATGCTATATTGGATGTTTTTAGTTTTGTATTTTATGTGTTTAATTGTTATCTAATAGTTTAATTGTGAGCCCCCACAAAAGCAAGAGTCACGGTGCCAAAGCTTACCATGCTGCGATCCGACTGGTCTGCGCAGGTCACGTGGCTTATGTTTACAGCTGGCAGTTGCTGAGGGCTCTCCTCAAACGTGATCTGGACTGAGCTCTGGGAGAAGAAGAGAGCCTGGTTAGCCCCCAATCAGGGAAAACCCAGTGCAGCTGGAGCCAGGTCATGAGCAGGCAGGCATCTCCCTGCGGGGGGGCCCCCCCTCCAACAGCATCCCTGACGGGCCGCCCAGCCCAGGGAGATCCCCAGCAGAAATCCAGGCACATCCATCTTCAGTTCACGGAATGGAAGCCTAGTACGCCAGGCCCCATCTAGCCACAGTCAAAAGAGGCTTGAGAAACCCACCCTACGGCACCATCAAATCATAATTTGTGGCATTTGTACAGTGCTTTCAAGTGTTCAACATGCTTCACACGCTTCACCTGTTTATAACCCTTACAAGGACCTTGCAAGGTGAGTCACTACGTTCCTCCCTCACCTGCAAGAGACTGAGCAGGTGGCTTGCCTAAGGACACCTATGAGTTTTATTTATTTATTACATTTATACCCCGCCTTTTTTCCTACAAGGAACTCAAGGCGGCTTACATAATCCTCCTCCTCTCCATTTTATCCTCACAACAACCCTGTGGAGTAGGTTAGGCTGAGAGTCAGTGACTGGCCCAAAGTCACCCAGTGAGTTTCATGGCCGAGCGGGGACTAGAACCCGGATCTCCCGAGTCCCAGTCCAACACTCTCACCACTAGGCCACACTCACTCAACTCAAGTGAGTTGATATACAGAGATGGGATTCGAACCCGGGGCTTCACAGTTAAGCAGTGCTGGCGAGGAGGGACTACGTGGGCTCTCCTCGGGTTTTCTGGAAGGGCTTGCTTGCCACTCAACAGTGATGTGATGGGGGAAGTTCAACAAGTGAAGTTTTCCCCAGCATGGATGTAAAGAATGAGGAAATCTTCACCTGTTGAATTTCTATCCAAGAGGCACCCATTCCAGAACACAAAGACAGCCCCGAATCAAGGACCCCTCCGACAACTGCCCTTCGGGGACTGCCTGGGTGGAAGGAGACCAGACGGAGAGATCCTGGCAAGGAGAAAGGCGGGGAGGCGGGCGGAGGCAGCGCTGGGTTCCAAGGACAGCAGGGAAGGTTCTCCATTTGCCCCAAGCCCCGCAAACACACTATTCAGCCACGGAGTTGTTCCAAAAACAGCACTCGCGCCTATTCAAATCGCAGATCCGTAGGCTGGTCCAGGCAAGCCGGTGAAGCAGAGGCCAGAGTTGCCATGGCAGCCCGGGGCTGGAATGCCCCTTCCGCGGGGGCGGGGCCAGGTCGAGCAGCGGCAAGAGGCAGCCTCGCGCTCCGCAGGACACGGACGCGCGCCCCGGCACGGTGGGAGAGCCTCCCAGCGGATGCGAGGCTGGCTGGCTGGCTGCTGCTGCTGCCTTCCAGCCCTTGGAGAGTGAGGCGCCCCTTCCAGTGGAGCCAAGAGCCCCCAGAGTAGAAAGGCAGCCCCAAGTGGCCTCCAAAGCCGTTTGCTGCGACAGAGCCCCAAGCGAGAAGCGCTCTGCTAAATGTCTCGGTCTCCTGGAGAAACGCAAACCCAAACAAGTCCCTCTCCGCAAGAGGAACTGCTTTGGCAGCCCCCGAAAGCAGCTTAGCCCAGCCTGGGATAAAACCGGTTTGGCTGGGCGGACACCATCGTGGGTCAGGAAGAGCGAGGAGCCCCCCCCCGCGCGCATCCCATCCTTGGCATTCCAGAGCGAGGCCGAGGCCTTCCTCCCCTGCCCCCCCCCGCCCCAGCAGAATATCTAGTCCTAGCCCCTGTGGCACAGCGCTGAAGCACAAAGAAGGGCGAAGAACACCGGGCGGCCCTTGCACCGCTTGGCTGCCCATTCTGGCAAACGGGATCCACGTTTTTATTAGGCAACGTATTCTGGTCTGGACTGGACCACACACCCCACCTCCCAGGGGAGAGCTGAACTCAACCCTTGGAAACCACAGACCTGTTCTTTATGGCCTGCCTGAGCAAGCCCAGGGTCGCGGTCCTGCTCTCACTCAGGGCTCCTCACACAGAGATGGAAAGGCACAAACCGTCTCAGGTCAAGAGATGCAAAATTAGGAGGTCAGTGACCATGTCAGTACTTAGCTGACCAGTTATATAACTAGAAATAAACACTCAGGAAAAATGAACACAAGTTTAACTGATCTTGAGATGTTCATATATGAATCTCTAAAAACAAAAAACAAAGAGGTTACTTTGTTTTTATTATTATAGTATTTTATATTACATATTATTTCAAAATTTTATAGCAGTCTTCTCCAGCCTGGTGTCTTTCAAATGCATTGGACTAGAATTCCCATATCATCCCACAGCCAGCATGGCCATTAGAAGACATTATATAAGCAGTATTTAACTACAGGTTGGCTGTTCAGAATTTATTTTTAAAAAGGTGATCAGTGACAGAGAGGTGCTCAAAGCAAGGGACATTTGATCATTGCTGGTGGAACTGCCCTCAAATTATTTTATTCTGGGAGTGGGGGGAAACAGTTATATACTTTGTCTAATATTAGGATACACAGTTTCATTAAATCCTGTTGTAATGCTATTAGGATATCTAAAAGATTCTGTTAAAACAGAACATTACAAGTCAGTTTGGAATTTATGGGCAGCTACACTTACCATCTAGGATAAGAGAGATCCTATATTGTATGAATATAATGAATAAATGCTTATAAGAATCTGTAAGCACTTTACAGAGCATTGTTGCACTTCATGGCACTATATCACATTTTAGAAAATTGTTAAAAATATTCAAAAGGCCATACATAGATTTTATTATATAATTAACCTTAGACTTTCTTAGAATACACTGATAATGTTTTGTTGCTATTATGCAATCATTATCAGACCCTCATAATGTATGGATAATAGATAACTATTTATTACTAAGATTTATAGATTTCATAGATTATAGAGTTCGAAGGAGCCTACAAGGCTATAGAGTCCAACCCCCTGCTCAATGCAGGAAACTAGAGGAGGGGTCTCCCATCCAAGTAATAACCAGGCTTGACCCTGCTTAGCTTTCCACGCTCAGACAAGCTGAGCCAGCGTGAGCCACAGGCCTGATATGTATAATAAGAGCCCTGGTAGATCAGACCAAGAATCCATCTAGTCCAGCATTCTGTTCACACAGTGGCCAACTGGATGCCTACGGGAAACCCACAAGTGGGACATGAGTGCAACAGCACCCTCCCACCCATGTTCCCCAGCAGCTGGTATACACAGGCATACTTCCTCTGATACTGGAAGCAGCTCATCATCAGAACTGGTAGCCATTGATGGTTTTGTCCTCCATGAATTTGTCTAATTCCGCTTCTAAAGCTGTCCAAGTTGGTGGCCATCACTGCAGCTTGTGGAAGCGAATTCCATAGCTTAACTGTGCGCTGTGTGAAGAAGTCCTTCCTTTTATCTGTCCTGCAATCTCCCACTGATCAGCTTCATGGGATGACCCCCCATTGGGTTCTAGTATTATGAGAGAGGGAGAAAAGGGTCTCCCTGTCCGCTTTCTCCACACCAGGCATAATTCTGTACACCTCTATCATGTCTCCCCTTACTCGCCTTTTCTCTAAGCTAAACAATCCCAGACATTGTAACCTTTCTTCATAGGGGAGTTGCTCCAGCCCCTAGGTCATTTTAGTTGCCCCTTTCTGCAACATTCTGTACAATGTATAATTGTGTTTTATGTATATATGAAATATCTAAGGCCACCGCATGAGTTATCCATTCTGCTTTATGTATCTGAAAGGACCATCACCGGCCTGAGAGGGCTGTTGGGGCAGCCCCTCCCCCGCCTTCCCTGGGGCTAGTTAAGACCTGTGTGCCCTGAGGGAAGGCAGAAGAGAAGCCCAGGCTAGGGAGCAAATGCCATCAACTCCTGTCCTGTTGGGGCAGCCCCTCCCCTGCCTTCCCTGGGGCTACAGAGGGAAGGCAGAAGAAAAGCCCAAGCCAGGGAGATTGTACCACCAGCTCCAGAAAAAACCTTCAGTTGGCCTGAGAGAACTGGTGTATGTTTGGTTTGGGGGGGGCGGTAATGTTTGTTTGTTTGAGTTTTTAAATATTGTACACCGCTTTGGGTGCCTTAGCAGAAAGGCGGTATAGAAATGTAATAAATAAATGTATCTGTCACAGGAAGCTGCCTTGAGCAGGTCAGGCGGTTTCTCCATCTAGCCCAGTATTGTGTCTTCTGATTAGCAGTGGCTCTTCTCTCCAGGGTCTCATCTAGGAGTCCTTCTCATCACCTGCTACTTGACCCCTTTGACTGGAGGTGCTGGGGACTGAACCTGGTGCTCTCTGCCTGCAGAGCAAATGCTCTACCACTGAGCTCCAGCCTCTCCCAAAATGGTGGGAAGGTTGTCCTCTGGACCAGACACCTCTAACAACAAAGGACACTGCAGAATAAGAAGCATCCTCACAAGGGCACCAGGAACCATCTGAAGAAACTTGAGAATTTAACACAGGAAACGACAAGTGGAAGATGAAATATAACTAATGCGACACAAGAAATATAGAATTTGTTTCTTGCATGGCGTCACACATAAATGTCAAATTAAAGCCAACAAAAATAGAGACTGAGAACATGAAACATTATGAGAATGCAAAACTCATTACTATTGGATTGATGTGCTAGGAAATGTGGCAACATCAAGAGAAGCAGCAAGAGCTAGAAGAATTTAATGTTGGGAATATACAGAAAGGACAGAAAGCCTGTTACCGGTGTGGAGCACAGCCCAAAATCTAATGCCGAGGTTTTATAAATTATCCTAAATCTGGCCATGTAGGATTTCCTGCATGCTTCCATGAAGCCCTGGGATGCACTGTCATCAGAAGGGGATGCCAAACCGCACAACCCACCAATACGTGAGTCCCAGGAACTGCATCCTGCTCTGCTTGGGCAGCAATAATATTTAAGTCATTAAGATCTGGAGGAGAAAAGCTACAGAAAGTCAATGAAGCTGTCCTCTGTGGTAGATCCCTGGAAGGGAGGGAGGGAGGGATGCCGGATGCGAGGCTCCGCACCAAACCTGGAATTGAGAACTCCCAAACTCAAGCAGAGCTTGAGTGGCTCTGCCCACCCCCCCCCCCCCGTGTCTGCCCATGCTGGCAGAAGACGGGAGAAAATGGCAAGGGAAAAGATGTAGATAATTTAATCAAGTGCTACGTGATATGATACATAGAAATCCAAAGGTAGAATGATGGGGGAGGGAGAAGAGGGAACACCACCCCCACCCCCACCCCCACCACCACCCCACATGCACATGTCTTTTTCACCTGAGCTAGTGAAGGCATTCAGAAAGAGCTGCTGTTTTCAAGGACTCCATTCTCATGAAACAAAACAAGTGTTCCCTTCCATCCACCCACATTTGCACCCCCCACACACACACACATCACTTCCCAGTTTTTGCTTTCAGGAGATATGCTTCTGTGTGGCTTCTCCATGCAACTCAAATTGCTAAAAGGGAAAACTATGACATCAGAAGGAGCTAAAAATAATCCTATCCAGAGGGGACCTGAGATCAGTTGCTTCCAAAAGAAAATTTATCCCAGAGTTCTCTTGGGGTTTCAAAGGGAGAGAAAGGAGTTTCATCGCTGCCTGGGAGGAGAAGGATCAGGCTTTAAGCCCCGTCTCTTTCCCCAGATGGAAGATCTTCACCGTCACTGCAGTCCTCATGGATTAGGGGTGGGGAGAGAAAAAGCTTCTTACTAGGACACTAGGAGGTTTTCAGTGACAAATCACCAAAGCCCTAACCACAGAAATATTCAGCTAAAACTGAATTCACCTACATTAAACAAGAGGACTTACAGCTAAGCACAAGCTTGGAGTTTTCTAGGCAGTGAATAGAATGCTATTCCTGTTCCTGAACACAGGGTTGATTTCATTTTGGTTTTAAAAATGTTTACCTTACTTTGAAGTTTAACCCATCAAAGGTAACGTGAAGCCACACGAAAAGAAATGAAGCACCTGCCAAAGGAAGCTTACTAGCCTAACACCAGCCACTAAGCAAGCCTTGAAGAACACTCAGGCTCAGATCTCGGCCAACCTCCAATGGAAAGGAACCCAAAGTTGTGGGGCAGCCATTAAGAATGCCCACAATGCCCTCGCCCACTGGATGCCAGGCACTGGCGATACAGACACTCTCAGGTGAGCATAGAGGGCGTGGCAGGAACACAAAGCTCACTTTTAGGCCCACGTGATCACTGTCCACATACTGGGGCAGTTTATGTAATGACAGGAGGACAGCGTGTCCTTATGAGGCCTCAAGCGGAGCAGTCCGGCCACAACCAGGAGCCCCTCAGGGGACTCCTGGCCCCCATCCCTTCTGAAAAGCTGGAAGAGTTGGACCGTCAGCCTGGTGAAGGCAGGGAGGAAGCTGGCCTCTAGGTGCTCAGTACCCCACCTAACCAGAGGAGCCAATGCAGCTGTGCGGGCCCGGTAGTTTGATCACAGAGGAAAGATGGCGCGTGCCACTGAGCTCGAGTTCCTCAGGCAAAGATGGGCTGGGAGGGCTTGGTTTTCTCATTTGCTGGCTTTCTTATATGGTGCTACGAAATGCCTCCAATGGCAAATTACCTGGACACCTTCACAAGGCCTGGCCTGGGCTTGCTCCTTGAAGACTGCACAGCTATTGTGTCAGGCCAAGAAAGGAGCCTGCCCAGGCCTCATGCTGATGAGGTTGCAAGTGTGATTAGGTTTCTGCCCTGAGGCAGCAAAGGTCATTACTGGCTGCTCTTCCAATCTGGCTCTGGTTTAAAATCCAGATACTCCGGGAAGGGAACTGCCATTGGCTCACCACCATCTTTCTTCTAGTCCTCTGGTCTCAACTCTGCCTGCTGAGTTTCGCCTCCCACGTCCCACCCCATGGTAAATCATGGCTAATCAGGCTTGCTGCTCCCTTGCAAATCTCACCAAATCTGGGGCTAGTTATGAGTGGATCTTTGAAACAGGTGAATGCAGGATTAACGCACACCCTACATTATTCCTACACAAGGAGATTTTTTTTAAATGGATAACATTCTAGTGTAGGAAGCTTTACAGACATGATAACATGTGATCTATTTTGCCACATGCACACATACTCCCCATCTGTACAGGTAGCAAAACAGACATGCATTTGCGACATGTTATGGAGTGCCCCAGGTACTTTAAGAAGGATGCAGACAAACTGGAATGGCTGCTCCAGCTCTGGATTTCTTGCACTGAGCAGGCAGTTGGACTCCCTTTGAACTCTAGAGTTCTAGGTATATACACAAGACTCAGGAGAAACAGTCACAAACTCTAAGCGGGTCACCATCCTATGCATTTTACTGATGGGGAAGCACAATAGCAGTGAGCCCCCAAGTCCATAACTAATAAACTTGCCATCTGCTGGGTGACACTGGCTTAGAATCAATCTCTGCCCCCCTTCCCAAATGTTTGTATAGCGGGAGCACTGGAACAGCCTCAGCAGACAGACAGCATTTCCTCTGGGCAGGATGCTGAATGAAACAGGGGCTGGGGCAGAGGGGGCTGGGCAAGAGAGGGAGCTCTGGGGGTGGGGAAGGGGGGAGATGTACAGCAAAGGAGGGCCTTGTGGCAAGGCAAGGAAAAGAGCAAAACTCTTTCCTCCGCCACCCCTGCCCTGGAAAGGAGGTGCTTTCTATCCACAAACAGCTATGGAAGAGCAACTCATATTGCGCTGCAGTTGTCCTCTGGACTTGTTCAAACAAAGGTGAGATCTGGTTTCAGTTTGCACAGGGAGGGGACAGCCTCTTGTACACAGCAGCATCCCAGTGGTATTTCCCAGTATCCAGGCAGAAAGTTATGCCACTGGCCGGCCTGCATTCAGGACTATGCCAAGGGAGCCAGGATTGCAGGCTTCCCCTGCATGGGATGGGATGGGATGATGGGAAATGCTGCATGGTGTGGTTAGGATGCCACACGTCTCTTTAGGATGCAGTTCCCCAGGAAGGAAGAGAATCCCAAGTCCACCCCCTGTTAATAATGCTGTTTAATATAATTGCAGTCTTTTGAAAGCATATTTTGCTTCTGCATGCAAACTTTTTGCCAGGGGGAATTGCAATTGCCTTTGATTGATGTAATAAAATGTTTGATTATGAGGTTTACAGGAACACAAAGCAAGATTATATCAGCTACAGCACCTGCAAGACTGGGTTTTAATTTCACAGGAGCCCGGAAACATATATGTACAGGTCTCTAGAACCCCACAGCAGCCTCCACAAAGCCGGTGGCCTGATAAGAGTGGGACACTGACAGCGAGGCAGCCCCCCCCATCACTAGGGGCACCAGGCAGCTTTCCCACCTGAACACACACACACACACACACACACACACACTTGGAGCTTCCAAATGGAGTCAAACTGGAGGGCCCTCCAGGAAAAGTCGTGGTTAACTTCTTTATTTCTTACTGCAGTTTAGGAATGGCACATATCGGAACTGGAATGCTGGAGGCCTTCGCAGAGTGACACGATGCACCCAGCAAGAGGAACCCTCTATGGGCGTCACACATATACACACAGGCAAGAAAGGGACGGGGGGGGGGCTTTCACCTGCTCCCCTCCCCAGCAAGGAGGCCAATACGGCCTGGAAGCAGACGAGGCAGCAGCCAAGCCCAGACTGATCCTGCCCCCCTCCCCCCGCCCAACCAGGTCTACCCCTCCTCACAACAGCCTCTGCGGGGAATCCGCCTCACACTTCTCCCGGGCTGCCCGGGCTTCCGACTCGAGGGGGCGGCTGGTTAGCAGCAGCAACAGCGACAACAGAGAAGCCGCCTACTCCATTTCCATCAGCCCGGCAGAGAAAGAAAGCGCCCGGTCAGGAAGGCGAGGGGAGGGCAGGCAGCTCGGCTCCCCCCGCGGGCATGAGGAGGCCCGGGTGCCAGGGCGGCCTGCGGGAGACCAGGCGCCCGCCTCTTCTAATCTAAAGAAGCCGCAGCCCAAGCCACTTTCACGCCCGGGAAGGGAGGGACTAGAGAGACGGCTCCGCTCGAGCTCAGTCCCGAAACCCCAACGGACAGGCCCTCTGAACATATACAGAGTGCCTCTGGGATCGGGTGGGAGGGCTCCCCCGGCGGCAGCTGCCAGCCCCTGCAGGCTTCAGCCTCCGCACCTACTCGTTCAGGGCCTAAGCCCCACAACCAGCCCCCCTCCCGTGCGCTGTCCAGGAGAACTGATGGGCACGGGGGGGGGGGCGTGGTCGGATGACGGGCCAGGCGAGGCACGGGCAGAGCGGTGGGCTGCGCGTACGGGACCCGCCACGACATACAAGCAGCTTCGCAGACGTGGGGCGGGGGCGCACTGCTGCGCGCTTGGATAGCGGACGGCGCTGTCCCGCGCGGTGCCAGGCGCTGTCCAGCCGCAGCCTGCGCCGAGCCCTCTGCTCTTACCGACCCGCAGAGAGCGCCGCTGACCGCCCGGCGCCGACTTACCCCGTGCCGTCGGGCCTGCTCGTTGAGGGCGCGCAGCCAGGCTCGCTGCCAGTTCTCGCGGAAGGCGCGGAAGGCGAAGAGCGAGGCCAGCAAGCCGCGGGCCCCGGCCGCCTCCTCGCGGCTGGCAGCGGCGCCTCCTCGGGCCAAGCCCCGGCGCAGCAGGGACGCCCAGAGGCCGGCGGCGGAGGACGAGGCGGCGGTGCTCCGCGGCGCTTCTTCGGGCCGGCCCCGGCCGCGCCACAAGCCGCGGGCGAACTGCAGCAGCCAGGCCGAGACGGTGAGCAGCGAGGCGGCGAAGAGCAGCACCAGCGCCGCCCAGCCCAAGCCCAGCCCCGGCGCGGGCTCCGGCTCGGGCTCCATGGCGCGGCGGCCGCGGCTCACGGGGCGTCGGGATGCATGGCGGGCCGCTCCTGGGCCGGGAAGCGGGCTGGCGGGTTGCCGTTGCTGGCGGCGGCCGCTTCCTAGTTCCTTCCCTTCGTGCCGGCTTCGAGCCACAGGGCAGCCGCGCAGCGCTCCCCTCCTTCCTTCCTTCCTTCCTTGCCTCCCGACGGCCGTCGCGAACGGGGCTGGGCGGAGCGCGGGACAGCCGTGGGCGGGCGTCAGTGGCGGCTGGGCAGGGCTACAGCCGCTGCCGCTCCCCTCCCTTTCTCCTCCTCGCCCCTCTTTAAAGGCGCAGAAGCGGCCCCGGCCAAAGCGCTTGGCCAGGGACCACCCAAGGGCGCCTGCCAAGCCTCGACGGTCGCCGAGAACTAGAGAGCGCCGCGGCCGGGAGGTGCTGGAACCCGGGCTGCGATCCGACCGGCAGGACGCCCGCGGGCGCCAGAGCTCGCGAGCCGGGCGAGGGGTCCGTCCACAGTCTCGGGGGGGGAGGAAGCGCTGGGCCCGCGCCTCGGTCCACGGCTTTGCCTGCCTCGTAAGTGTGCTGCTGACGCGGTGCTTGGAGGCCCGTCCGGATGGGGCCACTTGGAGCCATAAAGCGACTCGGTCTGGCTCGGGGCTAAAGGAGCACAGAAGGCGGCGGCGGCGGGGCGCAGAATGACCCGGGCAAATGAATCCGCCGGTCGACGGCGATTATGCCAATGGAAGCCATGCTGGCTCAGCTTGCCTGAGTGTGGAAAGCTAAGCAGGGTCAAGCCTGGTTATTACTTGGATGGGAGACCCCTCCTCTAGTTTCCCGCATTGAGCAGGGGGTTGGACTCGATGGTCTTGTAGGCTCCTTCCAACTCTATCTTTGAATCTATGAATGTTTACTCGCAAGTAAACCCCACTGCTGTAGACGAAGAGGCTTCCTTCCAGGGAAGCCTGCTTGGGATTGCGGTCCCGGAATTGCTTCCCACGTGCCCCTCCCTACCGACGACGGCACCCCGACGGGAATTCTGGCGCGCCTGCCCGGGTCGCAGCCGCCGCTCGGCTTCTGCGCTCCCTCCGAAGTTCTCTCGAGCATTGCCGACCCGACCAGGGGATGTGCCGGAGACATCAAGGGGGCGCGGTTCCAGCCCCTTGCCAGCTCCGCGCAGTCCGGGTAGCGGCATCTGCATGGAAGCGCCGGACTGGCCCCGGCGGGGGCTCGCAAGGGCCGGAGGGGCAGCCGCGCGCGCGGAACGGGCGGGCGTTGCGGCCCCTTCGAGGGGCCGGAGCTGCCGCCGCCGCCGCCGCCACAGTAGATCTCTTCGCCCAGCCTTCCCCGACCTGCTGCCTTCCAGAAGGGTTGGACTACAAGCCCCAGCATCCAAGTTGCTGGAAGTTAAAGTCCAACGCATCAGGCGGACACTGAGTCGCGGAAGGCTGGGCGAGTCTTTAACGATGTATTATTTATCTGAAGTATTTTTGCGCCCACAAGGCCCCCAGAGAAGCGTACATCTCATCAGTCAAGCAAGGCAGTCCCCGCCCCGCGGGCGCGATACTGCAGCCCGCACTTACTCGGGAGCAAGCCCCTCGGAACGCGACGGGGCTGCGGCGCTCGGACTCGTTGCAAACGAGCCGGCCCGCCCATCTGTCTACCCTGAGATTTACTAAAAAGCCGCGGCCCCTTTAAATGGCCCCTCCCGGAGCAGGAGCGCCTCGCCCAGCCAATCGAGAGCGGGGTGACGTGTAGGGAAAAGAGACGGCAAGAATGGTGTTCACGTGACAGCCGGGGGGGTCGCCATCTTTGCTGTGGGCAGCCCTAATCTTAGACTGCCGTCACCGGCATCGTTTTCTACTAAAACTCCTTGCAGAGCCTCAGCCGCCCGATCTTTCAGAACAGGATCCCTTCTAAAAGGGGCGGCCGCAGTTCCGATGGGTCGCACCGCCAAGCCAGCCGGCAACAAATATGGCGGCGGCAGCAGCAGCGGTTTAACGAACCATAGAGTGCGTCTCATGATACACTCGGACGGAAAAGCTGCGCTGGAATTTGGCGGTGTCACGCGGTAAAACGTCCGGGTGGAAACATTTCCAGTGTGCAAGGAAGTGAAAGGGAAGGTCCCTGCCTGTCGGGGTGTTTGGTCTCTCAGCAGGAGCAGCAGCAGTGCCGGGAGGGCAGGCAGAGGCCCAGGCGAGCCCTTCTGCGGAAGCGCCCCTGACTATCCTGCCGCTCGGGTAGGCCGGAGCGCGGGGTGGGTACCGTCTGGCCCCTGGAGGCAGCGGCCGGGGGCTTTTCCTTCCGGGGGGGGGAGTTTTCGTTGCGGGAGGAGGCGGGCGTGCTCGGCCCTGCCCTTCCTCTCCGCAGCAGGAGGGAGCAGGCAGGCAGAGAGAGACCGCGCCAGTCGCTCTCCGGGGGTGCTCGGGCTGACAAGGGTGCAAGAACCGTGCAAAGCCTCCAGCAACGGGTAGGATGAGGCCGAGGAAGCACAGATCCTGCTCCTCCGCACGTGTGTGTTCATTCAGCAATCTGGAGGGGGGTATTAACGGGTGCAATCTTCCGTGTTCCCAGTGTCCCCTTCTGCTTATAGGTGCCTCATGCACAGCTGCGGTGAACACCCACCCCCATTATTTTTTATTTTATTTATTTGTTGTATTTATACCCTGCCTTTTTTCCTGAAAGGAACCCAAGGCGGCTTACATAATCCTCCTCTTCTCCATTAGGATTATCTCGCTTGTGTTTAAGGTTTGCACACACTTTCTCTGGAAAGTACTGTATTACACACATACATTGTCTGCACCTATGGTGGTTACCATCTATTTTATATTCTTAGTGATGAAGATTCATCACCATGGTTGGTACAACTGGATCCTCCTGTTTGTGGTTGTGGCCTAAGGATCTCCTCTCTGTCACGTTACCTACTTCAAGAGGTCCCAGATAGTCTACGACGTGCAGCAGCTGCAGAGTGACTTCCCTTCCTTTGCTCCTGTACTTCATCACTTGGGTGCACCCAGAGCTGGCTCTGAGATGTGGAAGTTGCCGGTCATCCCCCTGTTGATTAATTTCTTTGGCTCCCTTCTGGGCTTTGTAGCGACTGTGACACTCATTCCAGCCTTCAAGGACCACTTCATTGCTGCCAAGCTTTTTGGGATTGACTTGAACAAGACTTCCAAGCAACCTATGTGAGTAAATATGCTGTATTCCGTTGTGTTCTAAGCTATGCTTTGTAGGAGTAGATTGAACCTCAATTTCTACCAAGTATAGGAGCCTGTGAGGTGTTGTGGGGCTATGGACTGGTGCAGGTATACTAAGGCACTGTGCAGGGAAGGATATGCTGGACTGTGTCACCAAAAGATGAAGATCAGAAAGTGGAATTCCAGCTGCTGTTCATGCACTCTGACTTTCTGCTCCTAAACCCCACTTGTGCTTCGGTCTATTGGCCCCAATATGAAGGACACGCCAGGTCCTAGTGGGGTGACGTCAAGTAAACTTTTATTTGTGCTGCCTGTTTCCAGCCCAGAGTCCCAAGGTGTCATCAGTGGGGCGGTGTTTCTGATCATCCTCTTCTGCTTCATCCCGGTGCCCTTCCTGAGCTGCTTTGTGGAGGAGCAGTGCAAGGCATTCCCACACCATGAGGTGAGTGGTTGCGTTGGGTGGGGCCTGGAACCGGGATGTGGGACACTAGGGTTGAGTTGGCCCCAGGAGCAGACTCCCAAGGCTTCTCTCTGCCTTGCAGTTCGTGGCACTCATTGGTTCCCTCCTCGCCATCTGCTGCATGATCTTCCTGGGCTTCGCGGATGATGTCCTCAACTTGCGCTGGCGCCACAAGCTGCTTCTGCCCACCATGGCCTCCTTGCCCTTGCTCATGGTCTACTTCACCAACTTTGGGAACACCACCATTGTGGTGCCCAAGCCCTTTCGGATGTTGCTGGGCATGCACCTGGACCTGGGTAAGTGACCCACAACCAGCCTGGGCTGACTGTGGTCCAGGTGACATCCAGGTCCTCTGGCTAGTGTGGCTAGAACAGGTGTTGTCTTGGCATCGTTGGGTGGCAGCTGGCCCTCTGCTGGTGCCGTGGACAGTCACTGGAGCAAGAGTCCTGGCCCGAGAAGCACCATGATGGGTGGGTGTGTTGCCAAGTCTCCCCACTACCCCCCTGCTCAGGAGAGTTTTATGTGGCTGGCTTCCTCGGAAGGAATAGGAGCAAAAGATCCTCCCTGGGCTTTCTCTTGCAGGTATCCTGTACTATGTGTACATGGGCATGTTGGCTGTGTTCTGCACCAATGCAATCAACATTCTTGCTGGGATTAATGGTCTGGAGGCTGGACAGTCACTGGTCATTGCTGCCTCAATTGTCACTTTCAACATCGTGGAGCTCAACGGTAGGAAGGGGATGATGCCTGGGGGCCGGCCCAGAGCACGTCTTGGGTTGTATGGTCTGCAGAGCTTCGGGCTAGACACATAGCAAGAGCTGGGTGCTCCCTGGGCTTCTGTGCTGCAGTGGGCACAGTGAGCAACAGCACTTGTGCCACTGGGGTTCCTGGGGCTGATGCCAACAGGCTGATCCTGCTGCCTTTTCGTTTCCTTCCTTCTCACAGGGGACTACAAAGATGACCACATTTTCTCTCTCTACTTCATGATTCCCTTTTTCTTCACCACGTTGGGGCTGCTGTATCACAACTGGTGAGAGACTCCATGGGGAAAAAACCCCGGCCAGCCCATATCTTCTGAAGGAGAAGAGATGGAAGGGCATATGCGGGGGTGGGGGGGTGGGGGCTGTAGGCTTCGGAGTTCACTCATAGCAAGACAGGTTATGGTGCCCCGATGTAGCTGCCATTTTGAAGGTCTTGGGGCGGGGGCACTCTTGTTTCCTGAGCTAGAATTCCCAAAGGGCAGTGCCACCTCTTGAGCTGTGTGGGAGCGCCTGGTGCCCACACCCGTAAGTTTGTTAGAAGGAGCTTCAAAATGCCACCAAATCATTAAACAATCCTATTTAGAGGGTTGAAACAAAAACGTGTTCTGCTCCAGGGTCCTACATGTGAAATCAACTAGGTCGGGGATCTACTCTGTACGAAATACTGCTCTGTACCAGGGTAATTCAGTGAATCTAAATGAATCAGGATGAACAAAAAGAAGTCCTTCGCACAGCACAGAATTAAACGGTGAAATTCATTTCCACAAGATGTAGTGATGGCCACCAACTTGGATGGCTTTAAAGGGGGATTGGACCAATTCGTGGAGGAGGAGAAGGCTGTCAGTGGCTACTAGTCACAATGACTCTATACAACCTCCAGTACCAGTATTCTGCGAGCCCTCCCTCCCTCCCCTTGTCCGTCACCACTCATGTTCAGTTATACGCTCTTTTTATTTTATGTAACGGTGAGCAACACTTAAGTGCTGGAACTTCCCTGGTGTTAGGACTCCCTTGCTTGCTCAGCTCCTGCCTTTTACAGTGTGCTACCTGTGTTCTGACTGATCTCTTCTCTGGCTGAGTGCAGGTATCCATCCCGTGTGTTCGTGGGTGACACGTTCTGCTATTTTGCTGGCATGACCTTTGCCGTCGTGGGAATCCTCGGGCATTTCAGCAAAACGATGCTCCTCTTCTTTATCCCTCAAGTGCTCAACTTCCTCTACTCGTTGCCTCAACTCTTCCATGCCATCCCTTGCCCACGCCATCGGCTGCCCAGGTAACGAGGACTCGGCTGCCAGCCAGGTGCCTGCCTTGCTTTCTCCGCAACTGTTTGGCAGCAGCTGTTGATTGGCAGAGTGTGCCTACCCTGCAGATTTCCTTGGCTTCTAACCAAGGAATGCTGAGAACCGTATGGGTTAGGGAATGATATCAAAGGCTGGATAGCACAGTTGTTAACTCCCAGTTCCCAGAGTTTTTTTGTGGAGATCCATGAAAGTTAAATCAGTTTAAATGGATGGTGCAAACGCGCCCTTACTCCAAACTCTGCCTCTGCTTAGAGCAGGGGTGGGCAACTTGCGGTGCTCCAGCTGCTTTGGCCTACAGCTCATCTCGGCCCTAGCCAGCGTAGCTAGTAATGATAGATGATGGGAGTTGTAGGGCTGAAGGGGCACGGGTTGCCCACCCCTGTAAGGCTTCAGTGATGTGCTGTCTGTCTGCCTGGATCCGCCTCTCCTCGCAAGTCCCTCCCAGCTGGGGTGCATCACATCCTTTCCTGGCATAACCTCATCCTGGACTGTTTCTCTTTTGTGTCCTTGCTGACTGAGTCTGTGTCTGCCTTCAGATTCAACGTTGACACAGGAAAGCTAGAGATGAGCTATTCCAGGTTCAAGCCCAAGCGTCTTTCTCCTGTGGGAGCATATATCCTTAAGGTAATGTCAGAGCACTGTCAACATCCGTAGTATGGGGACATTCAGGTCTGCTTTGTACCGATGAAGTAAAGGAGGATAGAGTGGAAGCTTACCACTTCTTTTGCTTAATCCTAGAGAAGCAGCAGTAACAAATGTTTCTCCCCAGGTATCTGAGAAACTCCATCTGGTTGATGTGCATCGAGGAATGGACAAAGACGGAGAATACATTGAATGCAATAACATGACTCTCATTAACTTTGTGATAAAGCTTATAGGACCGACTCCTGAGAGATCCCTGACTGTTCTGCTGTTGCTGATGCAGGTAAGAAGCAGAGCAGGAGGAAGTAGGCATAGAGTGAGAACTGCTATTGTGTAATTCTTTACCAAATGTTGATGGGGTGGGGGAGGAAGGCGGCTTTCACAAAGTGTCTGCTCCCAGAATGTACTATTGACAAGTGTGTGAGTAATAAAACAAGTTCTTGGATTACAACATGTCCTTCTGTCTGTTTGTCTCCCTTTGTTTAGGTTGTGGGGAGCATCATTGCCTTTTCTATCCGGTACCAGCTCGTGCGTCTGTTCTACTGATGTCTGAGCTGCCCTCTTGGTGCCTGCTCAAGGCCCGTCCCTGGGCTCGCCTCCCACATGGACCGGAGCTGCGTGCATCTGCAGCAGCCAGTCTCCCTCCCTGAAAGGCTTTGGCAAGGGCACTTTGGGATACCCGGGCGTCTTGTGGGGTGGGTGGGGTGGCGCCCTGTTTGGGGGTGGTCTACTGTTTCTGCTCCTATCACAGGAGCTGCACTGTGTGTTCCAGTAGCATCGCTACTGTACTGACAGAAGTGGAAATGTCATAATGGGGGGGAGGGGGTGTTGGTTGATTTTGTACAACTTTCTCTGGCGGAGCATTGCACTGCTGCTGCTGCTGCCACCCTAAACTTCAGATAAGGGCGAACAGGCCCAAAGCACATGGAGGCAGGACTGAGTTCCCCTTGCTGAGATGTTCCCTCCTTCTCATGGCCTCCTGCACTTAAGTTTCCTGCTAGCAGAGTAAGCCCTAGGTCCACGTGTGTTTTTCTCCTGTACTGACAACCACAACCACCGTTGTAAACACGGTGAGGAAACGACGTTCTCCCTCAGGTTGGCTAGGGCTAGCTGTAACTTCTCTAGCAAACTGCTCCCGAACCCAAACCCCAAGCAGTGTTGGGGAGGGGTGATTGTGGGCTTTGTAAATATTGTTCCTTTCCTTGGTGCATCGGTGTCACTCTTGTGTCTCGTGGTTTGTGATGTGGTGCCAAAACAGCAGCCCTAAGCATGCTTACTGTAGCGGGAGTCCTATTGGGCCCAGTACTTCAACTCACACCTGTTTAAGATCAGGTGGTTAGCCTATTCCAGACTGCTGTATCAAAGCACTTCTGCCCGACTCTCCCATCCCACGCAAAACCCCAATGGAGATTGATTTGATGCTGCTTCCCTGTGCCGCCATCTTGTGCAAATAGCGTTGATGATGGCAGACCTGTCCTGAGTGGCAAAGAACAGGCCCAGCAGGCAATGCACTTCGAGGATATGGGAATGTTAAAAGATAAGTAATATCCAAGCTTGACGTCAGGAGGGCAGGACAAATGAACCTCTATAATAAAGCCATGAATGAATGGAAGTGAAAGGTGTGCTTCTTGGGGGAAGGAGGCTCATGTAATAGGAAGGGTTTGGGGATGCTCACGTGAACTGTAATGGAGTGGCCTTTCAACTCCTGCCCGTTGTTACCGCTTATAATTCCTTCCTACTTATTTCCACCTGCTTTGGTCATGCCCATGCGGGAATGTGGCCCGTGAGACCTTTCCCAAATTGGAATTTGGCCCTCGGACTGAGAAAGATTCCCCACCCTGTGTTACTGCTTCTCTTATCTGGACTATTCACACTATTGTGACTATAGTCTATTAAGACTATTAACTGGACTTATATGGCCCTTTCCATGTCCCATTCATATAAAATCTCATCCTGTTCTACATGACTGTCATGAAACAAAGAGTGGGCTCTTCTGAGTGCCCCATTGTGAGGGCATGGCCCTAAAAAGCAGCTTATTAGTTCCCATAATAATAATGGCTGCTGTACCCTTGACTGTGGCCCACGGTTGGGTTCACAGAAGTGGGGTTGAGCAGGTGATCAGTACCATGTCTGCTGCTGCAGCAATTGCCTATTTGGTAAGGTAGGGTAACGGAAACTCCGCTTCCTTAGACTTTGAATGATGTTGGAGTCTTTATTGCCTCTGGATACCTTTCACTGTGGGTCTCATCACATTTCCAATTGAGGCCAAGTAAGCGGACCTTACTGTCTGTGGCGCCATTATGACAAGTTCAGATTTATTATTTATTTATTTGAAATATTTTTATGCCACTCCTCTGCTGAAAAGGCTCCCAGAGCAGCTTACATATAATCAATTAAGACAGTCCCTGCCCGCAGGCTTACAATCTAAAAAGACACGACACACAGGTAAAGAGGAATGGGGAGGGAAGAAGGGGGGGGAATTAATTCTTCTGGCAGGGCTGGTGGAATGGCCCTGCGCTCCCTTGCATCTCCCTCCTTACAGCCTGCTGGAATGGCTGCTGGTGATGATGGTGTTGATTTTCCAGGGACAAAACTCAGAAGTGAAGTCCCATCTGGGAGCTGGTTTGGACTGCGTTTTTGGTTTCTGGTATTCCTGGAACATAGACTGGGGAAACAGCTGGTACAGCCTTAACCCGAGATGGCAAATGTTTTCCCTGGAAGGCCACCTTGAGAAAGGAGCAAGGGGTGGTGGGTCAGCACCTCAACATCAACATGGTTTGCCTGTGAGTCCAGATGGTGACAGACGTGTGGAACAACCTCACTGGAGAGGTGGAGATTTTGGGCTGGTTAGACTTTTTGCTGCAGCAAACCACAGGTGGTGGTTCCTAGTGTAGTGGCTGAGAGGCTGGCCAATGAAGCAGGAAGCCTCTCGTTTGAATCTCACCTCTGCCAAGCAGTCCCTAGTTCTCCTTAGGCAAGCCACACGTTGTGATGAAAACGACATGCTTTACAAGGTGTTTGTGCAGGAAATGGGCCTTGAACACTAGAAAGTGTTCTACAAATGTTAAGTAGTGTGTGAGGTAAACTACTTCAAACGTTCTGGAAAAGAAGTATATACACGTTTTAATGATTCCTTTAGTATAGACACCTGATAATTTTACCTGTGTGCTAGGTGGATGGATGATCGTGCTGGCTCCTTACTGTGCGAGTGCAGCTTTCCCACCTGGCAGGCAAGGAACAGCGGAAGTGGGTGGGGAGGAGGAGAGGCGGTCTACACCTGGTAAGGTTCGTCCCCCCCCCTTTTTTGAATTTGGCGCGCTGCTTTCCCAGTGGCTTCGGGTGCCGGCCTATGGCCGGGAGGCTGGCGACGGTGCGCCCAATCAGCGCTCTGGCTTGGCGCGGCAGCAGGCCAATAGGAGCGCTGGAGAGCGTCGTCCAATGGGGAGAAGGAGCGGCTCATATAAATGCGCGGGAAGCGCGGGCTTCGCTTCCCCATTCACCCTTCGGACTCATTCGTCTGGGCGCTTACCGCTCCATTCATCTTTGGCGCCGGGGCATCCGTCGATTGGGCTATGTCGAGCCGCGGGAAAGTAGGCGGCGGCAAGGTGCGGGCCAAGGCCAAGTCGCGCTCGTCGCGGGCCGGGCTGCAGTTCCCGGTAGGGCGCGTGCACCGACTGCTGCGGCGCGGCAACTATGCGGAGCGGGTGGGGGCCGGTGCGCCCGTCTACCTGGCGGCGGTGCTGGAGTACCTGACGGCCGAGATCTTGGAGTTGGCGGGCAACGCGGCGCGCGACAACCGCAAAACCCGCATCGTGCCGCGCCACGTCCAGCTGGCCGTGCGCAACGACGAGGAGCTCAGCCGCCTGCTGGGCCGCGTCACCATCGCGCAGGGCGGCGTCCTGCCCAACATCCCCGCCGCTCTCCTGCCGCGCAAGGCCGGAGGAGGGGGCGGCGCGACGGCGGCGGCGCCCAGGAAGAAGGCGACCCAAGCTTCGCAGGAGTACTAGCTCGGAGGAGGAGGGGAGGAGGCTGCTGCTGCTGCTGCCCGGAACAGTCGCCAAGACCGCCTCGACGCCAGCGACAGCCGCGGCGGCGCTCCGGAACGGGACCCCACGCCTGGACTGGTTGCACCGGACAGACTGAAGGACTGCTGGGCTGGACTGCACGGGACTCCCTTTGGGATTTTTACGCGGACCTCGAGGTTCGCGTGTTTATTAAAGGGTGTTGTATATTTTAAGCCAAGCTCTCCTCAGTTTGTGGGGCGGGGATCGGGGGGAAGCCGCAGCCTGCTTCGTGGGGCGGGGATCGGGGGGGGGGAAGCCGCAGCCTGCTTCGTGCGGCGGGGATCGGCGGTGCGGGGCATGCAGAACGCAGGGAAAGTTCGCGGCGAGGGGACCCGCGGCTCCAGCACGCGCGGTGGAATGAGACCTTCGGGCTCGGCCACGAGCGATCTTCATCCCACCGTTTTCCTTGCGATGGAGCTGCCAAGAGGGCTGTGCCCTTCGATACATCGCGCGTGGCCACGCTCGGGGTAAAGGCGATCGAAATGATCGGGGCTGCGGGGGGGTGCTTGAAGGGTCTTCTCTATTGAGGGGAGACTAAAGTGTAACCCTCACTAGAAATCGAGGGTGGAACAGAGGGCTATAGAATGGTATCGAGAAAACGTATAGAACGCAATTCTCCCCCAAGTCAGGGCCATCGATTGGAAGTAGATTCAGCTTCAGGGATGTGTTGCTGAGGCCTTGCTGGCTGCCAGCTTAGTTGGCCTTAAGGGGGATTAAATACACTGCTAGTGGTGGTGTCCACATGGAACATGCCAGGTTCAGAGATCTCTGCATCCCATTTGCCACAGGACTGTTGCCTCTCTCTTGCTTGTGGGCATCTGCTTGGCCAGTGTAGCAACAGAAGGTGCCGTTGTGCTGGACCAGACCAAAGGCCTCTCATCCAGCAAACTTGCCACAGAGGCTAACAAAATGCCTCAGTTTGGCACCCTCCTGCTCCTATTCCCCAGCAATGGCAGTTTTTATTTGGGTCTGTTTGGTGGATCTTGGGTTTAGCAAAAAACAAAGTAGATCTTGTGAGCCTGAGGTCTGCCTGCCCCTGGCATGGGGTGTAACAATGGTGAGGGATGATGGGAGTTGTGGGCCAAAACATTTGAAGGGCCACAAGTCACCCCCCCTGGCTTTAGAAAAACGTTTCCTTCCATCTTTCTTGAAAACTTGGCCAGTTGCTTCCTCTGTACTAGAGCCCCTGGAAATTAAGTTGCTGAACAAGAAGGCTGCAGTCACTTCTCTCAAGTTTAGATTTCTTTATTTCGTTTTGGCGATAATTATAAATCAGACAAGCCTACACCGCCAGTACCCCATTGCTGCTTCTTGAAATTCGAGCTGCATTACAGGGGTGATCCTCATCTTGCCAGCAGAAATCTTCAGCAAAAAATGAGCGTCAGCCAGTCTAGCATCCCCAATGTGCAGTGGTCACCATCACAAATCAGGATCTCTTCAAGGAGGGAAGAAGTGGTGAGCTGGCCCGTGGCATCCTTGCTTCAGTGGAGGGGGGGGCTGGCTCTGCAGGCCCCAAGCCAGCACTCCTCAGGCGTTGTTGAACTGTCTGGCCACGGTGAGGATGCGCCTGGCCCCTTGGCTCAGGAGCAGCTCAGCCAGCTCAATGCCCAGCTTCTCTGCAGCCTCTTGGGCAGCATAAGGGACATTCTTGGCTGTGATGCCAACGTGCTGGATATCGTCATTGGGTCCATCTCCGTTCTGGAAAGGGGAAGATGGCACATGGGCAGGTCTTCCTGAACAGAGGATGCAAACACCCTCTAGCTGACACCACTTACTGGGGTTGGAGGGAGGGTGAGGGTGTTGTGTATAGGGTGGCAGATGAACAAGCTGGCAGAATTGGAGGGTTGCTCCTACGATGGAGCAAAGGACCGTAACAGGGCCTGCCATGAAACAAAAGCAGGGCTGAGCCTGTTATGCCTGGAGCCATACTTCACCCAGACAGGTATGGGGGCCGGCCCGTCTCCCAATTGGAGATCTACAAAATGGGAAGTTTTTCAAAGCATCAGGAGCAGGTACCTCCTGTGAGAAATTCACACTCGTTTGCATGGTCTCCCGCAGGCTGTCCGACCCATCAAGGCTGTAAACTGCTCCAGTCATGTATAACTAGGGAGAACAAAGGGACGTTGACAGGAAAGCAAGCGAGCAGAGTAGAGAGAAGAGCAAAAGCCCGTCTAGGTTCCCTCCCCTTGGAGAAGGTGCAAGCAAGCCAGGAAGTTGTCCCAAAGTATTCTACATGGACCTCAAATCCTGTATTATGAACACTGCAGGATTAGAGTGCTCCAAGTGTTTCATGTGCATCACCTTGGGAGTGACCCTTACAACAACTCCGTAGAGTAGGTCACTACTGTTCTCATATAGCAGGTGGAGGGCTGAGAAAGTAACTTGTCTGAGGCTGCCCGGTGAGTTCATGGCAGAGGCAAGATGTGGAGCAGGGGCTCCTGGATTCATCGCTCGGTCTCGGCCGCAGGAAGATGCCCCCTCCTAATTCTGCCCCCCAAAAGAGGCTCTGCCTCATTCTCGCACAGCCCTGCCACTCAGAAGGTGCACGGGCGGGCCTCTGCCTCCAGCACAGGTGGTCCCACATTCAGTGCCAGAAGTGCCCCATCCAAACAAAAAAAGCCATCACTGGCTGTATGTCAGAAAGCAGACGAGCAGCGAGGGTCAGTCATTACCTGGAAGTCCTTCAGCAGGGTGCTCACTGCCAAGGGCACAGCTGCAGCCGCCCTCCTGGAATGCAAAGTGCCAGAGAGGTTAGCGACGCTGCTGCAGCCGCCACCGCCCTCCACAGGCTGGCCCCCTGCCCTGCTGGCCTCGGAGCCAGCGCCTCCCCAGCCCTACCAGGTGCTTCATGAAGGCCCTCTCAGCAATGCAGCGCAGCACCGTCTCCCTGTCGTGCAGGGCAGACACCATGTCTAGGATCTCCTGGTCCCTGGCTCTCACCTCCACAGCTAAGGCACCCTGCGGGGAAAGAGGCAGTCAGCCTCCAGTGTAGTGGCACGGCTATGGGGTGTCCCCTCTAGGATGAACAGCCCCCAGCCCTGCAGCGAGCAGGGACAACAGCCCCCGGCAGAGGCGCAGGGCCCATCCACTCTGAAAAGCAGGGGCCCGTTTTGGACGGGGACACAGAACACACACGGGTTAAAGTGGATCTGCTGTTGGGAGTTTCAAGTAGCTGTTTATAAAAAGAAAAAAGACTCCCGCCGTTCAGAAGTTTTGCCTGTCAGGGCTCAGGGAAAAGCAGAGCTGGCAAGTAATTAAAGAAAACTTGATGACTGATCAACTGCATTTTAGTTGATTGATTAGATTTGCATTTGAAAAAAATAGTTTGGGAATTTTTTTGTTTATGCACAGGCACTGTAGCAGGGCATCGGAATAGCCCGACCTTTGTGATGCAGGAGGGAAGGCCTCAGTGGAAGATCCTGCTCATTATCTAGAGTTCTTGCAAGTAATTCCATTAAAAGCTACTTTAAAAAACACACACATGCTGCCTGGTTAAACAGAAGCACCTTTTTAGCAGATCATGTTTTAATCATTGATCTGGTCAAGAGACACACTCCTCCCCACGGCTACGGGTGGAAAGGGGGAACTATGGGGAGACTGCTGCAAGGTACCTAGATCGGCTTACTGGGCCAGCTCCTCTACGGCGACAGCTCTCCCAGGGGGCGGGGGGCTGGTCTTTTGTGAGCGGGCTGGAGGTCAGAGCGCTGCTGTGTTTGGCCCTCTGCATCTTAGCCCAAGCAAGACTCCCTTGTGGGAGGACACGCTGCGCTGGGATCTTGGACAAGGGAGCGCCAGAGAGAAGCGCCCAGGCCACGTGGCCTCCCAGCTCTAGGATCCACACCTGAGCGGGGTCGGCCCAAGATGAGCACACAGGATGACTGCTGTGCCAGCCGGGGCGGGGGTGGGGAGCAGGAGGCACAGGCTGAAGGCCTGCTTGTCGCCCACTCAAGAAGCCGTGGACACCAGCCACACCAGCAGCGTTGGGCTCAGCTTTCTACACAGCAGGGAAGGACAGAGAGCATGTCACGTACCTGCCCGACAGCGTATAAGCAGTCTGTGGGGCTCAGGATCTGGAGAGAAGCCAAACAAGGGCAAGTGATTAGGCTGCAAAGCCTCCCCAAGAAAGAGCAAGGGAGCTCAAGCCAGAAAGGGAGCTCAGCCCGCACCAGACAGAGCTTGGCCGGGCCAAAGGCAGCAGAGCATCCGCAGTTCTCAGATCAGGCTGGGGCATGAGGAGGGGGCACCCCAATCCGCCCCCACTCACCTGGCCAATGCGGTTCTCCCAGCCCATCCGCCTCAGGCCAGCAGCAGCCAGGACAATGGCACTGAAGTCTTCTTTTTCGTCCAGCTTCTTTAAGCGCGTGTTCAAATTGCCCCTCTGCAGGAAGGCTTAAGTGAAAACAAGAGACTTCTGGCCAAGGCCAGGCGTGTGAAATGCAGCTGGGATGGGGTGGGGGGAGAAAGGAACGGCTTTGACCCTCTCCCCTGAGCCACTCCACTTCGGGAGGGGGGGATTTGGGAAATGGTGAAAGGATACAATATCCCGGAATTCCAGCTGCGGGAACGTCCTCTTCAGCTGAGCCGCCCGACGAAGCGAGCTGGTCCCAATCACACTGCGGGGGACGGGGCAGAAGCTGCATCAAGGGGGTGCCTGGGCCGCCGAGAGCCTCCCCTCTAAGCCGGTCCTGCCCGCAGCTCCTCCGCCCCACCCAGGGCAGCCCTCCTTGGCTGGCTGCCCTTCCTATGCCACCGAGCCACAGCCCTCTGGCCCCCGGGAAGCCCCAACTGACAGCAGCAGCCGGTCGGGGGCTCAGGCAGGGCCCCTCCCCAGCACCGCTACCAAACAGCAGGCTTTCAGCTGGGGCCCCCCGAGGGGCAGGGTCCGCTCCCCTCCCGCACACAGCCCAGGAGGAGCCCAACGAGGACCGACGCGAGAAGGGACGAGGCAGACTCACCTCTTCTCGGGGAGGCTGCCGAGGGTTTTGCCAGCATGTCTGGGGTGAAAGACGACGGCGTCGTGGGGATTCTCTCTCCTGCAAAGGACCGGGGCGTGGGGTGGGGACACCTTTCAGGAGGTGGGACTGCGGAGCGGCAGCAGCAAGAGCGGCAGCTGACACAGACTTCCTGGCGAAGGGGGAGCTGGTGGCTCCCGTGCTGGGCCCACGGCTGCCCACCCCAAGGTCCACAGCCCATCCGATGCACGGGCTGGAGTGGCTTCCCAGGCACCCTGACTTAGGCACCTCGGCCCGAGCAGGGCCCCGGCCCCTGTGGGCAAGGGAAAGGGCCAGCCTGCCAGGGACACCTCTGCCCGGGGCCCCAGCCAGGCACGAGGAGGAGGCACAGCACTCACTTGCAGAGGGCACCGACGGTGAAGCCGGGTGGGAGGGTTGTGGGCAGGTCCTTCAGGGAGTGGACCACCAAGTCGACCCTGGAAGCGGAGAAGCAGAGCAGCCCGGCTGGTGACAGCATGCCGAATCCGAGGACCCGGCTCGGGGTGGAGGTGGCGGGAGAGGCAGGTGATGAGCCATGCGCCCTCGGCTCAGTTCCTTGCTTGGCCATAAGGCTCACTGGTGGCCATGCGCAGGTCAGCCTCCACATGACTGCTGTGCACTTGAGAAAACCAGGCCCTGATCCCTCAGGAGAGGCAGGAAAACACCCGTGGCTTGACAGGAGGGCAAAGCTGAGGGCAGCGGGTGCGCTCTCTAGCTCAGCTGCATGCCTGGAATCTCCACCCATGCTGGATCAGACCAAAGGCCCATCTAGTCCAGCATTCTGTTCTAGTCCACGCAGTGGCCAACCAGCTGCCCGCGGGATCCCCCAAAACTACCGGACTCCTTGCCTGCAAGCTGGGGCAGGGGAAGAGGTCTGCTCCAGACCAGGCTTGCTGGCTCTGCAGGGGCCCGCCGCCTCCCAGGACGCTGAGCTCCCGGTCGGAGGCACAGTGCCAGCATCGCGGACCCACCAGGCAGTGCCAACCCCGCCCCCCAACAACTTCAGCAGGCCTGTCAAGGTGGGGCGCGGGGGGACTTCCCATGCTCCCCCAGACAGCACCAGACAGCACTTACTCATTCCTCTCCAGCGCATTTTCCAGCTCCTTGGTGAAGAGACTTTTCTCTCCGATCTAAATTGGGAAAGATTGTTACAGCCTGGGCTCCATCTCGGGCCCCCCCCCGCCCACAAGCCACATCATGAGTGAGGGGAGCAGGAGGTCACTAACCTTGGACAGCGCCGTGTCCAGGATCTTGTCCCCAGTGGTCGACATGGCGACTATTCAGAGAGAGAGACAGAAATAGCCGGTGGGATCACACAGAACCAGCACCAGCAGGAGACACCCCCCCCCAGGATCTGGTCCATGCTGAGGGCGAGGAAAGGGTGGGCTTTCTCACCCCTCACAGCTTTGCACCAGAGGGCAATCCGGAGGGCAGCACACGAGCAACACACGCCAGGCTGGCCCCTTCCTTCCTGCCCCAGGCAGGCAGGCAGGCAGGCAGGCAGGGGGCTCAGCATGCGCAGGTGCTGAGCCCACCTGGGACTGCTCCCCCCGCCCCCGAACGGGACTCCCACCATGGCTTGCTTTCTCCCCTCCCCACGTGTGGACAAGGGCCCCATCCTGCTTGGCCTCCCGCCCCCAGGCACTCACCAATCTCAAAGCGGAGGTGGGGGTGGTGCTCTTGCAGCATCTGCACCACGCTGTCCGTCTGGATACGAGCCAGCTGCAATTTAAATGAGAGAAGGGAGGCAAAGGGCAGCGCTGTCCCTGCCTCCAGCCCCAGGACCTCCTGCCCTTCAGAAACAGACGGCAGGTGCCCGCAGCCGGGCGGGCACATATGCACAGAGTCTTGGTCCGGCAGGCCACTCCCACGACAGCCCAGGAGACACGAGCCCTCCCGCTCCACGGCCTCCAGTGCTTGAGGTTCACCTGTCTGGGTCTGCTCATCTCTGTGGACCTCCCTACAGTTCTGCAGGGGCAGCTTGAGCCCAGTCAGACAGCACTAGAGAATTGGGGTGGGTGGTGGGGGAGAAAGCAGAAATGGCAGCTTGGCTGATGTGTTGGAGCAGCGTCCCAGCAGGACGCTCTACCAGGAAGCCCTCATTGCCAGGGCAGGACCAGACGCACAGTGCTTCTAGGGAAGGGAGGATCCTGACACGGCTTGCCTCCCGCTTTCTTCCATACCCAGGCGCCACCCTCTGCCAGGCCCCCATTCAGGAAGGAGGTTCTGTGGGTTCATCCCCAGGGCGCCAGGAGGCAGACGCAGATTAGCTCCTGGGCACGAGGGCGGGGCATTATCTTCCTTTGCAAGCCGCCTGTCTTTGGGCGTATTCCTCACTCCTGCTGGGGTGGCGGCATACTGGGAAGCCTTGGCCCTGCAGAGCCTGGCTGTGCAGCACAAGGCACTCCAGCGGCCAGAGATGCTGATCTCCGGCTGCCACTGCCATGATTGCTGGCACACTTTTAAGCTGCCCTGGGCCTTATAGCCTTCATTACAATGCTTGTCCCTACAACACCCTTGCTACCAAGGAGGTGGGGAACGGAGGCTGGCCCGAGGCCACCGAGCAAGTAAACTGCAGAAGCATGACTTTTAGGATCTTCCGTGAAGGGCCTGCAAAAAGGTGTGAAGCGGCAAAGGTGGCAGATGCCCAAGGCGGTTCAGTTACAGCAAGGAATGTCCAAAAGGTACAGAAGAGCCTTCGTGTAAGCAGCTAGAACACATCCCAAAACATCAGAAGAGCCCTGCGGCTGGATCAGACCAAAGGCCCATCTGTTCCAAGTGCCCCAATGGGAAGCTCACAGCAGGACAGGGGCAGGATCACACCCGCCTGTTTGTGTAGATACCCCAGCAACGGGTATCTATCGGCACACTGCTGTAAGCGGGCAGCGAGTGAACAGCAACGATACAAAAGGGACACAGTCTTGAAAAGAGGCACCAAAGCAAAGGTGATATGCAGTGCCCAAAGGTGCAAACGGATGCGTGCTGAGGGGAAACATCTCCAGTGATAACGACCCAAAGATGAACTCTGAGTTGACTACTGATGCAGCTAGAGGCTGGTACAGCTCCCAGAAGAACGCATGAGCTCATGCACAGCAGCTGTCAAGAGGAAGAATCAGAGTTGGAGGGTACCTTGAAGGCCATCTAGTCCAACCCCTGCTTGATGCAGGAAATCCAGAGCTAGTGTATCCCCAACAAGTGGCTCTCTGGCCTCCACTTGAAAATGTCCAGTGGGGGAGAGCCCCCCTCCTCCAGGTAATCAGCTCCACTGTCAAACTGCTCTGGCCCTTAGCGTCTCCTAATGTTCAAGCGAAACCTACCCTCCTGTAACTGAGGCTCATTAGATCTAGTCCTGCCCTCTGGGGCTGCAGAGAACAAGCCTTTGCCCTCTTCCAGGTGGCAGCCCTTCAGTTCTTTGAAGAGTGCTGTCATGTCCTGCCCTCCATCTTCTCTTCTCCAGGCTAAACATATCCAGTTCCTACAACCTTTCCTCACAGGACTTGTTTCCCATACCTCTGACCATCTTCGTTGCCCTCCTCTGAACCTCCAAATTTTGTTACTAGGAAAGGGATAGGAAATACCACACTGGTCCAAATTCATACATCATGTTTTGTGTGCAGTGCAGTTCACCGCTGCTCAAAAGGAGCAGACTCAGGACAGGCAGGAGAGAAGCAGCAGGCCAGACAAAAATCAGATGGTCTTACCTGGCTCTTCCTGGTTCCTACACGGATAGTCTGCTTTTTCAAGCCATTTTTGTCCTGCAAAGAATGGTCTCGTCAGTTTTAAAAAGTGAGGCTCCAGTTAAAATTCCACAGGACCTCTGCAAATCCAGAGGCAAACTGGCACCAGCCAATGCCTTCCTCCTGACGGGGCACTGAGTTGCAAAGAGGGGCACCCAAAGTGCCCCAGGAAGGCCTAGGCAGGAACTTACCTTCACAGAGACATTCTGCAACGTTCAGGACATTAAGGCTGAAATCCTTTATAAATCCTGCAGGACTTTTTTCAGTCTACACATACAGAGGATTGTGTTCGCTGAACATTAGTGCAAGCCAAAGTGCATGCAAGTGAATGGGTTGCACACCCGTCTTGCCTGCTTGGCCTCACCTCTGTCTTATTTCTCTGTATCACATCTAAGATTGCAGGTTCCTCTGGGCAGAGACCGGCCTTTCTGTTTCTTACTCTGTAGTGCCCCATGAACATGGATGGCGCCACCTTAAAGTATTATTCCAAATGTAGTTTTCCTTGCCTGAGCAGCTCTCAGCAGAGTCTGGGGCAAAGAGGACCCCGTAAAAGAGAACTGCAGCCCTGAAAGAGGAGCTCGGGGTATCCAGCCCCACATCTTGCCCAAAGGCAGAGCCACCTGCCACCCAAGAGTTCCCCACAGACCAGAGCAGTGTGCAGCTAGCAGAGAGCAGGGACCCCACAGTAAAAGGGGTCTGCAAGAGTGGGCCAAGCCATTCACTGTGGGGTTTGTCTCTTGCTGCCAAGATTCACCCATAAACCTGTCACAGCAAAGTACAGCTGAGGTTTGCATCAGGGCAGGGGGGAGAAGTGTGAAGCCTGGCTGCTGACCCAGGGTTAGAAAACTTCCAGACGCCTCAGAATTGACTCCTGGCTCCTAAAGCACTGGTGCAGGCAGTGAGGGCTTGGACATGTATTGCCCGCCTGCAGAGAGGCCTAAAGAATGCCCCACCCCTCTTTCCTTACCTGACTACACTGGAGCACCACGTTTGCCATCTCAGCCTGTTGGAGCCCAAGGGGTCTTTGCCAGAGGAGAGGGGAAGAGCGACTGTTTTGGCTGCCCTGCTCTGCCTGCGGCCTTCCAGGGGAGTCTCTCCTTGCAACCACCCCCAACCTGGGATCAGAGATAAGAAAGAGGAAGGGCCTTCCCACCAGGGGGAGGGGGCAGAGCAAACTGTTGGCATGGAGGGCTGAGCCTGGAAGGAACTGCAGCTGCCGGGCCTGCTTGCAAGGAACTATCCAGGTTTCACACAGAAATAAATTGTTCTAGGAAAGGCAAGCAGGGGAAGGTGACCTTCCACCCAAGCAGCTGACAATGGGGCCATTTTCGCAAGCAAACAAGGGACATTTCACCCACTGATTTGCAAGAGGGCTGGTGGAGGGAGGGTGTTGGTGTAAGGGAGGAGATGTGACCAAGCTGCAAAGCAGGCAAGCGTCTCTCCTCCCAGCAGAGCAGAATGCAGGAAGCCATTGTCATCCCGGGGGGCCTTCTTGCCCTGCGCTCTGGGCTGCCTGGGCCATACACCAAAGGCTGCAGCAAGGAAACCCATCACCCCAGCTGAGAAGGAAAGATGCCCTCTAGCTTCAATTCCAAGAATTGGGTGTCTATTAAAATCTTCTAGAGCAAGAAATTTAGCACAAAAGGACAAGAAAAGGGATGTAGGGAGATAGAAGAAAGCACAGATGTGGAGCACCACTGCGCAGGCAGTGGGGAGCAGATACCAGCAATTCATAGGAAGGACAGGGAAATATGCGGGGTCCTGACGTCCCCCATGTGGTTCCTGGAACCCAGGCCTAAAAGCGCCAGTCACCCTCCTTCTTCCCCAGTGACTTCTTAGAATCCTAGAGTTGGAGGGGGCTTTTAAGGCCATCTAGTCTGACTCCCTGCTCAGTGCAGGAAGTCCAGCCTTTACATTTAGCAAGAAGAAAACATATTCTCGGTACCCAGAACAGCAGATTCTGTGCTTGTAGGGCAATTGTGCAGCCACAGGAACAGAAAACTGCTGTGAATAGAGACCACACTGGTGAAGAGAGATGGGAGCAGGGACCCAGAACATACTCCAATCTGGGACTGAGTGAAAGGGCGATGACACAGCCCTGAAGGTTTTTAACTAATCCACCCGGTAGGCCCGCCGGCCTCGTGGAAAAGCAGAGTGTGAGATGGAAGATTTAAGATCCTGTTCTGTGTGCAAACGGCCCATGAGGTTACATACAGAACTCCAGACCTGTCTCTCCCTCCTCGCAGCATTCCAAGCGTCTCGGATTACAGCCAGCTCGCAGCCTCCTCTTGCAGCTTTTAGTAATAAGGAAATAACTCTGAAAGACTCCACAGGTTTCTTGCTACCTGTTTATTTCTACATCAGAGTAAATACTACAGAGTATACATCCCTTCATTACAATGTGGCAGATAAGCATTAGTCCTGCTGGAGCAAGTCCACCTCAGCACAGACGTTACATGTTTGCAAGTCCAGCAAGCAATAGTCAGAGCATCAGAGAGAAGAACGAAGCAATCCATCTCTCTACTAAATGGCTACAGAACGAAACCTAACAAATCATACAACGTCATCAGAAAGTACAAACCATGTGATCAGCTCGTATTTCTTTCACACCTACTTTTCCCATGAGAACAGGACAGGAAGTGGCAGACATAACATGACTTGTTTTCCAGCCTTTCTGTACCTTTCCAAATGAAAACAATTGTGCCACAGCTGTTGTTTTGTTACATGTCACAACACTGAGAAGAGAAGGACAGACGTCCTTCCAAGTGTGGCCACCACCATCTAGCACAGCTGATGTCTCTCTGGTTTGACAACCAGAGTACGTCTGTAACCACACCTCAACAGCATACTCACACTGCCCTTGCTGGGCAGCCCCCTGGAAGCCTGGGGGCATCGTAGCAGTCGGCACAAGCATCCACCCCATCAGAAGACGAGGCCTCAGCAGCGCTTGGGAAGAGAAGCACTCGCCATGCAGAGGCGGGAAGGGTGTCAACGTGTGTGCACACGCAAGGCAGAGACACAGCTCGAAAGAGAGCACCTCGTGCAGTAGAATGCAGAGGGGAGTGCAGGAGAGCAGCCTGAAGCAGCCAGTGAGCAGGACACAGCCCTCCAGCAGGACGCGCCCCCCCCCCCGTACCATACCATTGCTCAGCCTGGCTGTCACCTGAGCAGCAGGAACTGCCTGAAGACATCTGAAACTGGGCCGCCTCACTAGGCAGGTATGTGCCACAAAGTCACCCCAGGCTTAGATCCGTTGCCACAGAGATGCAGAGTTCAGGTTGCACAGGATTGTGCAAGCAACAAAGGCATCCAATTTCAGCGCAGGCACAACCTGCACCTACACCTGTGAAAGGCCATGCCCTGGAACACAGCACAAACTTTCATTTGCCTCCACAGCACTTGGGTGGCACCAAGGGCAAAGCCGAGCAAGTGCGGGGCAACCCACTGCGCAGATGGCGGTCCAGAGGACGGATGAGCCTGCCTCGCAAGAGAGTTGGACCAGGGAGCCTGTGCGTCTCTCCCGCCTCCCCTAGTCTCTCTGGAGCCACCAGCCCAGTCTGAGGGGGGGGGGGTTATATCAGACTCCCAACATGTGCAACTCCAGAGGCTGTGTTCTCTTGTGCGGAATTTAAGCAGGAGAGGAAGAGGAAGGCGGCAGCAGCATGGGGTGTTGGCACTCTGAGCCTGAGCTGTGACAGATCCGGAAGCCTCAACTCAAATCGCACCTCACCTCATTCCCAAAGGCAAGCCCCTCTCTCGCCAAACCAACTACAACAACCTTCCAAAGTTAGGGACTTCAACTCCCATTGGCCCCAGCCAGCATGGCCAAAGATCAGGAATGCTGGGAGCTGTAGTTCCAAATATCTGGAGGGCAGGAGGTTGCGGAAGGCTGACCTACAATGTGGGGATAATACTGGCCTACTTTACAGGGTTGTTGTAAGGATTATGAGAGTGTATCACATCTGAAGCACTTTTTAGATCTGCCTCTGTAGCACCACTAGTATTAATTATTTAGTACTAATTAAAATTAATTATAATTATTACTCTTAGCCCCAGGTCGTGCTTTAGTGTCCCGCCCTGGAATCGCCCCAATTCCGAGCAGGTCAAAGGGGGCGCTCCTTTATATCTCATAAGTATTCTAGCCCATCCTAACCCCACGGCTCGCGTCACCACTCTGCGCAAAGGTCATCCCGTGACATCAGTGGCCCGAAGGCAGCGCCGTCGCCATAGGCTCAGACCACAGGAGCCCCCCCCCCCGCGCGCGCACCGTCCCCAATAGCGGGTGAGGCGACAAGCGCCCCGGCCAATCAGCGGCAGAGGGACTCACCGAGGCGGGCGGCGCGCTGGTCATGCCGGTGGCCGCAGCAACGGCCGGGGCAGGCCGGGCGAAGCGAGGCGAAGCGTCCCGGCCAGGGTCACCTGTGCGCCGCCGGTTTCATCGCTGCTCCTCCCCGCGCTCCGACGCCACTTCCGGCAGGCACTACGCCCCGCCCGGCTTTCCTTGAATGGGCCGTGGCTCCGCCCCCTTACCGTAATTGCCTCCTGTGCTGCGCAGCGACAGCCGCACCTGGCCCGGCCCAGGCTCCCCTTCGCGGAAACACGGGCGCCCCTCCCGCTGCGGCATCTCTGCCCACGGGAGCTGCGGACCTCCCCGCCCCAGGACGTGGCGATGGCCGACAGGTTCGCGAGCCGGCCCCGCGGGGCGAGGAGGACCCTCAGCCCAGGCAGCCGTGCGAAAGGGCGCCCCGCCTGGCCTCCCCTCCGAGCCGGCAGGGCCGTTTGCCTTATCAAGGATTCGGCTTCGGGCATTTCACGGCCGAACTGGCGACCAGGAGCCTCCCGCTTTAGGCGCGGCGCAGCTGCAGGGGGTGCTGCCTTCGTCGCGGGCTCCTTGTGGGAAACTAGGCGGGGGCTGCAAGCCTAGGTCACCCCCTTATCTGGGCATAAGCCCCATGAACTCAATGGCGCTTACCTATATCGGATTGCGCCTTGAGCTGGCCCGAGACTGGGCTGGTGCGGCAGGACTCCCGCACCCCCCCCTCGCTCGCTCCACGTGCCCCTCTGCTTGACAAACACCCACAGGGGGGCGAGAGGGACACCATTCTCTGAGCCCCTTCGGCCGAGCATCTCCTTTGGAGCGTCCCGCCCCTCTCCGGCGCTTCACAGCGGGTTGAGCACGAAGAGGAGCGAGGGGCTCGCGCCAAAGCCATTGCTCCCGGCCCAACAGGGCAGTGCCTGGAGCTTCTCGCCCCTCCTCCAAAAGAGCAAGGATCGGGCCCTCGCAGGGCACCTCGGGTGGCTGGGTGAGGGAGCTCGGACTGGCTGCGGGGGCTTCGAGGGCCAAACTCTATTCGAGGACTACTTTTGAATGGTGGGCGATGCTCAGGGTAAAAGGGGTGGGGCTAAAATACGAGCAAGTTTTAGGTTAAAGCTTTTACTGCCAGTAACAAAATGCCTTAGGAGAGGCATGTCAATATTTCAGAATGAGAAAAAATGCCCCAAAAGCCAGGAAGCCACCAAACAATTGGGGGCAAAGGGAGACACAGTAATCCAGGCCCCCCCAGAGAGCCGGATTGTGACCTATACAAAGGCTGGATTTGGGGGGGGGGCAGGGGGGGCTGAGGTTCTGCTCTGCTGCTCTAAAGCACAGCCTGGTGCTCTGCCTGAGCAGAATGAACTTGAAGAATCGTGTCTGCCCACAGCCACTCCACTCCCTCAGTGTAAGTTGACCGGCCTTTGAGAAAGAAAAGCAGACTGCATGCACATACATACAGGATTAACTATATTATTCTTCAACCATGTTCCATGCATTATGTCACAAAAGGAAGTAAACAACCATGAAGTGAAGGGCGACACAGAGGGATGTTAGCACTGGTCACTATTTACAACTTGCCTACATCGCCAATTCCAAAATACTATCAGCTTAGTTCCACTCTATACCTGTTATTAGAGCAACAAGACATATCTGTAGTTCCCTTCCATATAGATCAGAGCATGCCCTGGGACACAAAAGGTGCCAACTGAAGGTTTGAGCTTAGTCATTTCTCCTACTTAGCCTTACAGTAGCCCACTAAGCTCAAGCACAAGGCTTAACCTTGGAACCCTTTACCAATAGCTGTAAGTGGCAAGACTTGGAAAAGGAGAAGCAAGCCTGCCTGAAGTCACGAAAGAGCCGTAGCTCCCTTGGACTGTGTTGTTCTCAGAGGAGAGGGTTCACCTTTGGCTCGTACCTGCAGAACCAAGGCCCCAGTCCTGTAGCTTTGAAGATGAGCAGAGCTAGAGTAAAGCAAGAAGGGAGAAGTCAGCCTAGAACCTCTCTCAAATCGTTCTACAAGTGTATCCATGTGGCAGTTACACAGCCCGCCTGCTGGGTTTTCGGCGGTCAAACTCCATCCTCTGCCAGTCCTCAGCTCACTGGAGAAGCTCCTCAGGTCACAAAGCTGGAGAGCCCAGGACAAGGCATCAGGTGAGTCCCTAGCATCTAGGTGCTCCTTTTTGTGTGTATAAGTAGGTCACGCTGCAGGCCTGCATCAAGCAGTGTAGCAGACTTGCCCGGAGGAAGGTCTGTGATGAGGGTGAGTTTATTGAAAACACCCCGGCCAAAATAATCTGCAACCACCGAGAAGCTGTCGTTGGAGCGTTTCAGCTGTAGATGGGGGAAAAAAGGCTTCACTTTAGTGGGCATTTGGGGTGGGGTAGGGAGATGGTTTTAAAATGCCATAAGTCAGGCTGGAAATCCAGCTGGGCAGCAGGGGCCCCCACCTGGTGCTGGAACTGGTCATGCAAGTCCCGTTTCTGCTCTTGGGTGTGGATCATGTCCATGACTTTGCGGTTCTCTGGCAGGCACGTAGGGCACTCTGACCCGCTTTCCGAATAGCTCTCGAAGCAGTGCTGGTGGAAGGAATGGCCACACAGGAAGTGCACCGAGGGCAGCTCCAGGGCGCTAGTGCAGATGCTGCACTTGGTCTTCTGGAAGATCTTGGGGCTGAGGGAGGGAAGCACACCGCAGAGTAGAAGGCCAGGAGGGGGGCACGGACAGCCGCTACACTCTGCTGGGATCCCTGTGTTGCGTAAGAGCATCACGACCATGGCACACACAGGATCTTGCCCCCCACAGCCCAAAGGCTGCTACAGTGACTAGAATTAACAAGCAGAAGCAGCTGTGCTCCAGCAGACAGCTAGCCTCCTGGGGGCAGCTGGCTGCATGGAACTCCTGTTGCCGTCCCTTCATGATAGAAACCTCAACCCTTTCCAAGGATCAGGATGGGCCGGTTCACCACACACAGGACAATGGGGTAGGGGCAAGAAGGCGGCATTCAGCAAGATTTTGCTCGCTCTGGAAGTGACAGATACAAGACAGAGACAGAGCCATCAATATGGTCTGTGGCTACCTAGTTTTGAGCTCCTCGATCTCCTTGCGGATCCGCTTGGTCTCTTCCCGATATTTCTGGATCTTTTGTTCATCCTCTTCAATCTGGCGGCTCTGCCTCTGCAGCTTGTTGACCAGGTAATCCTTAATGACAGACAGGGTGGCCGTGGAGTTGTGAGCCAAAGTTTGCACAACTGGAAGGAAGGTGGCAACCCATCAGGACAGAGAAGGGTGGGGTCAGGCTACTTTATAATTTATATTACACCTGGATGAGCCCGAGTCTTCCAAAAGTGATTTACAAAGCCACAAGCATTTGTCCATTCAAAGAGGGGCTCAGTGCACCTGAGCGGCCCCCATTCTACACCACCACCAGTGTTGTGCCTCCAGTAGGTCAGACAGAGACCAGCCGGGCCGGAGTGTGTTTGGGGCGGGGCCCGGCTACGTGCAGCCTGGCCCAGCTGGGCAGCCTTACAAATCAGCGCCTGCTCAAAAGGCAGGTCCCAAACACACTCAGAGGCTGGAAGCAATTGTTTGTTGCTACAGCTACAGCCAGATGCTCCTGACATTCCCGACCTCAGACTTGTACCTTTGAACCTGGAATGACCCTGACCACGACTTTGCCTGATCCCAAACTGGTTTACGTTTGCTCTGTTTTGGACTGATATATTTTGGCTTCAACCTCCGACTGTGATAACGACTACTGGCTTATCTTCGGAACTGGACGGATTTACGACAACCAGAGTGCAGGTCCACCTGTTCCTGCACAGTCAGCTGGAAGCCAACCCTTTCCTTGGGAAGTCAGTTACGAGACAGGCCTGCTCTCTTTCCCTGAGCTCTTGCTCAACATGTTATTGCTCCAGAAGAATCACCTCCTGCTCTGCCTATTTTTGAGAGCAGCCTTCTCCTTCATGGCACATCAATCTCAAGATCACCAGGAGGGTCCTCCCGAGTGCACCATCAGCACACCAAGTTTGAGCAGGAGGATGCAGCTGGTGTTCTCGGTGGCTGCTTTGGTCAGATGGGCTTTGGATGGACTCACCTAGTCAGAACCTGGGTTACCCCAGAAACACTTCCAGAACTTTTCTGGAAGTGGTTCTAGGAGGCTACCCTGTTTGGGCAGGCATTTGGTGGCTGAGGTTCAGCCACTGGAGGCCAATTTAAATTTGTTATCCACAGAGAGCTCTTGCTGTGGGGGAGATGAGAAAACAAAGGCACCTTCAGCTAAAGCATCTCTGGGGTCAAGGGGAAGCTCAGCTGCCAGGCCGGTGCCTGGTTTGATTAGGGCCAGGCCAGGCCCACCAGTGGGAGAGGCTGCGGGGCAGCGTGGGACTCGAACGACAGAAGCCGTTTGCTGCACACTTGTTCCTCTCGAGGCGGACTTCCACTCCCCGCTCCCTCCCTCCACCCGCCGCCTCCTGAGGACAGGCCCGCCCTCTCCCTTACCCAGCAGGGGCGGCATGAGGTTCTTGGTCTCAATACGCCTGAGCACGGCCGCGACGTGCTCCTTGCAGTCCTCCTCCTTGTGGGCGAAGTAGCCGAGGGCTTGTTCCCAGAGGCAGGCCTCCTGGTCTCCATACAGCTCACAGACCTTAACCACCTTTCTGTACTGCTCATTCTGCATATGGTAGTGCATGATCTGCTGGAAACTGGGGAGGGATGAAGGCGGTGAGATCCAGCGAAGCTCTTGCCCGTGAGAGGCCTCCATCTGAGAAGCCGGATGTAGCTCAGCCGAGCCCCAGCTCTGCCACGGTCTTTCCCGGCCACACATCTGCCCATCCTGAACACAGGATGCAAGCCTAGGCCCTAAAACACACAGTTCCCTCCCCTTTGGGAAACTCCAGAACCCTCTCCCCACTGGCAACTAGCAGGAGGGCTGCTGGCCCATCTGCACTCACAGCTTGCCCTGTTCGTAGAGGTACAGGACACCGTCCTTGAAGTTGTGCATCTGACACAGGACCAGAGCCTTATCAAAGACACTCTGGAACTTCCCACTCTTCAGCAAGGAAATGGCTTCATTGTGCAGCTTCTCTTTGACCTGCAAGGAGTCCAAAGCCAAGAGAGCATCAAGCTCAGGGAAGATGCTTCCGGGCCCAGGGGCAGGAGCCTCATGGCAGCCGAGGTCAGGCACTGAACAGGCCCGGGGACTAAGGGAGCTTTTCTCTCTTGCCACCACATGCACAGGGCTAGATCCACCAAGCAACTCATCAAATGAGTCCATCAAGGGCCTTACTGCGGATGGCTTCTTGTGGGCAACCTCACCTGGGCACAGCACAGTTAGAAACATGGAGCTAGCAAGGACATACCTGTGGATCCTTCTCATGTGCCCAGTTCTGGAGACGGAGCTCCAGCAGAGTGTCGTATACACCCTGCGGGGAATCGGGCTGTACCTCCAACATGTGCTCTAAGAAGGCCTTCAGCTCCCGGGAGTTGTTGGCAAAAATGGGAATGAACTCATCAGGATTTGCCTACAGCAAAGGGAGGGAAGAAGAAAGCCAGGCAGCAGCCAGCCTATCCCAAGCATCCTCCATCACGATCCTCCCCGCAAGTGAACTGCTGTGTGGACCCGGAGAGCAGGGCGAGGGGGAATGACTTCCCTGGACAGCTGCCAGGCAAGAGGAAGGCTCTGGGGGCTACACAAGCCTGAGGCTGTTCTGCCTTGTCCTGGCTGCACTCACTCTCTCCACAGCCCTTGTCCAGCATTTCTGCCTTCCAGCAAGTACAGACCCTGCTTTTCCACACACCGCGCCCCTGAATGGTAGGACCGCCGGCTCACAATGCCAACCACCCTTCAGCTACTGCTTTGTTGGCACCATCATCAGTTGCACGATCCAACCAAGCAGAGCAACACAGCCTGGCCGCCGCCGCCACCACCACCAGTATCCAGCCCCTACCTTCGTCCCTTCCAGCACCGCAGGGCCCTCCCGATCCCCTGCCGGATGATAGTCTGTGCACAGGACCTTCAGCAGCTCCGTGGTCTCATCCGGGACATGATGCATGAGGATCTTGCCGTACCGCTTCATGTTGCTCTCGGCCTGCTCAAAGGGCAGCTTGCCAATGTAACGCAGGGCCTCCTGGTAGTTCTGCAAGGAAGGGAAAGGCAGGCAGTGAGGATGAGCCACGTGGACACACCGGTGTGGATGATACTCCTGTGGCAAAGCAGGTTGAACAAACCTCAGAAGCAGACCCAGCTTTCCAAGTATCTTGGGCTTACAGCGAAGCAGCAGAGACAGTACTGTCTTTTCTCTTCCATGACAATGAGTCGTATGGTTATTCTTGGACAAGTCCTCACTTACAAAAACCTTTAGAAGTATTTGCCATCTTTCTCTTTTCTCTTTTAAAACTGGATAAGGCAGCTTTGATGGTCCAAAACCTTTTAGAAGCTAAAAAGATGTTCCTAACAGGCAAAATGAAAGAGCCACAGGGGGGCTGCAAATTACCCATCCCTGCACTGGTCAAACACCTCTTCTTTTGCTGCCATGTGGGAAAAACATGTTATTTCCCATTTCCCAAGTTACAGACCTACCAGGACTGCATTCACCACTACAAAAAGGTAGTTATCATTAGAAAGAGTGGCAACATGGGAGAAACATGGCCATCAGGCCCACAAGGCAGACCAGCATTGAGATGAACTCTTAAGGAGTCAGCCTTGGGAGCCACAGGCAGCCAGGCCAGTCTCACCTTGATATCCTCCAGCTGGATCTTGAGGTACCACTCGTGGTGCGCGTGCTTCTCAGCCAAGTACACGGCGTGAGAGTAACAGCCTGCCTGGCGCAGCACCTTGATGGCTGTCTCCACGTCAAAGTGCACCTCACTCTCGCTGGTCTACATGGGAGACACACAGCAAAGGCAGCATTCGCAGAGGGTCCGAATTTAGGCACTCAGCCCTCAAGTAGAAAACTTCCTGCATATGAAGGCTGGCCAGACCTACTTATGTGGAGCTGTGGACCCTCCTTTACCTAAGCATCTGGAGCAGAATGCCACTATGACGCGAATTCTAGGAGAGGCATGCCTTGGCACCCGACAGCTACAGAACACTCCCACTTCAAAACTGGAGCCAGGAGCAGCATGTGCCCCCACTCAGGGAAAAAACTCTGCTTCTTTCATCCCATGAGATGCTGGGGGAGCAGGGAGAAAACCAAACTGGTTCCACTCCTTGTATATGGAAGTTTTCTTATGCTTCTGATGTATCCATCAGTGGAGGAAAGTGCCATCCACTCTGGAGTGGTGGCCCAAAGAGATTTTTTAATCCGAATTTGGGAGGCCCTCTGGTCCTCCGCACATGGGACCTGGAACAAGCAGGCACCAGAAGCTTGATGATGGCCGCTCAGGCACACGAGACTGGTTATATACTTTATATTGTTATATGATTGTTCCAGTGTTTTAATAACTTGTAATTGGCATTGCAAGCCACCCTGTGAGGATAGACAAGCACCCTACAGGGCAGGACATTACATCTATTAATGTAATGTCAGCGTGGTGTAGTGGTGAGAGTGTTGGACTGGGGCACGGAAGATCCGGGTTCTAGTCCCCACTCGGCCATGAAGCTCACTGGGTGACTTTGGGCCAGTCACGGACTCTCAGCCTAACCTAGGGTTGTTGTGAGGATAAAATGGAGAGGAGGATTGTTGTTGTGAGGATAAAATGGAGAGGAGGATTCTGTAAGCCGCCTTGGGTTCCTTGCAGGAAATAAGGCGGGATATAAATACAATAAATAAATAAACATTAAACAAAGAATGCCAAGGCACACTAGGGAAGGAGGAAATGACACTGCCCCCCCCCCCCCGCCACTGTGCCAGGCTACCCATTCCCCTCCAACCCACATTGCACCTTGATGAACTCCTCCAGCTTGGAGATATCTTTCAGCTTGGTGTAGCAATTCAGCAGTAGCGTGGTGTGGTCTGCATTGGCCAGTGACTGTAGGTGGAGCATCTGCAAGTAAGCTGTTAGGTTGTGTATCCGCTGAGCATCCAAAAACTTGCGGATTACGTAAGACGGCTCCAGCTTCCCAATGGTGCTAAGGAAAAAGAAGGCTTATGAGGGCCCTGTTCCCAGTTACCTAAAGCCAAGTGAGAGGATGACACTGGGAAAGTGTGTACAAAACCCCTACATCTCATCTGCCACACACCCTGGTAGGACGTAGGATCACAAGGTGCATCTAGCAAACAACCCAACAGCTACAACCTGTTGCTGTTTTTATGATCATATCTGTTTTTATTATGCAAATTTTATTGTTGTACACCACCTTGAGAAGGCTCCTGCCCAGAAAGGCGGCCAAGAAATATTTAATTAAATGAATAAATAGCACCAGCACTATTGCAGCAGGGAGAGCAAATCTAGGGCACAAATACACATTCAGGGTAGGAAAAAATGAAGTGGGCATAAATCAAAACTTGTATCAATCAAAATCCTGGACTGGACACTCTCCTTAGAGACCCCCCTCTCAACTTTCCTTCCCCTCTCATACTGAGAGCACTACAGCCCTACAGGCAAACCACAGTGCTACTTGCTTAGAAGCTCCACACTGTTTCATACACCCTGAGCTCCCACGAAGAAGTCATTATCTTTATATGCAAGAGAGACAGCCTCAGTTTTGACTGTTCTGTGCATGATGGGGCTCAGTCTTACGGGCTCACAGTCCGCATTTGGTGGATTTGTTTGCCATCTCATGAATGCTTCCCTAGTGCGGCAGCAAGGGAAGGGATGCCTTTAAAAGGAAGTCTTCAAGAAGGCAGCAGTCAGGTCTTCTTTTAAATTCAGTTTTGCGCAGCCCACGTGTCGAAATGGCCTCTAAGCAAGGCCTCAACTTGTATTCCAAGCCCCAGAGACAAGCCAACACCTACCTACCCCACCCGCAGCACAAGGCCCTCACCTACCGGATGTACTGCTGAATGGCACCATCGTGGTTGCCCTTGTTGTACAGGTGATCTCCATACTGGCGAAAGATCTCAGACAAACCATCGCTGTCCAGGTGGTGACTCCTGGCCAAGTTAATGGCCATTTCAAAGAGGTTCTTCTTGAAGAGCATCTGTGGGGAGGGAAGCTCTTACTTATGAAGTTTCATAACAGTGATGTGCAAGGCCTCTGAACAGAAACTCCACGCTGCAGCTGCTCCCTCCCTGGACCTGCCGAAAGCAGCCAGGCCTTGCTAAGCCTCATTTCCCAGATGCTGGTTCAGAGTAACGCCCAGCCTGAATCACGCCTCCTAGGGTGGAGCAGCAGGCAGCCACATGAGACACGCAGCCGCCCAAGTGCTTTGCATCTCTGCACTCAACCAACCACAGAGGGACAAGCTGGGCCCCCTGACCTCAAGCTTGGTTTGTGTGTCCTTCTCTTGCAGCAGATGGAGCTTCCCGTCTCTGGTCAGCACATACAGGCATCCCCACTCTGCCAGGACATCCACCACGTCATCAAAGGCAGAACTATATGCAATGAACTTGTTGCCCAAGTCATAGATATTCAGGATTTGCTTGTCAGAGTTCTGTGGGTCACCCCCAGCAAAATCAGATCTGGAGCACAGAGGAGCAAGAGTGAAGGACAGCCTCCATCCCCAAGTTCCTTCAGCCTGTCCATGAGAAGCATCTTGGACTCCAGCTCACAGGGTGGGAGTTCCTTTCTGTGCTTTGGATGAGAGAACTGGCCAGCTTTCCACATTCCCCAGATGTGGAGACTGGGTCTGTCTCCAATTTCCCTCTGCTGTAGGAACTGTCATGTGGCAGCTACCCAGGCCTGGCTAGGAGGCTCCTTGGGTTCTGGCAGGGTGTGTGGTGGGGCACAGCCACACCAACTCATGTCATCTGGCCCGCAGAGGGCCTGGTGGGGGCAATTTGGCTGCCCACCCAGAAATGGTTCTACACCCCTGGCTTAGGTCATGGTCCTGCTGCAAGCTACTGCTCCCTGCCAGCCCTCACACTCAGCCATTTAGGCCTTCCAGCCTTTTATGACAAAAATATTCTTAAGATCATCTCTATGTATCCCACCCAGCACACTTGGAAGATCCAATGGAAACCTGAAAAGCAAGGCTGGAATTCACATTGCCTATGAATGGGTAACTGCCAGCCAGAAAGATTTCCCAGGAACACACACATTCTTCTCACTGCTCTCTTCCATGGGAGAACTATCCAGTAGCAATAAAGGATTTTGCTGAACAAAGAGGCAAGGCAACTCTCCTTTGTCCAGATTCCATGCCCAATCAGAATTGGTAACCATTCAAAGAAAAATTAAAGCACACACACAGGGGGGGGGGGGGGAATGAAACAAATCACTCTGTCTTGAGGTGCCTTACTTTGGAGAGGTCTTCCGGTCCTTGGACACAATGACAAGGTAGCCCCGATACCAGTGGGCAATCAGCTTCTGGCCCTCAAAGGCAAAGCAGGGCCCACGCTCATCTGGCTGGTACAGATACACACACTCATCTCCTGCCACAATGAACTGGAGATCCTGGGAAGGGTCACTGAGCGTGGAGCAGCGCAGTCCACAGCCACGGGTGTCCAGCTCTAGCTCTGGATAATCCTTCACTGAAAGCGTGTAACACTGCAGAGTCCATGGGAAGGAAGCAACAGTGAAGCTCAGAGCAACAAGAGAAGCTCAAAGCTGGGTCAGGAAGTTGGCCAGGCAATTCAGCCTTGGCCCTCTCTCCATGGTCTAGCAAACATCTTACCTGAATGTTTTCAGTGGTGGCAACAAACAGATGAGTTGTTTTGCCTGACTGGCGGAATGCAAGGCCTGTCACTGGGTAACTTCCTTCGTGAAGTATTTGAGTCTTACTGTGCCGATCCCTCGTGATGTCCCCTTTCGTAAGCACAACACTCCCATCTGCAAAGCCTGTGGCACAGACGGGGGAAAGGGCTATACTCCACGTGACATCAACTTTAACTTCCCACCTGAAGAATTTATTGACCAACATGAAAGATGAAGGAGCATTCTCCCAAAACTAAAGCAGACCCTTATCACAAGCCCATCTCATTTCGCTCTACTAACAGGTTAATGTACGTACGTGCAACCCACAGCAGTAGTTTCATCTCTACTTACCAATAGCCATGAAGTTAAGATTCTCATGGACTGTGAGGCAGGACACAACTGTGGGCTTGTTGCCTGGTATTGCAGGGAAAATCCTAGTGCAGAGAGGATTCCCACCATCACGTTTCTCTAGATTCCAGACTTTGACCTACAAGTTATCATAAGGGGATTGTTCAGGGGGAATTTGGAGTAAGTCCCTCTTTTTCCCAGAAATAACTGCTGCTCTACACAAAATACATCTGTTTATACCTTCTGACATCAAACGCTGGACTCAGGATAGCAGACAGAGCTGCCATGGAAGGCAGGGTCTACAGATACACCCCTAGGGTCATGCCTAGGCAGAAAACCACTGCAGGGCAAAATACCAGGTCAACAAGAGAAAGGACTCAGATTAACAGGGGGAAAGGCCTCATAGGCAAAAAGAGTCAGGGTGGTCTTCTCTTGCTTGATCAGAATTAAGCCAACTGTTCACAGGTGAGACAAATACAAATAGTCCAAATTCCTAGGCACCTAGATTAAAGGTTTCAATGTGGAATAAATACTTAAATTTCCCAGATACCAGCAACATTTTTAGCAAACTGAGCTTTTTCCAGCCCTGCCATCACAGAAGACACCTCCCTCCCTGCACCTAATCTCACAAAAGCTGCTTGTCGAACAGAAGAGCAAAACGGGCTCCCCGCCTACCCACCCACTCAGAACTTACCAAAGGGTTAATTCCTTCCTCATCTTCACCGACAGAAGCCAAGATGCTGTGCTGCTTCAGCTGATAGAGGTGTGTCACTCTCAGCTTATAAGCTTGGAAGCTACTACTGAGTTCGAGGGAGTGTGGCAGGAACCATATCTGGCCTTCTATATGTAGGTCTTAGTTAAGGGGTCCTCCATAAAAGGGAGACAGCAGACCAGAAAGAGACTAAGGAACTTGGTTTATAGAACACTGATTCCATTACATTTATATCCCATCTTTCTTCCATGATACATCTCAGGTTGGCATATAGCGGGGCTCCCAGGTGATTTCCCATCCCAGCCTTCTCCAACCTGCTATCCCCCAGATATGTTGGACTGCAACTCCCATCGTTCCCAGCCAGGGAATTATGGCAGTGGCGGTCCAACCTGTATGGAGAACACCGGGGTTGTATCAGCCTGTCCTGTCCAGACTGTGCTCAGGCCTGCCTGTCTTAGTAAGGCCATAGCTCAATGGTAGAGCTCCTGCCATACATGCAGAAAGTCCCAGGTTCGATCCCCGTCCTCGCCAGGCAGTGCTGGAAAAAGTCTCCTGCCGAGATGCTGGAGAGCTGCTGCGGCCTCTCAACGTTGCGAAGACTGAGCGGCACGGGCCAATGGTCTGACTCTGGATAAGGCGGCTTCCTCTATTGCTAGCTTCGGCCAAGCCATTGCGTGTTGTGCCCTCAGGCCATGCTCAGACTCAGAGAGGAAGCGGCCGGGCTTCAGCTCGCTTAGAATTCATGCCCGCCGACCCAATCGGAGCCCCTCACTCCCACCCCAGGCGGTGAGAAGACGGCACTCCCCACACGCTCAGAGGCCACCCCCAACAAGGGGTAGCACCAAGCACAAGGATATCCCCGAAGACGAGGCTGCCCCTGCCCGAGTCGCAGACCGTGATGCCCGGCGGCAGGAGCACGGGCTTCCCCTCGGAGGGAGTCAGCGTCTCGCGGTCGAAGAAGGCGAAGCGCCGCCACTGCAAGTATGCAGCCATCTTGCCAGGAAGGCTCAGCTGCGGTCATGTGTCTAGGCCACTTCCGCCCCGCCCCGCCCCGCCCCGCCCCTCTGTTCGCGCGGGGGCTGCTGGGCCTTGTAGTTCGCCAGCCCCCCCCGGACACGATTGCATGACAGGTAGTCTGACGTAGCCGCAGGTCTGACACGAAAGCGAGCGCGGTCCAGGCCGTCGGGGAGCAGGGGCACTCTGCACGTGCTCAGAGGCGCCGTTGCTCCTACGTCGGCCTGCTCCGCCCCTCCACCGAAGGGCGGCCGGTCCGCGAGGCCCCGCCCCGCCCCGCCCCCGCTCTCCCGCAGCCAATGGCGCGCCCGCTTCGCCCGGCGCCGTCGTCGTGGCCCAATGGGGTGCGCGCGGGGCCGGCGTGGCTGGCGGGCGCTCCAATGGGCAGGCGCCGCGTCCGGGCTGGAGGCGCCGCGGAAGGAGGCTCAGCGCCGCACAGCACTGAGGCAGCGAGCGAGCGAGCGAGCAGAGCTCGATCCTGATCCGTGGAGGCCGGCAGCGGCGAGGAGAGCCAGCCAGCCAGCCATCGCCAGACGCCCTCGACGGGCATCTCCTCCAGCCGCGGGTGCGTTCCCGGCTCCGCTCCCGGATCGCTCGGCGTTGGGTGGGGGCCGCCCGCCCGCCCTCGCTCGCGGCTCTTCTGCCGGGCCGGCGCGGCTGCCGAGCGCCACGCGGGGCACCTGCCTCCCTTCCGGCCGCCGCCGCCGCAGGAGTTGGCTCGGCCGGGCCGTGGTCGGCCGGCTGGAGCGCCGCGGCTCCCCAGCCCAAAGGGCGGCGCGTCCCTCCCGCGGGCGGGCGGTGGTGGGCGCGAGGCGAGGGTCGCCCACCCAGCCGATCTCCGGGCGACCGTGTCACGGACGCCCGGACTCCCGTTTGCTCCTCTGACGCAGGGAAAGGAAGGGACGAGGAGGCCGGAGCCCCGCGGACCCGCCGGGCTGGGAGCGAAGCTTTCCCCAGAGGGATCGACAGCCGCCCGCCCAGGATGGCACCGGCACCCCTGTGGGCGCTCCTGCCGCTCCTGCTGCTGGTCGACCTGCCCGCCCGCTCTGGTAAGGACGCGCGCTGGCCTTGAAGGTGGCGGGCCCCTGGCCCGGAGAAGGAGCGCTTGGGCTGGGCTCCCGCGGGCCCGCAGTTCGGGTGGCTGGGGGGGGGAGGCGGGGAGCACAAAGGAGCCGCCGCCTCGCCTGGCCTGGCCTGGCCTGGCCTAGGCTAGGGTCGTTAGGAGTCCGATATAAAGGTTCCTGCCCTCGGCGTGGTTTGGGGAATCCAGGAGCCAGTGCGAGGGAGCTGCCTTGATGCACCCTTGCACTGGTAGGGTTGAGAGACCCCGAGGTCCGAAGCCCAGGCAGGGGTCGGTTCTGGGTTGTCTGAAGGCTCGTTGGGAACCAAAACGGGGGCAGAGAGGCGAGTGAATTGCGGAGCCTTGGGCACAAGGTGGGCAAGGAGAAATCGGCCAGCAGGAAAGTAGGGCTTTCCTCAGGGCTTCAGGATCCCCTGTCAGAGCCGGAGGAAGAGAGAGTCCATTGGAGCCCAGAGCAAGAAAACATTGCCACTTTAGTTGAGCTTAGTTCATAATAATTCTGTAATTTGAGGAAACCAGCCATGAACCACATGTACCCTAATGCTGAGCTTGTGAGGTCCAGAAGATACTTTTTAAAAGGTTGATAAACTGCTTTTTGTTTTTTCTTTAGGATGCTTCAGTTTTCAGCTCTGTAGGAAAACGTGTCAATATGGGGCTTATTGGCAAAGAGAGCCTTCACTGGGGGTTGTATACAAAGTTAGTCTAACTTAAGTCCCATTCATTTCAATGGGCCCACTCTAAGTACCACTAACACTGGAATACAGCCTTGAGTCCCGCAAGCGTGGCTGTGGCCATTCTTGTCTTCATAGGCCTCAAGCTGGCTGATAAAACTTTCTCAGGGTTCTGGCTTACTCAGACCTATGTAGGGGTGGACAGAAGGTAGATCTCCTGACTTGAGCTCCCATAAGCCCCTGCCGGTGTGGTTAGGAATGCTGAGAGTTAAATTTGATAACATCTGGTGAGCTACTTTCTGCCCACCCCTGCAGCACCATCTGTCACACGGTGGCTACCAGAGAGAGGGCCTTCTCAGTGGTGGCATCCCAGTTGTGGAACTCTCCCCCCAAAAAATGTTTTCCTGCTGCCCACTTTATTGTCCTTTCAGCACTAGGCAAAGACATATTTATTTTACCGAGCTTTTTAGATGCAGTTTTAATCCTGCAGACTATTTTATGCTTCTTTTATAATTTTGTAGCTTTCAGATTATTTTAGTGGAAGACCGACAACCTGGTCTTCTGCGCGGGTTCAATGCTAAGGGGGGTAGCGAGTCCTGGGGTGGGCCTTCTCCGAGGTCCCCAGCGACTATCACCCTTAGCCCAGAACAAATTACCTTCACAAACCCAGACACACGCCAGCAATACAGCTTATCAGTACGGTACAAAGTAGCAAGCAAGAGGTCTCAAGGACACCGTGATTTCAGGGCTCTCAGCTAGTTAGTTCAGCTCGGGCTCCAGCAGAGGCCCGGTCAACCGCACACTGCTAGCTGGGTTCCCGGCGGAGGTCCGGTCTACCCAAGTGGCTAGCTGGGTTCCCGGCGGAGGTCCGGTCTACCCAAGCGGCTAGCTGGGTTCCCGGCGGAGGTCCGGTCTACCCAAGCGGCTTGTGAGTGATTTCAGCTTGGTTTCCCGGGGATCCAGTCAACCCAAGCGGCCAGTGATTTCAGCTTGGTTTCCCGGGGTCCGGTCAACCCAAGCGGCCAGTGATTTCAGCTAGCTGGAGCGCGCCGGGTTCTGCTACCCGGGGTTGCCAATCCTTTGTTCCCTTACCCCAAGCATGGGGCAAGATTGCTGATCAGGTCCAACAACTCAGTTCCCTTGCGCAGGGTGTTTTATACCTTGGGTTTCAGGTAGCCCCTCCCTCCGTAATCAGGTGGGTTGCCAATCAGGTGGGTTGCCACCCTCCCTGAGGGGCGGCCTTTTGGGTCAGGTGGGGTGACGCCTTCCCCCTGTGGGGTGGGGTCCCTTTGAAGCCACTTGCTTAATGGTCCCATCCTGTGGTGTTGAATGGTCCTTTCTTATGGGTGCCGAAACTCATTAGAAACAGGAGGAAAGGGGTGAGGGTGTCAGCTGGCATTACTTAACTCTGAGGTTCTTCCTGGTGCTGAGTACATTTGACTCAATACTTTCGTGCCGCAGATTCCTTGGCTGTGATGTCTGTTGACCTGGGCAGTGAGTCCATGAAGATCGCGATCGTCAAGCCTGGGGTGCCCATGGAAATCGTCTTAAACAAGTGAGTGGGTGGTTTGGCACCAGCCATTTTAGTCTTGGTAGCTGCAAAGCAATGAAGCTATTCGGTCCATCAGAAATGTCAGTGCCTCGGCTCCTGATTCAATATGTAGCCAGACTAGTGCATAACTAGCAGACTCCTGAAATTCCACACACAGATCTTCCAGATCTCACCTCCCCCCGCGCAGCTTGCAGCGTGTTGTGCCAGTTTGACCAGCCCAGTCTGCCCTGTTGTCAGACTGCTTCCAGCTTCCCCGTTGCAGATTAATCCATGGAGTCAGGATACACTCTGTAACACCACAGGTCTAATTCTACCTGTTTATTCACTCAGCAAGTAAAGTTCTACAGAGTATACATTTCCTAGTTACAGTCCATGTGCAGAGTATAAATGCATAGCAAGCATTACATCCAGTGGAGTAAGTTGAGCTTCACTCCACCTCAGCAAAGACGTTACATTGTTGCAGTAACAAAGTCCAGCAAGAAGAACAAGAAGAGAGAAAGCAGTCCAGCTTCTCTCTAAGATGGCTTCAGACAGAAAACAAGTTAGCACGTCATCAGAACATACAAACCATGTGACCAGCTCATATTGTTCTCACAGTCTAGTTTCCCATGCGAAAACACGAGATCCCAGAAAGACACAACAAACCTGTTTACAGCCATTCTGTCCCTTCCATGTGTAAACAATGTTCTGCAGCTGGTGAAGTGATACGTATCACAACAGAGGCCCCCAGATCACACTCACATCTACTTGGAATGTTTGTCTCCACACCCTAGATGTGGTTATTTAGCAGAGGGAAGGACATTCCACAGAGGCTCAGAAGTGCTCCTCTTCTGTTACTTTATGACTGGGGAGGGGACCCTCTGGCCCCAGCCTAACTTCATGTGGCCCACAGCAATGTTGCAGAAATACTCTGTTCGTTGCCCTGGTGTACTCGATTCAAATCACGCACACGCACGGAAGGAGAAGAAAATCCTGGAATGGTTCCAAAGCTTTATCCTGCAGAAGAGGGAGGCACAGGAGCTACTCAGCTCTCTGGTGGTGCAGGCCCACTCTTCCTCTCCAGTCCACACTCTGGGAATCTCTTCCTCTTCTGAGGTGTGTGTGTGTGTGTGAAAAAGCACTGGGGGGGGGAGTAGAGTAGAAACAGGGTGGGTGGCAGAGCATGAAAGAGCTCTTAAGTCCTGCAAGCTCTGCCTGCTTCTTGCTCCGACCCTGCCCACCATCAGCTGTGGGCCACCAACGGACTTTCCCCTGGGCCTACAGCCCTCTCTTGGGAAAAGTCTCCCCATCCCCATGACAAGTCCTAGACTGGAATCCTGGCTTGGAAAACCAGTTCTGGGTCTGTCCAGTTGACAGTGATCTCAGAGAAGGGACCATGGCTTGGCGGCAGAGCACCTGCTTTGCATGCAGAAGCTCCTAGGTCCAATCCCCAGCAGCATCTCCAGTTTAAAATGATCAGGTAACGGGCAGCGGGGAAGCTGCCTCCCCGCCTGAGACCCTGCCTGCAGAGCCACTGCTAGTCCGAGCAGGCAATACCGGGCTGGATGGGCGAGTAGCGTGACCTGGTGGTAGGCGGCTTCCTATCTCCGCTGGAAAGCGTGACCTCCTGTCTTGCTCTAGGGAATCTCGGAGGAAAACCCCGGTGGCCGTGGTCCTGAAGGAGAACGAGCGCCTCTTTGGCGACAATGCTTTGGGAATGGTGAGCCCTCAAGTTCCACTCACGCCGCTTCTGTCTCTTCTCTGCACTGCTTCCAGGGCTCTTTCTTGAGTTCTGTTAGGCTGCTGTCTCTGCTACCCCTTCGCCTCACTGACGGCTTCCACAGCACGTACCTCCCTCTTGAGAGTGGTCGGGAGGCACCGTTCCAGCTGCTCTTTAGGAGGTTGGGTCACCTGCTTCCAGAGAAGGGTTTCCTTGATTCTGGCATCCCAGTTCTGGAACTTGCACCCTGTGGGAATCCTACCTGTACTCGCCTTCATGTGCAGTGACACTTTGGCTTTTGGAAACACAGGATGCTAAATACTGCCCTGCTTGCTTCTTTCAATATTTTTAAATGATTTAATTCTTGAGGGTTTATTATGTATATTTTTATAGGGCAGGAAATGCTAAACACTACTCAGGAATCAGCACTGTGCATTACCACACTTCTTCTTCATAGGCTATCAAGAGCCCAAAGGTGGCATTCCGGTATTTCCAGGATCTTCTGGGCAAGCACATCGACAACCCCCAAGTGGCACTATACCAGTCACGGTTCCCAGAGCATGAGCTGGTGAAGGATGCAAGAAGAGGGACAGTCGCGTTCAAGCTGTCAGAGTGAGTAGCCAGCTTGGGGTTTACCATGTGGCAGCACTGCTCAGCAAGGGAAGTGGTGGTATTTTTTTTTCTTTTTTTTTTTTATATTTTTATTCTTTTTTTTTTTAAAAACAATACAAAGAAAATAACATACACACATAACTAATATTGTGCTCCCATCACCATGGGACCAAACAATCCAATAACTCTATAATTGTTCATTATTCCAAAAATACAATATATCTTGACAGGGTAAACTCCCTTTCCCCCTTTTAAACACATATTCCAAAAATAAACCCAAATATCCTTAAATTATTTTTCTAATTGACCCCTTTTGCATTTTATTACAAGTCAACTCATTCAAAGCCATATCCCATACTTCCTTATACCATTCAGTAATAGTGAAAACTTGCTGGATTTTCCATTTCCTTGCTATCTAGTCTACCTGCCGTTAACAAATTTATGATTAATTCTTTGACATTTTGTGAACCGATCACCTTTTCCGTTATTGTTAGCAAAGCTAGTTTAGGGCATACCTCTAAATCAACTCCAACAATTTCTGATATTTCCTCAAAAATCATTTTCCAAAAATCCATTACATTTTTACAACTCCACCACATATGAGCATATGTACCCAATTCCTGACATCCTCGCCAACACATTGGAGAACATTTATTATCTATTCTATTTAATCTCACTGGGGTCAAATACCATCTCCAAATCAGCTTATAAAAATTCTCTTATTTACAAAACAAGGACATATTATGACAAAAAGATTAGAAAATCCCTTTTTAAAAAATATGTTAGAAATTTGGGGTAGAAATAAGGAAATATTTTTACCAGGTATATCCCCGCTTACTCCAGTGGTGGTTATGGAAGATTTTCCCGAGAATGTTAGACATTTAGAACGAATTTTTAGAGAGAAAAAGGTGATAACTTTAATGGATTGGCTGGAAAAAATGGAGACAAGACAGCAAATAATTGATAGGGTTGGGGCAGGAAGAATTTCTTGGTTAAATTTAATTCAATTACTGGAATTTCACTGCTGCTACAGGATAAGACTGATTTGGTCAATGGAGAGCCAGTTTGGCTCAGAGTGGTGAGGAATTGATGGACTGGGAGCTCGAGAGATGGTGGTTTTTAGTCCCCGTCTCGGCCATTGAAACTCTAGTTGGAGACTGGGTCGGACTTTCCCGGGCCTGGTCACTGACTTGGCGGCCACCTCAGCCTAACTACCTCTCAGGGTTGTTGTGAGGATAAAATGGAGAGGAGGAGGATTATGTAAGCCGCCTTGGGTTCCTTGCAGGAAAAAAGGCGGGGTATAAATATAATAAATAATATAATAAATATAAATAAATAAATGCTGTGGCCAATTTGTACTAGGCTGTGTGCCTCTGTCAGTCTTTTGGGGCAATGTTATGCAGAAATGGTGACATCTATCCATGCCCAAAGGATGGGTGGCGAAACGGGGTCAGGGTTCATTCCTTTCTCCCCGGCAGTCCTTCCTGCCTGGCTTATGGTGGGGTGGTTGTATGTGTTCCCAGGCAGTGGTTGCTGGACCTGCTATTGGTGTCTGGTATCCATCAGTCGTTGCTCAAGGACTTCCTAGAGGGCTCCAGCTCATTCAGAATTGCTGCTGCTGTTTAGGTTTGGCCTGCTGGAAGGCTGGATTCCTGCAATCTTTTAAAGAGGTCTCTGAAGGATGCACTTCACAGCTGGGGTCAGGAGTGTAGGATTTTATCCTCCTTTTTTCTTCTTTGCAGCAAAATGCAGTATTCTCCAGAAGAGATCCTGGGCATGGTCCTGAACTATTCTCGGGCGCTGGCTGAGGAGTTTGCAGGTTGGAATTGACTCTGCTGAAGCACGAGCCTTGTCTTGACTTATGTGGTGGGGTTAGTGAGACGGAGAAAGCAGATGGAAATGCCGGGCACTTCTGTGCCCCGCAAGAAAACGAAGGAAAACTAAAAGCCACACGAGCCAGGAGCCAACTTCCTGCTTTCTCCCCATCTTACAGAACAGCCCATCAAGGATGCCGTAATCACTGTCCCTGCCTACTTCAACCAGGCGGAGAGGAGAGCTGTTCTGCATGCAGCAAAAATGGCAGATCTCAAGGTTTTGCAGCTCATCAATGACAACACAGCTGTGGCTTTGAACTATGGGGTGTTCCGGAGGAAAGACATCAATGCTACAGCCCAGGTGCTTGTGACTGGGGGGAAGAGTAGCTTGGGAGGGGCTGGATTGCATGTGTGTGCGTGTGGAGACTTTTCTCTAGGGCTCAAGCTCATTGTACTTCTGTCATCCTACCTAGAAAGTACCAGGGATTTGGACAGGTCACTCTCCTTTGTAAATGAGAGGTGTCTGCCTGAATCCGTAGCATGTTTTTGTGTAAAGGAATCATAAGAGTCCAAAGGCCTGGTAGGGTTGCTGCTTGAGTACAAGCATCTTGTGTAAGACCATAACTCAGATTTCCCAGGTTCAGGCTCCAGCATCTCCAGTGAAAAGGCTCGGGTAGGTAGCAGGTGAGGGGAAAGATTTTTCTCTGCTTTAGATGCTGCTGCCAGTCAAAGCAGATAGTATTGGGCTAGGACCAATGTCTTGATTTGGTATAAGGCTGTGTGTGTGTGTTTGAAGGGGACAGACCTGACTTCCCCAAACTATACACATACCATTCTTCAGCTGGTGGCACATCCATTTCTGCTCCTTCCTGCTTTTTTTAGCCTTCGTTCTTTATCAATTTCCAGAATATCATGTTTTATGACATGGGAGCAAGCAGCACCGTGTGCACTATTGTGACCTACCAAACCCTGAAAACTAAGGATGCGGGGACCCAGCCTCAGTTGCAGATCCGGGGTGTTGGGTAAGAGCTCATCCCTTTGCATCAGACCTCTAGGAAGTCAGGAGTGTGGGATATGTGAAGTGGGGCCTCTGTCAGCCCACACGGGGGGGGGGGGGCTGCACAGGACACCAGAGTGCTGGAAGGAAAGGGATGCCAGGCTTCGGTGAGAGCGGCAGTAGCTGGAGGGGTGGTTGTTGAGCTTATTTGCAAGCAGCCCTGGCTTGGGTACCTGCGTCCACCACTGGTTTCTGCTCAGGTTTGATCGCACTTTGGGAGGGCTGGTGATGGAGTTGCGCCTTCGAGACCATCTGGCCAAACTCTTCAATGAACAACATCCATCAAAGGATGTCCGGAAAAACCTCCGGTCCATGGCCAAGCTGCTGAAGGAAGCCAATCGCCTGAAAACTGTGCTAAGTGCCAATGCTGACCACATGGCTCAGGTAGGCTGTGTGCAGGGAGATGGGTGTGTGTGAAGGCCTCACTTCTGGTGTCTGATAAATGGGTTGGATAGCAGCAAGCTACCTTCCTTTGTTGCTGACTTGCACATTTCTTCAGGATGCTCTGGAGAAGTGAGGACAGTGTGACTTTGAGAAGGGGTGCAGCACTCTTTGGGTGTCTTCTCTCCCCCCCCCTTTCTTGGGTGGGCTTTGGGGTGAAATGCTGCACAGGAAGCAGCATGTGAGATGCTCTTGGCTTCTCTCCCTTCCCAGGTCGAGGGCTTATTAGATGACATCGACTTCAAGGCCAAGGTTTCACGACAGGAATTAGAGGATCTGTGTTCTGACTTATTCCAGCGGGTTGCAGGACCTGTGCAGCAGGCTCTTAGCAGTGCTGAGATTAGTCTGGTAGGTACAGAAGTGCTCTGTTGGTAGAGGGTTTGCGTAACTTACAGAGTGCAGGCGAGGGGCAGGCATCCTTTTTTGCACCGCTCTTGCCACTTAGATCTGCAGACTCAGAATTCTAGGTTCAGCAAGGGTGGCTCAGCCTACGCTCCTGAGAATAAGTTCTGTATCTTTCTCGGATTCCTAGAGTGAAATTGACCAGGTGATCCTAGTTGGTGGTGCCACTCGTGTGCCAAAGGTGCAGGAATTTCTGCTAAAAGCAGTCAGCAAGTAAGTGCCTGGCCAGACGCGGGTGCCCCTCCCCTCCCATCACTCCTGGCGCTTAACTTTTCCTCTGTTACCAACCTCAGGGAAGAGCTGGGCAAGAACATCAATGCAGATGAAGCGGCATCGATGGGCGCCGTCTACCAAGCAGCAGCCCTGAGCAAGGCCTTCAAGGTGAAACCGTTCATTGTCCGTGATGCGGCTGTTTTTCCTATCCAGGTGAGCTGTGGCTCAGTATTGAGGGTGAGGGGGATATGGTGAGGGGTGTGCTGTGAAAGTTCGAGCCCATCTTGGAATTCTATCTGAAGCAGCTAAAGAAGTGCTGATCTCGTATATCTTGACAAGACGACACCTGTTGACTTGGGGATTGGCTGTCCTGTGTGGTAGGAGTCTGAAAGATATACTGACTGTTCTTTCTCCTCCCCTGCCCCTAGGTCGAGTTCACCCGTGAAGTGGAAGAGGAGGATAAATCCAAGAGTCTGAAGCACAACCGGCGGATCCTGTTCCAGCGGATGGCTCCATATCCCCAGCGCAAGGTCATCACCTTCAACCGCTACATGGATGACTTTGAGTTCCGTGTCAACTATGCAGATATGGGCTTCCTGAGTGAGAGTGACTTGAAGTGAGTACGTTTGTGGGCCAGCCATGGAGTTTGTGTGCATGGGTGCGCGCTCACATACACACAGTCTCTCCCTCATTTTCCCCCTTGTTATGGCAGTTCCCACTGCCTGTGAACTCACTTATGAAAGGAAGAATCCCAGGTGATGGAGCTTACATAGAGCTTATGTTTAAAATATAAAAGCATAGTCTGGTTCGCTTTCCCAGAGCTGATTGCTTTGCCTAGACTGAGCGGTGCATCGCTCTCCTACTACACTGAGAACTCCCATTTGCTCTCACCTGTGTGGACTTGAATGTGAATGCCCCAGAAAAAAAAATCCGTATCGACTATTTTTTGTTCAGTATCTCTACAGGGTGTCGTAGGGTCCCTGCAGTGGTGCTGGAGGCTGATATGGGAGTCAGGAGGGAGGTATGACCAGCCAATTTACTCACCCATCTCAACTGTGGCTTTTGCATTGGTCTTTGCAGGGTTTTTGGGTCCTTGAATCTCACACGGGTGAAGCTGCATGGTGTGGGTGAGAGCTTCAAGAAGCATTTGGATTATGAGTCCAAAGGCATCAAGGCTCATTTTAACATGGACGAGAGCGGTGTGCTGAGCCTCGATCGTGTAAGTACCCGTACCACTGTACCCTGCATTTCTGGTCCCATCACTGGGCCCTCCTATCTAGTCTCACAGTGCTCTGTGTGTCATCTTCCAGGTAGAATCTGTGTTTGAGACTTTGGTGGAGGACAAACCAGAGGAGGAATCCACACTAACAAGTGAGTCCTTCAGGTTTCAGCAGCAACACAATCGCCACCTTACACCCCGTCATGTAGCCTGTGTTGCCACCAGTGAGCCTCCTCCCAGTTCTCCGCACTGGCCTGAGGAGAAGGGTGGTGGGGAAAGAGCTGTCTATCCACTTTTGGGCCCTCGGCTCTTCAAGCAAGCTGTGGCTGCAGAGGCTGGTTCTCCACTCCACTGTCCCGGACTAACTTTAATAGTCCAACGTGTGACAGACGGTGCTGCATGCACACCAGAACTTTGGCACGAGCGAGTTGTAGAAATATTGCATTGCCTCTTCTAGATATGTGAAGCCTTGAGAGTGGGTGTCCTGTTTTCATCTGTTGGGCACAGGTGGACTGAACTATTCCCCCTCACACACATACACTTAAGATTGAGAGGCCACTAGAAATGTTGGGGTCACCCCTGAAGGGATGGTTCAGGTGGCAGGCAGGACCGGGGTATCGTATGTGTGGAGCGTGAACCCGTCTGAGGCATGTTTCATCTTTTGGGCAGAGCTTGGAAACACAATCTCCAGCCTCTTTGGAGGAGGCAGCCCTGTTGCAGAAGCACCAGAAAATCTGACTGAGACGATTCAGGTGAGCTCCACACTGCTGGCTCTAGACAGGCCACCAGCTGGATGCAGGGCTTGAGCCTAATGCAAATGTCAACAGGGATTGAAAAGAGGTACAGGTATAATAAAAGGTTGGGGAGGGGACTGTAACTTGCAGAACCAGGAGGAGTCCATGACAGGTAATGGTGTGCACACGGCTTTCGGTTTGGCCTGCTGGGTCCCTCCATTGCCCTGGCTGAAGAAGCCTAGCTACGCCTACGCCTGACCCTTGGGCATTTCCCCTCCTTGCTGCCCAGGAGGAAGAGGAGAGCCAAGCGGAACCAGGCAAGGAGGACCAGAAGGATGATGCAGGGGCTTCTAGTGAGGAGGAGGAAAAGCAGCAGCCGCCACCCCCAACTCAGGAAAAAGCTGCTGGAGAGGCTTCTGCGGCAGAGGACCAGCAGGAGGAGGGAGGAGAAAAGCCTGATTCTCAGGTGAGCCAACAGTGAGACTCCTGGAAGTGCCTCCTCTTTATCAGATAGGGAGCGAGGGGGAAGGCTTCCCTGCAGGTGGAGTGGGTAGGAAAAGCACTTCCATTTCAAACTCCAGGCACCTGAGCCACCAAAATCTTCACCTGCTTGTTGGAGAGGGATAGGAGTCTTGCTTTCAGGTTCTGATACCTGTGGGGTTGTGTGAGGATTTCTCTGAAGAGTTGGCATCTGCCCTGCATTGAGCCCGATTTAGGGTGATAGGTTTGTTTTCATGCTCATCCCATCTTTGCTTTCTGGTATTGTCTGAGCTGGTGCAAATCTTGCTCTCTGCCCTCAGAGATGCTTCTTCAGTTACTTGGGGAATCCTTTGTGATGTGGGCAGCCTCAAAGATGCTTCCTTGGCGTGACTGGCTCTGCCAAGAGCTACTCTCAAGTATACCATCTGTGTGACAAATTAAAGGAAGGATAATGCTAGAACCCATTGGGGGTCATCCTACGAAGCTGAATGTACTTCACACAGCAAATAGTTAAACTATGGAATTGGCTACCACAAGATCTGGTGATTGCTGCCAATTTGGATGTCTTTAAAAGGGAATTAGACAAGTTTATGCAGGATAAGGCTATCGACAGCTACTAGTCATAATGGCTAAATATTACCTCCAGTATCAGGCGGTATGACTATGTACACCAGTTGTTGGGGAACATGAGCAGGAGGGTGCTGTTGCACTCATGTCCTGCTTGTGGGCTTCCCTCTAGGGCATCTGTTTGGCCACGGTGGGAACACAAGGCTGGCCTCGATCAGTTTTGGGTCTGATTCAGCTGCAGGACTCTTCTGATGTTCTTAAGGACAGATGGAGAGGCACTCCTGGTGGTTTCGCTGCAGCTGTGGTTCTCACTTCCTCCAGAGATGCATCAAAACCCAGCCTAACTAGCTTCCAGAAGTGGGGGCTCAGTCTAAAAACAAAATGAGCCTATCTTGTTTTTTATCTAGCTGGTACCTGAAAACAGCCTCTTTTTGTCCTGGAATTACTTCTGTGTCTAGGAAGCCCAAGGGAAGTCGGGGACTGGGAAGCGGGAGGAGCCTGCAAAGAGCCCCGAGGGTAATGGTGGCAAAGCAGCAGCAGAGGAGGAGGAGGAGGAGAAAAAGCCAAAGCCTCCCAAGAAGCAGAAGCTGGTGGAGGAGATCACAGTGGACCTGGATGTGAACGATGTGCCAGAGTTGCTGCCAGAAGAGCTGCAGGACTCCATCAAGAAGTAGGTTTGGGTGGATCTGCTTGTTATGCAGAGGGAGGTGGGGTGAGCGTGCTTGTGCAGAGAGATGCTTTTACCTCTGCCACCCAGAGAAGGTTGTGACCTGGGTTCTTTGTCCTTCTCACTCTCTTCCAATGTCAGGTTGCAAGACTTGACAGAAAGAGACCTAGAGAAGCAGGAGAGGGAGAAATCGGCCAACAGCCTCGAGGCCTTCATCTTTGAGACACAGGTAGGAGAATGGGTCAAGAGGCAGAAATGGCTTTAGGAGATTCTGCATGTTCCTTCAGAATACCCAGGCCCCAGAAAAGCATTGGTTACCCAAATATTTTCTGCCAGTTGACTTATGTGTCTTCTCTGGATCCAGAGATCTATACTAACTATTGTCAGGTCACAAATAGCCCATTTCTGAGCAAGGTGCTTGAAAGGATGGTGGCAATACAGCTGCAGGCATTTTTGGGTGAAACTGATAACCTTGATCCATCCCAATCTGGGTTCAGATCTGGTTTCAGGACAGAATCGGCCTTCGTTGTCCTGATGGAGTACCTTCTTAGGGAGAGGAACAGGGGGGAGTGTGACCCTGTTGCTGCTTCTTGATCTCTCAATGACTTTTGATACCGTTGACCACGGTATCCTTCTGGACCATCTCTGTGAGTTGGGGGCATAGTTTTACAGTGGTTCAGCTCTCACGGGGTCAGTTCAGAGACTAACATTGAATGACTGTGCCTCGGCTCTCTGGCAGCTGGAACTGTGTGGGACCACAGGGCACTATTTTATCCTCAGTGTTGTTCAACATCTGTATGAAGCTGTTGGGAGTGGTCATTAGGAGATTTGGAGCAAGGTGTCATCAGTATGCTGAAGACACGCAGCTCTCTTTCTCTGTAACATCTGACTCAGGATTGGCTGTGCATGTTCCAAACCGGTACTTGGATGCAGTTATGGGCTGGATGAGTGCCAATAAATTGAAGCTGAATCCTGATAAGACGGAAGCCCTGTGGGTGGGTGGTCCTGAGGTCTGAGAATTGTTTACCTGTTCTGGATGGAGTTGCACTCCCTCTGAAGGAACAGGTCCATAGTTTTGGGGTACTTCTGGATCCATCCTTGCCACTAGAGGCCCAGCTGAACTCCATAGCGCAGAACACCCATTACCAACTTTGGCTGGTGCTCCAACCATGTCTGTTTCTGAATAGAGGTAGCCTAGCCACTGTGATTCATGTACTGGTAACCTCACAATTCAACTGTTGCAATGCACTCTATGTGGGGCTGGACTTATGCCTGGTTTGGAAGCTGCAGCTAGTGTAGAATGCAGCCGCAAGGGCACTCAGTGGGACACTCAGCCTTGTTCACATTACACCTGTGTTTAAAGAACTGCACTGGCTGCCTATTAGCTACTGAGCCATATTCAAGGTTATGTTCTTGACATACAAAGCCCTAAACAACTTGGGACCAGGATACCTAGCAGACCACCTTCCCTTATATATACCCAGCTGACCTTTAAGAACTTCAGAGGAGGCCTCACTGGTCGTTCCACAACCAGCAGAATGTTGCCGTGTAATATATCGAAAGTGGACCTTCTTGGTGGGGGTGCCCCCTCTCTGGAACACCCTCCCCGTGCAGTTCAGGAGGCAGAAAATGTAGTATGCTTTAAATCCCTCCTGAGAATGCACTTGTTCACCCAGGCTTTCTCTGGCTTGTAATTAATTGCAATTAATCACATGTTGCTCCATCTTATTGTTCTTTGCATTGCTTTTTCATAGATTTCATAGATTTTATAGAGTTGGAAGGAGCCTACAAGGCTATCGAGTCCAACCCCCTGCTCAATGCAGGAAACTAGAGGAAGGGTCTCCCATCCAAGTAATAACCAGGCCTGACCCTGCTTAGCTTTCCACGCTCAGACAAGCTGAGCCAGCGTAAGCCACGGGCCTGTCTGTTGTTATTGTAGTTGAAATAATTTTTAATTGTATTTTAAATAGTGGTTTTTAACATTTATATGTAAACAGCTTAGATTTTATTAAGTGGTATATAAGTGTTATTAATAATAAATAAATTCTGGCCCATGAGCTGCAAGAGAATTCAGAATAGGCAGGGGAGTTTACTGTGCTTTCCTTAGCCAAATTTCTTTGAGCAGGAAGAGCAAATCAAGCCAGGGTTGCTGTTCAGTGAAAATTCCCCAAGTATCAAGGGAATTTCCACTTAAGAGAAATGACTTTGTTTTTTCACTTACCAGGACAAGCTCTATCAGGAGGAGTACCAGTTTGTTTCGGCTGAGAAAGAGAGAGAGGAAATTTCTAAGAAGCTGAGTGAAGTTTCCAACTGGATGGAAGAGGAAGGTTATACAGCAACAACTAAGGTTGGAACCTTATAGACCCCCCCCACTCTGAACCTTTCAATGCTTCAATTAGAGATTGAGTAGAAATGACTTTCCCTTATCAAAGGGTTTGGAGATCTTCGATAAGGCCAGCAGTTCTCAGAATTTGAGAAAAGGAAGTACGTGATTTCTCTTTGCTAATCAAGCCAGCTTGTAATATGATGCCTGGCTGATCCTTCCTCCTGGCACCAACCTGCTAGAGTGTCACTTCTGATCTCTTCACTTCTGGGCTTCCTTCACATTGGGCAGGCAATTGAGCTGTCCTGGGTCTTGATACACTAATAATGGCCCAGCTGTCACTGTTGTGTTCTTGGAGTCTCCTGGGATGTTCATTTTGCTTGTGTGCATACTAGGTTCTGTGGGTCCTTCTCATCTACTACCTGAGCCTCCAGTACATCAATAATCTCTGCAATATGAAGCTTGTGCCATGATAGTATCTCAGTAGTTTAATTTTTGTTCCGATTCACAGGAGCTGAAGGAGAAGCTCTCTGAACTGAAGAAACTGTGCCGGAGCCTTTTCTTTCGTGTGGAGGAGAGAAGGAAGTGGCCAGACCGTCTGGCTGCCCTGGAAAGCTTACTCAATCACTCCAGTATCTTCCTTAAGTATGAATGACCAAGGCGTGTTTAGTGGGAGAGGAGACTTAGGATGGGGCAGAGGTTACTGCTTTGCTCATACAAGCAGTTTGTTGGCTTCTAGCAGCTTAGATCAGCTCTCAGAATTGAGATGCACGTGCACACACACAGCTAGGGGCTTGTCTGGGTTTGCTTTTCCTGTCAGGACAATATTTTGTAGTAGGCATAAATACCCAGCTGCTTTTATTCCTTCTTGCACAGTGTTTCACATTTTGTGTAAAATTCAGTGTTGTTAGTTCCGTGTTTTTGTCACCAGCTTGGAAAGGAAAATAGAGGCTTCAGAACTTGGGGTCAAGCATTGTTGAGTCAAAACAAACTGGGACTTGTGCTCACTGGAAAACACCCTGCTTTGTAACCACCTCCTGAGGCTTCACCCATTGCCTGTCTCACATTTACATTTTGTTGTCCAACTGCCAATATATTATTTAGCATCCCATCATGTCTTGAGACATGTTCTCCTTTAATATGAAAAAAAAATCAGGATCCTTTCTGAGTCCATCAAATATATGAAATGCTGTGTTCTGTATCCTGCTCTGTCCTATTTCCAGAGTTCCAATTGTCAACTTCTGAAGTGGTGTCTTAAACAGCATGCAGGAGCCAATCACACCAGCTGAAGAGTTTAATACAGGTGTAAGCTGTGCTGCAGGGCAAGAGGAAATGGACACATTTCTTGTTCACTTTTTCAGGGGAGCTCGGATGATCCCAGAGGTTGATCAGATATTCACAGAGGTGGAGCTAAGCACCTTGGAAAAAGCTATAAATGAGACAGCGGTAAGATGAGTTGCAAGGGGTGCAGAAGGGGGGCCCCTTCTGCCCTAGGCTACAAAAGATGTCCCATTTGGTTTACAGGTGAACATCAGTAGAGCCCTGCTGGATCAGATCAAATGCTTACCTAGTCTAGCATCCTGTTTCCCACAGTGGTGGACCAGGTGCTTCTTGAGAAGCTCACAAGCAGGTCATGAGAGCAATAGCCCTCTCCTGCTTCACCCCCCAGCAACTGGTATTCAGTGGCATACTGCATCTGAACCTGAAGTCTGAACAGAGCTAACATGGCTAGTAGCCACTGATGGTCCTATCCATGAATTTCTCCATCCTCCCTTTCTAAGCCATTTGGGTTAGTGGCCCTCACTGCAACTTGTGCAGGTGAATTCCATAGGTTAATTGTGCACTATGTAAAGAAGTACTTCCTTTTTGTCCTGAGTTTTTTGCCAATCAGTTTTATTGGATGGCCCTGGATTCTCTAGTATTATGAGAGAGGGAGAACTTCTCCCTAAAATTGTGTTCCCCAGCAACCCTTTATCAGCCTAAAAAGGTGGTCTGGGTATGGCTTAGGAGATGCCATGTGGGGCTTCTAAGCAATGATGATCCGTAATGCAGTGGAATTTGTCCCCTAGGAAGGCTGCCGGCACCTAGCAATGAGCAGCACCAAGCAAGGCTGGTTTTGTCAGGTAGAGACTAAGGAATAATGCCTTGCCCTGGGTTTGATATTTTAGTTGTGGAAGAATGAGACTCTGGCAGAGCAGAACAAGCTGCCCCCCACCGAGAAGCCCACTCTGCTTTCCAAAGACATTGAGCTGAAGATTGCAGCCCTGGACCGGGAGGTGCAATACCTCCTCAATAAGGCCAAGTTTGCAAAGCCCCGGCCCAAGAAGAAGGAGAACACCACGAAAATGGAAGCAGACAAGAATACCACTGTGCCTCCTGAGAGCGAAAAGGTCATACCTCCCAAGGAGGAGAAGCAAGGAGGTGAGCAGGTCCCATGGCAACTGTAGTCTAGGTGATAAACTCTTTCCTTCCGATTCTTTTATGTTTGAAAGTGTTGAAGGCCACTTGGCTCAAAGAGTGCTTTCAGCTTTGGCTTCCTCTACTAGTTCTTCTGTGGGTTGCACTGTGACAGGGATGAGGAGCCACTGGCCCACAGACATTCCTTGGATTCCTCCCGTGCTCCAAGCCCTGCCCCCTGGGGGAATTCCCACTCTTACCTCTGATCACAGCTCAAAGATAACAGCAGGGATGCAGGCAGTGGGAGACTCGGCCAGTGCTGGGATGCGCCTGCTCCTTCCAGCGCTGGCCAAGTCCTTTCATGCACCACATGCTGCCTCAGTGGGGATGTTGCACAAGGCCAAGCCGGGGACTCCACTGGTGCTGGGAGGAGTGGCTTCTCCCAGCGCTACCAGAGTCCTTTCTCCATGCCTCTCTCAGCACAGAGAAAAGTAAAATGGGTGGGGGAGATGACATCAGTGATTGTGGTCACACCCATTGATATCATTCAACCTACAGAGGGTCCGGTGGGGGGCAGTTTGCCCCCTACCTCAAACATGTTCCCCACCCTAGAATGTGTGATGCTTAGCTATATCTTGGGGGAAGGCAGGGGGTGCAATCTGCGCATATCCCAGAAAATCTGCCGTTCCATGCAGTGAGTCTTTTCATGCAACAAGATTTCTTCCTCTGCAACTGTGGATACCTTTTTTTTCCCTACTAGGAACAGATAAACTAGAAGATGCCAGCCCAGCCAAAGAACCACCCACAGAGGAGAAAGCACCATTGGATGATGAATTGGGACCAGACACAGGTAAGGAGACTTCAGGATAAGAGAACCAAAATTCCATAGGCTGTAAGTGATCTCCTTCCTTGTTTCACACATTATAATGGCACACAGGAACCGTCTCTTCTAGAACCATGCAATTTAATACCACTTGCTGGGGAACCTGAGCAGGAGGGTGCTATTCATGTCCTGCTTGTGTGCTTCCCAGAGGCATCTAGTTGGCCACTGTGTGAGCAAAAAGCTGGACTAGATAGGCCTTTGGTCTGATCCAGCAGGGCTCTTCTAATGTTCCTAACATTCAAACTGACCAATCAATAGCCCGCAAGAGCCTGATGATGCATCCATCTTCTAGTCTAGCTGATTTCTTCAGTGCCTGTTTACCATAAACTGAGTCAGCCTGGAATGGATATACAGATGCAGATTTGGGGGTCTGCCTGCCTGGCCTATTCTTTATTCAGATACTTCCAGAAAAGTGGCTGGGTGGGTGTTGGTGGTGGTGTTGGATTTGTTACAGCATTCCACAAAGGTTACACTTTTTAAGCATGTAATATGCCCCTTAGCTAATTCTTATCTTTCCCATGCATGCTACACCAAAAACATTTTTTTTAAAAAAATGGTAAAACCATGAGAATTGACTTTCTTCCTACTCATTTTTAGAAATATTTTAAAATAAGTACGGTACATCTTATCTCCACAAATACACTGGACTTGCCACTGGGAATCTTGGAGAGCCAAATCCCTTAGAACTTAAGCTTCTGTTGCCAAATGCACCTTTTAAAAAAGATGATCTGTAAATAACTGGGTGAGGCATGTAACTGTGACATCCTTTTAGGGCCCCTCCCTCTGTCAGCCACATTTGTTACTGCTCTTGCATTGTCACTAAGTAATCAAACTGTGGCCTTCTCTGTATGTCTAACCTTGCCACCCTCTTGTTGCAGGAAATGTTCTTACTCCAGGTGTGCCCCTGTTCTCAAAATGTTTCCTGGGACTTCTGGATATTTTGATTTGAAAATTTGTCCTATGTGTGGTACACTTGCTCGTTTTATTCTTACCTTGTTCATTTTAATCTTATTGCAGATCCACAAACAGACAAGTTGTCTGAAACAAAGGAAGACACCAGAACCAATGATGAATTATAACAGTTTCTCAAATCCCCCCCGTGCATCAACATCTATTTATTTACAGTTAACTCCATTGTTTTTATAATGGACCCGGTTAGTGGAACATGGCACAACAAAACGCAATAGGTGTTTGTTTTCTTTTCTGCTGGGCATTTCCTTGTTGCTGATTTTGTGTGTTGTCCTGCTCTTTACCTCCTTTGTTTAAAGATGACTTTCAGCTCACTGGAAACTCCTGTTGTTCTTGACAGCACTCTCCCTGAAATTGCCACTTCTGACTGGTAGATTAAATCTACCTGAAACTGTTCTAGGAAAAGACACTTGACACAGGTGTTCTGGCCTATGCCTTAACTTGTGAAGAGCAGTGTATGTTACTGTGTCTGCAACTATTCTCCTTGCAAATGGAAATAACAAATGGCAAACTTTTGCTTCTGCCTCATAACGTTCTTACTATGGTATATGGACAAGGCCTGGATGAGCCGTTCCTTTATGTCCTTAGTCTAGGGCTGTTGATGCTAGTTCTTTGTCTTTGGGCCTCTGTATCAGAAACTGATAAAACAGAAGTAGAATGTAAAGGAAGTGGCTAATAGAAGGAAAACAAAAATGCTCAGACTGATAGTCATAACCCACTCCTGAAAGCAGGCTCTTAATTTCTAGACATAGAGTAGCAGGTGTGGCCATTGACAAGGCAGTACAAGGAGACTGGCGCATGCATCCCAACTTTCCGTCAACAATTACTGACTTTAGGTGTGTTTTGCCAAAGTCAGTTATTTTTAAGGAGCCATCAGACTAGGCTGTTGTAACAAAAGGGGAGCTGATCTATCTAGCCAAAATAAGGGTCGCATTCCTCTTCAAATTGATATTAAGGTAGTTTTTCCTTGCGTATTTTATTTGCTCCTCCAGTTCTTAGTCACTGCTTTCTAATAGCCTTTCTAGCAATTCTGGGCACTGTTCTTAACTTTGGCATTTCCTTGTGCTTTTCATGTGCTGGTTTGGGAAGTTGGCTTACAAAGTTTGCTGTCTGTGTGTGTGTTTTTATTTAATTGCTGTTACCCTACCTTGCAACTGAACTTCCCACTTCATCCAGCGAGTAGTGTAGGAGGGTCAGTTTTGGCTATAGGACAAGAATTCATGATGCTTCAGTTTTCAGAAGCAAAATAAGTCCATCTGCACATAAGCTAGGATATGTGCCCAAAGGTGTCATTACAGGGTGGAGGAAAAACATAATCCAACCCTCTTACTTCCATTTTCAGTCAGAAAAAAATCCCCCAACTGTTGCTCCAAGGAGCTAACTTCTTGGAGTGTGGTGAGATCCTTTTGTCCTCAACGCTACTGCCCATTTACTCATGGCCCAAAGCAAACACTGCCTCCTAGTCTCTAAAATCCACTTGGAAACGTGTATGCTTTTCCTGAGTGAACTGTAAGATGTGTTTGTCAAACCCTACAGCTTTGAGGAACTCTTTCTCCTATGTATTTAGGTAGAAGTTGTATGCCAAATGCCACAGGTTCCCAGAGCAAGGCAGGTATGAAAAATTCATTGTAAATTGTATGCTATGAGTAGTAAAGCCCCTTTTATTTCAGTAAGGTTTATACTCGTGCAGTGCTTGGAAATGTTGGCCTGCCATCTTTCCCATACCATTCTTTGAAATAGTGTATGTACAGGCGCGCGCACACACACTCTTTTTGCCTCTGTTAAAATGTGCATTGTAGAATTGGATTTTGATGAAAATGGAATTTCAGAATTTACTAAAAACCAACTGTTCCTGCATACCTCTGTTTTGGGATGAACGTGCATTCTACTGTGACTCCTGATAAAAAGCAGTTGGAATCTGAATGTAAAATCCTTGAGAAATGTTTGTCCTGTGCTGTGCTTTTTACTTTCTCCCTTTGAACATGGTGGGCTTACAGGTTGTTTGTATTTCTTTTATGGAAATGTAAATTGGGAATTAGTAGGGGGACTCTCTCTCCTTTCCAATGCTGCTGCCTTTTGAGAATTGAATGGTCTAAAACCCAACCAAGCCCAACCTGGAAAGCTGGTCAGAGTGTTGCTCTGTCACCCCATGTACTCTGCGGAAATGTTGTGCCACAATGTTGCCCTTTGCCACATTGGCACTTATTCAGTTGTAGTGTCTGGAGTTGTTTGTTTTACATCAATGTTCAGGTGCTCATTTGTCAGTTCTGTTAACTTTTTTAGGAGGGAGGGAAGGCAAAAAATGGGGTGGTGGTCAAATTTAAATGATTCACTTGAAATATATTTGCTCCTTTTGAAGAATGGTTTCAATAAAATAATTTGCTTTTCTAGTCTTTTTGCTCTTAAACAGAAAGTTGAAAGAAAGGCAGCACCTGAAATGGCTGCCCTATGTGGAGTGGTTTCTGATTGGGTCTGCCTGGTGGGGCCTGGGCTAGGGATCCTCACAAACCAGGTGCATCCTTCTGAGGAGTCAGCTGGTTTACTGGCAGATTTCTAAATGGTGAGGGGCTACCGGTTTGTAACCCTCCTAATCTGACCACGAATTGGTGGGGACCGAAGCGGGCCATCTTCGCTTGTCATCACTTTTTATCTCGTTTATGGCCGCTTCTGCAGCCTCCCGCTTCGAATCCTTTCAGAGCGGCCCCTCATCCCCCCCCCGCGCCGCCCCGGCATGCGCAGTTCGCCCCCGCCGCCGCTTTTTGGCGGAAGCCGCTCGCTCCCGCTATTGAAACCGGCAGGCTACCAGGAATTTCAACACCAGGGAATGCGCATGCGCTGCTAGTGGTTCGGCCTCATCTGATCATGGAACCGGAAGATTTACCATAGGAACTACGCATGCGATGGGCAGAATGTCGCGATTGGTCGGAAACTCCAATGAGTGAATGAAACAAGGCAGTGATTTGAGAAGCCGTGTGACTGGCGTTTCCCCCCTGCCCAATGGGCGAGGAGAATACTTTCCGTGGGAGGCGGAGCTTCCGGGCGAGTGCGCTGCAATGAGGTTAGGCCCGTACGTAGCAGGCGTTGCAGCCGGTTCGACTGACGCCAAGGTGGGAGAGGCCCGTCCTTGGAATTGTGCTGGCGGAAGCGGGCCGTCGCAAGAGGCCTGAGGCGGCGGGGATGGGCGCCAGGCGGTCTTTGGGAGCGGGGCGGGTGCGCGGGCCGGAGTTGCGCGCGGTGACGCTTGGCGCGTGTACGTCCGGACTCCTGGTGCCCCTCCCCCTCCGGGAAAAAAGGGAAGGGGTCGCCGCGCTAAATTGGCATGGGGAGGGGGGGCTGCTTGCCCGGTGCTTCCGCAGCAGTAACCGGGGCTGCCTCGGGGATCGGACTGCTCAGTACCGTTTCTCGATGTAACCCCCGAGTCTTTCCCCCCTCCCCATTCCTTCCCCCGGCTTTCCAGGGGAGCGTCAAACATCCGAAGTATTTATATTTTGATTACTAGTTCAAAAATTAAAGCAACTTTATTGACGGGTAAACAACACAAATTGGAAAGGGGAGATAAGGTAACTGAATTTGACAAGAAGAGGTAACTTGTTACGCACAGTCAGAACTACAACACAAAAAAGAACCTAAGCTATTCTATGCTAACACCAAAGAATCTAACCTAGTAAAAAAAAACTAGAAAATTGAACGGACTTACACCATGCAATCTGCTTGGGGTTTGAGTGTCCAGGCTGGCCTGAGCTGATGACCCCTCTCCGTGCTCCTTAGCACCTTGCTTCCAACAACCTCCAGAAGCCTTGGCTGCTTCTTTTACCCCCTTGTCCCCCTCGATCCTATTGAGGGTGCTTGACAAACCATTGAGGGTGCTTGGGGAAAACCATCGGTATGCAGATGTGTCCTGGACTGAGCTCCCCTGCCCCAGGGGGAGATTATCCAGGTGGAATGTGGGGTAAAGTGTGTGCCCTGTTAGGCTTTCTCTCCACAGAAATAAAGATTGTGCTGTGCATCTGTGTTATTGGGGCAGGGGCTGGCCCCATTGTTCGAGAGCAATTGTATAAAGAGTTGATAATTGGACCCTGAGGCCCACCTTCCCTTCTAGCAGATCCAGCAGCTGCTTTATCAGGAACCTACCAGGACAGTTTTGCCTTGGTGGAGTGCAGTTTAATTTCCTCTCTGCCTAAAGTCCTTCTTCTTGGATTGCTGTAGTTTCCTTGGTCAGAACTCTTCTCTCTCCCCCACCCCTGCCCCGCTTTAGAGAACTAAACTATCCCCTTCTTCCCCCCCCCAAACCCCTTAAGACCTACAATAAACACTTGTAATTAAGAAATGTGCCAGTTTGCACACTTTTGTTTGAAGAGGTGGGTCAGCAATAGCCACCTTTGTCTCAAGCTCACTATTTATAACCAGCCTGGACTGAGAGACATTTCTGAAACAGTTACTGACTTAGAACAGAAATGCCTACACTTCTTTTTGTGCCTCAGGCTACCAACCTAATTGTGTCCAACACCCGCTCTCTCCATGCCTGGAAGAGTTTGAAACTGGCTGGATATGGCTCAAATGACCCCCAGCTCTGTGTGAGGCAAGCCCGCTTTGACAAATGCTGGGGCCTGCCTGTGAACTCCACACAGATGTATGCACTCCGAAAGGCCTTTTATTGCTCTCTTGCTTGCAGTGGGCTGCCTGCTATTTCATCCTGTTCTGCAGCAACATCATTGAGGTTTGCTTGGGTTCCAGAGGTTACTTTCAGCCAGGAGAGAGTTATCCTACAACATTTTTTTTTTTTTAAAGAAAGTGATTTCCCCCCTTTTGAATCTCAAGCATTTGTCTAAAATAAACAAAATTACCTCAGTGAGTTAATAAGCTAAAGTTTAACTGCTCAGGCTCCAAGGCTATTGGTCCCCCTTACTCAACAAGGTGAAAAGTCATCCCTTTCTCAGGTCTGTAAAAGCGCTTTGAAGAGGGAGCTCATCACAGGAACAGCAAGAGTGGTTATTGCATCGGCCCCACAGCCCCACTCAGGGTCACTTCATACATATTTTGACACACCGCTTCATCGGTGTGTCAAAGGAGAGGGGTGCTTGTACAGTACATGAAAGGGAATGGGAGATACCCAAAGGCCCTAATTGGGCAAGTACACTAATGGCCAGCTAGTTCACAAAGGGGTGCTCTGTGTCATAAAATGTAATATGGAGTAGCTTGTAGGATAATCTTCGTTTCGGGGACTGGTGTAATGAGACCGGATACAATTTCTACACTTTTAAAAGGCATATTGAGAATCTTTTTCACCTTGGTTGTGTCCTTGGCCCTTTCCTCCAGCCTGGCTTACTGCCCATTGCAGGCATTTACCCAGTTATAATGCTATCTGTTTATGATGCTATCTGTTTATAATGCTATCTATTCATTATTCTAATGCTATCTGTTTATAATGCTATCTGTTTATAATGCTATCTGTTTATAATGCTATCTGTTTATAATGCTATCTGTTTATAATGCTATCTGTTCATTATCCTTTGGCCCCAAATCAATATAAGGGTAACTCTACTTACCTCATCAGACTTGTATCTGAGCCTGTAGAGGCAACGGTGGCACACCATTTTAATATGAGCAGTCATGTTGTTACCCAGTTGCCACCTCTATTTAGCTGGACTTCCCTTTGTTCATTTACTTGTTGCTTCCCAAGCCCTTTTAGACACAAGAAGATCATGCCGTTTGAGTCCTGGAATCTCTTTCAGAGGGCTGAAACCATGTAGTGAAGTTATCATATCACAAAGTAAATTTACAATCATAGCAAAGAGTTTTAACCTTGGGACTGTTAACAAAGCAATGCAACTGCTTTTAAAATCAGTGTTGGGGGACTTTTGCTCTGACCCATAGCAGTTGTGCAATGGAGTGCCGTTTTGTGTGCATGTCCCTAGTTTACCATGAAGGTGCTGTGTGGAGGTCATCAATATGCTGTTGACACTTCTCATTTTTGCATCTTATTCAGGTGAGGCAGAGGATGTTCTGAACAAGTGTCTGAGGTCAGCCATGGACCAGATGAAGGCTAATAAACTTAAACTGAATCCTGATAAAATGGAGGGCAGTTTATCTGACCAAGAAAATAGTGTTTGACTTTTTCTCAACCTGCGCTCCTGCTGAAGGAGCCGATCCACATCTTGGGGCTGCTGTTAGATCCATCCCTAACATGGGATGCCCAGATGGCATCTGTGGCACAGAACGCCTTCCACCAGCTTAGGCTGGTGCACTTGCTGCAGCCATTCTGATAGATAGCCTGGCCAAGTTTATCCATGTCCTGGTAACATCTTGGTTGGATTACTGCATTACATAGGGCTGCCTTTGAAGAGTACCCAGAAACTTCAACTGGTGCTAAATACAGCAGATTATTGACTGAAACTGTTGCGTTGCTTGCTCAGGACACATGTCTCTATGCATGTCTAAACATAAATGATTGGGAAGAATTCCTCTCGTGCTATGGGGTTGTTTCCCCTCTAGTCCCGGCTCTGTTCTGTCAGAGAAACTAGCATATTTACCAAAATACTCAGGAATGCAGCATGTGTAACCTCAGGAACTTTAGGCAGTGGAGTATGCCTCATAAGGTACCCAGGATGGAGTAATAGAGGCAACGCTAGAACTTTTCCAAGAAAAGGAAGTTTTATTGATAGAGTTAAATACGGTAAAAGGCAAATTGCAAGGCAAATTTCTGAAGGCTTGCCCCAGAAGGGAGGGAGAAAGAAGGCAGCTATGAGCCCAGAGCAGCTGCATGGTGATGCTTCAGTGTTTGGGGGAAAAGGGTAGGGGGATGATGATGGCGCGTGAGTGACAGCAGAGCCCCGTGTGTGCGAGATGGGGAGATTAAAAATCCTGTTCGTGTGTAGAGGCCCATTTATCCACAAAGAGAAATCCAGATCTTTCTCCCCCTCTCTCTGCGCAGCGTGCAGCGTTTCGGTTGCAATCAGCCAGCCAGCTTTCCAGCCTGTAATCCGACTCCAGCAGCCAGCTCCCCCATTTGCAGATAGCAAGGAAAAAACTCTGTAACTCCACAGGTCTATTCTACCTGTTTATTTACTTAGCAAAGTAATATTCTACAGAGTATACATTTCCTAGTTACAGTCCATGTGCAGAGGACAATGCATAGCAAGCATTTATTCCAGTGGAGCAAGTTGAGCTTTACCCCACCTCAGCAAAGATGCTACATTGTTGCATAAGTCCAGCAAGCAATAGTCAGAAGAAAAAAGTGAAGAGAGAGAACAGTCCTGCTCCTCTCTAAAATGGCTTCAGACAGACAACAAGTTAATACGTCATCAGAACATACAAACCATGTGACCAGCTCATATTGTTCTCACACTTTAGTAACCCCTGCGAAAACACGAGATTCTAGAGAGACACAACAAGCCTGTTTACCCGCCATTCTGTCCCTTCCATGTGTAAACAATGTGCTCCAGTTTGTGAATGAGATACATATCACAACAGTTGAAGCAGTGGAGAATGTAAAACTGGAGAGGCAGAGAGAGAAGATATCTGGGAATGGAGATGAATGAAATACTGCAGTAGTATGCCTCTACTTCATTATGGTCTGTCCAGAAACACATCAAAGAGGAGCAAGGGTCCTCCGTATCAAGCTGAATCCAAAGGAAGCGTCCAGACACAGTCACATAAAGCTGTGAGTTACAAGGGTCAATCAGGTTCAAATAGAAATGTGGGATACAAATGCTGCTTTATTGGTTACGCCCAGATTCAGCTCTTCCCCCAAGGAGCCGCACAACAGCCCTGCGGGGTGGGGTGGGCTGAGAGTCAGTGACTGGGCCAGGATCACCCAGGGAGCTTCATGGCTGGGACTGGAACAGTGACAAATATGGAACCGGACATTGACCATCTCATTAGCCAAAAGCAGGCCCATACTTCCCATTAAAATACTAATAAGCTTATGTTGATTAAAATTGTTCTTCATTTTAAAAATATTGTATTGTTTTTTCCTGGTTTTTTTGCACTACAAATAAATACGTTTAGTATGCAAATCAAACCTTTCTATGCCTTTTTAAAATTTAATGTATTTCAATTTTAGACAGCAAATTAATTTATAATTAATTTATTATTAATTTATAATAACTTTCCATTTAATCAAGTAAAAAAAAAAGGACCCGGGTCCTTTTTTTTTTACTTGATCCATTCATTCATATTTTTTTTCAAACTATAGTCCGGGGCCCCAACAGTCTGAGGGACAATGAACTGGCCACCTGTTTAAAAAGTTTGAGGACCCCTGCCATAGAGGGTTGACATGCAAATACATTCTACCCGTATTTGTTAGCCCTTGTAGCTAACATTTACAGACAAAGTAGAGACTGAGCTAAGATGATAGTGTGGGGGCAAGCTGATGCTCTCTGGTAACAATGTATCTCACCAGCGTTAAAATATCCCTGCTGGCTTTCTGTATGTTTCCAGGCACAATTCCAAGTGCTGGTGTTGACCTTTAACAACCTTTACAACTTGGGACCTAGTATCTTCTAAAGCATCCCCATCCCTCATATGGACCTGAACAATGAGATCTTCATTGGAGGCCCGCCTAACCTTGCTTTTGGAGGTTGGGTGGGTGGCAACCAGGGCTTTGATCTTTTCTGTGATGGTGCCCCAGTTATGGAACTCCCTACCTAAAGTAGAGCCCACTCTTAAAATTTCATGACTGTAGAAACTGCTTTATACTGAGTCACACTGTTGATCCATGTAGTCCAGTACTGTCGACATACACTGACTGACAGCAGTGGCTCTCCAGGGTTTCTAGCAGCAGGAAATTTTTGCCCAGTCCTCCCTGGAGATCCCAGGGATCAAACCTGGGATCTTCTGCATGCAACCATGTGCTCTACCACTGAGCTGCAGCCCCTCCCCAGGTTAAAAAGATTTTTTTTGCCCATGCTTTAAGATGAACTGTGATTTTGATTTTTTTTTATAGCTGTGGCTTTTGTGTGTTATGGATCTTTCTGCTTTAATACCATCTTTCTGCTTTTTTATGCTGCTTGAGTTCTGTATTTTAGCATTTAGATGTCTTGGTATTTTGTGTTTTTGCTCTTGATTTGGAAGCTGAAAGGCAGGCTATAAATCTTTAACATTAATATGCTTGGGGGTCCGTCCTAGAAATCCTGTTTTTTAAAACCATACACAATTCTGGTATGAAAGATAGCCTTCTTGCCAACTAGGTAAAGGGTTTTATTATCTTTGCATTGCCAGGTGTTGATATTTCATCAGTTCTCCATCAGTGTTACTCCAGAAGGATATCTTTGCAGCTTTATTCCTCCTTCTGAGAGCAAGACTCTGCTCCCAGGAAAGGCACTGCTGTATAGGCTGTACAGCCAACAGAAGGCTGCCTTCTGCTGAAGCAGGAGTGCTTAGTCCCTGTCACGGATCATACGCCAGACCAGTTCCAGGAAGGCATTGATTTTTTTCCACTTCACTGCGTGCTATTTGAGTTCAGGGGTCAGAGTGTAATGGGAGGGAGGAAAGCCTTGTTAATCTTTCCACTCTGAAGACAGCTCTGTTTATCCCAGGCTATCTTCTCTTGTTTGTTTCACTGTAGGTGGATGGATTTCTACTGAACAGTGTGTCCAGCCATGTTCCCAGAGTTAATGATTCTCCAGAAGGTGGCTGTGAGCAGAACTGAGAGCAAGGGAGAGAACTCCAGCAAAGTTCCGGCTCAGCAGAAACCCTGGCAAGCCATCTGCTGCTCAAGCACTCGGACAGCTGTTGATTCCCTTCTTCCAAGACGTTGGTGCCACCCCTCCTCTCACATTTAGAAAGTCTACAGCTCCTGTAAACTGGACTCTTAAGGCAGAACAGCTCTTCTCCCTGCCATAGGCACCTTCTCTTACTCCTTGAAGGCCCAACTCTGAAGTCACAATGGCAGGAAAGGGCTACAGCTATTATCGGATGGTGATATTCACTGCCATGTACATTGGTTACACCTTGTACTATTTCAACAGGAAAACATTCTCATTTGTGATGCCTTCAATCATGGAAGAGGTAGTCCTTGATAAAGACGACTTGGGTAAGAGCCTTCTTTTTGGAGGGAGAGCATGTGCCTGTTTTCTCCTGGGATGCTTGGGAGAGAAGCTGTGTGGCGCTGCAGAACATATTTGTGGTGCCAAAAGAACTTTGTCCTAAAAAGGTTTATGTGGGAATTTGAGGAACTTCCTTCTCTATGCAGAATGCAGCTGTTGCTCAACCAAGGAAGGTTATTCTCACTTTGAGGCCAGTCCCTCAGAATCCCAAGAATTTACAGTCCTGTTACTGATGCTCTGAGAGGCTGGTAGTTGGACTTCTCAGAGTACTTACATTTCCTTTCCTTTCCAGATAAAGGCTATTATTGTTGGATTTGTTTCAAGAGCCTATCTTTTGGCTATAATTCCAGCCCTCTTAATCATGCAGCATGTCATAAGAAGAGGTGTGCTGGATCATACCAAAGGCCTCCCCAGCCCAGCGTTCTGCTCATGCAGTGGCCGTTCAGAAGCCTATGGAAAGCCTGCAAGCAGGACAGGAGCATGATAGCACCTTCCTACTTGTGTCCCTCTGCAAAGAACCGCATCGCTTCTTAAACTGATGCTGCAAACTGGCCTTTCCTATCACTTTTGCTAGCATCAGTTGTTTGTGCGTGGTGCTTTCAAAAATACAAGGGGACATGTCCCTGCCCCAAGAGGCTTACTGGCTATAATTCAACACAGGGGAGGGAAATGGAGGCAGGGGCAAACCTGGGAGGATGGTGCATTTATTTCAGTTGCTTGTGCCTAGGCTTAATTTCAGTAGGATACCAGGATTAAGGAGTTATGCCAAAGGCTTCCTGGAAGGTTTTGTTTTGTTTACCCACAAACTAAAGCCTGAGCAACATATTCCCAGTTGTGGAGCCTCTGCATTTCAGTGATTTGGCTGCAGAAAGAGGATTGAGATGGACTTTCCGGAATGCATGCCCTGGAGCACTCCGTAAGCAGCATGGGGTACTAGCTGAGAAGGGTGTTAGAATGCAGAGTCTCTGAAACCACACCACATCCAGTTCAAACATGGCCTAGCCTTTGGCTTGGTCCAGATGCTGATGCAGGGTCCCTTTTGGATTAGGTTCTTTTGCCGTGCCTTGACCACATCCATGAAGTCTTTCTTTGGGCTCTTGTCCAACGCAGGTCTCATCACCAGCAGCCAGTCTGCAGCATACGCCATTAGCAAGTTCATTAGCGGGGTCCTTTCTGACCAAATGAGTGCCCGCTGGCTTTTCTCCTCCGGCCTCTTGTTGGTGGGCTTAGTCAACGTTGTCTTCTCTTGGAGCTCTACCGTTGCCATCTTTGCAGGGCTGTGGTTCCTCAACGGGCTGGCCCAGGGCCTCGGCTGGCCCCCGTGTGGAAAAGTGCTGCGCAAGGTAAGTGTGCTTAGGGAATGTTGCTGATTTCTGGGGTGTTCCTAGCAGCAGGCTTCTGGGAGAGGGCCCCATGCCAGGGGAGCAGCTGGGGAGGTCAGTGGCAGTGAAGGTGGCAGCAAGCTGTTCTGCATCCAGTCAAGCATAGAGGACGATCCTTGATCACTTATTACTGTTTAGCTGTTGGCTTTTTACTGTTGGGAGGTTTGCAGGTCCCTAATAGTACCTCGCTTGCTGTTTCCCTGTCCTGAGCAGTGGAGATGGAGGCCTTGCCACATCTCTTTGCTGCCAAGAGGTGCTGTATTTCTGATGGGGCTTGAATTGGCAGCAGCGGCGGGAGCTATAAATCACAAGCTGTATCATGTTGCAGTTTGAGATATTCTTGGGAAGCTGGTACCCCCTTTGCCCCCAGCAGCAGCCTATCAATGCTGCATAAGAAGAAATGATCAAATGACGCTGAGCAAGTGGGCGGTGCAGTGCCGTGTCTGCAGAGATGTCCACAGAAGTCTAGAGTTGGACTGACCATTCTGCAGCCATGAGCTGGTGTCAGACAACATAAGAAGAAGCCAATCTAGTCCAGAATCTGGTTTCCCACAGTGGCCAAACAGATGCCTCTTGGGTATCTTGCAAGCAGGATGAAGGCAATAGTTGTTGTTCCAAAAGCATAGTGGAGGTGTAGCATATACCCTGTGTGATTAGTAGCTCTTAATAGCCCAGCATTCAAGCAGAAAAAGAGGGGGTCTCTCCTGGATCTTGGCTGCATCTTGACCCCCTTTGCATCTGTGACCCTTAGAAACAGAAAGACTTAGGGCAAGTATTAGTAAAGCAGCTAATCCCCGTAATAGCAGTCTATAAGCTTCCTCAGGGAGTTGTCTTGCTGGAACACTAGTGAAAAGAAGATTATTGCGAAGGTGTCAATCCCAAGTTCTTGCTCTCCCCTCCAGTTTGTGCAGAAGCCACAGTCCCTCCCTGTCAAGAGACCAGCTGCAGGCAGTCCTTTGTTTTCCAGCTACTGTGGGATGGGTCAATGTGAGGGCCTGCATTTCTGAGCTGCCCCTCACTTACGCCATTTTACCTATCTCCTGTTACTTTTGAGATAACATAAGTAGAGCCCTGCTGAATGGACCAAAGGTCCATCCAGTCCAGCATTATTTTCACCCAATGGCTAATCAGCCGCTCGCGGGAAGCCCACAAGTAGGACATGACTGCAGTAGCATCTTCCTCAGCAACTGGTGTATTGAGATGTTGGTATCTGGTCTTGTTCAGATTTAATATATCAGATTTTGTATTTTGTTTTATTTTCTGCTTACCGTATATTTTTTAATTCTTGTTAATTGCTTGGGGGCCATCAGGCTGAAAAGCAGTATAAAAATAAACTTTTGCTTAACTCATTTTTGGGGAACCATGTTTTAGCAGGCAGGGAAGTTTGTCTTAGGGAAGTGGTTCGCCTCTCAGCAATGACTCTTGCAAGGGGTAGGTTAAGGCCAGGGTTAGGCAACCTGGTGTCCTCCAGATGTTTGGGGCAACTCCCATAATCCCCGACAACTGGCCATGCTGGCTGGGGATGGTGGGAGCTGTTCCCAAAGATGGAGCGGACACCGGGTTGCCTACCCTTGATTTAGGCCATCAGGGTCCGTGACTAGTCTGCAGGCTTCTGGGAGGCTGGCGCAGCCTTCTCGTGCCACGCGAGTCGCCTCCAGTGTGCACATCAGGCCCTGCACCGTGCACCTGGGGCCTGCACCGACACGTGCTCTTTCTCTCCCTTCTGTGCAGTGGTTTGAGCCTTCCCAGTTTGGGACTTGGTGGGCAATCCTCTCCACCAGCATGAACCTGGCAGGGGGGCTGGGCCCCCTTGTGGCTGCTCTGATGGCGCTGAGCTACGACTGGCGCACAACCCTGGCCCTCTCTGGCTCTGTGTGTGTGGTCGCCTCCTTTGTGTGCCTGCTCCTGGTTAAGAACGAGCCCTCGGATGTGGGACTGCCCAGCATTGAGCCTGGGCCCAAGAAAGGGAAAAAGGGTGAGTGTTTGGGAGGTGAGAGCTGGCTGAGGTGGGGCAAGCTGCAGAGCCACATGGCAGGACCTCCCTTTGACTGAGCTGCAAAGAGGAAGGTGTGGTATCTGAAGGAGCAGCAGGTGGCCCTGACAAAGGTGGTGTTTGGTGGCAGAGACAGCATTTAACAGGCTCCATTGAGGATCAAAGGGAAGCCCTCACGTGCTCCAGCATGGCCAAGGCTGCATCAGAGTCTGGCTTGGGCCAGATTGGACAACCTGCCTGGCTCAAGTGAGTAACGGCCTCTTCCTTGCAGGCTCCTCAGCAGATGACAGCACCCTGGCTGAGCTGCTGCTTTCCCCATACCTCTGGGTCCTGTCAACTGGCTATTTGGTTGTCTTTGGTGTGAAGACTTGCTGTACAGACTGGGGGCAGCTATTTCTCATCCAGGAGAGAGGACAGTCTGCACTAGTAGGTATGAGACGGCAGCCTAACACTGAAGTTTCCAGAGCTGGTCAAATGCTATTGGAAGACAACCATACCCACAAAAACACAGCTAGAAAAGTTGGCTGTTTGTGAGCCAGGGTCAGTCCGACTGACTACAGGCCTTCCACAACACTAATTGCAGATTGTCTCCTGGGACAGCTCCTTGTGGGGAAGTGTCTGAGGAACTTTCCTTGCTTGGCCCCAGCAAGGGGCTGGCCAGGGAGGGGCTGGGGGTGCCGAGCAATGTGACTGCAACGAGCAAGAAGCTGCTAGCCTGGCATCCCACCCACAGCCCTGCCATTTCCTGTGTTCTGCAAGGAAGCAGACTCTGCAGCGCTGCATGCCATCAGCCTCTCTCCAGTCTGCTTGCCACCAGTCACTTCCACTGGTTAATATTTCCTTTTGTCCTGTAGGGAGTTCCTACATGAGTGCCTTGGAAATTGGGGGCCTGGTTGGAAGCATTGCAGCTGGCTATCTTTCGGACCGAGCAGTGGCACGAGTAAGCCTGCCCACCCCTGACCTCATGGGGTATGAAGGACAGCTCCCCCTAAACATGCATGTCCCTGGGAGGGCTGCGTGGACAGACTTCCTAAGCCATCAGTGGGTGCTGATATGGACATAGTTCTCTGTCAGGGAGGGGTTGTGGGGGAGGGCGCAGGTAATGCTGGGGCTGGGGGCCATTTAATATGGGGCCATTTATCAGCCACCACAAGTCCACCCTGTGTGCGTGTTGCAGGTGGGCCTGTCAAGCTATGGGAACCCTCGACACACGCTTCTCCTCTCCATGATGGCAGGGATGTCTGCTTCCATGTTCCTCTTCCGGGTCACAGTCACAGCCAGCTCTCCCAAGGTAAGCCATAGAAGAGCAGTTCACCACATCCCAAGTTAGACCAACAAAAAGCGAGGCCTTGTCCCCAGGATGCAGTTGTTTATTGGGAGCCCAACGCATTTCAGCCAAAAAGACCACATTCAGGGGGCTATCTACAGATAATTTGTGAAGTCATTTTGTGAAATTAGTCATGTGACATGTTTCTGTGTTTTATTGGTTATGATTTTTGGTTGTTCCAGGTTTTTCACAAATGTTGTAAATACATTTATTTCTGTAGATAGCCCCTGAAGGCAGCCTTTTTGGCTGAAATGTATTATGCTCCCAATAAACAATGAAGAACATCTTGGGACACGGTCTGTCTTTTTGGTGGATGCTTTTCAGGGGTTTTTTTTTATTGTTTGACATCGCAAGTTAGACAAGACAAGCATCATTCAAGTAGAAGTAGGGAACTGATTTATAACCTCAATGACAGAGGGCAGCACTTTCGTGTTCAGCAAGAGAGGGCAATTTGCTTCTCCCAAGTCCCGTTTCACTTATAGTTTCATCTGCTTGGAGTAGTAACTGTCTTGGCTGATGATGCTTTTTGGTAAACAATAGTACATCCCATGAGAAGGATTTCCACAATAAAATGAACGGTGTCTTTTGAAGACACCTCTGCATGGGGCATATTAGTTTTTCAGCTCTGGAGCTTCTGTTGCGAGGGGTCACAAGAAGGGGCGAGTCTCTTTCACCTGAGTGCAGCAGGCTTGACTGGAGATCCCCAGCCACCCACACTCAAGGAGTTTATTGAAGGCACGGGTTGGGGGCTTGAGACCCACCAGATGTTGTTGCGCTCCAGTTCACATCAGCCTCATCTGGAGAGCGCAGTTCCCCCCCCCCCCGCTTTAAGTGATGAAAGCACCTTTAGCAAGCAACCTATCCAAGCCTTATAAAGGAACTGATGGGGGCGGGAGTCACTTTGTGAATGGCAAGTTCAGCAGTTGCAGCTACACAGTTTTCTGTGTTTGTAACATTTTCTCAGTGCAATTTGCTCATTGTTTCCTTCTCTCTCTCCCTCTCTCTCTCTCTCTGTCTCTCTCAGGAAAGCAACTCTTGGATTCTAGTCCTCCATCCTCTTGCTAACCTTGTGGGCTTAACAGAACACGAGGTCTCTATCCTGCCTTAGTCTCTTCCTCTGGCTTCTCTGCTGTGTTTAGAACTAGACCTTTGAAGGGGTGCTATAAGAATAGATATTAAAGCCCCTTGCCCTGTCACTTCATGTTGCTTCACCCCTCTGTCTTCAGTCAAATTCACTTCCATAAACAGTAGTTTCTGGCCATAGAACTGAAAGGCCTGCCTATGACAAACTGTTGAAATGACTTTGGGGGTGGGGATGAGATTTGTAATCTTTAGTTTGCACTGGTAGGCACTGTTTACTTAGAAACATTATCAAACCAACATGCTAAAGGTCCTGATGTTTACAGTATGTGTTATAATGGTAGTTGCTGGGAGGCTAATTTGTGTATCTACCACCAGTGATTTTAAAGCACCTATTAATATCTTCCATCTCTAGCATTGCTCTTTAACAAATTCTTCTCTTCATAGAAACTATTGCTGGTTATTTGTCACTAACCAAATTAACCAGTTTGCTAACGGACAGTTCATCTTAACCCAGGGAAAAAATGGAACTGCAAGTTGTTCTTCCAAGAGTCAAAGATGTCTTAATATGTGGTTGAAGCAAGAGACCACCTTGCAGAGGAGAGGGTGAAGGGGATTCAGGCAGCAAGCTGCAGGGAGATTGGAACCTTCTCACACACCTCTGACTTACATTTTGGCTTTGTTTTGCTAGTTATGGATCCTGTTATTAGGAGCTATATTTGGATTTTGCTCTTATGGACCAATTGCATTGTTTGGAGTAATAGCCAATGAAAGTGCACCGTCAAACCTCTGTGGAACTTCTCACGCTATTGTTGCACTAATGGCAAATGGTGAGTGAAGCCCTGCCCATGACAGAATGAGAAGGGGAAACATAACCCCCCTGCCCCCATTGACTTTTCCTTTCCTTTTCAGTTGGAGGATTCCTGGCCGGGCTGCCTTTCAGCACTATTGCCAAGCACTACAACTGGGGGACAGCTTTCTGGGTAGCAGAAATGACCTGCACTGCCAGCATGGTGGCTTTCTTCTTCCTGAGGAATATCCGCACCAAGATGGGTCGTGTGCCAAAGAAGGTTGATTGAAGAACATTGCTGACTTGGCTGTTGTGGAGCCTCCCACTGCAACCACTGGACATTAAAAGCAAAACCACCTAACAGGTCAAGGGCAGAACTAAGCTCTTAACAGTGCACCCTGAAGGCTTCTGCCATTTTTCTGAAAAAACATGGCAAGGCCTCACCTCTGTCACTGTCTGTAACCAGTTCTTGTTCCTAAAAACATAAGGAATGCTATCGTTTGGACCTGATGACCAAACGCTGCCTTGCTTCTCCCTGCCCAAGCCAAGGTTTGGCAAGAACACCTGTAATCAAGAACCAGCCACCCGATGATCTCACTGGCAGCTCACGCATCTTGCCCATGGGCGTGAAAAGCACAAGCCCCCTTCCACTCCCTGGAGAGAGAGGGGCCTGTTTTCCACCTCCATCACCAGCAGAGATGGCTCGTCATGCCCTTGCAGAATTCCTCCCTTTTGTGTGTGTTCTTCCCTTAATTCCTTCTCCATGCCACCTTCAGTTGTCAGCAGTGTTGTCTTTTCTAAGACTGTTTACAACTTCCACTAAGATGTAATTGAACTGGAGCTGGTCACAGAAGAGGGGAAGGCTTTGTTCTTTAATCACAGCATTTTTTACTGTAGCCAAGTGGGTAAAGAAGGGGGTACTCATACCTTGCTAGGCTTATAAACTGACTAAAGACTACTTCTGGAGATTGAGCAGGGCATGAAGTCCACAAAATCACGCATATTTGATTGCACATGCAGAGTGGCACTGCTGCCTCTCTTCTTCCCCCTTCCCCTCTGTGAAGAAACGTGCCATTTAGCAGCTGCACCGATCAGGACTTCCCTCGACAATCCTGCATCCACGAAAGCCCCTGACTACAACTAACTACAACTAACTGTCATGAGGAGCCCATCCTGTGGGTAATAGTCCAGTGAGAAGGATTCCAAATCATAATCATTGTAACCCAGTGTTCATTGACAGAATAAAGGACAGTACAGTAGAAGCCTATATTCCTGAGTGGAGGCCTTTCTTCCTAAATTGCAGAACACGACTGCTTTCCACCAGACACAGGCAGGCCCACAGCAAGTTAGCTCAGCGTTTGTGTCACCCGTGCACAAGCAAACAAGCAAGGTTGCCACTGTTTCTCATCCTCCTCAGCTGTTGAACCCCAGGAGCTAACTTGTTCCGGGCTCAAGCATCGTCACCTTTCATTAGGGAATGCTTTATTTACACATGCAACACAATACTCCAGTCATAACTTAGACATATACAATGAGACAGACATGTATATTTTGTCCACATCACCCTTAAAGGAACAGTGACCATCTAGTTTCCTTCTAAGTTGCCAGCCAGCTTCTCTCCCCAGCATCAGAGGCTCATCTGGCAGTATACACCCTCAACAACAGGGATATTTGTTGTGCACTCTGGAATTGCAGCCAAGGCCACTGAACACAGACTGCTGGGGAAACTTTCTGGCCCAAGACTCGGCTGTCCTTGGAAAAGTCAATTAGGTGGTTGAAGTAGGAGACATCCATCCTATAATCCTGGCCCAAAGGGTCCTGCTTTCTCTGCTACCTCAAGTGCAAGCTTCAAGTTCTGATCAAACAGCTCACATCTGAAAGGTTCAAAGAAACAAGAGGACTACAGCATAACACCACACTGGATCATACACAGAGCAATAGGCCACCTATATTCCCAACTCCACATTTTTCATTGTTTTCAGTCTTGGGGGAACTTTTAGTGGCAGCTATTTAGCTCAGCTTTGTCCCAACATATTTTTATATTTGTAGCAGGAACATGCAACAATGGACTGTGCTACAAAATAGCACCTCAACACAACCTGAAGATCCTTCTATTTGCTCTTCTTGATAAGCTTAACTGCTTGAGCATACACTGGCTCTGTGGGAGAAAACTTAGGTTGTATCAGAGGATCATTTTGGAGGGGAAAGGACATACAGGCCTGTGGCTCACGCTGGCTCAGCTTGTCTGAGCGTGGAAAGCTAAGCAGAGTCAGGCCTGGTTGTTACTTGGATGGGAGACCCCTCCTCTAGTTTCCTGCATTGAGCAGGGGGTTGGACTCGATGGCCTTGTAGGCCCCTTCCAACTCTATGATCTATGAAATTCCCACTAATAGGCCTGAGTTCAAAGGCACAGTCAAACTGGCAAGACAAGCATTGAACAGCAGGCCAAATGCAGACCAGCAGGGTCCTCCAGATGGCCCCACCCCCTTTCCCCTAACAACTGGTCACTGGGTGGTTTCCCGGCTTTTGTGCAGCTTTCCCCCCATTCTAAAAGCTTGAAATGCCTCTCCTGAGGCTTAATTGCTGGCAGCAAGAGCTTTAAGCTAAAGTATGCTGGAGGTTTTGGCCCTGCCCACCACTGGAGCTGCACTGAGGTTCAACCCCTCTGTTTTATATGCCACCTAACCTGATGTGCTACCTATTGTGGCCACATACCCCAGTTGCTCATGGAATTTGTCCACATTCCAGGAAAGGAAAGAGCAGGACTGGGGTTGAGAAATTCAGGAGTGGTCTGCCCCTTGTAATACTGATCTACATTAGTTTTGAACTGCTTAGAGAACAGCCTCTTGTAGTGGGGAGAGGGGGACAAGGTGCTTCGGTTTTGTGAAAATGAACATTTGGTCCTTACCTGATTGGCATCTCCAAGGAAGTAAAAAGGATTTTTCAGAGCAAAGTCTGAATAGATTTCATAGATCTTGCGCAGAAGGGAATCTATCCCAGACTGCCGGGGAGTCAGCAAGCACCACAAACTTGATCCCTGAAGACATAATGAATAGAGTTAAAGCATGCCACCTCCAAAGCCACGTGTGCAATTGTCCTGAGTGACATACGTTGGGATTTTTGGAAGAAATAGCTGCTCTTAAGCAAGGATTGATAGTGCAGTTCAGTAGCACTGAACTGCAAATGCCAGAATATATTCCAAACAAACAGTAGTTTCTCTCCCGTATAAATTAAAAACAATCACTGCATTCCAGCTTCACCTTTCCCCCCAAAGAGCACAAAGGTAAGGTTGGGGTTGCCCTTTTAGTCCCATAAAACAGGTAGCTCTCCCTAACTGGGCCAACTCCCAAGTGTACAGAATTTGCAGGTGGACGGTGATCTGTAAGTGGAGGAATTTAGATCTATCCCATTGTGATGTTCAGACCACTTCCTATTGAGGTTTAGACCCTGCAAGGGTGGGGGACCTATTAAAATGGTCTGCCCACAGAGGCTAATAGACTCCAGAGAGCTCTGGGGGATTTTCCTGCAGGTGTGACTAGTGCTCTTGTGGAAGTCACTTTTGAAGGTTGGGACAGTTTTCACATCAAGCTGGGGGCGCTGCAGCACCGCTGAATACAGTAGTTGAACCAATCAAATTTTAAGCTTAAGAAGGATGGATCTCAAGAAGCGATACCTGTGAGGGTCTGAAAACAGTGCAGCTTGAAAGTGTCCGTTTCCAGCATCTCGATTCCAGAGCTTCCTTGCTCAGGAGACAGTTGGGACCCAATGGCAAACAACCTGCACAGAAAGCAGAGCCCTGGCCTGTACTTCCCTCATGGCATCTCTAGTGCCCAGGGGCCCTTCTAGGATCTGGTCAACTCTTCCCCCCCCACCCCCAAATCCTGACTCACGAGTGGAACATGGAGGCCAGCATGAGCTTCTCGTTGGACGAGAGCCGAGGACGGCCAAAGCGGATCGACACCGGGTAGTTGGCCGAGTTGCTCAGGTATTCCAGCACATCTCTCCCGTCACCCGTGTACCTGCCGTTGACGTCGATGCCGTTGATGGCGAGGACGGCATGGCCCACTGCGAGGGACAGCATGGCGGGATTATTATCTTGCGGCATTTAGACTGGTTTAGGTTTTCTATTGTACATGGCTTAGAGATTAGGAAGCTGCATTCTAGTCAGACACACCCACGCACAGTCCGTCTAGCCCAGTATTGTCAGCACTAACCGGCAGCAGCGGCTGTCCAGGTTTCGGGCAGGACTCCTTCCTAGCCCTACAAGGTGAAGCTGAGGATTAAACCAGGGGCTTTCTGCATGCAAAGCGGGGGCTTTTACCACCGAGCTACAGATTGGGTTTGTTAGTTAAACATAAGGCAGCTTAGAAACAGCCTTCCCAAACCGGGCGCCCTCCAGACGTGTCGGACTACAGCTCCCAGCATCCGCCAGCCCGCCACGGGGGGCAGCAAGCCGGGGAAGGCCGACGGAAGCGAGGCCGGCCGGAACCCGCGGGGGAGGGGGCGCGGGCGCTCACCGCGGATGCCGTCGCGCTGCCCGAAGGCCACGAGGACGCGCTCGTCGTGCGGCCGCAGCACCAGCTCGAGCGGGAAGCTGAAGGTCTTCTCGGCCTCGGCGCGCGGCGCGTAGTGGTCCAGCTGGTAGATGAGCCCGCCGGCCTTGTTCACCACGTACACGCTGAAGATGGCCATGGCGGGGCGGCGGCAGAACCGGAAGCGGCCGACCCCTGACCCTCGACCCCCCGCCGGGCCCGCCCCTTCCGGCGCGGCCCCGGAAGTGCCGCTCGGCCGCGGGGTTTCCCGGCCTGCCCGCGCCGCTGCCTTCCTTTCTGGCCGGAACTCGCTGAGGGAGCAGCAGCCGCAGCAGCCGCGCAGGCCGCCTCCATCACCGCACCATGGTAGGCCCCGAAGGCGGGAGTGGGGGAGGGCGGCCGCTCACGCTCACGATCCCTTTTGTCTCCGCAGCCGCCCAAAGACGACAAGAAGAAGAAGGACGCGGGCAAGTCGGCCAAGAAAGACAAGGACCCCGTCAACAAGTCCGGCGGCAAAGCCAAGAAGAAGGTGGGTCCGCGGGGCGGGCTGGGGGAAGGTGGGCTCGCGGCGGAGTAGCCCCGACCCCAACGCGCGCCCCCCCCGGCCGCGTTTCCTTTCCGAATCTCTCCCACCCCTCGGAGGAGGGGGTGGTCTGCCACGTGGCCTGCAGCTGCACGTGGCGCAGCCCCCGGGACCTCGCCTTGCGGGCGGTGGGCCAGTTAAACCGAGCCCTGGGAGAAGGCCGCAGGTGAAGGAGTCTGGCGTTGAACCCCCACCCCCGTGTTTCTGAACGAGAAGCACCCCACCCCTTGGGGTTGCTGGAGGGCTGGACTCGGAGCGCTCCGCGGATGTGGGCCAGCCCTCAGAAATGGCATCGTCCCAGCGAGCAGCCTGAAGCGGTGCGGGCCGCCCCGTCATTTTGCTCTCTGCTAACGTAGCGCTACTAATAAGTGTTTGCTCTCCCGTAAATGTAAAGGGTGGAAAAAATGCAAGTGTCAGTAAGAAAGTGTCGCTGGGGCAATAGTTTCTATGAAGTTACCTTGTGTGTTTGTGTATATCAAATTCATTTGTTTAAAAGATTTTAAACTAGGCTTTCTGGGTACACTACCCTCACAAGGCAGTGTACAATGTTATAAAGATGAGAATGTACAAATTACAATTAAACATACAGGGAGCAGCAGTAGCTAAATGATTTTTAACCACCAAATGCAGCCTGGAATTTAATAAAGATATAGATACATGTGTATTATCTCAAAACAGGACTTGACTTTTATTCTTGGTCCATTTTGTAAAGAGGGGAAAGTGCTGGTTTTGGCAAATGGGAGCCCACTTCTCTGGGGAAGGCAAAGTTGGCTTTGTGCACAGGATATTGAGCACTCTGTGCCTTGACTGTTCAGTAGTTTTGCCTCATTTGAGCTTCCAGAGCTTTAATGGGCTTTTTCTTTTCTGGAGCAGAAGTGGTCCAAAGGGAAAGTAAGAGACAAGTTGAACAACCTTGTGTTGTTTGACAAAGCTACTTATGACAAACTGTGCAAGGAAGTGCCAAACTACAAGCTCATCACACCAGCCGTGGTCTCTGAGAGGCTGAAGATTCGAGGTTCCCTGGCTAGAGCTGCACTCCAGGAGCTACTGAGCAAAGGTATATAAAAAAAAGCAGCCTACCAAGACTGCTATCTCTTGAGTGTTTATGCCAAGGGCCGGGTCACTGGTAGCCATCCTGCTTCTCTCAGGGTGTTAGACATCCATTTCACTTGTTTGGTGATGGCATTAAAAAGGGGGAGCTAAACTGGCAGCAAACGGCCTGTGCCAGTGCTACATGCAAGCGTACACTTATGTCCTTGGGAGTACCAGGCTGGTACTTACACTTGGACACACACAAGAGCTTGCTTGCTGTTTATTTACCTTGCCTCTACCGGAACCCTGTTAATTGAGCACTGTAATGACCAGGGACAACTTTACATTGTTCTTGGATGTACAGGAAATTGGTAATCATGTGGCTTGCTGTCTCAGGCTTTGCCTTCTTCCAGACTGAATTGTCCTGTTCTCCCGATAGGTCTGATCAAATTAGTGTCCAAGCACAGAGCTCAGGTCATCTACACCCGAAACACCAAGGGGGGTGATGCACCAACTGCTGGAGAGGATGCATGAAAAGGTGAGCTCTTTCAGTATTCGCAGTGCTCCTGCAGGCCCTTGAGGCTCGGTGGAATTCTACCAGGGTGGCTGCTTAGCAGCCAGGTGGTTCTAATTAGTTGTCTGTTTGCTTTGCAGGTTTTCAACTGGCTTTTAGACTCTTCTGTATATTCATAAAAATAAAATAAATTGAACTCCTTTAAATGTGTGTGGTACTTTGGGCAGGGGCAGTTCAGTATCTAATGGCCAAGGACCAGAGGCTCTGGGTGGCCAAAATACCTCTTCTCACATTCAAACCAGGCTGCCTGCTCCATTCCTTGTGATGGCTATCTGCATTAAATGTGTATCAGATGCCACCTACACTATTGCAAATAGAATACTATGCAAGCAGCAGTAGTATATGTATTAGCCAGTGGGGGCCAGGGAGTGTTGGGATTAGCTTGCTCACTCCCCTTTGATGACTTTACTAGAGCATGAGAGAAGCCCATGATTTCTATAACACCCTTTGCTTCAAGAATCTCATTCAAACACACAAGCTTACTAGATTTTGCTTTTAGTAGTTTTAATATAAATCTTACATCCATAACAATAGACTCCTATGGAGCAAATAAGTTACCTGCTCCAAGAGAGAATGTAGAAAAAGAAAACACTTAGTAAACAGGTATCTGCAGATACATAATCTGGCCTCAGCCATCCTTAAGTCGTCCTTGTGTAGCCGCAGGTGGCTTCTTAGTGAGCATCTCCAGGGAAGCCTAACAGGCCTCTCCCGCAGCTGAATCCTGAAGAGCTGTGCTGGAGGCTCAGGCCTTTCCCCCACTTCAGTCAGTTTTTGGTCTCTTCCTTTTAGTTGGCTTATGTCCTGCTTCAACTTTGAACTGATGTCTAGGAAAAACATTGTCATTAAGTAACTGGCCTCACATACATCAGTTACACTGTCACTCTAAACTTACATTAATTATTAGAATAAGCAGATCACAACAGAAATGGGTCAGTAAGCATGAAAGGCACACGGTACTGACCAGGGCTGAGTTTCTTCACTATACCACAGGGACCACTATGGCCAAGCAGTGTATTTAATGTGTACATGTTCAAGACTGCCTTAACTGTACAGTCACAGTTAATCTGTTAAGTGATCCTGAGTATGCACTTGTGTTCAAGATCTACAACCTCCAGTATTCTTCGCAAGAATTCTAGTGACTAGATGGCATACAGACCACTCTGGAACTTTCTGCCTACTTTTGCTCTAGACCAGGGCTCTCCAGCCTGGGGTCCCCAGATGTTGCTGGACTACAGCTCCCAGAATTCCTTGCCATTAGCCATGCTGGGAGCTGTAGTCCAGCAACATCTGGGGACCCCAGGTTGGAGAGCCCTGCTCTAGACTATTCAGCCCAAGAAGTAGAAAGTAAAGGCTATTGTATCTATCCCCACTAAACACAGCATACTGTGAGCTGCTCTAAAGGAATGGAGATGTATCCTCGAGGTGAAAGCTCCACTCTATCAGTGATCCACAGAAGCTTACCTTGACTGCCACCGCCTACCATGGTTCCAGACCCGCCCAAAGGAGGGAAGCCACCCTTCTCCTGTCTGAGAGGTGTGATCAAAGTTGGCACCAACACGGTTGGGTGGGAGCTTCTTCAGCTTCTGTTTCTCCTCTTTAAAGAAAGGGAAGAGTGAAGTATTTATTTCATTTGTATACCGCCCAATAGCTGAAGTGCTCTGGGAGGTTTACAGCAATTAACAAGACAGTCCCTGCCCGCAGGCTTACAATCTAAAAAGACATGACACACAGGGAAGAAGGAATATTAATGAATACTCCTGGCAGGGCTGGTGGAATGGCCCTGCGCTCCCTCTCTTCTCCCTCCTCTTAGCCTCCTGGAATGGCTGCTGGTGGTGACAGTAGACAGTAGATTATGTGCCCTAATCCCACATAATTTCCAGCAAGTGGGTTCGTGTCACCCGCCAAGGATGGGACTGACCACGGCCAAATCCTTGCACACTCACTTTCCTTGAGAAATTCTTCATACGACGGTCCAATCTGCCCTTGGCTTTCCCCCTGCTCATCTATCAGCCAAGGAGGCTTGGCCCCTAAAAATTGAAAAGAGGCTATGTTAGGGGAGTCCCATTCTTGCTTTCTCTTATGCCCACCTAACAAGGGCAGCTTCCTCACTACTAAAGCAGCAAGAAATCTGTTCCTACTTTCTTTCCAGATAATACAGGAACAAATCCTTAGTGTGTTTATTCTTGGGAATCCAGTTGCATTTTGTGACCACTCTGGTTGCAACTACAACGGTGATCCTTGCAATGTAAGCCAAGAGTTTACCAAACCTCTTCATATCAGACAGGCCCCAACCTTGTTCAGGGGTGTCTCAGATGGCAGAGCAAGCAAATCTTCACAAACATACCTGTGTGAATGTTGCCCTCCCCTGCTGTTTCCTGCATTCAAAACAGTGAAGAGAAAATTAAGTTAGAAATGGTTTGGGGAGAGGCGATATAAAGAGAAAGCCAGCTGCCATTACTGCAAAGAAGACTAGTGAGCTTCAGCAACAGTACCAAAGAATAAGAGTTCTCCTGTTTAGTTCCAGTTTAACTTTTAAAAAGCAATCAAATGGCAGACAGCACCCCCCCTCCCCCCCATAAACAAATCAGCCTGGAATTGGATGCATCCCACTGAGTGTAAGAGAGCAGGTTGTATGCTGGACAGCTCCTGGGAGAGCAATTCTACCAATTACAAATTAGATGCCATTCATGCTGCGGGGGGGGGGGGGGTGCAAAGCACCTGAGCAAGAGGCTGAACAGATGAAGAGGGCTCAGAACTGCCTACCTGGTGGCCAATGAAAGTTAAGGCCTGTCCCGCTTCCAGCCAGTCTAGGTCAGGCACTGTCCTGTATGTGTGTCCAGGCTGTTCTCCGGGAAACGGCATGCTCCTGCTTGGGCCAGGCTGCTCCTGTTCTTGCTTGGTGAAAGCAGAGTCACTACAACACAGGAGACTCTCTCAGCCCAGGCAGGAAGTCTGTGGGTACATCTTGGCACCCAGGGTTTGTGAAGGTTTATGTTGTCAGGAAAGGGGCAGAAGACTCCCTTGGTGTAAAGAGGCATCAAGGCCTCCAAGCAAACACCACAGCTAACCGTGACCAACACAACCAACCCTTACCTTAGGCTCCCCATAAAGGTGTTGGCGGCGGCGGCGGCAGCAGCTCCATCACACAGCTCTGTCTCTGTCTGTGGCTGAGTTTGATTCAGGAAAAACATACACTTGTTCCAAGAGACAACAGTAAAGTTTGCTCGGTGGAGACCCTTGGAATGCAATCACTGTAGTGATCAGGTGGAAGGAAATCTACTAACTTCCATCCAAAGATTTTGGCAAAGGCTCTTGCAATGGAGGGGCAGCAGGAGTTGGCAAACAATCCAATCCCATGGACCCCGCCCTCCTAACATTGACTCTGGGCATAACAAGGAAGAGAAACTACGTAGCACAGTGGTTTTGATGCTCTATTGTCATTAAGCCAAAGCTCCTGATAAGGGTCTTGCATTTCCAGGGGGCCAGGGGTGAAGCACAGAAGAGGCAGTTGACTAACAAGAGATGCCTGTGTGTCAGAAGCTTCTAGTTAGGCATTTTCTGCTCCAAGCTGGAAGTGGTACCAAAGGAGGGTGGGCAGGGAAGGCCACACAAAGGAGGTATAAAATATCAGAGAGAGAGAGGGAGGGGGCTCACATGTACGTTCATAACTTGGTGCAGCTACCCCTTTCCCTAGCTGAAGGACAGATTACAAGTTTCAATGCAATAGTGAAAGCGGGCTGGCCCAGGGTTCTTTGCTACCTGAGGCAGAGCAGCAAACGGCACTCCTGTCTCATCCCCCCTCCAAGTCACAAGCAAGCCAAGTTATTTTGGTACCTGAGGCAGAAAATCCTACAAGCACTCTCCCCCTCTCTGGCAGTAAAAATGCAACAATACATTCGAACTCTGAATTTGCTACCATTTCAGAACCCAAATTCAGCTGCTTGAGGCGGTTTGCGCACTCTGCCTCAGAGGGCTGGCCCTGACAGATTCCACAGAAACAGTTGTGAACATAATGGTGGATACTGCCCACTTGCATCCCGGGCACACAAACCTCTAAGACGGCCTCCATCATTTCTTGCCGGCTCTGTTCCACCTCTCGGATGCGAGCCGCCAACTGCCATAAAGGTGGGCAGAGAATAGAATGAGAATCCAAAGTAGAAGAGCGATCCAAGAGTCATCCCCCCCACACACACACACACCCCAGCCTCACCTCTTGAATGGCCTCGTCTTCTTTGGCTTCATAAGCATCCAGAGCTTTGGAGAGTGAGGCTTTGAAGCTGCAATGGATCCAAAAAATCAGCCTATCAGTTAGTGGAGCCAGGATAACCAAAGGCTACAACAACCCTTTAGTTTACAGCTTCTACCAGGGAAGGCTGCAATGGTGTGCAGTAGATGCAATTGTTAAAACTTTTTATAGCAAAGTTATCACAGACTGAGCAAGTCATTCTCTTTGGGGAGCCCCCCCTTTCCTCCCCCCCCCCAGCAATATAGAAAGAACAGGATCAAACCGCTAAAAAGAACACCAGGTGTGGCCATCATCTCCCAGCCCCTCTGCCCACATCAGCCCCTCCAATAAATCAATTCAGGACACAACATTTGCATGGCAACAGAAAAGAGGTGCAACCAGGAGAGCAGTGGTAGCCGACACGAAACCTGAAAACAGAAGAGTTGTTGCGTACTGAAAGCACCTGCTTTGCATGCGACAGGACCCAGGTTTAGTCTCCAGGTAGGGCTAGCAAATAATATCTGTCTGAAACACTGGAGAGCTGCTGTTGGTCAGCACACAGCACAGACAACACTGAGCTAGATGGACCAAGGTTCTCACTCAATATAAGGCAGCTCCCAACTTCAGAAGCTGCCTCTGCCCTAAACAGCTAATCAAGCAAGAAAAATGCCACCTAAGGACACTGGCAAAGAGTCTACTCACAGCTCGTAATCTTCAGAGGAAAGCAGAAAGTGCGGCTTCAGTCTAGGGTCTGCTTTGTTCTCCCACCAGAACACGGAGACAGCTTTTTTATGTTCAGGACTTGAAAAAGAACAAAGATTAAGTTGTCTTAAACTGCCTTGAAGGCTCATGGCACAGGGGCCTTCAAGGCCATGGGAGGAGTTACTTCATGACACCTTCCCCTGGGCTTTAATTGAAGTGCGGGAAGCAGGGGAGGCTGCAGAGGGGCCTTCACTCATGCACACTGCTGCATGACCTGGAAGGGGTCTGCATCTGCATCCTGAGCCAGGGTCAAAGGGGCCTCGTTACAGGCGCCAACACCATAACCAAAGGCAGAACCAAATCAGTTGATGAACCCCGCCCCTTCCCATCCTGCCGGTTTTGTCAGGGAATAAGTGAGATCGTGGGGGGGGGGGCTGTTTGTGGGGGGGGGGAATGTTCCACTGCTGCATTGCACGTTTCTGCCTCAGGCAGTGGTCTTACCAAGTAAACTAGAATGTGCCTGCAAATAGTAAAACGTGGTGACTCTGCAAGCAGCCAATTCTGCTTTGCCTGCTGCAAAATGCCCTCTTCATTCCCACGCTGCAAACTGACACCCCCCCCCCCCATGCTTGCTAGTACAAATTGTACGTTAAATCCTTTCCGATTTAAGCAACCGGTTTTGGTTCAGGGGTAAAGCAAGCGCCAGCAGCAAGCCGGGCAGCTTGTCTCGCGAGGGCGCCGGGCCGGGCCGGGCCGCCTACCTGGCCAGGTGCTGCAGGAGGCCGCCGTGCAGCACCGCCAGGCCGCCGTGGCCCGTGTGCCGCCGCACCTCTCGCCCGCAGCAGGCGCACCAGAAGCGCCGCTCGTGCTCCGCCGGCTCGAAGGGCGCCACCGCGGCGCGCCGGAGCGTCTTCCGCGCCGCGTCCACCTGGGGAAGGCAAGCACGGCTGAGCTGGGACCGCTGCCCGCGAGGAGGGGCCCTCCAGCCCCGCCGCTCCGTGGGCCCCGCCCGCCCCCTCGGCCGCCCCCTCGCCGCACCTTCTCCCGCAGGCGGGCCAGCGTCCCCCGGAGCCGGCGCTGGTGCCCCGCGCTGTGGAGGTGGCCGCGCCGGCCGGCGAAGGCACTGCATCGGCACAGCGCGCAGCGGAACACCGTCGTCGCCCCGGGAGCCGCGGAGGGGCTCGCGCCGTCCGCCATCTTGCGGGCCCGGAAGCGGCGGCGGCGGGCGGGCGCCCTCTGGCGGGCGGGCGGGCAGTGGCAGGCTGCCGCGGGCCGAGGCGCCCCCTGGCGGCGGCCCCCGACGCGGCAGGATGATGTCAGCGCCTTTGCGCCGGGCGGGCTCCTTTAGGGAGAGCAGGTGACGACGGGGCTCAGGCCGCCTCAAAGAGCGCAGCCCTCAGCCCCGGAAGGTGGCCGCTGCTCCTTGTCCTAGCTCGGGGCGGAGCACTCAACACGTGCTCGGAGGCTTGGTCCCACACATTTGATTCTGCTGTTCACAAGAGAAGCGCGCGCGGGGGGGGGGGGCGCCTCCTCCAGTCTGTTCTTCCTGCTGGGCGGGCCTGGGAGAATCGCGGGGTGGGGGAGTCGACATTGCCTCCCTCCCCCCAGAGACACTGACGTGCCCCCCTCGGAGCGAGTGTGGGGTAAGGCTGCCCCACGAGCGGCATTCCACTGCAGTGGCTTGTGGAGAACTGAAGAAGGGCCCGCCCTGCTGGATCAGGCAAAGGCCCATCAGCTGCCGCATCACCCTGTTCTCACGGTGGCCACCCAGAAGCCCACAAGCAGGGCATGAATGCACGCGCACCCTCCTGCTCGTGTCCCCCAGCAACTGGTGTTCACAAAAGGCAAGTAACAGCCATCCCGACTGGTAGCCTTTGATAGCCTTCTCTTCCTCCACAATTTGTCACTAATCCCTTGAAAGCCATCCAAATTGGTGGCCATCACTACATCTTGTGTGCAGTAGCGAAATCTATCATTTAGTTCTGCCTTCCCTTTATCTGTCCTGAATCTCCCCCCATTCAGCCTCAAGGGATGACCCCTTTGGGTTCTAATAGGGCCGCTAGATGCTTGACTTGTCAGAGGGACAACACCTGCCTCTTCCTCTCCCACCCCATTTATTTTATTTATTTATTTATTACATTTATACCCCACCTTTTTTCCTGCAAGGAGCTCAAGGCGGCTTACCTAATCCTCCTCCTCTCCATTTTATCCTCACAACAACCCTGTGAGGTAGGTTAGGCTGAGAGGCAGTGACTGACCCAAAGTCACCCAGTGAGTTTCATGGCCGAGCGGGGACTAGAACCCAGATCTCCCGAGTCCCAGTCCAGCACTCTCACCACTACGCCACACTGGCTCTCATGACAAGCTTCCAAACTTCCCTCTCTCCACACACCATACCTAATTTTATAAACCTCTACCATCCCCCCCTTAATTTCTCCAGCCCCTTCGCCATTTTGGTTGCCCTTTTCTGCACCTTTTCCAGCTCTACAATCTCTTTTTAAGTGTGGTGAGCAGAAATGTACACTGCATTCAACTTGTGGTCTCTCCGTAGGACTGTATGAGGGGAGTATGATCTTGGCAGTTTTATCCCCACTTCCTTTCCTAATTATGCCTCACATGGAATGTGTCTTTTTCACCACAGCCGCATGCTGGGCTAGTGTTGTCAGCCAGCTATTGCCCACAACCCCAAGATCCCTTTCCTGGCCCATCACCACCAGCCTCAGACCCCATCAGCACATATGTGACGTTAGAAGAGAGACCCAGCCTGGTACCCAGAGAGCTCCTGGGGCCACTGGCCGAGGGCCCCACCCACCCCACGCTGCAGACCAGAGGAGAACATGTGCTCTGCTTCAGGGATCACACCTGGCCTCTCTTCGCCTTCCATGGAGCCCCAGGCCCAAGCCCGCCTTCTCTGCCAGTCCAGGTGGACACGACTCATCCCTTTCACTTCCTGCCTCTCAACCAGGCCCGACCTGCCGCTTCCCACCCAGCCCTATGCAGCACAGGTACTAGCCAGAAAACTTCCAGTAAGAATTTTTCATTTATTTAGAAGAAAACAATCCACTGATTCAAAGAGGACTAGAAACTTCCCTTGGGGGAGGGGCAGTCTCCACACTTTCCTCTCCTGCCCAGCTTCCAAGCTTATGTATACGGTAAGTAAAATTTCCTCACCACCACACATTTCCACCAGGAAGCTGAGAGGGGGGCCTATGTACAAGCCCAACACCAGGAGCGCAAAGGAGACCAAAAGCCAGGCCCCAAGTTCCCCTCTCCGCTACTGCCCTGCCAGACTCCCTTGGGTTATGGCTGCTGTACCATCAAGCAAGAGGTGAGTTTGCTTCCTGGCCATCGGTGTGGCTTCTGCCCTAAGCAGGTGCCCCTCAAAGCAGCAGTGATTCCCACTTCAGCAGCTTCCATCATTCTGATAACATGGAAGGGCAATGGAATAAAGGAGAAATGTTTGCACATCTTCTAACGCAGGGCTCTCCAACCTTGGGTCCCCAGATGGTGCTGGACTACAGCTCCCAGAATCCCTTGCCATTAGCCATGCTGGCTGGGTATGCTGGGAGCTGTAGGCCAGCAACATCTGGGGACCCAAGGTTGGAGAGCCCTGTTCTAAAGTATATATTGTGGAACATCTGGATTTTTCTCTACATTTCAAGAACGGGAAAAACAAAAATAAGTCATCCAGTCACCCATATCTTTACATTTTCTACTTCAAAACAGAACACACCCAACTCAAAAATGTGAGGGCACCACCATCACTTGCCCCTTCTTGCAGGGGATAACATTGCCCAGTGAGTCTCCTTGCTGAGCCTCAGGGAGCCCCGTCCCACAGGTGGTGGTCTGCCCCTCCACCCCTTAAAGCAAAAGGCAGCACATGGCTTCAGGCAGCAGCTTTGGCCACCGGCAGAGACGCAGGATTTGCCCATCTCCACCAGCAGCCTCAGAGGACCCTGCCTCTGTCTGGAAGCTTGGGGGTTCTTCCACCCAAGAATGTCTTTGAAGGAAAGCTAAGCAATATCTCCTTAGAGGGAGGAAGCACGCCATCGTCTCCGCTTCCCCAGCGCTACGGCATTTCTTTCAGTGACTGGTGGCACTTTCCATAAATGCTGGGAACGGCGTCGCCATCCAGGACGACACACTCGGCTGGAATCCACACTTTCAAGGTAAATGAGCCTCCCCGTGAGGATCAGAGCCCAAAGAGAGACCTCAGCAGTTCTGGGGAAAGAGGGAAACACGTAAGAGGGCTGTCAGGGCTGATGGCTTCCCCAGGTTGTCAAGGGGAGCCCCGCAACCGCGGAAGGGGTGGGCAGCATTTGGCGGTCGCAGGCCAAGCCATCAGGGAAGACTTGGCCAGAAGCACCAGGCTGCTTACAGTTTGCTAAAGTGCACAGTGGGGCTGCTGGCTTGGCCCCCCGACCTCACGCACACCATGAAGGATCCCATCCAGCTCCCGCTAGAGCCCCCCTTCCTTGGGCGGGGGCGGGAAGAGAGCGCTCCTCCTCTCAGGTGGCCCACCTGGCTTGTCCATGCTCCGATGCACCAGCCCCATCATGTCCTCTGGCAGGGCGAGCGCCTCCTCCTGAAACTTGCGGCGGCCCTCTGCGGTGAGCTTCCACAGGCGGGACTTGCGGTTTCCTTCGAAGCACACGAAGTGGGTGGTCTTCTCAAAGCTGCTGCTGAAGCACAGGTTGTGCCGGACGGTGTTCTTCCAGCCCTCGGGGGCCGTGCGGAAGAAGGGGAAGTGCTGCCTACCGGGGAGCAGGGATGGGGACTCGGACTCCAGGACTCGACTTGTGAGTCGGACTGAGTCCCCCCTCTGACTCGAGCCAGACTCGAGTCCCAATATTTTTAATGGGACTCGAGACTCGAATCGGGACTCAAGACCAAGGACTCGTGTTCCAAAATCGTGTTCCTCAAATGCAACATGGATAGGTTTTAGGAAGTACAGCAAGTTTATTTTTTTAAATCATTTTCCTAAAATGCAACCTTTCAGACATTTGGGGTTTGGCTGCTTCTGCCTGCCTGTTTGGAGTTCCCAGCCTCCTCTGCCTGCCTGGTCTCTTAACCAGTTCCACAGTTGAATTGTCCAAGACAAAGGCCTCTGCCTGCCTGCTTTGGGGTTCCCTGCCTCCTCTGCCTGTCTGGTTATTTTGGGTTTCTCTGCCTGGTCTGTTCTTGCCAAAATCAGTTGCAGAGTTTTGAAATAAAAAGGCACACTTGTGCCTAGAATTTATTTAAGCCACACATCTGAAATAGCCTTATTATGTAGGGAAAAAACCCCATTGATTTTAATAGGGACTCGTGGAGTCAGCTTTGGGAGGGACTCGGGACTCACCATTTTGGACCAAGGACTCGGACTCGAGACTCGGGTCCAAAGACTCGTGACTCGAAACCAAGGACTCTTCAACATCCCTGCCGGGGAGGCAAATCAGCAGAGGAGCTACGATGGGCTGCCGCCCCCCCCCCCATCAGGTCTGCCCCACTGACTTGGGAGATAAACTACCAGGGCTGGAGCACGCCACCCGCATCTACCCCCCAGGAGTGCCTGTGCCCCATGGGCTGCGTGGGGAGGGGCACAGCCAGGGGAGGAGGAGCCTCACCCAGCAGCAGGTGGGCTGCGCCACCCGCAGTCACAGGTCTGCAGCCAGAGCATGCCCCAGGCACGCAGGCGAGGCATCGCTAGACCCAGAGCAACTAGGAGAGCACAAGCAGCCAGGCTGGGCCCCAGGGGCCCTCCTGCCCGGGCCTCTGGCTCTCCTGGTCGGGCCCCACCACTCAGGGGCCGGTACCTTGTGAACTGGTAGATCTCCTGCACTGTCAGGCTGCTGTCCACGCTGCTGCTCAGGGCGAGGCTGATGAGGATGCAATAATTGAGAGGGGGGCGAGGCCAGCCCCCGTGGGTCCTTTTCAGCTTCCTGCTGCAGAACCGAAGGGCCTTCGTCTTCCGGGGGGCCGGGCTGGGCCCACAAGAGCCCTCCCCCTTCTCGAGAAGTGTGGTGTCTGGTTGAGAGGCCTCTCCTGCCCAGAGACCCTGCAAGGAGTTGGACACTGATCAGGCCAGAGTGAGCTTCGCGGGGCGGGCGGGGCCCCTCCTGCTTCGCTCCCCCATGCAGAGGCCAGCAGAATGAGCCACGGTCAGAGGAAATGGCTTCCTCTACCTGCACAGCTGCCCCACACGTAGCAGTTACCAACCCCCTCCAAGGGCTCCTCCGCCACACGTGAGCCTCTTCCTCACCAGCCCTGCTTTGTGCCCGTGGCAGGCGCTGCACAGGGATAGGCCCACCTCAGTGGGGGCATTCCCCCCTCCCTGCTGTGCTTCAGCCATCTTGGCTGCTCCCACAGGCTTTGGGGGTCTTGCAAGTGTTTCCTTTTCAGTTTGTATCTACTTGCTGCAGACAATATTTTGATTAGTTGCCACAGATCTCATAGTATCATCTGTGTGCTTTTTATGACTGTTGCAATTTTTAACATTTTGTATTGTTTGCAGTGATGCTAGATGCCAAGTGGAAAGGTGAGACAAACATTTTAATTAACAAATAATAAATAAAAGTACCCCCATCTGATCACAGCCCCCCCCTAAATTGGAAGGTGGGCGAGCCACAGAAGACCAGAAGTGAAGTCAAAGGGGTCCTGGGGGGGCATCCCTCTCCTCTGTGAGCAGGAACGAAGACACACGCGGTGTAACCCACCCCCGCCCGGTCGAGAGAAATCCTCCCGAGCCCTTCGCAGCCATGCCTCCCCTAAACTAAAGGTCGTGGCCAAAGCAGCACATTGCTCCCTGCAGGGAGCCCCCTCCCCCGATGCCCCAGAAGGCCAGATGTTCAGCAGCTCCAAGCCCAGGTATTTATTTATTTATTTATTATATTTATAACCCACCTTTTTTCCTGCAAGGAACCCAAGGTGACTTACATAATCCTCCTCTCCATTTTATCCTCACAACAACAACCCTGTGAGGTAGGTTAGGCTGAGAGTCAGTGACTGGCCCAAAGTCACCCAGTGTTTCATGGCCAAGCGGGGACTAGAACCCGGATCTCCCGAGTCCCAGTCCAACACTCTCACCGCTACGCTCCTTCTCACCTTCTCTGCTCCAGTGGCAGTGGGCAAGGAGAGCGGCTCCCCCCCAAGGGAGGCCAGGCAGGAGGGGGAAGGCTGGGGGCCAGCTAGCGGGAAAGGGCCCCCCACCGCTGAGGCATGCCCAGGGACCGGGCAGACCAGGCTGGGGCTCACCCACATCCACAGGTGAGGCTGCACCTCAGGCTCTGCAGGAGAGAAAGGGACAGGGCTTCAGCCCGGGAACACACGCCCCTGCCGCGGCCCCCCCATCACAAGCCCCTCCAGGCCACACCCGGGGAGGCAACCAACACCCCCACCAGCATGGGCCCCCGCCAGCCTTTTCCTGGCAGCAAGGAAAGCTGGGCACCCAAGCCATGTGTTTCAGGGTTGCTGGGGGCAGCCATCCCAAGCAGGTGGCTAAAGGTTCCCCCAACATACACAGTAGGGTTTCACTTCACAGGGGCAAATAGAACAAAGTCCAGGGACACCCCCCCAGAGTCTCCCCCCACCTGCTTTGTGGCTCCAGGCTTGCTTACCACTGGCCCCCAGGGAGGAAGAGTCGAGGGTCTTTGCCTGGCTGCACAGCGGAGACTCCAAGGGCCAGTGCTTCAGGGCAGGAGAAGGCGGAGGCATCTCCCCAGGGCCTGGCAGGGAAGAGGGTGCCCCCAGGCCAGTCAGTAGGACAGCTCTGCCCCCCCCATCCTCCCTACACACACACACACACACACACACACACATTGAGGAACGCTTTGCTCCTCCGCGCCAGAGGCCCTGCTCAAGATGCTGGAGGGGCACGGTGGGGGGAGTATCTTCCTTTGGCCCACTCCTACGTTATGCCCCAAGCAGCCCTGAGCCCAAGCAGGGGGAAAGAAAGCTGCGCTTGGGCGCCCGATGGGCTCAGCCCTGCCTCCTCCCCGACCTGCTGCTCGGGTTTGCACGGAGTTGGCCATGCTACTTGGAGAGGGGGCACTCTGCACATGCTCAGATGCAGCCACCCTTTCCTTGTTCCTGCCTTTAGCCTGCTCCTTTCGCCGGCGAAGGCGGTGGGGCTTCAGCCTCTGGCCCAGCCAAGGCCTGCTGCCTGCTGCCTGCTGCCTCCCGCCCCCCTCCTCCCGGCCGCCCCCCTCCTCCCGGCCGCCCCCCTGACCTTGGGGGCTTTGGGGCAACTGGTCGCAGGTGGCGCCCAAGGCCAACTCCCGGGCCAGGTCCCAGCCGTGCAGGCCACTGCGCAGGTGGAGGCTGGCCCAAAAGGCAGGCTTCTGCAGGCGCAAGTCCATCGGGCCTCCGCGCGCAAGCTCCGCGGGGCAGAAGCCCTTCCTTCCCTGGAGGGCGTGGCGCGCTTCGCACCTTTAAGGGCCCCTCCGCAAGCAGGCGCGGAAGCGCCACGAGGCTGGAGCAGGCGCGGAAGGCGCTCGAGACGGAGCTTCGCGGGGGGGGGCTTTGCAAGGGGCGGAAGTGCCTCTGCTCGGAACCTCCAGCTCCGCTCTGGACAGGCTGGCCCGAAGATCATCGACGGCCGCGCTTGGGGCCGGCGGGGCCACCAGCATCACACCCCCACAGGCCTAGGAGGCGGCAGCGTCGCACGCAGCCCAGAGCTCACCGCCGGGCTGTGTGCGGCAGTCGGGGGGGGGGGGGCAAAGGGCTTGTGGCCCAGTATGCAAAGTGAGCGGGGCGACATTTCCCCCGGCGCGGGCTCATGCAGCCGCCCCCGCTTTCCAGGTCTGCGCGGCTGTGGCTGCCGGTGGCCCAAGGGGCTTTTCCGCGCCCCTTGAGCCTTGTCGCGCGGAGGCGGCGGGTCCTCCGGCAGGCCACGGGCAACGGAGCCCCGCGGCTGCCGGCCCGCGCCTCTCTCTGCCCTCTGGAGCGAAGGCCACAAGCGGTGCCTGCGGGCGGCAGTGTAGGGCAGACGGAGACCCGCCCCGCAGGCGCCCGGGGAGCGGGGAGCGGCAGGTGTGCCAAGGTGCGTCCCCGTCAAGGTGCAGGAATTGGCTCCCATCGTGGGCGAGCGGCACGCGAGAGACGTCGCCAGAACAGACCCCGACCGGTGGGCAGTGGCGGTGTTTCCTTGGACGCTGGGGGCGCCGCTGCCACGCCGTGCCGCTTTGGCATCTTCTGGCGGTGCGTGCGTTTTCCCTCTGCGCTCCTGGGCAAGAGTGCACGCAGGGTTCAGGGGCCAGTGTAGCTGTGGTGGTGCCTCTCCCCACCTCCAGCGCAGACACTGTATAGCCGGGAGGCAGGGTGGCATAGCGGTTAGTTAGAGCGTTGGACTGGGACTTGGGAGATCCGGGTTCTCTAGTCCCCGCTCCGCCACGAAGCTCACTGGGTCCAGTCACGGACTCCCAGCCTAACCTGCCTCACAGGGTTGCTGTGAGGATAAAATGGAGAGGAGGAGGAGGATCGTGTAAGCCGCCTTGGGCTCCTGGGAGGGAAAGGTGCCATATAACTAATAATACATAAGTGAATAGGGGTCCGTGGCACAAAATGCTAGAGATCTGTGATGTTTATGGTGCAGCTGTTGGACGGAGGTGTGAGTTCTTGTTTGATAGTGGATTTTTGTGACCGACCCCTGTCTAAAAAATAATGCACATTCAGGAGGATTTCTGCAGATTCTACCAGAGCCAACTTTACCCAGGTCCAATATTGGGAATAGAAGCCACTTTTCCATTACATTTTCAAAGTGAGTGCTTCTGAAGGCAGTTCTGGTGGGTAGATCAGGAGATGTGTTGCCTGAAGAAAATCAGGACCATTATGTTCTGCGGGCCTCTGATATGGTTGAAAGGAGTAGTGATCTCTACAGTGTCGCCCACAAACCTCCGTATAGCTAAGAAGGGTCGGAGGAGGAAGCGCTTGCTCCAGGTGACCTTATTTGCCCATTTAGCCTGGGGCTGCCGCCTCCTCCAAGCCCTGAGTGGTCCTCTGGCCTCTGGGGTCTCGCCCACCACCTGCTGCTGGCAATGCTTGCAGGGAGCTTACTGGCGGGACACAAAGATGGCCGCTCTCTCCTGTTTGGTACCCTGACGTGCTAGGACTGATTCTGGGCATGGATGTTCCCTTTAATGATGTCATTGACAGACCTTCTTCCTCCATACGTGTGGCTGTGCCCTTTTCAGAAGCTAGCGGCCACTTGCATGCCTTGCAGTAACTGAATTCCGTCATGCGTTGTATGAAGAAGTACGGTACTTGCTTTTGGCTGTCCTGAAGTTTCAGCTGTGCCGGTTTGGGTGTAGCTGCAACCCCAAGCGCAGCAGTTCCTCCTGCCTGCCTTCCTGGTTTTGTTTGGCATCTCAAGATCACAATCAGAGTTTTGGTCAGGGAGGTAATAGTGCATCCGAGCTACGTTCCTTTAGTCAGATGAAATGCCCCCCCCCCCCCCGGTATTCCTAACGCGCCTCACTCCCATATCACAGAGCCTGTGTTCGTTTGCTCCACCTTATGATGCATAGCTCCTCTTATGGAGTGCTTTACAGTTGTTATTGGTTTCAGCCTCACAATAGCCCTGTGATATAGACTACATTTATTCCCATTTTACAGTTGAGAAGCCTAGACTGAGAGTAGCTTGCCCAAGGCCACACATAGCTCAGCCATGGCAGTGGTGGGACATGAACTCAGGTCTTCTCCCACACCCAAAGCCAGTGGTTCCATCCTCTAGTGCCTTCTGCACGCTTCACAGCCATTCATGGATTGCATTATTTATTTATTTATTATATTTATACCCCGCCTTTTTTCCTGCAAGGAACCCAAGGCGGCTTACATAATCCTCCTCCTCCTCCCCACTTTATCCTCACAACAACCCTGTGAGGTCGGTTAGGCTGAGAGTCAGCGACTGGCCCAAAGTCACCCAGTGAGTTTCATGGCTGAGCGGGGAATAGAACCCGGATCTCCCAAGTACCAGTCCAACAGTCTCACCAGTACGCCACACTGGCTCTTAGAACTGGGGTCTTAGAACTGGGAGGCAAGTAATGAAATTATTTATTCATTTCATTTTTAAAAAATTTGAGATGGTTGGATTTATCCTAGCTCCCAAAACAGACTTCCCCAACCTGGTGCCCTCCTGATGTTTTGAACTTCAACTCCCATCAACCCTAGTGAGCATGGCCAGTGACCAGGAATCCTGGGAGTTGTAGTCCAAAACTCAACAATGGAGCAATGGCTATGAGCTTCTGGTTGGGTTGTGTGCACGTTCAGGTGAACTGCTTGCTGCCACCGCCAGCAGAAGTAACACCGTGGTGTGGTGTGATGCTTTGCACCCAAGGCAGGTCTGCTTGGGGGAAACCTCTGGGCCGGCTGGAGGCAAGTCAGAGGGTAGCCCTCACGGTACGGCAGTGTTTCTCAACCTTGGGTCCCCAGATGTTTTTGGCCTACAACTCCCAGCATGCCCCAGCCAGCATAGCTGGCTGGGGCATGCTGGGAGTTGTAGGCCAAAGACATCTGGGGACCCAAGGTTGAGAAACACTGCCGTACGGGGACATGATACAGCCTTAAGCCAAACCCTTTCCGGATTGCCCACCCGCATCCTCGGACACTTGGGGCTGTCCTCACCATGCGATGGTTGTGACCTTCAGAGGCATGCAGAGGGAGAAGAGAGGGAGCACAGGGCTATTCCACCAGCCCTGCTGAAAGGCCGCCCTCTTGAAGGCTCCTCCTCCCTCAACTGCCGCCACCACCAGCCCTGCCAGGAGTATTAATATTCCCCCTTCTTCCCGCCCCATTCCTTTTTCCTTGTGTGTCGTGTCTTTTTAGATTGTAAGCCTGCGGGCAGGGACTGTCTTGTTAATCGCTGTAAACCGCCCAGAGAGCTTCGGCTATTGGGCGGTATAAAAATGAAATAAAAATAAAAAAAAATAAATGTGACTGCCTGCCCTCTTTCAGAAGCAGGATGTGTGTTGCCCCTGGGCTTGATCCTGCAAAGCTGTCTATATGTCCTCTCCACAGCACACCCCAAGACCAAGGAGACCGGTCCTGAGGGGCAGGCAGAGCTTGGATAGGAGGGATTTTGCAGAGTCCCCACCCCGCCCCCGTGCAAGTCCTGTGGCCTGCCAGATGGGTAAGTGTCCTGCACATACCTGTAGCCTCTTGGGAGCAAGAGGGCCATGTGTGCTGTGTGTGTGTGTGTGTGTGTGTGTGTGTGTGTGTGTGAATGAGGCACAGAGAGGTGCTGCATGCCAGTTTGATGGCAGGTGAGCAAAACGTATTCATGCTCCTGCCTGAGTGGGATGGTGGTCTGTGGCTGAAACCTGGGAGAGCCGCTGCTGCCAGTGTGGACCAAGGCGGGTCTGACTCGATATAAGGCAGCTTCCCATGAGCACGGGGCTGGCCCTCTGTCTACACTCCAGTGACCTCACCTTTTGTAGCTCCCATATTCTGGCATGCTCTGAACTTCTGACTCTAGTGCCAGGCTCAGTTCTTCGCCCCTCCTCCCAGATTGTCAAAACCTTCAAAGCTGAGCATTCAAACACTGGGCTCAGCCACTCGCCTTCGACTCTCTCCCAGCAGAACAAAGAGCTCGATTTTGCTTTGATTTCCACGCGTGTGGCGGCAATTGCACAGCAAGTCGACTCTGCTTAGAATGAGACTCTAAGCCTGCTTCAATTGGTGCAGGGAGGGACACAGATCAGTGATTTTGGTCACAGGAGGAGTTGCTAAGAATTGGTCGCAGGTGAAGATTCATCGCTCCCAACAACCGCCCACCGGAGCACAGAAATCAGACACAGTCCTGCCTGCGTGTGATCTAGGTCTCGGCTGTAATAGGTGCCAGGCCTCCCTCTGCCTTGGAACATATGAAGTATGTTTGGAGAATGGCAGTGTGTTTCTGAGCATGTGTAGAGTGCCTTTCCCTCGTCACCGAGCTCCTCAGGAGGAGTGCTTTCCTCATCGGCTCTCTTTTTAGAAAGTAGCCACTGGCCCCGCAATGGATTGCTCTTTGGGGCAGGTTACAAAAGCGGAGGTGCCTTTGGGGGTCTCCTGCCCATCAAGTTACCCAGTCCGCACAACAGACCATGTTGCCAAAGGAGGCTGTGGAGTCGCCACCGCTGGGAACAAGGTTCAGGCAGGGATAGCAGCGGCAGACCAGGCCTTGGGCAAAGACAGAGGCAGACAGTGGCCTCTCGAGGAATATACTGTGACCCTCTGCTTTTGTGGCTCTTGAGCATGTGCAGAGATCCCACATGATCTGGCAAGTAGCATGATTGGCATGAAACAGATCTGTCGAGATATGCCCCCTGCCCACTAGCCCTGCGGAAGGCCAGCCCTGAACACTCTCATCCAAGAGTGTTTGACCCGCCATAAGCCAATAAGCGGTGTGACCCTCCCAAGACCCTGCTGGACTAGCTCAGATGAGCTCCTAGCCACAAGGGGGGGGGGCACTGGCTCAGGCAAAGCAACTCTGAGGCCCTGCCCCCCCTCCTGTTCCCCATTGGAATGCCTCCCGTGGAACCTAATGGGATGGGCCCTTGACAAGGCCCAGTTGAAGCTGCGTCAAGCAGGGGCCGAGGGGGGGTTAGAGCCGCTCCCCTGAAGTACCATTTGTTGAAACCGTTTGCCTTTTGCTAGAGTCAGATTTAAAACCTCTCACAGCCGCTCCAGCAAAGTTTAAGCATTTATACTTAAATATAAGTATACAAATATATTCCCAAGTGGAGGGCTATCTATCCCCTGGTTAAACAAACCGTACACAGTCGTGTGGGTTTTATGAGCTGCACCAGCAGAATGGCCAAAATGGGGCAGAGACTTGGGTGGGGCACGAGGGGAGGAGGCAAACGGCTGCCTCGTCCTGCGCTCCTTCAGAGCCTCACCTGGCTCCCCTCAGCGATGGCAGAGCTGTGTCATTCAGAGCCAGCGTGGCGTAGTGGTCAGAGTGCTGGACTCGGACTCGGGAGACCCGGGTTCCTAGTCCCCGCTCGGCCATGAAACTCACTGGGTGACTTTGGGCCAGTCACTGCCTCTCTCAGCCCAACCTACCTCACAGGGTCGTTGAGAGGATAAAATGGTGAGGAGGACCACCATGTGCGCTGCCTTGGGCTCTGTGGAGAAAGAGGCGCCATATGAATGTGACGAACACACACACAGGCGTACGCCAGCTATGGACAATCACTCCCATTTACCTAAAATGCAGAGAGGGGGACATAAAAAGCACTGCCTCTTCCCCAGGAAGGCCTCCCCGTGCGCACCCCCCTGCCAGAGTATAGGATATGTTGGAACTCTGGGAAGGGCCCGCCCGCCTGGTGATGGAGCATGTGGCGGCCTCCCTCCAGGCCCGCGTGCCGCACACAACACACGTGAGAACGCGCTCCGTCCGAGCTGGGAAAGGGAGAAGGGCACGTGGCACCGAGCAGCCCAAGCCCAGCCCAGCCCGGGCACCTGGGGAACTCCAGCACGCTGCCAGCACCGTCCCCCTGAGGACCCTTCTCGGGCCTGGCCTTGCGACTCCAGGCGCAGATGCCCAGCAACACCCTTTGCTCCGCTCCCACAACTGGGCGTGCTGGAACTGAGCACACCCCCCCCCCATGGATAACCAAAGGAAAGGGAGCCACACTACAAAGCGAGGGTCTCTTCTGTCCCGTGCCCCGCCCCCGCCCCCGCCCACACCCCTTGCCATCTGTGAGTATTGCGTCTTGTCAAAACTATGTTGCTTTTGCAATCTTGCCTGCCAATAGTGGGGGGGGGCATCTCCTGTACATGGGGGGGGCACTCCTCACCCCCACAAGCAGGGAAGCTCTCTGCTGGCCAAGGGCGAGCACCAGGCCCCCACTCCTCCCCACCACGGGTGGGTGGCTGAGGCTGCAGCACCGACTGGGCCCCCGGGTGGCCCCCTCCCACCTACCTACCTACATACCTCCAGGCCCAGGGAGGAGGTGCTCCAGCCGCTGCCCCTTGCGTGTTACTCTCTGCCTCTCCCAACCTTTCCCTGCAGCTGTAGGATCCATCCCGCTCCCTGTTCCCATGAGGAGCAGCTGCCCCCCCCCCAGGCTCCGGCTGTTCCTCCGTCCCTCCCTCCGTGGGGTTGCTGCTGCAGGCAGACGCCTGGACCCTTGTGAGCTCCGGGACAGACAGTACATGCAACGGGAAGCTGCACCTAGCATGGAGCTGCTGCCATGGGACGCTGGAGCAGCTGCTCTGCTGGCTCTGTCTGAGGCACAGAAGCCCTGCTGGGGTGGCTGGTTGGGAACACCCCCCCCCTCCAGGTATGTCTTTCCCTGTTAGGATCCATTCCCTCTGTGATGCTGTGGCTCCCCTTTGCCTGCTCTGGTGTCCCACCCGCCTGCCTTAACTGCTTGAGGAGAGAGGCTTTTGCTCCCTGGGTGGGCCTTGATCCCTTCTCCTAAGGAGAGCAGTGTGTCCTCTCTGCAGGCCTCTTCACAAGGGAGCTGTGAGCAGTGCGTGGCAGAACGGAACCGAAGCCTGGCTGGGGACTCGCAGCAGTGGGCTTGATTGCCGCCCGTGCCACAGGCGCCCGTGGAGTGGGGGCTGCTGTACATGGCGGTGGGCAGCGGGAGCGTGTCCTGGGGGCACATCCCTGTCGAGGCCCGTGCATTGGCTCCCCCTGGCTTTGGCTGGCATGGGGGCATCGCCACTGCAGTGGCCTGTGGCTGGTGGGCGCTGACAGTGTTGCCGTGGACATGGGTGTGTGGCCGCCATTCCGCTGTGTTTTCCCTCCCCTGTTCTGGGCTGGGTGACGGTCGGAGTCGGCAGATGGTGTGCCAGCGTAGTGGTGGTGCATCTCGCTCCCTGGCGTGACTTGTGTGTAGGATTGCTCAGTAAATCTGCATTCATTTGAGTTTGAGAAAAACAATAGCCCTGCAAATAGAGCACACCTTACTTGTTTTGAGAGGAGGCCCGGGTGGCGCCCATTCCCTGTCCTCCCCCCCCCACAGGACGGAAAGGGCCCCCTCCCTCCCTAAGATGACACAAGTTGGCACCCGCAGTTTGTACAAGTACTTATATTAACAATAATTTAAAAGGTTTAAAAAGATCTACTGACTGATTAATTGCAGCATTTAGTAGATGAAAAATGTATTTGAATGGATCTTGTCTGATTAATCAAATATTCTAGCCCCACTCCTAATATCCCTTTCTAGCCCATTTCTCCTCTGCAAGGCCGGTGCCTTGGCTTGGTCGAAGAGGGCAGCCAGAGTGGCACCAGAAAAACATATTGGGCAGGCACAGGGCAAGGATGAGCGGGCAGGGCAGGGCAGGGCAGGGCAGGGGGAAGCGGTGCTTTGTCCCACCTGTTCATTTCAAGGTGAGAAATAAGGATGTTTCACTTTAACCCTCTCCTAAAAAAAACCCTCCCCCTGAAATTTGCCACATGGATTTTGATGGGGGCTCACTTTCAAGGAAGCATGCTTAGTAGAGCAGCCTTATTTTAATTCCAGGGTATGATTCAGTTACAGTAATTCCTTGGATTGCAAGTAACTTGATTTGAGAGCGTTTTGCAAGACAAGCAAATTTTTTACAAAATTTTTTATTTACTTGATATACAAGCGACGTCTTGCAATACAAGTACTGTAGTACGGCTTAAATTAAAAATCTCTGTAAAAATTTTTTTTGGGAGATTTCATTTTCTGGAGGGGGCAGGTGGGTGAGCCACTTGTCTGGGGAGGTGTTCCTACCACACCTCCCCAATGGGACCCATTCGGGCTCGTGAGCTGTGAATGCTCATTATGCTTGGGGGAATCGGTCACCTCAGAGCCTCCCGTGGGCCTGGCCAAAGTTGGGACAGAGGGACAGCCAAGCCTGAGGACAGACAGCCATGCCCTCACACCCCAGCCAGGGCTCTGCGCCTGGTGCAAGGCCAGCTCGAGCCAAGGGCCAGCCTGTCTTGCGGCAATTGTGTTGTGTGCAGCTGTGGGAAGGACAAGAGTTTGTGTTGCCCCTTGTCCTTCTCTCTCACCAGCCCTGCTGCTCCTGTGCCTTCAACAGCAGCTTGACTGGGGCAAATATAGCAAGTGCAGCTTTTCCTGGCCCGGGGATAAGTGGCAGGGAAGCGTCACTCGCGTAGCAGGCACGGGGCCAGGGGACAAGGAGTGCTGGCTGTAGGGGGGCACGGGGGGGGGCTTCTCCCTCCACCCTCTACTGTGGGTGCCTGAAGCAGGGCAAACCCTCGCCTACTGGCAGCCTCCCCCTCCCGCTCCCGCTCCCTGCAAGTGGAAGGAGGGATGCTGTGCCTTTAAGACCCCTCCCCACCTTCCCTTAATACCTCCAGGCCTCTGCAGGTTTCTGGAGGAGCAGCCGGATCAGCCAGCCAGCGCAGGGAGCCCAGCCATCTCTCCCTGCCTTGCTGCTGCACTGCTCACTTACTGCTTAGGAGGCTGTGGTTTGCCGTTCCCATGGAAACCATTAGTTGCTAGGCGACTGGAGCATCGTCTACACTGAGCCCTCGCATCTAATTATCCCATCACAGTGGCTGAGAGGGTCTTGGAGGGAGCAGGGGATTAAGCCTTCCACCCGCTGCAGATCTACTGACAACACTTTAGGCACATTTAAAGGAGCAGCCTGCTTTTTACATGCACGCCTCGGCCAGCCCGATGATGATCATGATGATGATGATGATGTTGCCTGCCTGCCTGCCTGCCCCCCCCCCCCCCCCGTGCTTTGCTTCTTCCGCAGGAGGGAGCCTGCCCTGGCCTTTGCCCAGCTCCTCTGGCTGCAAGCACCTGCTGCTCTGTGCCTGTCCTGCACCTTACAGTGTTCCAGAGTGGAGCCCTCCCCGCAAAAACAGGTTCCAGTCCCGAGGCACTGGTCTGGTCCCGGAGCACTCCCATGTGGTCACTCGCTCCAGGTCCCCTTCTGCAGGTGGTGGTATCCTGCTTGCAGGAGGAGGCTGAAGGTGGCCCTTTCTTGGACTGTAGCCCCCAGGGGAAAACCCGCCCATTGTTTGGGAACTGCACCCAGGAATGTCAGCCTGCAGCCAGCCCGGGAAGGCTCAAGAGATTTCAAGAGGTGCTTGGCTGTGGTCTCATTGGTCATTGCAGACCTGCAGCTCTCTTGTGAGGAATTTAACGCAGAGGCCTTTCCCAGAGTTTGGAGACAAGGAGGTTCTAGGCCCACCCGTTCTGGTGGAGCTGCCATCGTGAATTTGGGGCAGGTGTGCACACAGTCATGCCCCAAGCCTTCCCTTTCCCTTTCAATAGCCTCGACAAGGAAGTGGGAAGCAGTTATGGCTGGAACAAGGACGCCCCCTCCACCCAGAGGCCACAACGTGCGGTGTCACAGGTGTCACACTTGTGGGGTTTCCATCCACATTGTTTGCCTCGGCCAAGAGCGCCAGCGCCAGGGCCTCTTACCCAACCATGTCCCTCAGGGCTCCATTCTGCCCCCAATGCTGTTTAACATTTATATAAAACCGCTGGGAGAGATCATCAGGAGATTTGGGGCTGGGTGTTACCAGTATGCTGATGACACCCAAATCTACTTCTCCCTAACTTCATTTTCCAAGGCAGGTATGACTCCTCTAGGCCTGAGGTCGGTAATAGGCTGGATGAGGGAGAACAAACTGAAGTTGAATCCAGGTAAGACTGAGATGCTCGTCGTGAAAGGTCCTAATTCAGGAATTGAGGTTTGTCAACCAGTTCTAGATGGGGTAGCACTCCCCCTGAAGGAACAAGTTCGTAGCCTGGGGGTACTTCTTGACCCAACCCTACTCCTAGCATCTCAGGTGGAGGCGACGGTGAGAAGTGCCTGTTACCAGCTTCGGCTGATTCGCCAGCTACGCCCATTCCTGGAATACGTGGACTTAGTAACAGTGGTGCACGCGCTGGTAACCTCTAGGCTTGATTTCTGTAATGCGCTTTACTTGGGGCTGCCTCTATACTTGGTTCGGAAGCTTCAACTAGTACAAAATATGGCGGCCAGGTTGGTCTCCGGGACACCCCGTGGAGACCATATAACACCGGTCTTAAGATCTTTACACTGGCTGCCAGTTTGCTTCTGGGCAAAGTATAAAGTGCTGGTTCTTACCTTTAAAGCCCTACATGGTCTAGGTCCAAGGTACCTTAGGGAGCACGTCCTCCCCTATCTTCCACCCCACCACTTAAGGTCTTCGGAGGGCCGTCTGCTGCAGCGGCCTAATGTGAGACGGGCAGCTACTCATCGGAGGTCCTTCTTTTTTGCTGCCCCTCAACTGTGGAATGGCCTGCCACTTGAAATACGCCTGCTGACTTCTTTGAATGCCTTTAAGCAGGCACTGAAGACTTTGTTATTTCAGCAGGCCTTCCTTTTATAACATTCTATCATATTACTATGGAATTTTATTGTTTTTATGGAATTTTTATACTGTTTTTATGTTTAACAGATGTTTTTATTGTATACTTATCTGTTTAATTGATTTTTATTTTGTACGCCACCTAGAGTAATAGTATATAGGCAGGGATATAAATTGAATAAATGATGATGATGATGACGACTGATGACTGATGTTGTGCTCTGACTCTGCCCGCTGCCCACCATAGCTCTTTCCTTGCCAGGACCCCTGGCCTGCTCCTGGCATTGCAGCAGCTCTAGGCAAACGGAGGCGCTTGGGCCTCCAGGGCTGCCACGGAGACCCAGAGCAAGGGACGAGTGATCGGGCAGCAGCAGAGACTGCAGGTGGCTGTTCTCCAGCCTTGTCAGGCCTTCCACATCCCCCCCCACCTGATAATCCGATTTACATCCCCCTTTTCTTCCACTGAATCTTCTGTTGCCATGGAAACAGGATTCTCACTATTTCACTGGAATCCTAAAGACACTCTTTTGGGTCCCCCCCTTTCTGCCCAGGTTGTGGTGGGCTGCTGGTGCCCGGCAACAAGGGGGGGCTGGGGGAGGGGCATGAGCAGCCTATGGACGGGGGAGGTACCAGTGCTAGTGGGAGGCAACACAAGAGGATGGCCAAGGTGAGAGGGCACCCCAGCTGCCATGGCATGCAGACACTCTGTGGCATCCCCCACCCGTCAAGCCATGCCTCTGCTCCTTCATCCCTCTCTGCCGAGGAAGCTCAGGAACACAGTGGACTTCCCAAGGCACTGGAGCCCTCCGTGGAGGTCCGCCCGTGCTCAAGTGCCACCTCCAAGGAGGCTGTTTGGGTCTCCTCCGATGGGCCAATTCTCCACTCATGTCAAGATGCTTGATTGGCCCAGCACAGCTAGCGGTGGGCTCCACAGGAGGAACAACAATGTCAAAGAGCTCTATAACTGATCATCAGTCAATAAACAAAATAATAAACAATCAAGTAGATTCAAATTGGACATTTGATATGGGAGGGGGGGGCCCATATCCTTGCTTCCCACCATTCTTTGTTTCCAAAAGGAGAGATGCCAGAGTTCAAGCCTTCCAGGATGCAGTAACTCCACACACACAGCTGACAGCCAGATGCGCTGGGTGTGGCTGGTGAGTGATCACAGAAAGCCACTCTGCACATGCTCAAAGGCACCTTTATGTCATAAGCGGCCTGGCTGAGCCCTGGCATTGCAACAGGTTCCGAGGTTACGCTCTGGCTCCAAACTTAAGACGCACCGGCTCAGAGCCCCTCGCGGCCTTCTCCCTCGCCAGGCGGGGGCAGCGAACGCGGTCCTGCAGGCCGGTCGGCGGAGCCGCTGCTGCTCCACCACCAGGCAGCCCCTCCCCCACCCCCGTTTCCTTCATTCCGTTCAGTGCTGGTTGGCTCCGCCGGGGGGAGCGCGAGGCTTGCCGCCCCATCGGCCCGGCTCTGGGGACTGCACGATTAGCGAGGGAGAGCCCGAACACCCCCCCCCCCCGCAGGCTCTGGCTACGGCCGCCCCTCCTGCAGCTGCTCGCCCCGGCAAGCTCCGCTCGCGCACCGAGAGGAGAGCGCAGCTGCAGCCGCCCGCTCGACTGGTGCGGCTTTGCCGACGTCTCCGGGCCCGGCCTAGCAGGGAGGCGCCCTGTCACGATAAGAGTCCCGCCTAAGCGCTCCTGCCGAACCTGGCGCGGCCCGAGCCCGCAAACAGCGGCGGCAGGAACAAGCCCCCTCCTCTCGCCCGCGATGGGGCGGAGAGGAAAGGAGGCCGTGGGGAGCCAGCCAGCACTCTTGGGTTCTCTCTCTGGTTCTCCTCAGACGTCGTCCCGCCTGCCTCACTGTCCCTTTGGCTCAAGACAAGAGACCCGGGAGTCAGGTCTGGGATGGGGGCTCGGGAAGGTCGAAGGCGAAGAGCCAAGGGTTCTTGCGGCCCCTTGCTCCGGAGAGGCGCCTCGCAGGACGAGCTCGGGGCTACTTTAAGGGACCCCACCACCGCCATCGGAGGTAGTCCCCCGCTTTCCTCTCCAGCGCCATCTCCCCCGCCGGCGCGGCGCCCCAGACGTACACATAGCCCCGCAAGTGATGCCCACATGCCAGGAGGTGTGCTCGGCGGCTCCCAATGAGGTATAGAGCACCTCGCCGCCTTCTTAGCCGGAGACGACTATACCACCCCGGCTCCGTACTTGCAATCACACGACCCTAAGCGTGGTGAAAGGCTGTCACTAAAGAGGGACTGGGGGGTGGTTTCCTTCACCCTCCCGTTGGGGCACATGGTGACATCTCGGCTCACTTCCTTGAGCCATCGGGCTGGATTCTTGCAGGCATCTCCAGCCACGAGGGCGCGCGCGCCGAGAATCCAGAGCCGGCAAGGCGAGTCAGGCGACGCGTGTCAATGAGAGGGCGCCGCTGTCCGCCAAACTCTGGCAGTTGGCCAAACCGCGTTGGGGAGGGAGGGGGCATTCCGGTCATCCGCGGCCCTTCTGGACGGCGCTTCGCAAGTCACGGTGGGCGGACGGTGGAAAGCCAATCACTTCGTGCGGACTCGGCCGAGCTCTGAGCCGGCCAATGAGGAGCAGGGCAGGAGTGGCGGGGCTTCGCCGCACGTTGCGCGGGAGCTGGCGGGCTCGTCCCCTGCTCCTGCCCTCGACGGCGCCCAGCAAGGCAGACGGCCGGCCGAGGCGACCCACTTCTGTGGCCCTTCCTTCCAGGCAGCCTCAGGCTACGGCGGCCCCAAACTAGGCGGCGCTTGGCGGCCGGCGAGAGCGAGGCGTAGTCCAGGCCGCCGGGGAGCCTTGCCCAGTGCCCGCCCGCGGCTCCCAGGTGGTGCGCTTCTCCGCCGAGCGGGAGCACGTGCTGGCGGCCCGGCCCGGGCTGGCCCGGGGGCGCGGAATTTGTCCCTGCTCGCTCGCGCTCTCCGTCCGTCCCTGCCCGCCCGCCAAGTGCTGGTCCCCGACAGGCCGCTGGGAGGCCGCGCCGAAGCGGAACCAGGAGGCGGAGGCGGCTCTTATTTTGACACGGCGGCGGCGGCGCCTGCCCGGAGTGGCTCCTCGTCTGAAGCGGAGCGAGCACTTCTCTTCCCCAAATGAGCAGTCGGAGACGGGCAGAGGCAGGCGGACGCGGCGGCGGGCGCTGCCCGTTGGCACCGGCGGCGGCTTCTGTGCAGGGCGAGGCCGGGCCGTGCGCCGCGGCGGCAGCGCGAAGGGGCGCGGGAGCGTCCGGCCGCCCGACTGCCCCGTCCCCCGCGGCGCGGCCGGGCAAGTGAAAGCGAAAGAGGCGGCGCGGCGGCGGACGAGGAAGAGGAGGGACAGCCGCCGCCGCCACCACCACCGCGCGTCCTGCCTGCTCCCCCGCCGCACCGAAGGCAGCGGTCGTCGTCGTCCTCCTCCTCCTGCTGCCGCGGCCATGGGCGAGCCCCGCGACGGCCTCTCGTGAGCAGGTAAGGCGAGACGGGGAGCCCTGGGCCGGGCGGGTCATTGTTCGGAGCCGCGGTGCCAGCGTGCCAGACAGGCGTCCGCCCGCCGCTCCCTTCCCTGGCCCGGCTCCTGTGGGCCGCGGCTCTCGTCCGCGGGCCTTGGGCAAAGCGAGCTCGGCTGCCGGGCCGGGTTAGGCCTTCCTGCCTGGCCTCCGGACACGGTCCGCCCTGGGGTCCCCGGCCGCCCCTCCTCTGGCTCTCCCGCTGGACGCAAAGCCTGCCCCGGGTGTGCGGCTCGCCCGTGCTGCAGAGCGCCTGTTGCCGCTCGGCTGGCCCCGGGGCAGCGGCCGGGGGGGGGCGGTTTGCTGGAGCCCGCGCTCCTGGGCCCGCCGAGGCTGGGCCTTGGATTGGGGCGCCTGCCCCTCGGCATCTGCTCCTGCCTCACTTCCAGGGCGCCGGCGCCGGCCGAATTTGGGTCCCAGAGTGGCGCCGCGTGGTGCGAGCCGGCTGCTGCTGTGCCCCGCCGGACTGCCGTGTTGGGGGCATCCCAGGGCTGTGGAGAACCCACCCGCGGCCAGTGCTTAGGCAAGGAGAGCAACTGTGCCGCGGGGATGCCCAGCCAGAAGCCACGGTGGTGTCTTTCTTGATGGGAGGTTTGGGGATTTGTGCTCAGCTAGAGAGGAGGCCACAGGACTATGGTGTGCCAGGACTTGGGTCTTGGGCCTGCCGTCTTCTCCAGACGTCGCATACGTGTGCACACAAATTTCCCTCAGCTTCTGCTGCGCCTCTCCTTGTGCTACCAAGACCACAAGAGTTCTGTGGGTGGTTCTTCAGCAGCTTCTGCTACCAAATCCCATATAGTTTTGGAATCTTGTGCTGGGGAAGAGATCTCTGCTGCTCCCCTTCCCAGCAGAGGAACTGGGGCTGGTAAAGTTCTGGCCGCGAGCTTCCTTGGCTTGCCCATGGCCAGAACTTCCCAGAGCCAAACATGTGGCGTGAGTGGTGCTGGGGATGGTGAGCTGAGTTGTGGCTTCTTCGTCCAGGAACCCAGCCTGTCCTAGGACCTCGGAGCTGGGATTGCCTGACACAACCGCTTTGCACAGTGGCAAGTATTTCTCCTCCTTACCCTGGTGGCAACCTCCTTGTGGCAGGCAGAGCACCCAAATGGCTTACTGTGAGAACGAGGTGCAGCTTGGGGTGCTACTACAAACTTCCCAAATCACCATCGAAGGGTGGGTGGCTTAGAAACGTGGCTACTCTCACAGGTGGCATTGGTGCCCTGTTAGCCCTGAGGGCCGAGAAGGGGAAGGCTCTCTAGCTGTGATCACTGTGGTTGCCCCAGTGAGTCAGCCCTGCAGCGCAGGGGATGATGGTGTGGAGTCTTGTTGGGTGGAGTTCTTGTGTGGCTAGGGCAGGCGTGGGGCTGCTGGCCTTGGAACACTCACCACCTGCCAAGGCCTTGGATCACCTTTGCTTGTGACCCCCCAAAGTTCCCGCCTGCATGGATGCGTGTGCACTAGCACTTTGGCGGCAATGGGAAAGGGAGAAGGGCCCCCAGCCTTCCGTACTTGGCTACCTGCAGGCTGTTGCCACTCTGCCTGTGCCAGGCCTGAGGCGATCGAGAAGCCTGCTTCTGGAGGGCGTTGCTGGGCTGCCCAGCTTGTGCTCGCTGCAGTCCTTCCCCAGTTTGCAGCGAGACCTAGTTCTTTCCTGCGGCTGGAAAAATGTGTCAGATTCGGGCAGTGTGACTTGAAATGTGTTTACTCAAAGGTAAGGCCGACTGCGTCCAGGGACGCTCATCCCCCAGTGTGCATGTACAGGAGTGCAGTCTTAGGTGGGACCCACGACTGTGCCCCAGCAGAAAGGTTGTATGAGGCAGCTGTGTAAAAACTCTGACTTCCTAGGGATCTGCTGGCCTTCCCCCTCACCTCTGCCTGGGAGATCTTTGGCCCGTTTCATTGTCCCGTCCCCCCGGCCGCCATGTCTAGGTGCATCTGCTGCCCACAGGGAGGTGGTCTCCAGAAGAGGCTGCAAATCAATATGGTGGCCAAGGGAGGCGTGTTGGCACGAGCAAGTCAGGTGGTCACATGTTCAGGGTTCCCAGCCTGGAGCCCCACCTGACGTTGCCAGGTTCGTCTCTCGGGTTGGGCGGTGCTTCTCTTTGGGCAGCAGAACGCCTTGGCCGGCCCTCCCGGGATGCAGGAGCAGCTGCGGAGTAGGTGGGTAGCCTCCTCTGTCCTGCCCTCCTCCTCATTCTGTGTGCAAGAAAGAATTCTTTATTTTGGCTGGTGAGAAAAGTACGCCGGGCAGAATGGGCGCGAGCAGTCAGTCCGTACTGTGGCCGGCGCTTTCGGCGCTTCCTGACGAGGTCATCTGTGCCAGCCCCCGCCTCACGGGCAGGTGGGGCTGCTCCTGTTTTCCAACTTGCTCACCGTAATGGCCTATCTAGCCTGGTACTCTGGAGCCTGCTGCATGTTCCGTCTCCAAGTCCCTGAGGCTGCCGTGGCAGAGCTTTCCCCAGGCCAGAGCAGCAAGGCCTCATGGGTGGCCCTGTTTGCTGTTCACGGGGCCACAGGCACTGGTTCCCAGTGGGTTTGGGGCCAATTCCCCCTTGCCAGTTCCTTGGCATGTTTCCTTTCTTGCTGGATGCCCTGTCTCTAGCACATGAGAGCATTATATATATATAAATAACCCGACTCAAAGCGGCTTTATAACATTAAAATTTGTACAGTTAAAACATATAAAAAGAAAATACAAAAGTTAAAAATATAATTAAATCAGCAATAATGTTAAAATTATATAAAATATCAAAACTAAAACAGCAATAACTATAGGAACAGTGCAAATCCATTGCTTTCTCATAGGTCCAGTTTTATTCCCCAAAGGCCTGCTGGAACGAAAAAGTTTTTGCCTGCCTCTGAAAACATACCAAGGAGGGTGCCATTCTAGCCTCCCTGGGAAGGGAGTTCCAGAGTGTTGGAGCAACCACCGAGAAGGCCCTCTGCCGTGTTCTTGCCAGGCGTGCCTGGGATGGTGGCGGAACTAAGAGAAGGGCCTCCCCAGAAGATCTCAGGGTACGGGCAGGCTCATAGGTGAGAACACGGTCTTTCAGATAAGCTGGACCCGAGCCGTATAGGGCTTTATAGGTCATAACCAGCACTTTGAATTGTGCCCAGAAACAGACTGGGAGCCAGTGAAGCTGTTGCAACAGAGGAGTTGTGTGCTCCCTGTAGCCAGCCCCAGTCAGCAGTCTGGCAGCCACTCTGTGAACCGGCTGAAGTCTTCAGAGGCAGCCCCACGTAGAACGTGTTATAGTAATCCAGACGGGATGTAACATAGCAGATGACCGCTCCTGTGGCCCCCCCTCTGGGCCTCCTAGGCGGGGTGTCCTCTTGCTGGCAGCCACTGCTGGCTGGACCTTGTCTCTTCCCACTGTGCCTCCCTCTCCCAGCCTGTGCTGAGGTTGGCTCCTCTGCCACTGAGCTTCTGAGGTTCCCTGGTCTTGTTTTCTGACTTGGGGCACCAACTTCTGCCCCACACAATTTTTTCCCTTGGTAAAATTGTTAAGAACCTATGGTCATATACAGTAAGGCTGAGACTGGTCTCACGCCTCTCTGTGGTCCAGTACCGTGCTGGGTGCTTTACCCGCTGTGCTGTGCAGATGGGCGTGTGGTATTAGAAGGGGGGCTGAGGCAGAAACAAGCAGCGGAGTGCGCATGTGGGCGAAGTCTCTGCGCTTGCCTGAGCAGCCCGGCGTGTCAGCCGGAGCACAGTAGTGTTTATATTGGTTGAAAGTGTTCGTCTGGGCTAGCCCAAGGCAGAAGAGCAAGGAGCGGGCTCGGGACGGGTGTCTTGCCTTTTGCCTCATATTATGGTTGTGACCAAACTGTTCTTGATTCTCTGTGGCCCCAAATAGAAGTTGTAGAGTGCCAGAAACACAACTGCGAAAGTCTGGATTTCTTTTTCTTCCTCAGTGGGACCCCTGTGGCTGTTAGGGGCAGTAGCTCTAATGTTTCCTTGCTTTCTGCTCAGATTGTCATAAGAACATAAGAGCCCTGAGGCTGGATCAGACCAAGGATCCATCCAGTCCCGCATTCTGCTCACACAGTGGCCAGCCAGCTGCCCACAGGATCCCACAAGCCGGACATGAGTGCAACAGCACCCTCCCGCCCATGTTCCCCAACAACTGCTGTGCGTAGGCACACTGCCTCTGATACTGGAGGTAGCCAGTTAGTCATAAGGACTAGAAGCCACCAATAGCCTTCTTCTCTTCCATGAATTTGTCTAATTCCCTTTCAAGCCATCCTGATTGGTGGCCATCACTACATCTTGTGGAAGTGAGTTTCACAGTTTAACTGCCCTGACCTTCTGCCTTAACTCAGCACTTACTGGAGTTCTTGGGCTTCCACCTCTGCTGGTTCTTGCGAGACCTGTGCTCCCCCCCCCCCCCCAGCAGCTTTGCTCTCATCCCTCAGGAGATCCCTGCTCCACCATGAAACTCACTGGGTGACTTTGGGCCAGTCACTGACTCTCAGCCTAACCAACCTCACAGGGTTGTTGTGGGGATAAAATGGAGAGAAGGAAGAGGATTATGTAAGCCGCCTTGGGTTCCTTGAAGGAAAAAAGGAGGGGTATAAATATAAATAAATAAAAATAAAATAAATAAATACAGGCTGTGTGCGCTGCCAGGGCTTGGAGCCCTGCCACACATATTTGGTGAAACTGAGGCTTCTTCTCTCCGGTACGCCTGTTGACGCCAGGCATGCCGTGTGGGTCCACACAAAGGGCCTTTCTTCTTCCGAGCCGGGCTGGTCTGAGTGTTGGATGAGTACCTAGCTCCTGAGACCCAGGGTCTCTTTGCCCAGAAGGCTGAGCAACGCCCCCCCCCGGAGGTGGGAAGGACACAAATGGGATGCTGCGTCGTCCATCCGCTCTTAGGTGTGGGGGCTGAGGGGACCCTGCTGGAGGTAGGTGTGGTCCTGTCCTGTGGGTTCCCCCCTGCTCAGCCTTGGATTCCGTGTGCATCTGCTAAATGGGTCTGTGCGCACACACACCCCACCCCGTGCCGCTGGGGCCCCTGCCGGAGGAGGCTGCCTCCTGGTGAGGCGAAGGCACGGCCTCCACCGAGCCAGCGTTTGGCACCAGGGTGCAGCTTTTGGATTCTGGGCTGGAGCCGCCACTGCCGCACCAGCGACAGCGGCTCATGGGCGGGGTGAACGCGGCTTGTGTCCGGCCTACCTTGCCGTGGCCTGGTTTGAACTCGTCTCTGGCGAAGGGAGCCGCTGAGCCGGGCAGGGGAGCCAAGCCCCCAACGGCCCAAACAGCCGCGCCACAGCCTCCATCTTTGGGGCCTGGTGTCGTTCACAGCAGATGCTTGTAGGAGTCTGCTGGGGGTGGGGGTGGGGTGAAGAGTGAGCTGGGGAGGGGGGCAATGTGCGGCTTGGGGCTGGCCCCCTCGCATGGCAAGGAAATTGCTGAGTCGCTGCTTTCCAAGTGGCTGCCGTGGCCAGAGCCCAGCTTGGCTGCCAGACGCAACAGAGCTGGAATTTCCTCTGCCTGGTGCCAGCTCATCTCGGGCCGGCCAGTGTGTCTGCGATGGGGCCAGGCCGGGCGGGGGTGGGGGGCTCCTGGAGCGGGGGCTTGAGGTGGAGATGAGAGCTCACCCACCCATCCGTCTGTCCCGTTCTTTATGCCTGGTTCTTATTTTCTCTCCCAGGGCTGAGCTGTTTTGCATTAGGAGGCTGCCTCCCCCCCCCACTCCGCTCCTGTCCTGCTCCAGGGTTCCCCCCCCCCCGTGCAGCTGCTAATGAGCTGAGCCTCCTCAGTCTCTCTTCCCCCCCCCCCCTCCAATCTTTGGCTGCACTTGGAAAAATTTTATAGCCTTTTCTGGAGGGAGGAAATGCCAGTAACGGCTGTCTCTTGTTTTTATGAGGGGGTCCCAGCTGAAAGGGGAGAGACCCGGGTGGGGCGGGGGGCTGTGCTACACTGGCCCCCGCCCCACCCGGGTCTCTCCCCTTTCAGCTGGGACCCCCTCATAAAAACAAGAGACAGTGTAGCACAGCCCCCCTCCCCCCCCACTGCCAAGACTTGCTTCTGATATGGAGCAATACTGCCCTGTTTCTGCAGGGAAGGGCCTGGCCATAGGAGTGAGGTGGGCAGACCCCAGGTCGTCTTGGGGTGGCACAGGTGGCGGGGGTGAGGGAAACCCATCACAGGGGAGCAGCATTCCAGATACTGGCAGCTGGCCTGGGCCCCTTTCTTTGCAGGGCCGTGGCCGGGGGGCTGGGAGGAGATGGCCACCTGGTGGTCTCACCTGGAGTTCAGGGGGGAGCCTCATTGCCTGTGCGATTTGGGCCTGGAACTAGGGGGCAGTATCCTGCTGGCCTCCCTTCATGGCACGCCTCCATTGCAGTGAGTGTGGGGCCTCCTGGTGTTAGTTTGGAGTGCTGCTGAGGCTCCTAGAAGCAAGAGAGAGAAAATGAGGCTCAGATGAATGTTGTGATTACAGGATCTTTCCATTTTCATTCTATTCAGCCCCTCACCATTTTCCAGCCAACGATGTGCTTTCAGCTCCCCCACCCCTCCCCACAACGTGGTGGTCGCGGCCTCTCCTCTGAATCCTCTGCAGTTCATCAGCCTCTACCTTGAAACGTGGTGCCCGTGGCAGAGCAGCCGCACCCGCTTCCTTGGTGGAGGCTTCCTGGTGCTCACCCGCAGCGGCCGACTTGCTTGCGCCCCGGACCTTGACCCAAAACGTCCACCTTTGGGCTGCTGCGTGGCACTGTCGCCTCGTGTCCAGTTTGTTGTGGCTTCTCTCAGTTGGGGGAGGGCAAGCCACCCCCTGCTGTGCTCCCTGCCCAGCGGGCCTGTGGCTGCCATATTTCCTTAGCACACCGTGCTTGAGCGTGGGCAAGCGTCATCAGGAGACGTGGTTATCAAGAGCAGGCCGGGCCACCTCCACGAGTGGCAGATGACGGGGCAGGAGCAGCAGCAGTGCCAGGCACAGGGGTGGAAGGAGAGTCGAGGCATGGGGGGGGGGGTTGGCTGGGGAGGCGTGGCGGGCTCATGCCAACCTGTGCCCAACCTGTTGAGGAACGAACGGCCCCGTAAGCCACTCCCAGCGCTGCTGCTGCCCGGCCAGGCACCCTCTTGCTGCTCTACGTTAGCGCTGATTTGTCTTGAGTTTCTGGTTGTTGCCCTCAGTCTGGTCTTTCAGTTTGAGGTTGCTTTGATCTTTGACTGCTGCACCCAGGGGTGGGCGCCCTACAGCCCTCCAGATGTCCTTGGCCTGCAACTCCTATGAGCCCTAGCCAGCATAGCTAATGGTGGGGGAAGATGGTAGGCCAAAACATCTGGAGAGCCATAAGCTGCTCGCCCCTGGCATGAACTATGCTAAACATGTTTACAGGCCCCCCCGCCTCCTGTTTGTGAATGCAGTCGGGGCCGCCACCTCCAACCGGGTGCCCTCCAGAAGGGTTGGACTGCAACCCCCGGAATGGCTGCTGGCTGGGAATGATGGGAGTTGCTGTCCAGCACACCTGGAGGGCACCAGGTTGGAGAAGGCTGCCACAGGCCTGTTGTTCAGTGCTGTCCGCTAGGACGGATTTATGTAGTATGTGGAACCTCCAGTCAGCTCTTCTCTCCGTTAGCAGGGTGAGAATCCATCGGTGCGTCCTCTGCGGAAGATCTCATGGGAGGCTTCTTGAGGAATGCACTGCTGAACTGTTTAGGCCAGGCAGGGCACCTCTGTTGACTTTGTACTTATTCTATGTTCCTGATGCAGTTTAGACCAACTTGCAGAGTAAACACGTGGATGGTGGAAAGGTAGGAGCTTGATAGTCTTGCATTCTTGTCGTCTTACTGGAATGATTTATTTCTCGTGATCGAGTTGCTTAAGGTGTATGTGCCGTCATCTCTCCCCTTGTCCTTAGGCCAGGAGGTGAGCATTCTGTTGAAATGGGAACAGGGAGACACGGGAGAGGGGCCTGTTCCAGCACAGGGTGGAGAAAGCTCTCATTGGAGGGACCTCAAAGTCTTTCGAGAGCTGTGGAATCTTTATTTATTGTCAGTCTTGCTGATTCATTCCAATCTGAGACTTCAGTCAGTTAATCAAACTAATTAATCGATTGAAGCTTGCAGCTGCATTTTTCAGCATTGCACATCATGCCTACTTCGAGAATTATACATTGTTGTGGGAACGGGAACGGCCATAGGCAGAGCTGCTCTTCTCTTACAATCTTGCATCACAGTGCGGAGGCAAGACTGATGCTCTAGCATTTCTTCAGGAGGGGGGTTACATTATCTTATGCCTTTTATGCAGCCCCCGCCATCCAGCCTATTACTGTGTTGCACTAACTTCATTCATCTTGTCCTACTAAACCAATTTCTTGAAGGAAAGAAGCCCTCGGTGCCGGTGTGGCATGAGCGAGCAGCTGTATTTCGCAAATCCGTGTGGGCTGCTATCTTGCGGTCTTTGATCTTTCCAGGTTGAAGTCGGGTAATCCATTTCTGGTTCCCTGTCCCAACCTCTTTTGTTCTTTCCCTCCCGCCCTTCGCTCCTTCTAGTTAGTGTGCTTGTGGTACCACACCCATTCTCCGTGGATTGCCCCTCTGTAAGTGTTTCTGATGTGTGTTTGACATGGGCTCAGATCTGGGGCTTGATGAGAGCCTGGATGTATGTTTGCACACCTCACTGATCTGTGGTACCTTCTAGGGCCAGGATCCTCTGATGGCAAGGTGGAGCATCCCCAAGGCAGCTCAGGTATTCAGCGGAGGAGATGGGGGCTCTGCCCTTCCCCCACCGTGTGAGCCTTCTGTGGGTCAGGAGACAGATGCAGTGGTGGCTGAGATGAGGAATCGCTATAGGATGACACCGCAGGCGGGGCAGCTGTTTGCTGTGACACACTGCCGTGGAACTCCCTCGGAACGCGCCCGTGAACCAGCCTCTTTCTCCGCTGCTGCCATTTGGAGCAAGACACAGCATGGCACCGAGAGCAAATGGGCCTGCAAAGCAAGGCGCTCCGGAGCCGAACCACAAACCGCAGAAAAGAGTGACACGCAGAGAGTGCCTGCAGCAGAATTCGGTGGGTGGGGATGCGCTGATCCCCAGCACCTATATTTGTGCCACCCTGTGATGCCAAGAGGGCCCTGTCCTCAGTTTGCCGCTGGGGCTCCCGCAGTTACTCTTTCTGCCCTCGGTTTGGGTGAGCCCCTGGGCCGACCGGCCAGCCAGGCTCTCCCTGGGCAAGGCTTCCTGCCCACATCCGGGGCTCCGGGGGGAGCGTTGGGAGGCAGAGAGCAGTCCGTGGGGTCTGAACCCCCTTCCCCTGCCCGGCCGTGTCGCGGCTGTTCCGGCGGGAGGTGGGTTGCTGGGCAGAGTCTTGTTGGTCTGGCCCACCCAGGGTGCCCTTTGAGGATCTGTGTGTAGCTTGGCTTGTTTTCCTTCCCGGCCTGGGAAGGGGCTGGGGTGTTGCTGCCTCCTGCATCTCCCGTACCATAAAATAGAGGGGGGGTGTGTTACTGCTGTCAGTTCAGTGGGCTTTCCCTCTGTGAGAAGGAGCCAGCAGGAGGGAAGGAGGTGGGGCCGGCTAGGCCGGGCTGGGGTGGAAATTCTCCCAAGGCCCCAGGCAGCAGCTGCGTTCCAAGCCTCTCCCGCTTGTGTGAGTCCAGCGTGGGCACCCTCTTTGTCTGCCGCGGCACTCAGGCGAGCAAGGGGGCAGACGCCTCGGCCGGCCAGCTGCCTGCAGAGATGCCGAAGCCTCCCTCCGAGAAAGGGTCGCCATCCTCGGGCATCAGCTGCTCCCAGTCGGCGTGGATGAGCATCCTCAGGCGGGGGCCGCACTCTGCCCTGGGTGGAGGGAGGCCCGTGCCGCCCGCCAACTCTCCTCTCTGGGCTTGCGCGGCTCTTTCCTTCTGTCAGGAATACGGACTGGGAAGGCAATTTGATTTGGCAGCTGAGGCGAGCCGGGCACGGAGGGATGGCGTTGGGGGCGGGCACCCCGAGTGAACACGAGCGCTCCCCTCGCAGGACTGGCGGTGCTTCTGGGGCACCGCGGGGAATGCCCCCGCAGCTCCACCCCTGGCCACTGGAAGCCCGGCCCGGGTCTCGCTGTGGCTTTGGGGGAGGGTGTTCCCCAGAGGCTGCCCACACAGGTCTGCCTGTGATTTCTGCAGCCGTGAGGCCTGGCAACCTGCATGCCTTTGTTTTCCTTATGCAAGCAGACGCCTCCCTCTTGGGCCGCTCCGTTCTGCCCAGGGGCCCAGTGACCCGCCTGCGCAGCGTCATCTGGTCACACCAGTCCTGCTCAGCCGAGGCCAGATGCTCGGGGGGGGGGGGTTTAGAGAGAGCCTACAGAGTTGTGGGGTGGGGGGAACTCTTGGCTCCCGCTTTGGGTATCCAGCTATAGGGTACAGTGAGGTGAGAGGGAAGCTGGGAGTCAGACGCCTCTTCCTTCTGGCCTACATGCCGCGCCGAGTCTTGTCCTGCCCCCAGAAATCAGCTGCCAGTGCTGGCTGCACGTTCCCGGTGGCGGCCGTGACTCCTGCTGACGCCCGCGTGATTGCGGGGCCCGTTCCCTGCCCTGTGGGGCTCTGGGTGTGCTGCTGGTGTTGGAGGGTCCGGGGAGCGGGGGTGGGGTGGGGGGGCTTGCCAGCCCCGCTTCCTGGGAAGCAGAGCCAGCGGTCTCCCTGCTCGCCATCTTGAGCCTCCTCGTGACTGTGCTGTGTGTGTCTGTGCCCGGGATCTCAACGGCGGCTGGACTCAGGCCTGTGCCCGGATAGAAGAAGGCCAACGGCATGCGGAGAGCAGAGGCCGTGGGAAGTGGCGGGGGGGGGAGCGGTGACTGTGGCACAGCGGCAAGGAGGGGCAGCCAGGATGGCTAGTGGGAGGTGTGCCGCCCCGCCTGGGGCACCTGAGATGTCTGGCACAAGAGGGCGCAGGCAGCCCGGCTGAGAACTTGCTCCCATCGGCAAGAGCCAGAGTTGCAGCTGCCCCTGATGTGGGGCTGCATCGGCCTCCACGGCAGGGAGCGGAGACCGCCACCGGTGCTGGAGGGCATGTCGGGGCAAGGGGCGTACCTGGCTGAGTGTTGGCGGTCTAGTGGCACCCCCCCCCCCACGTGCCGCCTGCCCTGGCTGTTGAGGTGGCCGGGGACTCCTCAGCCACTCGCCACGTCCCCCCGCTTCCGCTTCCGCCTGGCGCAATAGGCATCAGGGCAGCCCTCGGCCGCCTTGAGAATGTGTTGCCATTTGCAGTGCGGTGAGGGGTGCTGCGGCCCACCGGGATAAATTCCCACCGAGCTGCCCTCGAGTGACCTGTTGCGGCTGCGAGATCCTGCTCTGGAGGGGGGACGAGAGAGAAGCGAGGGCTGCGCCGCTGTAGAGGGGGGGCACTGACTCCCCTGCCGAGCAGGATTCGGGCATGTCCTCTCGGTCCCACGGCGTGCCTCCGCCTCCTCTCTCGCTAGGGCTGAAGCGTTCCGCCCGCAGAGGACTCGCTCGCTCGCGTGTGGCCGGCCGGGCCTTGTCTCTCCTGCAGTGCTGCTGGGCCAGAGGGGAGAGAGGAGCACGGGAAGCTGCCTTGGACGGAGTCAGGCCCCGGTCCAGTCTGGCCCGGTACTGTCCACACTGACTGGCGGCAGCAGCTCTCCAGGGCTTCAGGTGGGAGGTTTTCCACCTGGAGATGCCGGAGGCTGAACCCGGGACTCTCCGCACGCAAAGCGGGGACTCTGCCGCTGAGCCACGGCTGCTCCCCAAGGCGCAAGGCAGATGTAGGCTGATGTGCCCCGGATTGCGGGCTTGGGACGCCACTTGTGGTTTGCAAGGTGACTGACCTTCTCCCGCCCACATATATTTAGCAGGCCACCGCTGGAGGGCTGGTTGCAGGTGGGCGTGTGTGCCGCTCTGCTGCCTCGTTTGCGCCGCCTCGGGGTTCCCGCTCGAGGCCTGCCTCCTCCTGGCAGGCCGGCCTTCCTCGCTGAGACGGAGCGGAGCTGCCGGCCACTTCCTGCAATGGGTTAATGAAGCCAGTGCCTGCTCTGTGCGGCGGGAGGGGTGTTAGCAGTTTGCTCCAGTTGGCGTCTTTCCCAGAGTGCTTTGGAAAAGCAGTGACCTCTGACCCCCAGTACAAACTCAGCCCAGCACGTGGGAGGCAGAAATTGCTCCCAGACCTTCAGGCTCCAGCCTGAGAGAGACGCCTGCCACAGAGCAGCAGCCGTTTCCCTCCCCCTCCTTGCTCCAGAGCAGGCCGTGCCCCCCCCCCTTGTGGGGCAGGGAAGTGGTGACCGCTGCTCTTTCTGGGGGAGTGGCGGCAGGCGCCCCATGCTCTGGGCTCGGGCACTTGAGTGCGCCCGCTTTGCTGCCCGGAGGGGGCCCGCTGGGTGTTACCTTTGTGCCGCTCCCATCCAGCCCTTGCTCATTGCAGAGCCGAGGCAGCTAGGTGAGAGCGAGAGCCAGCCGGCATTTCGCACTGGGGGCTTGCTCCAAGTGGCTGGCGGCTCGCACGCTGGGGAGGGGCTGTGGCTCAGTGGGTGGAGCCCCTGCCCCGGTTCACTCCCGAAAAGCTCCCGCCTGCCGCCCTGGGGAGCTGCCGCTGCCAGTCTGTGTTGACAAGTCTGGGCTAGGTGGACCGAGGCGGGCCTGGCTCGGTATGAGGCCGCTTCCGAGGTTCCTGTGGAGCCCTGCGGGCCGCTTGGCACAAACACAGGCCGCCGCCGTGTTAAACCGAGCCAGGCCTTTGGTCCATCTCCCTCCGTATTGCCTATGCTGACTGGTAGTGGCTTTCCGGCATCTTGGGCAGGAGCCTTTCCCGGCCCTGCCTGGAGGTGCTGCCAGGTGTCGCACCCGGGGCCTTCTGCGGGCAGAGCGGGGGCCCTCCCGCTGAGCCACAGCAGGCGACCTTTGGCGGCCCCCGGGAGGCGCGTCTCGGCACGGCCACCGCCGCAGCAGGCGAGGCCCCCGGGAGGCGGGGGAGGTCTAGCCTCACCAAGGGGAAGCCGCCACCTCTGCCAGATCTGGGGGGTTGCCGGGGGTGGGGGGGACCCAACAGGCCATGAGTTGGCACACGGCAGCTCCCTGCAGTGTCATCCTGCCGGTGGCCGCTTGCCAGCATCGAGGCCGAGGCAGTGCAGGGTCCTCTACCCTGAGCTACACCACTCACTCCGTTGCTCCCCGCTGCAAAAGTTTTGTGTTTAACTGTGCGTGGCAGGCGACCAAGCTGGCTGAGTCAGGGAGCTGGCCGGCCACCAGAAATCAAACTGTGGTTTCTCCCCTTTCCCTCCCGCCTGGATTTTTTTTCCTCCTTCACTTAGCGACAGTTTCATGTATTCACAACAAAGCTCTGTCTGGCTTCACTCCCCTCTGGGGGCTGGAACAAGTGTGAGTAAGTTGGATTCTGCAGGGAGAGCAAGCTGGGTGGCAGCCTTTGGGCAGCGGCAGAGTGGGTGGGAGACCAGCCGGCACCAGTCCGGGGACTTTGCTCCCTCTCAGCGAATGTCCTGGCCGTGATGTCGGCCTCCGATGGGTCTTTCCAGAAGGGACCTTCCAGCCTTCCCTCGCTTGCTGACTGGCGCCTGCGTCTCCAGGAGAAAGGAAGAGCTCCTGGGGCACCCGTGCCTTTGGCAAGGTGGCCGGGGTGGTGCTGTCCCTCTTTCTTTCTACTATTACAACTTGTGGCATTTTAAAAGACTAACTGATTTATTATGGCAGAAGCGTTTGTGGACTAGCGGCACTAGTCCATGTAAATGTATCCCATAATAAATCTAATTAGTCTTTTAAGGTGCCACCAGGCTTTCAGCCTGTTGCAGTGGAAGCAACAAAGGTGGCTACCTGAGAACACCATTTCTGCCTCTGATCGTGTTTACACCTTCCAAGGGGTGAATCTGAGGCTGCAGTGAGCAAGAAGAGAGAATGCAAACCCCAGGGATTTGGGGGGGGGGGGCCCTTGGTTCTCTCCAGCTGCTTTCATTCTGGGTTAAGTGCTGTTAGAGTAGAATTTGGCCTTGGAGACTCGCTCGCTACCCGTCCCTTCCTAGCGGATCTTTTGCTGTTGGGTAGGTCTGTTCAGAGAATGGCCTGCAGGGACTCAGCACATACAAGTAAACAAGGAAGAGCTGCAGCTATTTCACAATAAAAGAGGCGAGGGGGTGGGTTGCTGGCTCCTCCAAACGGGATCCTGGCACTGAGGAATCTCAAATGTCTTTCCAGCCTTCGCTTCAGGGGTGTTGCATTAGGAGCTGGAGACGGTTTCTTAACCAGATTGGCCTCATTCCTGAAAACTTGCAGGATTCTTTGGGTCTGTTCCCACCTCAAATGTAGAAGCAGGAAGAATATGATCCTTGTATGAGCAAACTGCAGGAAGTTTGCTAAATATTAATTCTCCTCAGGCTGAGCTTCCACCTGATTAGCATGTGTAAAGATTTCAGATTGCAGCCCGTGTGTTGCTGTGTGTTGCAGCAGCGGACAATAACTGCCATTCAGACATGAAACTGGAGTGTGAACTGGTTGGGCCAGGCATGCCAAGGCCGGTTTGCTCTGGGTGGGCCGGACAAAGGGAACTTTCCCCAACAGGGTCCCAAGAACAAAGTGCCATCTGACACACACACCCTTGCCCCCCATAGGTGGGGAGGGGAATTAATGGTTTAATTAAAAACAATTTTTAGGGTTTCAAGTATCGTCGGTGTCTCTTTAAAAAAATAAACAGGTTCAAAATAAAATCTAAATTTAATACACACCAACGTTGAAGCCTACATTTATCTACTTAAAATCCATGGCTTTCTATCAAACACTGCCCTTTTCTTCCTTTCTGTTTAGCTTCGAGAAAAGGCGAGTGAGGGGAGACATGATGGAGATGTACAAAATTATGCCTGGTGTGGAGAAAGTTTAGAGGGAGATGTTTTCCAAAGGGGTCATTCCATGAAGCTGATGGGTGGGAGTTTCAGGACAGACAAAAGGAAGGACTTCTTCACACAGCGCAGAGTTAAACTATGGAATTCGCTACCCCAAGATATAGTGATAGCCACCAATTTGGATACCTTTAAAAGGGGATTGGATCGATTCATGGAGAATAAGGCTGTTTATGGCAGCTAGTCCTGATGGCTATATGGTACTTCCAGTATCAGAGGCAGTATGCCTATGTAACCCAGTTGCTGGGGAACATGGGCAGGAGGGTGCTGTTGCACTCATGTCCTGCTTGTGGGTTTCCCATGAGCAGCTGGTTGGCCACTGTGTGAACAGAATGGACGAGAGAGGCCTTTTGTCTGATCCAGCAGGGCTCTGCTTTTCTTTCTTCCTTCCTTCCTTCCTTTCTTTCTACAAGAGAGAGAATCCTGGTGGGAAACCACCTGACTCCTGAGCTCAGGCATCCCATCATATCCCTAATAGGTCCTATATTGTCTTTTATGATGCGGGTTTTCTACTGGGCCCAGGGACTGTCAGTTGCAGCTGTGTGGATGTTGGAGGAGGCACCCGCCTTGGGGCCATCGTGCGCTGTGGGTGTGCCCAGGGCAGGGGGTCCAGTGCTCTGAGCTGCCCAGCCTCTGTAGTGGGCTTGTTTGGCAAACGCGTGGGTATGTTTGACTCTTATTAGCCCAAAAGCGTGGAGATTTTTAGAGAGGCCTTTTTGGGGCCTTTAGTCCTCCAGTAAGTGAGAGCGCTTCCTGGCGATGGTGCTGCTGAGGCCGCCGCACAGAACCCCCCAACTCATTTCACATCCCCTCTCCCATCTCCAACTTGCTATCTTTCTGTATTTCAAAAGACACGTCGTGGGCCGGATAATGAAAGAGCGATCCTGGGCCTTCCTTATTTCGGTCCGCCTGCCCTCCTTCTCTCCCTGCAGGTTCCTTCCCTTCCTGCCAGAAAAGGTGACTCTCCCCCCACCCACCCCACCCCACCCCACCCCCGGTGCCCTTGCTGTGTCTCAGAATTGGGAAGAGACCGTTGTGAGCAGGGGGTCTTCTTGGGTACGTGTGGGGCGGGGGGCACCCGGCCACGTGGTTGCTGCCTGCAAAATGGCACCTGCCTGGATTTCCCCTGCAGGGCCTGCGACGGGTGTGGGTTGCCCTGAGCCGCTGCCTTGGCACGATCTTGCTCAGGATCGGGCATGCCACCGCCTTGTCACTTTCTCTACAACAGACAGCCATATCTTGGCTCTGGAAATGGACAGGCGATTCCCGCTCCCTGCGACACACGCTGGACTGGAAGCACCTTCCTCCGGCCATCTGGACAGATGCCTGCTGGCTCCCTACTCGGTCCCTTTGGAAAGAGCCCACACTGCACTGTGCGTGATGGGGCCCACCTGGAAGACCAGGCCACCTGCCTGCCGGGGGCTTGCTGCGGGCCAGGCAGCAAGACCAGAAGCAGCTGCCGGCGGGCTTCATGTGGCAAGGTGGGCCGCAGGTTGTGCGGGCGTGCTGGGGGCCTGGCTCTGCGTGGGCCTCTTGAGAGCCAGCGTGGCAGAGGACTGGGCCAATCCCAGGTTCAGATTTCCACTTAGCCATGAATCGCACTGGGTGGTGGCCTTGTCGCACTCCCTCAGCCTAACCTACCTTGCAAGGTGGTGGTTGGGACACCAGTGAGAGCAGCCAGCCGTGGATGCCATATCAATCTCCGTGGAGGAAAGGCGTGTCGTAAGTACCGGCAGAAGCCTTCGGCCTACTCTGAGGCGGGGTGGTGGTGGTGGTGGTGGTGGTGGTTAGGCCTCATCTTGAGTACTGCGTCCAGTTCTGGGCACCTCACTTTAAGAAGGACATAGACAAACTGGAGAGGGTTCAGAGGAGGGCAACAAGGATGATAAAGGGACTGGAAACAAGGCTCTATGAGGAGAGACTGAAAGAACTGGGCATGTTTAGCCTTCAGAAGAGGAGCCTGAGGGGAGATATGATCGCACTCTTCCAGTACTTGAAGGGATGTCACACAGAGGAGGGCAAAGATCTCTTCTTGTTCATCCCAGTTTGCAGGACACGGAATAATGGGCTCAAGTTACAGGAACCTAGATTCCACCTAAACATCAGGAAAAATTTCCTGACTGTCAGAGCAATAAGACAATGGAATCAACTACCTAGGGAGGTGGTGGGCTCTCCCACTCTGGAGGCATTCAAGGTGCGGCTGGACAGACATCTGTCAGGGATGCTTTGACCTAGATTCCTGCACTGAGCAGGGGGTTGGACTCGATGGCCTTGTAGGCCCCTTCCAACTCTACTTTTCTATGATTCTATGATTCTACGCTAGCGAGTGCTCCCCTGGGAAGCCCTTTCCGGTCCAGCCGGGCGGATATTGGGGATGGGGGGAAGAGGCACATCCGTGGCGAGGGCTCAGGGAGCCACCTGGCACTGCGGCGGGGGCGGTGCTGATCCAGTGGTGCCTTCTTGCCTGTCCTGGTGGCTTCAGGTGTGAGCGGTAAGGGTCTCCTCTGCTCTAACTGTGGCTCATCCCTCTGGGGCTCCAGTATATGATAATAAAAGTATTTACACCTTGTATTCTGCTTTCGGTCAAAAATTTCCCAGAGTGGCTACAAACACCCATTCAACTTGAATTTTGCTTGAAATAGAAAGCAATTTGGCAATGGCCAGGAGTGCATTTGCACAGTTAAAGCTCATGCACCAGCTGTGCCCGTTCCTGGAGATGTCTGATTTGGCCACAGTGACACATGTCTTAGTTACATCCCTTTTAGATTACTGTAACATGCTCTACGTGGGGCTGCCTCTGAAGAGTGTTCAGAAACTTCAGCCAGTTCAAAGAGCTGCTGCCGGACTGCTGACTGGGCTGGCTACAGGGAGCACACGACTCCTCTGTTGCAACAGCTTCACTGGCTCCCAGTCTGTTTCGGGGCACAATTCAAAGTGCTGGTGATGACCTATAAAGCCCTATACGGCTCGGGTCCAGCTTATCTGAAAGACCGTGTTCTCCCCTACGAGCCTGCCCAGTACCCTGAGATCTTCTGGGGAGGCCCTTCTCTTAGTTCCGCCACCATCCCAGGCACGCCTGGCAAGAACACGGCAGAGGGCCTTCTCGGTGGTTGCTCCAACACTCTGGAACTCCCTTCCCAGGGAGGCTAGAATGGCACCCTCCTTGGTATGTTTTCTAAGGCAGGCAAAAACTTTTTCGTTCCGGCAGGCCTTGGGGAATAGTGACAATGCGATGGATTAGTATTGTTGTTTATATTGCTATCTATGGTTGTTTTAATTCTGACATTTTATATAATTTTAAAATTATAGATGATCTAATTATATTTTTTAACTTTGTATATCTCTATATATTTTAATTGTACAAGTTTTAATGTTGTAAAGCTGCTTGAGTCCCAATACTGGGGAAAGGGCGGGATATAAATATATATAATAATCATAATAATCCCTATTTAAGCAGCAGCCGTGACCCACGTCCGGGGGCCACTGAAAGTCTTGCTCTCTGCACTGTGGATCGTCGCGTGGGCTGCCGTCCCAAGTGGCTCTCGGCAAGGGACCATGTTTGTAGCTCTGCCGGTGCATGCAAGGGCTTTGCTCTTCACAGGGTGAGGCCTGTTACGCAGGGGGGCCGTGCAATGAGAGCATGATCCACCATTGGGGGGGGGAGCTGGCAAACGGGGGAGGGTTTCCCCTCCCCCTTGGCAATTCCTCCAATCATATATCATTGCTCAATTGCAGCCTCTGTTCCGAGGTGGCATAGATTTGTGTCGCGTGTGCGTGGATGTGGTGGTGGGGATTGATTTGCTGCTTTTATTTCAGTGGGCAGGGATGTGGTGGGCCGTGGAATTGTTAAATGAGGAATAAAACCCACTGACAGGAGCCAGACGCTGTGGTGTATTTCTTCTCCAGCGGGGATGAGCAGGGAAATATCAGGGAGGAGAGAATCGGTGCCTTCATCTCTCTCACCTGTTGTCGTCGTCGTATAAAAGTATATAAGTGTTGTTGCATTAGAAGACCTGTAAAGTAAAAGTGTGTTTGTGTGTGTTACATCACTTTAAAAAAACCCCCCCCAATTTGTACTGGTGGCTATCGCAATATCCTGTGCTAATGTACTGAACTTGGTGGGGTTCAAAGACGCCTGAGCATCTCAACTCGTATATGCATCTTAAAAAAAAAAAAAAAAGCAAATCCCAACCATGTTGAGAAATGAAGAAAAAACATTTTAAAGCTTGCCTGCATTGCCTGCGTGAGGCATAGTATTCAGAGCCAACGTGGAGTAGAACCAATTCCCTCTGCAGGAACCAGGTCTCAGTTGAGGCAGCTGTAGCAGCCTGTGTGGACCGTTCTTGCGTTCGCTTCCTCACCACAAAGCCTGCCTTTGTTTCAGGTCTCCCCTACGGAGGAATGTAGGGAGCTACGCAAAATGAATAGGTGCAGTCTACCTCCCTAACATGTACCAACAGCATCATTTGGGCCTGGAAGCGTCGACTGTAGAGCAGTAATTTGCAAAAAGGAAGGCATGCCTCTCATCTCCCCCCCCCCTCCCCGGGAGGATGCAACTTATTGCCTGGGCAGGCTGGGGTTTGCCTGCCCACCTGCCCGGGGCACCGGGTGCCGGAGGGGCAGCACAGATGTTCCCTCGCGCCCGCTCCCTGCCTACCAGGGCAAGAGGGGAGGTGTGGGCGCGCTGCCTCCATGAAGTTGGCTGCTCCTGGCACGGTGTGGCTGCTGAGGGGCAGGGGGGGGGGGATGCGCCTCTGTTTTGACAGGGAGTGGCAGGCAGTCCCTTATGGGGAACTTTCCTTCCACTCCAAACAGAGCAGCAAAAGAGCTTCAGCAAGGAAATAGAAGGGAAGTAGATGAGCCCCTTTCCGCTTGGCGTCCCAGGCCCTCCTGGGTTGGGAGCAGGCAACCCCAAATGGCCTGGACTAGTCGCAGTGGCCCGCTCTGTCAAGAAGGCCGCTCTGATGGCGGGATTCCCGCTCCTCGCTCTGCCAGGCGGCCTTCGGTCGTTGTCATTCAGGAGCAGCAGCCAGAGTTCCTCCATCATCCAGTTCTGCTGGCAAATCCTTCACATGCTCTGGTCGTCCCTCTGCAGAGCAGCGCGGAAATGTGCTCCAGGCATGTGGTGGGCCAGAGGAAGGAGCAGATCGCTGCCTGGGCAAAGCGCCCCTCCCCTGGCGGCCACGCAGCCCGCCAGGAAGGCTCCGGTGGGGGTGGCCGATGCGTCAGTGGAGGCCTCTGCAAAGGGCTCCCTGTGCCTGCCTCGGCCAGTGCTGTGCCTGCGGAGCAGGCAAGGCCATAGCGCGCAGCGGGGGGGAGCTAGTGGCGAGCCTGCCGTGCTCACAGAAGGACGCAGGTTTGCCCCCCAGCGGCATCTCCAGGTCGCGCCGAGACTTCCCCTGTTGCCCCATCCTGAAACGTGGCAACCAAAAAAGTCAATCGCAAACATTGAGGAAGCTTGGTGGCCTGGTTGCTGGAATCTTTGGTGTAGGTATATATTTTTTACAGGATTTATATCTCACCTTCTCACTAAAGGTCTCGAGGTGACTAACAACAAAAGCATGGACAACTTTAAAAGATAACAAAAACCAACAGTGCCAATCTATAAAGACAACTAAACACAGCTGATAAAAATAAGCAGCCTATACTAAAAATAAAAAATGTTTAAACCACGCTCCATCCCTGATTCTCTTTACTTTTCTTTTATCTAAGCCTCTCTCTTGTGTTATAAAATGGAATTTACCTTGGGGCCCGTGATGCCAGCTATATAAAAGTAATGAACATCCTATAGGCCAAGGCAGTCAACCTGACACCCTCCAGATGCTTTGGACTACAACTCCCATAAACCCCAGCCAGCATGACCTGTGGTCTAGGGATTGTGATGGTTGTAGGCCAAAATGTCTGGAGGGCGCCAGGCTGGCTGCCCCTGCTATAGGCCTCTGGCCATAGGCTTGGTGCTGCAGAGGCAGGTCCCATGAGCCTCTAGGGATGCTCACACAGCTGGTCCAGGGATAAGGCTGTCGGGGGCTACTAGTCAGGATGGCTGCCTGCCACCTCCAGGATCCAAGGCAGCGTGCCTCTCGGGGGCCAGCTGCTGGTGGGGGAAGCTTTTCTGGGCTCCCTGGAAGCACCTGGTGGGTCACTGTGGGAAACAGGTTGCCGGACTAGCTGGATCTTTGCCCCGACCCGACAGAGCTTCGCTCTCACTCACACGCAGGCTGTTCCTGGCTCCGTTTTGGAGAGCAGAGGGGGACACCCTCAGGTGCGAGCCGCACCTTGCTCTGCCTGGCCTGCGCTTGCTTCCTTGGAGTCGCTGAGTTGTTGGTTGCTGTCTTTGCTCCAGGGCTGGGCTGGGCTGGGGGCTCCTTTCTCTGCACTTGGGGCTGACTGAGCCTTGAGGAGGGGTGGCTGTTCAGGGGAGCTTCTGTTCAGCCCACGGGCTCTACTTTCCCGGGCTGTGGCTAGTGGGATGTCTGTATTAATCCACAGCAGCTGGATTGGGGCTCTCCGCCCAGGAGGAGGGAGGCGACCTCCCTAGCAGGGCTGCTAAAGGTTCGCTCCAGATGTCCTCTAGGTTGCCCAGGGGGCCTGGCGTGCACCTTGCAGGGTGCCAAATGCAGCACCAGCCTCTGAGGGTCTCTGGAGCCCTTTCTTCCCTCTGCAGGCTGGGGCTGGCTTCCCCCCAGGGTGGCTGCTTAAAGGAGCCAGCCTGGTGCCCACGAGTGAGGGCTGCGGCTCCCTGGCTCAGAACGTGTCCGGGCAAGATCCAGTGTTGTGCCCTCAGGCTGTTGCTGGCAGACTGCAGCCCTGTGTTTGGGGCTTGTGTCTGCCGTGGAGCAGGCCTGGCCTTGGGGTCTCTCCTTGCTGACTGGGTTGGCGTGGCTCTTTCCTCCACTTTCTGCCAGCCACCCAAACTGCTGGTCTGTGCAGTATGTTGAGTGGGCCTCACTGTGCATGCCCCCCACTCACGCACGCGGCCTTTGCCCAGCACCTCCGACCGGCGCTGTATCGCTGCTTGGGCAAGGGTGGGTTTGGGCATGCAAACGCTTGTGGAAGCAGCTCGCAGTGCATGGCGCTTGGCTAGCTGGGGCTCGGTCTGTAGGTGGGGGCAACGTGCGGAGGGAGCGGCACCAGGCACACCTAGGAAGTTGCCAGGAGTCCTAGGCGCTGAGCACGATCCACTCTGCCCCCCCCCCCAGCTTTGCCCCAACATGTGTGGGCTGAGCAGCGGATGCCCTGGGAACAGGATTGAAAGGCAGCATAACAATACTTTGAATAAGGGATGCCCCTTGGCTTGCTGAGTCCCGCAAAGGCCCTTTTGTGATCTGGTCTGCTCAGGAGGAGGGCTGCGCTGCGGAGTTCTGGATCCTCTGCACAGGCAGTGCTTCCCCACCCCCAATCCATCTCCAGGATCCCAACAAGATTCATCCCACCCAGCAGGGAGGGAGACTTCCTGAGGCAATTGCCTTGCAGTGTGTGTGTGGGGTCTTTTCTTGTCTCTAGGGCTTAATTTGTCCCAGGGAGCATCACTATTTGGTCCTAGAAGCAGTTTCCAGTACTAGCATGAAGTACCGGAAAATGTGAAATAGGTTTTTTTAAAGGTAACTAAGAAGCTTGGTGCCCAGGCACTTTTGCAGTATGAAAATGCTCAGTTACTAAGACCAGGCCTGTGGCTCATGCTGGCTCAGCTTGTCTGAGTGTGGAAGCTAAGCAGGGTCAGGCCTGGTTATTACTTGGATGGGAGACCCCTCCTCTAGTTTCCTGCATTGAGCAGGGGGTTGGACTCGTATAGCCTTGTAGGCTCCTTCCAACTCTATAAAATCTATGAAACCAGCGGGAGAGGGCCCTTTTGAAGACACCTTCGCCTGCTTGTCAGGCACGCGGGAAAGGGCTTTCTCCTGTGTTGCTCCCAAACTCTGGAGCACACCCCCCCCCGTCCTCTGGTGCTACAATTGTCCCCCACTCTGTGCATTTAGGGAGGGGGTCGAGACGCATCTTTTTAATTTGGCTTTTTAAATTGCTGTTACAGGTTTTTAAGCTTTAACGTTTGACTATGTTTTCATTTGTTTGTGGTTTGTGTTTTCTGAATTTTTTGTAAACTGCCTTGAGTGATTTTTCCAGAAAGGTGGTTTAGAAACATTCCTAATAAATCATAAATCATCCAAGCTGCAAGCAAGCAGGCTTGCTGCCAGGGAGCCAGAACTTTCTGCAAAGGAATGAGAAGAGCCCCTGCAGCTGGATCAGCCCCAAGGGAGCCTCTCTGGTCCAGCGTCCTGTTCCCACAGTGGCCAGCCGGGTGCCCCATGGGGAAGCCCCCAAGCAGGAGATGGATGCAATCCGCGCCCTCCTGCTTGTGTCACCCTGCGACTAGTATCCAGAGGTGCAACTCTTCGCCATGCCACAGCTGCCACGTGGGGCAGACCAGTTGTGCACGCCTCTGATGCGTAGTATGCCCCGCCGCCACTGCCTTTCCCCCTCTAGCCTTGCGAAGGGGAACCCCAGAGTCTCGAGCTGGTCAACTGTATGGGATGAGATAGCGACCCCCTGAGGCCGCCCCGACTGCAGGCAGGCAGCCTGCTTTCCTCTTACTTCCCCGTAGGTGGTTAGGCAAACCAAGCGGCTCAGCCGCTGTGGAGGGAAGCCTCTCTTGAAACCTCCATGAAACTCATGCTCAGACCTCAGATCTAAACCGAAAGAAGATATTTATTCAAGGAATATAGTAAGAGACAGAAAGGGAAAGCAGAGGGGGTACAGTACTTGCAAATAGACAAAGTGAAAAGCTTAGTAGCCTTCACTAGATGCTTTGGAGGTAAAATGCAATGCAAGGCTCACCTGGAGACTTTCAACATGCACAGCATTTTTGGGTGATCACAGGAGGAGGCGACCAGAGTGACAAAAGGATAAAGATCCATATTCCAGTTTTACTATATTTGGCGGGGGGGCGGGGGAGGAGTGATTTCCCGGCCCGTTTTACCAGTCGGGAATGGCACGGCACCCCTGCCTTAAGTTGGGATGGGGAATGTTTTTTGCTCTGGGGGCCAGATTGCCCCCCCCCGGACCAATTTGGCAGGCCAGATGATGTCCAGGGGGCAGGGCCCCGCACCCACCAGGGCTGGGCGGACACTTGGAGGAGCACTCCCTCTGAGTGCCAGTGGAGTCGGGGGCCTCCACACGGCACCCCCAGTTGGGATGGTGCGCAGGGGGACTCAGCTAGTGCTCGGAGGAGCGCCGTACGGATGGGGGGGCAAGCGGTACACAAAGGGAAAGGGATTCGGCCGACACTCGGAGAAACTCCTCCGAGCACCATTTGAAGCCCTTGCTCTGTGCGGAGAGAGGCATGGAGCTCTGTACCTCTTTCTGCACAGAGAAATGTAAAAAGTGGGCAGGGGTGACATTGGGGGAGGGGCCTCAGAGGGGGGAGGGGCCAACGGATGTTCTTCCACGGGCCAGATTGGGAAGATCATGGACCGGAGGTTCCCCGCTGTCATAAATCTGTCCAGTTCCAAGATAAGCCATAGTCGTTATCACAGTCCGAGGGTCGAAGCCAAAATGCCTTGGATTGAGAGCATAATTCGTTCCGGAAACATGCTTGTGATCCAAAACACTCTTATATCAAAACGAAATCCCCCCAAAAAATTTGTACAGAGATTTTTAATTTAAGCCGTACTAGAGTGCTTGTATTGCAAGACGTCGCTTGTATATCAAGTAAAAAATAAATAAATAAATATTTAAAATTTGCTTGTCTTGAAAAACGCTCTCAAACCAAGTTACTTGCAATCCAAGGTATTACTGTAGAGCAAACGTAAACCAGTTCGGGATCAGGCAAAGTCGTGGTCAAGGTAGTTCCAAGGATCAAAGGTACAGAAGTCTGAGGTCGGGAATGTCAGGAGCGTCCAGCTGAAGCTGTCTTAACAAACAATTGCTTCCAGCCTCTGAGTGTGTTTGGGACCTGCCTTTTGAGCAGGCGCCGATTGGTAAGGCTGCCCAGCTGGGCCAGGCTGCACGTAGCCGGGCCCCGCCCCAAACACACTCCGGCCCGGCTGGTCTCTGTCTGACCTACTGGAGGCACAACACCCACCTCTGCTTTTGGTGTTGGGCATGCCAACGACCAACTACTCGTCTAAAGATGCAGGAGGCACAAGTATGGGGAAAGCTGTGTTTATTTTCAGTTTTGCTGTGCACCGTTGTTCATATTCCCTTTATGCTACCCAGCTCTTCTTTCCAAGTGTAAATACTTTTCTCCTCCAGTTTACTAAAATTGGACACAAAGTGTTGGCCAGTTATTGAGTGGGAAAATGAGAGAAGATGGCCAACTCTGCAGCGCTGATTCTATTTAGGCAGAAATGTTCCTCAAGTTCATTTTAAGCTCCCCAAGGGCTTTGGGCTCAAAATCGTTTTTCTCCCTCTCTCAAAATGCTAGAACCCAACGGGGTCACCCCATGAAGCTGAATGGTGGGAGATTCAGGACAGATAAAAGGAAGGACTTCTTCACACAGCACATAGTTAAACTATGGAATTCGCTACCACAAGATCGTAGTGATGGCCACCAATCTGGATGGCTTTAAAATGGGATTTGACAAATTCGTGGAGGAGAAGACTATCAATGGCCACTAGTCCTGGTGGCTACGTGCCGTCTCCAGGATCAGAGGCAGTGTGCCTCTTTTGATGCCGAGCTGACTTTCAGTGTGGATTTTTCTAAAGCTACAAGCATCTTTGACTAGGATGCTGGCATTCATAACCCACACTTCTTTCCTGGGGCTTCCAGATCCACAAAACAGGTAGCTTTTGCTTGGATAGTCCAACTCCTAGACTAAAGGTGCTTCCAGATGGAGGCTTCTAGCATTAGAAGGCAATTATGCAGCTATTCTGTCTTTTCTTTTTTAACGGATTTTCTGTGTTAAAAAAGGAGACTGAAGAAGCGGTGGGGAAACTCAGGAGGGTTACGAGTGGAACACAGGGACGTCTGGACCCCTGTAAAATTCCAAGGGGTCTGGAAAGTCTTGCCCAGAAGGTGGAGGAAGAAGGCTGCTGTCCCACGGTGGCCGGTCACCTGCTGAGGGCATCCCCTGGCCCGGCCTTGATTGTGCGAGGGCAGGAGGAGGGGTCAGGCAGGGCGCTTGTCCCAAGGGCCCGGATGTCTCGTGTGTGAGCTGGCTGCCCATCAGTGTGCCCTTGTGCTCTCCCTTCCCGATCCATGGCATGATTGTGGGGCAGGGTTGCTGTGGGCGTAATGGAGGGGAAGGGGGGCTATGAGCCCCCAAATAGGCTGGGTGTCCTTCAGCACGGGAGAGGTCATGGTTGGGGTGCCCGGGTCTTTCTGTGACCATTGTTGTTTTAAAAGGCAAGGACGGGAGTCGGCGGTTATACTGCCATGGAGTGGGGTGCGTGGCGGGGCTGTGAGCATCCAGGCATGGGTACCACCTGCTGTCCTGCTGTAGGTACCACCGTGTGCTGTGGCTCCAGTTCTGGGTTCGTCTTCTGCAAGTTGCAGGTGGTGCCATAAATGACATGGGGGGGGGGTTAGAACCCGGGGCTGTGCCTGGTGCCCGTGAGAGTCTCCGCTGCGTCACAGGTCTGGTGGCATCTCAGCCCCTCTGGACATGCAGGTGTTGCCCCCCCCCCCCAGGCAGACTTTGCAGCAGGCAGGCTGTTCTTCTCCCTCCCCTGCTCTGGGCAGGCCTGGGTTAGACAGCATGGAAATAAATCTCTTCTGGTGTGGAACGAGGGGTATAAATATCCCTGGAGTGATGTGATCTTTCCAGCTGCTATTAATAGGCCCCCAGAGACGGAGCCAGCCCGTGCGACGGGCTGACACTTAAAGGGACACCGGCTCTCCCTGGCTGCAGTGAGAAAATTAATCTGCATCCGCCACACTTGGTAAATTGCCACCTTCGGATGGAAATGGCTAATGACCCGCTAGCTGGAGATGGAGGCAGGTCAAGCAGTGGGGTGGGCTGGCTGGGTGGCTGACACGGCCGCAGCAGCCCCCGAGACCGCCCCCCCAGGCAGGTGCCATATTTGGCAGGCGTCTCAGTAGGACTTGACTGCCTGGCCTCCTTCCAGGTGCAGCCAGCCTGCCTGCCACCGCCACTTCCTCGCCATGGGGGCTGGGCTACCACGGAACCTGCTTCTCCCCACAGCGGCGTGAGGGCATGTCCTGAGGAAGCCTTTCCCGTCACGGCGGGGACAGCCATTCCTCTGCTGTGCCCGGAGGTTTTGGCTTGGTGGCATTGCGGCAGCAAAGCTGGAGAGCAGGCAAGTTCCCAGGGCTGCCTGTGGCGGCACCCTTAGGTGCAAGGGAGGGGCGGGGAGCCAAACACTGACGGGGGCCGAAGAGCACCTTGCCCACCTGTGGCGCAGTCGGAGCAGTGTGTCGGAAGAAGCCCCCCAGGCCACTGCACTGACCGCAGGCTTCCATACCGGTGGTTGTCCATAGCATGCAGATGGCCCAGACCAGGGCAAGTGTGGGCGTGGAGTAGCTTTGGACGCGTGGTGTGTGTGTGTGTGCGTCCGTCCGTCTGTCCGTCCGGGCTCTCCCCCTACAGACCTTTCTCCGCTGCCTGCCCCAGCTGCATGGCCTGCCACATGGCCTCACCCACTTCCCAGGCTGGGCAGCTCGGCTGCAGCCATCAGAAAGGGCCACCGGATGTTAGACAATGAAGGAAAAAGGGCTGGAAATGTCTTACCACCACTCTCAGTGGATTCAGACAAGCGGTCTCCTCCCTCAACCTATGTTGATATGGCCATGCAACAGTGGTCAGCGGGCTTTAGCTTGACCGGAGGGGCCCAATGCACAGTGGATTGGGCAGCCAATGGCTATTGGGCAAGCTGAAAACCCCACCTAGTTCGCGCTGTGACTGTCGGCTGCAGGAATGAGGGTGTTTTGCACCCGTTTTCCTCCCAAAGACCGAAACTGATTTTTAAATGTTGGAAAGGGAGCAAACACAAGAAACGAGGGAGGTCTGCAAGATCCCTGGAGCTGGCTGCCCTGAACTGTGGTGGCGATGGCATTATGAATGAGTCTGAGAGAGGAGCTGAAAAATTCACAGAGGCCTGGAGGGTGGATAGCCAGAAGAACCCCTTCCTCTCAAAGGCTGCTGCTGGTGGTGGCTGGTAGGGGGGAGGGGGGTTCGGCGGTGGAGCCCCTGCTTTGCCCCTGCAGAAAGCCCCCGGTTCAGTCTCTGGCAGCAGCATGGCCAGGTAGGGCTGAAAAAACTCCTGCCTGGACCCTGCCAGTCAGTGTTGGAGATCAGGCATGTGCAGAAGGTAGATCTCCAGATTCTTTGGGCTTCGGCACCCAGAAGCCCCTACCACCATGGCCAGTGGTCAGGAATGCTAGGAGCTGAAGTCCAAGCTGAACACTGGAGATCTTTCTGCCCAGCCCTGGTGCAGACAGTCCTGGGCTAGGTGGGCCCACAGGCTGGCTCTGCCTAAGGTGGCTTCCTCCTTCCTTGGCTGGGCCAGGTAGACCTGCAAGGCCATTTGTGCGTGAGAGCTTGCATCCTGGCTGGTTACTGGGGGGGGGCATCCCAAAGGCCAGGAACTATGTGGGGGCTCAGCTTGGGTTAGTGGGGGCGTGACAGGCTTGCAGTGGGAAGGACGAGGCGAGCGGCAGGAGCGGCTATGGAATTCGGGCACCGTGGCAGTTGGGCTGGATGTGTAGGCCGGCGCCTGGACAGACACCAGACGCTGTTGCCCTCGCCCTCCCAGCGCAGCTCTGACCTTCCTTCCTTCCTTCCTTCCTTCTTCCCTCTGCTCCCCCACGTGCAGGTGTTTTGCCCTCCAGGAGGCGGCAGCAGCAGCAGCAGCAGCAGCAGCAGAGACGTGGAGCTCCCTCCAGTGTCGCTGCCAGAAGTCTTAGCCAATCAAATGCACCCTGACAATAAACTGACCAACCATGGCAAGACAGGAAGCAGCAGCGCCCCGTCCCAGCACCATAATGTGAGCCAAAGCCCCACCTGCAACCTGGGCACGAAGGGCGTGGGGGCAGGGAACCATGGCGGCAAAGGGGGCCAGCCCACCCCTGGCAACTCTGGGCTGAAAAGCGGCCAGGCTCCGGTGCCCGTCTTCGGGGCTTTGAAGGGCAAAGTGAAGAGGGAGCGGAGCGTCTCCGTGGACTCGGGAGAGCGGCGAGAAGCCAATGCGGCCTCACTGGACAAGGAGCTGAAAGGTGAGCCGGAGGAGGAGGAGGCCCCCGTCGGCCGGAGGGGCCAGCCGAGTGGGGGCCCTGCTGCCGAGGCCAGCCCTCTGCCCTTCCTGGCCCCATGGAGCTGGGCGCATTTCCCCGGGGCTTGCCTTGGCTGCAGGAGCCCCTGCCCTGCCCCGCCGGCAGGTGGGTCCCCTTCGGACAAGGTGGCGTTGCCTTTTCTGGGCGCTGCGGCCTCCCCCTCTTGCCCCACTGTCACCCCCTCGGGCCGGAGGACTGACTCCTGGCACACCTTCCCCGTCAGGCGAAGTCGCCCCCCGGAGCAAGCGCCGCTGCGTGCTGGAGAGGAAGCAGCCCTACAGTGGCGACGAGTGGTGCTCTGGACCAGACAGCGAGGACGACGAGAAGCCTCTTGGCAGCGCCCACAGTGAGTCCCGGGGGGGCCCGTGTGCGCTGCGGGTGCCGTGCCTGGAGTGCGTGCGGGGAGGTGCTGGCCCCGGGTGCTTTTGGGACAGCTTCACCCACATTTTGAGCATCAGCTCCGTTTGGGGTCTGGCTATTTTTGTAAACAGGCCGTCCCTTTGCTCCCCAAAATTGCAGTGAGTGCCCCGCCCGCCCGCCCGCCCGCCCGTGCTCACCAGTACTTGGGGCCACAGCTGCACACTCAGCACCTCTTCTGCTGCCAACAGCCCCACCTCAGTCCTTTGCCCCTAAAAATCTGTCTGCGTCTGTTTTGGCTTCTTCCTTTCTTTATGGGTTTCTTTATTATACTATTTTATTCATACTAAAAGTTCTCTCCTGCTTTCAAAGCAGCTAACAGTTTTATTAAAAAGTAGAAATAACCAAGTAAAAAAAGTAATCCCACCATTAAAACAACTAAGTAAATAACAAACACATCTTATGACTAAAAACATCATTAAAAAGAGTCCAGAGAGCCAGAACTCATAGATAAAAAGCAAGGAATTGAGGAAGGTTTGGCATATGAGAGATGCCGTCTGGGCTAGGAAGGAACTGAGGACCCAGGTGGTGGCTCAGCCTGCGCAGATGTCCTGAGCAAACCTGGGGTATGATTTCATGAAGAAGAAGAAAACCCCGGTCTGTCCACTGTCCTGAGAAGCATCTGCAGGAGGCGTAGCATACCTCTGGCTGCTCTTTCTGGCTGGTCCCTGGCAACGACATGTGCTCGAGGGCCCTGGAATGTGTGTGTTCTCCTGCTCAGCAAACCTATGGCTGGAAGGTGGTGACTGTAATGCTCCATATTTATACAGGGCTCTTCCTAATTGCCCAAAGTGCGCTGTACATTCTCTGTCACCCCCTACAACCGACCTGTAAAGTAGGCCAGTGTTAGTCATCCTATTACAGACGGAAAGGCTGAGCCAGAGTGGACAGTGGCTTGCCAAGGCCAGCTGGTGCGGCCTGGACTCGCGACCTCGTCCCACGTCGCACACAGGGCCACCGCACGGCCGCAGCTCTCAGTCAGCAGGACCGGTGTCGTGCAGCAGAAGCGGAGGGGCGTCCTGTGCGCCTTGCCCTGCTCATGGGCAGCTCAGGGGGCCACAGGTGGAGAAGGGCGGCCTCTCTCCCACCTTCTGTTTCTGCTCCAGACTGCTGCTGCTGCTGCTGTGGGATTGAGCGGCGGATTGCCGTCTCCTTGCCAGAACTGCAGGGAGCAGAGGTCGGCCTGGCAGAGCGATTGAGGGTCCCCTTCCCCCCTCGCCCCCTCCTCCAGAAGCAGCAGCAGAGCCGCGAGGGACATCTGCTCACGAGGCAGGCCTGTTCTTTGTATCTGAACTTGATTCTGCAGCAGTGCTGGATGTGCCTTTGGATTTGAGCCTTGGGTATTTCTCCCCACCTCTGTTCTGAACTTCAAATCTGGGTAGTGCTGCTGTTAGACGAAACCCATTATCCTGGGTGGTTCCAGGCACCGTCCTTTGCTTTCCGCCAAACTGATGGTTAAAAACTCCCCACCCCACCCCCTGAAAAATGCTCTCCTGCCCCCCTCCCTTCCAGCCACCCCAGGCATTGTCTCGTGCTGATCAAGAAGGTCGCCCGCCACCCCACCTGAGGGCAGGGGGGGGAGTCTGTGTCACCAGGAAACCCCGTCACATTCAGGTGGTGATGGATGCATGATGGATGGGTCGGTGCCCAGCCAGCCCAAAGCCCCCAGCCGAGTTGGGGATTCCCATTGTGTACTGCCACCTGCTGGATTCTTGGAGGAAAGCAGCCGGGAGCGGAGGAACAGAGACCATTACGCAGCTGCCCCTCGCCGCTGATGCTCTCTCACCCCGAGCCCTGGCCAGGCCCTTCCAGCTCAACGTGTGGGGCCCGCAATATCTCTTGACCCCAAGGTTCTGCTGCTGCCCTGTGCTCCATACTGTGTGCCCCACAGTGACCGGTGGCTGTTCCTCCAGGTGCGCAGCTGTTTGCTAACCTTTTCCTCCTCCTCTTCCTCCTCCTCCTCCTGCCACAGACTGTAATGTAGCAGAGTCGGCAATGACCACAGCCTCACAGCTGGGCCCAGGATCCAATCCGCTTCCAGCCCTGAGTGAAAACAGTGCATCCAGCACGCCCCACGGCGCAGCCCCTGGTCTGAGGTCAGACGCCGGGAACGGTGGAGGGAAGCAGCCCTTACAGTTCGTTTATGTCTTCACCACACACCTCGCAAACACGTAAGCTATGACACCCTCGCACGGGCCGGTTCTGGGCCTCCTGTCTGTGGCTTGGGCTGTGGCATCCCCAGGCCAGGCGCAGCTGGCATGTGGCGCCTCCTACATGGGGGGGGCGGTTTCTTCTGTGCATCTCTCCTCAGGTTACCTTCCTGGGGTTGAGGCTTGTGCTGCTCCCCAGTGGGAAAGGTTCTGTGGAGGTGGCATGGTGTCATCGGGAGCCCTTCCACGGCCAGGGTGGAGCCCCGGGTCATGGCTGCCGTGGGCGGGTGGGGGAGTGAGGGGGCAGGAAGAGGCCGGGCCTGAGCCCCCAGCCCTGCTTTCCGTCGTGTGTGTGTGGGGGCCGGCCAGCCCTCACAGCCTAGGCAGGGCCCCAGTCCTGGGGCTAAGTAAGGGGGCTCCCTGACGGTTTCTCCGTGTGCCTGCAGGGCTGCAGAGGCGGTCCTTCAAGGCCGAGCAGACTCCATCCTGGGCTACCACCAGCAGCATGTGCCCCGGGCCAAGCTGGACCAGGTATGCGTGGGACAGGGGATGAGGAGGGGGTTGGATCGTGGCCCATTTGGTAGAGGGGTTGGGCCGGTGCGGTCCCCCCGGGGAGAGCCCTGTGGGTGAAGGTTGGATGGGGGACCACTGACCCCGCCTCACCCTTTCCTTTCCTTTCCCACAGACCCCCGTCCCGGAGATCCAGGCCGCTGCAGAGCCGCTGCCAATCCACCCCTCGCCCGCCAGCACGCCCCAGTCTCAGCCCGCCATGCCGCCCAGCAGCCAGGCCCAGGCCCAGCCTCCGCCCGCTGCTCCGCCGTCCCAGCCTGCAGCACCCCCCGCGTTGGGGCTTGGCCAGGGGCCGGTGCCCTCTTCGGCCAGCGCCCTCCCCCAGGAGGGGCCTCCCGAGGACACGCGCCGGGACCTGACACCCAGCTCGGTGGGGAACGGCAGCAGTGGCGGCACGGCCCCCGGCGGCACCCATCCCAGCACGCCCACCGCCCCCGGCTCCTTGCCTGCCAGCGCTGCGGATGGCTTGCTGGGAGAAGGGGCCAACCCGGGGGGGCCCTCGGTGGGGAACGGGTCCCGCAACGCCCTCAACGCGGAGGGCCTCTCCAAGGAGCAGCTGGAGCATCGGGAGCGGTCGCTGCAGACCCTGCGGGACATTCGAGCGCCTACTCCTGCGCAGCAGCGAGGCCGAGCCCTTCCTCAAGGGGGGCCCGGCTGCTGGCGAGGGGGGGGTCCTGCCCCCACAAGCCCCGCCCCCTCAACCTCCACAGGCCCCTCCCCCCTGGGGCCGGCTTGAAGAAGTACGAGGAGCCCCTGCAGTCCATGATATCGCAGACTCAGAGCCTGGGGGGGCCCGGCCTGGAGCCAGAGGGGCCGGGGCCGGTGCCCCCCGGGGTGGACATGGGCCAGCAGATGAACATGATGATGCAGCGGCTCGGCCAGGACAGCCTCACCCCGGAGCAGGTGGCCTGGCGCAAGCTGCAGGAGGAGTACTACGAGGAGAAGCGCCGCAAGGAGGAGCAGGGCGGCATGCATGGGGGGCGGCCCCTGCAGGACATGATGCTGCCCCAGCCCATGGGGGGCATGATGCTGCGCGGGCCCCCGCCACCCTACCACAGCAAGCCCGGCGAGCAGTGGCTCCTGCGGGGAGTGCCCGTGGACATGCAGGAGCAGCTGCAGCTCCGGCCGGCCTTCGCGGGGCCGCGCTTCCCCGGGGGCCAGATGCCGCAGCGGGGCTTCGGCGGGATGCAGAACCTGCCCCTGGAGTCGCTGGGCCCCATGAGCACCATGCAGCGCCCGGCCCGGCCCGGCATGGCCTGGAGCGAGGAGATGCCCATGGGGGCCCCCGGCAACTTTGCCCCCGGGAATCTGCCCTATCCACCCCTGGGGCAGGCCGAGACCGAGCGCTTCCTGGCGCCCCGTGCGCGCGAAGAGATGCTGCGGCACCAGCTGCTGGAGAAGCGGCAGGGCGGGATGCAGCGGCCCCTGGGCATGGAGGTGGAGCGCATGATGCAGGCGCACCGGCAAGTGGAGCCGGCCATGTTTGCGGGGGAGGGGCTGGGCATGGAGTTTGGCGGTTCGCGGGCCATGCTGAGCCCGCCCCTGCGGGACATGGAGCCGGCCTTGGGCGCCCCCGGCGGCAACCTGAACATGAACATGAACGTCAACATGAACATGAACATGAACCTAAATGTGCAGATGACTCCGCAGCAGCAACAGATGCTGATGTCGCAGAAGATGCGTGGCCCGGAGCTGATGCCCTCCGAGGAAATGGCCCGGGCACGTGCCCCGAATGGCACTGGCGCCATGATGGGCGGCCCCCAGAAGATGATGATGGGCTCGCCGTTCCCCGGCCAGGGGGGCCCGCCACCGCAGCATCCGCCACCGCAGCAGCAGCAGCCGCAGCCGGGCTTCCCGGCCATGCAGGGCCCGTTCCCCTCCGTGCCGCAGGAGATGGGCAGCGCCGCGGACATGTTTGGACCGGAGCAGGGCAGCATGGGCCACACCACGCGGCTCAGCCACATCCCCCTGCCCCCCAGCACCAGCGCCCCGTCCACGAACATGCACCAGGCCCCCGCGCGGGCTCTGGGCCGCCGCCCTTCCGACCTGGCCCTCAACATGGGGCAGATGAACTCCCCCAGCGTGGGTCGCCTCAAGTCTCCAACCCTCAGCCAAGTCCATTCTCCGCTGGGCACTTCCCCTTCCGCCAACCTCAAGTCCCCGCAGACGCCCTCTGCCATGGTCAGCCTGCCTGCTGCCGGTGCCGCCAGCGCCCCGCTCAAATCCCCCCAGGTCCTCGGCTCTGTGCTCAGTGTCCGCTCCCCAACTAGCTCACCGAGCCACCTCAAATCCCCGTCCATGGCCGTGTCCTCTCCAGGGTGGGCTCCGTCGCCCAAAAATGCCCTTTCCAGCCCCGGCATTGGCCAGAGCAAGCCAGCCCTCGGAATGAGCAACTCCGCACCCCTGGGCAACATCGAGCAAGGTAACGGGCATGTGGGTTTCGGGGGGTTCCGTGTATGCCTCTGCCATGCCAGCTCATCGATAGGGGCTTGAGAGGGTGGTGAAACGTGGATCACGCCCCAAGACGTTCGGCCGTCCCTTCAGCACAGGGCGAATGGTGTTCTCCGCAGATGCTGCTGAAAATAGCCTGTTTTTAAAATGAAATTTGATTCTTGGCTTGGTGTGGGTTTGAAAAGCAAGGCTTCCAGTTGTATTCTCCTAAAATTTAATCCATAATCCTCATCAAACAGTAATCTAGCACATTGCGTTAGACTGTTTTTTTGTAGCAAGAAACCTGGGGGAAGGTGTCTGCACTTGAAGGCCAAGCATTGTAAATAGGGCTCAGTTTTTAATATTGGTGTCATTGCTATCATACAAGTGAATGAAGTATGCAGATTCAATAAGTGGACGATGATGAAGATGATGGGTTTGGTGCTGGTGGTTAGGGGGTGCAAGTTATCGCAAGTGCCGAGATCCAGCCAGGGGTCCCAGGGGCCACCAAGCTAACCCAAGGTCTACTGGACATTGTAATTCTATTGTATACAATTCACAATTTCAGACAGCTACTTCCCATTAAAAAATACTTCCTATCTCATACGGAAATACAGTTACTGGAAAGAATGATCAGCCCTTGCTTGTTTCTGGAAGCAGTTGAGCAGCCGGGCTGAACGTAGGTGGCCTTGTCCAGTGATCCTGGCCACGTGTTTAGAGAGAAACGAACTCCAAATAGAAATCCATCACAGCAGAGTCTTGTGGCACATTAAAGACTGACGAATTTATTGTGGCATAAGCTTTTTTGGGCTACAGACCGCTTCATTAGATGCATGAAGTGTTATGCTGAGCTCCCAAGTGCACACACACACATACACGCGTGCGTGCGTGCGTGTGTGTGTGTGCGCGCAGAAGGGGGCAGATAGTAAACCCTGTGGTCAGAGGTAATTGAAATGCAAAAAATACAGACAAGGATAATTACCTTATTTACTAAAGTGGCCATTCATAAAACAGACATTGGGTGATAACACGGACATCCTTGCACTGGTGAACTGATTAACAAATGTAAATGCACACACACACGCACACACACAATTTAGAACCCTAACGCACTTCAACACATATCATGAGCAAAGAGTAAGCTTATTAAATAAGCAATGTATCATAAGTCCTAACACAATTTAAAGCAGTGTTCTCCGCTGGCTGGGGCATGCTGGGAGTTGTAGGCCAAAAACATCTGGGGACCCAAGGTTGGAGAACACTGCTTTAAAGGATACCTTCCTAAGTAGGCATTGTTTACTTGGGAAATCAACATGTTTTAATCCATGGACTGTGGGAAATGTTGGTTTAATTTGAACGCGCCTTCTTGCCCTCTCCCTCGGCTGCCTTGCCTGCAGGAGTGAGGTTCAGTCGAGCCCCCACCCCACCCCTTGCTGCAGGATGCAGCCTCTCCCTTGGGGCCAGCAGGCTGCTGCCTTCGGCGTGCCCAGGGCCTCCTGCCTGTGTCCTGTGTGCAGGACTCCAGCCCGGAGGCTTGGCCGGTGCTGTGGCGGCCGCGTCTAGCAGCGCCCCTGCTCTGGCCCCCGGGCTCTAAGACACTTGCTGTCTCTCCTGCTGCGGCTTCGAGGCCAGCTGGCCTAGGAGTAGCCCTCTTGCCCCAGCTGGCCACCCCTCCGGCCCCCTGAGCCCCAACCTGCCCTTTCCTTCCGCTCCAGATCCACCCCCGTCCCAGAATCCGTTGTCACTCATGATGTCCCAGATGTCCAAGTACGCCATGCCCAGCTCCACCCCGCTCTACCACAATGCCATCAAGACCATCGCCACATCGGACGACGAGATGCTGCCTGACCGACCGATGCTTCCACCTGGTGCCATATCTGGTGCGTATCCTGGTGGCGGGGGCGGCACCAGCAGCGCGTCGGGGCTTGCTCCAGGATCTTCCCAGGCAGGGAGCTGATAGAGAGAGGAGGGCCCTTCCTGGCAATGGGGCTTGGCACCCCACCTGAGAAGCTGCCCGTCCCCAGCGAGGCATCTTCTGCCTCGTCCTGGAGCCTGTCCCTGTGCTTGGGGTGGGGGGCGGGCCTGTTTCAGCCGCTCCCATGATCCCGAGGGCCCCAGCGGCTGTCGCAGTGAGGACGCCAACGGAAAGAGCCACTCTGCCTGCTGGGGCGGGGGGCAAGTGGGCCGGCTTTGACAGCATTCCCTTGCCTGGTCCCATTTGGGGATAGATTTCCCCTGTTCAGAAGAGAGGCAGGGATACGTCTTGCCTCCCTGTGGGCTGCTAATTTGAAGCCCCTTTCCAAAGGCGGCAGGCAGCGGCAGGCAGCAGCTGGCAGTGAGGGCGGGGTTGGGGGAAGTCATTCTTTTGGCCCGTGGCTGGTTGTTTCGCTCCAGCTCCATCTTCAGGGAGCACAGTGGCCCCCACACGCCGGCCCCGCTCCGTGTGTCGCTGTTGGGACAGGGGCGTTCCTTCCCGGGTCTGCTCCAGCAACAGACTGCTGGCACTCCCACGGGTGGGCGCAGGGAGGCTTTGCTGGTCACCGAGAGGCTAATGGCTCTCTGTCTCCCCCTGCAGGCATGGGCGGGAGCCAGCCCAACCAGATGCACATGAACTCCGTGGGGCCCGCTCCGGCTCAGAGCCCCATGGGCATGAACCTCCCCGGACAGCAGCCGCTCTCGCACGAGCCCACGGCACCCACGATGTCCTCACCAAGCCCCCTGGGCGCCAGCATCTCCCTGCACAGCAGCGCAACCCCGCAAAACCCGATGATGCTGCCCCCGGGCGCCCAGGAGCCCCTCGGCCAGCCCTGTGGCCCTCCCGGCCAGCTGGTGTTCCCGCCCCGCCTTCAGCAGCCCCCCGCCAACGGGGGCAGCAGCATGCCCATGGGCCCCGGGGGGGCTGGCGGCCCCGGCATGCAGCAGCACTACCCACCCGGCTTGGGCCTGCCCCCAGAGGAGCTGCAGCCGCCGCCCCCGGGCCCCCCACCGCCGCAGCAGCCGCCGCAGCAGCGCATGGCCGGAAGGCTGCCCGACCCCTACCCGCCAGGGGTGCTTCCAGGGGTGGCTTCGGTGCTCAACGACCCAGAGCTGAGTGACGTGATCCGCCCCACGCCCACCGGCATCCCCGAGTTCGACCTGTCGCGCATCATCCCGTCCGAGAAGCCCAGCAGCACGCTGCAGTACTTCCCCAAGGGCGAGGGGCAGGCGGGCAAGGGGCAGCATCCCTCCAACCTGCACCTCATGAGCCTGCAGAACATGATGGCGGAGCAGGCCCCGGCCCGGCCCGGCCCCCCGGGCATGCAGCGCGGCATGGCCATGTGCCACCCCGGACAGGTGCCCGTGCTGGGCAGGACCGGCCTGGCGCCCCAGCAAGCCCTGATGGGCAGCAGCCTGCCCCAGGGCGCGATGCTGCCACAGCAGGCCCTCCTGGCGCAGCAGAACTTCCTGCTCATGCAGGCCAAGCAGCGCAGCATGTCCGTGTCGGGAGAGATGTACGCGCAGCCCGGGCACATGATCTCCCCGCAGGGCTCGCTCATGGGCCCCCCGGGGCCCCAGCAGAACCTGATGGTCTCGCACCCCCTGCGGCAGCGCAGCGTTTCCCTGGACAGCCAGATGAGCTACGGCCCAGGCGCCGGCGGCATGGCCAACCTGCCCTTCTGAGGCCACGGCCCACGGGGGGGCCGTCCTCTTGCTGCAGGAGTGATGCCAGCCCCCGCCTCTGCCCTGGCACAGGGTTTGGTTTGAATCTTTCCTCTGAGTGTGAATTCTTCGTTTCTTCCTTTCTTTCTCTCGCTCCATTTTTTTAAAGCAACCAAAATGTGCAAGAGGGTTTGGAACAGCTGTAAATAGGTTAGGGGGAAGCAACAGCAAAGATTTTTGCTGGCTTGGAATTGTTTGTATTTCTGTGTTTTAATAGAAGCCTCAAAACCTGTTTTTGGAAGAGACAAACAAAAACACAACCCATTGACAGCTCCGCTCCATGTGGACTGGAAATCCCGCTTGGAGGGCCACCGACCGTGGCCTTGCGCTTCCACACCCTGGTTCCCTCTGCGTGGTGCCAGCCAGGCCGGCAGCTCTGAGACAGGGCGGCCCTCCTGGCAGCCTGGCAGAATGCACTTTCCCCCTCTGCCCTAGACGGCCAGCTGTTGGGAGTAGGGAGGGCATCCTTTTGCTGGTGTGGATTTGGCCCAATCAAGCCCCCCCGCCCCCCCCCCCCGCCGCCCCTTTGCTCAAGGAGGGTCACTGCATTGGGACACGGCTTGAGGTGGAGATTCATCAGTGTCTCGTCGTCGTCATCGTCCCGTCCCCCCGCATCTCCCTCCCAGATCTCCTTTACAACACATGGGTCCCCAAGCAGGTTGGGAACAGGTTGGCTCTGTCTCTCTCTTTTCTCCCACATGTGCTACCCCAGTGTTTGGGAATTACTGGCCCCTTCCTCACATGCAGTCACTGTCAGGATGACAAGAAATGAGACACAGACGGCGGACACTTCCTCCTCCTGCAAGCACCTCGCGCTTGCTCGCAGTGGCAGCCCCTTCTGCAGCTGGTTGCTTCCATGCTTGCTGCGGTGGCGGCATCGGCAGGCAGGGGCCTCTCCTTGCCGTCCCCCCCCCCTCTCACTCCTGCTCTCCTCCCCCCCCCCGCCCCGCCCCCACGTCGAGCAAGTGCTGCCATCCTGTGGGCAGATCTGTGCCTACCAACACTTGTCAGATAATGAGAATAAAGATGAACCAGAACATTTGGGGGATATTCTAGCGATTGTGATTCAGTCCAAGTCAAAGGAAACCTTGCTTTGACTTTGCATGAATTGGCTCCTTTTAGAAACAAAACCAGTTGAATAGATGGAGACTGAAGCTGACTTTGCCAGAATTCTGAATCCAAACATTTGAAAAAAAAAACATCTCCAGTTCTGGACTGAATGATTTGCCTATCGGGAAAGCGAAGAGCTTATGGCTAAAAGCAGATCCCGGATATGGCATGGTTCTAGGCCTCTGGAATACGGAGGTGTGTGCTTGTTTGCCTGCCCCTAGAGGTGGGGAGAACCCATCTCCCCCCCCCATACTCTCACCTGTCCAGGTGTCTAGAATAATGGGGTGCCCACCCTTCCCTAGGCATAGGGAGACCCCCCCTCCCTCCCTCCCAATCCTCTTGCACTCCTTGTTCCACGGCTGCAAGCCCCTCGGAGACCGTTCTCCTGTGCTCCTGCTCTGCACGTGACAGAGGCCTTGCTCCCCAGAGGCTGCAGGCCTTTCGTGTCGAGCAGCACCGTCCTGCAGACTTGTGATGCACATACGACATCGCTAAGCCCTTTGAGCGTGTGTCTGCTAATAAAGCCATAAAGGCCTGCCCCAGTCTGGCCCTTGAATTGTCTCTCTCCCCCCCCCCCCATGTAAGAGGTACTCCTTGCAGCCCACGGGAGGTGTGAGTCTCCCAGACCCCTTGAAGTTGCCCCCCCCGTCATAGAGGGAGGTCTTCATCCCCCCCCCCCCCCGCTTGCCCATTGGCAGTGAAGGTTACGTGGGAGGCATCTGTGGTGAAAGTTGTTTAAGCTGCAGTGGGCGCACTCAAAACTGCCCAGTAGAAAGGGCGCAGAGGCGTCGTGGGAGGAAGGAAGTTGGTCGCCGTGGGCATCAGAGGGAGATGCTGCTGGCTTGCACTGTGGGCCCGGGGGGGGGGGGGCAGCTGCCGTGGCTGAAGTCTGCACCGCGCCCCTCTACGGCAGCCACACCTGGCAGGTCGCACCTTCTTCCAGTCCGTGTCTTGTTCATAGCGGGACAGTGGCCCAGGGCCACTTGCCAGGCTGCCCACAGCTCGGCCGCTCCCTCGCTCCCTCCCTCCCTCGCCTTGCGCTGTGAACGTTGTCCAGTCTCGTGTCTTGTGCTTTCTTGCTCGGCTCTCTAGCTTGAGCGGTGTCTGCTGAAGTCCACCTGGTTCTCTGTCTCTGGCCACAACCTGTTCATTTCCTGCTCCAGACAAACTGAAGTGATGCAGTTTCTAGCAATCCGGAATGCCCATAACGGACGTGTTTGTGCCCAGGTGAGGGGATCGATTGGCCTGCTCTCTCATCATCCCATCCAGGGGAGATTCTTCCCCCTGCCACCCATGCATTTTGTACCATTCTATAAATATATATATATAAATATAAATATATAAATACAATATGTGAAGACATCTTATTGGTTTTTACTTTGAAATGATTCCTAGGCTTGTTTTTGGGTATCTGTGCTGCCTGTAACGTATTGATTGACCTGTTTTATAGGTGCCTTTTTATTAAAAAGAGACATTTCAAAACATGCCTGCCAGGAGCTTTCTGTGGGGGTGTCTGGCCAGGTTGGCATCTGACTACGGAGGGGCTGAACTCCTTAAGTGCGGATTGTCCTGGAACCTTTTGGCATCTCCCTCTCCTTCCTCCCCCCACCCCTTTCTGCTGCCAAAGGTAATGTCTACGCGTGTGTGCGCGCATGCTGGCTCTTGAACGCCAGGGGCTTTTATTTCTAAAAGGGATGTGTTCCAGCTCCACCTGTGGCTGATTCTCCTGTTATGCCCTGGAAGCTGTGGTTGTTCAGTGCTAAAAGAAAGGCACTCTGTGTGTGCTCAGAGGTACTTTCCCTTGCTTCACACCTCCTGGGACTCCACACGCAGGTGAAGCACTTTACCCTCCCACGCACTTGGAGTGCTGCCAGCCCATGTGTCTATGAGAACTCGCCTCCCATCCAGGTGGGAGGACAATTGGCCCTCTCAAAAAGGAGTGGCGGGGAAGGGGGCGCACACTCGGGTACCTTCACACGAGATTGCCAAACATCTCCCAGTGGGGGAAATGCCCAGCTAGGTATATAAAAGCGCAGAGAGTGGAGGCGGCCCACCCTCCTCACAACGTGGTGCTATGAAATTGGGGGCCCTTCTGAAATGCCCACTGTTGCCCCTTTGAGTTTGCTCAGGTGGCAGCCCTCTGGCTCACCCTGGCTTTGGCTCTCACTTAGAGGAGTTCAGGTATCCCAAACTCGCCCGTCCCGGGCCTCGGCCTTCAAGGCAAGGAAGGGGGCTGTTGTCCTCTTGCGCTGCGAGCGCTCCCTGCTCCACCTGTGGCAGAAAGGGCCCAGAGCTCCCTGCTCCACCTGTGGCCCAGAAAGGGCCCAGGATCCTGACCGGGGAGAGGAGAGGAGGCTGGTTTGCCCCCCCCCCCAGCAGCACCCAGCACACCCCTCCCAGCCAGGCCTCCTTTCCCTCAGTGGCCCCGTTCCTGGCTCCCTGCTTTGCTTGCGTCAATCCGGCAGCCGGAGGAGGGAGGGAGGCATCTGCTTTCCCCTTCTCTGGCACGGATCTGAATGAGGAGCAGCCACGTTTCACTGGCACGGATGTGTGTGTCTTGTCGTCTGCTAAGCCGTGCCCTTGACTTGCCGCCGGATGGGTCTAGGCCAGCTCCAGAGAGCGACATCCTGCAGGAGCCACTGCTGGTAAGGCCAGGAAACCCCCAGCGGTGGCAAGGGAAGCCAGGTGTGGGAAGGGAGAGGGGCTGGTGGTTTGTCCAGGCTCCTGCCCTGCTGCCTCCCTGGCCTGGGCTGTCCTGATTTTGTTTCACAAGGGGATGATGTTGGAAGCACGAGAGTGAAGTGGGTACAAAATCTTTTTATTTAATGAAACCTCAGATATGATTTGCGATAGGGGCGCAGTAAGGCCGAGGCTAAATGTGACACACGCACCCCTTCTCCCCCCTCATCACATGAGCCCCTGCCCGGCAAGTAGTAACACAGGCTCACACAGGCTGCTGCTGGCTCCAAGCCCACAGGATTTCCGTGTCTTTAGCAGGCAGGTGCTGCAGGGACCAGAGAAGCAGAACCTGTTGAATGTCTGCCTTCCTGTTACGCAGCTCTCGCAGGCACAGGCGCGGTTTTCAGGGAAAGGGCCCCAGCGTGTATGCAGGGAATCCTGTTGCAAATATAAATGGGGCTAGAAGACACCAGCGGCAGCTTCTGCCTCCCTCCTGGATCATGAATTCGTGGGGCAGTCAAGATAGTGCCACATTTTCCGCTGGCCTTGGAGGGTGGGAAAGCGCCCCCCCCCCCCGTGCCTGGGATGTAGTCCCCTGTTTGGTCCAAAGGACATCGAGGATGGTGGAGATGTGCTTGTTTTCCATGAAGTTGGTGCTGGGGGGAAGCCTGTCCAGACCTCAGCCCGAGCGGCTGGTGGTGGCTCGCAACATTCATCTTCCCAACGTGGAGCTAGAGAGGCACAGTCTGGCCTTTGTCGACTTCCTGGGCAGGATGCTCTGGCAGGACCCCAGCTACAGGTTCCCTTACCTGAGCACAGCAAGACAGACCAGACGCCCAGAAGTACGGTGTCCATTTCGTGCCGCAATCTTTCGTCACCCAAGCGAGTGGCATTTAAATGGGCCAGTGTAAAATGCCCTGGAGTTCAAGGCTGACCCTGTGGACTTTTCCTTTAAGGGCCCATAGATCAGACCCTCTTCATCGCCTCCCGAGTGTCCTTTTTGCCTCCTCTTGCTTGCTTAGAAGGGACCTTGCTGCATGCCTGGAAATGATCCAGCCTAGGGCATGCCCACAAGAGATGGGCAGGGGCTACGGCACGCAGGCCTTTCCAGATCCCATTCAGGAGAAACCTGCTGAGGTAGGCAGGCAGGTGGCCTAACTCCTAGGGTAGCCCATGCAGAGGGGGCCTGGCTCTCTGGCCATTCATGGTGGTCCTCTTAGCTACTCCTTGTAGAAGACTGGGGGGCATGATTTAGTTAAAATTGGTGGAAGGCGGGGTGGGCCTTGTGCGTGCATTCATTCATTCATGGAGCCCCACATTTCCCACAGGATTTGGCCATGGGGATAGGCAGGAGGGTAGATGGCTCTGCAGCCCCAGAGCAGGTCATCTGGGCTGCCATTGGTCAATAGTTGGGATTCCATCTGTATGCCCGTGTTCACCTTTTGCTCTTGGCCAGAGCACGTGCTGTCAGTCTTAGGTTGAATTCTCAAGCACAGGAGGAGAGTGAATATGCTTTTCAATCCAAGAGGAGGACTGGCATGGTTTGTACTGAGGTGCAGGCAAAAGGCGCCAAGGGAATAAGAGTCTCAGTGGTCATAAGCAAAAGCGAGACCCTTATCCATGTGTAAGCGAGGCATACTGGGTGAATGTAGCAGGAATCTTTTTCAAGGAAACTCGGGCGTGTGAGCATAAGTCATGCACAGGCTTTCAAGAAGATGGCACGTGGCTTATGAGATAAGAAGCTGCTAGTCCGGTCTTTGGTCTTCCATCTGCAGACACTTGCTGGGCTTAGCCTCTGTCTTGGCCTAAGTTGAGTCCCACACTTCTCCTCTGAGCCCTTTGACCATTCAGGGCTTGGGGTGAAGAGACAAGGGACCAGGTAAGCCTGAAGATGTAGCGAAGGAATTCATGGCACAGGATGTGGTGAGCTGCCGTGTGACAGTTACGTTGGTCTCCGTGGTGCTCTCTGTCCGACATGTACCCAGAATCTCCTGCAGGGTACTTTGGCTCAGGCAGCCCAGATCGTGCAGAACTCGGCAAGCATCGTGGCGGAATCTGATGCCCACAAAAGCATAGAGAATGGGGTTGAGGCAGCAATGGCTGAAGGCAACTAGCTCAGTCACTGTAATGGCAGTGTTCAGTCCATCTTCCATGGCACATGGCCAGACATCCAGTTTTCTGAGTGTGTCCCAGAAGACGACCACGTTGTAAGGAGTCCAGCAGAGCAGGAAGACACTTGTGGCCAAGATGGCCACTTTGACGGCTTTCTGCCGCTGCAGACGCTGGGACCGGCAGAGGACCCTCACGATGGCTGCATAGCAATAGCACATGACGACCGAGGGCAGGAAGAACCCCACAATGTGATTCAGAAAACGCGTCGCCAGGTGTGCATTGGCGCCAGCCGCCCCGTACTCCTTGAAGTAGCACACGCTGAGGTTGTCGCTCCCGGCCCAGACTTCTGTGAAGAGCAGGTCGGGCAGCGTCAGCAGGAGGGAGAGGAGCCAAATCGCCAGGCACGTCAAGTGGACCGACAGGGCCCGCCGCTTCTGGAACGTCTGCAGCGCGAACACCACGGCCAGGTAGCGGTCCACGCTGACGCAGCTCAGCAGCAGGCTGCTGCTGTAGAAGTTGATCCTGTTGGCGGCACTGAGCAGCCTTGCAGAGGAGTGTCCCGAAGATCCAGCCGGCTATGTTTTCTACCGCACCGAAGGGGAAGGTGAGCACAAGCAGGAGGTTTGCCAAGGCCAGGTGGAAGAGGAAGAGCTCGGTGGAGGTGCGCGAGCGTCTGTAGCGCCAGAGGATCACTAGCACCAGTAAGTTGCCCAGACCACCCAGCAAGAATATCAGCAGCTGGACAAAGGGGACCAGGAACTTCCTGAAAGGGTGAGTGAAGCTGGCCTCCGTGTCAGGGCACAAATACCCATTGGAGTAGTCTGAGTAGTTTCCATCAGGCTCTGACATGTTGTAATCCTCAATCTGTGGAACGGAGAGAAAGAGGCATTGGGGGTACACACGTCTGCACGGCAAGGGAGAAAGGGGTGGGTGGGGCCCTGTTCGGGGTGGTGGTGGTCCAGCAGCTCTGCTGCATTCCTCCTCCCGCCCTCTCTCTGCCCACCCCCGCCCCCAATGGTCAGCCAGCATTTTGTGACCACTGAGCATGCTTACCCTCAGTGGACTGTTTGGGGCTGAGTGTGGGTGTGAGGACACACGGTCCCAATCCCCACAGCTCATTAACATGAAGGCCTGTGGCTCGCGCTGGCTCAGCTTGTCTGAGGAGCGTGGAAAGCTAAGCAGGGTCAGGCCTGGCGATTACTTGGATGGGAGACCCCTCCTCTAGTTTCCCGCACTGAGCAGGGGGTTGGACTCGATGGCCTTGTAGGCTCCTTCCAACTCTATGATCTATGAAATCTATGAAATCTTAATTGTCTTCATTGGTTTATGTAGACCTACAAAGTAACTACTGTTCTTCCTGCTCACAGTGGCCCATCTCTTAAGTTATTCTTGCAGTTTTAAATACAAGTGAAGCGAAGCGTTTGTAATGTGTTTCCAAAGACACCTGACAGCTGTGATTAGCTATATCTGAATCCAGAAACTTTCTGCCGTAAGGATGTTGTAGTTTTGACTTGCAGAGGAGCCACTCGGCTGGTGCACCTTCCGGTGTCCAGTTGCTGAGAGAGAGCCGGTGTGTTCTTGGGGGCCACCGAGGTCTGAGACGTGCCTAACAATGCACAGCCACCGGTTTTGCCTTTTTCTCTAAAACAGATGCAGGAGTGAACTTGGACACAAAGAAAGGGCCTGGCGGAGAGAGAATCACTCTTCTGAGAGCGACCCTTCAAGACAAGAGGGAGAAGAATGGACTGGTTAGGAGTTGGGAAGCAAGAGCCCAGGACAGTTGCGGAAAGCAAGAGTTGCGGGGGGGGGGGGGGTTGATGTTACAGCGCTCCGCCCCCCTATAATGCAATATTTTACCTGTGATTGTGAGGCAGTGGGAGGGCTTTCCAGTCACCACCACATTAGCAAGGTGATTAATGGCAATGACTGGAAATGTGGAAATATGGACTGGAAATATATGTATATAGCCTTATAACACTATAGTACTTTTTCTTTCAACTAGCATGGTAGGGGTATAGTGCTATACTGCCATAATACAATATATATAGTTAAAATTATGGGAGGGTGGGGGGGGAGAAACCTTTCCAGCACTCCCATTCCAGTGAGGTGGTTAAATAGCATTATAGGTTATAGTGCTCTACCCCTGTTATTGCTAATTTAAAAAAAGAAAAGAAAAATCTTTTTTTTTAAATAAAACTCCCACACACACACACACACACATTTAAAAAAATGTATATATTGCATTGTAGGGGTATTTGTTTCATTATACTCTTTCACTTAAGAAGTGGTATTTTTCACGCACACACGCACACATAAAAATTTAGCCGGAAAATTGTCATCATGCTACTTAAAAGACTGATTAAAAATTTAAGTGCATGATGATTAAAATGGTGCCCACTGCAAAGGTTATACTGAATGAATGCTGAGGTTCACTGCCCGCCCCGCCCCGCGCCTGGCCCAGTATAGGCCATGTCAAATCTATATTGGCAACATGATGTGCTTGTATGTTTGTGCACTTTTCTACACCGAAAGGTTTCTGTCCAAAAATTCTATGCCAGGCCGGGGGGCGGGGGGGGGCATTTGGAAACAAGGAGGCAACTTCAACTGAAATCACAGGCAAACCATCTGGTGCGTCATACATCAATCCTGGCAAGTGGAATATACAAATTTGGTCATGCTGTCCACCCAAGAGCATTATTTAGCCATTTTAGTTTTGTTTATTAGTGAAAGAGTGTGATTCAGGGTGCAAAGTAGCTTCTCCATTCTCACATTATAGTACATACATGCATGTAATTCATAGAATCATAGAATCATAGAAAAGTAGAGTTGGAAGGGGCCTACAAGGCCATCGAGTCCAACCCCCTGCTCAATGCAGGAATCCAGGTCAAAGCATCTCTGACAGATGTCTGTCCAGCTGCACCTTGAATGCCTCCAGACTGGGAGAGCCCACCACCTCCCTAGGTAGTTGATTCCATTGTCTTATTGCTCTGACAGTCAGGAAATTTTTCCTGATGTTTAGGTGGAATCTAGGTTCCTGTAACTTGAGCCCATTATTCCGTGTCCTGCAAACTGGGATGAACGAGAAGAGATCTTTGCCCTCCTCTGTGTGACATCCCTTCAAATACTGGAAGAGTGCGATCATATCTCCCCTCAGTCTCCTCTTCTGAAGGCTAAACATGCCCAGTTCTTTCAGTCTCTCCTCATAGGGCCTTGTTTCCAGTCCCTTTATCATCCTTGTTGCCCTCCTCTGAACCCTCTCCAATTTGTCTATGTCCTTCTTAAAGTGAGGTGCCCAGAACTGGACGCAGTACTCAAGATGAGGCCTAACCAGTGCCGAGTAAAGGGGAATTATCACTTCCCGCGATTTGGAAGCTATACTTCTATTAATACAGCCCAAAATAGCATTTGCCTTCTTTGCAGCCACATCGCATTGCTGGCTCATATTCAGTTTGTGATCTACCACAATTCCAAGATCCTTCTCACTTGTAGTATTGTTGAGCCAAGTGTCCCCCATTCTGTAACTCTGCATTTGGTTTCCTCTCCCTAGGTGCAGCACTTGGCATTTATCCCTATTAAATTTCATTCTGTTGTTTTCGGCCCAGCGCTCCAGCCTATCGAGGTCACTTTGAATTTTGTTTCTGTCTTCCAGAGTATTAGCTGTTCCACCCAACTTTGTGTCATCTGCAAATTTGATAAGCATTCCCTGTACCTCCTGATCCAAGTCATTAATAAAAATGTTGAAGAGCACCGGGCCCAGGACCGAGCCCTGTGGTACCCCGCTCGTTACCTCTCCCCAGTTTGAGAAGGAACCATTGATAAGCACTCTTTGAGTCCGATTCTTTAGCCAATTGTGGATCCACCTGATAGTTGTTCCATCTAGCCCACTCTTAGCTAGCTTACTAATCAGGATATCATGAGGCACTTTGTCGAAAGCTTTGCTGAAGTCCAGATATATAATGTCCACAGCATTCCCACAGTCCACAAGGGAGGTTACCCGATCAAAAAATGAGATCAGATTAGTCTGACAGGATTTGTTCTTGACAAATCCATGCTGGCTTCTAGTAATCACTGCATTGTTTTCAAGGTGCTTGCAGACTGACTTCTTTATAATCTGCTCAAAAATCTTCCCAGGGATTGATGTCAGACTGACTGGCCTATAGTTCCCAGGTTCCTCCTTCTTGCCCTTTTTGAAGATGGGAACAACATTTGCCCTCCTCCAGTCGTCTGGCACTTCACCTGTCCTCCAGGATTTCTCAAAGATAATAGACAGTGGTTCTGAGAGTTCTTCTGCCAGTTCCTTTATTACTCTAGGATGCAGCTCATCAGGCCCTGGAGATTTAAACTCGTTCAGAGTAATCAGGTGCTCCTTGACCATTTGCCTATCAATCTCAAGCTGCAATTCTGCCCCTTCAGTCTGCACTTCAGGTTTGCCAGGGGGGTCATAGACCCTCTTTTGGGAGAAGACCGAGCCGAAGTAGGAATTGAACACTTCTGCCTTTTCTTTGTCTTCTGTTATCAATTTGCCATCCTCATCGCGTAGTTGAACCACCAGTTCTTTCTTCTGTCTTTTACTGTGCATGTATCTGAAGAAAGCTTTTTTGTTGCTTTTAGCATTCCTCGCTAACCTTAGCTCATTCTCAGCTTTAGCCTTCCTGACACTATTCCTGCAGTTCTGTGCTACCTGCCTGTACTCTTCCCCTGTAGCCTGTCCTTCCTTCCACTTCCTATACGTGTCCTTTTTTGTTTTCAGGTCATCTTTGAGTTTATTGTGAAGCCACATTGGCTTTTTCTGTTGCCCTCTGCCTTTTTTCCTTGTGGGAATTGTTTGCAATTGTGCCTTTAAAATTTCCTTCTTTAAAAACTCCCACCCCTCCTGGGCTCCCTTTCTCGTGAGAGTCACTTGCCATGGGATCTTACTAATCATTGTTCTGAGTTTGTTAAAATTGGCTTTCCTAAAATCCAGGGTACGTGTTTGGCTACACTCAGCTTTTGCTTCTGTTAGAATCAAGAACTCTAGTATAACATGGTCACTTTCCCCCAGAGTTCCCGAAACTGCCACTTTATCCACTAACTCGTCTCTGTTGGTTAGAATCAGGTCAAGGATAGCCGATCCTCTAGTTCCTTCCTCCACTTTCTGTAGGAGGAAGTTATCAGCAACACAGGTCAGGCATTTCTTGGAGGGGCCATGTTTGGCTGAATAGTCTCCCAACAGATATCAGGAAATTGAAGTCTCCATACTACCACATCGTGCCTCCTTGAAACAATGGCAATTTGCTTTTCAAAAGTTCCATCCTCATCTTCTCCTTGATTGGGTGGTCGGTAGTAGACTCCAACCGCCATGTTCGTTTTATTCTTTGCCCCCTTTATTTTAACCCAGATGCTCTCAATTACACATGTGGTACATAAAAAGGAAATCTGTATTGTGTATTGAAACATGATAATAACAGCACTAGATGATGATGATGATGATGATGATGATGATGATGATGATGATGAGCAATGGCTTAGCCAGTCGATCATGCACTTGCTCAGAAAAGCACCAAATTTTACACCATTTGTGGACTGATAGCTAGTGATCATTTTCAGATACGGCGCAGCGGTGGGTATGTGGACTTGCGCATGTGACTTCCCCATATGACTGAAATCATGTTTCTATTTGAGTTATTGGTATCATTCAAAGTGACTTATATATGAAACAAGATGACATGGCCACAGTTCATACAGTCAGTAAAAACACTAGGACAGCTTTGAGCAATCATACAATTGTAATTTTTAAGGAATTTCTTGACATATTACACATTTGCACATGCACAAACGTTTGAAACAATATGCCTATGTTAGCTACATATAATACTGCACAGGGTCATAGGGGAATCAAGTAGAAGCTTGGACAGATGTTGTTAAAAAGTGATATTAATTCAGCAAACATCTGATCCTTCTTCCCCGCCAGAGCATGGCCTTTTTGCACTTGCAGCATTTTTTACATCCTTTTGAGCCACTACACAAGGATGGCCCATGGCCATTTCTGCGTTTGTTACTGCTTGTAATATTTAAATATACAATAAACATTTCCTTTCATATGTACTGTACATGTAGAAGATACATACATAAATTTTATTTATTCATTTATTACATTTATATCCCACTTTTCCACTAATATTGTGCTCCTCCTGAAATACACTCTTTCATTAATCATTGATAAACAAAACTAAAATGGCTAAATTATGTTCTTTGAAGGGCAGCATGACCAAATGTGCATATTCCACTTGTCAGGATTGATTCATGATTTACTAGCTAGTTTGCCTGTGATTTCACAAGGGGGCGCCTCCCTGTTTCAAAACACAACATAGAATTTTGGGACAGAAATCTTTCTTGGTGAAGCTGAATATGCCCTGAAAGTTAAATTAGGATCAGATTAACCCATCTTTATTTATAAACGTACAAACATACAAATAAAAGATAGAATAGATATGGCCTATATTGTCCCGAGGTGGGCAAGGAGGATTCATGTCCTGGGGTTTTTGAACTGTCATAGTATCTGAAAATAAAAGGGGTTGTTGGGTGCCAGAAGTGACCCTGCACCCCCACCCAGTTCTTCTTCTACCCCACTATTCTTTGCACTGCAGTAACCAAGGGCAGCCAGTGTAGAGTTGTTTAGCCTTCAGGATTTGGGTTAGGACACTGTATGAGTTACCGTACTACTTTTGTGTTTATTTTTGTATATGCCTGATTTAGTCTGCACACAGGTGTACGAACTACACAGCACTTGCACAGCCTTCGTGGCTGAGCCAGACTCCAGGGGAAGCTGCTCTTCTGGTTTTCAGCATAATCCAGATTTGCATAGCACTGGCCCTTGTGTCAATTACAAATCCAGCTTCCTCCCCTGTCTGAACAGTTTTTAAAGTGTTCAAAAACTGTGTAAATTCCCCACCATCAAAAATTTAAAGCAGAGAACCAACATTTGATCAGATTAACATTTCAGGCGCTTGAAGAAAGAAGAGGAGATAGCTGATCACAAAGATGAAGATGCAGTCAGAATTACGGTAGATCCCCAAAGGCAGAGGAGAAAGTGCTCGCTCCCCGTCCAGGAATCTTGCACATATACCTACTTTTTCACAGGTACATCTGAACATGCCCTGCATGTCCTATTTTGTTTTCTCTGAATAAAGCTTTCCCTTTGCTTAACATTACATGTTTTGTTCTGAGTTATTTAGAAATTCTGGCCCAAAACCATGTAATAAGATGGTGTCAACTACTTTGATGGAGGTGCCTCTGTACAAAATAATTGGCCTGCTCCCTGGCTGCGCGAGTGAGAAATCATGCCAAACTGAGCGTATGTCAGCTCAGCTGGATCAGGCCGAGTCTACAGGTGACCACAGGGAAAGAATCGGAGAACATCCCAGCATCTGCAGGTGAATGAATTTTTAGATAGCTCTCAGACTTATAATGCACCTCTCTGCCAAGGCACCAAAGTGACTAATGATAAAAATTTCTCATACAAAATACAATCAATCAATAAAACAATCTCATAGCATGACAGTCCATAATCCCAGTTTTGCAAGCAGATTCTCCAGGAACCCCAGCAACAAAGGATGCAGAATAGATGCTGGGCCCAACATACAGAAAAGAAGCTGCCACGGTGTTCCATCCAGTCAGCCCAAACTCCCCTAACACAGGGCAGGTTTGGGTGACACATTAACCCACACGACGGCACAAGCCACACAGTGTGGGTTAGTCACCTGAGGCCCCACCATGTGCCCGACAGACGACCGGGCACATGGTGGGGAGCGCCCCCCCTCGGTGGTCCTGCGGGTATCCCATGGGACACCATGGAAAGAACGGGTCTTTCCCCCCTCCCCCGCCAGCTTCCTTTCCCCCCTTCTTCTTCTTATTATTATTGTTATTACTGTTATTACTATTATTATTACTGTTTACAGTATTTGTATACCGCTCCACATCAAGCAGATTCCAGAGCAGTGAACAATAAGACAAAAACAAACAAACAAAATATGTTGAAAACAAACTAAAATTACAATGGTGGTTGGACAACAGAGAAGGCTTCCCGGAACAAGGAGGTCTTCAGCAGGTGCCAAAAGCAGCACAATGTCGGAGCCTGCCTGACCTCCAGAGGCAAGGAGTTCCACAGAAATGGAGCCGCCACACTGAAGGCCCTTCTCCTGGTAGACTCCAGTTGGTCCATAGTTCCATGAGGAACCATTAGGAGAATGACCTTCGATGACCTCAGTGACCAGACAGGTTGGTATGGGAGGAGGCGCTCTCTCAGGTAACCTGGTCCCAAGTTGTTTTGGGCTTTGTACACAAGTACCAGAACCTTAAACCTGGCCCGGTAGCAAATAGGCAGCCAGTGCAGTTCCTTCAGCAAAGGAGTTGCATGCTGAAAGGGGGCAGCTCCCGACGACGACTGAGCTGCTGCATTCTGCACTAGCTCCAGCTTCTGGAGCAGCCTGAAGGGCAGCCCCACATAGAGCGCATTGCAGTAATCCAGTCTTGAGGTTACTAGCGCCCGTATCACTGTGGCCAAGCTATCCCTGTCCAGCAGAGGCCGTAGCTGATGAACCAATCGAAGATGGTAAAAGGCACTCCAAGCAGTCGCAGTCACTTGGGGCTCCAGCAACAATGATGGATCTGCCCTGACGACGACGACCCTGATCTTTCAAAGGGAGTGCAGCCCCATCCAGAACAGGCAATGAGCCTGTCTCCCGGACTTGGGAACCACTCACCCGCAGGGCTTCCGTCTTGCCAGGATTTCATAGAGTAGATTTCATAGATTTCATAGATCATAGAGTTGGAAGGAGCCTACAAGGCTATTGAGTCCAATTCAGCCTCAGTTTACTGGCCCTCATCCAGCCCATCACTGAGTTCAGGCACTGATCCAGGACTTGCACAGCCTCTCCTGATTCAGTTGTCACAGGGATATAGAGCTGTGTGTCATCAGTGTACTGATGGCATTTGGCTCCAAATCCCCTAATGACTGCTTCCAGTGGCTTCATATAGATGTTAAACAACATTGGGGACAAGACGGTACCCTGCAGAACCCCACAGCGCAATTGCCAAGGGTACGAGGAATAGTCACCCAATCTTACTCTCTGAAATCGACCCCACAGGTAGGACCGAAACCACTGTAACACAGTGCTCCAATGCCCAACCCACAGAGTCGATCCAGGAGGGTACCATGGTCAATGGTATCGAAAGCTGCTGAGAGATCAAAGAGAATTAACAGGGTCACACTCCCACTATCCTTCACTCGATAAAGGTCACCTATCAGGGCGACCAAGGCTGATTCAGTCCCATAACCAGGCTAAAACCCAGACTGGAATGGGTCTAGATAATCAGTATCCTCCAGGAGAGCCACAACCCTCTCAAGAACCTTCCCTAAGAAAGGGGTGTTTGCAACTGGGTGATAGTTATCAAATACCCGTTGGGGCCAGAGTGGGTTTTTTCAGGAGTGGTCGCACTACTGCCTCCTTGAGGACAGCAGGAACCACCCCTTCACGTAGAGATGTGTTTGCCACTCCCTGGACCCACCCAGCCAAACCCCGTCGACTAGCTTTTATAAGCCAGGAGGGGCAAGGATTGTCCACATCATCAGGCCGCAGCAACTGAAATTGATCCCGCAAAATTGGGCAGATGGTGGCATCAGATACCTCGACGAGCTGCGCTAGCGACCGCATCAAGTTCGCTGTGGAGACGAAGCTGGCTGGCTTCAGTGATCCCCACTCCCCCCCCCCTTCCTGCCCCCACTGCGAGCCCTTCCAGGCTCAGCATTATCCCTCCCCCGTTTTTTCTTTTGAGATCGCCAGAGCCAGCATTAGTGATCCCACGTTGGGCAGACATGAGCTGCCCCTCAGAGTGCCTCCAGTGGCACCTTGGAGGCGCTGCCTGTGGCCGCCCACCCGTTGTTGGGTGTGTGCACAGAAATGTGCGCAAAAAAACCTTTTTCATTATTTTTTGTGCGCATAAAAATGTACACAAAAAATAGTATTTCCACCCAGTTCCACTCCTGTGCTCATGAGCAGTAAGTAGCACAGCTGGTTGGGATTCCCAGCCTCTGCTGGGCAATCCCTGGGCTGGCTGCCGGCTGCCCCTTGGCTAATCCAGTGAAGGGCTAATCCAAGTGCTGCTAGGTCAGCATTTGAATCCAGTGCCCCCCCCCGCCCCCGAGCCATTAATGAAGAAAGCCCTTGACAGAGGCCCTCAAGTGGCACAGTAGTCCTGCAGGAGCTGGGGCCTGGACTTGCAGCAGGGCGGAAGGGCTTCGTGCCCCGCACACGGGCTGAGCATTTCAGGGCCAGACACTGGTGGGAGGGAGGGAGGGAGGGTGGGGAGAGAGAAAGAGAAGTCAGCGTTCTCTCTAGGGGACAGGGGGAACTGCGCTTCTCTCCCCATGGGACGAAAGGTTCTGGTGTCGTGCCTGCAGCGGAAATCTCACAAAACTGTGAAGTACCGGCTGAACCGCTTCTGCAGACGGCTCCTTCCTGTTCTACAGAAACACCCAAATCCTGCCTCAGTCTCTCGGTGGCATCGTCTTCTCAAACACATTTGCCTCCTGGGAGTCATTCCCCCTCTGCTGTCGCACCCCGTTGAGGCTTCTCCCAACACACAACTCACCCCCATGGCGCATGTGCGGCCAGCTTGTCTCCACTGGACTGGCTAATGTCAGCTGCCCCCGAGTGCCGGCGTTGGCATTTCAGCTAAGCTTGGTGGGAGGACCCCGAGAAGACCCAGGGATGAGCCACAAATGCCGTGAAGCACATTCTGGACCTTGACTTAAAGCCGCTACCTCCCTCTCTAAAGCACTTCCATCATCACGCCACGTCACAGGCCCCGTCATGCTGCCAAAGTGTCAATTAGCCGGCAGTGCAGCGACCAGAAAGCAGGGACACCGAGGGGGAGCCAGCTCTGGGAAGCAAGCGAGAGGCTGCCCTTGGCAGAGGCCGAGCCAGCTACAGCGCCCCGGGGGGCAGCACGCCCGCTCCCCTTCCCGCCCACGGCCATCCTGGCCTCGGCACCCTGGCACCCTGGCCGCTGTGGCTGGCATCTGACTGCTCTTGCGCCGTGCACCAGTCCTGGCCGAGACTTTGAGCGTGTCGAGGCACAGCCTTTCCAGATAATGGGGAAAATGGCAAGAGGCAACACCAGCCCATTCTGAACCAAGGGCACAACATCGCCTTCCCACCCGAAGCAGCCCTTGGGGCTGAGTGGATGCAGCTGCGGCAGGGCCTGCATTGCAAGGCAGGCCGTCTGTCGGTTCTTCCCATGAGCCTGGCGCCCCCCACCAAATCTTAAGCATCGGAAGCCTTTCCCTACCTAAGACAAAGCGGACTTGTGGGACCATAAAGACCGCCAGGTGTTGTTTTTGGCACAAGAAACGAATGTGACTTGCTCTCTGGAACCTTCCCTAGCCAGAGGATGCGGCGTCCTCTCTGGGGCTGAGCCCCCAGGCTTGTGCAGACCTCTTTTGGTAGGGAGGTGCTCTGGGCCCCGAGGGAACCCAGAGAGCAGAATTCACAAAGCCCCCATGATCCTCCATCCCTTTTGGCCCACGAGATCTGCTGAAAACATTTGATTTAAACTTAAAGGGATCTGAAACAGCGTAGGGCCTGGGTAAAATGCAGGGCCTGCCATGCCAGATCTTGTTTGCTTGTTATTAACCGCTCTATGCCACCTTATTTGCTACAAAGCCATCACAGCAGCGCACAACCATTTAAAACAACCTGGTTCTCCTCCTGCTCCCACCCTGCTGGGGCCTTACTCTCCTCCATTGCCTTGCCAAGGCCAAATTTGCCCCCACTCACCCCGCTCATGACCAAGTCCATGGGGATGCTGTAGCTGCCCATAATTTGGGAAGCAGCCCTACTCAGCAGAGGTGTCACTTTCTCTTGAAGGACTTCACCAAGTGGGAGGAAGCACCCTGAGGAACACTCACCCAATTTGCCTTGCAAATCAGGAGGTATCTCCACCCCCAAGATATGAGGGTTTTTTTTAATTATAATTTAAAAGCTCTTTAAAAAACACCGACATTCTGTTGTGTTGCAAAGTACTCCAAAGCCTTGGCTCAACGTCAGTCTTACCCCCATTATGTGCAGGTTACACATTCAGAGAAAAGAGAGAGAGAGGTGAAGTGGTCACCTTTTACCTCAGACAAGGACAACGAGGACCAACTCGGATTATTGGAAAAAGGTTTATTGTGCACAATAGGTCCTGCGGACTGTGTCGCAAAGCAGAACCCCGGGCGGGGCTTTTACAACCACTTTTATAGCATACATAAGTCTGGTCATTTGGCAACAGTTCTTTACATTGGTTAGCAAGGTCAAGACAAAAGGGGGGGGCTTTATTATGGGAGGGGGATTTCCTTACAAGGAGACAGGAGGATGATCTTACAATCAAGCAGCTGGTAGGTATTATCTGATCTTGGTCACGTAGGCAGGGTGAGACAGCAAAACACCTCAACCCTTTTGAATCAACATAGCCATTGTCGGCCATTGTCAGTCATTGCCACAGTCATTACCCTGGCAATCTGTCTACATGTCTGGCTAGAATCTCTTGTAAGATTTTCTTTTAACTATTTCGTTTCCTTCACTCCCCCCTCTTGAAACTTCAACACCTATCTGGAGTTTCAACCTGGGGGATGGGGCGATATTCCCACATAGCCAGGACCTGGGCAGCAGCCCTTTTTTCTGCCAATAGGCTCAGGCTATTTTGGATTGTCCGGACCACAATAGGGAGGACACAAGGGAGCAGGATGCAACTCATTGCGATTAGCCTTATCGCTTGCAACCCTGGTAACTTGGGGAACCATCTAGAGAAAGCTTTTCCTAGATCGAGCCCTTCCTAGGTCTGGACTGGATGCATATGTAAGCCATAGGATTACATTCAAGCAGAATAACAATAAACATTGGCTACAGGTTATGTGTTTATACAATACAGAAATTACATTTAGAAACTACACTTTACCACATTCTCTCTCTTTGATTCTAAGTGAATGCACACTGAGGGTCACTTTTAATTAAGGGCTGATAGGTAAGGCTGGTTCAGACTGAGCTGGAGTTGACATCAGTTCATCTCGTCCGATCCTCTGGGTGTTGTCTTTGATGGTCGTCCCGTCCGAGGTCTGAGATGATATTGATGTTCTGGCACAAATTCTTCTGTTTCAGGGGAAGAGGTTTCTAGCACGTTCCCCCGAATCGTTGGAGGCGTTATTATGTCCTCATTCTTGTTTGGGGTTAGAGGCTTTTTATGGCTGAAGTCCTTGGCACTTCACAGCGTTAAGTACACTTCCTTTCGCTGTACTTGAATATGAATCCATTCACCTGGGACAGAGTGTCCCTCTGTGCTGGGCTGGTGCTGTGCCGCCTTCACCCGTGAATGAAGAGTCTTCACACATCTCACCAGGGCTTTGCAGTAATTCTGAATTGAATGTCTCATCAACATCTCACGAGGGGTCAGGTCTCGCCACTTGACCTGGCCTGGATCTCACACACACAAGGGCCATGGGAGGTGCATTTGGCCACATCAGTCTTGTCTCTGTGCATACTTTGGCCAGCTTGTCTTCCAATATTTTAGCAAAAAGGATTCTCTCTCTTTGCCCGCTGCTGTGGCGTTAGCTCTCACACAGGGGCATGTTCTACTTACTTAGAACCATATAAACAACTACAAATACATATTGATAGGAACAATACTTAGGCATTTCAATAAAATCAAATTGTACACCACAAAAAAGGTCTTTAGGGTGACGTTGTATGCTCACCCTGTCTTTTACAGGTTTTCCAGTATTATGAGCCTGGCACACTGTACACTGGACAAAGTACTGAGTTACTGCAGATGTAAAATTAAATTCAAACCACTCTTTGTTAACAATCAAACCCATAACTAAATCTGCTTTTCTGACTGACGCTGTACATAGTCTTTAGCAGGAAAGCAACTTGCTAATTTGTGACTTTGCTATAAAGAATGCAGGAGAAACTGACTTGTTTTGAGTTGGAAGGGACTCACAAGGCCATCAAGCCCAACCCCCCCCCCCCCCCACTCAATGCAGGAAACCAGAGGAGGGGTCCCCCATCCAAGCAACACCCAGGCCTGACTTTGCTCAGCCCTCTACACTTTAGACAAGCTGAGAACCAGCATGAGCTACAGACTTTTATCTTTAGCAAGGCAAATCAAGCTTTTGAAAATCACATAAAACACAACAGGTCATTTGTACAACTTTTTGAAAACTAACTTAACAACAACAGAAGGATTGCAATTTTTTTTTGTATTTTGGCGCCATTGTGTTATGCTACACTTAAATGCTTATTGTACAAAAGTGCTTTGTTAGCTTGCTATAAAAGCCACTAGACAAGCATACAATTTGCAACTAAACTGTTCAAATTTACCAAAGCTGCCTTGTTGGGTTGCCTTTGGCAAAAACTAACTAAGCATACATTTTAAAAAAGACAATAAAGAGGGTAAAATTTCAGGAAAGCCCATTTCAACAAAACTGGGCACTAAAACGTACAGAAACTGAGTTAGTAGTTTAGATTTATTTTTGATAGCTGCACTTCTTTTATTGCTTGTAAATAATCATGCCCCCCCTCCCCTTGCCTACCCTTCCCTTCTGTTGGGAGCAGCAGCAAGGTGGCAAGGTTTTAAGTGACACAGCATTTTACAATTTTTCTTTTTGGATTTTTCTCTTTACAACAACCCTTTGAGGTAGGTACAGCTGAGAGTCTGTGACTGACTCAAAGTTACCTAATGAGCTTTATAGCATTTATTGCTTCTCGAGGGAGTGGATATTGCAGCATATCTCCCTTTTCTTCTGTTTGAACCAGAGAAGTAGACTTTTAAGAGTCTTACTTCTTTTGTTTTTTTTTTTTTTGTTTTCCGCCTAACATTTTGCTGGTACCAAAGCCAATATTGGCGGAAAGCCCTGTTTTTTTTTCCATTCCCCAGAGACTCAGCAAATGCCAGGAGAATTGGGACTACATTCTATTGTAGCCCTTAGTTTACACAATCTATTATGACTTAACAGAACCATTTTTCATTTTTTCTTTCAAGAAGACAAGAAAACTTTTGATTTTTTTTTTTCTGCCTTGTTAAGAACAGAACTGCACGTTACTTCTCAATATATATATATATATATATAAAGATACGCATTCTCTTTTTTTGTTTGTTTTTTTGACACTGCTTTACACAACTTTCTTTCAAATAGCTTTTTTTTCAAAATCTTTACTTTTTATTACATTTTTTACAACTTTCTTTTTCCTGCATACCTTGGGCAGAGAGGGTTTTATTTCTTTTTCTATGCCCTTTGTTTGCAACTCTAATATTTCTTTTGCATCTGCCCTTGTCCAACCTTTCTCTTTGCCTAGTCTTTATTTTCTTTATCTTTTTTCCCCCTACATTTTTTTTAAACTTTTTACTTACTATTTCTTTCTCTATGGCCCTCTTCTCTCCCCCCCCCCTCCTCAGGGCAGAGGGGACAGCCTACATGCCTTTAAATAATCATCTCTTTTCTTTTTTCAAAAACTTTTGGGCTCCACTCATTGGTGAAGCTCTTGAATTTTCTGTGAAAAATAGTTAACCATTTCTTTTTGAGCTTAGTCTGCATCAGCTGTAGTCTCAGAGAAAAAACCTGCCTTGATCAGGGGCAGACTTTTTCTGACCTTTTAAAGCTAACACAGTTCAATTCTCAAAAGGCACTAACACTTTGTTTATGCTCAGAAAACTTGCATTCTCAATACTCAGACTTTCTCAATTACAGTTCTTAAAAAACACTTTAGTATCGTTTTTCGCTCTAGTGGTTAGCTGCTGATTCTCTGGGAGCGTGAATGGCCAATTCTTGCATACCAGGAAACCTGCAGTCACTTGAGGGTTTTTGTTTGTTTGTTTTCAATCTTTGCAATTCGTGGCTGCTAATCTTCTCACATCTCTAGACTTGCTTTTGCCATACAAGAGGAAGCAACCTCGCATTTGCATAACCAGAAGCAACATTTTTTTTTCCTTTTGCTTACTTCAGAGATTTAACCCACACTCAAAACAAAATAAAAACCTTTTCAATTTACACCATTAACTAGCCCCACTTGGAAGAATAAACATTTAACTTGAACATAAACCTTCTTTTTTTTCTTTTTGGCTACACACATGGCTTGCAGTAGCCAGAATCTCATTTACATGTTTTTTCTATCCCCTTTGAGAATGTTTTACAAATGGATATTACTAAAGGCTCATTTATTTATTTATTTATTTATTTATTTATACCCTGCCTTTTTTTTTCCTGCAAGGAACCCAAGGCGGCTTACATAATAATCCTCCTCTCCATTTTATCCTCACAACAACCCTGTGTGGTAGGTTAGGCTGAGAGACAGTGACTGGCCCAAAGTCACCCAGTGAGTTTCTACCCCTCTAAACAAGTGGATTTGTTGTTTTCACCAGTACAGAAATTGTGCTGGAGATTATGCTGACAACTGCAAGCATTCTTTAACTGTTTTCAATTGCTTGAGTTCTTAAAGTTCTTAAAGCATCATGAAGCACTTTTTGTCTGGTGAACCTACTTCGGAAGGCTTTTGAAATCTCACTTCTGTCTAAACATACCAATCATCCAATTGTCCTTGGAATTTGTTCTCTAGGGCCACCAGAAGGTCTCTCAGGTTTCATTTTTCTTAGGACCCATTTTGGGCCAAGTATTTCTCCCTCTGCATGGCCATTCCTCAGTACAAAGAGTTTGCCACTATGTCTTTGACAAAGTCTTCCTTCTAGGTAAAGAGGCAAATTCTTGGAGTACTATTGCTAAAGGTGCCCCTTTTGGAGCATTTTGGTTCCCACCTATGATGTACTGTGGCACAGAATTCTACCTTTTGAGCTCACTCTGTGTGTGTGTGTAGTGCTTTGGTTTAATTCACAAACAGGCACACAACATTCACATGTCACTGGATCATGGGAGGGGGGGTTCAATCAGGCCCACTTGCTTTTGAAACTCTGCCGCAACAGAGATCAGGGCGTCTTGACCTGATTTAATCCCAGATCTTGTTCAGCGACTTATATGCATTCATCAGCAGGGAGGTTTGGAAAGAAGGGGGGGGGTGTCCCTGTCTGTTGACTCTGGTGGGACTCGAACCCACAATCCCCAGCTTCAACAGCTTATGAATTCTAATAAGCGAAGGAGAGAGAGATGGGCCTGTCTGTCTTTCAACAGCTTATGAATCTAATTCATGCACACAGACATTTTCACACGTACATGTATACTACCCTTATTGAAGGTTTCCCTCTTTTCTAAACCTTAAACCTTTCAACATCAATAACAATAACACAATGCAATAATCAAGAGCCAGAAGAAAATGAAAAGGAGGTATTTCAATTCATTTCTGCCCATTTCCTTGGAGAACTGTTTGATTTTGCTAGCAGCTATAACATATATATATTTTTTTCTTTTCATTTTGGGACTTTTCACCTCTAGTTCAGATCTGAGGAAGTATGTGCTTTGGGTTAGGAGCACACTCTTTTCCTTTTCACTAAACACAGGACTGGTGGAGACTCCAAAAGGCACCAAAACTTTGCGTATGCTCAGGAACTCTTTGCAAAAAAGCTCACAAACATTTTTGTTGTTGTTGTATTTCTTTAACACAACACAGGGTTCTTTGAGTACTAGTACTTCTTGCCATTCCTAGATCTTGTGTTTGACTTTTAATCCATTATGAATGTGATTAGCTAGTCTGTGCTTTTTCTGGGCCAGGGCAGGGTCTCTTTCCAGGCAATCATTATGTGTGCCGCCCCCATCTTGCACTCCTTTTTAACCATGGGGTGGGTTTGTGCTGGCCACCCCACTCCCATGGATGGCCACTCTCTACCTTGCACAGGGTCTGGAGAGTTTGGCGTTTGAGTTTTCGCCCGTAGTCTCTCCCAAACCCTGCTTTGAAATTCTTTTCCATGCATTGAAGCTGTGTCCTTGGGACGCTGCTTCCCTCCCACCCCATTCTCTTAATTCTAAGACCAACAACAAGAACAGAAACAGAAGGGTGGGGTATGGACAGGAGAGTAAGGGGTCTCTCCTGTTAGACGTTAAGGGATTTCACACATACGCTCCGCTGACCCATGGCCCCGGACGTTCCACGGTCACCTACGGGAACTGCAGCGGCATTCACACTTCACCACACATACCAACACATTCCCTCCCGAGATCTCTTATATTCCTTTACCAAAAGGGAGGCCAGTTCAGCCTTTTTCAGCTGCCTCGTAGGCCCAATCCTTTATTCCTTTACCCAAAAGGGAAAGAACCAGTTCAGCTTTTTCCAGCTGCCTCGTAGGTCCAATCCCCGGAGGATGGCCAATCCTCCTCCCCTTGTTCCTATTCTCTCCTGTAGGAACCCTAGAGTATACTCGCCTGTTCCGCCGGTCCGGCCCCCTTGGTCCTAGTTCCGCACCGAGTTTTGTTGGTTCTTGGAGTCACCGTCCGACCGCTGCTCCGTCAGGCCCCCTGTTCGGATTCCCTCACAGCCAAGTGCTGTGATGCGCGCTGGGAGCTCCGCAAGGCCTCTCCTTAGGGGGCAGCGGTGGGCTGTGCCCCAAGCAAGCTACAAAGCTTCCTTGCTGTCCCTTCGTGGTCGCCAGATGAAGTGGTCACCTTTTACCTCAGACAAGGACAACGAGGACCAACTCGGATTATTGGAAAAAGGTTTATTGTGCACAATAGGTCCTGCGGACTGTGTCGCAAAGCAGAACCCCGGGCGGGGCTTTTACAACCACTTTTATAGCATACATAAGTCTGGTCATTTGGCAACAGTTCTTTACATTGGTTAGCAAGGTCAAGACAAAAGGGGGGGGCTTTATTATGGGAGGGGGATTTCCTTACAAGGAGACAGGAGGATGATCTTACAATCAAGCAGCTGGTAGGTATTATCTGATCTTGGTCACGTAGGCAGGGTGAGACAGCAAAACACCTCAACCCTTTTGAATCAACATAGCCATTGTCGGCCATTGTCAGTCATTGCCACAGTCATTACCCTGGCAATCTGTCTACATGTCTGGCTAGAATCTCTTGTAAGATTTTCTTTTAACTATTTCGTTTCCTTCACTGGTGCTCAGATCCTTTCTCCCCAGTTACCGTACATATCCCTTGTACCTTGCCTTGATATAAAATAAAAACAGAACTGAGTCGCAATGGCCACTTTTATGACTGTTTCTTTAAGTCCACAAGGTTAAGAAATTGGAGCAACTTTTCAAGGGAATTGCCTACAAAAGTTAGATTAACAAAATCTTTTATTTGAATTTAGATTACGTATGTGAAAAGGACCAAAGCCGGTCCTTTGCGCAGGTTCGGGTACCAAGGGGTTAGCCAGAGCCGGGTTAGCCCTTTACGCGCGGTCCGCAGCACCTCCTAGGCAAAAACCGCGGCCAATTTTAACGCTAGGACAGCAAAAGAAGCAGTCTTATGAATGGGAGCCACTACACTGTTTATAGGTAAACAGAGTTTAATTGAGCGTATCAAAACATACACAAATACACACAAGGTTTACTTGGAATAACCCTGATTCCTTGACAGCTGTGTAGCTCAGCGGCTAGGCGAATTCAGCTTGGGCCGGTTCGCACGACCCAGGCTGTGAGCGGGGGAGGCACCGCGGGGCCGTCTGCGGGGTCCGGCGGGGCGCCGCAGACGACCTGCGCCCCGCGTGCGTGGGCGGACCCCGGTGGAGCCAGCAGTCCCCACACCGTAGTGCGGGCCTCCTGGCGCTAGGGGGCGGGGGCTCGGGATGGCCAGAGGGGCCATTTGCCCCCACAGGCTGGAGCGGCCGCAGCTCTGGCCGCTCTGGGCTGCCGCCTCTGTGCAGCCCCCGTGGGACGGCCGCCCACTGTTCACACAGCAGGTGGCCACACGCGGTAGGGGCTTACCCCTCTACCGACCATGGTCACTTTGCGTGCGTCCCGCACGCGGGGGTACCCCCCCGGTCGGCGTTCGCACAACACGGGAACCGCAGGGGACTTCTGCTCCCCCACAGTTCCGGTTCCCATGTCGTGCGAACACGCCCCTAGTTTCACTGGGAGCTGCCCGGGGCTGGATCCTGAGGTCAGACCGAAGCCCTGGACCTCCGCGCAGCTTGCTGCCTACGACTAACAACTTTTCTTGCCACGGCCCCTTTCTTTATACCCTCTTCTTGGCTCCCCCTCCCTCCTGCATCCCCTCCCTTCCTGATTGCTTGAACTGAGTCAGGAATAACCTGTTTGGGGATGCTTCACAGCTCATTTGGCTGCCAGGGGAGGGGAAGCTGCCCGGGGGTATGCAGATGTGTCTTATTGTGAGCCTCATTGAAGGGCAGGAAAACAAGGGCAGTAAACAAGGTTAAAGGTGGATACCTGAGCTGCTGCCGCAAGTGGGGTGTGTGCGTGCGTGTACCTGACCTGGCTTTCTCTTCACAGATTACTAGCAGCTCCCATATTTTTATATGCACATCTCCATATTGTGATATTGATGCTAATTGTAATTTTGCTCCTCTTATATATATAAAAAGGAGACCAGCGCCCACTAGCACCAGCATCTAATTGCCCCAATAAAATTACGGCAGGCTGTAGAGCTGGGGTCCCTAACACGGAGCCCACGGGCATCACCGCTGCACTGAGGCACCCACCAGGCTACTTTTTCTCTATGCAAGTGAATGGAGTGATTTCTCCTTTCACTTGCATATGGAGGGAAAGCTACCCTGCCAAAAACAGTGTGTGCTTTCCCTCCCCCTCTCTTTTTCTCCATCTCCCCCTCTCTCTTCTCCCCTCTATTTTCTCTGTGTGTGTCTGTGTGTGTTTTCCCTGGGTGAGGAAACAGAAAGAGAAGAGGGGCATTCCTAATATCTCTTGACTAGCTAGGCCCCCTAAGCACGCGTTTTGTGGTTGTGAGCTCATGGCACTTTTAAAAAAATGTCACATATGCCCACCACAGGCCCAAAATGTTTGGGGATCCCTGCTCTAGAGGAACAATGCAGGCAGTCCCCAGGTTACGAACAAGTTCCGTTCTTAAGAATGTCTAAGTCGAATTTGCATGTAAGTCAGAACAGCATCGCGTTATAAGTTAAAATAGGCATTTACGCAAATCGCATAAATCACGCCAATTGCGTAGTATACTACGCTATGTGCTCTACATAAACGACGTAGCACCAGGGAACCCAGAAGTCTGTTCTTAAGTAAGGGTTGTCTGTAAGTCGGACGTTCTTAACTTGGGGACTGCCTGTATAAGCCATAGTAGGTTTATCGCAATGTTTAAAATGCCTCTGGACTGGTAAAACCAACCCCACCACTGCCCAGTTTGTACAAGAGTAAACCCTCCAAGCAGAACTTCTCCTGCAGGAAGCTGCCATTCTTCCCAGATGCATGGCCTCTTCAGAAGAGGACTTTGGAAGTTTCCCACCTGTTTGGCGAAAGAAGCCTGAACTCCCCCTCCTTTGGCAGGGGAACTGTGTGTTGCCTCCTGTTCCCCAAAACCTCAGAGCCCTGAGCCTATCTTGAGAGCACCAACTCTCTCCCGCTGCTTTGGTTCCACCTGCACTGCCCGCCCCACCACTGTAGACACACACCCAGATACAAAACAAAACCCAGCAATCCTTTCACTCAAAAATCTGCACAACTACTGCTCCAGTGAGCAGAGCTCAGCCAGGTGCATCCAGCCCACCCCACCCATGCATGCTTTCTACTCCCAGGCAAGCAGGTCAGCAGGTAGCAAAATAGGTTGGTGAATCCCCTGGTGGCTTGCCATATCCGGCCACCTTTTAGTTGGGCTGCCGGTAAAGGCATCCACAAGGTTTCCTGCTGCAGAGGAACTAATCAAGAGCCTGTAATCCTGTTTGCCACTGCATGCTGATGGATTGGTTTCTCCCTTAAGGTTTGCAGTGCCTACCTTAAAGGGGGCTCAAAATCACTCTGGAGAAGAATCATGCATAAGGACTCATCAGAGCACAGCTCCTTCAAAGGCTCAAAGTGCTTCATGGGTCTTCTCAGACAATGCATATCTCCCTGAGGGAGTTATGGGGAGAGACAAAGTCTGGAGGAGTCCTGGCTTTGAACCCTCTTCTTCTCCTCCAGGGTGCATCTGAGAAGGAATCTGTCCCCCAAAAGGTAAGACGAGAAATATCAAAGCACCACACAGTGGTGTCCCAAGGCCAGCCCAAGCCATTTATCTTGCTGCCTCGGGCAAAGACAAGATGGTGCCCCTCTCCACTCCACCTGCCTGGACCGACCCTTGAATCTGACTGAAACCCTGAGGATGGGACTGCACCTTCCACAGCATCTGAGGGAAGCTTGAGGGGCACAGGGTGGGTTGCACGACTCTCAGCCTATCCTATCTCACAGGGTTGTTGTGAGGATAAAATGGAGAGGAGGAGGAGGATTATGTAAGCCACCTTGGGTTCCTTGCAGGAAAAAAGGCGGGGTATAACTATAATAAATAAATAAAATAAAATTCACACCGGTGTCTTCGAACACCTCACCATAGATCCCCAGCAGTTTCCACCCAAGGTGCCAGGTGTCCTCTTTTGCAGAGGATAGTTCTCTATTTGAAGGGCTGCCAGAGGACTGCCCTCTATTTTGAAGGTGTCCTCTGTTTGAAGGGCTGTCCAATCCAAGTCCAGTTTAAAGAACCAAGAGAAAGAAGAGCAAAAGGGCCTTGAAGTTGCCCATCGACTGTTACAGCTGGGCAGCAGAGTGAGCAAGGATGTGTCCTTGCTCAGTCACCTGGTCCGCATACGGTGCGATGTGCTGTGCAGTCATGCCTTGGATCGCGAGCATAATTCGTTCCGGAACTGTGCTTGTAATCCAAAACACTTATATCAAAGCGAGTCTCTGGCGGGTGTGAGCGGGGCTGATTTCGGCCCGCTACGCCCGCTCGAGGCGAGCGGTTACATCCCTATGTGTCTTGCAAGACCTTGCTTGTTTATCAAGTCAAAATTAAAAAAAAATTTTTTTGCTTGTCTTGCAAAACACTCTCAGACCAAGTTACTTGCAATCCAAGGTATTACTGTATTTCTATTTACTTTGTAGTAATCTCTCCTAAATTGGCATCTAGACATCTAAATTAGCATCTATACATTTTATGCAAACAGGTGTCCACTTTTGACCTCTATTTTGAAGATGCACGACCTCTTTTGGGGCGATTCACGAGGGGCCGCCCTATGGCTGCCTCATTCTGCCACATGGTCCGGCTGGCCCTGCGCCGACCTCCTTGTGCTCAGATTCAATTGAAGGGGTGGGGGCTGTGGGGGCCACGGAGAAAGAGAGACTCCAGACACTTGGGCCGTTGGCCTCGGGACACTCAGACTGACTCTTGTCTTAAAGACATGTTTGCAGTCGAGGGCAATGTGGTGCAGTGAGAGTGGCGGCTGCAGCAGCAGCGGCGATATCTGAGAAATCTCTGTGACAGGAAGCAGGTTTCTCTCTCACTGTGAATCACTGCATCATGAACTGAAAGTTTGAAGAAAAGGGCCCCTTTCGATTTGAGTGCATATTTAAAGTAGCAGCCCAAATTACATAACCCATTTTGTGGTTGCAGGCTGCACAATCCAGCCATCTCTAGTTGCAGCAAGTCCTACAGAATGCAGTAAGGCTTGCTCCAAGGCAACTCGGCAGACAGCAGACCCTGTTGTCCTCCGTGCACCAGTGGACCGCAGGGCCCTTTCTGCGCCAGCACGGTGATATTGATATCCTCATGCCAGCAAAACTCTGCTGGGGCAAAGGGCTAAACTGAGAGGCGTCGGGGTAGGATTTTTAAGAACCGCATATTTTAATTTTCACTCAACAAGTATGCCATACAGACACAACGCTTGCCATGCCCCTGCTGGAGGGGTCCTCTTCAGAAGAACCAGAGCTCCCAGAGGCCAACTGCGGCACAGAGCAGTCCATGCCAGGAGACCAGGGGGAGGGCGAGGGGGAGTCTGATCCCTCTGATGGACCCATCCCTGAAGGGAGGCTGAGGGACCACCAAGCCCCCCCCCCCAGGCCAGAACAATTGCTGTGAGGAGGAGAGCCCATCTGCAAAGGAAGCCTCCCCATGAGTGAAGGACTCCTCACAAGCAGGGCCCTCCTCTCCTTCCAGAGGCCTCTGATATAGGTCCTGCAGCTGAGTCCCGGGTGGGGCCCTGGAAGCTCCAGCTGATCAGCCTCGGTGGCTGAAAGCCTGGCTTCTGCTCGGCCTGATCCCTCCTGCTGATGATGCCTGGGTGCCGGGGAAGACCCTTTTTCTGGGGTTGTGTTTGCCCTGGACTGTTTGCTGGTGCCTTTAACCCCTGCCTGGCTGCCGTTTGACCTTTGAGGCAGATTTGCCCCATAGGTTGCCTCGGGACCGAGCCTGAACCAGCCACAGTAGGATGACAGTGTGTTGGTATACAATACAGTACAATATGAACTTAACAATAGACTGGTGTAGAGGAAGGCGGAGGGTGGAATCCAGCCTTCCCCAACCTGGTGCCCTCCAGATGTGTTGGACTGCAACTCCCATCATCCCCAGCCAGCATGGGCACATCTCAGAGGAACCAGGTTGCAGAAGGCTGGTTTAATTCATGTGGCGGTATCTAGATCTGTCAAGTAATTAGAATGAATTTATTGAGGGTTTGGGTCACTTAGGCTGCAATCCTATACCCACTTTCCTGGGAGTAAGCCCTACTGAACTCAATGATACTAACTTTTGAGTAGACGTGCATAGGATTGTGCAGTGAATGATGCCATTCCACAACAATCCATGTGCTCTTGGTGGTTTCATGCTGTCACCACTTGTATATCCATATGTGATAAAACTGTACCAAGTTTCAACAAAATTGTCAGCCTCTGTGACCTGGTTTGCACGACCACTGTGGGTTAAACAAGCCATGGTGTGTACCAGATGCCATTTTGCTAATCACCCGCCCAGATGTGGCTTGTCATGTTGCTCAAACCCAGGTAGCATGGCTTGTTGAAGGGGGAAATAACCCTCAACCCATGGGCTGTTGTTGGGCTATTTGAGGGTTATTTCCCTCTCAAACAAGCCATGCTGCCTGGGTTCAGATGACACGACAAGCTGCGCTGGGGCGGGTGATCAGGTAAATGGTACCTGGCACTTCTCACGGTTTAAACAAGCCACCATGGGTGGCTTGTCGTGCGAACCAGGACTGTGTTTCCTCTTGCAGCTCTTGCTTGCTGGGTTAACTTTCCAGCCAGTACAATGGCCCAAAAGTTATTGGCCAATGTCCCATTGATGGTGCAGCATTTCACTTGCAAGATTTAGCTATGGCCTGGCTTGCTGCCAGTATCAAGAAAGTTGATACTTCTTTCTGTAGTGTAGCCTTGTTAGGTCCATCAAAAATCAACAGTGATAGAAACATTGGATCACATTTTCCATCATGTTTGAGTATCTTGGTACATTCATTACAGATTTTAATCCAAAATTATTTAATGACCTCACATACCTACCACATGTGGAAATGTTTCTATTTTCCCACACTTTCACCAACACATTGGAGTAACACTGTTGTATATACGACTTAGAATTAATGGGGAGTGGTACCATTCTAACATATATTAGTTCTAACATATTTTCTCTTATTCTGGTTTAAATGGCTTTTTAGGCCATGTGGTTTTCCATTGTTCTGAGCCCATTTGTTCACCAGTACCCCTCTCCCATATGTCTTTTAGCCCATTGGAACTTCCAGCAGATTCTATAACTAGTATTTTGTATATATTTGAAAATACCCTTTGATCAGTTTTGGATACAAGTATTACATTTTCAGAACTTGTGAGAGGTCAAACTGCTTGGCTCCTGATGATCGGATTCATGCCAAAATATAACAGTTGATGTAACCGCATCCAGGTTGTTTTACTATCTCCCATTTATTCCTCTATTTGCTCTCCAGTTTTATGAATACCCCGGAAAATAAATCCCATAATCTAAATAATTATTTTGAATCCCAGTTCTTGTATTGTTTATATTTGTCTGTGTTGCTAAATGGCCTGTGATTTAAAAATGGAAAAACTGGTGAGATTGAGGAAAATTGGGCTTTTTTGTACCATCCCTTCCAAACAACGTAAGTTGTTATTTTAAAAAAAATTCTCGAACTCTTTCTTCAGTTTAAATTTATGTATCAAATGGTATAACTGGAATAGTATTTGTAATATATTTTGTATTTTCCATGTGTCCATATTTTCATTTGTATTATTTCCAGAAGCTGTTTTCTAGTTGGCTGGCTTTATGCTGCCACTGTAAACGTGGTGTGCCTACCCTTCCCTGTTTTGCATTTCTATACATTGTACATTTGTTGAGCCTGGATGTTTTTATTATTGTGGATAAGGGTGTTTATTAATTTTTCCCAGTTGTTTAGATTTTTTTGGTAATACCTGAGCTGGCAATACCTGAAATAAGAACGTAAATTTAGATATTGGATTAAATCCAATGTGATGGAAGTGGGCTTCTGCTTTTTCAGTGGGTTGTAGCGGGGGAGGGGAATTGTGTTCGTTCCACTGATAGAATGACAATGTTGTGGGATACAACTAATTCTTCCCAGCCATGATAAAATACTTCTTAGTCAATTGTGTAGGCTGTGTTTAGTTTGTCTAATTGTTTAAAGGTAAATTTCATTAAGGCTGCAATCCTATGGTCCCTGGGAAGACATCCCAGAGACCATAGGATAGATTGGATCTCCCCCTGAGATCAGAGACAAGAGTTCAGACCTTGGAAGGGGAGAAGCTATTTTGGATCTACCCTCCTTGTCCCTGTGGAAAGACCCACAGGAGAGGTAAAGAGTGGGTGGATCGAGGGCATAGCATCGGTAGAGCAGCAGGGAAGGCCCTGTACCTGCAGTATCCAAAGTCATCCCTGCCTTCTGCCGCACCCCAAACATGGGGGGACATTTAAACCACCCCAGGAGCTAGCGTAAATGTTTCCCTCCTGTTGCTTGCTTTCATGATATTAGCTGCTGACATTCTATTGGCTGCAGTACAATCAATAAGGCAGCCTTTGAAGATTTTAGGGGCTGGCTGGATGTATATAGGGGGAGGTCGTCTGCTAGGTACCTGAATAATCCAGAATTATTGAGGGCTTTGTATGTCAACAACGGAACCATGAACATGGCTCAGTAGCCAATAAGCAGCCAGTGCAGGTCTTTTAACACAGGTGCAATGTAAACATGGCTGGGTGCCCCACAGAGCACCTTGGTTGCTGCATTCTACACTAGCTGTGGCTCCCAAACCAGGCACAAGGGCAGCCCCACATAAGAGTGCATTACAGTAGTCTAGTTGTGAGGTTACCTGTACATGAATCACAGTGGCTAGGCTATCCCTATTCCGAAACAGACATGGTTGGTGCACCAGCTGAAGTTGGTAATGGGTGTTCTGTGCCATGGAGTTCAGCTGGGCCTCCAGTGGCAAGGGTGGATCCAGGAGTATCCCCAAAACTATGGACCTGTTCCTTCAGAGGGAGTGCAACTCCATCCAGAACAGGTAAACAACCCAACTCCTGGACCTCTGAACCACTCACCCATAGGGTCTCTGTCTTATCAAATTCAGTTCGTTTCTTAGCCGTCATAACTGCACCCAGGCACTGCTTCAGAATGTGCCAGTTCAGATGTTGCAGAGAAATAGGGCTGGGTGTCTTCAGCATACTGGTGACACCTTGCCCCAAATCTCCCAATGACCGCTCCCAACAGCTTCATATAGATGTTGAACACTGGGGACACAATAGTGCCCTGTGGCACTCTGTGCAGTTAAACTGCCAGTGGGACAAGGCAGAGTCACCCAGTACTACTGTCTGGAACTGCCCTGCATGTAAAACCAAAGCACCATAAAACCATGTCTCCATCTCCTAGCGACTGTCCAGGAAGATACTGTGGTCAACTGTATCAAAGGCTGCTGAGAGATCAAGAAGTAACAGGGCCACACTTCCCCTGTCCCTCTCCCAAATAAGGTCATCCCTCAGGGTGACCAAGGCTGATTCTGTCAGCTTGCAACAGACACTGTATCAATAGTGGTGTTGGAGTCAACATGAAGGTGGGCAGTTTTGGCCTCAACGTGTTTGGCAAAATAATCAGTGTGAGCCTCTGAGGGCTCCAATATCGGATTCACTGGGATAGATTAAAGCAACCCCTGGACTACGCAGGAAAGCTCATCTGGATGGCTATTCGAGGATGCAGAGGCAGCAAAGTAAGCCACCTTTGCCACCTTCACCACTACAGAGTAGTGGAGAGATCATACTCTCATGCATGTTCAGTCACCCTCATGACGAGTCTTACGCCACTTGTGCTCCAGCTGCCTTCTGAACTGTTTAATGGGCCAGAGCCATCGGAACTCCACAGTGCTGAAGAGGGTGCTCAGGAGCGATTGTGTTGATGGCCCGCCATGCCACAGCACAAGGGCCTTGACAGAAGCACTAGCTCTGGCTACTAGAAAATCCCCCAGAGCATTCAGGAATCCATCAGATTCTGTAAGTATCTAGAGATGGACCATCTTAATGGTCCCTTCTGCAGGGAGGGACTGGCACCGTGAGACCAAACTACACCAGAAAGTGGTCTGACCATGACAATGGTGTGTTTCCCCCTCCCCAGTATCCAGATCACTGCCCCCTCGTGCCCTGAGGTGAAGGCCAAATCAGAAGTATGCCCTGTCCAATGTGTTGAGCCAGCGACAAATGAGACAGCCCCATGGCTGTCATGGAGGACATCAAGTCCTGAGCCTGTCCTGATAGGCAGCCCAGAGTCCCAGGGTTCTCCAAAACCACATTTGAGGCCACCTGAGCCAGCTTTGTCAGGGAGGCCAGTGGGCAACGGGGTGGGTGGGCACCATTCGCATCCCCAATCTCTCTCTTTGGCCCAGCACAAGGTACAGGCCCCATAGTCGGTCCCAGGATGGAGGGGTTTCCTGGTGAGCACCTCCCCGCCCCCACTTGACCCTCCAGCCTGGCCTGGCTGGAGCTGCACAGACTATTCAGGTGGGCAAAGTTGTGTCAGGTCTATACCATCCATCTTGCCCACCTGGATCTTGGTAATGCACACCAGGCTGGCTCCCTCATCCATCATCATCATCAGGCGATCACTCGTGACCGAGTAAGATTGTCTTCCGGGATAAAAGGAGGAGATTCTAAAGAAGATTGTGTAGACTCTAGCAATGGGTCCGTAAGTGACTGTGGAGGCCAATTCTAGATCCACACAGCTTCCCACAGTGAGGACACAGGCTACCAGATAGAAGATGGTCCTGTAAAGGATTCATTTGACGTGCTTTTCGCTTAGCACGTTTCTCCCTTTCACCTTGCACTCGGGCTTCTTCAAAGTCCATGGAACCTTTGTGAAAGGCCAACCTCCATTTAGATCGTTCATGGGCCAGAGCTTCCCAGTTTTCGATGTTTATATTGCATTTTTTTAGATTAGCCTTATGAACATCTTTAAACCTCTTATATTGACCACCGATATTCCGCTTTCCATCCTTGAGTTGGGAGTAAAGTAACTGCTTTGGGAGACGGCAGTCAGGCATTCGAACAACATGACCGGTCCACTGAAGTTGGCGTTGAAGGATCATTTTTTCAATGCTAGTAGTCTTTGCTTCTTCCAGTACACTGACATTTGTTCGCCTATCTTCCCAAGTAATTTGCAGGATTTTCCGGAGGCAACGTTGATGAAACCTTTCAAGGAGTTGGAAGTGACGTTTATAGATAGTCCATGTTTCGCAGGCATACAATAAAGTTGGTAATACAATGGCTTCATAAACCAGTGTTTTGGTCTCCTTACAAATATCCCGATCCTCGAACACTCTATGTTTCATTCGAGAAAATGCGGCACTTGCGGAGCTCAGACGATGCTGGATTTCACTGTCGATGTTAGCTGTAACAGAAAGATAGCTGCCAAGATAGAGAAAATGATCGACATTTTCCAGTATTGTCCCGCCAAGCTGGATAGATGGCATCACCAAAGGATTGGCTTGCACTTGCTGATGAAGCACTTTGGTTTTTTTGATGTTAAGTGAGAGACCAAGTTTTTCGTATGCTTCTGCAAAAGCATTTAGGATAGTTTGGAGATCATCCTCTGAATGTGCGGAGACCACATTATCATCAGCATACTGAAGTTCCACAACGGAGGTTGTAATTACCTTACTTTTTGCTTTCAGCCTGCTGAGATTAAAAAGCTTTCCATCTGTTCGATATATAATTCCCACACCGGTGGGAAGTTTCCCCTTGACAAGATGTAAAACCACGGCGATGAAAATGGCAAATAATGTTGGGGCGATAACACATCCCTGTTTAACACCTGATCCCACTTTAAATGGAGCACCATGAGAGCCGTTGTTGTCCAAAACCGTTGCCGTCATGTTGTCATGGAGAAGTCGCAAGATATTCACAAATTTATTGGGGCATCCAATTTTCATAAGGATAGTCCAGAGAGCTGTACGGTCTACAGTATCAAAGGCCTTAGCCAAATCGATAAATGCCATATAAAGGGGTTGATTTTGCTCCCGGCATTTTTCTTGGAGCTGACGTGCAGTAAAAATCATGTCTACTGTCCCTCTAGAGGGGCGGAAACCATATTGAGTTTCAGGGAGGATCTCTTCTGAAATAGATAGAAGACGGTTTGCGAGAATCCTAGCAAATATTTTACCTGCGGTTGCTAAGAGAGAAATGCCCCGATAGTTTCCACAGTCTGTTCTATCACCCTTCTTAAAGAGGGTGATAATTATGGCATCCCTGAAGTCTTCTGGGATCTCTTCTCTTATCCAGATTTTTTCGATGAGTTTATGAAGATGTTGTACAAGTTCGGGCCCCCCTTCTTTAAAGATTTCAGCAGGAATCCCATCTGGTCCACTAGCTTTGTTGTTCTTCATTTGATTAATGGCTTTTTTTACTTCATCCAAAGTGGGGAGTATTGCAAGTTCCTCTTTAATTTGTTTTTGCGGGATTTGCGAAAAAATCTCATTATTCACCTTAGACTTACGATTTAAAAGGTCATAATAATGCTCTTTCCAACGCAGTGCAATAGACTCTTTGTCTTTTAAGAGTTTGGTGCCATCTTTTGATTGTAAAGGGTTTGTACCATAGGTTTTTGGTCCATAAATGGCCCTTGTGGCCTTAAAAAAGCCCCGTGCATCATGAGATTCTGCAAGTTGTTGAATTTCTTCAGCTTTCTTTTTCCACCAAGCGTTCTTAAGTTCTCTTGTTCTTCTTTGGACCTCAGCCTTTGCGCTAGCGTAGGTTTTTTTCTTGGCAGCGCAGTTAATATCATTTTGCCATATTTGGAAGGCTTTCCTTTTTTGGTCAATTATATATTTAATCTCATTGTCATTTTCATCAAACCAATCCTGATGTTTCTTAGTTTCATATCCAATAGTTTGTTCACAAGCTGCAGTAATGGAGGTTTTCAGCTTAGACCAATGGTCCTCAATGTTGTCAGGAGGTTCCGTAGGTAGATGTTCCTTAAGAAGTGATTGAAGACGAGTTTGCTTAATAGGATCTTGAAGGACTTGGATGTTCATTTTACGCCTTGGTTTCCTTCCTTGAAGCCTACGTTGGGGAGCAATGTTGATAACCATTTTGGACCGGATTAGTCGGTGGTCTGTCCAGCAGTCGTCGGCACTCACCATGGCCCTAGTAAGAAGTACATCGCGGCGATCTCTAACACGGACAATTACATAATCCAGAAGATGCCAGTGCTTTGACCGTGGGTGCTGCCATGATGTTTTAAACTTATTCTTTTGTCGAAAGAGCGTGTTTGTGATAGTGAGATTATGTTCTGCACATATAGACAAAAGTAAGAGTCCGTTCGGGTTGCTATTACCAACTCCGTTTTTTCCAATAGTTTCTGGCCATAAATCAAAGTCACGCCCGACTCTTGCGTTAAAATCGCCCAGGAGGATAATTTTATCCTCCTTAGGTATCTCTGACAGGAGAGTGTCCAACTGGCTGTAAAAACTTTCCTTGATGTCATCATCAGCATCTAATGTTGGTGCATAAGCGCTCAAAATAGTTACCTGTTGGTTATTGGCGAGCTTTAATCGAAGAGTTATCAGGCGTTCGTTAATGCCAGTAGGAACTTCTGACAAAGAGTTCACGAGTTCATTTTTGATGGCAAAGCCTACACCATGTATTCGTCGGTCCTGCTCAGGTAGTCCTTTCCAGAAGAAGGTATAACCTCCTTTTTCTTCTTTCAGCTGTCCCTCTCCTGTCCTTCGAGTTTCTTGAAGTGCTGCTATGTCAATTTTAAACCGTCTCAGCTCCCTTGCAATAATAGCAGTCCTACGCTCAGGGCGTTCACTATCTATGTTATCCAGCAATGTCCGTATATTCCATGTTCCAAAATTCAAATGTCTTTTTCGACCGCTAAAATGGTGACCCCACTGGACGCGGTAATCCAGTCAGGGGAGAAAGAGGTAGACTATGTTTAGGGCACCTTTTCTAGCCCCCTCCCCATACGGGGTGAGCAGAGTGGATCCTAAATAGGGCTGCTCAGTCATGGATACAGCTGCCGAGCTGCTCGACTACCTCGTTCCTTGAACAGGGCGACTGAGTCTGCATCCACCGCCCATGTGCTGGTCCATGACTAGGGGCTTCCAGATTCACAGTCCTGCCCCCGTTGCCATTCGCCAGTCGCCATGGGACTTTTTTTGTTTTGTTTTGTTTTGTTGGGTTGGGTTGGGTTGGGTTGGATGGGTTGGGTTGGAAGACGCCTGTGCGTGAAACTGTTTTATGTGGGGAGATCGGTGCACAACGAATCACCACACAAACTTGACAGAGTACGGCAGAGATCCAATGGCACGGTTACCCTGACGATTGGAAAACCATTCTCTGCTGCAGCCTTCATCCGCCTTCACAGCCGTTGTAATTTAGGTTTAATTATCTTCCGCCTGTTCTGCCGTTGAGGACTTTATGTTTTGGATCGTTCTTTGTCTGGTTCCTCTCCCCGGACCTTACCGCCATGGGTGACCCTACTGGGAGTACATAGCTCCCGACGGCATTGCTCACAGGATTCATCGGAACACGCAAGCCCACTCACCACTTCAAGGTGACGATCCGGCGAGGGGCCCTCATCCACAAACATATCATGGATGGCTGAGTTCTTAATATGGATTTATTACAAACCTTATTACATAAAAATATTGTCTTGGAGAGCTTTTTTGCCTGTCCACTTTTATATTGACACATTACATCTTTGATTTTTTAAAAATCTTTATTTGAAGGCCTGCAACATCACCATATTTTTAATGACTTTTATAGACTCTAGAATACATTATTCTGGTTCTGATAGCATCAGCACTTATCATTATCAACAAATAATAATATTTGTAGTTTATAGTTACAGTTTATAGTTACTCTTTTAATTAATACATTTTTCCTGATGGCATTAGCTAACTGTTCAGTTAAGAAAGTAAAGAGCAGTTGGGGGGGGGGATAAAGGGCACCCTTGGCTAGTGCCTCTTTGTGTATCTATCACATTATAGTCAGATCCAATAATGTGTGACTGTGGCAGCTCCGAGTACCTTTTACCATCTTCGATTGGTTCATCAGCTATGGCCTCTGCTGGACAGGGATAGCTTGGCCACAGTGATACGGGCGCTAGTAACCTCAAGACTGGATTACTGCAATGCGCTCTATGTGGGGCTGCCCTTCAGGCTGCTCCAGAAGCTGGAGCTAGTGCAGAATGCAGCAGCTCAGTTGTCGTCAGGAGCTGCCCCCTTTCAGCATGCAACTCCTTTGCTGAAGGAACTGCACTGGCTGCCTATTCGCTACTGGGTCAGGTTTAAGGTTCTGGTACTTGTGTACAAAGCCCAAAACAATTTGGGACCAGGTTACTTGAGAGAGCGCCTCCTCCCATACCAACCTGTCTGGTCACTGAGGTCATCGGAGGGCAATTCTCCTGATGGTTCCTCATGGACCTTTTGCCCGACTGGAGTCCACCAGAAGGGCCTTCAGTGTGGCGGCTCCATTTCTGTGGAACTCCTTGCCTCTGGAGGTCAGGCAGGCTCCGACATTGTGCTGCTTTCAGCGCCTGCTGAAGACCTCCTTGTTCCAGGAAGCCTTCTCTGCTGTCCAATCACCATTTTAGTGTTACCTTGTTTTCAAAGTATTGTTTTTCTGTTTTTATCTTTTTATTGTTCACCACTCTGGAATCTGCTTAGATATGGAGCGGCATACAAATACTTACGTAAGTAAGTAAATAAATAAAATATGTATCTCTGTGTAATTGAGGTTATAATATTGGTTAATTACTTTTAAGAGTTTATCACCAAAATTCATTGTTTTTACGAACTGTTAAAAATAGACATTCTAATTTACTGAATGCTTCAGTGGCATCCAAAGCAACAGTAAGTCAGTAAGCATTGAAGAATCTGCTAGTTGTCTTTTCTTTAATAAGACTTACTTAACCCACCGATATGCATTTTGGTGCCAGATTACTTAACTGTTCTGCTGTGATTCCACAGAATATGTTAGAATCTTAGTTTATTATTACTGGTCTGTATGAATCTGATATATTTTCAAGGTTTTGGCAAAACTACAATTACGTTTGCCATGATTTGGGAATCAGCTCCCCCTATTGGTATTATTAAATAATTTGGCTCGATGTGAAGTTAGTATTGAATCAATTTTAGAGAGTAAAAATATCCAGGAACTATTATCTCCTGGAGATTTATCATTTTAATTTTTAATATTTTTATTTAATCTACTGTTATTGTTTGATTTTAAAAGTTCTGATGGTTGGCACTCAGCACCTTCTCCACAGTATTTTTTGGGGGTGCGAAGAGTGTATTTGTTCCACATTTGGTTTTGCTGATGTGTAGAGAGCGGAGAAACCCCTTACAATGTCATCAAAACTCACTCCACAACTGGTAATGTTAATTAAGAACTGTAATAATTTCCAGAGGTGTAGCCGTTAGTCTTTGTAGCAAAAGCAACCAACAGTGCGATCCTCCGCATGTTTAGACAGAGAAAAAATCCTACAAGGCCAGCAGTTCCCAGCCAGCCAGCCTGGCTGGCGACTGCTAGCGCTTGTTGTAGGGCTTTCTTCTGCCTAATCATGCGGAGGATACGCCCCGAGGCAGCTTTCATGAACCAGAGTCCTAAAGTATACCCCTTACAGGCCGGACGTGGATCCTGACACACGCGCAAGGCGCCCCCCGCCGGCTGAGGCCCACAGAAGCTGCCACAATAAAGCCGCCTTCGGGGCAGGGGCGGGCGACGGGGTCGCCGGGTGTTTCGGCCCACAGCTCCCATCGTTCCTCGGCACCGGCTCTGCTGGCTAGGGCTGATTGAGCGGGAGGCCGCGAGCGGCCCGCCTCGCTTTCAGGGGCCACCAGCCAGCCCCGTTCTTTTGCCGCTGGGTGGCGGCAGAGAGGCAGCCAGCACCGCCGAGGAGGCGCCAGGTGAGGCCTATGCGCGCACCCGCGGGGCCGAGGAGAGCCGGCCTCCGGGGCGGCACATCTGGGAAGGCGATCACGACGACCGGGGCGGCCGCCGCCGCCTCCCCGGGGCTGTCCGCCCGCCCGTCCGCGGGCGCTGAGGGGAGGCTTCGCCGGGCCGGACGCCTCCATCCAGGTCACCGCCCCCGGCACGCCCACCGTAGACATTTAGCGCCACTCGGCGCATGCGCACCCGCGCTCGGAAGCCAAGGGGCGAGGCCTGCGCAGAGGGAGGAAGGACGCAAGGAAGGAAGGAAGGAGGAAGCCGCCATCTTGTTGTCGCGTCGCCGCCGCCGCCGCTGCTGCCGCCGCCGCCACCGCCATTAGTCCGGAGCAGAGCCACCGACGGACGGACGGGCTGGGAGAGAAGCCGACACCCGGAGCGGGCGACTGAGCGCAGGCACGCAGGCAGGCGGGCGGGGAGAGGCGGGCGGGAGGAGTAGAAGATGGGGCGGGCCGGGCCTTCGGAGGTGCTTGAGGCGCTTCTCCTTCTTGGGGCGGCTGCGGGAATAGCGCGCACAGCGGGGCCCGGGGATCGCGGCCGCGTCCACACGCCCCTCAGGCCGCCGCCCCCGGAGGGAGGGGGCGGGCGGGCGGGCGTCGATCCTGGGCCGCCCCCCCCCCGCGAGCGGCTTTGTGGGCCCTCAGGCCGCGCCCCTCCCCCTCCGCTGACTGCGCCCAGAGGCCGAGCGAGGGCCGGGCCGGGCCGCGGTGCCGCCTGGGAGGGACCGACGGCGGGCGGCTCCCGGGGCCTGGGCGCGATGCAGCAGATCCACGGACCCCCCGGGCCTCAGCCGCGGGCATATTGGCAAGCCGAGGAACGCGAGCTTTCCCGTGTCTCGTCTCCTCCCGCCGGCGGCAGCCACTGCGATCCCGAAGCCCCCCTGCCCCCGGCGCCGCGGGGCTGTTTGGGGCCCCGGCCTGGCGCGGCGTCACGCCCGCTCCTCTGAGGAGAGGCCGCCCGCCCGCCCAGGCGCCCCTCTCCCAGCCGCCGCAGCATTTCTGCGGCCTCCGCGCAGCTTCCATTCGCCTTTCTCGCGCTCTTCGTGCCCCCGGAGCGGCCCGTGCTGCGCGCTGGGGCTTCGCGCGGGGATGGTCGCTGCGCCTGGAGGGCCCCGGCCCGCCCTCTGTGCGTGTCGCTTCTTTGCCAAGCGCTGTGTTGGACAGCCATAACGAGGCTTTGCCTTGGTCTCCTCGTGAGGCTGTGAAAAATAGATCTCCCTGGCAAACCTCGAGCTTTATTTCCAGGCAGACTGTTTTAGTTGAAGAGGTGTTTTGCGATTCACGAAGCCTAACTTGCTTTTTGGAGCTTTTGCTCGTGTCCGAAACACCCTAGAGCTCACTTGTTCCTGGTAATAGCACTACCGTAAAATGATTTACAAGAAAGATTAATGGTCCCTCATCTCTGGTTGGAGTTGTCCTGCCTAGAAAATGGGGGTCTTGCCACTGCCGCCATACGTAGCGTGCTTCCATTTAATTGCAGTGCAGAAAAATTCCCTGTGTGTGCACGCGCATGCATGTGTAAAGTGCACTAGGTGTAGGCTTCCTTCACAGCAACATTTCCAGCACTGAGGGGAAACAGCAATAAAACAAAAATAAAAGCAAAGGCAACAAGCGTAAATTATTATCAGAATATTAAGCAAGAAAATAGTTTTGTTAACATTTTTCTTGAAGCAGACAAGAAACTAAGAGGACTTTTTGCTGGTTTCTTATAGGAGGCCACCAACAATCTCAAGGGACACCATTTGCTCTACAGTGTTGGTGAGGAATAGCAGAAGAATTGGGTAGGCTGTCTTTCTATGACCTGCTTCGCACGTAATGGCCGCATTCGGTGGCAAAGTTAACCTAAGAACAAACCTACAGTCTGGGTTTGGGCATCGCACTAACAACCTATGAATGGGGCATTTGTAGGTTGTTGCTGCAAGCTAGAAGTGGCTCCCCGCAAATCATGGGCTACTTAACCCATGATTTGCTGCACCGTTATGTGCGAACAGCCACAGTGTGTCGCTTCTTCTGACTATTCTCAGCCATGTTAGTCCGTTGCAACAAAACCAACAAAGACTTTTGTGGCACCTTAAAGATTAAAGAACATATTCTGTCATAAGCTTTTGTGGACTGCAGTCCGGATAGAAAAGAAAAGTAAAAATATAAGCTGTGATGATGCAAACAAATTGCAGCACCTTAGAGACCAGCATGCTTATTCTGGAATAAGCTTTCATAGATTACATCCACTTCATCAGGTGTATGGAATATTATTTTGCATACATTTAAACTTTCAGCATACGGTGACTATTGTGATTACTGTGCTTATTTTACATTCAAGTTTAACATAATGGTCACACAGACTATATATTTTTTGCACTTCGTTTTCGTCTGACCTTGCTGTTTACATTTTTTCTCTACGCCTAGCAACGGGATAATATTCCATACACCTGATGAAGTGGATGTAATCTATGAAAGCTTATTCCAGAATAAGCATGCTGGTCTCTAAGGTGCTGCAAGACTCTCTCATTGTAGATTCTGTTAGTAAAATAGTTATCCTAATTTGTTTGCATCATTGTGGGCATCCTTTCAACAGGTGTTGGTTGCAACAAACCATTGCAAGTGCTAACAGTATTGTTTGTCTTTTTTCAGACTGAAGTGAATGATTTTGGATAGAACTCAAGTTTGTTAGAAGACTTTTTAAAAAGAGTTGTTCCACAGTGCATCAGTGCAAGTGACTGCTTTACTCTTGAGTGACTTTACAGGTGCTTGCCTGCGTTGCAATAAAAGACTCATTTATTGAGCAGGACCTTATTTATCTCTTCATCTTGGAGAGTCTAATAAACTATTACAGTTTCTGTACTCACAAAGTTTTGAAGTTGAAAAAGACATCTTTACAAAGCGAAACATGAGTACAGCCAGAACAGAGAACCCTGTTATAATGGGTCTCTCCAGTCAAAATGGACAACTTAGGGGCCCAGTTAAACCCACTAGTGGCCCAGGAGGCGGGGGAACACAGGCTCAGCAACAGATAAACCAGCTGAAACATCCCAACACAATCAACAACGGCACTCAGCAGCAAGCACAGAGCATGGCCTCCACTATCAAGTGAGTATTTGTCTAAAGGTTCAGCAGCAGCGTTTGTACTTGGATGATGGCTTCCAGAGTCCTGGCTCTTTGGTCTGGAAAATGAGTTCTCCTTGTTGGGCCTATCTGACCAGATAGGGCAGTATTTTATGCCAGGCCATAATGGTCTTCCTTTCTGTTTTGTTACATTATTTGCTTTCATTCTCATGGATTGCTTTTGGTTAAAAGTCCTCTCTGCCTGCAGAATAGCCAGTGTTTCCGTTGCTGTGCGGCTGACAGAATCCACTTTGGTTGTGTTTGTTTATTATTACATTTGTTAATCGCCCATCCGGCTGGTCACCTGGCCACCCTGGGCGATGTTAGACTCTGAACAGCTTTGGTCTCCAGTACTGGTGCTTCAACAGATTGGATATATTCTCGATGAACACTTATTAGAATTCTTATGCTTCATTATTTTAACTTCATTGTTTTGCATTATTATATAGAGCCATCAATGTACATAGTGCTTTAGATTAGCACAGGTAAAGACAAATTCCTACCTGAGGACTTTATAGTTTAATTTGACAGTGGGAGAGGCAAAGAGTAGCAAGGGCTGTCACTCGTCTGTTGATTTAAAAGTTTTATCTTGAAGGGTACAACAAAACAGTAACAGTATAAGCATGAGAAAGCTATAAACGCATATAGTTTATCCAGTAATATGCAACTGTAGATCTTAAACAGAGAGGCTATAACTGCTTACTTGAATAACCCAGGTTCCCGGATCTGGCACATCTCCAATAGCAAGAAGCTCCACACACTCAGGGCCACTACTGAGAGAGCTCTGTTAATAGTTGAGGCCGGTCATATCTCTTGATAGCAATGGAACCCACAACAAGTTTCCACTACTGTGCCTCAGTGAATGGGGAGACATATGTGGGAGAAGAAGCTCCCTCAGGAACCCAGGACCCATGCCGTACAAGGCTTTTATGGTAAGCACCAACAGCTTGAATTTAACTCAGAAGCACGTACCTTGGCTAGCAGCAGAACCCTTTTCAGAAGTGATGATGTTACGTGTTTCTCATAGCACCAGCAATTAGTCTGGCTGCTGCATTTGTAACCTACTGAAGTTTCTAAGCAGTCTGCGGAGGCAACTGTGAAGCTCCCAAATCTGCACAACAGTGGCAAGGTCACTTGTCTCCATTGACTTATTAGCTGAAGCTGGTGAAATGTGCTCCTCATCGCAGCCTCCACCTGGAGAGTCCAGGAGCAATAAAACTCTTTCAGGGGAAGTGTGACCTCATCCGGAGCACATGGCTCCACCATTTCTCCAGTTCTTGTATAATATACTATGAACAACTCTGTCTTGTCCGTGCTAAGTTTCAACTTATGCTCCTTCACCCAACTCTTTATCAACTTCAGGCAGTCAGTTATAAGAACATAAGAAGAGTCATACTCGGATCAGGCCCAAGGCCTAGTAGCTCCAGCATTGTTCCCACAGTGGCCAACCAGATGCCTATTGGTGTTAATTCGATGGTGTAATCTGAGTTGGAATTTGCACCTTTGCAACCCAGTGGATCAGAGGGTAAAGCATGGCCATTGTAGACAACCACAGACAAAAGATTTTGACTGAAACGCCAGTTAGTTTTTTAATACACAATGCTGGAAATTGATATTAATCTTCATAATAATTGTATTTTTTAGAAAATGTGATAAATGGTCAGAGGATCATTAAGCAGTGAACAAACTAATAAAAATCAAATGGTTTAGGAATAGCATGAGAATGGTATTGAAATGTCATTGACAAAGCAATTTGAATAGTATTCCTAGGCCTACATCTTTCAGCCCATGCCATAAGTTTGCTGGTTATTTTAAACTGTTCCACTATGATAAGCAAAATTCATGTCTACCAATCCAGTGGGTCACAGATCCTTTCATCTCCATCAGAGCCAGAACCATAGAAAGAGAGAAAAAGCAAGGGAGAGGGGATAAAACAATAGAAGTGGAATGAGGTGTAGCCGCCTTCCCCCTAAAAGTGATCCTGAATCCCTTTTTATATTGATCAGAGATGGGATCATATCATACACGGTAAGATTTATGTCAGTTTGATAGTGAAACGTGAGCAAACATATAGATTATTGTACCTCGCATCTTTCTAGGGGAGACATCACCAGTGCTTTCACTGTCTTACAATTGCTTCATAAGCACATTCCACTTCAGCATCGTCTTCAAAGCAGCCCAATTATTTCATCTTCAGTGATGCCTGTTGCTGCTCCTATGGCATCTTTGTACCTATTAAGATGTTATCAGTCCAGAAGCTAAGGTCACACATTGGCTATCACGAAGATTCCCAAAAAACTTGCACAGAGGTGAATCTTTCCATAGTTGTCATCCATCTTGGTCCATAATGGATGCTCTAGAGCAGTGATGGTGAACCTTTTTGAGCCCGAGTGCCCGAACTGCAACACAAAACCAACTTATTTATTTCAAAGTGCCAACACTGCAATTAAACCTGAATACCAAGTTTTAGTTTTAGAAAAACAACTCATACAGTTGTCTGAACTAATTAACATCTTTTGTCTTTAAAGAAAAACAAATAACAGAGCTTTCAATGATACAAACAGTTTTTTGTTGGAAAAAAAATCAACTCAAAAAATTATTATAGTACTACATTGTACACATAGCCTGAAGGGAATTTATACAAACTTTTTAAATAATTAGGCACATGTATTTTTGGATAAGGGATTCTCAACTTGTAATATGATTATATGCCAGACTGAAATTGTATGGGGCAAGCTTTACCCCGGGTCCTTTCCCTGCTTCTACAGGTGTCGGATTAGTAAAAGTAAAAGTCAACCTGTACTAGGATGAGCAAGATAAACAAGAAAACTAAACGTGCTTAACACATTTTAAACACTTTATGTCTTGGACTGCAAACACTGCATTAGGTAAAAGTTTGCATTGGGCATGCTTTTGCACAATTAATGTGATTTTTGCTATTGCATGCATGCTGATAATTTGTCAAACCTTGGCTCATACTCCGTTAGTTTGAGAGTAACACATGCAGCACTCAGGTCAACTGTTAGGGCTTTACATCCAAGCCATGCTCTGTGCATCATTCTTCAAAATCTTTTAAATGTGATAACAATGTAGAAAAGAATTCTGTAACAGGAATTCTAGAATAAAATCATTCTGTTCCACACTGTAAGAAAGAACAAGATCATTAGTGTTTTGCAGAAGGGGACGGTCTTTTCGCGATCTGGTGACCAATGGCTCGAGTGCCCACAGAGAGGTCCCTGCGTGCCAGCTGTGGCACCTGTGCCATAGGTTCGCCATCACTGCTCTAGAGCTTGCAGAATCCAGTAGTTCTTTGGACCTAGCAGGGCTGGACTAGGGAGCCCACAGATAGGGCACAAGTGGAACAGTACCTTCCTTGTCTTCCCTAGCAATTGGTATTCAGAGATATGCTGTATCTGATTCCGGAGGTAGTATGTTTATTTCTTAAACACATTTCTGCCAAAGCACCCAGGGCAGTTAATAAATAATTTTTAAATTCAGAAACCAACAAATATTACCAAAACCCTCCAAACAAACACCAGGAAATAGTTCTCTCAAGCTGACTGAAGGTCTTTTTAGGAAGTGATGGCTCAAGCTCCCGGGGCAGCTTCTGCCACAAGGAAACTCCTGGGCTTCCTCTGTTCTGTCTTCCCTCAGGGCACACTGGTCTTCGCTCCAGTCCTCTCTGGCTGTTGATGGTCCCTTCAGGAGCCAATGACTGACTTTGGGCCAGTCACTGACTCTCAGCCTAACCTACTTCACAGGGTTGTTGTGAGGATAAAATGGAGAGGAGGAGGATTATGTAAGCTGCCTTGGGTTCCTTGCAGGAAAAAAGGTGGGGTATAAATACAAATAAATAAATAAATAAAATAATCCTGTCCTGGGCTTCCTCACTTCTATACAGGCAGTCCCCGAGTTAAGAATGTCCGACTTACACTCAACCCATACTTAAGAACAGACTTCTGGGTTCCCTGGCGTGGCATTGTTTACATAGAGTACATCATAGCATAGTATACTATGCAATTTCAGTAATTTATGCAGTAAGTCGGAACGCTCTGCTGTTCCAACTTACATACAAATTCGACTTAAATACATTCTTAAGAATGGAACTCATTAGTAACCTGGGGACTGCCTGTATAGCCATCATGATTAGTAGCCTTTGATGGTCTTATCTATGAATTGGTCCAATCCCCTTTTAAAGCCATCCAAGTTGGTGGCTATCACTATATGTTATGGCGGCAAATTCCATTTGTGCTGGGTGAAGAAGTACTTCCTTTTGTTTATTCTGGATCTCGCCCTTCAGTTGCATTGAATGACCCCAAGTTCTAATATTATGAGATACTTCTCCAGACCATGCATAATTTTTTCCAGCTCCTATCATGTTGGTTTTATTTAAAAATGTTTATAAGCTGCTTACGAAACAAGTTTTCAGAGCTGTTTACAAACAGATCAGACAAAATAAACATCACAATAAATATAAATTAAACATTAAAAATACTTGAAATCCAAGGCAGTAAAATCCAGAGTTTAGAGGGCTGGGGCTGGGGAGGCTTTCCAAAGGTAGGTGCCATTGCAGAGCGAGCCCGTTGGCACATGGCAGCACCGCCAAAGAGCCTTCCCTGAAGATCTGGGTGATCTAATGGCTCTGTACATGGGAAGGTGGTTTTCAGGTGGTCCTGTGTTGTACTATTGGCTATATGTCAATAGTAAAACCTTGAGCATGACTCCGTAATTAATAGTCAATATCTGCGCTGCCAGGTGTCCCGCTCAGTGCCTTGGCTGCTGCATTCTGCACTAGCTGCAGTTTCCATACCAGTCTTAACGGTAGCCCCACATAGAGTGAATTACAGTAATACGAAGTTACTATGGCCAAGCTGTGTTCCCCCCTTGTCTTTTTTTCTAAGCCCCAAACATAACCCTTTCCTCATAGGGAAGTTACTCCACCCCCTTGATCATTTTGGCTCCCTTTCTGCACCGTTTCCAGCTGTACAACATCCTTTTTCTGGTGGGTTGATCAGAACTCCACACACTTCCACATGTGGTTGCACCATATATTTGTATAAAGGTGTTACGATGTTGGCTGTTTTATTTTCAGTTCCTTTCCTATTAATCCCCAGAGTGGAATTTGCCTCTCTTGCAGTAGCCACACACTGGGTCAACATTTTCATTGAGCTATCCATCATAATTCCAAAATTCCTTTCCTGATTGGTCCCAGCCAGCTCAGAGGCCATCAGTGAGTATGTGGTTAGGATTTCCCCTCCAGTGTGCATCTCTTTAGACTTGCCTACATTGAATTGCATTTGCCATTTTATTTATTATATTTATATCCCGCCTTTTTTCCTGCAAGGAACCCAAGGTGGCTTACATAATCCTCCTCTCCATTTTATCCTCACAACAACCCTGTGAGGTAGGTTAGGCTGAGAGTCAGTGACTGGCCCAAAGTCACCCAGTGAGTTTCATGGCTGAGCGGGGACTAGAACCCGGATCCCCCAAGTCTTAGTCCAACACTCTAACCACTGGCTCAATGCTCATTCCTACAGTTTGCAGAGATCCTTTTGGAGTGATTCACTTTCCCTCTTTGTTTTAACCACCCTCAATAATTTGGTGTTGCCAGAAACTTGGCCACCTCACTGTTCGCCCTTAATTTCACATAATTTATGAATGAATGTGGTTATTTTAATTGTTTTTAGTTTTAAATTGTTTTAATTCTATGTTTTTAACCCTTTCTATGAGACACCTTGAGTCCTTTTTAGAAAAAGGTGTCTATTAAAACTGACCCAGTTCACATCATCAGAATAGCCCACCATGGCTTATTTAAGCCCTGTATTGCTGACACTGACTGGCAGCAGCCCTCCATAGTTTCAGACAGGGTTTTTTCCACCTGTAGGTGCCTAGGATTGAACCTGGGACCTTCTTCATGCAAAACATATGCTCTGCCACTGAGCTATGGCCCAATCCCTCCATTGTGAGAACTGTCCATTTATTTCTGTTCTGTAACCAGTCACCGATCCATGAGAGGACCTCTCTTCTTATCCCATGACTGTTAAGTTTGCTTAGGTGTCTTTGGTAGGGACTTTGTCCAAAGCCTTTTGAAAGTCCAAGTAAACAATATCTATCAGTTCACCCCATCCTCATGCTTTTTAACATTCTCAGAGAACTCCAGAAGGTTAGTGAGACAGGACTTGCATTTTTAGAAGCCATATTGATTTTGTTTCAGCAAGACTTGCCCTTCTGTATTCTTGATCATTCCTGGAACAGATGTGGCGTTGCATTCACTGTTTTCCAGTCCTTTGGCACAGGTGCTAATCTTGGAGATATGTTACATATTTTTAGTGAAAGATCAGCAATTTCACATTTTGCGTTCTTTAAGAACTTTTGCATGGATAGATACCATGTAGAGCCAGTGGTTGTCAGTTAGGTCTAGAACTTCATCTTTTTTTCACCAGTATTTGCCTCATTTCTTCAGACTCCCTTTCTGAAAATACCAGTTTAGGCATGAGTGTCTGCTCTACATATTCTATAGTAAATACAGATGCAAAGAATTCATTCAGCTTCTCTGCAGTCTCCTTATTCTCCTTTAACTCCCATGTAATCCAGTGGTTCAGCTGCCTCCCTAGCTGATTTCCTGCTTCTGATGTATTTAAAGATTTTTAAAAAATTGTTGGTCTTAAAGTTTTTAGTGATATCTTCCTCAAAATCCTTTTTTGCATCCCTTATTGTCTGCTTGCATTCATTTAGTGCAAGTTAGTGTCCTTTTTGTTTTCTTTGTTTGAGCAAGACTTCCATTGAAGACTGAAGGAAGCTTTCTTTCCTCTTAACTGTTTCCTTGACACTGCTTGCTAAGTATACTTTGTGGTACCTCTCCTGGCCTGCAGTATGCATTCTAGCTGAGCTTCTATTCTTGTAGTTTTGAGTAACCCCCAAGCATTCTAGAGAGATTTGACCCTCTTGACTTTCCCTTTCAACTTCCTATTTACCAGTCCCCTCATTTTGAGAAGTTTCCTCTTTTGAAGTAAAATGTGACTGTTGGAATTCCTTGGCAATTTTCTGCTTACATATAAACTAAATTTGATAGCACTGTGGTCACTGTTTCCAGTTGGTTCAACAGCACTGGACATCTTGCACTAGGTCCTGGGTGCCACTTAGGATTAAGCCCAAGCCTTCCTTCCCTATGGTTGATTCCTTGACCAATAGTTCTAGTGCACAATTAGGGTGTCTAGAATTTTTACCTTTTTTGTTGTGACTAGAACACACATTTTATCTATTTGTGGGTAATTGAAGTCCCCCGTTACGACAACACTTTATCCTTTGGATGCCTCCCTGACTTCATTCTCCATCTCAGGATCACCCTGAGCATTCTGGTCAGAGGGGTGATAGCATGTCCCTCTTTGTAAATTACTTTTGGGGCCTGGTATTGTGACCCATAGTAGTTCTTTGGAGGAATCTGCCCCTTTCAAGGTTTCTAAGTTTTGACACAATGTCCTTTTTGATGCGCAGATTTGACACTGCTTCCAGTATGCCCTTGTTTGTCCTTCCTATAAAATTTGTATCCAGAGATGACCATATCCTACTGGTTCTTCCCATTCTATCAGGTTTCTGTTATGCCCACTATATCTATGTTCTCCTATATTCTTTAAAGCAAAAGCACTCTGCAACTCCCCCAGCCCATTCAGTCCCCCATTCAGTCACACCTGTTTTACATAGGAAAAGAGGAACATCATTGAATGACCTCTCCCAGTAGTTTCATGTTGCATATAGTTAGACAAAATGGGTCTCTGCAGGACCGCACAAGAGTTCCCACAGGGAAGAACAGTCCTCCAGCTCCATCTCCTGTAATAGCCCAGTGAGGCAGTAGCGGAAGACTGTAAAATGGTGCTCCTTTCCACTGATCCAGAAGGTTGCCATGGTCAGTGGTCTCAAAAGCTGTTGATAAGTCTGAAGGTATATCGAGGTTATACTCCCCTTGTGTCTTCCTTAGTGTAGATCGTCAGCCATGGTAATCAAGCCAGTCTCAGTCCTGAACCCCATCCAGAAGCCTGATTGAAATGGGCTGAGAATCAATCTACATAATCCAGGAGTACCTAGACCTGCTCAGTCATGGCCTAACCAACCACCTTGGCTAGAAGGGGGAGTTGTATACTTGTCTATAGTTTCTTAATTCGTGGGGATCCAGAGAGAGCTTCTTTAGTGATCATTTTACTACAGCGTTTTTTGTAATGGATAAAATACAGCCCTCCTGCAACGAGCAGCAGTTCAACAGGAAGGCAGTGGATGAGATCAAGGGGCCATCTGCATCCTTGGGAGTCTGCTTAATGCTGCATTGGTACCTGACTGCATCTACATAAGTCAGGCTTTGGCTCACAAGGCAGCAGAACTTAGTCTCCAAGGGGTAGACTAAGGTGGCAGCTGTCACATGAGGGAGTCTTGTCCTGCAAAGTAGCCAGATTAAAATGGCTGTTCGGAATTCGGAAGTGCCCACTGCATGGCATAAGTGGGCCTCATATCACATAGCTGTACAACAAATCTATTCATTTTGTCCTAGTTTTGCTGTCATACCTTCACCAAACTACATTTCCCAGTGTTCTTTGGGGAAGGCATTATAGTTAAACTAGGGTAAAAATCATAGATTTGTGGTATGTTGAGTGTTTGCTATTAGTTTCCACATACCCTTTCCAGAACTGCAACTCCCTGGAGAGAAGCAATGGCTTAAATGAGTTTTAAGTCTTGGTGTAGATATGCTCATTTGAGGGAGCTAACTTTCCTTTTGTCATGTTCCCCTCTGATGTGCATTTCTGGGTTTGCAATACTCTCAGCCCTGAGTGAGATGGCACATCCTGCACGATGAAGAGAGGGCTAGACTGGGAATATCAAATCCAGTTGTTGACATAACATTTTCTCACTTCAGACCTGGCGATGACTGGAAGAAGACTTTAAAACTCCCTCCAAAAGATCTGAGAATCAAAACTTCGGTAAGGGGTTCCTAAAACTACAGAGGGTACATATATTCAGGGTATTTTGTTTGATGGGCTTTAAACCTAAGTGAGGGTGGGAGAAGTGTAGATATTTGGCAGAAGGTCTTCCATTTGCAGTGGGATGAAACGTTTCCGACTCAGCTTTACTAGTAATCGCATTGGCCTAGTAAACAGAATGGACTGAAAGATGTGTGTGTCCATGCACATAGTATGGTTCAGTTTATATCTTATTGGCCATGACAAGCAGATGTGTGGTGGTGGGGAAGCATGCCCTGTATAGTGATCGCCAGTTTTTGGGATATACCTTGTATTAAGACTGCCAGTGTGTGTGAGAGAGTAAGCTGACTGTCCTGCTTTGCCTCTTCAGGATGTGACGTCCACAAAAGGAAATGAATTTGAAGATTACTGTCTGAAACGAGAGTTGCTGATGGGAATTTTTGAAATGGGCTGGGAAAAACCATCTCCTATTCAGGTTGGTGCACAACATCTAGCGGTTGCTGTTATCAAAACAACAACTGCGTTGTAAGGTGCTTGCTTAGTGAGTGGAAATGTACATGGTAGAGGACCACTCAAGAGCTGGATGGAGCATAGTATGATGTGTTATAGAGGGATACGTAAGCATGCTTTCACTTGTGCTGTGGCTGCATTCAGTAATCTAACTTGATGCAGTGGATAATTGAGGCTCCTCCCTCATCCATGTATGTACAGAATTTAGGAAGAGGCGGTTGGGTAGGATTAGAACAAAAATTCCTCTGTCTATAGCAATCTTGTTCAGCAATCTGAAAACTTCTCATAGCTGACTAAGTAGGAGGAAAGCCATTGGGCGAGTTCGGATGACACAACAACCCACCATGTGAATAAGCTACGGGTGACTGTGTTGCACCACACGGCAGCCCATCGTGGGTGACAAGCCACAGTGGGTTGTCGTGTTGTACGAACCTGGACCGTTTCCTGCAGTGTGGTTTGTTCATGAGCAACAAGCCACGCTGACAATACATGGCTTGTTCTTGGGGTAGTTTTCCCCAAGAAGGGTTGTCATGTTGTCTGAATTCAGGCGACCAACCCCATCGTGGGCACCAGAAAGCAGCTACTGAGTCGCTTGGCAAGAATGGCAAAAAAACCCTTCCCACTCTTGCCAAGCTCACCTGGGCCAGTGCCAGCTGCCCCACTGATGCCCAGGCGGCATGGCGAAGTGACCGTCACTGGCTCAGTGTCCCTTGCTGAGATTGCGAGTCCTTTTTCACTTTCAAGGCTGCATATTTCCCTGTTCCCCCAAAATGCTCAAATTTGCCAGATAGGTTTTTTAAAAAGAACCTTTTCTTTTGACAGCTGTCAAAAATAAGTGCTCGCAAAAAGAGGGTGGGATGTAGATCTCCCCTTTCTGGAGTACCTAGGTGCTTGGGGAAGTGTGGGAAAGGTGGAGGGCACTGAGAACTGCCAGGGCAATACTCAAACTAGAAGATTGCACTGCTAAGGGGGAGATTTCGCTCCATAAGACGCACCGGACCATAAGACGCACTTACTGTATGGTACAAAAAAAAAAATCAGCTGAGAGGCGGGGGCTTCCCCCGCCCCACCCAGGAGTCCTCCGCTCTTCCGGACCAGCAGAGGAAAGTAATATATATATATATATATATATATATATATTTACTATATTCACTCCATAGGACGCACAGACATTTCCACCTAGTTTTTTTTGGGGGGGTAAAGTGCGTCTTATGGAGCGAAAAATACAGTACTCACCACCTCATTTTGGGCAAAAAGCCCTTCACTGCTTTGGGCCAGCTCATGATGGTTGCTTGGGTGGCAACCTGTTGCTGCTGTGGATAGTGAGTGGAAGATTGGGAGGGGGAGTGTACTTGAGTGCATTAAAATCTTGGTTATTGATACATTGGCTATTTTGTCCTCTCTTCTCCCCCCACCCCACCCCCAAGCCAGGCAAGCATTGTGTTATCTCATACTGATTCCTGCGGCTTCTTTTCAGGAGGAGAGCATTCCCATTGCTTTGTCTGGGAGGGATATCTTGGCTAGAGCTAAGAATGGGACCGGCAAGAGCGGCGCCTACCTCATTCCCTTACTTGAACGACTTGACTTAAAGAAGGATAACATACAAGGTAAGTTGAGGAGGGCAACATAAGTAAGATCCATTAGGCCTCAGTCGCAACCTGCCTTTAATCTTCACCTATGACTGTGTTGTGTTGCTTACTACAGTATTTTTCCATGTATAAGACTATACTTTTTCCTAAAATCGCTAGACTAAAAATTGAGGTTCGTCTTATACATGGAAGTAAGCCGAGGAGAGAACCGCGCGGTTGCAAAACTGCCCAGTAGGGGGGGCGTCTTATAGACGGAAAAATACGGTATCTCAGCTCCCCACTTCATTGACATCAGGAGAATGAAAACATTTGAAAAACTTTTTCAGGACTGATAATGTTCCTTTGGCCCTGCCTATTCAGCAAGACCCCTTTCACCTTTAGCTGCTCCTGTTTGTTTCTTTGTTTATTTATTTATTTATTACATTTCTGTACTGCCTGATGATAGCCGAAGCACTCTGGGTGGTTTATGCAGGCTGTTCCTTTGATTTACACAACACTTACACGGTAAGAAAATTTTTGAATGGAAGTCTTAAATTGTGAACTTTCCCACCCCTGTAAGGGGAAAGGCTTCCAGAGTTGTGAAACTGCTTCTGAGAACTTCTCTGCCTTGTATAGATAAAATACTTGAGGATAGACTTAGTTGATCTTGGAAATCCTGATAGGACATGACTGCTTTTTTTCTTTTTTAAGTACCATGCCTCTGTTCTGTTTGTGTGGAACAGTCAATTAAGAACATACTTGCTTTGCTGGATCAGTCTCTTTGTGTCCAGCATTGCAGCCACCTGAATACCTCTGGGTAGCTCATGTGCAAGGCAAAAGGTTGATAGACACTCCCTCTTTGTCCTCAGATATATTACCTCTGAACCTGGAAGTTCCATTTAGTTAAATCTTCTTTTAAAACCCTCTAAGTTAGTGAATATTACCACCTCCATACTATTCATTATTTAACAGTTGTTTTGAATCCATTGAATGACTATGTAGACTGGTGAGAACAATAGGATTTCTGGAAGTCTCAAGTTTAGCTCTTAAAAGACACAAATTATTAGCATACAGGCCCTTGGAGTTCTGTGGTAGCCTGAGGATAGAGTGACCTGAATATTCTCCTCTTGCAGCAATGGTGATTGTTCCCACACGAGAACTTGCCCTGCAGGTCAGTCAGATCTGCATCCAGGTCAGCAAACACATGGGAGGGGCCAAAGTGATGGCAACCACAGGAGGAACCAACCTGCGTGATGATATAATGAGGCTTGATGATACAGGTAGGATGTCTTGGAGTGCTGTTGAGCTGTGCTCTGAAGTGTTGACTCCTGAATGAAAGCCCCAGATGGGGCTTTGACTTTTCAGTTCCGCTGTGCTCAGTTTCCGACTCCCATAATTCAAGTAGCATCTCATCTCTGTGGTCTTCTCTTTTTGCAGTGCATGTGGTGATAGCTACGCCAGGGAGGATTCTGGATCTCATCAAGAAAGGAGTAGCCAAGGTGGACCATGTCCAGATGATAGTTCTAGATGAGGTAATATCAGCATTGGTTGAATCACTGTTCTTTGCAAGTTAAAGCAGCACCACTCAGCTACCAAATTGGATATCATCCTGTTTTTGGATATCACTCCTGTATCATAGGAAGGATTCCTTCCTCTCTCTAGAGGGGTGGGGCTGCATAGCTTGAAGACGTTACCTCTCTGGGAAAAGGATTCATTCTGGCTGAGGCTGGGAGATTAATATCAGTGCCCTAGACAGGAATGTTTTAAAACTGAAGCCGGAACTCTAGTGTGAAACCAATCGCTGAGTGTCCAGCAGGGGTACCCAAACTTGGAGCGAACTTTCGGATGCTTCATGAGCACTTTTAAGGTTAAATTGGTCCACTTCTTATTACAGGCAGACAAGTTGCTGTCCCAAGATTTCGTTCAAATAATGGAGGACATTATTCTCACGCTACCTAAAAACAGGCAGATCTTGTTGTACTCTGCCACTTTCCCTCTAAGTGTACAGAAGTTTATGGTGAGTACGGTTTGGATGAAATTGAAGGGGTGGGCCTGGGCTGTGTTGGACTTGCTGCAGCAATTTTGATAAATCCCACATCCATAAATGTGCAAAAGGATGAGTCATGCTTCCCACCAGGCTGTAATCTTCATGTTTCCCTAAATGTCAGAATGCTTCTGTTTCAGAATTCCCACTTGCAGAAACCATACGAGATTAACTTGATGGAGGAGCTGACACTGAAGGGAGTTACCCAGTACTATGCTTATGTAACTGAGCGCCAGAAAGTGCATTGTCTTAACACACTCTTCTCCAGGGTAAGCAGTGACATCTGGTTCCTACTTTATACCCCCAAAATTGTGTTTTGTGCATGGAATCAAAGAGGCTGGCCATATACCCAAATTGTAAACTAAATAAAAGTCTCTGTCACCTAGAGAAGAAAGGTCAAAAGAGTTCTGGAGAGGAAATGCGGGCTACTAAGAAAAATGGCTTTCTGTGAAGTGGTTGTATTTTGCCATTTGCACAACTGTGCCTGTTACTTCCACAGTCCTTTCGCTATTGAACCTGCCTGCCTTTTCTCTGTGCGCCCTCCCCCCAGCCACCCCAATCTTTCCAGTGGGGTATTGGCTGCTTTCAAAAGAGGACTAGAACTCTTGACTGAGAAAGATTATGCCATTTTCGGTAGATACGCATAGTTGTATGCTTCATGGCCTGGACAGTTATGAAGCTATGTTTCCTGACTTGGAAAGGGGAACTTGGGTTGCAGGTGCTGCCCTGGTGAGGTGCCAAAGGGCAGTGCTGAATTGAAGCAGCATCACCTGGCTCATCTTGTAGCTGCACTCTCCATTTGAAAGAGGACAGTTATTTTTACCATAACCGTGAGAGCTGCTTAGAAACGTCCTCATCTGAATTCAAAACTGGGAATGTTATCAAGTACCAAACAAGTTCCCTGGTTTCCAGGAAGCCAGGGACTTCTGACATCAGTGGAAAACTCTGAGTGAACCCAGCTGAACGCAGGCTAAAACCCATTTGAAAGCCTACTCAGCAGCGGTGATGTGGTTCTTCATCACCACAATTTGTGGTTCCCTGCCACCATTGTGTCTGTACAGAGGTGCCCAACGGAGCTTTTGTGGGTGGTCAAGGGCCTATTACATTCCAGCCCACAAGAAGAAAGTGCCTGATAACCCATTGTGACCAGTTTGCACGACACTTTGCAGATAAAATCACTTATATTCGTGCTAACTTAGATGCCATAGTTGATGTAGACCCAGTGGATGTAACTTTGGCCTCCGGTTATAATGAATACTTTTCAATTAGTACAGCCTAAGAATGTGAACAGGACCATGTGTGTGCTGGATGCTTGCCCTTCCCAGCTTATAAAAGCGGGGGAGGGGGGGAGGACTGGCTGAATGGGTAAGGGTAGTGGTGAATGCCTCTTTACAACAAGGCATGGCCCCATAATGTCTAAAAGAGGTGATGGTGAGACCTCTGGCTTTTTGTTTGTTTGCTTGTTTTTATTTTCCAAAAAACTTCCCTGAACCGCATCGTATTAGATAATTTCTGGCTAGTTGCCAGATCCATTCTTTGGCAAGTTGCTGGATTGTGTGGTAGTATCTCAGCTCCAGGGATTTCTGGATGAAGCAGATTATCTAGATCCATTTCAATTTGGCTTCAGGCCTGGATATGGGACAGAGATTGCTTTGGTTCCCTTAGTGGACAATCTACATGGGACAGGGGGTGTCGATGAAAATGTCAACCCAGTGTGCAGCTGCTGTGAAAAAGGCAAACTCCATGTTAAGCGTAATTAGGAAAGTGTTGGGACTTGAATAAGATGCTAGGAGAGGATATATTCTTGAATATTACCCTTCCTATCTCACGTTAGTGAGATCAGCAGAGTAGAGTCCCTTTCCAGCTTAAAAGAAGCTTAGATTTGGCTAGTGTTAGCCAGTTAGCATTTGGTGATCCAGGATGCTTTAAGGCAGACTGTATTTCCCTGGTTTTGCCCCCTTTTCTCCCGCAAAACAATAATCGGAGACACAGTCTTGTAAAAGTCAAGGTTAACATTTACTCACTCATATCTTGCAGTTTCGTTCAGGCAGACCTAAAAGCGTTTCTTACAGTTGATAAAGGTTCATTTGGTATTACTTGGGGTCTGAACTTAAGGAGTTCAGACCAACAACTCTTGTTACATCCTGTTGTTGGTATTACAGCAAACAAGCAACTCACTGTTGTCCAAACAGGAAGAGAAGAGCATTGAGCTATGCCCACTTCCTGCTTAGGCATACAGGTAAACATACCTCACTGAGTCTCTTCTAGGAAATTCACCTGAGAAGAGACCAGTGGCCTTAACCCTTTCATGCACCTAACTGGTGAAACACGAGTCATTGGTTTTGACTGCACTTTAAATATCCCACAGAAAGGAATTGAAAATAAAACTGCCAATATCATACTGCCCTTATACAAATCTATGGTGCGACTGCACTTAGAATACTGTGTACAGTTCTTGTCAGCGCACCTAAAAAAGGATATTGTAGATTTGGAAAAAGGGCAGCTAAAATTATCAAGGGACTGGAGCAACTCCTGTATGAGGAAAGGTTACAGCAGCTGGGATTGTTTAGCTTGGAGAAATTGCAAGAAAGGGGAGACATGATAGAGGTGTACAAAATGATGCATGGTGTGGAGAAATTGGATAGGGAGACATTTTTCTCCCTCTCATAATACTAGAACCTGGGGTCATCCCATGAAGCTGATGGGTGGAAGATTCAGGACAGATAAAAGGAAGGACTTCTTCACACAGCGCATAGTTAAACTATGGAATTCACTTCCACAAGATGTAGTGATGGCCACCAACTTGGATGGCTTTAAAAGGGGATTGGGCAAATTCATGGAGGAGAAAGCTGTCAATGGCTACTAGCCCTAATTGGCTATATGCCACCTCCAGTATCAGAGGCAGTATGCCTCTTTATAGTTCTTGGTTAAACGTTAGGATGCGCCTACAAGTGTATGCTGTCAATTGCACAAACATTCCCCTCCCAGTATTTATTTACTGAGTTTATTTATTTATTGAGTTAATTAATTAATCAATCAATTAATTAAAGGTGCAGTCCTAGCAATTGTGCTCTCGCCTCTCGGAAGCCCCCAAACTCGGAGGCTTCCAAGTATCCTCTGCCCTGCTGGGGAACATGCACGGGAGGATGCTGTTGCAGCCATGTCCTGCTTGTGGGCTTCCCAATGGTGCAGCTGGTTGGCCATTGTGTGAATAGAATGCTGGACTAGATGGACCATTGGTCTGATCTAGCGTGGCTCTTCTTATGATCTTATGGGTGTGCCCCTGTTGGTTCTGCTGGACCTCTTGGCAGTTTTCAGTACCATAAACCATGGTATCCTGCTAGGGCATCTGTCTGGGATGGGAGCTGGAGGCGCTGTTTTACAGTATCTCCAGTTCTCCTTGGAAGGGCCATTTCAGAAGGTGGTGCTGCGGGGTTCTTGTTCAACACCATGACTGTTAACTTGTGGTGTCCTTTCAGTGTGCCATCTTGTTCCCCATCAGGTTTCATCTGTGCTGTTTAACGTATTCATGAAACTGCTGGGAGAGGTTGGGGTTTTATGACACCCAACTCTCTCTCCTTTCCATCTAAATCCAAGGAAGCTATTCTAGATTGATGATGGTAATGGACCGGATGAGGGTGAACAAATGGAAGCTTAATCCAGACAAAACAGAGGTGCTCCTGTTTATTTGAAAGGTGGATCAGGGGTCATAGGGGTTCAATCCGTGCTGGATGCATTTATGCTCCCCTTGGATCCTCAGGTTCGCAGTTAGGGTGTGTTTTATTGTTAGCTGCCTTGAGCACCATTCTTGGTGGAAAGGCAGGATATAAATTATGAGAGCAGTCCTGTGGTCCCTGGGTGGGTGTCCCAGAGACCATAGGACGACTCGGAACCACCACCACCCACCCCGAGGTTGGAGGCCGCGCTCCAACCTCAGAAGGGGGAGCTGGAGACCCGACCCCAGACTCAACCCCCTTGCAGCTGGCCTCTCCAAGGTCAGGAAAACAACCGAGGAGGTGGAAAGGGGGCATTCCGAGGGGTGGGGAGGGGAGGAGACGAGGGAGGCCAGAAAACTATTTATCCTAAGCCTCGTGCAGCCTCCTTCCCTCCTCCTCCCCCTCCCCCAAAGCACCAACCTGTCTAGTGAAAATCACCAGAGACAGAGGACAGGGAAGTGAAGATCGCCTCCACTTCTCCTCCTGCCCTGCTGGCTTCAGCCCGGCAGGGCGTAGGATACTTGGAAGCCTCCAAGTTTGGGGGCTTCCGAGAGGCGAGGGCACAATTGCTAGGATTGCACCTTTAATTAATTGATTGATTAATTGACTCAATAAATAAATAAATAAACTCAGTAAATAAATACTGGGAGGGGAATGTTTGTGCAATTGACAGCATACATTTTTAGGCGCATCCTAACATTTAACCAAGAACTATAAAGAGATGCTTGTCTAGGGTTTCTGTGTGTGCTCAACCATTTCTTAAAGATCAGTTACCTTGGAATTTACAGGCAGTGACCAATGTAACCCTCTTTTGTATTTATAATTAGCTCCAAATTAATCAATCGATCATCTTCTGCAACTCTTCCCAACGGGTTGAACTGCTAGCTAAGAAAATCTCCCAGCTGGGGTATTCGTGCTTCTACATTCATGCAAAGATGAGACAGGTCAGTATGAAGCTCACAGCAATTAACAAGCACCTGTTGGATTTTAATGTAACTCTGTAGCTGGTAGTGGGCTAGGAGAGGTCCTCCCCAAATGCTCCCCACTACCCGGTAAACTGGCAGTGTGTGTGGCACAAAAAGTGGCAGTCCAGATATTCCATGTCAAGTAAAGCACATTTTCCTCCAGTAAGTTGTGTTGTGTGACTAGAGGTCTGTGGACTAGACCACTTGCTGTTTCCATTAGTGAAAAATCTCCTGTGGTTTCTTACCAGGAGCACCGCAATCGAGTGTTCCACGATTTCCGGAATGGTTTATGCCGCAATCTTGTTTGCACTGGTAAGTGTCCTTTTGTCTTTTCTCTGTCTCATGTACTGTTTGACTTGGAGATTAGTAGCCAGGCAATTTCAAAGAGAAGGTAGACTTCAGATATTTTCCCTGTGCTTTGACTTCCATTTTGTAAAACCATCATGGCTCCTTTCTAACTGGATGTTGTGAAAACGTGAGAATGCAAGCAGGATGGGATTAATATGAATTAACATAGGAACAAAGGGGGAGAGTCCCCTTAGCGGTCCTCCATCAGTTTCTTGTTGGCTTGGTGATCAGTCCTGAGGAGCATTCACAGTTGAATGTGACAACTGTGTAAGTAGACAAGAACCAGATTGTCCAGGTTTCTGGATTTTTTTAGGTAAGATAGCTGAAAGGTGGCAGACTTGGAGGTGTGGGGGATACAAGATGTTTGTGCAATTGCCCATCATAATTATCTGGATGGCTGTGAAGGGTCCTTGAGGATCTGTCCTTGAAACTCTTGCAACTCCTAACATATCTGTAACCTGAATACTTCAGGCTGAAGAAAAAACAAAATACAAAATGAACCATGTCTTACTGTCTGACAGTCTGTCCTGCTGCTCTTTGGTTGTGGAAGACACTGCTTGCTTCGTGAGTCAGATTGTTTAAACAGATGCTTGTCTTTCAGATCTGTTTACCCGAGGTATTGATATCCAAGCTGTGAATGTTGTGATAAACTTTGATTTTCCAAAGCTGGCAGAGACATATCTCCACCGTATTGGCAGATCAGGTGAGGAAGGTGTAGCTTAAATGGTTTGCTGGTGGCTGCCAGCTGAGTATTGCTCCTTCGTGCAAAAGGCTAAATCACCTGCTAGGAGATGGGGATCCTGGGCAGGCAGCAGCCAGCCTTGACTTAACGTTGCAGCCAGGGACAGACTAGGGGTGTCAGTGTAGCAACCTTGCCTCTGCTTAGCCCTGTTCCGTTGGCAAGCAACCTGTGAGCAAGAGTGCTCTGCACCAGTAAACAGAACCCTTCGTGAGTTCCCATCATCCATGCTTTTATAACCTTCTGGCACTTGACTTGGAGCTGTCCTTGAAAACTGTTCAGAAGTTTTAGCTGGTGTAGTGACGGCTCACCTTTATGGGAGTGGGTTGGCACAAATATATTTTCTGTAGCAACTACCGGCTGCTAGTTTGATTCTGAGCTCAATGCAGTGCACTAGTGAAGCCCTATTCAGCCTGGGTTCTCCCTGTGATATTGCCCAATCCGTTGTGCTCCAGCCTCTCTGCTCCAGCATTCTTTTCACACTGTGGCCAACCAGATGCCCCTGAGAAGCCCACAAGCTGGACATCAGTGGTCAACGACCCAGGCAAGGTTTTCAAGGGAATGCCCTAATCTTTCTTGCTTTGTTTTCTGCGATGTTTGCAAGCTGCTTTTGGACTGAAGAAAAGCAGTGCATAAATATTCTTAGTTTTATGACAGATCCAGTTGTGAGAGCTTTTTCTCAGCAACCTTGTGTTGCACTCCTTCCTGCAGGGGAAAAGTAAAATGCCACTTCCCCCCCCCAAAAAAGTTGAAAATACCACAATTAATGGGGATGTGAAACTTGAAAATGCAACTATAGTTTGTGTGTGGGAGTGGGGAGAGCTGGTAGCATTTGAATGGCATGCTGGTGTTCCGCACTGCTACCAAGCCAGCCACGTGTAGCCCATGTGGGACAAAATAAGCTGGCTGAGTGTTCTCTGCTTACGTCAGCCGTTTTTTCTCCTTGAAGGTCGATTTGGCCACCTTGGCCTGGCCATCAACTTGATCACCTATGATGATCGATTCAACCTGAAAAGTATTGAAGAGCAGCTGGGTACAGAAATCAAGCCCATCCCCAGCAACATTGACAAGAGCCTGTATGTGGCAGAATACCACAGTGAGCCCGTAGAAGATGAGAAACCGTAACCGCTGCGTACGTATCTGACTTTGCACGCAGACTTGGGAGCCAGGGGAGGAAGCAGGCCAAATCAGACGGACCATCAGCCCTTTCAGGGGAGGCCTCTTTGCCCAGCGAGCCTTGATGCTGCCCACTGGACTGTTTCATGTGCGTGCCACTCTTTGAACAGGGCTAATGGCAAGTGAAGAGCAGTGCTGCCTCTCTTTGCACTTTGCGCTCATTAGCTGCTGACTCTCTAATGACAAGGTCAGATAAGAGTGGGTAGCTTGGTCACGAGGCACCCCATGATTTCTTAGGGATTTTGAACTCGGGAGTGCCAGCTGGGGCAAGATGCCTGCTTTGCTCTTGGTGTGCATGTTCCCAAGAGCTTGGGGTAAATTTGCGGTATCCCTTAACCCACAATGTCATAAAGAGCTCCTTTGCCAAACCGTGGTTAGAATTTCGTTACCACTTCTCAGTCTGCATTGGTGACTCTGCAAACGAATAGTGGGGCAGCTGGTAGAAATAAGGTTGAGATCATATAAGTGAACGAGGCAGATGTTATGAGGAACATGTTATAGCATTGAATTGTTTTTGCAGGCTTTTACTGGGGGAAGTAATTGTTCATCCAATGGAGTGGGTCTTCCATATCCGCACATGGAATAGGTGTACATACCTTAGGTTGGAGCAGAATCCCTGAGCTTGCAGTACTAACACAGTGGCTGGCTAAATACTCCTAGTACAACTACTTGACAGTTGTAATTGGTTGTGTGTTCCTTTCCAACAAGCATTTTGAAGTTGGTCAGCCTTAGCAGAGAAAGCAGTCCTTGTGCCAAGGCAAGAAGTAGGCAGGGAATTTTCTACTGGCATCTTTTAGGTATGTTCATGTGATACCTTCACTGTCAGACAATCTATGTACGTGCAGTTATTCACACATAATTGAGGGTACATGTGTTCTTACAGGGTTTTCTGGAGAGGAATCCCTCAAAGGTATTATGCGCAGAGCTTACAGATGCCATAATAAATAAATAACCCTTTTGCCTTAAACAGAACACTGTAACCCTTACATTGCTGCTGCACTATGCAAGCTGCTTGGTTTAACAAAGCAGAAATAAGGAATTGTTGCATCTGGACTAAGTGGGTTTTGTTTTTTAATTCAAGTAGTTGCTTATAAGAGAACTGCTACTACTCTGGTTTACACAGAATTAGGTCCTAGTATGTTCAGTGTGGCTTACATACAATTGTGCTCTCTGGAAAAGTGAGTTTTATTTCCACCATTATAAATATGAGCAACCCAGTGTATAGTTTAAAAAAATAACCATCCACCAAAAACACAGCACTTGAAATAAAACTGCAAATGAAAGTCAGTGTTTCTTCCCAAGGATTTATATAAAAGTTTAAGAGGAGGGGCAAAGAGGGGAGGATGCAATAGAATAGGAACAATTCAGTCAGATATACAATTAAAGGTAAGTCTCCAAACAAAACAAATAGGAGGGGGTGGAATCCAATAACTCAGTTTGCCACTGGTGAAGGATTAGACCCAGGTTTGCACGATCACTGCAGCCCATCGTGGATTATTTCAGCCACGATGTTTTGCGATGAGTGCCAGCTGCCCTTTTGAATATTCAGTAGCATGAATACTGAATATTCAATATTGTGTTGTGTGAACCTGGTGAGGGTGGGTTAGGCGAGGGTTAAACAGCCCACGGGTTATCGCATAACCCTAAAACAGCCCATAACCCTTGCATAAGCCACCCATGCCAGGTTTGCATGACACAATAAGCCATGGTGACCGCCTGCCATGGCTTGAGTATTTGAAATAGCCGCTGGCATGCACCACAGTCCACTGTGGCTGAAATAAGCCGCCGTGTGCTGTGGCGATCGTGTGAACCAGCTCTGTGGCTCTCCGGGCCCGTCGACAGCTACATGGCCTTGAACTGGAATGCAGTTCTTGGGGAAGTTCCTGTCACGTGCCCCTTCTGCAGGGTGAAGGCAGGAGGTTGCCTCTCTCCACTTCCTCCTCTGGGTGGTGGTGCTTATTCGGCCCCCTCCCATCTTTTCTCGCCCCACCCTTCCACCCTCCCTTACATTCTCCTTGCAAAAAAATGGCAGTTGCTCACAGCCCCTGAGGGTTGCGCCTCAGGAGTCCTGCAGAAGACTAAGCATCGCATAATGATGCAGTTATCATGCATTCATGAGTTCACACAACCATATGTTTGTTCAATGTATGTACAGCTGTGCGCATGATTGATATGCTCAATTAGTAAATAGAATTCCAGTACTTGTGTTCAAATCAGGTATGAATGTGTGTTCTTCAGGCATTCAGTTTGGACATGTGAACAGGCAAGTGAGAACGGGCAAAGTTAGCCCCACTCCCTCAACGCACATGTTGGCCAAGCTCTCTGGCCAACATATGATTGGCTCAGTGTGAAAGGGACCACCTTCCACACATGTAGGGTTTCCTCCTTGGGGACAAGACCTCCAATATATAAAGCTGACCGGCCGCATGCTGGAAAACCTGTATGTGTGGGAGACAGCCCCTTCAGGCTGAGCAGAGCGCATGCCAGTTGGGGAGCACGGCTGGCCCCACATGTTCCCACCTCTGCCTTCATGCCGTTGATACTCATACTCGCACATTCAGTGAAATGTATGAATACCTCTTTTGTCTTGGAGACGAGAGAGCTGACTAGTCTGCGCTAGGAACTTAATCATGGGTAGCAAAGCACACACGTCTCTTGAGTTGTGGCTGAAGCTCCTTGAAATGCACGGTTATGAACAAGGTGGGGAGAGTCATGTATTTGGGGGCTCAACTACAGTGCTCATTGTGGCCCTTCTTTGGTTACAGCAAAGTTGAGATGTCCCATTAGCAAGTTGCTGTTTAATGCCCTTTACTTGATACTGATGAGAGTGTTTCTTCCTTTCTAGGCTTTGCTTATCACACAAGCTAAAGCCCTTTGATCTGGACATGTGATACATCGTTTCTTTGGGGATGCCCTTCTCTTTGTGGGTTTTTCCATCTTTTTGTTTTGGAACTATGAAGATTAAAGAGCTGAGTTTCCCCCCCTTTTTCTTTTTTCTTTTTAAATCTGGCTGTGAGGATGAAAGCAGAAGATAGGAAGGAAATACCTTTGTTTTTCCCACTTGTTTGCACTGTGTGCTGACTGAACATTAGTTGCACTAACTGCTGGTTTTAATTTCTTTCTTTGTGGTGGAGAAGAAGAACTCTGAAAAGAGAAGACTCCCAAACTCAAGCTTGACTGCGATTTCAGATTCACCCACAGCCGCCTGACTGAGTGCATTTCAACTTCCCCCTGGCTCCTCATCTGTCTTTTAAGCTAAAGAGCTTGTTACTTATTTGTGCAAAGTGCCTTATGCTATGAGACCATTCAGAATATCACCTTTCAGATACAGCCCAAGGAGTCATTTTGGTTCAGGTCAAAGTCTCTCTCTCCCCACCTCCACTCCCTTCCTCCCCCGCACACAAGCTGGGCCGGGAGGTGACACTTGTCAGTAATACTTTTTTGTTTAACTTTTTTTTTCTTTTTTAATGGAGGAGTTGAGATGCAGTTGCAGTTGACCCACTCTGTAAATAGGTGTATTTAAACAAAATAACCTGGACCATCTGGGTTGATTTGAGTGCAACTTCAGCACTCCAGGAGGAAAGAACCACTTGCCACCCACCTGCAGCAGGAGCCGCCCGAAAAACCCTTGTGCTCTCGCAGAACACTACAGACTGGTTTCCGTGAGTCTTCATTGGTGGTCACAGCACTTGCTAGGCAGACTTGTCTCAGAGCCGTGGCAATCTTTCCTTTCTGATGTGTTCCACAGAAAATTGGATGTGTATACTTGTATAAACTCTGTAAATATGTGTTTTTCTGTTAAGGGTTCATATATAACTTTCTTTTTCCTTTTTTCCCTTGTTTTTGATGAAGTTTGCTGGGGTTAAAGGGATTATAGATAGATCTTGACAGCAGCTAAAGGTGAGAGGGGCTCAGTTTTCTGCAACACTGCTCCATGCCAAGCGCTACAACTTCAGACCTTGGTGGGTCAGGCTTGCTATACTTGGAAGAGGGGATCTAGGTGTGGGGCAGAAGTGTACAGTGAGCCCTTTTGAGGCGCTATTGGATTTACCCCACCAAAACTCCAGGAAGGGAGCATATGCATTGCAGGGGGCAAAGACCTTGCTTGCCTTGGGCAAGGCAGAACAGGACATACCAAGCATGGAATTGGGACTACAAAGAGCAAGCTCCATTGGCCAGTTCTGCAGTTCTCTTGTACTGGGTTGCCTCCTGAAACTTTGTTGTGACTGACCCAAGTCTGCCTGCCTAGAGACTCTGGAGCAGGTAAGGGCAAGCCCCCTGCACAAGCTGTTTGCTCTCCTTTGTTGCAGGTGTTCCGCTTGCCTTGTATATGGCAGGCAAGTGCTTCAGGTCTAAGTAGTGTTGCTTTAAATTGTGCCCCTCCCAATATGCTTGATGTTTGGCCTGATCTACAGGCAAAAGGAGTGAGACAACTCGGCCTGTAAACTTCTTAAGAATTCCCTTCCAGCCTGACCAGCAGCAGGCTGCCAGAAGGCACCAGGGCAAGCACAGTCCCTCTACCCAGACACCGCATGTTCAGAAACGGCACTTGTGACACCATCCTGCTTTTGGAGCTGAGTTATCCTAATTTCTCCCTGCATTGGAATTGGAAAATGACAATTTTACCCAGCCCACTCCTTAGAGGTCTGTGCTAGAACCAGTTGCCTCCTGGCAGCCCTTTCAAAGTGAAAATGTTTTGTTTAAGTAACTTCACAGTAACGTAGCAGAAGCTGCACTAAAGTACAGCTCCATTGCTGGGGACTTTACTGAGGCTGCATCAGACTGGCAAGTACTCTGGGGGTGGGGGTGGGGGGAGGCTTTGTGGGTGGGAAATTCTGACCAAAAGCAAAATCTTGCTCTTCTGCTGCAGCCAGTTTTGTCTTCCCCAACAGAGGAGCGAAGGGGGTCATTTTAGTGCAAAGGTGACAAGTGTGCAGAAATCTAGAATCTTGTGAGAGCGTGCACACCTGATGTGGTGCCATGAGTTGAGGTGGCAGCTATGCCCCGTGCCATGCTCATCTAGTCACTCTTGAAGCACAGCATTTTTAAATGGAAAGTATTACTTTAAATGTGGCCGCCTAGCCAAGGAGCGGCATTTGCCTAGATTCACCATTTTTGGGTAGCTTTGTTGGGTCAGAAAGCCACCTGACGTTGGTTAGTAGCATTCTCTCTCCAGAGCAAAGAGGGATTTGTAAATGGAAAGATGCTCCAGATGACGACTAGGCAGACCCTGGTCTGTTTTTTCCCCTCCCTCACTGAGGATTTGGGATTCATGTTCATAAAGACAAATTGCCAGCAATATCTCCATTGATTGCAGCTGTTTCTCTGGAGATCCAAAGAGAATAAACACTGAGGTGTCTTGTGGCTGGCTTAGCCCCCTGTTGTGTGTCAAGATGACCCAATCTATAGGATAAAACCCCTCTGAGCTGGAGGCAAAGCCAGACTTGAGTTAAACATCTCAGTGTACTCCCAGAATGTCCTGTACTCACTAGAGATTACCCAGGGTGGGTGGGGGGTGGGTTAGTGGTATTTTTCTTTTTTTAATTTATCTAGAATGAGATGGGAGCATCTTTCCTTCACCCTCTGTTTTTGTGTCTATTGTTGGGGCTGGATGAGATCATGATAACAGGACACAAAGGCAGATGTGTTGGCATCAGACATCTCATTCAAATTTTCTTTATTAGGGGTGGGTTTACCTGCACAGGACTTGCTGAATCCTGCCAGCTACGGGAGGCACTGTGGTCTGCCAGAGCCCTTGCCTCGGTGTGCTGTTGTGTCCAGCAGCAGGCTGACCTGTGCTGCTGGCGCCAAGCCGGCCGCTGGCCTGGGCAACCTGAACTGATTGTGGAGCACAGTCACCATTTCACAGTCACCCTGGCAGAATGTGGGAGTGTTAATCCGAACGGAGGGCATATCAGGCTTGCTGTGACACTTCTTATCCTCCGGATTTAGGAAGATGCGTGCATAGCAGGCCGTGGTCTCCCTCTGCTGTCTGCAGCCCTCCTCCCTTCTGGCAGCATTCTAGAGTCCTGTGCAGGTGATTTGGGAGGCGGGGGGTGGGGTGGGGTATACCAAGATACAGCTTTGCTGTATTTTAACCAGGGATGGTGGGTTGGGGGTGGGGTTATCAGGAAAAAAACATTAGTCAAAATTCCCTTATTGAAACAAACTGGAAGATTTAGAAGGGACATATTTTTTGTGTTCAGTTCAAGCAACGTTGTATTTCATTGGTCCTCAGTCCAGGCCATGTTCACTGTGAACAGTGGGGACTAGAGTTTGGAAAAAGCGGGTGGGGTGGGAGGGGAAAGCTTTTTTCTTTCTTTTTTTGAACTGGTAACTGGCAAATGTCCAGCAGAGCTCAGTTTTTGGTTCATTGTGTATCTGTGTACACACATATGTAATAGAAGGCTGGCCGTATTGGTGTCAGAGGACAGAAGTGGTGAATGATAAAATCCTGACTTGCTTTTTAAGAGAAAGTTAGCTCAATAAAAGCTCACTGGGACTTGAGCCTGTTCAGATTTTTCTCTGTCCGGTGTGGTTGCTTCGGGGTGTGTGTGTTGGGGAGGGTGTTGTTTAGTGACGTACCTGTGGGAGGTTCACAGCAAAGATTAGTTCTTTTTCTCTCTCCTCCCCACCCCCGACCCCATGTCAGGCCCCAGAAGAATCCACCCCTCTTCTGAGCTGTAGCTGCCTGATTAGTGAGGCTCAGCTATGTTGACCGCCCCCAGCCCGGCAGGGCAAAGGGGAGCAGGGCTCAGCTGGAGGAAATGGGGCTCGCCCTCAAGTACCAAGCGTGGGGCAGTTGTATTGCGGCGAAGTGCTGCCTGCCTTGATGGTCAGTGTCTCTTGTAGACGGAGCAGCACCCACCTTAAGAGGGGCAAGAAGAGGAGCAGCAGGAGAGATGGGCGGAGGCGGAGGAGAGGGCAAATGAGAAGAAATAAGTGCTCCTGGGACAGTCTTGCCTTTAGATCCCCGCCCCAACTGCGGATTCTTAACTTGTGCACACAAATCAGTGGAGCAAAGAAAGGGCTTGTTTAGTTGCTCTTGATTTGGTTGATCACAGGCAGGACTGGATTCTGCCATTCCACATGAGAGCATCGAATCACACCTCTAGCGCCCAGAGCCATTCCCAACCCCTCCCATGTCTCTGTGCGGCCAGCAGAGCAGAGTAAAGTCTACAGCTGGCACTGGGCTCCGTGGCACTCGCCACGCCTCCGCAGCCTGCCTATTAATAGTCCAGAGGCAAGCTCAGACTTGGCTGTGTGGACTTTGCGTTGGTGAGGCCTGCATACATCTGTAGCAGTGACTCCCCAGAGCAGGCGTCATGCAGCTGCCACATCTTTCCTCTGCCAGAATGCCTGTCCCGGCCCAGTGGATACTTCTTGCCCTCTGCCTAGCTCTGCCTGGACAGCGGGCCATGGCAGGCCACCTCCCTCCGCCCTGCGACAGGTGAGTGAGGGGCAGGGCTGCTGAGGAGAAGGGCGGGAGGCCTGGCCAGGTTATGTAATGTGCCACCGTGTCGCTGTCCTAAGACAACTACATGCGAACAAGCCAGATTTGTTTGGTGGCTCCTGTTGGACTAGGACTGGGCAACCCAGGATCAGGGCCTTGCTCTGCCATGAAAGTCACCGGGTGACCTTGGGATGGCCAGTCCCGCGCCACCTACCTGATGGGCTTCTTTGTGAGGATAAAATGGGCCCTGTGCACTCCTTTGGGGGAAGGGCAGGATAAAGCTTCGGGAATAAACTAGGTTGGCTTGCAGGCATGACGAGATGCACGTGCCAGAGTCGGGAGGTGGTACTAATCTGGTGGAAGAAACGGCAGCATGAGTCCTCTTGCTTTGCTTAGCTCTCCTGCTTCCTCAGCTTGGGAGCTCCAAGGGTTGCACTGCTCTTCATGAATTGAGGGGGCTGGTTGCATAACAGGCAGACCTGATGATGGGATGGGGGGGGAGTGGCGGCCCATGCCCTGGTCACCTCTTGCCTGGACTACTGCAATCTTCTCTCTAGACTTCTGTTGTCTCACCTTGGTCAAAATCATTCAGCTCTCACTGCTCAGGTCATGGAGGCACGACCCTGAGTTCCTGTCTGTCCCCCGATCCAGCACGAGAGCCTCATCTTTCCCTTCAAAAGATGCCCACGGCCTGGCCACAAACGCACCGCTTCTCTGCTCTTCTTCCCCTGCCCGTCCGCCACCTTGGCCATCTGCAGTCTGCTCCCTCACAAGTCTCCGCCCTTTCTCCCTTACTGCCCCGTCTGCCAAGACACCTGCGTGAAGACCACCTCCCTCCTGAAGAGCCGGCTTTCCCAGGAAGCCGCCAGCTGCCAAGCCCCTGTCGCTCGGCCTCAGCGCATGCAACAGTCCCATATTGCTCCGGGGCCCCGCTTCTTCTGTTGCTTCCCTCGTGGCACATTTAGAGTGTGAGCTCCTTGGGCAGGGCCCTGTGCTTTGGTATTCTGGGAAGCCCCATGCACACTGATTGTGCAGTGATGATGGCTGGAAAGGCACAGCACCTCTGCAAGCCCATTTCCAAGCTGTATGCCCCTCCTACTGCAGAACTACGAGAAGTGTGTGTGTGGGGGTGAAATCTGGGCGTGCCAGTGTCCCATTTTTAAGAGCCTGCTTTGTTTTTAAAAGGGCTCTGTGTGTGTGTGTGTGTGCGTGCGCACGCGCACGCACGCAATTGGACCTGATTTGGATGAGCCTGTTTAGGAGCAGCCATCCAAAGCTTATGACCCCCTCATCAATTTTCTGTCCATGTGAATGTACGGTCAAGTCTCAAGAAGCCATCCGGTGGGGGGGGGGGTGCATGTGTGCCATTGGATTTCCTCCACCCCCACATCAGGACTGTCCAATAGGTTGGATAATCTCCCCATTTTACATTTGACCCGCCCAAAGTCTCTGACTCTAGCCCAGCTGCTGCCCCCACTGGGGAACAATCTGCATTCACAGATGCTGACGGCGGTGGGGATCCCTGGGCTGAGCAGGTGGGCAGTAGGAGCGCTCCTGCCCAGTTGCGCTGCGCAGGACCCCTCGGCAGGGCCCCTTCACGCACCGGCCCTCTTCCTCTGGGAGTCTCCCGTCTCACCGCCATTGTCGCCCGCCACTCCTGCTCCGCCTCCTCCTCAGGCTACCACTTGCTTGGGAGGCAGAGACTCAGCGAGCAAGTTGGCAGGAGCCCCTTCCTTCCTCAGCACCACCACCACCACCACCCCTCTTGCCTGGGCCAGAGCGAGAGGCAGGTGAACAGGCAGGTTGGGATAGTGCAAAGGAGGACCAGGGCCGGTGCTACCATTAGGCCAACCTGGGCAGCTGCCTAGGGCGCAGGGCTAAAGGGGGCGCCAGAAACGCCTTGGAAAAAAATACAGCGCTCTCCAGTGGGAAGGGGGGCGCGCTAAATATCTGATCTTGCCTAGGGCACCAAACTGCCTTGCACCGTCCTGCTGGGGGGCAATTGTCACTGGGCCCTTGCTGGGGGGTGGGCCCTTGGCAGCTGCCCGACTATGTCTACCTTTGGCGCCAGCCCGGGTGCTGTGTGAAGCTACCCCCCCCCCCCGAGGCTGCAAAGAGGCTGGTAGTGCTTGTGCGTGAGCCAGGCCAGAATGAAGCCACTGCTAGAGGTGCCCCTATCCCCTGTCCACCATTACGTAGGGGGATGGGAGGCCATTGTCCAGCAGGGTGCTCATTTCCATGAGTACCAATTAGAGAGCCAGGAATTAGAAAGTGGGTTGGGTTGGGGCGCAGGATGTGCGCAGCCATGCTCAGTGAAGAAAATGGGGCTTGCAGAGCCTGCTGGGCGGCCGGCGGTGCCCGTTCTGTCACCAGCCCACCCTGGAACAGAAGGACTCTTGCTGGTGCCAGCCGGCTAGGCCTGACCCTCCTCCACTTGCTCTTCTCCAGCCAGATCTACTGCACGGGGGAGCTCCTCAGGCAGGTCCAGCTGGCCCAGCTCTTCGCAGACGACAAGCACTTTGTGGACATGCCTCTGAAGGCGAAGCCAGGTGAATGCGCATGGCCCAGCAGCCCCACCCTCCCCTGCCTGTGCAGCCCCCGGGGCAGGCGAGCCCCAACAGGCCCCCTCTTCTCGGGGTGGGGGGGCGGAGCCAGTGCCCGGGATGGCTTGCAGCATGCCAGGATTTCCTGCTTTTGTAACAAGCGGAACCACCTGGCTAGATTACGCTGAGCTCAGAAATCCTGGCATATCCATTGTTTGGAATATATCCACTTTGTGTGACCCCTGAAAAGGCATGCGGATGTGCGGAATGCGTGTTCAAGGAGAGGCCGAAGGCACAGGTGGGAGTGGCCGCCTCTGGGGTCTGGCTGCCCGCCCCACCCACCTGAGGAGCAGCAGAGGCTGCTCATTTGCACCGTGCAAAAAAGTGTGCCTGTGTCGGTGCCGTGAGCTGAGCTTCTTGCTGGAGAGCTGGATGAGCCACAGCGGGGCACCTGCGAGGCGCCTCCTCATTGTCAGCCCAGCACGGGCCGGCCGGGCCTCTTCTCCGACAGCTGCCCCTTTCTTCGCAGAGGAGGTTCTGAAGCAATTTCAGCAGCTGGTGAACGCAAGCACCTGGTGGGGCCTTGTCGAAGCAGCAGCTGACAGAGTTTGTGGAGGCTCACTTCTTCCCCCCAGGGCAGGAGCTCGAGTCCTGGGAGCCTCTGGACTGGGTCGACAGGTGCGCTTTGCCTCGGCTAGCGATGTTGCTCCCGCCCCCCTCAGCCACCTCCCCTCCTCCTGCACATGAAGAGCTGCAGGATACTTTGTGTTCCCATTCTGTGCCATCCCGGCAGGGCTATGAGATGCTCAGATCAGGGGTGTTGAAGCCAAGGGCTGGATCCAAATTCAGAGAAGCTCTTGGGGGGTGCATTCCAGTGGTGGGCGGGACTTGAAGGCCAAAGGGACAAGGCAAAAGTACCAGCACATTTTAGCTTAAAGCTCTGGCTTGTTCATCTTTTTTGTACCTGCCTTTCTACCAAAAAAAGGGCACTCAGAGAGGCTTCCTGCCAATAGCTGAGCTGCAGGAAAGGCATTTCAACCACTTAGAATGGGAAAAGGACACACAAAAGCCAGGAAGCCACCTGGTAATTGGGGGAAAGGGGGTGAACACAGGAAGGGGGCATGGCCAACTGGGGAACCAGGGGGGGGGCAAATTTGGCCCACGGGCCAAAGGTTAAACACCTTGGCTTAGATTGTTGCAGTGCCTCTACGTGGGATTGCATTGGGTGCATGGCTTGGAAACAGTGAGTGAAAAACACAGCAGAACAATGATGAGCTGCAGCTATAGACCTATAGGGAACACACCCCTTGCCAGTTCTTCAGCAGTTACAGTGGCTCCTGGTCCATTTCTGGGTGCAGCAAAGTGCTGGTTTTAACCTATGAAGGCCTAAACGTCCTGGGATCAGGTTACCTGTTCCAGCATGCGCCTGCCTGGGTGTTCAGCTCAGCCTTTGAGGCTCTGCACCTTCTGAGGTGGGTGATAAGGACGTAAGAAGAGCCGTGCTGGGTCAGGCCAAGGGTCCGTCTCGTCCAGCATCTGGCTTCCCACAGTTGCCAACCAGATGCCTCCAGGAAGCCCATGAGCAGGACCCAGCACCCTCCCGCCTATGTTCCCCAGCAACTGGTGTATATAGGCATAGTGCCTCTGATACTAGGGGGACCATCATCAGGACTAGTAGCCATGGACAGCCTTCTCTGTTGTGGCGCACTGTCTCTGGCATTTATTTTTTCCAAGGGGTGCTCCTTTTTATTTGCTGAGGCCTTTTACAGTAAGTGTCTGTGGTTTTATGTTGACAATTTATCTTATTTTATTGCTCTGCTGTATCTTGGTATTTTTATGACATTGTTTTTGAACTGTGGTTTTATTAATTTATTGCAAGCCGCGCTGAGAGCATTTGCTGAAGAGCAGCCAATCAGTAACCCAAATGAACCATAAGGAAATGCTGCTGCTGTCGCCGCTACCCAGAGGTGGCCGGGGGGGGGGGGGCTCTTCCAGCCGGGCCTTCCGGGTTTTGCCTGTTGGTGGTGGTTGTCTTTTTCAAAGAATGAGTTGAGCCTTGTGAAGCGCATACTTTTCTGTGTCCTCCATTACCTTCTCCTTGGAGGCATGGATCTGGGCCCTGGAGTGGCTGCCCTGTGGACTCCGCTCAGCTCAAGGGAGACGGAAGGGCAGCTTCACCCGCCCCACTCCGGCAACTTCTTTGACCACCTCTGGCCTCTCCTCCGCTCTCTTTCTAGCCCTCCGCTCCTTGAGAGGATCTTGGATAAGAAGCTGCAGTCCTGGGCACGGGAGCTGAATTCCAAGTGGAAGCAGCTGGGCAGGAAGGTAATCCCCAAGGACCACCTTGTGTGTGGGGGGTGGGGGGGGTGTCTGGCTGGGCCCCTGGCAGAGGCTGCCACTTGTTTCTCCTTTCAGATAAAACCAGACGTCAAAACCAGCCCTGAACTGTTTTCCCTGATCTATGTGCCAAACCCACTGATAGTGCCGGGTGGACGATTCATCGAATATTACTACTGGTGAGACGCATGGAGAGCGGTGGAGCCCCCCCCCCCCCGGCACACCCAGAAGCCTCTTTCAGCATTTCAGTTGATGCTGCCTTTCTCTAGCCGCCCCCCAACATATGTGCCCCCCCAGGATAGATGAGGTGTGCTCAGACTGGGCCTTTTCCTGCAGGGATTCCTTCTGGGTCATCCAAGGCCTGCTGCTTTCCGGTATGACGGCCACAGCTGAGGGCATGATCCAAAACTTCCTCTACCTTGTGGACAAGTGAGAGTCGCCTGAGAAGGGGCTAGTTCAGGGGGGGGCCCTTCCTTCTGCCTTGACCCCCTCTCCAAGGGATGGGAAGGGGGAAGGCCAGCCAGAGGTGTTTGGAGTGGGGGGGGCCATTCCCACCCCCTGGCCAGCCCAGGCAGTTTTGACCAGGATGCGGGTGGGGGTGGAGGGTGGCTGTTCCATCAGTCAAACCGCTGTGCACGCATCTGCTCCAGTGTTTCTCCTCGATCACAGATTTGGGCACATCCCAAATGGAGGCCGGGTCTATTACGAGCGCCGGAGCCAGCCGCCGTTCCTCACCCTGATGGTGGAGAGTTACTTGAAACACACAAACAACACAGAATTCCTGAGGCAAGCATCTCAAGTCCCCTCACACAGTTAAAGCTAGGAACGGTGCCCAGACTCTGATGACCAAGACTTTTATGGGTCGGTGGGCTCATTTGGATCACTGAGAGTGTGTTGTGGGTGCTCTCACAGAATGGCTACCATGGGGGGGGGGCTTTCCCATTCATAAAATGGCTGCCAGGGTGGGCATGGCCAGTCACAAAATACTAATTTCCCAGAAGGTGAGACTGGTGAGACTAAAAGAAAAGTAGCTTGCACAAGAACAAGGCATGCTGCGGGCTGAGCTCCGAAATACAAAGCCACTCTTTTGAACCCAACAGAGGTGTCCAGAGAGGTGTCTGGGGGCACATTGGGGGCCACGGGCGCCATGTTGGGGCCCCCGGGGTTGGGCTGCTGGGTGGAGAGGTTGGAGGAGGGTCCTGCCAGCTCAAATAGCGCTGGGGCAGGCTGTGAGGTGGGAGCGGCAGGGGAGGCGCCCCCGTTCCCCTCGTCACAGGCCCTCCGCTACCTGCGCACAGTCCGGCCCACCGCTTGGCGCTGGTCCCGGTTGCTATTCTGGCTCCGCCTTTTCCAGGACAAACATCCATCTGCTTGAGGCCGAGTACCGCTTTTGGCAAGAACAGCGGGCTGTGAATGTCTCTGTCGGAGGCAAGCAGTATCGCTTGAATCGCTACAGCGTCCAGGTGGGGGAGCCCAGGTGAGGAGGGGGTGGCCGCTTGGGGGTGGGGGGGGCAGCGCTTGTCTCTGGGTGGACGGCGGGCCGGGCAGCTCAGACGTGCCTCCTCACGGGCGCATGTCCTTGTGTCCTTCCGCCCCCCTTCTCCCCCCCTCCCGGCCGCCCAGGCCAGAGTCCTACCTGAAGGATGTGGAGCTGGCGAGAGGCTTAGATGAAGGTAACAAGCCCCCCCGGCCCCCGGCCCCCGGCCCGTGGGTGGTGCAGCAGGCCCTGGTGGCCCTCTACGCCAGAGGGGCTCGCAAGCGCCTGCTTTGTGTGTGTGGCTTGCAGTGGACGGATCCCTGGGCGGGGCGTGTTGGGCCCAGGCTCAGGCCTCTGGGCTGAGCAGGGCGCCCTGCTCTCCAACCAGCCTAACAGGTGCCCAGAGATTTCCTGTGCGCAGCTTCCCTCGGCCATGACCGGACAAGGGGGTGCACTGTTTGGCCCTGTGAACCGGGGGCACGCTGAAGCCTGGGCTTTTGCGGGGATGCCTGAAGGCAGCCAAAGGCAAGTAGGGCTAGTTCCCTCCCTGCTCCCTATCCCCTTTTTCCTCCCCTGTGCCCCCCCCATATTTTTTTCATGCAGAAACTCAGCAGTTGCTCTGGGCAGAGCTCAAGAGTGCTGCGGAATCGGGCTGGGATTTCTCCTCTCGCTGGTTCCTGCCAGGGCCGCCCCCTGTTCCGGCCACGCTGCAAGACACCAAAGCCAGTGAGGTTGTGCCGGTGGACTTGAACGCCATCCTGTGCAAAGTGGAGCAGCTGCTGGCCGCCTTCTACAGGGAGCTGGGTGAGGAATCTGGGCTGGGGCCTCCAGGTGGAAGTGGTGGCGGCGGCAGGCAGCAGCGAGAGACGGGCACGCTGCACCGGAGCTCTGGCGGTGGCAGGCCCAGTGGTCCTGGTCCCCTGGCGTACGGGGGCACGGCTGGCTGATGCAGGAAGGGGCCCCCCGCCCTTATTCAGCCCTGTGCCTGGTGGTGCAGGCCTTCCGGGGCACCGTCCCAATGGCTGCCCCACAGAGGAGTGGAGTGGCCTGCATGAAGCAGGGGAAGGGAGGGGAGGTCCAAGCAGTCCGGCCTGGCGGGGTCCATCCGACAGTGGGCCCGTGGGCAGGACTGCCCTGCCCGCCGCAGGAGCTGTGTAACACACGCTGCTGCTGCTGCTGCTCCTCTCAAGGGAACCACGGGAAAGCCAGCGAGTTCCAGGCCGCTCGTGAGCAGCGGGTGTCTGCGGTCCAGGCTGTCCTCTGGGATGACGAGGCTGGAGTCTGGTTCGACTACAGCCTCCTACGCCAGCGGCGTAACAAGGCCTTCTACCCATCCAACTTAACCCCCCTGTGGTCCGAGTGTGGCGTGGATGCAGCCACCACCGAGAAGGCCCTTTGCTACCTCCAGGTAAGCGGGTGGTGGCGGAGGCGAGGTGGCGGCTGTGCTGCTGGGTTGGGACATGTTCTGGCACAGGAGAGGAAGATGCCGGGGAGAGGCGGGCTGGCGGCGGCGGCAGTGGAAGGGCCCCTCTGACGTGGGCAGGGCCCTGGGCTCCACAGGGGGCGCCGTGAGCTCCTGCAGCCAGAGGGAAGCCGCAAGCCAGGGCAAGCCCTACAACTGCCAGCCGGCCGGAGGACACGAGTGGAAGGAAGAGCAGCAGCGGGCTGTTGAAAGCGGGGGGCGCTTTGAAGTGGTTTGAAAAGTGCGCAGGCGCGGAGGGACGGAGGCCTCCCTCTGGCTTTACGGGAGGCGGGTTGAGGAGAAACGTTGAGCGAGAACTTCTGTCTGAGAAGAGCAGTGGGGAAGGAGCTGCCTCAGGTGGCTGCAGGAGGCCCTTCTTGAGAGGGTCTTGTGGAAACATGGGCAAGCCTCTGGTCAGGCTGCTGGTGGGGTGGGGGGCTCTAGGCAAGAAGCAGAACCTTGTCTTGGACGCTACGGGGCACAACTCCAAACCCCTTCAGAGACCACTTTACATCATCTATATTAACTTAGGGGGAGGGGGAGGATGACACACTCCTACAGCAAAAGTGGGATAGCATTTTGGTCACATTTTTAACCCAGGGCTCTTTTTTAATTTCTAAAATCCATAGGATTGAAATACCTTTATTAGGCCAACCAAAAGATCACAAAAAGTGTGCAAGCTCTTGAGATCTCCAGATTTCTTAACCAGGCAAGATGTTACAAAAAGCCAGTTTTTCAGGAAGAAAGAAAGAAACCCTGACCTTGACTTGCTGGTGAATCCCAGTGTGTGTCCGTGTGTTCAGAGTCCCAAGATGAAGTGTGTGTGTGTGTGTGTGTGTGTGTGTTGTGTTGTCTGCTGACACTCAAGTTAGGCTCTGCAGGTCATGTGATGGTTGGACCTGGAGATGCCCCAAAGGTCGCTGCGAACAGGAAAGGGGGAAATGCTGGAAAACCCCTCCCCATTTTGGAAATATAAAATCCTGCTGTTACTCGGATATGTTTCCATCCCCATTACCAGAAAGAAACTAGGCAGTCTTTATATTAACCAAGTAGAAATAATTTAGATGCTGTGTTAGGTACAATAATTCAATTGAAGCCAACTTGGGTAGCTTTAGCTAGTAATCTTTTTATTCTTAAAATGTCTGTATCCCCCGGAGGCAGACTTCCTCTGAGCTCCCACTGTGGCATCCGCAGCCCGCCTGTCTTGTGTGCTCTTTATTCCGCCTCCAGAGCCCTTCTCTGCCCACTGCAGCCCTTTAGTCTTTCTCTCCTCCCTCCTGCACTCTGTGGAAGCGGCAGGCAAGGGCCCACTGGGTTCTGATATTGTGAGAGAGGGAGGAAAATGTCTCTGTGGCAGTAACCCCACAACTCAGTTCCCTGGTGTATGTCTGCTTTTGTATGTTTAGTGAGTACAGTGTATAGAATGTTGAACTGAGTGGGCGTGGCTTGTGATGTCTTGGAAAGGGTGGGGGGAGGAGTATATAAGGAGTGTTGGAGTGATGTCAGATGTGGTTGGGGAGTTGGGTTAGTCGGGGTCTTTTCCTTCTTACAGTTATTCGTGTCTTGTCTGTCAGGAGTTTTGAGAGAAATCAGTGCTTGTCTGAAGTGTGGAAGTATTTAGAGTTATAGGGACTTGGGTTAATTACAAAGTGTTTGGTGTAGGCAGGTTTAAAGTTATTTTCTGGAACTAAGATTTTGAGAATTAAAATAAACTTATTTTTATTTTGTTTGCTACCCAAATCCTACGTGTCAGCTTGCGATAACCTGTATTAATCTTTTCCCTCATTGGTAGGGGAAAGGTTTCATTTGACCCTCCCCACAGGTTTTTAAGTGTTGGTGCTTAGCCTGAGAAGGGTTTATGCGGTGGTGGCAGTCTCCTTATCTACTTTTTCCACACCAGTGCATAATTTTATACACCTCTGTCATGTCCCTTCTTTACTTGCCTTTTTTCTAAGCTAGATGTCGTACCTTTTCCCCTTAGGAGAGTTGCTTTGGCCTCTTGATCATTTGGGCTGCCCCTTTTCTGTAGCAACATTAGTGTGCGTGCGTGCGTGTGGGTGGGTTCCGCTGTGGGTCCACCTCAACAGGACCTTGAGGGGCAATGACCAGGGGCTGAATTTAGCTCCCTGTTTTAGTTTGCTCCTGGGCAGGGCCGGTGCTACCATTAGGCCAACTAGGCAGCCGCCTAGGGCGCAGTGCTAAAGGGGGTGCTAGAAACGCCTTGGAAAAAAAAATACAACACTCTCAAGTGGGAAGGGGGGCGCTAAATATCTGATCTTGCCTAGGACACCAAACTGCCTTGCACCGGTCCTGCTCCTGGGTGGGGCAATCCCGACACATGGGATCTGGGATCACCCCCCTCAGTGTCGGGGGTTGTGCCAGGAGGGCAACTGCGAGGCCTGCCCTCCGGCCGCCCAGCCCAGCCCAGCCCAGCCCAGCCCAGCCCCTGCCCTCTGGCCCTCCGGCCCTAGAATCCTTGCAGGTGCCTGCCTGGGCCTTGCCCCTCACACCAGGGTGCACCCTGCCCTAAGCGGAGTCCTGGCTCTTTGCTGAGCAAATGCAGGGGTGTTTGCAACAGAGTAGTCAATTCGGCAGGCAAAGGGTCAAGCACAGTTTCACCAGTCATGCAGGGGGGTTTCCAAAGCGAGGACAGGGCGCAGCCAAGGCCAAAAGCCAGGGGATCATCAGGCAAACATGCAGTCCAAAAGCAGAGTCCGGCAGAAGTCCAGCGGGCCAGTAGCGCACCACACGGTCAGGGAGAAAACAGGCCCCTAGGCGCCAAGGCAAGACATAGTTTCCAGCAGCTCTCAACAAGTTCCAAGCTAAGCGAGGCCAGAGCTACCAGAGGCTCAGCTGCATCACATTAGAGGCTTGTCTTGAACGTCCCGTCCCCCTCACGAGGAAAGCCCTTCTCACGAGTAGTCCTCTTCAGCAAGCGAGTGCTCCTTGGCCTGGCCCGTCTTACCAGGGATCTGAAGGCGCCGGTGTTCTCAGGGGCTTGTTGGTGGCTCAGCAACCCCCCCTGCCGCAGAAGCCGAACCCCCTGCCTCTCCGGGAGGCAGATCCAGAGGCGTGCCCTGGCCCTCTGAGGGCCCAGCTGGCTCTGGGGGTCTGGCTCCTGGGGGTCTGGCAGGGCCCCTGGGACCGTGACGCTGTGCGCGCGTGTGCCCACAGGGGAGTTCAGCGCTGTCGTATGCCAACGGGCTGCCCACCTCCTTGGCTCGCACGGGCCAGCAGTGGGATCTGCCCAACGCTTGGGCCCCGCTCCAGCATATGGCGATTGAAGGTAAGGACTTGCCCCCCAACTGGCATGGTCGTGCTCCCCCCACCACACCAACCCTCCTCTCTCTGAGGGGTGGGGGTGCTAAAGGGTGGGATGTCTGAGGGCAAGTAGATCCCCAGAGTCACCCGGGGCGCTCGGGCAACTGCATCGACATCTGGGTCCAGTCTCAGCCCGCCCGTGCAGCTGGGTGCCCCCTTCCTGCTGCTCCCCCGTGTCTACAACAGCCCAGCTGCAGCTCTGCCCTAGCCCTGTGGGAGGGGCCGGTAGGACTAGATCCGTCCCTGCTCACAAGGTGATGGCACTTTCTGCTTGCCAGGTCTGGCCAAATCCTCCTCGCCCCGGGCACAAGAAGTGGCCTTCACCTTGGCCCAGCACTGGGTGAGAATGAACCTGGCTGTCTACGAGAGGTACCGTTCCATGTTCGAGAAGGTAATGCCGTCCGCGTCCTCCATGGCAGCCACCGTGCCACGTTGCTTCTGCCCGGCACGGCTTCCGAGTGGCCGGTTGGGGCTTCCTGGGGCTTGGCCTTTGCTGGGCCAGCCCAGCCTGCAGGCCCTTGGCAGAGCTGGACCCCCCTCCCCCCCCTTGAGCGGTGCTGGCCTCCCTTCAAGCTGCTTTGGGGGCAAGAGCACCCCCTCCATCCATGTCGCTCCTGGTGGGGCTCGTTCGTGCCTGGATGATGTCTCCCCCACTGCGACCCCCTCGAGCAGGTGGAACCTCCCCCCATCCCTGACTCCCCTTTCTTTCCCCAGTACGACGTTGAGGGTGACGGGAAGCCAGGCGCTGGCGGGGAGTATCAAGTCCAGGTGAGGCCCCTCTCCCTGCCCACAGCCACAGGGAGAAGTGGAGGCTCCCCCACCCCGCTTGGGCGCTCCGGCTCTGGCCGCGGGGAGCGTCTGCCCGGCTGAGATGCGGCCTGCCTGACGCTCCCCGTCTCCCCGGCAGGAGGGGTTTGGGTGGACCAACGGCGTGGCCCTGCAACTGCTGGATCTCTACGGCGAGCGCCTCACCTCAACAGGCTCTTCGGTGTCTTCCATGTTGCCCTGGATTGGAACCTGCCTTGCGCTGTCTTTGGCATAGGGGCGGCTTGTGATGCCAGAGGAGGAGCCCGCTTTATGCCAGAACACATCTCCTCACTGGGAAATGGAGCTGTCCTCGGGCTGGGCTTCTACCCTCTTGGCTGTACGTGAGGCGGGGCTAGGAGCATCTCTGCTGCTTGCTTGCTCGCGCTGCGCATCTCTGCATGTTTAGAATCCCCCTCGAACTCAGGGCAAGACTGCACGAGGCATCCTGCTGGCTCAGACCAAGTGCTTCTATCTAGATGGCTTTCTGTTTCCTGGAGTGTGGCCAGTTACTTTCTTGGTCTGCCAGCGCATGGCACCTAACAAGGCACCTGCCCATGATTCCTTCTCCATAACTGGTAGACTGCCTCTAAAAATAGAGGTTCCACTGTGCTGTTGGGCCTAGAAAGCACTAATAGACCAGGAGAAAAAGAGGCGGGGACAAAGGTTACCTGGGGCTTTTAGCTTAGAAAAACGGTGTGGTGGGTGGTAAGACATGATATAAAATGTGTATAAAATTATGCATGGCATACAGAAAATGGGTGGGGGCGGGCTTTTCTTCCTACCTTACAATACCAAAACTTTTGGTCACCCAGTGAGGCGGTCAGAACTGATAAACCGCGCAGTTAAAATGGAATTTGCTTGCACAAGATGTTGTGACGGGGATGTTTTAAAAGGGAATGAGACCAACGCATGGCAGGCGAGGCTATGAATGGCTGCTAGTCACAATGGCTATATGCCAGCCTTCTGCAACCTGCCGCCCTCCAATGTTTTGGACTGCCAACTCCCAGCACTGCTGACCATTGGTGCTACTGGCTGGGGCTGATGGGAGGTGAGGTCCAAAACACCTGCAGGGCACCAGGCTGTGGAAGGCTGCTGTTCTCCGTCTCCAGGACTGGATCTCCGTGTGGCTTCCCTGGGGCACCACTGTGGGAAGCGTGTGTTTATCATGAATAAATCACATGAGACCAAGCTCACCTCTTTCTCATGGTTACTAGTGTGGTGCTTATCTGGACTTCACAAAAGCCTTTAACAAGGATTCTTCTCATCTTTGTGGACAAGGTGGTAGAATGTGGGTTGGATGCGACAGTGGCACAGATCCAGCTATTTGGCAGCAATGCGTGTAAATGGCCCTGCATCGACCTGGAAGGGAGTCTCATGTGGGCTCAGACCAGGAACCCCCTGAGCTACTCAAATGTTTTTGCACATGATTTGGATGAGGGTGTTGTAGTAAATACCACTGAAGACCGAGTCAAGGTTCAGAATGATCTTGACAGGCTGGAACACTGGCCTGAAACAAACAAGATGAAATTCTACAGGAATAAATGTAAAATACAAAAAACGAGTAGCCAAGTGTAGGATGGGGGAGACCTGGCCTGGCAGCAGCACATGTGAAAAGGATCCCGGAATCCTAGTGGATCACAAGCTGAACATGAGCCAGCTAAGAAAACGAATGCAATCTTGCGCTGCATTAACGGAAGCAGAGTGCCCAGGCCACATGTGGAGTGCCGTGTCCAGCTCTGGGCACCCCATTTTGAGGAGGAGGTTGACAACTTGGGAGTGCCTCCGGAGAAGAGCGACCAGGACGGTGAGGGGTCTGGAAATGAAGGAGTATTTGAGGGAGCTGGTATGTTTCGCCTGGGGAAGAGTCAGGGACAAGATAGCAGCCTTTGGAAACTGAAGGGCTGCCAGGCAGAAGAGGGCGCAGAGCAGCCCCGCGGGCAGGGCTGGAAGCTGCCGGAGGAAATGGCAGGGAAGCAAGAGTTCGGCTAAGCATTAGGAGTCACTTCCTCGCAGGGAGAGTGGTGGGTCCTCCTTTGCTGGAGGGCCGTCGGTCAGGGTGGGAACCTCCTGCAACACGAGGGCTGCATTCAACTGCAGAGCGCGTCTCGGGGGCCAGATTCCAGTGGTGGGCAGGCAAAGGGAGCAGGGGCAAAGGCGGAAGTGGCGCGGCCACAATGACAAAGAATGCCAGCATATTTTCTCTCAAACCGCTTTCTCACTGTGACTAAACTTTAAGAGGGGTGTTTCCACCCTTTAGAATGGGAAAAAAGCACAGCACAAAAGCTGGGAAACCACACAAGGATTGGGGGGTGGGGTGCTGCCTCGGAGTGCTGTGCTGGGTTTGGACCCTGGGCCGGAGGTTCTCCACCCCGCTGTAGCATTGCAGAGCCTGCACTGAGCAGGGGACTGGACTAGATGACCTCCGAGGACCCTCCCACCTCAAAGTCTCAATGCTCCCGTGAACTTGGGCTCTGTATGCTAACTTAACTACGGTGCTGTGTGAGCCGGCCTCTCTCTCTGGGGCTCTCAGCAAAGCATCACATTGCTCCGATAGGTCTGAGGCCACGGCAGGCAGAATCCAGCATGAATGTCGGGCCAGGTGCCTCTGCTGCTAATAATGCCCAGATCAACTCTAGACTCATCTGTGGCTATTGCAAGGCTCCCACTTCACAGCAGAGCCCCACTCTGTGTGTGCACGCGTGTGTATACACGTGCATGTGCGCATGCATGCATCCTGCCCTGTCGTAACACCGCACTGAGCTTGATCGGTGGAGGAGGGAGGGAGGGGAACTGGCCTCTCAGGTGGTCCCTTAAAACGGGAAAAGAAGCAGCCCTGCAGGCAGGTCAGGTAAAAGACTTTATTATTCTCCCAATCCAAGTACTGAGCGACTCAAACAGTTTGAGCCACAAGGAGCTGTTCCTTGTGGTGTTTTCTAAAAAGTAGTGTACAAAACCGAACCTTGAGCTTAAAAATCCCACCCCTCCTCTGACCAGGGGTAGAAGAATGACCCCAAGGCCGACCCCCTTCCTCATGGAAGGGGGGTAGCTAGCCGGGTCCTACCCGGAGCAGAGGTGGGAAGGGCATGGGTTGGATTCTCTCCCCAAGGCACGTGGTGATGTTGGGGCACGAACTCAACACCCCCCTCCCTTCTCAGCCCCGCACTGGGGTTGTCGAAGGGGAGGCCAGGCCCCTGCAGTCCATCAGCCCTCAAAGGAAGAACGCGCACAGCAGAACAGCTCAGGGCGGGGGTCCGGCGCCTGGCAGCGCTTGACCCTTGGTGGCCTGCGCACACAAGTGGAGCACAGTCTTTGGCATCGCTGGGCACACCAGCCTGCCCTGCTGCTGCTGCTGCTGCTGCTGCGTAGGTCCCAGTGACCTGCCAGGGCGGGAGGAGACCGGGCTGGAGCCTCGCTGCGGCCCCGGGGCAGTTCCCGAGAGCAGCGGCGGCGGCGGCAGTGCCAGGGCCGGGTGGGCCGTCAACCAGAAGCGCAGTCAGCCCGGGCCGCAAAGGGCCACTGCGGGCGCTGCCTGCACCCTCCCCTCGCCCTGCTCAGAGGCAGCAGAGAGTGGGGCCGCTCTCCTGGCGCCAGCCCGTCAGTTCAGGAACTGGGTGTAGCCCTCGGCGCCCGTGACGATGACGTCCATCCAGATGCGCATGGCCTCTGCCGAGGGAGCCACCATGTAGTAGAGGCGGTCGTGGGTCTTGACACAGAAGGTGAGGGCTGGGTTGGGACTCTGCCGAGAGAGAGAACGGTCGGCTCTCGGCGCCTGAGCGGAGCTGCGGCCCCGCCCCGCCCGCCCGCCCACCCTGCGGCCCCGTCCCACCCGCCCACCCTGCCACAAAGCCACAGGGTGGCGCTTTCCCCCGTTACCAAAATGGTTGTTAACTCTTGGGAGGGGGGAGGAGGGGGTCGAAAGCAAGGGTGCAAAGGCACCGCCGGCGTGTGCAGGAGAGCAACAGCGCGCATGGCTGAAGATGGAGGACTCTGCTGTTAGAGGGGAGCGGTGCAGAATGTCCCCCCCCCGTCCCCCAAGCACACATGAGAGCCCCCACGCCTCCCCCACCAGCCTCAGAGGGAGCATCAAGACCAACCTCTCCACTGAGGGGAGCAGGAAGGAAGTCTGCTAGGTGCTAGAAGAGAACAGAGAAACGGGAGAACGTTACGGGGCCGGCGGGAGGTGCCAGTGGCCAGTGTTAGAGACGACAGCCACGGATGGAGCAGTTAGTGGCCACTGAGAGTGGCTGCTGGCAGGAGAGCCACGTGAAGCAGAAGTTTCCCAGTGCAGGGCGGTTGCTCCTCCCAAAATTTGGCTAGGAGAAAGCTGGGCTGCCCTGCAGGAAAGGCTGCAATTACACGGCTGTACTTTAATTTTAGCTCAAATTCTGCCCCAGGGACTAGCAGTCGCTGTTAAGAATGCACATCCATGCTACCTGCAGCTTTTCAGATCTCACCCAGCATTTTGGGCGCACTTTTGAGATCATTTTCACAGCAATGGGGGCTTCATTCTTTTTAGAAGTCCTGGCAGGCTACTGAATTCTGCCCCCAGCGCCACACGGTGTGAGCTCCTGTTGAATCACAGCCCAAAGCTGCCAACACTGGGAGGCTGTGTTAGTTGGGGGATTCTGGGCAACGCGGGGTTACTTGGAGCCAGCAGGCATGCCTAAGAAAACTTGATGGTACCTACACTGGCCAGGCTGAGAGAGAAGAATCTCTTCTGCAGGAGGAGGAGGAGGAGGAGGAGAGAGGCAGAGAAGCAGGTGAGGGAAGAGGGCAAGAGGGGGCCAGGCAGACTGCCAGCGCCACGGTCTGAAAGGCCCCTCCCCGGCATGCCAGGGGGGGCTGGTGTACCCGGAAAGCGTGCAGCCCGCGCCTTCCCCTCCGGCTCACCTTGGCCGCGCTCCGGAGGTGATCGTAATAAACCTCCTCAATCGCCTGGAAGTAGATGAGGCCTTTGAGCTTTGACTCATGCTTGTCTGCATGGGGGAGAGAAAGGGGGGTCAGTCCTGGGTGGGGGTAGGAGCCCCTTGGCACGGAGCACCAGTGGGGCACGGTCAAGGCAAGCCCGTACGCTGCCCACGCCTGGGCTGGACCTGCACCGCAGGGCTTACCCACGTAGTAGGAGAGGGTGCGCCGCAGGCGGTCGAAAACAAACCAGCGCTTCTTCCAGGACTTGATTTTGCCCCCCATCTTGACCAGGTAGCCTCTGCACATCTTCTCAGGAGAGGATGACGTGGCTGCAAGTGTCCACACTGTGGCCAGACGACTCGATGTGCAGGCGCAGGTCGAAGTCTTCTTTGCGGATGGGCAGGTAGCGGGTGAGGGGCCGGGCCTGCAGGGGCAGAGTAGCGCCACGTTTGGGGGGCAGGACGGCAACGCTGCCCTCTGCCCCCCACGCCAGGCCCCACCGCCTCGGGGAGCCGCCCCCCACCCCGAAGGGCAAGGCGTGGGAGGGGCCGGAGACCACTGTGACTGGCGAGCCCCCCAGCACATCTCATGGGGGTCCAATCACATACACATCCTGCAGCAGGATTTTGCCCTCGTGTCTAACAAGCCACGTGAGTGTTATGGCTCGGGAATGGCCACGGTTTATTCAAGATGGTAGAATCTTTACTAGACCAGGCAGGAGGGAGTCCCTCTGGCGTCTTCCCCAGCCTCAGAGCCCCTACCCCTTGCCCCTTTGGGAGGTGCCACTCGCAGCCTGATGCAGGGCAGACCTGGGCACTCTGTCGCTGCTGAGAGCCGAGCCCCGGGGAGGGGGCGCCCACACCAGCCACGGCGGTGGAAGCCAAAGCGTGGCAGTCCCCCCCCCCCACAGTGCCCTCCGCCCACACAGTCTCCCCCAGCCGGGGCCAGGAGCAGGCAGGCAGGCAGGCAGGCGCGTGCCTCGGCCGCTCCGCGCACCTGAGCGAACTGCCTCTCGCGCATCTGGACCTCCTTCTCGATGAGCTTCTGCCGCCGCGCGGTCTCATCCTGCAGCCGCCGCTCCAGCTGCTCCCGCCGCCGCCGCTCGTCCTCCAGTGCCTGGCGACGCAGCTCCATCTCTTGCTCCTGCCAGAGAGGACCCGGTTGGCTCCTTCCCTGCCTTCCCCTCCCGCGCTCCTCACCCGCCACCCATACGTACGTGCTCGTGGCCGCTGCCCAGCTGCTCCCGATCCCCCCGCCCCACTGCTGTGCCAACATCTTCCCCAGGCAAGCGGTCTGGCTGTCAAGCGAGGGCCTTCCCACACGTGGGCTGCAGGGGCCGGGGCAGCCGGCAAAACACGCCCCCCCTGAGGAGGGCATGCGGGGGGGGGGTGGCGCTGCTGGGCTCCTCCCCCCTGGGAGACGGATGGACGGGGGTGGGGGGGGATGCAGCTCTGTGTGTGCGTGTGTGTGTGGGGGGCTGCCTGGTCTCTCACTCGCGATTCCATCAGGCGCGACTTCTCCGCATGGGCCTCCTTCAGCATCTTCTCCATCTCTTCGATCTTCCCGGCCTCAGCCCCACTGGCGCTGCAAGGCAAATCCCGGCCGTCACTGCCTCCTCCTGCCCCCACCGCCAGGCCCCGCTTCCCCCGCCCACTTCAACATTCACGGAGGGGGTGGGAAAGGTAGGAAGCAAAGCCCACCCCCACCCCCGGGCTTTGCTTCACAAGAGCAAGTGGGACCCTCTGCTTCATGGCTGGCCCGACCGCAGAGGCAGTGCTTCGACCAGTACCAAAGAGCCATGTGAGATGGAGGAAATGGATGGATGGCGGGAGAGGGCCGGCGGGCGGGCGGGCGGGTGGGCGGACTCACCCACCCAGGAAGCGCCAGTGGCAGCAGTGGGCTGGTCTCGCCCCTCCCCCTCCCCCTCCCCCCCGCTCTGCCTTCGCCCCGGGAGGTTTGGGGAGGTCCTGAGCCGGGCAGGTGCGGGGAGAGGAGCGCAGGCCAGCCAGGCCCAGGGCCACCTCTGGTGAGGAGGGGGGGGAGACAGGGTACCTCCCCCTCCCCTACGCAGTGGGCCAGCAGAGCAGGGGCTAGCGAGAGAGGCCTGGGGGGCTGCCCGCTGCTGGCCTGTACCTGGACCCGTTGTCGGGGGAGCAGGCGGAGTTGCCGCTCGTGGAGAGGTTGGTCTCCAGGCTGTCGGAGCTCTCCAGGCTGAGGGTGTCGTAGGCCTGCTCGGGGTCGTCGGCACGCAGGCCCGGCCCCCGTGGTGGGTGATGATGGAGGATGGAGTGGTGCATGAGGGGGGAGAAGAGGGGCGGCCCGGCATGCAGGGCTTCCCACTGGGACTGTGCCTCGGCCGCTGCCTTCTGCTTCAGGTCGGCCAGGCGCCTCCGCTGGTCCTCAATCACCTGCTGCCCTGCAGAGATGCCCAGGACAAAAGCGGGCTCAGCGCCAGGACAGCAGCTCGGCGGCATTTATTTTACGTGGGGCCCGGATTCCAGCCAGATGACCCACAGCCCCGAGCCTCCTAGGCGGCTGGATCGCTCCTCCCGCCCCCCCCGCCACGCGTGCCGGCACCCACCCTTTTGCTGAAGGGCCAGTTGGCGCTTGGTCTCGATATCCTGGAGGGTGCTGGCCAGGTTACGTGGGAGGCTGCCTGTGCCGTTCTGGGGGGGCTGGGAGCTCTGTGGGAGAAAAGCGTGGCGGAGCCAGGCTGTGGAGGGCTGCATCACCCCGCTCCATTGCGGAGATCCTCATCAGCCGGGCCGTGGGAAGGGGGGGTGTTCAGAAAGGCCAGGGAGCTCTTCCTCGCTGGAGAGACTCACCAGGCCGGGAGTGGGCCGAGGGCTGCCCCTTGAGGATCTGTCCCCAAGAGGGACACGTGAGTCTCAGGCAGGCTGACCCCTCCGCCTGCAGGACTGTCACCCCCCCCCCGTCATACCTTGGGCGAGGGGCTGCGGCGGCCGAGAGTGGCCATGGCGAGCTGGGAGGAGGAGCTGCTGCCACCACCTTTGGGCCAAGCCAGGCTGCTGGAGCCACCATCCATCTTGGAGCGGTAGACCTGAGCAGGGGCGGGAGAGGCGCAGGGCTCAGAGTCGGGGAAAGGGGGGCGCGCAGCGGACGCCCAGCGGGCTCCAGATGTGCACAGCCTCTGCGCAGGGGCGGAAGGAGGGGGGCAGCTGGACCGTTACCTGGCGCGGGTTTGGAGCAGAGCAAATTTATCAGGCAGAGGAGCAGCAGCCAGCCAGGGGCTGCCAGCCGAAGGACAGCGGCTGCACTGCGACCCCCGTGAGGGGGCGGGAGCGAGAGGAACAAAGTGGCAAAGGAGGACGGGGGGGGGGGGGGAGGAGCAGAATGAAAGACCCAGACAGGAAGCCCGAGAAGCCCTCCCCACAGCTCACGGCTGCCTGCTCCCAGACAACCCCTCCCGCCAGCTAAGGGGCCTGGAGACCGACGGGGAGCCCTCTGTGCACGGCTGGGGCTCATTGCGCATGTCTGGGGCTCACTGCCAAGCCTGAAAAATCAGAGCAAGACACGTCATTGTCCTCAACGGGAATTTGCTGAAGGGCTGTATAGAAATGCCCTAAATAAATGTGCTTCGAGGCCAAAATCGTTCCCTCTCTCTCTCTCAGCTGGGCCACAAAACTCTTGGTCCGTCCCCAGTGCCTTACTGCGGAGTGCGGGGCAGCTGGGCTGTCCCAAAGAAAACGAGGGGGAGGGGGAGGGGGCCTGCGGGAGAAGCACGAACCTGGGCGCAGCTGGAAGAGCAGAGCAGCGCTGGCGGCAGAGCGGCGGCCGAGTCTGCAGCAGGGGGGCTGGGGGCGTGGGCAAGCCCTACGGCCGCCCGGACCCTGCCCAGGATGACCGCCAGCTGGTCAGTTGTCACATACTACGCAGAGAGGAGAGGCAGAGTGAGCGGCCACGAGCAAGCACCGCCAGCGCCTGCAAGGGGGAAGGCCGAGAAGCCCGGGGAGAGGCGGGCGGCGGGGGCGGCGGTGCCACCCCCTCCCCCGGGACAGCCGGCCTACAGCCTCCCTCTCTGTGGGGGACCCCACGAGTGCCTCAAGAGCAGCTGGGCTCCAGGGGCCATGCCTGCGGAATGGCCTGGTCTGGGGGTGACCCCCACCACACCCACACCCAGGAGAAATCTCTGCCGGCAGTGCTCATGGTTGCTCCGGCAGGCAGGGCGGGGCAGGGCAGGGCAGGTACCTCATAGGCATGTGGGGGTGGAGGTGGGGGGGCGGCAGGAGAAGCGTTAGCATCTGGGCCCCGGCTGCAAAGCCTGAAAACGTCAGACAGCATCATGTGCTCCTAGAAGCAGCCAAGCAGAGAGAAGAGAATTAGGCAGGCCTGGAGCACGGCGTGGGGGTGCCACCGTCAGTCTCCCCCCTTCCCCACTACAAAGACACACCCACCCAAGGGTGGCCACAGACAAGCACAGGAAGCTGGGACGGCCCTCGGCTGTGGCCTGCGAGAGACAGCAGCGGCTCGGGGCTGAGCCCAGGGCAGGCGGCCGCTGCATGGAAGAGCTATGGGGGGGCGGGGGGAGGCCATCTGCACACCTGCTGATGTCACCCCCCCCGGGGGTCCAGCTCTTCCCAGCGCCCCTGGGGCCCCGCGAGGCCATTCAGTGGCTGCCAGCCAAAGCTGTGGGCAGAAGCAGACCCTCAGCCATCTGCACCCACAGTGCAGCTGGGGAGGGGGGAGGGTGGGGGCTTCACCCTGGCAGGAAGCAGTCAAAGACAGTGAACATGCAGGCATCACCTATCTGCGTGTGTCGGTGTGGGAAGAGAAGACCTGTTCCAGAACCAAACCTGGGCAGAAACACCAGCTCATAACTCAAAAGCCTACATGGGGAGGGGGGCACACACATACGCAAGCAAGCAGCACCTCCCGAGGCATGCGCCATGCAGTGAGCCATGCGCCATTACCTCCGGCATCACCGGGCAAGGCTGAGTGGAGGAAGCGGCTGCACAGAGAGGGCTTGCAAAGTCAACCCCCTCCTCCAACTCGGAAAAAGCAAGTGACTCCTGTTTGGATAGGAAAAACTGTCAGGGAAGAGGAGGGGGCGGGGACACAGGCTCCGAGAAGAGGGGCGGGGCGGGGCGGGGCGGGTCTCCCCCAGTCGTCATCAGGGCTTGTGACTTCCAACCCAGGAGCAACACAGCCCTGAAGACCTGGGGCTGAGGGAGCGCGGGGGAGCGCATGCGCACAGGCCCCAGGCCTCCCGGCTGCAGATGGTTTGGGACCGTCCTGTCCCCGATGGAGGCCAGGGAAAAGCTGTGGACAGGCCTTCATGCCCCCTCCCCATTTTCGCTTCTGTACCATAAGCCACCTGACTGCCAGCGCCCCCAGATTTCCCTGGAAAGGAAAGGAAAGCGAGGGGGGGTCCACAGGAGAAAGGCAGGTCACCATTGGGGACATGGAAGAGAAGGGCCACATCCGAGACTCATGAAAGTAAGGGCAATGCACATTTGGGGAGGCCCCACTGTCACAAGAAAAGGGGCAAAAAAAGCTTCCCAACTGCCCCAGCTGCATTATCTTGGACTGGGGGAATTTGATTCCTGAAAGAATACGACGGATCTATGAAACACAAGTGCCGGAGGCCCCGACAACGGCGGTTTGGGAACTGTTTCACGGGCCTGCCCGAACATTGGAGCCATGCTGGCTGGGGATGATGGGAGTCCTAGTCCAACGCAGCCAGAGGGCACCACCTTGGAGGAGGCCGGACTGGAGCCCGCTGGGAAGACCGGATCGAGTGCCTCTCAGACATCTGCTCCCAGAAGCGGGCAGGGCACGAAGCAGAGCCCAGGCCCGCTCCCCCCCTGCTATCTCGGCTCGGGTGCCAGGGCAGGGCAGGAGCCCTGCTACCTCCCTCTGGCGGAGAGCCCTGGAGGGCTGCTGAGGCCAGCCGGAGTCCACAGCCCTAGGCTGGACGGCCCAGCGGTCTGACTCGGGACAAGGCAGCTTTCTCAGTCACATAACTTGGAAATATTAAAAACACATGCAGTGAATAGGGAACGTGGGGTCCTGGCCCCCTCAGCCTCTCCTGGCATGCTTCCGCTTGGTCCCCTCTGACGTCAAAGAAGCACTGGCACCTGTGGATCTTTCCACAGGCACAGAGAGGAAGCTTGCGAGATACTTATTTATTTAAACCATTTCTTTGCTGCCTTTTAAGACCATAGTCTCCTCAAGGCGGTGTAGGGGTAGACCTCTCTCTCCACCCCTTCAGAGACAGAGATGCAAAAAAAAAAAAAAATCCTGCAGCCCCTCGGAAGAAATGCTAGCCCTGTTGAAAGCATCTGGGTAAAGATGGAAGAGGCGAGAAACCAAGCCATGGAAGTAATGGGGGATTTCAACCTCTGCTAAGAATGGAGTGTCCAATGACTTCTTGTCTTGCCTTGCCTTGCCTTGCTGACGACTTCCATCTCTCAGAAGGTGGAGGAAGGAACAAGGGGATGCACTCTCCTGGACCTAATCCTGAACTGGCTGGTGAAGTGAAAGTGGCGAGAACCTGAGAGCCCTGGGGGAAAGTGACCGTGTCATCTTGGAATGTGTTGCAGCAAGGGAGGAGAAGGCAGAACATAGCTGGGCGTGAGCATGGTGGGACTTCAGGAAAGCAGATTTCAAAGCGTGCAGAGAAGAGTTGGGTGGGATCACATGGACGGAACTGCAAAGAAGGGAGGAGCTCGAGGGGGGTGGAAGGTTCTGAAAAGCAAAACGCTGGAGGCCCGATCGCTAAACATTCCCACGAAAAGGCCAAACAGGAGGGATCTGAAGAAGTCAGCCGGGCTGCACAGGGAGCTCTCTGATGAGCTGGGACTTTAGAAGGATGAGTGAAGGAGATGGAAGGAGGGGCGTATCACCAAGGAGGACCCCGAACATGTAACGATGGTGTCAGGCAGGCTAAGGGTTGCAGGGATGCTCAAAACAACAAAAGGGGCTTCTTTGGAGTGAGGAGGAAGGGTTAGATCTACTGCCTGGGGAAGATGGTGAAGCCTTAACAAGTGACAGAGAGAAGGCCAAACCACTCAGTTCCTCCTCTGCCTCAGTCTTCTCCCACACGGCAAATTGTGTTCAATAAGGGGAAAGTGGGTCCAATGAAAGGAGGAGGGGCTCACACCCCAGGACAAGTGAGGAGATGGCTAGAGAACACCCAGCCACTTTAAACTGCGTCTCTCAGGGTGCCGAAGAAGCTTGAGGACACGATTTCAGGGCTGCTGTCTGTAATCTTAGAGAATTCTTGGAGAGCAGGCGAGGTGACAGAAGACTGGAGATGGGCAAATGTTGACCCCATCTTCAAAAGGGGGGGCGGGATGGGGATTCAAGAAACTACAGACTAGCAACATTCTAGAACAGTTTGTTAAGCAATCAGTCTGTGAGCATCTAGAAAAGAATTCATTGGGATTACTAGGAGCCAGCAAACCGTATCTCCTTTTTTGATAAAGTTACTGGTTCAACAGATCCTGGGAATGCCATGGAGAGAATATATCTTGATTTCAGCAAAGTTTTTGACAAAGTCTTCCATGATATCCTTGTTGACAAGGTGGTAAAAGGTGGCCTAGACAATGCAATTGTTTAGTAGTTCCTCAGCTGGCTGAACAACCTCACTCAGCGAGTGCTTTTTAGTGGCTACACAGCAAACCGGAGGGAGGCCTCACGTGGAGTGTCAAAGGGCTCTGTGCTGCTCAATATTTTTAAAACTGGCTTGGATGAGGGTGTAGAGGGGTTGCTTATCAAATCTGCAGATCACACGAAACAGCATTAGGTTTCAGCCTAATGCTGGAACATTAGGCTGAAACCAACAGGATGAAATTCAACGGAGATAAATGTAAAGTCCCTACATTTAAGTACAAAGAGGGTCAAAGGCACAAGTATAGGATGGGGGAGGTCTGGCTGACAGAAGCACATGTGAAAATGACCCAGGTGCCTTAGTTGATCAGAAGCGGAACATGAGCCAGCAATGTGATGCAGCAGCTAAACGAGCTAATGCAATCTTAGGCTGTGTTAACGAAAGCAGAGTGTCCAGATCACAAGAAGTAATAGTTCCACTCTACCCTGCATGGGTCCAGACACATTGCAGTTGTGTACAACCTTCTTAAAACATGGCACCCAAAACTGGGCATGGTAGTACTGGGTGTCCATTCTTGGAGCCACATCTTAAGAAGGATGTGAGCAAACTGAGGCATGTCCTGTGGAGGGTGACCAGGACGGTGAAGGGTGTGGAAACCAAGCCCTGGGAGGAACGGTTGGAAGAGCTGGGTATGCTCAGCCTGGAGAAGGGAAGACTAAAGGGACATGAGAGCAGTCTCCAAATATCTGAAAGGCGGCGAGGTGGAAAATGGAGCAGACTCGTCCTCTGTTTCTCCTGGGGGCAGGGCTGGAATCAGTGGGTGGAAATTGCACAGGAGCAGATTTTGGCGTAACATGCGGAGAAATTTCCTAACAGTGAGAGCTGTTCAGCAGTGGAGCGGTGGGCTCTCCTGCGCTGGAGGTATTGAAGCAGGGGCTGGACGGCCGCCTGCCAGGGATGCTGTGGCTGCATCCTGCACTGGACCCTTCCAGCTTGATGATGCCAAGACTGAACCATCTCGGAAGTAAGCCCGACTGAGAAGTAAGCCCTACAATGGGGCTTACTGTCAGGAAAGTTAGGCAGCGCCGAAGTAATCAATTAAATCTGCATAAATTTGCATATTACTAAATCAATAGTTTTGAAGAAAAAGCTTATTTTGATTGGTGTTAGTTGGGCCCTGTCTATACCTTGCAGGAGATACCATCTTAGAAAAGGCACCCCCTTCCGCTTCAGGATGAAGGCCTCTTCCAAGACGGAACTGATCACCAGCTGTGGCTCGGTTAATAAGGCACTTTTTAGTTGATTAATCAAACTGGTTCATCGATTAAAGTCTGCATCGATTAAGGGACACACTATGAGAGAGTGGCCAGAGCACGAAGTTTAGACATGGGACGGCCCCCCGCCCAGTCCCACCTGAAGCGCAGTTGCCTCCACCTACGGAGCCCCCCAGGCAGTGCTCGCCATACTCGGCCTCCCCGAGCACAGGAATCTGCCCAGAGCCCTTAGGACCGTGTTCTCCAACCTTGGGTCCCCAGATGTTTTTGGCCTACAACTCCCAGCATGCCCCTGGGAGTTGTAGGCCAAAAACATCTGGGGACCCAAGGTTGGAGAACACTGCCTTAGGATAAAACGGGAGAGAAACCGAAACCACAAGCTCTGCAAAGCAGCTCCTCATCTTGCACAACCCCCACCCCACCCCAAACCGCCGTTTCAGAGGCTTGGGAGCTGCTGCACGAGTCTGGATGCTTGGCCCAGCCCAACTATTCTAGAAGCTCTGCTGAGATCCACCCAGGTGGGAAAATGGGCACCCACCGCAGAAGCCCCGTTACCTCTCGGAGGGCTGTAGAGGCCCTGGGGAAGCCAGAGCCCCCAGTGAGTGCACGGTACCGTCTCTCTAACGCAAGGAGGGTCTCCTTCTCCTATCAAGGAAAGAAAAGGGAGAAAACTCTGGAGGGGTGTGCTGCACTCTGGCTCTCTGGCTCTCGCTCTCTCTTCCGTGGCCATGGTCTAAGAGCAGAGCCACGGACTCCAGCTCCACCCAAGTCCCCTTGCCAAAACCAAAAGCCCAGGTATGAAGCAGACGATGGGCTGGACAAGCCATCGTCTCCCACTACTGCCACCACCCGGGCCCTCTTCCCTGGCTGCAATTCCTAGTCCACTTCCCAGCCTGCCCCTCGTCCGTCCCCCCCCCCGCCAAGCTGGCTGTGCCTGCTGGCCGTTACCTTCTGTAGGAGCTGCAAGGTGGCGCTCTTCTCCTTGCCCAGCCGGTCAGCCTCCTGAGCAGCCTGCAGCCGGATCTGGCTGGCCTGGCTCTCCAGGGCCGCCACACGCTCCTGGGAGGACATGGAGAGAACAGGGCCTGAGCAGGTGCCCCGGATCCAGCCAAAGGCCTCCCTTCTGCGGCCGCAGCCGCGGCCACCCCGGCCTGCCCACCTTCCTCCGCGCGGCGCTGCCGTGGCTCTCGGCTTTGCTGTGCAGCAGCTGCTGGCTGAGCATCTCGCGCTCCTCCTCCAAGCGGCTCTCCTTCTCCAGCTGCTGGAACTCCAGGTCCTCAAAGAGCTTGCTCTCTGTGTCCAGCGCCTCGGCTTCCTGCAGGGGGAGGCAGACCCTCGGTCAGGACCTAGAAAGGGAGGCTGGCTGGCTGGCTGGGCGGGTGAGGGGGCATGGAGCAAGGGGGCAGGACCACCGAGAGAGCCTCCTCAGCAGAGCTGGGCTTTGCACAGGCCGCACGTCAAGTCACCACAGGCAGCCAGTCCGAGTTTTCCGGTGTCGTTGGGCAACTGGGACACGTGTCTGAAGTCTGTAGGGATGACAGAAGAGCCCTGGGCTGCTCGGACCCTCCTCTGCATTTTCTCAGGCTGACTGCAGTTGAGTGGGTGTTCTGCACAAGGAGGGAACCAACACCTCCAGGCACTCCCAAATGGGGCGAGGGAGCTCTTTTTCAGGGAGGGGACACAATGGCCAAACAAGGAAACACTCATGAGAGAATCAGGGCAGTAACGGCAAGGAGCTGCCACCACTGCCGGAACAGGCCGGCCCAGCAGCAGCCCTGGAGGGTGTCCACAGGAAATGCGGGATGGGGCCCGGGCGGGGCAGCTCCGTAGGGCCAAGACGCAGCTGGCCTTGCTCCCCGCCGGGCTGGGCTCGATCTGGGTCTGGTCTCAGCCCCCTTTGCAGGGCTCCAAGGAGGGGAGCGGCCCCAGCTCACTTTGGCCCCCTGTACTCTGAACTGCCTCTCGGGTCACTGGAAGGCCCCGGAGCTCCCAGAGAGGCAACCTCCGTGAAGAAGAGCCACGAAGGGCCGGGGCCAGGGCCGGGAGGGAGACCCCGCTGGCGGCACACAGGCCAGCCTGCCCTGCTTACCATCCTCGCCCAGGTGCTGAGCGGCCTCCCAGCCCCAGCGCAGGCGGGGAGATGAGGGGTGGAGGGAGGCACTGACCCTTTGCGCCTGGTCCTGCAACTGCGCCCTCATTGACTCAGGGCAGTTATCAAGCTGGCTCCGGAGCTCAGAGTACAGCGCCCGCAGTCTCTCAAGCTCCTTCCTTTCCGCATCAACCTTTGCCCTCTCCTGAATCCGGGAGAAAACAACACACGAAAGAGAGAGAGAGGGAGAGGGAGAGAGAGAGAGAGAGAGAGAACACACACTTCTCAAGAGCAGGCCATGCAAAGCGGAGGGTTAGCAAGGGGCTCCGGTGCTAACGGGGTTACTGGGCATCTATGGGGACCTCCGTCTCGTGTCTCAAGGCCACCTGCCCACGCTCCTCTCCAGCCGGTCCACCGGCCACTGCTGCGCCTGGCCGGGACAGCCGGTTGCACCACCAGCTGCAGCTCTCTGGAGCAACCCACTTTTGGGTCTTGCCCCCAAGAAGTGGGCATTTTCAAGATGAGACCCCACCAGCCAGCCCCACCCCAGCCGCCCTGAAGCACCCCAGCTGGTGCGACGTTTGAGACACACCACGAGGACTGGGCCTCTCAGAGTCAGTGCAGCCCCATTCGGGGGGGGGGGGGCTGTCTGAGATCCACCTGAGTGAGCTAGTCCTGGCAGGTCCCATTTCAGACGGTGGGGGCTTCATTACCTGTGACCAGGGCTGTGCACCTGATGCGACCGCACAGAGTGCAGCAAACCTGCAGAACGTGCCGGGGGTGCACCAGCAGCCTCTGCAGAACCTCCACTTGCATTTTTTATTTTTAAAAGAGCAGGTTCCTAGCCCTTATGACCACAAACAGAAGCACTGAGTTGAAAGCATTATGGGTAATGTCTGCCAACGTGTCTGAAGCAGATTTCCGAGGGTTGGGGGCCATGTGGCTCCTCCCTGTCACCAGCCAAACCAGAATTAGTCATGCAAAATAGTAAACATGGAAGGATAAATTATGCAAAATCAGAGAAAAGATGCAGGTTTGCATAATTTATACATATTGCAGAATCGAGCTTTTTGTGTTGCAGAATGTCAGTCCTTTTCGGCTGGGACTCCTCTGCTGAGGCATCAAAGAAGCCCATAATTACACAGTCTGCAGGCACAGAATTCAGCTTTCAGCTAGAGTGGGACGAAGAGGATCCTAGTCCCCATGGCTATGAAGAGGCTCAGGACAGAGGCTCAGGAAGTGCTCAGGACAACTCCCAGCAGCTCAGGGGCTTCAAAGGCCCACCAAGAGCCAGAAACGGCAGCATACAGGACGCAGAACAAAGCCAACCCAATCAAGGTTGCATCCTTCAGTTTCCCTCGGGGCAGAATATCAGTGTGTGTGTGTGTGTCAGTGGCTGCTCTCTTTTTATTTTTGGAAGTACACACAGGCCTTCCTGCCACCCCCACCTTGCTCATCCAGGCGCCCCGGGCTGCCCGCTGTCCACGCGTGTCCTGGGCACAGCAGATTCCCACGAGCCACACAGCCTGGCTTCCATCCTCACCCCCCGCAAGAGATAACGAGCACTTGCGCACCGGCCACAGGCTCCGCGCTGCTGCAGGGCATGTGCACGAGGCATTTAGCATGTCAGCGACAGACCGGCTGGCTCTCCGCGGTCCTTAAGGAATAACCCCAAGATGGGCTGACCCTGGGAAGGCCCAGCCAGACCCGTTTCCAACACAACGGCGGCCGCTCTGTCAGTTTTGTCACCGCTAGACAAAAGTGCCGGAGGCTCCCCAGAGGCAGCGAGGTGGGCAGCCTGGCCCCCTTGGGGGCAGCTGGCATGGGCTTCAGCGGGCACCCCACAGCCAGGCCTGGGCCTCACGGGGCCAGCTGCACCTCCTGCCTCGGTACACAGCGCTCCCACAAAGGCCTTCCAGGGCACCCCGACCCTCGGGGACCACACGGCTCCCTGGCTGGGCAGCCTCCGGGGGCCGTGCCTGGGGGCAGGGAGGCCGTGGAAGGGGTGCTTCGACACACGCGGGAGGCCCCCGCTCCCCCTGGGGCCACAGGCAGGCCCCCGCCACGCTCCGCCCCTCTCAGTCTAGGTGGGCCCCCCTGGAGGCTGGAGGCAGGCAGGCAGGCAGACATCAAAGCGATTCGAGGCAGGGAGAGAGAGAGAGAGAGGGAGAGAGAGAGAGAGGAGAGATGAGAGGGGGTTAGAGCTGGTTAGTGCAGGCAGGTGATTAGTGGCCGTGCTGCGCAGGGCGTGTGCTCCCCTCGGGCTCCCTGTGTGAGCAAAGGTTTGAGAAAGGCCAGGCCGTGGCAGCCCCAAACTAGCGTTTGGGAGGCTGGACGCCGGTGAGCAAAGGAGTACGGCGGGTGGGAACCAGGGCCCAGGATCCCAGGCGTGTCTTCCTCCAGCAAGCAGAGCCGCCCGGGCGAGCCAGCCAGGACGCTGCCCTCCTCGCGGGTCACAGTTCTCCAGGCCTCCACTCCGGGCCGATGCCACAGGGCTCCACAGCCTTTGGGCACTGACTGGCACAGGCAAGGGAGGGCTCAGCCTGGAGCAGCGCCGGGTGGGTCCAAATCGGCACCCTCTCATCAGCACAGCCTGCCCGGGTGAGAGACCTCCGACACCGAAGCGCGGAAAGGGGGGGGGGCTTTCCTCTGGAGCACGAGAAGAGGCGCCCCAGCTGACCACGAGGCGCCCAGAGGAACGGCCCCAAGGCCAGGCAGAGAGGAACTCCCCAGTGAGCGACCCCTGCTTGAAAACCCAGCGGGGGGGGGGGAGGCGGCACAAGGCCACCTGCACTCAGGGCCGTGTCTGCAATCTCTTCCCACCCTCTGTGGAGCATCCCAAGGCTGTGGGGGGGGGGAGCAGCCAGCTGAGTGGGGGGCAGAGCCAGGCCACGGGTACGCGAGACACGGGCCCCCTTGGCAAGGAAGGGGGCCTCCCTCCGCACAAGCGCGAGGCTGGCGCTGGGGCAGGGGGGCCTGTGCCGGCCATTTACCTTGTCCGGTCCCGGTGGAAGGCAGCGTCCAGACTGGAGAGCCGCTCCTGCAGGTGCTGGACCACCTTCTGCTCCTGCTGCAACTGGATCAGCTCGGCCTCCCGCTCCCCCTGCAAGAGGGCCCGCTCCATCTCCGCCTGGGCAGGGGAGACAAGCAGCTGCGTCACCCGTGTGTGCGTGCGTGTGTGCGTGTGTGCAGGGTGTGTCCGTCCAGGGTACACCTCCAGCCCACCCGTGCCCTGGGGAGCAGCAGCCGCCCTCCAGGACCTCTCACTAAGTGAGGAGCCACAAGTGGCCATTCCCAGACATTCCTGAGCCCCTAGCACCTGCCCAGGCACAAATGCCCCCCTACCCTTCAGCAGGAGGGGAAGAGGAAGGCAGCCCCCCCCCCCACCTCACCTCCCGGGCTGTCTCTTGCAGCTGCTGCTCCAACTCCTTGGTGCGGCTCTTGAGCTGGTCAATCCGGGCCAGAGTGCGGGCTCGCTCCTCCTCCAGACGGGCCGCTTCCTGGCTGGCTTTGGCGCTGTGCGGCTCCTCATGCTGCGGAGACTTTGGCAGCTCAGCAAAGAGTGCAGCCCTCTCCCCTACATCCCCCCCCCACCCCCATCCATAAGTTTGCTCCTCAGTGCACCTGGAAAGGGGCTCCGCTGGCCTCCCCGAGGAGGGGGAGGGAAGCCACTCACAATCCCCGCCTCCTCTCTCGACCTACTGAGACAGACCCGCAGTCTGCGCGTGTCTCGTAATTGCTGCGGGGCGGCCTTCCGGAATGGCACTCCCGCAAGGATGCTGCATCCTGCCCCGGCCCGGCCCGGCCCGGCCCGCGCCCAGCCTGCGCCGCTTCGGCCCCCCTCACCTCGTGGCCGGCGCTCTCCGTGCTGCTGCTCTCCTCCTTCAGGTTCTCCTCGTCTGCGCGCTCCAGGCTCTCTCGCTCCCGTGGGCCCAGGGGTCCTGCCAGCTGCTCTCTGGCAGCCCCGAGACCCCCGGAGTCCTTGGAGGGCCCCCTCCCCGCTGAATGGGCAGCACGCTCAGCAGCGCTGGGGAAGGCGCAGGGCTCCGGGCCCACCTCGGCATCACCGCGCGTGTACTCGGCACACAGACTCAGGATGGTTTCCAGCCGCTGGCGCTCCTGAGCGCGAGAGAGACCGAGGGAGAGGGGGGCGAGAGGAACGTCACCTCAGCTCTTCAAGGCCCACAGGCCCGAGACGGTCCTGGGCAGGGCCCAGCACCACTGCAGCAGCAGCAGCAGCAGCCGCCGCGGATGGCTCCCTCCACACAGCCCAGCTTAAGGTCCACAGGGCAAGCCCCGCCCGCACCCGGCCACCCTTTGCAATTTCCCCAAATGCAGAGTTTTACCCATTTTTTTCAGAAGGGGAAAACCATACAAACTGAAAACATGGTACTGATTATTTTCAGTCAACTGGTTCATTAACTTTTTGCCCACCTAGTTCAAGAAGTATAGATAAAACCAGCCCAAGATATTGGGGTTGAGAGCAAAGGAAACAAAAAGTCAGGCGTGTGACTGCACAAAACACACACATACACTCCAACTAACATGTGACAGAACCCTCCAGGAGGTCCTCAGTGCACCAGCCTCCCTGCAAGGAACAGCAGCTCCAAGTCCCTGCAAAGGAAAAATGCGGGAAACAAGGAGCACTTTTGTTCCTCTCCCTTAACACTAGAACTGGAGGGGGTCACCCCATGACACGGATTGGAAAGAGACTCAGTACAGATGAAGGAACTTCCCTAGATTGCAAGCCTGCAGGCAGGGACTGACTTGTTTTTACTGCTTGTACATAAGCCACTTATGTTCTTATTAAAAGGGGGTTGGACACATTCATGGAGGAGACAGCTATCCGGGTGACCGGCCAGATGGGCGATTAATAAATATAAGAAATAAAAAATAAAAATATCCATGGCTACTAGTCTTGATGGCTAAATGCTACCTCCAGTATCAGAGGCAGTGTGCCTATGCACACCAGTTGCTGGGGAACAACGGGCGGGAAGGTGCTGTTGCACTCCTGTCCTGCTTGCGGGATCCCATGGGCGGCCGGTTGGCCACTATGTGAACAGAATGCTGGGCTAGAGGGACCCTTGGTCTGAACCAGCATCAGGGCGCTTCGTATGTTGTCATGCTCACTCCGGGAGGCTTTTTGGCTGAGGAGCAGGGATAAAGATGCATTAAGTAAAAAACCAAACCGATGGATTTCACTGCCACAAGATGTGGTGAGAGCCACTAACCTAGGAGATTAGCCTGAACCACAGCACAGAGTAAGTCTCTCTGTGGCTATCAGCCATAAACTGAACCTCCACGTAACAGGGTGGGCAGCATTCCTTTGATTCTAGACGCTGCTGCATGACAAACCACACAGGGGGACCGTGGCCCGCACACCCTGACTTGTGGGCTTCCCAGGGGCACCTGACTGGCCACTGTGGGAACCAGGGTGCTGGACTAGATGGACCCCCATGGCTCCAATCCAGAAGTAATGCTCTTGCACCTTCTTTTCAAAGCAAAAAGCCTTCACAAAATGGTGTACAATATTAATCTGGTATAAGCACATACACAAACACAGAACAGCCATTTAAGAGAGACCAATAAAGCAATACAGTTATAAGGCCTCCCAAACTGGGAAGATCTTCAGAGCGTGTCTAAAAATATGTGCGGGGGGGCGGCGGGGTAGGCTTAGCAACTCTCCATGAGCAGTGAGCTCCACAACTGCAGAGCCACCACTAAGAAGGCCCTTCCTGTGTTTGTCTGCAAAGTGGCTTGTGCATGAAGCCATCCCAGGGGATTATGTGCCTCTGAGGCCAGATTTGTCTGCCCGCTGCTCTGTCGCCCTTAACAGCATCCAGAATACACCCCCTGAGAGAGCTGCTTTGCCTCGTGGTCAGGCCACTTCTGAGTGCAGAATAATTTCAGGTCTGGGAAGTCTCTGTTGCAAACTGAGAAACTGGAGAGGCCCCTTGACTACGTCAGATGCCATTTAAGGCCAGCAGGAGGAGGGACCACACACAAAGATGGGGTGGGGGAGGGGCAGCCTTGGACCTCTCCAGCCCACCGGAAATGCCCCCCCTTCCCCTGTGGGCCCTTCTGCTCCTGCAGAGGCATCCAGATCAGCTGCTCAGTAAAAGCAGGGCAGACGTGGGGGAGAGAAGATGAAGCCATGAGCCCGGGAAAGCCTGCATGCAGAAGCTGCCTGCCCTCCAGGAACAGCCCCACCCCTGTGGGAACAGCCTTGCCATTTCCCTCCAGGACAAGCCCTGGCACCAAAGCCCCCTCTCACGTCCGAGGGAGGGGCACCCCTCACTTTAAGCATGCAGCCCAACTCCTCAGGCAGACGCCGCGGGGAACGGGATCCTTGCCCAGTGAGGCTTTCCTGGCCCGCCCGCCCACCCTGGCACTCTGCCTCCCCAGACCCCGCCACCTTCTGCGAAAGATCGTGGCAATGCTTGCTCTCCCCGTGGAGAAGAGCACCCCCAACCCCCCGAGGAACTTCGGGCTGGAGGGGGAGCAGACGGACCTAGCAGGGCGCCGCCCCCGCACACATGCTGCCGCCACCTGCCGTACTCACAGCTCCTTCCAGAGTGACTCCCAGCGCCGTCATCCCGACTACCACCCCCCTCCGGGCCTCTTCGGGCGAGGAACACAAACCCCTCCAGCCTCCCCCAGCAAAGCCAAGAAGCAGAGCTCTCCCCACACCCCGGGCACGTGACCAAGGCGGCTAATGGCAGGGTGCAGGCCAAGCGCGGCAAACCCCCCGCCCGCCGCGCCCCCAGCCTATTTCTGAATCACGCAAGCTGTGCAAACAAGCAGCACATGTGAGTCAGTGCCCAGCCGTTGGCGCGACGGGCAGCCTGGCGGGGGAAGGGAAGGGAGACGGCCCGAGATGGCGAGCCTCGTCCCACGCCAGACAAAGGCCAGGCTGGGCCAGAGAAGACGGAGGCACAGCTGGGCGAGGGCACACGGCCACTGCAGACCGGGAGGGTGTGCGACAGACCCAATCCAACCTCGCGCTGGGGCCCAGAGGCCCAGCGGAGGAGCCAGGATCCGACACCTGACGCAAACCGTGAAAACAGCCATGTAGACTGAAATCCCAGACAGAAGCACACGGCCGGCCAAGAGCAAGATGGGGGGGGGGGCGCTCGGCAGCCCTCAGGGGTGCGGTGGCCACTTGGAAGAAGAGTCCCAGGACAGGGCTACCGACTGCCAAGAAGCCCATCACATTGTCACCCCGGGGAAAGACGGGAGCATCGGGGATCCATGCCCCAGAGATGCCGACCGATGGGAATGTGAAGAACCCAGAGCTCCAGAGACTGGTTGGGAAGAAGCAACCTTTGCGTCTGTGCAAGCCTCAGTTGGCTCTCTGGCCTCACGCTGCCCCAGTGACCGTCAGTCAGGAACAAGCTCTTGGTCATCTGGGTGGCGGGAGATGGGAGGGCAGGAAGTGCAAGGCCACGGGGTGGCCCCTTTCAATGGCCAGAGTGGAACTTGCACAGCTCCTTCTCCCCGCACCCCACAAGCAGGCACACCGAGCTCACGCTGTGGGGACGGTCGGTGACAGGAGGATGCTCTGCTCTGGAGGCTTCGAAGAAAGCGCCGGGGGGGGGGGGGGCTGCTCCCTCCCCTCTGCTGGTGTCTCAGCCTTCCAAAGACAACTCCGCCAGCAAATTCTGAACGGGGAGTCCTCAGCCGCTCTGCGAGAGGAGGGCCCCGCTCACGGCCCCACAGGGCGCTTTCTGAGGGACCTGCCAGGTGCCGGCTCCAGCCACACTGCTCCGAGGCAGCCAACGATGGCTGAGCACATTTCAGTGGCCACTAGAGCGGCCAGCACTGGGATCTGATGCAGGGGGAACGGCGGGGGTGTCGGGGCCTCTCCTGAGCTGCCCCTGGGGAGCTGTGGGGCTGCTGAAGGGGTCCCAGGCGCTGGCATGTGATCTGTGTGCTTGAGCGGTGCTTGGCTCAACTGGGAATCTCTGGAAGGGGAAGAGTTAACACTAGGCAGGCAGAGTGTGAAACAAGACTGCAACCCCCCTGTGGGCAGGTGCAGCAGAAACACGCTGCTCGCTCCCTCCTCCCTCCGTGAGGCTGCGCTGGGAAAGTCCCAGAAAGCCGAGCGCTTCAGGCCCGGAGCTGCAGGCTCAGGAGCCCCCTCCCCTCACAAGCACCTCCACCCCCCACCCCAGGCTCATCTGCAGAGGGCCACAGCACCGCCACACCCACTCCTCTACATGCAGACACTTCCACAGAGTCACCCCTGGACACAGGCCTGCGGCCAGCCTCCCTGTCATTTGTGCAGGATCCGTGCGCGGCTTCCTCGAGCCGAGTGTCCCTGCCCCCACCAGCCCATTTGCCAGGCACGGCACGGCTGCCCCTGCCACAGCTCGGTGACTGGACCTCACTGTTGTGCGTGTGGGAAACAGGAAATCCCAAAAATATCGCTACTATACAGGGGGGTTTCCCTCCAATCTAGCAATGTGCCATGCAGTGTTTGTAATGAAACGCACACATTCAAATTAAGATCCCCACAGCTCTTTGCAGGGAGGGCCCCGGCCGCTCCTGGGGACGTCTCTGTCCCTTTGACCCCTCCCGGGACCCTCTTGCTCACCACGAGGGCCCGTCCTCCTCCATCATCCCCACGAACCGACACAGCCCAACCCACCGGGCCATGCAGCCTCGGAGCCCACCCCCCACCCCTCCCCCCTGAGCTCCCACGACTCCCCCCCCATTCCGCCCAGCACAGCACAGCAGCCAGTGCCCCCCCGCCACTCACCAGCCGCTCCATCTCCTGCTCCCGGAGCCGCTCCTGGCGCTGCCACCAGTGGTACTCCAGCAGGTCCCCCTCGTTGCTGCTGAGCTCCGAGATGCTCTGCTTGCGCTCCCGCACGGGCATTCCCCCCGGCAGCTGAGCTTCCCCAGACAACTTGCGCCGCACACGCGGGCTCTGGCGGGGCGAGGTGGAGGGCAGGCTGAGGGAGCCCAGGCTGGAGGCGGGGCTCAGGCCGGCGCCATGGCCAGGCTTGCGCGGGGCCGGCTCTCCTCCCGGCGGGGTGGGCGAGGGGCTGCGGCCCCGCAGGCAGGACAGAGAGGCGGCAGAGATGTCATCGAGGGGCGCCCTCTGCCAGGCGGAGGGGTTCTCGCTGGCTTTGGCCTGTGGCGGGGGGGCCGGTGACGCCGCCCGGCGGGACAGCGCTGGACTGAGAGGGGGCAGTTCCCGCATGCTCTCCAGGGACCGCCTGCTGAGCCGGGGGCTCTCGGAGGGCTGCAGCGCCCAGCCTGACTGATGGATACGCCCCACGCCTGCTGCCTCAGCCGCGGGGAAGCCTCGTCCCAGGCCTGGCCGCGAAGGGCTGGCCGGCGGCTCCCGGAAGGGGCTTGGGGGCCTCTCCTGTCGCGCCGCAGCCCTGGTCCGGGGGCGGAGGGCAGCTGGAGCTTGGGTGTCCCGCGTGGGCTGCTGGGCGGCTGCGCCCGAGGGCTGCCTGGCAGACTGTCGCTCGGTCCGACGGGCGGAGGGGAGCTGTGCCGGTCAGGGTGGGGCCTCTCCCCAGAAGGCCGGGCCCTGCGGCTGGGCGTGGGACTGGGGGCACCTTCACGCTTGGCCTTCCGCGCCGTCCTTGGGCTCCCCGAGCTTCGTGTGGGGCTCGGACCACTGCCGCCACTCAGCAGGTCCAGGCCAGGCCCGCCAGGGGAAGTCAACATGGCATGGTTGTAACTGGAGGAGCGGACAGGCACCACGGGTGGGATGGCAGGGCCCTGATCCTGGCTGCCCGGCGAGTGACTTGCGCAGCTGCTGCTGCTGGCAGGAGACGAGAGTGGCGAGAAGGGCGGGGAGGTGTTTTCATAGCTGGACCCCACAGACATGGCGCCGGGACTCTGGGGTGGGGACAGCAGGTACTGCCCGGCCCGGGACGAGGCGCCTGGCGAGCGGGCGCTGCCGGGCTGCTGCTGGGCTCTGCCGCCCGCTTCCTCCCGCACCAGGGAGTCCATGATGTCCTGCAAGTCCTGCTCGATGGAGCTGACCAGGGCACTGGGGCTCGGCTGGGAGGCTTTGGCCGTCTCCTGGTTGCCATTCGCGAGGCTCTGCGACTCTGCGGAGGGACAGGCAAGGTGGCTGTGAGAAGGGGGCCGCGTGCCTCCTCCTCCTCCTCCAGCTCCACGTCTGTGGAATCTGGGCCGGGCCACACCCGGTTTCTCCTGCAGGATTTCTTCCAAGAGCATGGAGATTCTTTTTCTGGAAGAAAGCAAGCCAGCCCAATTCTCTGGACTCTACCCAGGACACCAAGTTCTGTGCAGCCACAATATTGCACAATTTGCAGCATGCCCAGTGAATTGCAGCGCGAACAGGACATTTGCCACCGCCTACGTAGCAGTACGGGACAGGGAGCTGCCCAGTCCCGGGGGGGGGGGGGGACAGACACACAGCCTCTGGTGGTCCTGTGGCTAGCAAAGCCGGAGGGCCGCGTGGCTGCGCGGTGTGCTCAGGGGCCCCAAATCCACCCGACGGCTCAGCCTGATCGCTCTGACCCCAAACCCCGGCCACCCCCCAGCCCCCGTATGGCAAGCGCCCCACCTGCTATGAGCCCATACTGGGACACGGGGTTCCGCCCTCCACTGGGAATCATGCTTTTCATCCACTTAGCCTCAGCTGGGTGATTGAACCGAAGAAAGGTCGACTGGCCCAAGCAGATCATGCACCCTGCAAGGGGTGGGGGAGAGAAGAGAAAGTGGAGGGAGACACAAGCAGTGAACAGCAGCAGATCTCAACAGACTGAGCAGGACATCAGATCAGCCACATCAAGACATCATTTGGGGTCATACCAACAGGTCTGTGTTTTGCATCCGAGGCTTTGCTCGGCCCCTGGAGATGCCTCAGGCCAGGTCAGGGCCTCTTTTGCTGCGACACCTAGACTGGACTACTGCGATGCACTCTACGTGGGGCTGACTTTGAAGACAGTTTGGAGGTCTCAGCTGGTGCAAAATGTAGCTGCCTGGTTGCTTGTGGGGGCCAAGGGATTGGAGCATGCAATACTGATTCTGCACGGCCTACATTGGCTGCCTGCGTGTTTCCAGGTGAAGTGCTGGAAGTGAACTTTAAAGCCCTCAATGGCTTGGGACCAGGTTATTTGAAGGATCTGGTCCCTCCTCACATACCTGCTGGTAAGATCCATCAGCTTGGTGGCCACAAGAGACAGAGCCTTTTCTGCGCTGGCCCCATTGTGGAATTCCCGCCCCCTTTGGGAAGTGTTGCTGCCTCTCTCATTGACTGCTTTTAAATGGGGCTTTAAGACCTCACCCTTTGAATCTGCTTTTAACGAAAAGTGTAATTAACTGACTGACTTCTGCTCTATAGTTGAAGAATTTTAATAGCAGCTGCTATTTTATTGCTGGCATTGTTTTTATATTACTGGTATTTTCATAATTGTTTGGGGTTTGTTTCATTTTGTAAACCAGCTTGAGGGAGCTCTCTGCCCAGAAAGGTGTCATAGAAACATATACAGTAATAACTTGGATTGCAAGTAAGTTGGTCTGAGAGCGTTTTGCAAGACAAGCAATTTTTTAAAATAAATTTTGACTTGATAAACAAGCGACGTCTTGCAAGACAAGTAGTCACTGTAGGGATGTAACCGCTCGCCTCGAGTAGGCGTAGCGGGCCGAAATCGGCCCCGCTCACGCCTGCCAGAGACTTGCTTTGATATAAGAGTGTTTTGGATTACAAGCACGGTTCCGGAATGAATTATGCTTGCAATCCAAGGTATTACTGTACTTGAATAAAACAGTTGGTGTTCAAGTATGACTGATCCTCAGGACAGCCTCACAAAGCAGAATCCATCTGGGTCCCTTTCGACGGATCCAGTGCAACATCTCTGTGATCCTGCCGAAAGGTGATCCTGTGGGTGCCGGATGGTACTTGGGAACTACCTGTAAGGTACAGAGAATTCTGAGGGCAGACCAGGGTCACAGTGGCAGGCCAGGGAACGGGGCAGGCCTGGTCTGCAGGAGGCCGAATGAGGCCCTATGCCGGAAGCAGCCGCCGCCTTGAGGTGGGCTTCAGAAGTGCGGAGGCAGAATTAGGGGACGTACCAGGCAGTGTGAGAAGAGCTGGGGGGCGGAGTGGGGTCCCAGGAAGGCCTGGTCAGCACACGCCCAGCCGGTCCAGTTCCCCCAACTCTGCCATTAGCAGTGTGGATGGCAGCTCCACGGAGCTGCAGAATCCAGAGCCCGAGGGAGCGACATTCCAGCAACCCTTGGAGGGCAGACAAGCCAGCTCCCGCCTGCAGCTGCGGGCGGAACGTGGACGAGGCGGGCTGCGTGGGGAGGGAGGTGTGCGGAAATGCGGGGAGGGAGGGCACACCCTTTCCGTGCCCTCTACCTGACACCAAGCTGCCCGCCCTTTCCAGACAGAGGCCGCTCTGCCAACCAGGAGGGATTGGCACTGCCCTGCCCCGTGCCAGACTGGGGCCAGGAGGGAAGGGCGTAGGTATCTTATCTTCCACAAGGGCTGGATGGCTCCGCTGATGGCTCACTGCCCCCAGGAATGAGGTGGAAGCAGCTTCTTTTGGGGAGGGGTCCCCACAAAACGCTGCCTCCAAGGGCAAGGGCAGCCTCCCTCTGCCACCAGGAGCCAAAGCCATGACTCATCCGGCCTTGCGCTCACCACACGCCAGAGCCACATCGCCAGGGACTGCCCAGAGCCTGCCCAAGGCAGCTCCACACCGCCCAGAGCCAGCTGCCATCCAAGAAAAAACACCCCCCTGCATTCCTGAACCACAAAACATGCTGCGTTAGCACCAGTTTTCCAGACCATTTTTTGAAACAAACAAAAGAAATTGAAGGTTGCTAAAAATGGAGCCTTGCCCTGCTCCATCATAAAACTGCCCAACCCACGTCTGCCTTCTCCTAAGAGCACTTTGCACAAGCACAGCACAGATCCCGGGCAAAGAAGTCACCTTGCAGGTTGCACTTCTTCCTGGGTGCGCTACAACGTGGGTGCAGGGCCAGCGCTTTCGAGCATGGACTCCCAGCCACCAGCCCCGCGTTCCCTGATCCCACAAACAGCCACTTCGTCAGGATCTCAAGGTGCCCGGGGAATCCCAGAGTCTGAGCGGCACCATCCCTCCACCAAGGGTACGCCAGTCCACGGGGGGGGGGGAGTCCCTAGCCCGGGGTGGGCAACTTGCGGCCCTCCAGATTTCAGTGGACTGTAACTCCCATCAGCCCCAGCCAGCATAGCCAACGGTGAGTGACGATGGGAATTGCAGTCCAACAACATCTGGCGTGCTGCAGGTCTCCCACCCCACCCCTGTGCGGATGCCTGAAGAGCCATGTGCCTGGCCAGAATGACTGCTGGATCCCCCTGAAGCCAGCCAGACAGACACACACTGGCGTGTGCTACAACAGCTGTGGCAGACTGAGGCCACGCACCTCCCTCATCTGTGCCACGAACCTTTGCAGACTGCCTGGTTACCTATTGTACATCTGCTCCGGCACCCCACACATCACACGGCACCCCAGAAGTGGAGCGCATCAGGAGCAGGCCTGAGCCAAAGTCAGCAGGAAGGCTGCAAAGGCACAGTCTGCCCCAGACAGTTTCTTCTTTGACAGCCGTGGAGGCTGCAGCCTAAAGCGGGAGGCTGACCTACACATGTATGTTGTGAGTGCCTTAAATGTTTCCCAACATGTCATTTTCTCACTAAAAATCCTCCCCCAACAATGCTTTTTGCCCCACAAGGGAAAAGGTTATCCCCACTTTCCCCTTTCGGAGAAAAAACACTGATGGGAGGGAGAGATGACAGAGGGACAAGAGAAGTGCAGTGGGGCCATTCCACCAGCCCTGCTGAAATACTTAATTTTTCCTCTTCCCTGCCCATCCCTTTTCCCTTGTGTGTCGTGCCTCTTTAGAACGCAAACCTGCAGGGGCAGGGACTGTCTTGTTTTACTGATCGCATGTAAGCCACTCCAGAAAGCATTTTGGCCAAGGAACGGGATAAAAATACTTTAAATGAATAGATAAATAAGGGGTGGATTTTAGCAAAAAAAAGTGGCATGAGCGGAAAGGTTTAAAAGCAGCCCCCCCCCCCCCGCTGGTTGGTTTGTTTTCATCTGCAGCCTCATTTTGTTAAAGAAGAAATGCCTGGAAAAAACCACCGGCAACTGAGCACAGTGCGTCATTTGGCCCTGCAATTCATTCATATTTCTTCGTGTGGTTCAAAACAAGACCTAATTTTAGAGATTTGTTTCAGAAATGGATAAGCTGCTCTTCAGCAAAATGGTCTCAGGGCAGTTTACAATGAGGGGAACCATGAAATACTAAATGGTTTTCAAGTGCTCAGAACATTCCCCAGGTATCCTCTGGGCAATGTTTACAACAGCTTTGTTATCTTCATATTGGAGATATGGGGGCGGGGCACTGAGGCTATGAGTACAGTGGTGTAGCTTGTCTGCCCCCCCTCCCCCCCATGAGTTTGTGGTCCAGGTGAGCCTTGAACCAGGGATGCCTTCCCAGCACACACGCTCTGCCAGCGAGCGGCCCAGAACAGGCCTGTCCCTTTCCATGTGAAGGCGGCCTCATCTTCATTTATTGATTCATTACATTTCTACGTCGCCCAATAGCTGAAGCTCACTTGGGTGGCTCTAAGGGGTACTGAATGGGAGGACTGATGCTCAAAGCACTTTGACTCCACAAATTCTGGATATCTGCAGCCTGCGAGAAGCCACTCCCGCACCAAGGCCCTGCAACCTCACCTCTCTGTCTGCTGGAAACTGAAGAAGTAAAGGAAGAACACTTTAGGACGCCTTTAGAGAAGCGGAGATTGCTGTTTAATCCAGAGTCAAGAAGCTTCTGCTAGTTCTGCCCTCAAAAGAAAAATAGCCACTGCCTCAACTCCTCTGAAAGGGCAACTTGACCAGCTCCCTGAATCCGCCCCTTCCTCCAGGGCTCCAAGCCTGCCCCTGGCCTGGCCTGCAGAATGAAGCCCACAGCCCCCTGTGCACAAGGGGAGTCTCCCCAAGGCACGGCCTGGGAAGAAGCATTCAAGCCTCCTTGCCTTGCCAGAACTTCTGGGTAACAGCAGTCCTCCTGGTGAGGGCAAGGCAGCGAGAACGGCCTCGTGGCAAGGTGCTCTTTCTCCCGGGCCTGGCTGAGTGCGGCGTTCACAGGGCCACGGATCACCCCACAGAGGTGGCGGGCGGTGGCGGCGGCTGTGTCGCTCCAGAGAGGCAGGGCCAGAGCCCAGACACGTCATGCCAGCAGGAGGCGGGGAAGCTACTTTGGGGGAAGAGAGCAGCAGTTGCCCTGGCCTCTGTCCTGCCCCAACCCCGGGAAGAGGCGGAAGTACGCAGAGCCGGAGCCCGGAGAAAGAACAGGTGGCTCCCGGCAAGGGGTGGGAGCCAGTGGCTCTCCGCAGTCCCAGCGCAAGGCACAGCAGCTGGAACACAGCCAGGGAGCGTCACCAGGGCTTTGGCCTGCCAGGCTCTGGGCTCCTTTGAGAACCAGCACTGACTGCCACATGTCAGGTCCTCCCCTCCCCAACAATCTGCTCTATAAATCGCTCTGCTCCCTTCACGACATCACGGGGCTGAGATCTCAGAGATAAATCACCCGGGGTGGGCTGCTCCCCATCTCTGGACTGGGGGGGGGGGCACACGAGGAGCACACAAGCCTTCCTCACTAGCACTAATATGCAGCAATGCATTGCAACTTTCATCCTGATCACAACAACCCTGTCAGGTAGAGTACTGATTTTCATTTTTTTGCAAAGGGTAAACCGAGGTTGAAGGACAATGACTTAACGGCCACCCCCAGGTCCAGACTAACCGCGACAGATGCTCAGCAAGGCAGCCAGGTGTCCCGGACCCCAGAAGAGCCTCCCTCCAGCCATGGCCTCCCAGAAAAAGGGGACGTGTTTCTAGGCGACCTGCAAGGCAGCCAAGCCCCGTAGGCTCCAACACCCGAACCAGGAGTCAACCCGCTTCAAGGAAGCAGGGCCCCCAAGCGCCTCCCCCCACCCTATTCCTGGCTGCACCAAAAGCTGTTAGCCTTGCGTCCCCTCCGCCATTCCCAGGGACTGGGGAGAGGTCCTGGGACCCCCAGAGCTGGCCCCCATCTGGGGTGCAGCCTACTCCTGACCAGCTGAGCCTGAATGCGTAATCTTGCCCCGCACTCCCCCCCCCCCATGGCCCAACTACCACCGCCGGAGGGCCCGAAGGAACAAGGGAGGCTGCCGTCATCCCAGGGAGCCGCCCAGCCAGCCCAGAAGGGCTCCTCCTGGACCACAAGCGCCAGCACCGCCGCAGGTGCCGCGTCTCCCGCCGGCAGCGCAGCCACACCGTGCAAGGGCGGCGGCGGCGGGCCCAGCCTGGCAGGCTCTGGCCAGGCCTGGACCCGAAGACGCCACTCGGGGCAAAGGCCAGAGGCTCCCGCGACGTGGCTGCAAGCCCCCGAGGCGTCGGCTTGGCGGCCCCTCCCTCGCGCTTGGGCCCGGCCGGCCGCCCGTCCATCCGTGGCGGCCGCGGTTATGCTGCGCCTCAAGGCTGCTCGGAACGCCCCGGAACCGTGTTCCGGGGCTGAGTCTCGCTTCCCTTCCCTTCCCTTCCCGGGCGCTCTCAGTGCCGCTGCAACGCGTCGCCGCGGGAGGGGAACCGAGCGTTCGGCATGCCGGGGCGCACTGGGGCGTCCTAAAAATAGCGCCTGTGGCAGGCCCCAGAGGGCGGGCAGGCGCCGGAATACGCCGCCGCCGCCGCCTCGGAGAGGACCACGACGGAAGACACGCGCCCGCCCCGCTCGGACACTCACCGGCCGCCGCGCCGCGCCCTCCGTGCGCGCCCGGCCTCGCCTCGCGTCGCCTTCCCCGCCCCGCCGGTGCCAAGGCCGGCCCCAGCTGGCGGGGTCTATTCAGGGGGCGGCTCCACCTCCGTAGCGCGCGGCAGGGCAGGGGCGCCGCCGCCGAGACTCGTCTCTGTGGTCCTTGCGGGCGGCGGCGGCGGCGGGGAGGCCTGCCGGGGCGGACATGGCCTTTCTTTCTGCGTGCGCCGCGGGCGGGGACGGGGCGCTGCCGCTGGAGCCAACTGCATTCCAGCCAGGACCCGACGAATTCCTGCAAAGCCCTCGGGAGCAGCCCCCGAGCAGCAGAAGCGCCGCCGGCCCGGCTTCGCCTCGCGCAAGTCGGGACGGAGGCCACGCCACGAGGCCGTTGCATAGGCGGAAACCGGACTGGCACCCGGCTCGCCGGGGAGGGGGGTCTCTCAAGCGGCTTGGGCGAGACTGCAGCTGCAGCCGATGTTTGACCTGGGCTCAAAACAATCGGCAGAGGCTTGCGAATAGACGCCCTTTGGAGCATCGCAGCCCCTGATTAAAGGAGTGAAACTAGTGGCCTGCCGTATAGGGTTGTTGTTATGGACTACCGCTGAGACAAAGCACATACTTCTTCTGGGGCTCTTGAAATGTGCTGCACAAGTGCTACCTTACTCTTCCTCAAAGCGGCAGCTTGGGGTCTCTGGGCAGATTGACACGAAAAATGATGCTGCTTTGAACCAGGTGGAAAGAACAAAGTTCCAGCCTCAGAACCCAAGGAGCTTCTGCACCTCCCCACAAGGTTCCCGTACGCGTAGGGCAAATCTGGACTTCTTTTCTTTGAGCAACAGCACATGTATGTGTGCACTTACACGCCACTGCAGCACTATGTCACTGCTTTGGAACGCAACACCCACGCCCCCATGAATCTGTGTCCGGGGCGTGCGTGGGTGTGTGCCCACCTACACTATTGCGTGGACTTGCCCCAAAGGGAGCCGCTTGTCCTCCCGTGCTGTGGCCAAAACATGGCACAGTGAACGATCCCGCCTCCACCACGGCCCCCATCAGGAGGGATAGGTCTCCCCGCTGCCCCCAAAGCTGCTGCTATCTTGCCAGGAGAGAGACAGGGAGGCAAGTGGATGCTCAGGATCACAAGCCCCTGAAGAGCCAGTGTGGGCACAGTAGGCAGGACACCAAAGGCAGACGGGGGCGTGCCCTGCTATTGCGCCCTGGAACCTCCCTCGCACCCACCGTTGAGGTAAGGGGAGGAGATGGCCATGCACCCAATAGGCTGGAGCCCTTGAAGAAGGGCAGAGAGGATGGCAACAGAGCCCTGGCCCAGCAGAAGCCAGGCAGCCCCGGGCCAGTTGCCCCCAGTTCTTCGCAGGGCCGGTGCTACCATTAGGCCAACTAGGCAGCCGCCTAGGGCGCAGGGCTAAAGGGGGTGCCAGAAACGCCTTGAAAACAAAATACAGCGCTCTCAAGTGGGAAGGGGGGCGCTAAATATCTGATCTTGCCTAGGGCACCAAACTGCCTTGCACCGGTCCTGGTTCTTCGGTGGAAAGATCAAGCGCGCCCTGCTCGCTGGCATGACCGCCCTGGGTGATGCCCTCACCTGCCACCTGGAGTCAGGCAAAGACTTTTGCACTTTCTAGACTGTGTCGTCCTCTCTACGTCGCATTTATGCGGCTTGCTGTTTGTTTTTAATTCTACTGACTGCTTTTATATTGCCCTATTTTATATGGTGTTTAATCTTGTTTTTAATGTGTTGTTGTAGTTTTTAACTTTTTGTAAGCCACCCTAGGAACCTGTTGAAGGGCAGGGCAGCCCCCCCCCCCAATAAATAACATGAATGAAGAATCCAGCGCTGGGAGCAAGAGAGGCTTCCTGAATGGGAGAAGGGGACCGCTCTGGTGCCCTGCGTGGAGCTGCACGGCCGGCCGGCCAGCGCTCTCAGCTCACTCTCGCTGAAGACCAAAGCAGGGGCCACTGGCTGGCAGCACAAGCCTCATGCATTGTAAGGCCAGGAAAGGACTACAGCGGTAAGCCAAAGCAAAGATTCCGGGACACAAGGAGGAGCCTGCAAGGCACTTTTCATGGCTTTTGCCCAGACTTTCCTCAAAATGTAGTCAGGGATCTCCTCCTCCTCTTTGGCTCTGGGTTAAAAGGTCCTCCCCCCAGACGAGCAGAATGCTCCAGCATCCTGGTTTCTCCAGCTCTGTCATGGCTTCAGTCTCTAACATTGTTTGCCCTTCCCACAAGTCATGGGTCAGGCACACGTCCGTTTCTGTGCTACCACTTGGAGGTCCTTTCAAGGGACCTGGAGGAGGCAATGCTGCGCTCTGGATGAGGAAAGCCCTGGCGGCCTTTACCCAGATGGAAAGGCGGGGGGGGGGGGGGGAGCTCCAGGGTCCTCTGGAGGCTGATGATGGGCAGCTGCAGCCGGTCTCCTCCCCCTCCACTGCTGCTTCCTTCCAACCCACATGTGAGATCAGCAGCACAATGTGTGTGGGGGGGGAGGAGATGGGGGGGGAGTAATCCACATGCACACATCTGTGTGCTCTGCTCTCTAGTCCAGCCAGGCGCAACTGAAGCTTCCCTGCACGCCTGGCTGAGAGAGGGTGTGTGGCTGGGATTGACACAGCCCTGGAGAGAAGTAGCTCAGCTATTTCCCTCTTACAACCCAGGGGAGGCCTCAAGGCTATTCATTTTCAAAAGATTTTAACAGAGTTCTTTTTTTCCAGGGTCTGATGGGGCGGGGGTGGGGTGATTCAGGCAGGAAACACGGAGTCTTTGGAAAATCTGACATGGTGACGATCTCTGAGGCCTGTGGCTCACGCTGGCTCAGCTTGCCTGAGCATGGAAAGCTAAGCAGGGTCAGGCCTGGTTATTACTTGGATGGGAGACCCCTCCTCTAGTTTCCTGCACTGAGCAGGGGGTTGGACTCGTCACTCTATAGCCTTGTAGGCTCCTTCGAACTCTATAATCTATGAAATCTATGAAATCTGCAGAGGTCCTGCAGCACTGGGCGGTGTGTGTGAGGAAGAGCACGGGCAGCAATCTAGGAAATATGGGGAGCGGGTACTTGGGGAGGACACTCGTTAGAGAGCCCCGGCACTTGCTCTGCAGAGAGCAGCACTCCAACAAGAGTTCATAGAATCATAGAAAAGTTCTATACTTCAGTGCACGTGTCAGTCCCAGACCAGCACGGCTCCTTCCCCAGGAGGAGAAAACATGGGTCTGGCTGGAGAGTGAGGGGTGAGGGACTTCGCAGTGCCCTGCAGGGCACAAGGGGTGCAAAATGGGGGGGCTGCCACTCCCGATGGACCTGTGTGCTTCAGAACCGAACCAGAGCCCTGCTGGATGAGGCGCAGGGTCCACCTAGTCCAGCATTCTGCTCCCACCAGCTGCCCACAGGAGACCCACAGGCAGGGCAGGAGTGCCACCGCGCCCTCTTGCCCAGGTTCCCGAGCAACTGGAGTACAGAGGCAGACTGCCCCTGATCCTGAAGGGAGCATGCAGCCATCAGGATTAGTAGCCTCCTTGAATTGCTTGTGTGGCTCAAAGCACGTGCTGGTTTGGGGGTTGGTTTGTTAAATAACGGAGCCCCCAAGGAATCATAGAATCATAGAAAAGTAGAGTTGGAAGGGGCCTACAAGGCCATCGAGTCCAACCCCCTGCTCAATGCAGGAATCTAGGTCAAAGCATCTCTGACAGATGTCTGTCCAGCTGCACCCTGAAGCTCTCTCCCGCTCTCTTTACAGGGGCACAATGCAATGACCATCAAGTGTCTCTAATTTTATAAATTACTTTTTTAAATCTCAAAGTTAGCTTGTTGCTAGTCAGCAGGTCATTTTAAACCTGCAATGTAAGAAGTGAATTCGCACTTGCAAGTGAACTGCTGCATTTCTTTTTCCTGGCTGAGGAATCCGATCTTTCCCGCTCCCCGATAGCCCCTCCAGGCCACACCGCAGTCAAGGAGGCAGAGGAGGAGGTGACGGGCCTTGCTGCGGCGGGGAAGCCGAAGGATGTCCAGCCCCTGCTCAGCCTGGAGCTCACTGGGCAGTCAGGGCAAGTCACTCTCGCAGCCCCATCTACTTCACAGGGTTGTTGTGAGGGTAAAATGGGATCACCCCATGTACACCACCCTGAGCTCTGGAGTAAGGGGGGCAGCGCCGTCTGGGTTGTGGCCAGACAAAAAAGCAGCTCGGCCATCATCAGCTCCCCCCCCCCCACGAACGCACACACAAGCAACATGGCTGCCTCGCGTTGCATCTGTCCAGCTGGGACTCAGGAGGATACAGATTCACTACAGGTGCTGAGGTGAGACTGAGCACCATCAAAGCTAAAGCACCAGGGAGCTCCAAAAGGCTCCTGACCTGACCCGCCTTCACACTGCCCACCACAGGTTGCACGCCTGCTCTAGGGAGCTGCAGAGTCCACTCTCGGCTGCAATGCTAATTCCCTCCCTCCTCGCCTGATGGTTAGGGTACACACCGCTGATCAGCGCTCCCCCTCGTTCCCACCCCGGAAATCACACGAGTGTCCTCCAGCCCCCTTTGCACCTGTGGGCAGCAGGCCCACGACGGAGGCCCAGAAGCCTGGCGGGAGCCTTGCTCCTTCCCTGGGCTTTGGTGGAAGGAATAACGGCCCTCCGGCTGGCATTCTTGCACCAACTCAAACGCCCCTAAAGGAGTTAAGGCGGGGGTCCTCAACCGGGGGGGGGATTTCCCCCAGGGGGAGGATTTTAGGGTTTCAGAGGGGGAATTGGGACCACAGACTCAAACTGTTGGAATACTGATCTTTCTACAAATTACAATTCTACAGATTGTACATCATCTACAGGACATCACACCTTATTGTATCATATCACAGATTAAGTCAGACAATCTTGGAAAGGGGGGAATGACATTCTGCTGACGTGGTGAAAGGGGTGCATGGGGCAAAAAAGGTTGAGAACCACTGAGTTAAGACATGGCAGGGAAAGAAGGAGGCATTAAGCAACTCCCCTTCTGCACATCACGGCATTGGGGGAGCACGTTCCTCCCCAACGGAACCAGTCTCTGTAGCAAAGACCAGCGCCTTGCACGAAGGCCACTGTGAAGCCAAGCCGCGGATTCCGCCTCTGCTCTTCCCTAGGGTGGGTGAGGAGCCCACCGGGAAGGCCCTGGGCAGCACCACGCAGGCCCTCCCAGTCCAGCTGGAGCCACAACAGGAGTGGCACGGAACCACCCGTTGCCCTGCCTTCCTGGGAATGCCTGCTTGGCCTTTGGCAAGGAAACCCCCCCCCCTGCTGTGTCTGGCACCCCCGCAACAAGGACAGGCGTGCGGGGGGGGGAGTGCTCTCCTTCACTCCGTCCGGTACGCGGCCCAAGGAGTTGCTCCCCACCAGCCCTCCCTTCCCTGGGCCTGGCTTTGCCGCTGCCTGTATTTTACAGTCATTCATGCCAGTGGAGCCCCGCCCCGCCCCGCCCGGGGCAACGGGGGCCCACAGGTGCAGGCAGTGTTCCCACGGCAATGCGGCAGAGCCAATGTGTTGGTGGGGCCCGGCGATGAGCCCCCCCTCCCCAGCATCAGCCCCCTCCCTAGTCTAGTGGAGCAGCAAGACCAGCGGACCCAGGATGTTGGGGGTCACCGGTGGGGGTGCCAGCCCCCCGGAAGGGGGCTCCCCAAGTCACCCATGGCCACTGCTGGGCCTGGGCTCCACCAGCACCTGCCCTGCCCCAATGCCCTGGCACACAGACAGGTGTGGCCGTGGCTTGGGCTGCCCACTTGCCTGCCCTGCAGCCGCAGGAAGCGCCGGTGATACCCGACGGTCCTCGCGGGGGTGGCCGTGCACAGCCCGGCAGCAGCCCCTCCCCTCTGCTGCAGCAGGCCAGGATGAGCCAAAGGCAGCTCTTCCCGACTCCCAGCACACACTGCAAGGCAGTGCTGAGCAGAGCAAGACTGCGGGGCTTGCTCCAGGTGGGCTGGCTCGCCTCTCCGGCCCCGGCCTCTCAGAGCTGCACATGCTTGCATTGGGGACACGCCAGGGTGGCTTTGTGCCGCCTCCAGTATCGGGAGCAGCGTGCCCCTCTGTGCCAGTTGCTGGGGAGCGTGGGTGGGAGGGTTCCCTCACCCTCGCACCCTGCTTGTGGGGTGGCTGCTGTGGAAGCAGGGTGTGGGGCTGGGTTCGATGGGCCCCCTTTGGTCTCGTCCAGCTTCAGGGCTCTTTTTATGTGCCTCAGCCAGAGCTGCTCCAGCAGTTCCCTTGCGCCCAGATCATGGGCCTGCCACAGCCCAAGTGAGGGACCCTCGGCCAGCCATGGTCAGCACCGGAGCCAGGCCTGAAACTGGGGAGGGGGCTTAGCTGAGCAAGGCCCCATCTAGGCGGCTTCATATGCAGCAAGACCAAGCCCGCCCCCAATAAGCTATAAGCCAGGCGAGCTCCACGACTCCAGCGAGAAGCAGGGCCGGGGGGGGGCAGGGGCGGCACGGGCCGCGAGATCTTTCAGCAGCCCCCCCCCCAACAGCCTTGATCCTGGAAGCAGTCTGGGATGTTTGGAATCCAGGATCCGCCCATAGCCCCGCGGCCCAGCAGGCACCCCCTCCCCACTAAAGCAGAGGCGGGCGGCCCCTTACCTTGGGAAAGGCGTGTGGGGCGTGTGACCGCCAGGCCGTCCACGGCGCACGGATTGCCACAAGGGTGCAGAGTGAGCGTCCCACGCACATTCTCGATGAAGCAGTGCTTGGGTGCCACCGCAGCCCCCTGCAGAACAACGTCCCCCGCAGCGGCTGAGCCCAGCACCGTTTTGCCTGCAAGCAGATGCGGGGGGGGGGGGCCTCAGGGCTCAGCAGGGAGGAGCAGACACGGATTTGGGCCAGCCAATGTGTGTGTCCCTCCCACGTGGCTCCACTGCCTTGCTGGTACCCAACGGGAGAAGCAGGTGCCCCCCCCCCGCCCCGCCCCAGCCACAGAGAAGCCAAGCTGAGCGCCCCCACCCCACCCCCAGGCTCCCCGCGGAGGGGAGGCTCTTTTTGCACCTGTGGGACTGAAGTTGGATGTGGTAAAGCTGGAGGGAAGGGACATCTTTGCTGACCACAGCCCTGTAGGAGACGGCCCTGCTAGATCCCTGAAGCACCCCACGCCTTCCTCGGAAGCTCCGCCCTCCCCGCCGGGATTCCCCAAGCAGCCACTTACCCTCTTCAAGAGGCAGGAGAGTGATGGCGGTGCTGAGCCGCCCGCTGCCCAGGCTCACCAGGTGTGGCTTCTCGGTCTGCACCTTCAGGCCTTTGCCCATCTCTGTCAGGTCCAGTAGGTTCTTCTGCAGGGCCGAGAGGAAGAGCCGTCAGTGGCTGCAGGACCTACCGCACCGTTGCCACAACGTGGACCGGTGGGAGCGGGAGCACGGCCAGGGCATGTGGCCAGCTGGGATTCGGGAGAAAGGGGGCTTGAAGAGGGCAGCAGTGGGGCCAGGGAGGTGGCCGGAGGAGAAAGAGGGCTCTCCCAGTCACAGCAAGGATCCTGGCTTTTGTGGCTCAGTCTAAGAGGATCACGAACAAGCCAATTAACCCGAAGGGATTTATGGCCAATCCCCCTGACTAGGCAATAGCAGGAGCCACAAAGAGCAAGGGCCCGTCTGGCCCATCACGGCCTGCAGGTCAGGGAGCCACGAAGGCAGGGGGAGAGGAGGCGGCGGCAAGTGGGGGGCTGCTTCCGGCACTTCAGGCTGCAGCAGCACACAGCAGTGGCAGCCACACCTAGGCACGGCAAGCTGCTCTCTGCCTGCCTTTCCAAGCAGAAGTATCCCGCCCAGCAGCCCACCAGCTCCCAGGGCAGCTCATAATAAAACAAAACACAATCCAGTGCAAACAGTACAGCAAATAGCTCATAATAAAACGGGCAATAAAGCAGCACTTAAAATATGTGAAAACAGAACTTTGAACGTCTAGGGAAAGTGTTAACCTTCTGTCAGAAAGGTAACTGAGGTTGTGCCAGGCTGTCCTGTCCTGCAAGGGAGCTCCAGAAGTGGAGCGCCACCACCAAAAAGGCCCTCTACCTTCCAAGTCTCACTCACTGGGTTGAAGGTTATAGCCCACCTCTGTTTACAAGTTATTCATTTACAATATTTATTTTCCACTGTTCAACCTTACTAGTTCTTACCTCTCACCATAAATAGATGCACAACAGACACCACCAGTCCACTGAGCTCCAAAGCTGCAGTTTAGCTGCCTCAGAACATCCACTCACCTGAACAGGTGTTTGCACTTGGCAGGTTGGGCTAGCCAAATTGAGGTTAAAGGTCTCCATGGCAATGGCCCTCCTAGAGAAAAAGAGAAGGGTCAAAACTTCTGGCCCAGAAAATCACCCGACAGCCATACCCAAAAGACACCCCCCCATGTCCACCTTGTTCTGACCTCTGGCTGCAGGTCATTTAAATGGAGCCTCTTCAAAGAGTGCAGAAGTGGAATTTGTATTCCAGCCGGGCAGTGTTTCTCAGGGCTTGAGAAGAAATAATGCCCGATCTGGGATTAAATGAACGGCATCTGTTCACATCCAGTCCTTGCTCTCCGGCTGCCTCATCTGCAGCTGGAATCTAGATTGTCAACTCCCGGAGGCAGGAGACCAGCTGCCCCTCAGGTTTCCCTGGCATGGTTACTGGGAGCACACGTTGCTCTATCGGTCACCAAGTACACGGTTGGTGCATGAAAGGCAACGTCATCACCTCTCATCCTCCAGCATAGCTCACCCCACGGGTGCAGGCTAGATCTCTGCCCCCTTCCTCCTCTGCAGACCAGAGTGGCTGGCCCCAACACCCTATCTAAAGGCCAAGCCCCAACACTGCCCTGCCCTGCCCTGCCCGAGCCCTCTGTGCACCTCCCAGGGACACGGCAGCTGGAGCAGCGCCCCAGCACTGGAACGAGAGCCCCCAGGCCACAGCCCCACTGAGGACCCATATAGGACAAAAGCAAGCGCCCGCCTCGGCCCTGGGTGACACCGCCCCCTCCCCAGGCACATACAGAGGTCCACTGGCTCCCCTCAGCCTGCCCTGGAGAGGGCAGAGTCCCATCTGGGCAGCAAAGACACCCAGGGGGCCCGGCTTTCTGCCTCTTGCCCCACCCCCACCCCAGGTCCAGTCGAAGGGAGGCGCAGCTCAGGAAGAACCGCCTTGGCGGTGGCAGAGCGGTTCCCTGCTGGCTGGCCCGGCCCTCCCTTCTCCCCTCGCCTCCCGAGCCGGGGCCAGTCGCAAGCCCTGACAAGCAGCCTCTGTTGTGGAGAGGGGAATGGCGGCAGGCGGGGGGGGGGGAGACACGGAGGACGCCCCACCTCGCCAGCGACAAGGCGCCTTTCTTCTCCAGGCTGCCAGAGAATGAGCCCCTTGTGTGGCTGGGCGGGACTGGGCAACAAGTGCCAAGGGGTCAGCTCCAGGCAGGCTGGGCCCGTGGCTGCAGGCTTCCTTTTCGGCCTGGGGAGGGAGGGGGCTCCTGCTCCCCCCTCCCAAAAAGGGACGGGAAGGAAAGAGCCTTCCTTTGAGGGAGGGACGCAGGGGAAAGGGATGCCTTTTAACCCCAGGCATCAAGTTGCCCCCTCCCTCCTCGGCCTGCCTTTCCTGGAGCTTGCTCTTGGCCGCCCCTCCCCTGAGGACGCGCCTGGGAAACGTGGGGGCAGCAGCCCTTGCCGGAGCTGGGCCAAGCCAGGCCGCCCACGACAGCGGACGGCCAGACGGCCTGGGAGGCGAGAGACTGAGGGGAAGGCCTGCTGCAGGGTGACCCGCGTGGGCCACCCCAGATCCAGCCGGGGCGGGACAGGAATCATCCCGCCCACCCCAGACCCTCCGGCAAGCCGGTCCGCCACAAAGGGAGGGAGGGACAGCCAGCAGTGGGGCATGGGCAGCCGTGGCGAGACCCTGTCGAGGAGCCGGCACAAGCTAGCAGGGAGCGGCGCTTGCCCCCCACAGCCCAAACCGCTCACCCCCAGTCCCCACTGCGCCCGCCGGGTAGCAAAAGCCCCGGGAAGCCTCGTTGCCCCCCCCCCCCGTGGGACACTTGGTCCGGAAGACTCACCCCAAAGGCAATCCGAGAAGCGCCTCCTGGCTCCTGGAGGGGCAGCCAGGCCGCTGCATCTCCCACAACCACTGCTGGGAGGCTCTGGCCACCAGGTCCCTTTGCACTGCAGCCAGACTGCCTGAGTCACCGGGAGGAAGCAGCCCTTCCGGCCCCATTCTCAGGCTCTGTCCCAGAGATGAGGCAGGGCCTGGGTCACTGGTTGCCAAGACAACCGGCAGCCGACGACAACAACAACAACAAGGGCAACATCCGCTTCCACTTGGAGAACAAACTGAGGAGCAACTGTCCCCTCCCACTAAGCTCAATATCCCCCGCCCCACGGGATGGAGGTCTCCTTCGAGCCCCAGTTCCAAGGACGAGGGTGGCCCTGCAGGCCTCTGTCATTCCCCAAAGGAGCTCAAAGTCCTGGCTGCTAGAGCAGGGGTGGGCAACTCGTGGCCCTCTGGACGGTTTGGCCTGCGGTTCCCATCAGCCCTACCTAGCCAGCAGAGCCAATGGGGAGGGATCAGGCCCACTCGGGCCACAAGTTGCCCACCCCCGTGCTAAATGGAGAAGAGGAAGCCCACTGTGGCTCCTTATCATGTGGCTTTCTTTGCAGTTGTCCGCTTCCCTGATGTTAGCCGTTACTCAGAGTCACTCACTTCCTATACATTCTAAATCCTGACTGCCCGGCACAAGCTTTTGGGTGAGGAGGGCTAAAAAGAGAAGCCAAGAATTGTTGTGAATTTGAGATTGCCACCAGATGAGAAGGCGGCATCACACTCCAAGAAAAGACCAGTTCAATGTTCCCAGGAGGCTCATCTCTGCTATCCAAAATTGGTACGAGTATCTCCTCCACTGCCCCAGGAAGGACTGGCATGTTCTAGTGAAACAGAGTAGAAAGAAGGGTGACCACGGACAGAGAGCGAGCCCCAAGCCCTCCAAAACAGCCCCCAGGAACCCTATCCTGGGGCAGTTCTGAGAGCCGTGGCCTGCCCTGCTCCACTTGGGCAGTGCTGGGGGCCTCTCGTGACCTCCAGCACTGCTGCTTTGCAGCCCCCACCAAGGCACTGAGGAGGTACCAAAATGGTTCACCACGGCAGTGTCGCCCTGAGCCTGGCACAGGCCTCTAGGCTGAACTCCAGCACGAGGAGGCAGCAGGCCAGCCTCCCTTGGCCAAAGCCAGCCCCTCCCCTCGGGGGTGGCCAGCTCCCTCCAAGGCGAATGCATGGCCATCCCCTCCTGCAGCTGCAGGAAGTTCCACTAGGCGCAGGGAACTCCGCCCCCCCCCCAAGCCCCACTGCAAGCACTCCCATCAGCACCTGGGATCCTGAGGGTGAGGACCTGCCCTTCTCTGCAAGGGTCCCACAAGCAAGAGGCTCCACTCCACTCCCTCCTGGCCACCGGGGCTCACAGCTGCTGGTGCGCTCAGCCCCCATTAAGGCCTCGGTCTTCTCACTGCGGCAGTGAGTTCCACAGGGCCGCCAAGTGCATTGTAGCAGCAATGCCCAGCTCCACTCCACTGGTACTGGCTGCCGTTGCTGCCTAGAGCAGGGGTGGGGTGGGGTGGCTTTTCGGGAAATGGTCTGTGGCAGGCCAGGCTTCTGGCTGGGGAGGGCACTGCTCATGCCCTGGCAGTCCTGCCCCTGCCGCCAGGTGGCTTTGGGGGTAGATGTGTTACCTGGTCTTTGGAAGCATCCCCAGTGAGGCCAGCCCAAACGCCTGTTGCTGGTGGCAAAGAAGAAAGCAGGGCTCCCTCTCCCAAACTGCAAGCTGCGGGCAACCCCAACGCAGCAGCAGCAGCAGCAGCTGCCCCTGCGAAGATCTCTCGCCTGCACCCCACGCCCGCCGCCGCCGCCGCCGCCACCACCACCGGCAAGCCCCAAATGAGTGTTATAAGCACAAAGTCGAAGAGGGAAGTGGGGGGGGGGGAGAGACAGTGCAAACTCTCTCCTGAAGCCCCCCACCCCACCCCGTGGTTGAGGAGGGGACTGTTTGTGGTCACCTCGTGATGAGCGGGAAAGGCAACCTGTACATGCTCCGAAGCTCCCTTCGTGATTGCTGAGCCCCAGTCATAAGGCGCGGGTGTTGGGGCTGACTCCGAATAAGACCCTCCCGGGCAGAATCAAGACCCCCCCCTTTCTCTGCCGCTGTTGGGAGAGCAAGAACGCCCCCCCCCCGAGGCTATACCGGCTTCCAGCCGCCCCTCCCGCAGGTGGCGTGTGCTTCCCTCTCGCTCCGCTGCGCTCGGCTCGACGGCGGCCTGCGCGGATGAGGGAGACACGCGCCAGGAATGTGTGGAATGTGCCACGTCCAGGCGGGCGGCCGGCCGGCGGGCGGGCGGGGGGGGTTGTCGTCCGCCGCCGCCCCCCCGTCAGGTGCCACCCGGGGCGCTCCCCCCGCCGGGCGCAGACCCAGCAAGCTGTCGCGAGGGAGGGGGCGCTGCCTGCGAGGGCATCTCCCAAGGCCGCCCCCCGCCCGGAAGGGGCTCTCCCGGGTGTGCTCGTGCGGCCCGTCCAGGGAGAGCCCCCGTCGCCCCCCACCCCGCTTGCTTACCCGCTGCTGGGCGGCCTCTGCCCGCCGCTCCGCGCCTCCCTCCGAGCAGAGCGCCGCGAGGCGAGCCGTCCCTCGCCACTCCGTCTGCCGGGCTCCTCGCTCGGGCCGCCGCTCGCGCCAGCCCCGGGAAGGGGGAGGAGGAGGAGGAGGGGCGCGGCGGGCAGGCGAGCCCCTCCCCCGGGCCGGGGCTCGCGCTGCCTGCGACTCGAGCCTGCAGTGCCGCCGGAAAGACAATGCGCCGGGGACAAAGAGAGGCGCCCGGGCGCGAGGCTGCCTGGCCGCGCGTGGGCAGGGCTCGCAAACACGTTCTGGGGCTGAGCACCGCCTCCCCGGCCCCCGGCCTTGGCACGCGCTGCTCGGGAGCGGAGGGCTGCCGGGGGCGGGGCGCTGCCGGGGGCGGCAGGAGGGGGGCGGAGAAGGGCAGGGTCACGCGGTGCGTGCCCCCCCCACCCCCAGAGCTGAGTGGCAACTTTCTTATTAGAAAAAAACATTTGTTCTACATGGCTGCAGATGCCCATTGTCTTCTTTTTTCTTTAAATATATAATTCCTTTTCTACAACAAAACGGCGCTTATTTCTACGTCAGTGTGTTTGGCAACAGAAGCAAACTCTATTTTATTCCCGGAGTCAGGATGATGCTATGATTGCAGTGAACTGGAAAATGCAAAACTGCACTTGCTGAGAGCATCTCTTTTTAACAATCAGGGTTGGCTTTTTTGTTTTTGATCTAACATGTCAGGAACGTCGAAGCAGCTGGGAAGCAAGGCGCGGCGGGGGGGGGGAGACGGGGAAGAGCAGTGGCCCCCGGGGGGCTGCACGCGTGGCAATCTAGCGACGCGCCCGCCCCGCCCATCCAAAGACCATGAAGTCCAGGGTCTAAAATTGCCTACTCGCACCCTTGGCCCACCCGGGCCCTGCCTGCAGCCTGCCACTGAAGCCCGGGCAAAGCAAGCGGGGCTTTCGGAAGAGAGCCTTACCCCTCCGCAGCAGTGCTTTGGGATCTGCCTCCAGCTAGCCCCCTGTGTCGGCCCCTCCCTCCAACCCGCCCAACTGCCACCAGATGGGCTTCTGAGGAAACAACGTGCCCTGGAGGGATGGGAGAAGAAATAGATACGCTTGAACTCAAAAGAAGAGAAACTGCAGAAGAGAAAGCAGGAAAGAAGAACAGGCCAGCCCAGGAGCAGGGTGGATGCCGTGCGAACTGGATTTCAATGGGTAGATTCCCCTCCATCCTGGCAACTGAATCAAGCACCGCCTTGATGCCGCCGCCGCCGCCGCCCTCTCAATCCCTTTCCTTGTTTCTCTTGTCCTTTTAGATCGTGAGTCTGAGGGCAGGGACTGTCCAGTTGCTGGTAGTTCTAGGCTGCTCTGGGAGCCTTTCGACCAAAGCGTGGGATAAAATGCTTTGAATAAAATAAACAAATATAGTTGTAACTTGCATGTATACCATGAGCTGCTACCACACAGCTGTGCCTTTCCTTGTGCGTACGCACATGCTCTGCTGCTTAGAGTCACATTCCAAGACGTTTAGAAGCCTCCTTCGAGGTCAATATGCAGCTGACTTCTTAAGATGATAAACCTCAATCTCTCATCTCAAAGTTCCGGTAATTTTGTTCCTGCCTGAGAGTTGTTGCCTTGCATCTGGAAAAACCTTTACATAGCTTCAAGGCGGCTTTTTTTAATCAGGGACCAGATTGGCTGCTGTGTTGTGATTATACTTTCAGACACATAGAATCATAGAAAAGTAGAGTTGGAAGGGGCCTACAAGGCCATTGAGTCCAACCAGGTTCCTCCTCCTTGCCCTTTTTGAAGATGGGAACAACATTTGCCCTCCTCCAGTCGTCTGGCACTTCACCTGTCCTCCATGATTTCTCAAAGATAGTAGACAGTGGTTCTGAGAGTTCTTCTGCCAGTTCCTTTATTACTCTAGGATGCAGCTCATCAGGCCCTGGAGATTTAAACTCGTTCAGAGTAATCAGGTGCTCCTTGACCATTTGCCTATCAATCTCAAGCTGCAATCCTGCCCCTTCAGTCTGCACTTCAGGTTTGCCAGGGGGGTCATAGACCCTCTTTTGGGAGAAGACCGAGTCGAAGTAGGAATTGAACACTTCTGCCTTTTCTTTGTCTTCTGTTATCAATTTGCCATCCTCATTGAGTAGCTGAACCACCAGTTCTTTCTTCTGTCTTTTACTGTGCATGTATCTGAAGAAAACTTTTTTGTTGCTTTTAGCATTCCTCGCTAACCGTAGCTCATTCTCAGCTTTAGCCTTCCTGACACTATTCCTGCAGTTCTGTGCTACCTGCCTGTACTCTTCCCTTGTAGCCTGTCCTTCCTTCCACTTCTTATACGCGTCCTTTTTTGTTTTCAGGTCATCTTTGAGTTTATTGTGAAGCCACATTGGCTTCTTCTGTTGCCCTCTGCCTTTTTTCCTTGTGGGAATTGTTTGCAATTGTGCCTTTAAAATTTCCTTTTTTAAAAACTCCCACCCCTCCTGGGCTCCCTTTCTCATGAGAGTCGCTTGCCATGGGACCTTACTTATCATTGTTCTGAGTTTGTTAAAATTGGCTTTCCTAAAATCCAGGGTACGCGTTTGGCTACACTCAGCTTTTGCTTCCTTTAGAATCAAGAACTCAAGTAGAACATGGTCACTTTCTCCCAGAGTTCATGTAGCTTTGCCCCAGTAAGGTCATTGTTAAGAATAGCATATTGACACCAATGTTGTTTAACATCTATATGAAGCTGCTGGGAGTGGTCATTAGGGGATCTGGAGCCAAGTGCCATCAGTACCCTGGCAACACACAGCTCCATCTCCCTGTGACAACAGAATCAGGAGAGGCTCTGCAAGTCCTGGATCAGTGTCTAGATGGGCGGGATGAGGGCCACTAAACTGAGGCTTAATCCTGGCAAGATGGATGGAAGCCCTGCGGGTGAGTGGTTCCCGAGTCTGGGAGACAGGCTCATTGCCTGTTCTGGATGGGGTTGCACTCCCTTTGAAAGATCAGGTTTGTAGTCTGGGGGTACTGCTAGATCCATCATTGTCACTCGAGTCCCAAGTGACTGTGTCGGCTCAGAGTGCCTTTTACCATCTTCGATTCTGGGCAGGGATACCTTGGCCACAGCAATACAATACAGGCACTAGTAACTCAAGACTGGATTACTGCATTGTGCTCTATGTGGGGCTGCCCTTAAAGCTGCTCTGGAAGCTGGACCTAGTGCAGAATGCTGCAGCTCGGCTATTGTCGGGAGCTGCACCCTTTCAGCAATGCAACTCCTTTGCTGAAGGAACTGCACCAGCTACCTGTTCACTACCGAGTTAGGTTTGAAGTTCTGGTACTTGTGTAGAAAGCCCAAAACAACTTGGGACCAGGATACCTGAGAGAGCGCCTCCTCCCATACCAACCTGCTCGGTTGCTGAGGTCATCAGATGGCATGCTCCTGGTGGTTCCTCATGGATCTTTGGACCTGATTGGAGTCCACCAGGAGAAGGTCCTTCAGTGTGGTGGCTCCATTTCTGTGGAACTCCCTGCCTCTGGAGGGCAGGCAGGCTCCGACACTGTGCTGCTTTCGGCACCTGCTGAAGACCTCCTTGTTCCAGTAAGCCTTCTCTGCTCTTCAACCACCAGTGTAATTTTAGTTCATTTTCAGTGTATCGTTTTTGTTTCATCTGTTTTTGTCTTTTTATTGTTCACCACTCCGGGATCTGCTTGATGTGGAGTGGTATACAAATACTGTAATGAGGAGGAGGAGGAGGAGGAGGAGGAGGAGGAGGAGGAGGAGGAGGAGGAGGAGGAGGAGGAGGAGGAGGAGGAGGAGGACCGACTTATTATGAAAGGGGTCCCCATGTTCAAGAATGATTTCCTTCAACTTGGAAATATTGGTGAACATTTTGTGGAGAGTAGCACTGGAGGCTGCCGGGGGTGTCTCTGGTGAGGCAAGAAGTGGCAGAGGGCCTGGACTACTCACTTCACTCTTCACATTGTTATGTTAGCTCAGTAAAAAGTGGCTGGTAATACAACTTCTGCATGACTTGGATTCTTGAACTGCACAAATGTTCTTTTAGAACTATACATCCCCCCCCCCCGGATCTATTTTATTTATTTATTTATTTGTTATATTTATACCCCGCCTTTTTCCTGCAAGGAACCCAAGGCGGCTTACATAATCCTCCTCCTCCTCCTCCATTTTTATCCTCACAACAACCCTGTGAGGTAGGTGAGGCTGAGAGTCAGTGACTGGCCCAAAGTCACCCAGTGAGTTTCATGGCCGAGCGGGGACTAGAACCCGGATCTCCCGAGTCCCAGTCCAACACTCTAGGTCTAGCCTCTACACCACACTGGCTCTATATGGCTCTCTATGGCTTTATATATACACATCTGTGGAAGGCTGCACACACCTTTGGTCACCAAAAATATATAAATATCCGCACTTAATTTGTCTGGCTGCAAATTTAAAACATCCCTGAGACAAACTAGCCTCCCTCCCCCACCAGCTCCATTATTTCCCACCACAAGCCAATGGTGTTTTAGGGGGCAAACGGCAGGGCAGGGCTGTTGCTTTCCTGCCCTGGTTTGTGAGCCTCCCAGGAGGATACCTGGCTGGCCAGCTGCTCCTGGAAACAGGATGTTGGGCTAGATATGGCCCCCCCTTGCTTTGATGCAATGGATGAGAAGCAGGGGGCTCTTCTGCCCAGCTGTCCAGCTGTCTGTTCCTGACCCTGCTCGAGACTAATGCCTGCCTGCCCGCCCGCCCGCCTGCCCAGCCTTTCGCCTTTTGTGGGCCAGGCAGGCACCAACACAACAGGTGCTTGCGGTGGACTGTTGGCTAGCAAGTAGCGACCCTGTTCCTCCTAAGCAGGGGCTACCCCCCAAGCACAACAGCCCTGCCTGGCCTCAGTCTCCCACTCTGAGCGTTCCAGAAGGAAACTTCGGGGGGGGGGGAGAGATGTGGGTGGGAGGGGGGGAACCAGGGAGTGCCAAGATGCAGAAGCAGGGCCAAAGACAACTCTGGGAATTTTCCCGGCCCAGTTTCTTGCTCTGAGTCATGGGCTGGGGGTGGCCAGGCCAACCCAGGGCAGCTCGAGCATGATGCCGTGCACGGAAGAGGCACACTGTGGGCCCTAGCAGGGGAAGCCACTGCTCCGTCAGGAGCTGGGCAAGGCCCGATCTCCAGCCTCCAACAAGCATTCTAAGCCAGCAGCAGAAAGATGTTCAGCGCAGTACAGCATCCCGTTTCCCGGTCCTGGACACAAAGCAACATCTGGAAGCCATCAACGCCCATGCTCTGTGTTACACAACAGGCTGCACAGCTGCATACCGCAGCGGCTTCCAGAGACACCGGGGACAGGGGGCAGCCTTCCAGGAGAGGGACCAGGCAACGCAGCTGGGGAAATCTTCCCTCACGCACCAGTGCCAATGTTTCTAGCACGAGCTCGGAGGCGGGAAGGCAGAGCCTGCCCAACCGCAGATGGTACCATGGGTGAGTAGGGCTGGAATAGCCTCCATCCATTTGGGGGCCCACCTAAAGCAAGCAGAAGGCCGTCTGGTCCAGCAGTGAACCCAGTCCCACGCCCAAGAGCACACCAAAGTACCCCGAACTTTCCCCGTTAAAATAAATTTGCTCACGCAAAAACCAACCTAAGTTATAGCCAAACATTACATCATCCAGAGAAAGGGGTGGGTGGATAGCTTCCCACTGGCCTTTCTTTTTCCTGACTCACCTCAATCCCACTTAAATAAAAATGACCCACAGCATATTGAGGGAGAAGCATTCACCCCCAACAACCCCCAAATGTGATTAAATCTGCTCATCTTCCAGCATAACCGTTGATTCAGACCTCCAGTGCTCCAGGAAGGGCCGAGCAGCTACAGCCTCTTCAAGAGACCAGGGTAGGTCTGTGAGGGCAGGGGAAGGAAGAGAAAGGGGAGGCAAGCATCATTGGCCTGTATATATTCAAACAGAGAGCAGAATTTGGCATGGGATTTGGCTGCCTTACAAGGCGTGTTCCCATTTTGCTTTTAGCATACAAGCCTCGGACCTGACCATGCCCACCTCCCACCTCCTTTGGTTGTTTGGCTCTTTCTGCTCTGCTGGATACACATGACTGGCTGACTTTATCTGTCCCCACCTTATGCTGGCAGGTGAAGAAATTGAAGAGAGATGGGGGGAATCCAGCCACAAGGAGATGAAGTGTGCTATGGGGCATCTATTATTATTATATTTACTATTGTGAAGGACTGCCACCAGTCCTTTACTCAAGACCATAGATCAAAGGTGCAAAACTGCCAGCCTTAGCTCTGCCATCTTGACACTGATTCTCTCAGGGCCTTGCCCTTGTCTATACACTGGATTTAGCACTGAACCACAGAGGAACCACACACACGCGTGTGGGGTAGAACCAGGAAAGTTTATTTAAGGTAAACAGATTACAATAAAAGGTGGGGAATGAGGGAAGAGGGAGAAAGGTGGGGAGACACTTTGGTATATGCAGTAGAGCTACAAAACAACAAAACTAGTCCCTTACTATATAAATACCCAGGCACTTACTCCTTGCCAGAGGGTTGGTCCTCTTCAGGGCTTGCCTCAGCAAAAAAGCCCTACTCCTGCAAAAGCGTGCAGACAACAACCCAAACCAGAAGCCACAGCAGCAGTATAGATTCTTCCCCCCACCCCTCCTTTCAGTAGCCCAGCTGTCTTTGGCCAATCAGGATGAACTTCATCTGGGCTAGGAAGAAGAGGGGTTCTTTGCTCATGAATATAGTGCTTGGGCCGCATTTGCATGCAAATACTTGCCATCAAAGACATGGGAGACTCGGAGGAGTCAGGAGCCATCAGAGGAACTATGTACATTTTGCATTTCCCAGCCCCCAGCTGAGATTATATTTGTTTACATGTGTGAGGTGTGCGAGTGTGGTGCAGGAAACTCTGATGCTTTTTCTTCACAACTATGCCCCACAGAATACGAGGCTAGGCCCCGAGAGGGGTGGCACACAGTGGGCCATTCTGCACCAGAATCCGTCATGACAGCACAGCTCTGAGCTTCAGGAAACTGAGGCAGGGTCCATCTGGCAGCAGCTCCATAGGGGAGGGAAAGGCAATCTGGTACCCTCAGATATTTTGGACAACCATTGGAAAACTGCAGCCAGAGACTGTTAACAGGGACTAGTTGATATATATGCCAGTTCTTTGTGATCTACGCCAGCCTGTCTCCGAGCCCAACCTTCCCAGACTAGAAGACCCGACTTCAGAGGCCCTCCTCCGGGTGCCCCCACCAAATGAGGTGAGCTACTGAGGGCATTTTCAGGAGGTGGCACGCCAGTTGTGGAATGCCCATCCCCAGAGGTTTGCCTGGCACCTACATTGTGGTCTTTTTGGCAGCAGGTAAAGACCTTTTCATTTCCGCAGACTTTTTGTTCTTCAATGTGTGTTTAAATCTTTACTCTGCCGTTGGCTTTTACTCTAGCTTGATTCCACTGTAAACCTTTAAGGGTTTTATATTGTTTTATCATGTTGTATTTTATGGTTTGTGAACTGCCCATAGAGGTTCCTTCAGCTACTGGGTGGTACAGAAATATAATACATTAATAATACTTCCGTGCCTGACCATCAGCCTCATTGGCTGGGGCCGATAGAAGTTATAGTCCAAGACCTACGGACAGCACCCGGCTCCCCACCCCGGTGCCAGAGCTTCAGACAGGGGCCTTTCCCACCCCTACTTTCCCACTGGAGACGCTGCCAGTGACTGACCCTGGGGCTTTCCGCATGCGAGGCAGGAGGGCCCCCCTGGTGTATCGCATGGGAGGCCTCTCAAGCCAGCTGAGTTGAGACCACTAGCCCTTGGGTCGACCACTAGCCCTTGGGTCGACCACTAGCCCTTGGGTCGACCACTAGCCCTTGGGTCGACCACTAGCCCTTGGGTCGACCACTAGCCCTTGGGTCGACCACCCCCCTCTCCCGCACGGGTGGCGTAACCCCACAATTCAGTTCCCTGGTGTATGTCTACTTTAGTATGTTTAGTGAGCATAGAATGTTGAACTGAGTGGGTGTGGTTTGTGATGTCTTAGAAAGGGTGGGGGGAGTATATAAGGAGTGCTTGAGTGATGTCAGAGGAAGTGGAGTTGGTTGTAGTGTGTTGGGAGTGTTAGTTAGGTTATTCGTGTCTTGTCAGGAGTTTTAAGAGGAATCAGTGATTGTATGAGGAGTGAGAGTATTTGGAGTTACAGGGACTTAGGTTAATTATAAAGTGTTTGGTGGAGGCAGGTTTAAAGTTATTTTCTGGAACTAAGATTTGGAGAATTAAAATAAACTTTTTTTTTTGTTGCTTGCTACGTGTCAGCTTGGCGTTATTAACCTGCTTTACTTTTAAATCTACACACACACCTTTGTACCCACAGCATCATAAATTTAAAAATAGATCCTTAATAACCAGAATTAATCTTTTCCCTCATTAGTAGGGGAAAGGTTTCATTTGACCCTCCCCTCAGGTTTTTAAGTGTTTATGCTTAGCCTGAGAAGGGTTTATGCGCGTGGTCCTAAAGTGTAAGGGACCGTGTGGTCGCAGACACCCCCACCCCACCCCACCCTTTCTCACTGCTATCCAGCTAGACCTGAGACAGCTTAGGCACGAAAGGTTGCAGCTGAGGCAACTTCCTTCCACTGCTAACAAATTTCCTTCGTGAGACAACCTGCAGAACCTGGACATCTCGATACAGTTCAGACATTCAGTTTTGCCTAGATACAGCATATGAGGGCTGAATAAAGAGGAAGGAAGAATGCAAGAAGTCCTACACTTACATATGCAAATTTGACTGTTTTATGGTGCGCCCCATGTAACAGGAGGACTAGAAAACTTTTTGAAGGACAGGTTGAAGTTCTGTCCTGAAGTTCTCAGGACACAGCAAAGTGTACCTTGCATGGCCGTGGCAACTGCCTGCCCCTCCTTTGTACTCCACTTTTGTCACTGGGCAGTCACTCAGAACAACTATCACAGCCATAGCAGACGCAGGCCAGTGTGTGTGTGTGGGCTGAGCTAGACAGCTGTTGCACTCACGTTCTGCTTGTGCGATCCCACAAGGAGCTGCTTGGCCACTGTGTGAACAGAATGCTGGATGAGATGGACCCTTGGTCGGATCCAGCCTGGCTCTTCTTATGTCAGCTGACACACAGGTGAAGCCTTGGACTGTCCTCCTGCCTCCTCTCTCTCTCTCACACACACACACACAGCTGAGCTATCCACAGGAGGCCAGCCCAAACACCTCAAGCAAGCCCTTCTCTGGGCCAGCTCTGTATTTAGCACCCACCCGCCCACTCTCTTATAACATTAGCTGCAGGATAAGCCCCCTCTCCCCGCCCTCTCCAGGTAGCTAAACTGCTCCACGCATCTCTTTTTAGAATACTCTTTATTGGATTGAGACAGGGATTCTTTGTGTACACTGGAATGTGTTATAGACCCTAGCTCATTATTTTTACAGGGTTACAAAACCTTATTTAAATATCACCCCCCCTCCCGCCCAATGTAATTTAAGGGGAAAAAAATCTCCTTTGATGCTGGAACTAAACTTAACTCCAGTTTAAAAATCAGACAGAAACTCTCGAACACAGCTGAGATCAGTAAGATTCGTAGCTACTACATACCTATGGTACAGGGCTAGCCCCCACCCCATCCACAGGACACTTTGGAAAGGGTCACGTCAGCAATGAGGCGAAGCAGGAGAGGCTGGTGACTTCTTTAGTGGGTGGGCACAAACTGGCACATGCCAAAAGCCACTGGGGCAGCACTTACTGCTGCCTCGGCCCCAGCGATGGGGATTTCAAGGGGCTCCCAGGCAGGAAGGGCCAGAGAAAGCTGCTGGTTGCTCTTCTGGGTGGACAGCAGCTTCATGGCAGCAAGGGCAGAAGGGAGGCACCTCCGGGTGAGAGTCCAGAGCCGACCAAGTCAGGAATGAGCTGCACAAACACCAAGGCTTCCCCCACACCCACCCACAGGGCCAGATTTACTGGCAAAGGGGCTGGCCAGCCTCTGCTTTCCTGCTGCATGAGCCATGCTGGCCTCCCAACTGATGCTGGGTGCAAGAGCTGCCGCCGCCCCCACCACAATGTGGCCATTAACAAGAAGGATGCCCTGGAGGAAGTGTGTGTGTGTGTGTGTGTGTGTGTGTGTGTGTGTGATAGGGGAGAACACACACTGCGAATTAAAGCATAGGAGTGTGCCTAAGAAGAGGGGGGTCGGAGCCTGCCTGGTCAGGCTGGCTGTGCCAGAGAAGCAAGCAGCCTCTCCCCGCTGGAATGGCTGTGACCCTGGAAATGCCAGTGGGCGAACCAACATGTCGGTAGCCCCTGACACGGAAAGGCTGCGGCCCTTTCCCAAGAGGCCACAGCCTCAGTCTTGCTTGCTGCTTCCCTGCAGAGCGGGCTACAGGATCTCATACTTGTCCACGAGGAAGGTGGTCTCCGTGGAGAACCTGACGGGGCTGTTCCCGTCTACCTGCGTCACTTTGGTAACCTGCAGACAGAAAGAGATCAGCTAGGAAAAAGCATTCTGCTACTGGACAAACAGCTTTGTAGTGGATACCTTGGGTCAAGACTCCAGGACATACTGCTGTGCACACACACAAAAGGAAAGACTCCAAGTTTTCCTCCCAGAAAATACAAGAAGCACTTTGAAGAAGCAGCATGAGAAGACTAGGAAAGGGCACGCAGCGCCATTCTCTGCCAATGTATCCTCAGAGATGGCCTCAGCTGGATAGGCACTGAGCTAGAAGTGGCACAGCTCAGCGGTAAAGCACCTACTTCGCACGCAGGCGGCTATTTATTTATTATATTTACATCCCGCCTTTTTTCCTGCAAGGAACCCCAGGGGGGCTTATATAATCCTCCTCCGTCTCCTCTCCATTTTATGCTCACAACAACCCTATGAGGTAGGTTAGGCTGAGAGTCAGTGACTGGCCCAAAGTCACGCAGTGAGCTTCATGGCCGAGTGGGGACTAGAACCTGGAGCTCCTGAATCTCAGTCCAACACTCTCACCACTACGCCACACTGGCTCTCCTGTGGCTTGCCCCTCTCCAGTTAGAAACAGCAATGCCTAAACACCACCCACCAACCTCAGCCATTCCTACTCCAGAGCAGAAAAGGACCAATTCGGGAGGTTGCTGGTTTGTTTGTTTGTTTGTTAATTATATTTATACCACGCCTTTTTTCCTGCAAGGAACCCAAGGCGGCTTACATAATCCTCCTCCTCTCCATTTTATGCTCACAACAACTCTGTGAGGTAGGTTAGGCCGAGAGTCAGTGACTGGCCCTGAGTCACCCAGTGAGTTTCCTGGCCGAGTGGGGACTAGAACCCAGGTCTCCCGAGTCCCAGTCCAACACTCTCACCACTACGCCACACTGGCTCTTAGACAGTTGCCATAGACACCATGATCGCACGGCTACCGACCCCCCACCGGCACCTCTGGAACTGCACAACTGCTGGGTGACCTGTGGCTCACGCTGGCTCAGCTTGTCTGAGCATGGAAAGCTAAGCAGGGTCAGGCCTGGTTATTTCTTGGATGGGAGACCCCTCCTCTAATTTCCTGCATTGAGCAGGGGGTTGGACTTGATGGCCTTGTAGGCCTCTTCCAGCTCGATCCAGGTCCTATGAGCCTATGAATCTATGACCTGAGGCTGGCTGCTCATCGGGCATGCAGGTGGCGGCGCCCCACTTGCCATGGTGAGTGGAGCTGGGGAGTTCTGTGCACAGACGTGCGGGGAGAAGTTTCTCCAGCTGCCAAAAGGGGCCCGCCTGCTCCTGGTGGGCCACGAGGATGAGCAGGGTTCGCTCCAAAATGGAAGGGGACAGAAGGTGGGGCCACGGTGTCCCTCTGAGGCCCTCCTCTCCTCGAGACTCACCTGGATGTTGCAGTAGTTCTTCTTGGAGACGAAGGAGACACGGACGGGGAAGAAGTCATCGGGCTGCCCGGCGATGCTGAACTCCAGGCTGCCACTCTTGTTTTTGGCATCGATCACAGGCAAGCACCACTCAAGGATGTTTCTCCGGCTGTCGTGGCGATACTCCCCATCGATCTCCCCGATCACAGGTGCACCCACGCCAGACCTGCAGACGCAACTGTGACTTAGCACTGGACTCTCTGTCTGTCAGACTCGCGCGCACGCGCACACCCTGTCTCAGGGACACACACATCCTGTCTCAGGGTGCAGCTCGCTGGCGGGCGGGTTGGGGCTCAGGAGTGCGACAGCTACTCACGGCAAGGGGATGGCGATCACCACGTCATTTAACTCCAGGCCCTCCTCCTGCAGCTCATACTCAATGTTGACATCACAGCCACCGCCGCTCTCGGATGGCCAGCAGTTAACTAAGGCAAAGAGGTACCCCCGTTGGTCACATGACTGTGTCCCAGCAACGGGCTCTCCTGAGGGGCCCTCTAGGAAAAGGTTCTGCGAATGGGCCACCGCAGGGAGCACACGCCTGGCTCCGCCCCCCCGAAACAGGGCGCTAAATGCCCACCCCCCGCAGCCCCACTCACTTGTCAACGGAATGAAAGATTCCTCTGCGGTCTGCAGCCGCCACTTCAGCACACCCACATCGCTGTTGACGGGGAAAGACTTCTCTGGGTTCTTCAGGCCAATCAGGGACTCTGATGTAAAAAGCTTCTTGTCAACATTGGGGTGAGTCTGAGGAGAAAAAAAATAGGGGTGTGCAGACTCGGCTCTAGATCATAAAAGTCAAACATTCCCCCACCTAAAACTCTAGACTGACCATTTGCCTTCACCTGGTCAGCTCTCCTACCTCCGTGACCAGACTGGGGCAGGAAAGCTACCCGGATGAGACTTGAAACCTCCTCTAAACCAGAAATTGCACCAGCTGACTTGCATCTCCAAGATATTATTTGCAGGAACACCGCTGTCTTTGTGGGGTATGAGCAAGCTCAAAGGGCAGTGCCCGTGTCTCTCCTCCGCATGCTACCACCCCACACCGAGAAAGCAGAGCCCAGCCCAGTACAGAGAGGCCAGGAAGCTCCCCAGCCACAGAGTGGCAGGAAGAATGGCTAAACCCCAGAGGCACGACCTCACCCTGGCTGGCAATGGCACGGAGGCACTGCCCCATTCCAGACAAGACACTCAATTCCAGCCCCCCCCCACCTTGGGCCAGCTACTACTTGCCGCGCGAAGCGCCCCCACCCCCGTGCCTCCCGCTCACAGTGTCTGCTTAAGACAGGCAGCAGCCAGGCCAGCCGTACCTGGAGCTGCACCCCCTTCTTGTCCTCGTTCTCGACGTGGATGCGAATCCGGGCAAACTTTTCTTCCAAGATCCGCAACATGATCATGCCATGCAGCTCCATGTTCTGCAGCCCCCCGTCCCGGCCACAGGTCAGCGAGATCTTCTCCTCTATTTTCATGTGCACACTGGAGAGGAGAGTGCCTGGGTCACAACACAGGGGCCCAGCGTCTCCTTCCCCTTGGCTTCTCACTGAGGCAGCCAAGACAGGGAGCGGACTCCAGGCCCGTGTCTGACAGGAGTGTGGCTGCCCCTGCAAGGGCCCCTTTGGGACTCTCACACTCGTCACGCCGTGGTCTAGACTAGCTGCCTGCACTCTCCATCCTTCGGCTCGCTTCTCTTTCCAGCCCCACTGCCCCCGCAGTCCTTGCTACACAGGCCAGCACCTGTATCATCTCCTGTTATGTGCAGAATCTTCATCCACAAAAAACACCGGAAATCTCACTGAACACAGGAACCTGCTGGCACCTAAAGAGACTCTGCTTCAAAGTCCACAAATGACACTGACTCACAGCGAAGAAACAAGGCGTCAGGCCCCTCAAAATATAGGTTTGGACTGGATTGCCTGAAGACCTGGCAGCCACTACAAAGCTCAGCGGCAGCTACCCAGGATGGAGCACTCTCCTTTCCCATCAGAGAATGCAAACACCTACCTCTCCATGTTAATGGGTGGAGCAAGAACGGTGGCTGCGTCCGAGGACCGCTTGCCGACAGATGAGGAAACAATATTTTCTCCTTCAGATTTTAGCTTGTCCACAAAATTGTCCACTTCCTTCCCTTTTGCACCAAGCTTGAGTGCCTTGTTTGAACCAGACGGCCTAGCAAACAGAATGAAGCACAGCTCTTTTGTGACGGCCCTTTGTCCACAGCAAGCAGCCACAGAGGGAGCTAGATGGTGCTCGTGCTGCTGCGGTAACCTTCCCCATCTCCCGATGCCCCAAAGTTGCCCACTCCACAAGGAAAAGCACGTTGACTGCAAGTCAAGGGCGGAAATCATCATGTCTGCACGGTGCCAGTAACACCCTTCAGGCAGAAAGCACATTATTCAACTTCTAACGAAGCCCCTAAAATGAGTAGTCCAAGAAATCCACCAAGGATCCAGGTTTGGACATCATCTCTAGTGGCAGAGACCCAGAACATCCCCTTCTGAAGGTGACTGCTCACAGCCATGAGAGCACAGGGACATTTGCAGAGGCTCGTGAGCCCTCTCCTTACCCACACTTCACACCAGCGAGCAAACACACCGGTAATGTTTCCCTGTTACTATGGCCCCAATCTAGCAAAGGAGCTTCTGTACCTGGATGGTAGTGGAGTCACTTTGGGTTTCTCGGTCTCAATGATGGTTTCTGTAATCATGGCAGCCGTAGTTCCTCCTGACACAGCTGAACTGCCAAAGCCGCCAAAGCCTGGTGCTTTGGTGCCCCGGCGCTCAGCATCCCTGCGTGCTTGCTGCAGTTCCTTGGCTTTCCGGCGCATCTCAGCCTTGGCCTCACGCTCTTGTGTCTAAATAGGGGGGGGGGGGGAAGAGGGAGAGAGAGAGAGAAAGATGGCCTGCTGGTTCTTAAAATAAATGCAAAACAAGAAGCTGATGGTCTTGACGAAATACACTAGAGGGTGGCTGGTAATGCCCCAACAGTCTTTGGCCTACCTCACGGACAGCTCTGAAGACTTTCTCCTCATGAGAGTCCATCTCTGTAAAAGTGCGGATCTGGGCCAGGTTGACATTCTCCCGATAACCAAGGGCAACAATCTCATCGAAGGCAAATATCAGATCAAAGCAATGTTCAGAGATTTCACTCTCCTCTAGGGCTCTACAGTACTCAGGGATCTGGATGGAGTCAGGGAGAAAGAAGGCACCTCTGCTTAACTGCCTCTCCCCAAGCAAGTCCCACAAGGATTCCTGGAGGACTTCACGGACCAGAGAGGCCTACCGCAAGAAGAACCAGTTCTCCAGACCAAAGGAACCACTACCCTCTGCCATGCACCTTTTTCTTGCAGCTCAACATTTCACCACCACCCCACTGCAAGGTCAATGAATTAAGCACAACAAGGGAACCAAACAAAAGAGGAGGAATCGACGGGTGCTGTTCAAAGGGCCTCCTTGGTTTTGTCTTGTTGACCAAACAAGCCCCACAGCACAGCTGCCAAGAAGGCACCCCCCCCGCCCTGCCCGCTTCAGAGCATGAAGCACATTTGGCAAGCAAGTTTGGAGCAGGAGCCTCACCACACGAGAGAAGAGACGGAGCGTTTCAAGGTCCTCCAGGATGTTGCTATTTTTGGTGGTGATCAGCACCATGTACAGCTTCTCCATTGGCTGGTAGACATAGCGCACGCTCTCCGTCTCCACAAACGTGTGCTGCTTCCCAGTGTTCATGAGCTTGGGGAAGGCTGCCAGAAGCCCCTCAATGCGGGTCCGTGTCATCTCCACAAACTGGCGCGACACAATCGCCTTCCCTGCTTTTGTGCAGACGGCAGCAGCCAAGAGCACCTGTGGAAACAAGGATTCTATTAATCACCCTCCCCAGCCTTTATTTATTTATTTTATCTGTACTATTTATATACCACTAGGTATTTAAGAAATCTCTACGCCATTTCCATATAAATATTAAAATCACAATTAAATGTGCATTTAAAATATAATTTTACAAACAACAAAATTACAATAATAATGATAAATACACAGCAGTACAGGAACAGGAAAAGTGGGACAGCATGATAAATTGAATTACAGGCCAAGGAAGGCCTGGGTGAACAGGTGCGTTTTCAGGAGGCATTTAAAAGATGCCAAATTTTCTGCCTCCCGAACTGCACAAGTGAGTTTTTTCTCACAGGGTGGGTGCTGCTACTGAGAAGGCCCACCATTGAGATATTGCGCGGCAACATTCTGACAATTTTGGAATGATCAATAAGGCCTCCTCTGATGATCTTAATGGGTCGGTTGGGCATTAAATGTATTATTGAATAGATTTGAAAGCTATTTATCGAAACATAAATGTTTTCCAAAGGAACACAGAAAATGTGATAATAAAAAGAATTCAAAACCCATATTAACATTCAAACTACAAAACATACAACAAGAAGAATAAAAGATCAGTAGAATCACTTCAACTGAGTCAGCCAATTTAATGTAAAATCTAAGGCAAAGTTACCAAAGCAACTTAATACCGGACCTACCCTCTTAATTAAGAACAAACAGAAACATTTTCAAAGCACACCCAAAAGGAAGGGGCTGAATGTATCAGCGCGCGCCCCCCCCCCCACGTTGGGGTCACTTCTGAAAAGGGCTGCCTAACCACCCCTCTTGGTGGGCATTCAAGCCAGGCTTCTCTGGCTGATAACACTTGTGCAGGCTCATATGGGCATTGGTGGTGCTTTAAGTAACTCAGTCGCAAACATGTAAAGCGCTTTGAATTGGTCCCAGAAGCAAACAGGCAGCCACTGCAGGTAGTGCGAAATGAGCGGAATGTGATCCAATCATCTGGACTCCACCAAGAGCTAAAGCCTCTGAATCCTCCCCAAAGTCAGCCCCACGTGTACAGTGTGCTGCAGTAGCCTAGCGTGGATAGAACCAGTGTGACTAAGGCAAAAGTTGGTGTGTCCAAGAAGGGCTGCAGCTGGTGCACCAGCCTAAGCTGAGAAAAAAGCCACTCCTAGCCACGGAGAACACGGCGCGCGCAGGAGTCCTGGGCACAAGGAGCAAAGTTTAGTGCAGGCCCTTCACGCAGTCACCTCTGGGGCCCAATTCCCCTTGCACAAATACAAAGACGGCTTCCAGGCCCGCTGAGAGGAGTGTTGAGCTTGGGCAATGAGGGGCCAGGTTTAAGCCGCTGCTGGCCAAGGCAGCCTTGGGCATGCCACCCTCTCTCAGCCGAGCCAACCGCACGATGCTGCCGTGGGAAGAGACGCCGTCCGGGTAAACTACAACCCAGGCGCGGAGCGGGGGGGCGAAGCTCACAGGCAGGGGCCCCGGACAAGCGTGTCGCGGGAGGCCCCAAGAAAGGCGCGTGAACGTAGCTTACGGCACAGGCACCCGCAGGACCAGCCACGGCGGGGGAGGCCGCGCTCCACGCCCGAGCGGGTTACGCCCCTGCCGCACGAGCCCGTTTCCGCGGCCGCGTCAGCACAGCTGGCTCCGGCGTGCATCACCCCGACGGGGCTTGGCGAGCAGCGGGGCGCCCGTCCTCTCCGCGGCCAGGGAGCAGCGCGCCGCCACCCGCTCGGGGCTCTGCGGGCCTTTCTTTCCTCGCCTGCCCGGTTTCCTGCCGGCGAGGTGGAGGCGCGCTCGGGACACAGCGCCGGGGGCGCCGCTGCAGGGGAAGCCAGGGCAGCGCCCCGCCGGCCACTCACCGGCCCCGCCGGCCACTCACCGGCTCCGCCCGGGCCCCGCCGCGCGCCACGAGCCGGTGCGGAAGGCCGCGGCCAGCTTCAGAGCGCCGCCGGCCTCCCGCAATCCGGGCTGGGGGAGCCACGGGCGGAGGAGGCGGCCGTCGGGGGCGAGGCCGAGCGGGCAGCGTTCCCGGGGGGCTCCTGGCCGCGCCGCCCCGTCGGGCGCCAGGCGCTGCATGCGCGGGGGCGGCGGCCACACTCCCCGCCGTGCAAGGCCAGGGGAGTGGGCGGCAGCACTCACCATGGCGGCGGCGTCTCGGTGCCCGTGCGGCTCTCCGCTGCCTCCCGAGGTTTCCACACAAGATGGCGGCGCCGAGCCACGTCTCCCAAGCGGAAGCGGCGTCGCCACGCACGCACGCACGCACGGCCCAGCCCCTCGCCCGCCCAGCAGACCGCAGGGCCCCGCCCAGCAGACCGCAGGGCCCCGCCCACCCCCGCGCCCGAAGCTCCTGAAGCTTTCAGCCGGCAGGGGGCGCCGTTCTAGTCGGCCGTAGGCAACCAGAGTGTCACGAGGCGAGTTCTCGCGAGAACGGACGAGAACTTCCGTCTCCATGGAGACGGAGCGGCCGATGCCTGGCTGTCTTGGCGGCGCCGCTGCTGCCGCGACCGCTGCAGGCCGGGCCCGAGCGCGACATGGCCGGAGCGCCCCCGCCGCCCCCCGAGGCCGGGCTGCAGGTACGCTGCGGGAGCGCACGCGAGGCCGCCGAGGGCCCCCGTGGCGCCCTGAATGGGCGCGACCAACCCGCCGCCCTCTCCCTGCAGACGCGGATCGTGGAGAACCAGCCCTACGACGAGAGCCTGGACGTCAACGAGACGGAGGACGTGGCCAGCATCTACGCGCCCAGCCCGTCGCAGCCAGGTGGGTGGGGGGGCGCCCCCCTTCGCGTGGGGCGGGGGGGGCGCCGCGCCGCAGGAGGCTTGGCCGCGGGGCGGCGCTCAGGCAGGGCCGCCCCCCGTGACACGGTTCTCCCCGCTCCTCCCCAGGCCCGCGGCCCGTGCGCGCCCACCGCAAGAGCCTGGCCGAGAACAGCAGCGAGGACGACGAGGAGGAGATCCTGAAGGTACCCCACCGGCCGCCCGCCCGCCCCATTTCCTGCCAGGGGCTTTGGCCCGAAGGAGGCTCCCCACCCTTATGCTCGCTCCCCGCCCCCTTGCAGGAGAAAAAGGGCGCCCAGCTGGGGTCCCAGCGGCGATTCAGCGGGAACGAAGTGGAGGACGAAGATGACGACTCCTCGGAAACGGACTCTGACGACGACGACGACGACGACGACGACGAGCACGGCGCCCCTCTGGAGGGGTATTTGCCGGGCAGGGAGGGGGGTCCGGCTGGCTCCATCCTGCAGAGGCGCCTGGGGGGGGCAGGGGGTCCTCGGGAGCCATCCCATTCAGGAGGCGGATCCAAAGCGAGCGCATTTTGTCCGTCTGGAAGCCTTGACGGCAGGGTGGGGCGTGCTTAAGCCGACTGCCGGTTGTGGGGCTGGGAGTGCCCACCACAGCCCAGCCTCGGGACCCCGGCTGCCTGGTATCTAAGGAACAAGGGAGCACAGAGAGGCCCCGTGGCATCCTTGCCGTACAGCCTCTCTCTCCTACTCCCTCCCAGCCGGCGTTCTCACTCTGGGACAGTTGGAAAGTTCTAAGAACAGAAGGAAGGGTTGTGTTGGATCAGCTCAGAGGCCCATCTAGTCCTTCATTCTGTTCCCGCAATGGCCAGCCAGATGCCCCAAGGGGGAGCCCACAAGCAGGACAGAGGCACAACAGCTCCATCCCACTCATGTTCTTCAGCAACTGGTATTGAGAGGCATCCAATATATAGCCATCCTGACTAGTAGCCAATGAGTCTTCTCCTCTATGAATTGGTCTAATTCCCCTTTAAAGCTGTCCCCCTTTGGCAGCTATTGCTACATCTTGCATTAGTAGTAAATTCTACAGTTTGACTATGTGTTGTGGGAAGAAGTACTTCCTGGATCCCCTTTCAAAAATTGGTATTACATTGGGCACTTTCCAATGTTCTGGTACAGAGGTCAATCTTAGGGACATTATGTATTTTTTGTCTGTTGGGCATCTTAGGGTCGGGTTACATCCTTTTGTTTATCAGTGAGGTTCTGGTGTCCAGATAGCAGAGACTACATTCTTTCAAAGTATGGAAGTCAGACCTCTCAAGGGAGGCTCTGCTGGTCTTCAGAATTTCTCCCCAGATATTGTTTGTTGGGTACCTGTAAACTTTGCCAGGACAGCAGCCCATGATATAACAGCCCGGTAGGAGAGAGCCAACTACCCAGTCAGATCAGACCTAGGGCCACTCTAGCTAGGATGTACAGCTCTTATTGGAGAGCTGGCCTGTCTTGCCATCTCTGGCAGGCCCCTCAGGGCCAAACTAGAGGAGACATGAAGGATGCAATCTGATACATGCACAGACAGAAAAAAGTCCTACAACTCCCAGCATACTGTGAGTTGTAGGACTTATACTGTCTGCACATGTATGGGATTGCATCCTAAATGTATCTTTGTATTTAGCTTGCAGATTTTTTAAAAATGTGATAATTATTACAGCAGTGTGTGTGGATGGATTTAAGCCTTTTCTCCTATGCTAGGATCCTGAGGAAAATCCTTCCTCTGAAGTTGCTTCTCTGCAGGAAGGCTGCTGTTTGGCCCACAGTGGTAGCCACTGGCCTCACTTAGAGAACGGGCTTTTACTTGAGTTGCGGTCAGAACAAGAACCTCCCTTGTCCCTCCCCCATCTAAATACTCACCTCAGTCAGTTCTTTCACCAGGGCATACAACTCAGCAGATTATGACTACCTGCCAGTCTCCCTGGAAGTCAAAGAGCTTTTCCAGTACATCCGGAGGTGAGTGGTGCTGCGGGCTGGGAGGGGGGCAGTCTTGGCCATCCTGTGGGTAAACATACATCTTCTCAGGCTTCTCGAAGCTCACATGGTCTGCTCCTCAGATATTCCTCACAAATGATTGACCTGGAGCACAAGCTGAAGCCTTTCATTCCAGACTTCATTCCTGCTGTTGGAGACATTGATGCCTTCTTAAAGGTATAGCACTCATTCTGACACTCCCCCAGCATGCAGCATTAACTGGACAGGGCCACCTGGGATTGTCTCCTTGTGGTGGCTGCAGCAGCAGCAGCAGCTGTCATTGCTGTTTAAGGGAGACATATCCGGACAGCACTGTGGAAGTTTTGCATCATCCCTGCAGCTGCTGCTTTGCAATATCCTGGGCTCCTTGGCTGGCAGGCAGGGAGGCAATCTGCTTCAGTGGTGTTTGGCCCCTCCCAGAGGAACCCCTCTGGTGCAGATTTTTGCCCCGAGATGAAAGAATGGGAGTGGTCACCCATGAAGGGCACCTTGTTTCGTTTCTTGCAGGTTCCACGCCCTGATGGGAAGCCGGATAATCTGGGTTTGTTGGTGCTGGATGAGCCGTCGACCAAGCAGTCAGATCCCACGGTGCTCTCCCTCTGGCTAACGGAAAACTCCAAGCAACACAACGTGGCCGTAAGTGGGGGGCAAGGGGGGGCTGCTCATCCACACGGGGCAGCACAGGGAACGTGGGCCGCAGAGAGCCACGGTGGGGCAGCTTCTGGTTTGTGTTTCTAGCAGCAGATTAAAGTGAAGAGCCTGGAGAATGCTGAGAAGAACCCCAAAGCCATTGACAGCTGGATCGAGAGCATCAGTGAACTCCATCGCTGCAAGCCCCCAGCCACGGTCCACTATGCCAGGTAGGCTCCAGCCTCCCCACGTGCGGAGTGGAGAGGGCAGCCAAGGCTCAGCCGGCCCCGAGCCGGCCCTTGCTCCGGGCTGGGGGAGGGGCACGCCTGCACAACTCCCCCTCCGCCACAGAAGCACCCTCTGCGTGGCATGACCGACCCCCATTTTCTCTGGCTGCCTGTGCTTCTCCCTTGCAGGCCAATGCCCGACATCGACAGCCTGATGCAGGAGTGGTCCCCGGAGTTTGAGGAGTTGCTGGGAAAGGTATGGCGGCCTCCCAGCTTCGGCCTGGCCCTCCCCCGACTGGTTTCTGCTGGCTGCTCTCTGTGGAGGCTTGCCAGCAAGAGCCAGGAGCAGCTCATTGGGCCTCCAAAGAGCTTCCTCCAGAGTAAGAAGGCGAGGGGCGGGACTGATCCTTCACTCTCTGCCTTGCAGGCGAGTCTCCCCACTGCGGACCTCGACTGCAGCCTGGCTGAGTACACGGACATGATCTGTGGTGAGTGCCCGTGCCTGCCTGTGCCCAATGCCTGTGCAGCCCGGGGTGGGTGGGGGCTTTGGCTGGTCCAGAAAGGACACTTCGCCAGCCAGAACATGGCCCCAGGTGTCCGATGCTTGGCCCCAATCCACCTGGGTCTAGAGCTTCCTTGTCTGAACCAGACTAAATGGCTCCTATTTGGGGGTGGGCTTCTCCTCCTCAGCTATTCTGGACATCCCCGTCTACAAGGGCCGCATCCAGTCCTTGCATACCCTCTTCTCACTGTACTCTGAATTCAAAAATTCACAGGTAGGAGGGACATGGCTCAGAGGGGCTGCATCTCTGGCCCTGTGGCCACATGAATATTGGGGGGGAGCATGTGTGCTCTGCTACCCAGTTGAGCCTGGAATCTCAGAATGGCTTTGCATCACAGCTGCACCCCGTTTGCCCTTTGGGGAGCCTGAGCTTGGCCCAGAGCAGCTGTATGTGATGGTGCACTCTCTTTTCCCTGCAGCATTTCAAGGCCCTGGCTGAGGGCAAGGCGGCTGCAAGCCCTTCCTCCGACCCCCCCTTACAGGCAGGAGAGACGGACATCCTGAGCTTCACCTGAGACACCCACCTGCCCCAGGAGGGAGCCAGCTAAGAATTGCCTTCCTCGGGGCCAGAGGAGGTCTTGTGTGGTGCAAGGCTACGGGTGGCATTGCCACGGAGGAGCCCCAGTGGAGCACAACAGCCCCTGGGGTCGTGTGGGGGTGGGTTTAAGCAAGGAGCCAGCGTGAAGGGCCTTCTGCTCCCAGCAGCTGCTCCCCCAGGGGAAGTTGCTGGGCAGGCTGCCAGAAGATACTCAGCATCCTCCCCCTTGTGCAGCTTCTGAGAGATGCTTCAGTAAAGTTTTGCTCTTAGTGCTGCTTTGTCCTTGAAAGGAAGCTGCTGAGGGCAGGGGCCCAGCACGGGGGGTGGGGGTGCTTTGGTCCATGGAGTCTGGAACCATTTGGGGGCATTTGGCAACGTTGGGCACTTCGATGCGACTTACCTGCAAGCCAGCATGACCAGCCCCAGAAGGACTGCATGTATGCCATGGGGAATCTGGCATAGTCCTCAACATTATGTGTCCAGTCCTTAAGATGCAAAGGTTGCACCGGGTGAAATCCTCACTCCCACACCGGCCCTGGCCCTGGGCAGGTTCAAGGGCCGGCCTAGCCAATGGGGCCCCTGCAGCTGCTCTGCTTTGGCTCTTGGCATTCCGAAACCCGCCCGGGGTCAGCAGAATCCATGTTCACACTCTTATTATTTATATTCATTAGATCCCTTATAAGCAGGTTCTCTGGCCTGAGGCTTTGTTCCCTCTGCAGACGCCCCTAGCAGGAGAAGGGGAGGCAGGGCAAGGCAGCTTCTCCCAGAGGAGCTTCTCTGCATGGTCCAGGTGGAGAAGAGAAGGGGAGGCACTTTAATCACAGCTGTTTATTTTTAAAGTGCAGAAGCTGCAAAGCAACAGGCCGCAGCTAAGGTGGCGGCGACAGCAGCACACAGGGCCATACCATTTCCCATCAGCCTAAGCGGCAAGTTGGTGCCTGCATGCAGATTGAGGCTACCCTGATGGGGCTGGGTTGGGAGGGGGGCAGGCAAGCGACTGCCATGCGGAAGGGAGGAGCGGGGCAGCCGTTGGCTACTGCAAGAGGCACGTGAGGCACTTCTGGTTCCTGGGGCCTCAAGATGCACCGCAGCACCTGGCGGGGGGGCGGCGGGGCGGTATTGCTTGGAGGGGGTGCCATGACACGGCCAGTGCCTGCGACAACCGGCCAGCCCTTCCTGGGGCCACAATTAGCAGCCCCCCCCCCCCGGTGTCCTCTTCGCTGACTGCCAGGACCACACAGGATTCTTCAGCACCGGTCCCTCATTAGCAGAGACATTGGCACGGGTCTCATTGGGCCATTCCTGCAGGTGCCAGGAAAGTCTGTTGCCTTTGCTCCTCCAGCGCTGCCCTCTGCACCCGCCCGCTGGTGGTGGGGGTGGTGAGAGGCCTCACAGCCAGATCTCGTCGCTGCTCATACTGGATGCTCTGTAGATATACCCAACCATTGGGAACTGGCCAAGACCTGCAGGGCCAGAAAAAGATGCTCATGGCTACTGATAAACAGGAGGGCAGGTGGCAGGTGGAAGGTCCCAGGGACAAGCCCTCATTAAAAGGCTCTTCACTTAGTAAGGCTGAGGAAATGCCCGGGAGAGCCGCCCATACAGCAAATAGTCCAGGGGTAGATGGGCTGAATGGAAAGCCGCCCGTCGGTCCTTCTGGCCCTGCCTGGACTACTCCGGTCATGACTCTCCAGGCATCGGGCACAAACAGGCCTTTCCCATTAGCTGCTGCCTGGGAATGAACCCAGGCCTCTTGCAGGCCCATCAGCTGCTCTCCCCTTGGGCTGACTTTAGAGCAGGCAGCTTCACTGGTCTCACACTTTAAAAATCAATTCAGGTTACATGTGGGTCTTCAGCATCTGCTTTTTAAGGAATGCAAAGTGAAGCACACTGCAGGTCTGGAAGGCTGCAAATATAGGCTTTAATGGGCATAGACAACTAGAACCGAGCAGGATTTGCAGGGCTCAGGGGCCAGTGATACAATGCTTTTCCCCATGAGTGGTAGAAACAACTATAAATACAGCTGGCCTAATTCCCCCTGGCCCCCCAGTTCATTGGGAGAGCCCTGCTGGCATGGGCCAAGAGGCCTTCCAGCCCAAGAGCTGTCCCCCATTGTCTTGTGTTCCAAGGCATACGACTGAACACAGGGATTCTACTTAAGACTTCTTTAAGAATTTATCCAGACCCCTTTTAAAGATCGTGAATGCCACAGAGGAGTTATGCATTGTGTGGAGTTGGATGTCCGTTTGTCCTGGGTCTGCTGCCAGTCCGCTTCACTGGAGAATGGCCTGGAGTTCCAGCACAGAATGCCACATTTTTCAGAACAGCAAGCCAAAGCCCAGCTTGCTGGACACTCCCCATCCACCCCATTGCAGCCATGCGTTCACAGACTTGGAAGTAGCCCCTTCCTACCTCTGTCTGCAAGGGCCACGTTGCTTTCTGGCTCTGAGAGGGCTTCCTCCTCCTGCTCTGATGGAGTTCCATCTACCCTGGCTGTGGAGGGAAAGAAGTGTGGGGCCGGGGCAGTCCGTAGTGCCTCTGGGTGCCCCTTCCCCCCAGTACTTGAGGCAAGAGTAACCCCCCTCTGCCCCCGGCTGAGACCCTTGGCTCCCCTTTTTTGCCACTCGCCTGTGGGCTCAGGTGTGAGATCATTGAGCTGTAGGTTGGATGGGAGGGACATAATTGCCCGTGGAAGCCGCACGGCTGTTGGCTTCAGGTTGTTGGAGTCACTGGTGAGCGAGAGCAGAGACAACTGGTGGGCTGAGGCCTCCAGACTGGGGCTCAAACCATGTGCTTTTACCCCAAGCCAAGTCCCACCAGAACAGGAGCCCATGGCTTGGAAGGTTACCTTGGAGGCAGAGGTGCTGGTGGAGAAATTCCTGGAGGCAGAAGAGAGAATTAGGTCAGTCCTCCAGGGGGTGGCCAGGCCTGACCTTGGTGCTGGCTGAGCCCCCCTGCACCTCCTACCTGCTGCCTTCTTGCCCTTCCGGTAGACCATGCAGCTGATGAGGGCACCAAGGCACAGGAGAGTTCCCAGGGCCACTGCACTCAGCCCCACAAGTGCCAGGAGGGGCAGTTCAATGCGGGTGTCCAGGAGACCTGGGGAACCAGAAACACTTGTCAGGGTACCTGCTGCAGCCACATCCCATCGCTGCCCCTTGGAGGCTTGTACAGATTGGGGTGCAAACCTCTTCCTTGAACCCTGCCTGACAGAAGACTGGTTTCCAGCCAGCCAGCCAGCCAGCGAGGGGAGGGCTCCTATGTCACGTCACGTTCATTCAGCTGAGCCAAACCCTGTCACACTTGCGCATGGTGTTGCCGGGGCCACCACAGTTCTAAATAGGTGAGCATCTAGTGGGCTGGGAGGGCTTGTTTTCCTTCCTGGTTAAGGGATGTGCCTCCCTCTCTCTCGGGAGCTTTGCCCCACAGTCCTGTAAGGGAGGTCAGGCTGAAGGATGGACTTGCCCAGGGGGACTGCCGGTGGGCTTCAGGCTGAGTGGGGACCTGAAACCGGCCACTGTGCCCCCCTGGCTGGAGAATCTGGGCGGGGTGCCTATGGCAGACAGGGGCTCCCCCTGCAAACAGGCCCCCAGACAGAGAGCGCTGCCCAAAGGCCTACCAGGCTTCAGAATGGAGGAGTTGGTGATGCCCACGGCGTTGGCGGCACTGACGGAGAAGTTCTGGGCCAGGCTGCTGAGCTGCACCTGCACGGTGTGGTTGGTGAGCCAGGGGTAGGTCTTGGTGTCCACAATGAGGAAGGTGGAGGTGTTCACCATCACCCGCCCATCCTGGTCCACCCAGGTGATGTCTGCGGGCGGGTTGGCTTGGACAAGCACAAACAGCACCAGCAGGAGGCCTGGCTCCCTCGCCTCTGCGTAGTGGGCGTCCATCCTCACGATTTCGGGCTTAACTACAGTCGGAAGACGCAAAGCCGGGGACTGTAGGCGGGCGGGGTGGGGGCCCTTCCCGAATCGAATCCTTCGCCGCTCCCGGGCCACAGCCGCCAATCGCGGAGTGGCTGGGCTCGCGATGCGCCCGGGCTAAGGCGGGGCCCGGCCCAGGCGCCGCTGCAGCTTTCCCGGCCCGGCCCGCTCCCGCCGCCGCCCGTCCCTCCCTCGGCGGCGCCCCCACTCACACTGCACGTTGAGGACGACGGAGGCGCTGGAGACGCGGCCCGTGGCCGGATCGGTGGCGGAGCAGTTGAGCTGCCGGTCCAGGCGCCGCGCCGTCACCACGAAGGTGCTGCTGCTGTTCTCCTCGAAGGCGGCGTCCTCGGCCGCGGCCAGCAGCTTGCTGGAGCCGTTGGTCTCCTGCCGCTCCCCGTTGAGGTACCAGGCCAAGCTGGGCGCGGCGGCCAGGCACGTGAAGGCGCGGCTCTCGGCCTCCCGCAGGCTGCTGAGCGACAGCGCCCGCCCGTCGATCGTGGCCTCGGGCTCCGCCGCGCCTGCGGGAGAGCGGAGAGAGCACAGCTCGCGACTGCCGCGCAGAGGCATGGCCGCCGCCGCCGCCCTTGCCCCCCCCCCGGGAGCGCGGGGCCCCCTTCTCACCTGGCGCCGAGAGCAGCGCCCCGAGGGGCGGCAGCAGCAGCAGCAGCAGACGCGAGGCGGGCGGCGGGCTTCGGGGCGCCATCCTGCTTCGCCGGCCTGGGAGCAGAGGCGTAGCGTGGGGGGTGCAGGGGGGGCCGGCCGCACCGGGCGCAACATCTGGGGGGGCGCGCTCGCACTCGCAGCTCTCTGCCTCTGCCTGGCTCACTCACTCTCTCTGCCGCCGCCCACTGTGGAGGGGGTGTGTGCCAGGCGTGGGCTCTCCTCCGCTCGTTTTGATTCCCCCCTCCAACAATTCATTACCAATTTCTATCCCCCCCCCACACTCCCTCTTTCCCCCTCCACCGCCCCCACCCCCACCCCACCCCACCCCCGACGGAGGTCGAAGCTCGAGTAAATAATAAATCAGTTTGAAACAAAAGCCGCTTCGGATTTATGGTCGGCAGCGCTAATTAGAAACATCATTTGAGCAATAAACTTAAACACTTTCTAGCAAATAATGCCTGTGAAGAAGCCTGCGTCTCTCGCCTCGCCTTCTGTGGCTGGCTGGCTGCTTTTTAGAGTCGCTTCCTCGTCTGTGGCGGAATTTGCTTTTGCCGGGAAAGGCTGGGGGGCGGGGCGGGAAGAGGATGAATAATTGGAAGGGGGGGGGGAAGGAAAGCAGAGGGTCCAAGGAGAGGCTGCCGCTGAAGAGCCCTTGTCACCTTGGCTTTGCTGTCTGGGAGTTATAATTCAGTGTAGTAGTTCCTGGTGCATTAATTTAACAACTATGCGATCTGAAGCACTTTACTGAAGTGAATTCTACTGAAATCAATCAGTCTTACTTCCAAAGAAGTGCAGTTTGAACCTGGGCATGAATCCATTGATACACATGCTCATGTAAATTCTAAAAATATTTTTTGTGAAAGTAGAATCCCATTTATTTCACTTGAATATGCTTCCAAGTAAGTATACTTGGGACTACATCTACGTTTTTTTTGTTTTGTTTTTTAGCACAAACAGATTTTAATGTGTAAGATTAGTCAGCTGAGTTATTGCAGTAGTTCACAATTTGGGGAAGCTAACTTTAGCTATGATATTTAGTTATTGTATTTCTATTGCTTTTATAATGTTTTCATTCTGCTAGAACAGCCTTTATTTTCTTGGTTATGATTAGATTATAGACATATGTGCTGCATACATATAGAGTTAAGTGCAATCCTATATATGTCTGAGGGCAGGCACTGTCTCATTATTAATCTTTGTAAGCTGCTCTCTGGGAGCCTTCTGGGGCTGAAATGCAGTGTCATTTGTTTCTGAACTGATTCAGAATTCTGATGTTACACTTGAATGTATGTCAATCTTAATATTCAGTTCTCTTTTATGTAAAGCCTCCCATAGCTTTAATTTAATATTCTCAAAGGAAACAATTGAGTCGGTTAACATAGATCACAAGGATGTTTTCCTAATGATAAGCATTTGAAACATCTTTCTAAGCTACCGTACCTTTCATATGGTGATAGTACTGGAGGAATCAGATCTTGCTTGGTGGTACCAGACTTTGTAAATATATATTAAAAATAGGAGAGACTCTCAGAGTTTGACAAACAGTTGTAAGACCCAACCCAGATCAGTAATGCCAATGTACAATATTAATTTACATTTGCTTCTCCTAAAGATATGATTTGTTCATTCATTTTGTCCAGGTGAATGGCCTGTATTATGAATTACAAATCCTCTCGATTGCTAAAATCGAGCAAAAGAGACTCGAGTGCTAAAATCCACGGGTTAGGGGGCGCAAATTACTTGCCTTGCCCCGGGTGCTGACAACCCACGCTACGCCACTGCCTGGGAGGCGCGATGACCTTGGGCGCTCCGGCTCCGCATGCAACGCGCGGGCCGCCCCCGCCGAGGCCGCCGCGCTGCGGCAATGGACGGCTTGCGGGAGCCGCTGTCCTGCGCCGGCTCCCGCGGAATCCCGGCCTGGACGCCTCGGGCCCCCTTCCCAGTCCCGGCGCGAGGGCCGCCTGTGCGGGGCAGGGAGGAGGAGCCGCTCGGCCGGGCCAGGTGCGCGCGGGCGCCGCTCCGCCGGAGGGGCGGCGTCTGGGCACGGCGAGCGCAGCGCGCGGCCCCGGAGGAGGCGGACGGCGGCTGGCCCGCCGCGCTCGCCGAGGCATGCACGGGCGTCCGCCGGGATTTTTTTTAAAAGCTGCGCAGCAGTTTGCGGCTGTCCTCGGCGTGTGCGTGCGTCGCAGCGCCGCCGCAACACGCGCGTGTCCTTCCTTTGCGTGCGCTGTTAGCATCACATTCCAGGGCATGTAGAGGCTACGCAGAGAGGTAAGCTCCTGGGAATGGTTCACTAATGCAGAAGGGTGTTATATATTCAAGAAGCACCATGAACTCCAACAAAACTTTATTTGGAGTGAGGGATAAAAACATTTTTTGTTAAAAAAAAAAAAGAAACTAGGAACAAGAGGGGAAAACCCAGATGCACAAACACAGGTTGCAGCTGGCTCAGGAATTTATTCATTTATTTATTATATTTATACCCACCTATTTTCCTGCAAGGAACCCAAGGCGGCTTACATAATCTCCTCCTGCTCCTCTCCACTTCATCCTCACAACAACCCTGTGAGGTAGGTTAGGCTGAGAGGCAGTGACTGGCCCAATGTCACCCCATGAGCTCCATGGCCAAGCGGGGACTCGAACCTGGATCTCCCAGGTCCCAGTCCAACACTCTAACCACTACGCCACACTGGCTCTCTAAACACTTTCCTCAATTTTTTGACGTTACCTGTATTATCGGTTACTAGGCTATCTACACGACAAGGTTGCAAAAAATCCTGGTTTTTTGCCAAAAAGTTGGGGGGGGGGGAATCGATTTTTATTGATGATTTAATCAATGATTTAAACCATTCTGATTTAAATCATTGCAACCCTGGAACGTACTGAACAATAACTCAACTGCAAGGCTCCAGGACAGGATGCTGCCCCTTTTAAGATTCCTCCTCTTTAGAGAGGAGGCAGAGGCCAGGGCGGGAAGCTGGGGGCCGGTCTGGGAATAGAAGGGCTCCTCCCTGGGTGCCCGCTATCTGACCTGGGCTGCATGCACCAGGTTGGGGAAGGCGGCTCTAGAGAGCAGCAGTGGAGCCTGTGGGGAGTGTCTTTAGTACTGGGAAGAGAAATGAGTCAGCTTGATCAGGGTTTAGGGTTCTAGAGGAGCCTGGACCACTCACTCACTTTTCACATTGTTATCAGCCACTTTTTGCACCAGCTAACAAGACATATTTTGCATGGCTGCAATTACTTTCTAAGAGAGAAGACCCTAAAAAGGCTTAACAAACACATACAGATAGTGGGTGTGTGGACCATTGCTGTGACTTCATTCATTGGCTAAAAACACAGAAAGATGGGAGCAGGCGAGTTCCTCACAAAATGAATGGGCGGAATACTGGCAGCACGTTTTGCCTTTTGCCTCATATCTCAGCTTCCACAAGGGCTAGAGGCTTGCTTTTTTCTTCTTTTTTTAAAAATGAAAGCTGGGAATCTGGAGATTATGGCTTATCCCCAGGGGGTCAATTGCCCCTTCTTGTCCATTCCTGCGGATGCCCATGAGCATGGATGGGATTTGGAAGGGCTATCCTCATAATGTGGCAGCTCCCTCCCTTTCCCTTATGTTCTCTTTCAGCACCTTCCCAGCCTTTGTGGGAGAAAGCAGTTTTAAGGGTGTTGTGCTTTCACACATCAACATTAACAGCCCAATCCTATGCGTGTCTATGGGGGATTCTTAAAAGTGTTGTTCTTGGAAAATCTGTGATAATGGTAGATGCTCATGCACTTTTAAATTACATCCCTGTGATGTGGGGGTTAAGAGATGGACAGCAAAAGTGGGCCCCTGAGACTGAGCCCTTAGAGTTGCAAAGAGACTACGGGAGGGTTCACACAATCATTTTCAGCCACAGTGGTTTAGATAAGCCGCTGTTGTTGGCAGCACTTGCCAGCTGCCCACATGCACCCGTTCCATAACCGAACCCTCTCTTGTAGGTTGTCGTGTCGTTCGAACCCTGTGTGGGTGGGATTTTGCCATGGTGAACAAACCACACAGAACCCATGGGCTGTTCTAGGGTTGTGGGTGGTTTTCTTAATGTTGCCAACAAGAGAGGTTCAGGTATTGGGTGATATAGAAATAAAATAAACACATAATAATCATAATGATAACCCAGCCTTGATGGGTTTGGACAACAACGGCTATGGATGGGGGTTGGGTTATGGAACAGACACCTCTGGGAGCCTGGCACATGCCACAAACCATGGTGGCTTATTTAAGCCACCATGGCTGAAAACGATTGTGAGAACCAGATCTTATACTTCAAGCCTCGAAGGATAAATGCCCACCACCAGTCATTTAATGGTCTGAGGATCTTCCCGCTCTTGCTACATTTGAGCAGATCTTCTCAGACGACATTCTCGCAGGGATGCTGATTTAGAGACATGGACTGCTTATATTAAAGTATACATTTGAAATGGAAGTGTCAAATCCTTTCACCCCCTCCTTTTCTTCCTTTCCTTAAGGGTGGTGTAAACAATTATTATGTATGGCTATGTTTTATGCTATGTTCTTCCCTTTCCTTCCTCTATTCTTCCTTTTTCTTTTTCTTTCATGGCTCACCACCCCTTCTTTGTGTGTGTGTGTGTGTGTGTGTGTGTTGTGCTGTTGCATTTGCAAATTTAAAAAAAGTTTTTTAAAAGTGTTGGAACAGTTCTTATATAGCGCAGGTTGAGGGCGGGGTGGATGGAAGGCTCGCAGAGGAGGGCCGTGTGTGCTGGAAACAGCTGGGCTGCGGGAGCGCGATCTTGGAACCCAACAGGCCTCGTACCATTTCACTTCCCCACTGAGCGAACCGAACACAGCGCCCACAGATGAGGCTTTGCAAGGGGCTTAATTGGCATCGTTTATTCAGGTGGGGCCGACTCCAGAGATCCTGGGGCAGATGGATTGGGTCCATCTTTCTCACCAAGGCCAAAGGTGGCTGGAAAGGGGAGAAGGCGCCACTGCCGTGGCTTGTCTGACTGTCGCGGGGCGGGAATGGGGCCCGTGAAGCCCCCTCCTTGGCAGCGATGCTCAGCAGTGCTTGCCACCCCTTGGCTGAGGCCCTTCGGTTGGGCCGCACAGCGCCTTCATCACCTCCGACAGCATCTGGTTGCAGAGGGCCGCGTAAGGGTTCAGGAGGACCAGCTGCCGGCGCGCAAAGGAGCTGCCCAGATGGGCCGCCTGCTCAAGATCCCTCCGTGCCGCCTCCTCCTGCCCTTGCAGCCGCCGGATCAGCCCACGCTGGACAAAGCCCTGGCGTGCCACGTGGCCAGCACCCTCGCTCAGCCGCAGCACCACATCCAGGTCCTCCAGGGCACCTAACAGGAAAGAGGAGAGGGGGATCACAGCGGGGCTGCCCTGCGGGCGGGGAGGCGAAAGGGAAGCCCGGCCTCGCCCACCTCTCCGCCAAGCAGGCCTGAGGGAGCACACTCGGAAATGGCCCCGTCAGGCCTGGGAAGGGCTTCCAGCCACTGGGGCTGCACTCTCACAGAGAGGCCGGCTCGTGGGCGGAAGCAGGCGGGCGACGTCCTCAGGACGTGAGGCTTCCAGAGGCCCCCTGCCCTGGCCCCTTTCCATGGAGCTGGCAGGGCCATCTCAAGGCATGTTGGTGCCCCAGGCACCACCACGCGACCCCTGTTATTTCCTAAACAACATGAAATGAGTGCATGGGGGACACACACACAAGTTTCATGGGATATTGATATCTTACGTTTTTGATTTATTTCTTTAACATAGCAACTTTTCTCAGTGCCACTGCAATGCATCTAAACATTTGTTTGGAACACAGTATATGCATCCTTTCAGCCAGTGGTCTTCAGCCTGTCCAGACCTGAGACCCACCTCTGATTCCCAGCCTACAACATGGGATGTGCTTCCACATTTTCACTTCTTGTTCATATGGGGGCTGTGGGGCAGAGAGAATCCACACAGCCACACAAAAGCACGTCTTTGGACACAGGTCCCCCCGTCCCACAAACAGCCCCCATGCACAGTGAACAAAGATCATGAGTGCAAACACGGGGTGGGAATCCACACAGACACACAAAACCATGACGACGATGACGATGTCCTCAGAGCAACAACACAGAAAACCAAAGATGGGCCTTTTGGCACCTTGGTGACCACCTGCTTCGCCTCTGCCTAGAAACGGCCCTGCAGCCGGACAGCGCAGTGCACAAAACTGTGTTTGAGCAGGACACGCTGCGACCTCATGCAGCACTTGTGCACTGACGCGTGGGGGTGGGTGGGTGGGCCTTGCTTTGTCACCCTCCTTTGCTGGGCCCAGAAGCTTTTTCTCCATATGCACAGCAGCAGCGCGATTGCTCCGGGAACAGTGCTGGGGGGGGGGGACAGATTGGCCACCACTGCTCGCTTACCTGCTACATCGCCCTGGAGGCGGAGGGCTTGGGCCCGGTTGTTGTAGGCTGAGGCTCGCTCAGGGAGCAGCTGAATGGCTCGGCCGAAGCTCTCCAGGGCCCCCCGCAGGTCCCCTGCCTCAGCTGCGGCAACTCCCTGGATCTCCAGCTGCGCGGCTTCTTCCAGCAGCTCTGGGGCGAAGGCTCCTCCTTCTAATGCCATGGGGAGAAGCAGGCAATTATCGCTGCCCCGGGAGACCCAGGAGCCAGGCCCATGCAGGCTGCCAAACCTGCCCACACACCCCTCCCTCCCCTGGGGCAGCCCACACAGTTGGGCCCCGTTTGCTCGCTCCGCTGAGCAGTCCACATCCCAGTGGCCGGACTGAGCTGATGCAGAGGGGGAGCCTCGCTCCAGCGTCTCCCCAGAGCTGCCTCCCCCCAGCCTGGACTCCAACTCTCAGCAGCCCCAGGCAGCATGGCCCCATCGTCAGGGATGCTGGGAGCTGTAGTCCAAAGCATCTGGAGTGCCCCAGGGTGAGGAAGGCTGGCCTGGGCCAGGGAACCTCTCTGGCAGGATCGGAAGGCACGCTCTGCGCACTGGCGACGAGCACCACTCGCTTCCGACGCTTTGGGGAGGCTTGCCCAGCAACACCACCGAGCTCATGCTAAAGCACAGAGCCCCCCACGGGCGGGCTCTCCACGAAGCCTGGAGCGCGGGACCGGCAGACTTCTAACCTCAGTCTTCCCGCCAGCCCAGCCCCTCCAGCCTTCCCCTGTGCCACACGGCTGCCTTGTGATGGATGCTTGACCGGGCACATGGGAGGCGGGCCGAGACATTTGCTGCGAGTCCAGCGACACTCAAGTGGGGCGCGGGGGGGGGGGTTTGCTGCCCTTCGCACCTTCCTCCCCTCCGTTCTCCCCTCCCAAGAGCTTTCTGGGCACTCCAAAGTCCCCCAAGTTCGAGAGCGGAGGGAACCAGCTCCAGGCAAGCTCTCCCTCTTCTCTCCACTGACGGGAAGGAGAAGTCAAAGTCACCTCCTTCCTCTCGGTTCTTGGGCTGCTCCTGCTCCGACGCGGCAGAGATTTCACCGAAGGGGGTGTCAGGGTGGAAGATGCTTTGCAAGACTGCCCGGTCGTTGGCTGTTGCCATGTTGGAAACGCTCCTGCGAGAAGGCCGCAGCTGGCCTAGCCTGGGGGGCAAAGCGAGGGGGCTGGCCTTCCAGCAGCCAATAGCCAGGGGGGAGGAGGAGAGGGGCAATGGCCGCGAGGTCGTGGGCTGAGCTGCGCGGCGCCGAGGGGACAACTGGGCCTGCAGCCAGGGGTGAGCTGGAGGGGGGCCTGTGGGGGCCTGGTCCCCCCCCAAACATTTTTACGAACAAATAATTATAAAGTTTACAACCTTCACTTTAAAAGGCCTGCAAACCAGATAAACTCCCCCCCCCCACTTTTTTGGAGGACCCTCTAGAACAGTGATGGTGAACCCTTTTGAGCCCGAGTGCCCAAACTGCAACACAAAACCAACTTATTTATTTCAAAGTGTCAACACTGCAATTAAACCTGAATACCGAGGTTTTAGTGCAAAAGACTGCTCCGCCTGCAGCAACACGCCCTCCACCCCACCACTCGGACTGGCCACAGCCACACCGGTGCCCAGTACCTCAAGGGAGGCCCGGGCTCCAGAAGCCAAGCCAAGCCAAGCCGACCTGCGACAGCAGCGCACGCCTCACAGCTGGCCCTGCAGACAAGCCCCCCAAGGCACACGGACCCTTCACGCCGGGCGGGCGCATGCTCCACAGCCCACCCAGCCCCCTCGCCGCCTCCCACCCGGCGCGCTGCATGGGGCATGCTGGGAGCTGTAGTCCAACACACCCGGAGGGCACCAGGTTGGGGATGGCTGTGCTAAAGTCTCAGGAGCACAAACTGAGCCTGTGGCCTCACGGCTACCCACCGTTTACTCAGAAGCAAGTCTCACCGAATTTAGCGGGGCTCACTTCATGGTGGGGTGAGCCGGTTTCACAGCACCTTCTTCTGTATGCTTACTCAGAAGTAAGTCCCATTGTGTTCAACGGGGCTTATTCCCAGGCAAGTTAGCATAGGACTGCAGCCTTAAGAAACCCCCTCCCATGAGGAAGGAAGTCTACGGATTTCCCCAGCGAGTAACGGATTTCAAGTTCAGCCCCGCTCTTCAAAGTCTCAGCCCGCCCCTTCCCTCAGTTCCTGCAGGTGAATAATAGCACGTTGACCCTGCCTGTGGGGATGAAGTGATAAAGGGGGAGGGCAGCGAAACTACCGGAAACCGCCGCCAGCACCATCGCCGCCTCCTCGCCGCCCAGCGACCGGCCTGCCTTCGTCCCCTCCCGCAGCTGTGAAGCCACCCGCACTTTCTCGAGCAGCAGCAGCGGCGCGCGCTCCGCGCGTCTCGCTCCGCTCCCGCAGCCTGCCTGCCCCTCTCTGCGGGGACTTTTGTCGTTCTTTCTCTCACCGCAGGGAAGGGTGCTCGGTGGGCGGGGCGGTCATGCAACTCCCTGTGCAGAGATTGAGAGCGCGGGAGAGGGGGGAAAGTGTATCTCCGGGCAAGCGAAGGAACGGAATCCTGCGCAGCCTGGGCCGAGAAAGAGCAAGGGAGAGCGCGCGCAGGTGGCGAAGGCGCACCCGCGTTCCCTCTGCTCGGGATGCAAAGAGCGGGCCGGTCCAGAGCGGGCGCTCCCGCCGGCCCCGCCCACCGTGTCATGGCCTGAGCCCACGCGCGGGGCGTGACACCGCCTTGCGCCACTGGCGGGGAATGTTGGCGCCGCCCAGCAGCGACCCGATGTCGTTGCCGCCGCCAGAGGCGTAGCGTGGGGGGTGCAGGGGGGGCCGGCCGCACCGGGCGCAACATCTGGGGGGGCGCGCTCGCACTCGCAGCTCTCTGCCTCTGCCTGGCTCACTCACTCTCTCTGCCGCCGCCCACTGTGGAGGGGGTGTGTGCCAGGCGTGGGCTCTCCTCCGCTCGTTTTGATTCCCCCCTCCAACAATTCATTACCAATTTCTATCCCCCCCCCACACTCCCTCTTTCCCCCTCCACCGCCCCCACCCCCACCCCACCCCACCCCCGACGGAGGTCGAAGCTCGAGTAAATAATAAATCAGTTTGAAACAAAAGCCGCTTCGGATTTATGGTCGGCAGCGCTAATTAGAAACATCATTTGAGCAATAAACTTAAACACTTTCTAGCAAATAATGCCTGTGAAGAAGCCTGCGTCTCTCGCCTCGCCTTCTGTGGCTGGCTGGCTGCTTTTTAGAGTCGCTTCCTCGTCTGTGGCGGAATTTGCTTTTGCCGGGAAAGGCTGGGGGGCGGGGGCGGGAAGAGGATGAATAATTGGAAGGGGGGGGGGAAGGAAAGCAGAGGGTCCAAGGAGAGGCTGCCGCTGAAGAGCCCTTGTCACCTTGGCTTTGCTGTCTGGGAGTTATAATTCAGTGTAGTAGTTCCTGGTGCATTAATTTAACAACTATGCGATCTGAAGCACTTTACTGAAGTGAATTCTACTGAAATCAATCAGTCTTACTTCCAAAGAAGTGCAGTTTGAACCTGGGCATGAATCCATTGATACACATGCTCATGTAAATTCTAAAAATATTTTTTGTGAAAGTAGAATCCCATTTATTTCACTTGAATATGCTTCCAAGTAAGTATACTTGGGACTACATCTACGTTTTTTTTGTTTTGTTTTTTAGCACAAACAGATTTTAATGTGTAAGATTAGTCAGCTGAGTTATTGCAGTAGTTCACAATTTGGGGAAGCTAACTTTAGCTATGATATTTAGTTATTGTATTTCTATTGCTTTTATAATGTTTTCATTCTGCTAGAACAGCCTTTATTTTCTTGGTTATGATTAGATTATAGACATATGTGCTGCATACATATAGAGTTAAGTGCAATCCTATATATGTCTGAGGGCAGGCACTGTCTCATTATTAATCTTTGTAAGCTGCTCTCTGGGAGCCTTCTGGGGCTGAAATGCAGTGTCATTTGTTTCTGAACTGATTCAGAATTCTGATGTTACACTTGAATGTATGTCAATCTTAATATTCAGTTCTCTTTTATGTAAAGCCTCCCATAGCTTTAATTTAATATTCTCAAAGGAAACAATTGAGTCGGTTAACATAGATCACAAGGATGTTTTCCTAATGATAAGCATTTGAAACATCTTTCTAAGCTACCGTACCTTTCATATGGTGATAGTACTGGAGGAATCAGATCTTGCTTGGTGGTACCAGACTTTGTAAATATATATTAAAAATAGGAGAGACTCTCAGAGTTTGACAAACAGTTGTAAGACCCAACCCAGATCAGTAATGCCAATGTACAATATTAATTATACATTTTGCTTCTCCTAAAGAATATGATTTGTTCATTCATTTTGTCCAGGTGAATGGCCTGTATTATGAATTACAAATCCTCTCGATTGCTAAAATCGAGCAAAAGAGACTCGAGTGCTAAAATCCACGGGTTAGGGGGCGCAAATTACTTGCCTTGCCCCGGGTGCTGACAACCCACGCTACGCCACTGGCCGCCGCCGGCCGCAGCAAAAGGCGCTGCCGGCCGGCCACCAGCCTCTCCGGCTGGGCGGTCACCGGGGCAACAGCGGCTCTCCAGGCCTGCCCTGGGAGGACCTTCTCGGCCCTTTCCCGGCAGGGGCGGCGGCCAGGAGTGGCTGCTCCGCCCGCCTCCGTCCTTGGTGGCTTGCTCTCAAGCTCTGTGCGAGGGCTGGCAACCTATGGCTGGCGTGCCCACAGAGGTCCCTGCGTGCCAGCTGCGGCAGGCGTGCCAGAGGTTCGCCATCACTGGCATAGGGCATGTGTTGAATCCAAATCCCAAACGCAACCTGACCTATACAGTTTTTACTTTTTGCTCCACAACCAAGAATAAGATCACTGTAAATAATTTGCCTTCCGAGTTTCAAACTTACTCTTGGGTACTTGTAATACTGCTTATCCATACAACTAGAACATTAAGTATCATGTACTTTGGCTATGCCAACAAACTTAGAAAATTGGTGTGATCATTTTATCAGCAAGAGACGTAGCAGAAACATCAAGAAGGCAAATCCAGCTGAGTCAAAGGGATGGGGACAAATGTTCCCAGACTCTATCCCCGACAGAAATCCTATGTTTTAATTTAGTCTGCAAACAATGTGTCAGTTATTCATTTCTGTTGGTGTGTGTGTGTGTGTGTAAGGTACATCAAATTATCTTCAACGTTGTGCTGTCCTCAAGCCAAGCCAAACCTAGCATGCCAAAGGACTTTCCATCAATTGAAACACTCACAATGCAAGCCTGAGCAGGTTTAGTCAGAAATAAGTTCAACAGGACTTCTTTAGTCTGCGGGAACAATACAAAAACCTCTCTAAAAACATGTTGGGTCAGGCAATGGAATAAACCGAACCTTCCTAAGCTTGGCCCTTGGCCTGGAAAGTGACAGGCAGTGTCCACCTAATGCCAAGGCATTGCTTGGTGCGTAGGTGAGGTAGGCTGTCCTGAATTCTGCCCGGCCTGCCCTCGGCTGGCACTTGGCTCATTTAGAGTACGCCACAAGCGCCATGATTGTACACTTCTTTACTGTGATCCATCTAAGGCAGTGTTCTCCAACCTTGGGTCCCCAGATGTTTTTGGCCTACAACTCCCAGCATGCCACTATGTAGGAAGAAGCCCCAGGAAGAACTTCTACAGCCCTGAACAAATAAATGAAACACCATCCCCTGAAGCAATAAACTTGACATGTTTATTAATTAAACTATCACTTAAATAAAAAAGTGCATAGAAAATAAACATGTTTAAAAACTCCTTTTTTTGTACAACTATATACACTTATTTTTACATTCAGTCTTTCAGTCATTTCTGGAACTATTGAAAGTACTTCCTTCATCCCTGTGACAATGACAGGGAATTAACACTGATGCAGCACGAGACGCATTTCCTCTTTTTAAAGAAAAACAAAACAAAACCCCAAATCATTTGGAAGAACACAAGTAGAGAGAAGGAAAAGAAGAGAAATTGGTTTTACATGATAAGTTGTTTTTGTCTGGAACAGAACCCTGTTTGCGTAGCTTTTGCACAGCTTGAGACAATTATTCACTACCTGTTGCTATTAAAGACGGCTACGTTGAATCAAAGGAACGACACAAGCACAGTTCTCGGCTGAGAGGCAAAGCTGCAGGAACTTGTGAAGATACCAGGAAAGCACACAACACAGTTGGAGGATGCGGCCACCACTTGGAACCCGAGGGCAGGAAGAGGCGGTGGCGGTGGTGAGGAACAAGTTGTACAAGGACTGACTGCTAACACTGAAGGTCAGGAGAATTCACAGCCGAGCCCGCCCACCCCACTTCCTGGGGGTATGCATGCAGGCAGACCCCACCAGAATACCCACCATCCTCCTCCTCCTCCCCCACCGAGCCCCGCTTGGAGGAGGCAGGCGCCAACTGGCCCCGAGGCCCTGGGCTTGTCGCTTTGCTTTTCCTGCCTTTGGAGCAGCTGGTATTTAAAGTCTTCGGGAGGATTCAAAGCCAGGCTTCAAGACACGGTGCAGTACGATATTAGTTCCTATATATACCATAGTTATACTTCTAAAAACTTGCAGGGGTGTGGGAGGGGGGACCGGCGGTCTGGATGGGACTGACATAATTCCGCACAAAGTATTGCTTCGCAATGGAGAAAAATGAAGAAGAGAAGATGACAGCCCAGCCCTTTGCAGCGACCCGCTTTTCCTTTAAAAAAATAAACACCTCAAAGGCTTGACTCTTAGTATTCTCAGGATCATGATCTCTGTCAGTTCTTAGAAAGATACATTCACGTTGCCAGGAAGCGGCACAGAGCTGCCCCCTTTTGCTCTGCCCTGTGGGTCGCAGAGCCCTCCCCAAGTCCCTCCGGGAGGAGCGCAGGCCTTCCCTCGGCTTACGCAGTTTGAATGGCCAGAGCAGGGGTGGCGCAGGTGGCTGCTGGTCGGGACGGCCCGGAACAGGTTAGCAGCAGCCGATGTCGGTGAGCTCAGACGCTCGCCCAGCTTCCTCCTGAGCTGTGCCGTGCTCCTCCATCCAGGCCCCCCTGTTCAGCGCTTCCTGGAGGGGGACGCATGGGACGGACTCCCTTCTGTCCAGGCAGCGGCACAGAGCTTTGGTAGCAGCAGGGGACACGTGTCCTGGAGCTCCTGGGCCTGCAGGCTGGGCAACCCCGAGGCAGGCTGGAGGGCTCCGTGCTCCCCCACTGGCTCCGCCACCTCTGTCAAAGGCAGCTCCCGCCTGGATTTTCCTTTTTTCCTCCCCAAAGGGAGAGAGGGACACAAAGCCTGCATCCTGCCTGGGGCAGCGAGGAGGAAGGCATCATAGTGCTGGCCTGTCCTCCCCAGGCCAGTGGTAGGTGGGCTCACGAGGGCCCCATGGGGACTGTGCGTGTTGGCCTGGAAGAAGCCCGGCTCAGTAGCAGCAAGAGGCACTCTGCGCAGGCCTGCACCCCTGCTGCTTTCCTGGAGGTCCCCAGGCAGGTCAGAGCCCAGGAAACTCTGGCACGAGGCAGAGCAGGCCAGAAGCGCTGAGCCACTGAGGGGTGACCTGGTGGCAGGTGGGACATTTACCCCTCTGGCACTGGAAGGGGGAGAAAGAGAAGGGGTGGGGGCAAAGGGAATCCCTCGCACCCAAGGAGAGCCAAACGTCCCAATGACATATTTCTGGGAGTGTGTGAGGGCCCTCCCCCTCACAATGCAGACTCCAAGGCCTAGCCAAAGCAGCTTCCAGGAAACAGTGAACCACTAAAGAGGTTGCCCCAACCCTGCCACCACCTCTAGGGGAAGGATCAGACTGCAGGCTCGGCCAGCAACCTCCCAAAGCCCATCTATGAAAATAAAAAGGGCATTAAAACGGATTCATTTAAATTAGGATGACACCACAATTGAAAAAATAGTCTCCTAAGTGCTCTTCCCTCTGAAGTGCTTCTCATAGAAAAATATACAAAATATATTTACATTTACAAAACCTTAAATACTAAACTGTAAACAGAACCAAGTAAAATCCAATGACATAATTCAAGAGGGTGCAACTGAAGGGGGTTGAAAGGGAGGGAGGGGTGTTGCTTGGACTGACTTCCAAGTGGGCACACGATCTCGCTCAGGGGTGGGGTGGGGGCAACAGAATCCGGATTTCCTAATCTTCTCTGACCCAGTGGACCTACAGCCTGCAGCTCACTGGGAACGCTGGCCCCCAATTCTCTCCCCCCCTCCACTCTCTGCAAGGGGCTGTCTTTTCCTAATTTGCGGGACAGTGGGAGCAAAGGAACCACTCTCAGCTGCTGCAGAAGCTGCCTGCATCAGGCCCCAGGCCTGCTATCTGGGAGGGGGGTCCTGTTTCCGATTTGGGTGCCTCTGGATTTTCATCCAGAGCACAGAAACAGGAGCGGTGAGGGGCCTCTGGCAGGACAGCCAGCTCTCTCTGCCAGGGACTCCTCTCCTCTAAGGGCTGGCGTGTCCTAACTGGGCCCCCCAAAGTGTGGGGATTCTCAGTACTGGGGGGATTCCTCTACAGCTGGCACAGGAATTGCAGGGAGCTGCCCCCAAGTGGCCACGCCAGGCCAGCGAGATCACCACACCACGTTCATTCTGGGGCCGAGGAGGCAGCAGGCCGGGCTGGGGCACCCCCACCTCCCAAGGCAATACTTGCTTGACACAGCTCCCTCCCTCCCTCCCACCCGCGTTATGACACAATGCGGCACAGTTCACCTTCTGGGTGAGAGTCAAGATGCCAGAGAAAGCGCAGGCCTGAGCACAGTACCTGGCTCGAGCAACTTGCCCTGGAGGACAGCCCCTGACCGCCTGCAGTGCATGCGAGCCCCAAGGCCGGGCCCCGCTGCAGCCAGGCCAGGCCGCTCAGTTGAGGAACCGGCGGCATCTCTTGGCCCCGCAGTTGCAGGGCAGCTTGTTGCTGGCGTCCTCAATGGGGAACTTGTAGTCGTAGGTGAGCTCCTCGCCACGGTAGATCTTGCGCACGGCAAAGATGACGATGTGCTTCTGCCCATCGATGTTGATAACTCGGGAGTAGCAGTTGGGCTCGCACGAGTGGTTGATGAATCGGGCCGCGTTTCCATGCATGGTGGCATCCACCACCTCCGAGTCATCGATGCGGAACATATAGCATCCAATGCCCTGAGCCGGGAGCAGAGGGGTGGGGGAGAGGGGTGGGGTTACGCTGCCTCAGGGCACCACTTGCCACTTCACTGTGTGTACGACATTTCTACACCACCCAACAGCTGAAGCTCGCTGGGCCATTTACAGATCTTAAAACATACAATAAAACCCATTCACATACCAACATATAAACAGACAGCACACACAAGCACGCGCGCGCGCACACACACACCCCTAAGCAATTTTAAACAATCAGCAATAAAAAAAACCAGGGCCTGGTCTTGCTCCCTCAGACACGAGCAGCGGCACTGCAAAGGCAAACCACTCCACTGGTGCACAGACATTTGGAAAGGGTCCCAATGGCTGGGGGCTGCAGTTCCAACCATCTCGGACAGCGCAGCCGAGTTACCTCCTTTTGTGTGGCCGTGCAGCCTTCTCGGGCTTCCACAGAACAGGCGCTGGCGCCTGCTTCAGGGCCCCAAGCTCTGGCACAGCCATCCACATGGCCGCTTTGCATTCTGACCAAAGAACTACTACTGTATTTTGTGATCTGTAGTAATTTTGCCAATCTGAATGCATTGACTTAATTTTCACAATTCATGTCAGTACTTCTAGTCATGGCAAAGAACTACTCAGGGCTGCCATCCTGCACCACCCCCACCCCCGGCCATCCAAGACACCTGACTACGCCCCCTTTCCAACTTGGGAGGAGATGTCGCCCACTGGCCCTGATGCTGCTCTCAGCAGCCAGAAGGGCTACAAACAAAAAGAAAGCAGAGGTTTGTCAGGATGTGGAATTCTGTGCTGCCCGGAAGCACTCCTGGCGCTCGTTGTTTCCTCCTATATACTTTATTTATTTGTGATACTGCTAAATATTATAAAATCCCTGAGGCTTTACTGCGGACTTGTGCAGCTGTTTTTCTTTCTGCCCGCTGCCGGGCATGGAATTTTCCAACAAAATGTCCAGCTAGCTCCACAAGCAAAACTTGTGGCCAGCTGGGTTCCAACAGTGCCTGCACCATGGAAGCTCACCTTGCTGTCATAGTACTTTTCGCGCTTGTCAGTTAGGATGGAGCGAATCACGTTGCCGGCATATTCGATCACCATCTCTCCTGCATCGATGTTCCTTTTGCAGAACAGGCCCCGACCGTGGATGGGAGACCTGGCAAGGAAGAGCACACCACAGCCTCTGGGTCAGACACTGCCACCACCTCGGAACCTGGAGGCATCTAGCCCGCCCGCCTGCCCCCGGCCATGACCAGATCCCTTGAAGATGCCCCTGGAGTCATGATGCCAGGCGGGCCCGGATCTCGTCATCTTGGTGAGCCTGAGCTGTTCTACCCTCCCACTTGCTGTCCTGCCAAGCCTGTCTCTCTTGGCCAAAACTTCCACGTACCTGTAGACACCAACCGCCTCCTTGGAAGTCTTCTTCAAGTGTCGGAACCGCATGGGCATTGGAAGGTCCATACTGGTTGCCCTCCTGAAGAAAAGGAACAGGCTGCTGGAGAGAATCCTCCGCCAGCCCCTCACCCCAACGGACACGCTTCCAACCATATCCCCACTCTCTGGCTGCGCTGCAGGGACAGAGGCTGCTCTGACCCCTCATAAAGCCACTGGCCCTCTTCCCCCCACCTGAGATGCTCTGCAGTCTGTTCTGCAGCACCAGCCACAGAGGGGCTGGCTTATAGATCAGCTGAGGAGTCAAAGTCTGCCCCCCCCATCCACAACTTTCCAAAACTACAGACGAGATCAAAGCAGAGATGCCTTCTAGCTGCCACCCCCCGCCAACTCGCCTCTGCCCCCGCTATGTACCGGGCAGACTTCAGCTGCACCTCCTCCTCCTCCTCATCATTGGGCTTGTACTCTGGTGGTTGGCGATGCTTTGAAGCCAGGAAATTGAACATGTCAAAGGCAGACTTCCTGAAATGCAGAACACACAGGGATTAAGCACTACACGGTCGTCTGGGGCAGCTAGCTTCCTCAAGGGCCACAGACACTCCTCTGCTCCCCCTCTTTGGCCTCTTCCTGTGCCATCGGTCACTTAGCTTTCCCTGATAGGCACGGGTCACCATCAGCAAGGCCCATCAGTGCTCTGTGCTGGCTGATGGGCACGTTTCACCGTGCCTGGCCTGGCCTGGCCTGGCACCACTGCTGCTCAGGGCCTTTGATATACTTCAGCAACCCTGTCACCATTCATAAGCTCTAAAGCTGGCTGTACAATAATGGCAACCAGAGAGGAAGTTGCTCTCCAAAGTGTTCTGTGGCCCCAAGATTCTGTTTCTGTGTCCTCCAGGCCGGAGCATGAACGGCAGCACTTCCATCTGAACAAGTGTCTCTTTTAGCTCTCTCTCCAGGATGCACCGCAGAAGGGACCTGACGTTTGCTCAGAGCAAAGCCTCTGGGGTTTCACTTGCCTGAGGTGCACTTCGGCCCTGGCAGAGCCATGGGGGTTCACTGGGGGCTCCTTTGCCTCCTCGGGCTTGTGGAACCTGAACTTGTAGTTGTGGCAGTGCTTTGCTCCATAGAGCTGCTCTATCAGGAATACGACAGCATCGTGGAGAAGGCCCAACATCCGTAGCCCGCTCACACCTGGATGAAGGACAGCAAACACAGCTCAAGACCAGAAAAGGATGCCCAGCTGGCCCAGAATAAAGCAAGACTGCCCAGGTTAAGCCCCACTACAGAGCAGAGGCTCACATCGCTGCCTTGGCCCTGGCCTGGTGGTGGTGGTGGTGAGACGGCAAGACCTCTGGACCACAAGCAGCTCTAGCAGGATAAGGCTGGAGCAACTTGCTGGCCTACAGAGGCTGCCAGTGTCATCCAGGACTCTCGCTTCTTGTCCCCTTGCTGTTCAAGGAAGGGGCTCGACCGTTTGTTAACCAGAACCTCCTCCCCTGTTGCTGCTGGTACCTGCGAAGGAGAGCTGCTTCAGGCGTGCATTAGAACGAGCCTCTTGAACTTTGTCCGTCAGGGATTTCCAGGCCTCTGTGATTAAGAGAACAGAAACAAGGAATGGCTCACTGAGAGGGAGGGAGGGAGGGAGGGGTGTCCTGGGGAAGCTTTCCTTTGGCTCCTCTTTTAAGTCACACCACCCACAACTGCTGCCAATGGCTCTGACGCTCAGCACACCCGGCTCAGGGCTCTCTCCCGCAGCACCTGGAAAGGAAGGCTTCCCCCACTGGCCCTCCGCCCACCTTCGATACTTTCTGCACAGATCTGAAAGCCATCGTCACTGGAGATCTCGAAAAGCAGCCCTTTCTTGGGCTTCCGCTCAGCAAGGCTCTCCTTCCGCTTCCGCTCCTGCTGCAACCAGAACATGAGTGGGGAACTGAACGTGCCCTCCTCGTCCTCAGGAGCTCTGGAGTCTAGAAGGGAAACAGAAATCTGCTTGCCTCAGAGTTCTTAGCAGGGCAAACCACCAGACACTGGACAATGCCCAGAGTTCGGGAAACTGTGCTCATGAATTCAGTGAACTACTCTTGCAAGCAGGACATATAAAGAGCCTTAATCAGGGCAAAGTTGTACGTGCCTTTCAAAAATGGAACACCCGTACTAAGAATCAGGCTCCCATGTGGACCCCAGCAGGGCGACATACCTGCGTGCTCTTGCTCACTTGCATTTTGTGCTGGCTGTGATTCTGGGAGAGACGCTGTTTGCCTATGGAGAGAAGGACATTTAGAAACCATGTGAGAAACCCATTCCTGGCTGACAGAGGAAGCCTTTTGGTGTTGCCACTTTGAACTCAGTCATGGGGATCAGCAGACGGTCCAGATGTGGACCAGGTGGGCCTCAGCACAGCACCACCCACCCACCTCCACAGCGGGATGGACTGGAAAGCAGGGACATTCAGCACGGAGGACGAGGCCTGGGGCTTCCTGCAGGGGCCGCATGTTTAGGTGAGCAGAGCAACTCAAGGGCGCTTCTTTCACACCTACCAGCAGAGCCCCCCCCCCCCCCCCCGTCAGAGCAATTCTACTGGAGGTGTCCGTTGTCAAACCATCCACAGAAACACCCAGAACTTATTAAGAAGTGTGGCTGCGTCAAGCCTCTGGTGCCTTGTTTATTTATTATTTTAAATATTTATATATGGCCCTTCATTATCAAATCACAGAGTAGTGTACAAAATTAATTAAAACAACTGAAATAAAATATAAAGATAAAACGAAACAAACAAAGAAACAAAGCATTACATGGTTGGCAACTGTTGCTTTAGAATCCATCCATGGATTCTTGAAGCCAGTTGCGCCCTTAAGGGCGCATCCGTTTTCTCAAGCCAGAGTACATGAGCACAGCCCCAGCACACGCGTGCCTCTCCCACCCACCCCCGGAGGCAGCAAAGTCACAGCTGCTCCTGATGTGCCTGCAACGCAACTGCTGAAACGGACCCCCCCTCCACCCCCACTCCAAGAGGCTGACTTACCCTGCTGCTTTGGGAGGTGGTTGCTCTACACTTGTGGCCTCCTCCATGTGCATTTTCAGGGCAGGAATCCTAGGGCAGACAGGAAGAGTCAGTATGGCTACGCGGCCAAGCTTGGTCAGCCAATCTTGTCACAAGCCTGGTGACGTGCAAGAGAGAAGCACACAACTTTCAGGACCTCTCTGTATCAGGTGCTGGCCAGGGCTGCTAAGAACGGGAAAACACTCAGCGGAGATGTTGGACGGGAGTCCTTGAGCTCCAGAGTATTGAGTTAAGCCAACTGAGGTGCTCCAGAATCACAAACTAGACGCACTCCCTGCCTCTACAGTCAGCAGAGCCGCCGTGGAGGCAAGCAGATCAAATCTCTTCTCTCCAGCCTTGCCACCCGCAGCCCCTTTCCATCCCATCTATTACTGCCATAAAGCACATCAGGCAGGGGAGGGAAGGGAAAGAAGCAAAGCTGCTTCTCCTCCCTTCCTACAAATGAAGCCCCTCAAGAAGCACTGCTTATATCCAGGAGCAGTGCCAACCACATGGCAGCTTTCTGGTTCGAATGCACATTTGGCAGAGAGGCCGGCCAGCCGGCTGGCCACCCACTGGCTCTGGAATTACTTTTGCCAGTGTCTGTTGTAGAAGAACTTGATAAAAAAAAAGAGGAAGGGGCAGGGAAAGGGGACCAAACCCTTCATGCTCTTACCCTCCACCCAAGTCCTGGGTTGCCACACTGGCGCCTCGCTGGGGAACGTGCTTCTCAGGGGAGCTGGTCCAGAAGTGAGCCATCTTGTGCTTCTTTCCAGACCCTCTGCTCAATAACGAGGGCTGAAACCGTTTGACTTTGGGCTTTGCCTTCATGGAGCCCGGCACAGCACAGTTTCCAGGCAGCTGCTCAGCAGATGGGGAGCTCCCAGGAGAAGCTGAGCTGGCCTGTGTGACCGAGGAGGGGGTCTTGTCCATCAATGGGGGAAAGCTGGAGAGAGGAAGGGCTTGAGACGTAGGGAGGTCTGCCTGAGGCGAGACAGTCCCACTTTTGCTGGCCAGGATCTGCGTCAGAGGACCGGGCTGGTAAGAGCCTTCCGGCTCAGTGGTCATGCCCATGGACTGCGGAGAAGGCAAGCCAGAGATGCTGGACGCTGCTGCCGTCATCGAGGAGGTGGACTGAGCCGACGAGGAGGCATCGCCAAGGGTTGCAAACATCCCAGAGTCGGATGGCGGCCCCGCAGCCGGCTGCTCCGGAAGGGCCAGGCTCTGCTGCGTGGCTTTGATTAAGAGGCTGCTCAGAGAGCCCATGTCAGACACCCCCGGGCTAGCTAGTGCCAGGGAGCCCCGTCCCAGCACGTGCTGCCCGGGGACGGATGTGCCTGTGGCAGGCGTGGAAGGTGTGGGCATGGACACCACGTTCAGCACGGAGGGAGCGGAGGCGAGGCTTGGCCCTGGCCCCGCTGCGAGATGTCCAGCCTCTGGCCCAGCCACACCACTGGGTGCGCCAACGGCAGCTGCTGCTGCAGACGCTCCCACCCCCTGGGGCAAGAGGGCGGCCTGCTCGAAGTACATCACGCCAGACTTGGAACGCTTGATGATGTTGGGGATGGTCCGGTGGGAGGCGGCGTTACTGACAGCTCCCAGATCGAGCAGGCCCGGATGACCGGGGGGGAGCTGAGACTGAGTGAAATTAATGAGTGTCATGTTTGGGGCCATGTCGGAAGGGACAATGGCCGACGGGGCAATGGCCAGCTTCTTGTTCTTCCGTGACTGCAGACGCGCAATTGGCCGTTTCTTGCCTGAGGCCAGAGGGCGGTGTGGTGGCTGCGGACCCAACATCGGCTCGCTGGTTTGCTTCGGGGTCAGGTGGCTGCTGGACCCCAATCAGGAGGCCTGAGGCCGGGCTGCCGAGAGTGGGCTGGAAGCTGCCTTGGGGCGCTGCAGAAAAGGAATGCAAGTGCTGCTGGGGGTGGGGCACCGGCAGCAGCCCTTTGCTGGAGGGCGGAAAGAGAGGCTGGGAGGAGGAGGAGGGCAAGCTAGGACTGAGACCTGCTGCCAGCGCGAGCCCCGCAGCGCCCATTGGCCCGAGCACGGAAGCGCTGGCCTCCATCACCCCCTGCGCTGAGCTGACGGAGGAGGTCAGCTGGATCTTCTGTGTGACTCCATTGGGAAGCGTCTGGAGGACATACAAGGGCTGCATGTTCTGGTTAACCACCAGGAGCTTTTCAGCCGCTGCCTTGAGGTGGAGGGGGGCGGTCTGCACGGCAGCGTTGGAGATCTGAGACGGGCCAGGGTTGTCGGTGGTGTTTGGCCCGCCGTACTTGGGAGTCTGGAGTGGCAGGGTTGGAGACACTGGAACTTGGAGGCCTGGCGTCCCACTATTCCTGGCCAAGTCCTGGCTGGCTCCGTGGCCTGGCTCTACTGGCCCGCAGGGGGGACTGGCAATGTGCTCTGCTTCCATGTGACCTTGAATGAAGGGGTCAGGGGTGAGGGGTCCATCAGGGCTTGGGTCCACCTGTGGGCTTAACAGGGTCGGCTCCCCTTCACTGGGGGCGGGCTTTTCTGTGACCGTCACCCTCTTCTCGGCAGGCTCCGAAGGCAAGGCTAGCATGGGCCTCTCCCCCGAGGCAGAGAGGGAGGACTCGGAAATGACAGCAAGCCTGCCGTGGTTCTGGCTGGGCACTGTCGGGCTCCGCGTTGTTAGGACAGAGAGGTCTGAAGGCAGCTCTAAGGGCAGCTCAAATTGCTCCTCTGCCGAGATGGATGAAGAGACGCTGCTGTCGACTGGCTCGGCTGTTGGCAGCTGCTGAGAGAACACCTCGAAGAGGCCCATGTCCTTGCCGCGGTTGCTGTCGAGGCCCAGCCCTTCCCCCAGGGTAAGGAGCTCGGAGGATGAAGACTCAGGGCTCTCTCCTAGGGCCTGCATCGAGGGGGTGTTTTTCAGCACAAAGTCCATGATGTCCGAAGGCAGAATGTTCCCACAGTCATCACTGTTGTTATTGTCTGAGTCAGACTTGAGCAGCTCTGTGCTGAAGGGGTCGAGCAGGTTCTTCTCCGAAGGTTCGGCAGTGGCACGGGGGCGGCGGCTGGCAGAGGCCTCCAAGGAGCTCAGCTGCGCTTCCAGAGAATCCTGGCTCGGAGCTTTGACTCGGCAGTTCTCCATCTTGGGCTCGGCTGTTTTGTGGCCAGCGGAGCTCTTGGTCACTTGTGCTTTCTCCCCACTGCTGTCTTCGCTCCGATCCAGTTTGAGGCTTTCAGTCCCATTTTCCTTGCCACTCCTTTTGGTGACGGGGTTGATTTTCCTCGTTGTCACCGTGATGCTGGCGTCGCTTTCCGTCCCGTCGTCCACACCGTCGAGCTGAGAGATTTTGGGAAGGCTGAGGTGCTCCTCTTCCCGGAATAAGCTGTGAGGCGCAAGGCGCTCTTCAGCGCTCGAAACCACCGTCCGGGTGAAGTTGTAGTAGTACAGGTCATCCTCATCCGAGGTGCTGAGATCGTCGGCACCATCCACTTGCCCCTCGGCAGACCGCTTTCCCCGCTTCTTGCCAGTGGAGTTGCTGTAGAAGGGAATGTCTTCCTCGCCGTAAGACCTCACACCGTACAAGGGAGTCAGCCCAAAGAACATGTTGGATCTGGCCCGGGCGCTGCGCCGGGGGTACCGCCGCTTGTAGGCCCCGTCTTCCTGCGCTTTAGTGCCATCCTGGAGCATCAGGCTGCTACTCTGAACAGGAAGGCTCTGGTAGAGGCCACTCGGGGTCTCTGGGGCTGCGGCACAACTCTGGCTCTCTTGGACAGCACTGCCACTGCCTGACCGGTCCAGAGTTGAGGAAGAGGAGGACTGTGCCACCGAAGCCGGCTTGCTCTCCTTGGTCGGAGGCTCTGCCTCACTCTCCCTTGGCACATTCTTGGACTGGCCCTCGCCTTCCATCTTGAGGGGAGTCAGGGTGACTTTCACTGTGCGCTTCTGGGAAGCCTGCAGATCCTTGGAAGGGGCCAGTTCAGCCAGGAAAGGAGCTTTGGATGTCCTCTGGCTAAGCAGATTGCTGTCTGCAGCCTTCTCAACAGCAACGTTGTTACAGTGCCTCTGATTAACGTGCTCAGCTTGATGAACAAATTCGGGCTCCACGCCGCCTTTGCTGCTAGCTGGGAGGAGACTTGCACTTGCAAAAAGCTTATTGGAATGTCTCTCTTTTGCTCCCTTCTTCACCTTCTGCCGCCTCTCTCGGCCCACAGAAAGTGCTGGATCACTCAGGACAGGAGGCCGGTGACTTGCTCCAGAGAGCACAGAGGAGGTCTTTGCTTCGGGATCCTCAGAAGAGCAGTTCTTTCCTGGCTGCAGGAGATCCACCTGCTGCTCTTGTTCCTTCTTTGCGGGTCTCTGATGTGAAGGTGGAAACGCTGCTGGCTCTTTGGAAGAAAAGAGGCCGGGAGGGGGCTCTGCCAGCTTCCCTGCTTTGCTGGTTGGTTCGATGCTCTGCACTTGAGAGCCTGCTTTTGAATTCCCAGGGGGAGCGCCAGAGTCCTTGGGGCTCATCAGCTTGCCTTTCTCTGCCCCTCCTGGAGGCACTTCTGCAAAGGACAGGATTCCCTCTACAGGAGGAATGCCTTTGCCTCCGCTCGCCACTGCTGGTCTCTGGCAACTGGTGGGGGCAGAGCTATTCTGGATGGCCATGCGCAAGGCTGCTGGGCCCACAGAACGCTCCGCAAGCTTTGCAATCAAGTCAAGCTCTGGGGAGGGACCCATGCTGGGTATTGAGGAGATGCTGTGCCTTGAGTTCGTGGCTCCGGCTCTGCTGGGAGACAGCATCCAGGACCTCAGCTGCTGAGGGGGGGACAGAGGAGATGCACTGTGCCTCCTGGAGCCGATGCTCCGCAGTCCAGATGACAGCAGTGGGTCTCCCACAGTCACTATCTCATGTGTCACAGGAGTGGGACTCCCTGGGGAGGAGAGAGAGAGAGAGAGGTTTTTTTTTAATGGAACTGAACTCGATGGGGCCAGAGAGCAAACCATCCCCTGTAAATGTATTCAGACCTACTCAGGCAAGGATCAACACAGGGCCCCAATCCCCAGAGCCAAACTCTTCCTTTCTCTAATTCAGCTCCGTTCTTCCTTCCTCACTTAGACAAAGCTGCCAAAATGGCCACCAGGAAAATGCTCAAACTAACCTTCTGCCATGCCTGCTGGAGGAACCTTGCTCTAAGGCGCAGCTGAGCTCCCAGCGAAGGACAAGCCCATGGAGCCACCCTGTCAGGGACCACGGTGAGCCTGTGCCCTCGGGAGAGATGATGTGGGCCTGTCCCCACAGGAGGGGAGTTCTGCCTCTAAGGTGGAGGATGGGCAGCCACCTAGCCCCAAGAGTGTTGTCGCCTCCAGAGGCAGGCCACAGAGGGGCTGGCTTACAGGTCAGCTGCAGGAGTCAGCTGCTTTCTTGCCTTGCCTTGCCTTTTGGATTGCTCCAAATTTGCCCTAACATGGAGTCTAATTCAGCCATAGCAGGACATTTCCCCCGCCCCAGGCTTCAAGTTCCAGTAGAGCAGGTTTAATTTTCGCTATCCAGAAATATTTCTTAATGGTAAGAAGAGCTCTCTACGTGGTTCTTTCAAATTCTGATCCAAATCCCAGATCCTGTGGCAAAGTCCACAAACTGCCATTTCTGCGGCCAGCAGCCAGTACTCCAAGGCCACTTTCCTCACCGAGGCGAAGTCTCCCGACTTCAACACTGTGACATCAGTTACCAGCCTGGAATGGCAGATACCATAGGTTCTCCTTCTTCTATTAAAAATGGAGCCCGCCCTATCCCAAAGGCTTAGGGAGGGTTACAAGATGTCAACAACTCTAGCAGTATCCACAAAATCAGGCCAATGAAAATAAAAACTAAGAATTCAGAATGCAAATGAGATGTCTGAAAGATGCTCAGAAAGAAGGCAATCCCATAGCTGAGGATGCCTCTCTCTGCATCAGGATTGCTCACAGCTGATTCCCTCACTTGGCCTTGGAGGAAGGGCAGCAGGGCCTCAAAACCCCAGCACATCCTGTATGGAGCTTCAAAGCCCACACAGATGGCTTGAGCGTAAGTGGATAGAAGCTCCAGGCCACTGAGAACAGCTTGAAAGAAATGCTGGATATGGAAAAGCAGCAGTCATTTCAGCAGCCAAAGACAAGCAAGATGCAACAACCTGGGAAAGCAGCGTGGGTGGGGGGTGGGGGGGTTGGAATTGGGTCAGACCTGCAGAGGGCAACGGCCTTGAACCGGGCGATCGCTGGGCAGGGGAGAAACTTGGCGTTCTGATTCGCAGAGCCTTGCAGTTCTGAGGATGTGGAGGAAGGTCTGAAGACGGAGGGCTCACAATGGCTGATACTGCATGGCCCTCTCTGGCTGGAATTTCTGCTGCAGAAGGAAAATGGGACAGATTTCTTTATTCTTCATTATCAGTATTTATACACTGCCTTATTTGCTAAAAAGCCATCAAGGTGGTTTAGAACAAATTAAAACAAAAAAACAATAAGATCAGAAACTTCTGGATTTACACAAAAATCAAGACGCATTTGAACAACACAGCTTCAGGAAAGAAGGCATTTTTTCTTCTCAACCACATTTTCTCTCTCTTTTTCTTTGCCATGGAACATTGACTGAAGAGCCTTTATGCCACGGCTATACAGGGAAGGAAGGAGGGAGGGCTGTGGCCACATGGAGCAAAACAGAAGGTGCAGTGGCGGCACTTGTGTCAATGGGACAAACCTGCACTATTTAAAAGTCCCTGTCCCCCCCCGGAACATTTTTTCTTGCGGCCAAGGGGCGAAGACTCAACTTTCTTAACTAAGCCCACTATCTCATCTGACCCCACGTACTGCATCCTGTATCCTTGTGGGGTGCAACTCTGAAACAAGGCACAGCTCCCGCACTAAATTCTACAGCCAAGCGCGAGGATGTGGTATTGGCCAGGGAATCGTCTTCTGCCTTCCTCTGAAAGTGGACAGCTGCGACCAGGCCCAGCACAGAAATGCACCAGCACTCAAGAAAGGGTATCCACTGAAGAGGAAGGGATGAGAGAAGCAAGAGGAATGTTTTTGTCTTCGAGGAATCCCAGGTAGTCGCAGGCTTGGCACACAGGTCACAGTGTTAGGCTGAGGAACCACCTCTCCAGAAACTTGCCTGAAAGCGGCCCTGGGCTGTGCGCAATTGTCCGGTTGTCGCCATGTTCTACGGTGCTGTTGATATCTGGCTCCAGGATGGGAGGGCGGCACTCCATGATCTTGCAAGTGTACACACAGCGCTTCCGAGCATCGGTCGTGCTCCAGTACACCCGGGAGCATCTGGAAAAGCATTTCACACGCACGCATGACCAACATTTGCACAGGCCAAGTGCTATGACTACACTGCACATGCCTGCAAAAGCTCGTCCTCAGTAAATACCTCCTCAACCACTCCCACAGTCCTCAGAGCACCTACTTACTGGTAGCCAATGGGGAAGAGCTTGTCTTCACAGTCGGAGAGATCACTCAGCATCCCAAGGCAGTCAATAGTCATTGACCCTGTGTGGAAATGGAACAGGAACCAGGAGGTGAAGAAAGGCAGCAGGGCCCCAACTCCTCCAGACCCATCCCCAAGGCCAGAGCCTTACCAATCATCATGTGGATGTTTTCTGGTTCCAGACCGTTAAGGAACTTTCGCCTCAAACTAATCCCTTCAAAATCCACAAAGACTCTTCTCAGTACCTCAAAGCCATTCTCAGGCACCACCTACAGAAAGCACAAAGAGAGACTTGGATGGTGCTGGTGCGGGCTGGGGGAGGCATGCCTGAGAGCAGTGTGGGAGGGGGAAAGGGGCAGCTGGTGTGGGCCTCACCTCTCCTTTGATCAGGTCTCGGTGGCGCTGGCAGTACACCTTCTTATCCTCCAAGAAGACGCAGTGTTTGGCCCGGGAGCACATGAAGTGGTAGTTGCTTGTGCAGGAGGTCAGGCAGCAGCCCACCGTGGCACCCGACTTCTGGCAAAACTCACATCTCTGCAAGATTGGTGTTGGTTTTAAAAAAGTATTTTATTATTATGGCCAATGGCCAAAAGAGATAAACTGAACTAACACAATATAGGTAAAAAGGGCACTCTGTATTAGTTCTATAAAGTGCATATCAGATCAATATTGCAAAACACTGGAAGAGAACTTCTACTGTGCCACCACTAGCAAGGCTGGGAATCAAGCAAACAGAGCTCATCTTGTCCAGAAGTCTTATTTTGACTTTGTACATCTCAGGCTACTGAGGTCACCAGAAGGTGCCTGTCCTTCTCATTAAAAGAGGTGGGTCACCTGCTTCAGCATCTTCTGCTTCAGCTGTTTTGGTAACAGAGCCGCTTGCCAATGCACAAGTTACAGGTGCTCCTGATTATCTGCAATTATTATTTTTTATTTAGTACATTTCTAATCCACCTAATAACTACTACCTTCGGCTACTGGATGGTAGAGAAATGTAATAAATAAGTAAATAAAGGGGGGGGGGGAGTTCTCTAGATGGATTACAACCAGTTATAAAACTAAAATGCAATTTTAAAACATCGTTAAAAATATAAAATACAATACAAATGTTTAAAAGAATAAAATACAGTATAAAACAAAACAATAAACAGCACAGGAATTGCTAAAACAGCCATAATAAACAAGAAGTGGGTCTCTAAAATGCCTGGGAGAAGAGAAAGGTCTTTGCCTGGCACTGAAAAGATAACAACGTAGGTGCTAGGCGAACCTCTTTGGGGAGATTATTCCAGAAGTGGGTGCCGCCACTGAGAAGGCCCTCTGTCTTGAAGCCCCCGCCTAGCTTCTTTTGGCGAGGGCACCTGGAGGAGGGCCTCTGAAGATGACCTAATGGTCTGAGCAGGTACATGCGGGAGGAGACCTTGCCTTTAGATACTCTGGTCACAAGCCATTTAGGGCTTTAAAGGTCAACACCGACACTTTGAATTGGGCTGGGAAATGGACTGGAAGCCAGTGCAGCTGACAAAGCACTGGCATCACATGATCAAATCTTCTGAATCATCTTCCAAGGGAGCCCCATATACAACACACTGCAGTAATCCAACTGGAGGTTACCAGAGCTAACTGTTGCCAGGCCCTCTCTGTCCAGATAGGGTTGCAACTGGTATATCAACTTAAACTGAGAAACGGTGCTCCTGGTCACCGAGGCCACCTGGGCCTCAAGTGACAGTGATGGATCCAGAAGCAGACCCAAGCTGTGTGCCTGATCTTTCATGGGGAGTGCAACCGCCTCCCGGGAAGGTTGAACGCCACTCAACCGGGCAGAGGAACCACGTGGTAACAATTAAAATAATGTCGGAAGCAGGATTCGGGCATATCCCTTCTTTACATACAGTGATCTGTGAACTCCATTACTTAAATCAGAGATGCAGGGCCATAATTGGGTGGGGGGCCCTGAACAGCGCCCCCCCCCGCCTTCTACAGGCTGGATGACATCAGTAGGCGTGGCCACATCCACTGACATTATCACCCTGTGTCCCCAGTGTCCATTTTGCCCCTATCTGTGCTGAGAGCGTCACAGAGTTCTGTGCCTCTCAGCGTGAAGAAAGGGGTTTGGCTGGCCTGGGAGGAACAGCTCCTCTTCTTAGTGCTGATGGAGTCCTTGGTGCTGGGAGAAATGGCCACTCCTCCTAGCACCAGCTGAGTCCCTGGCTTCAGGCGGTACACAGGGTGCAAAGCCACTTGGCTGGTGCTGGGAAGAGCCGCTCCTCCCAGTGCCAGCAAAGTTTCCTGCTGCTTGCATCCCCCATCTCTGAGATAACAGTAGAGATTCCTCCAGGGAGAAACCTAAGGAGACTGCACATCACTGACTTAAATTGCGGAGAATCAAGCCATAGAAGGCATTTGCCCTTCTTTCATCCACCAGGCAATTAAAGTCAAATATGAACTGGTTCTCTCTTGAGTTGTGTAATGGGCTTTCCAAAATCCTTCTTTGCTGAGTGAGAAATATGTTAGTTATTTTGGACATGTATATTCTGCTTTCCAGTAACACCTCCTACCCACCAGCTGCTTCCCTCGGATCACTGCCACATGCACATTCTTCAGGGAGCCGTCATCATCCTCAAACACTTCAGCTGACCACAGGGCACAGTTCACATGGGTCCACTCATTCTGGCCGATGTAGAGGAGACGGCCAGCATCCTGCAGGAAGGCAGAAGGCCACTCAGAGAACAGCTATGTGCAAGAAATGCAAGCAGCACTGAAGGCCAACCGAACCCAAATTGCTGGGCAGGTGGCACAGAAGTCATCATGAAACGAGAGCTGACAGAACAGGCAGGCATGCTGAATCCTATGAATCGCAGAGGGGCTTGTAGGCTATCCACTCGATGCAGAAAATCCAGAGGTTATTATTTACTTTTTAATTAAAGGATTTCTAAACTGCCTTTCAGGACATAAAAGCCCGCACAAGGCAGAGCACAATTTTCAAATAAAACAATATATAAAAGCTTCAAACATTGAAAATACATACAACTCTTAAAATGAACAGTACAAAATCAATCCCAGGGACAGCAATTAATAAAACACAGTTCGAAATTAAAGTATTTAAAGTTGAAACACTCTCCCCACAATAATGATGAAGCCAGACACATTTCTAGGGGGAGTGAATTCCACAAGCCGTCCAACCTCTGCTTGAAGACCTCCAGTGGGGGAGAGCCCACCACCCCTCCAGGTAATTCGCTCCATTGTCAAACTGCTCTGGCCCTTAGTGTCTCCTGACGTTCAACCAAAACCTACCCTCCTGTAACTTAGGTCCATTAGATCTAGTCCTGCCCTCTGGGGCTGCAGAGAACAAGTCTTTGCCCTCTTCCAGGTGACAGCCCTTCAGTTCTTTGAAGTGCTATCATGTCCTGCCCTCCATCTTCTCTTCTCCAGGCTAAACATATCCAGTTCCTACAACCTTTCCTCACAGGACTTGTTTCCCATACCTCTGACCATCTTCATTGCCCTCCTTTTAAACTGTCCCCATTTGTCTACATCCTTCCTAAAGTGAGGTGCCCCAAACCGGATACAGTACACCAGATGACATCTGACTAATCTATATATATAAAAGAAGAAGTCCTGACTGACTGATTGACTCATCAACGCCCAGCTCAAACTGTTTAACGTAGGAACGTGAAATTTGGAAGGAACATTGTTTTTATGACGTAGGCACCCACTAAGGAAGGATTTTTGGAAATTCCGTCCCTAAGGGGGTGAAAAAGGGGGGAGAATTTTTTAATGACTGACTGACTGCTGTGTGCGGAACATTAAAAATATGTTACTATTAGTCTGTTTACAATTTATTTATACATGTAAAAGAAGTCCTGACTGACTGGGATAATTTGTCTGTGGGGCAAACACTCTTTTAAAATACTATTATTGTTTATTGTGGTGTTTACACTGGGTAGACATTGTGCACCTTTCTCACTGCCCCCGAATAGAATTTATTAACTCCCTATCTCTTTCTCTCTCTGCTTCAAGCTTTCTCATTTTCATCTCTCTCTTTCTCTCCTCCTTTTCTGCCTCAAGCTCCATTTTCCTAAATTCTAATTTGTTTTCCGGTTCTGGCCAGGGGGAGTCGGTGTTCATACCACGAATACCTCTTATACCTTCAGAATATCCGTTTGAATTCAAAAGACTTCAGTTCCCCCTAAAGGTTTGTTTTGCCATGACCATCAACAAGTCGCAGGGGCAGACTTTGCAGGTAGCGGGGATTGTCCTAAGGGAAGACTGCTTCTCACATGGGCAGTTTTACGTGGCCTGTTCCAGAGTGTGCTCACCTAACTCTCTGGTCATCCTAGCACCTGAAGGGAGAAGAACCACTAATGTAGTTTACAAAGAAGTACTGAAATAGTTGGGTTTTTTTGGTAGGTTGCAGATGCCAAATAAGTAATTTTTAAATTTTTGGTCTGTCTCATTGTCTGTTTCGAGTAACACTACGAAAAAATTCATAGACGGATATGAATGGAACAACTATCTTTGTTTTGTAGCCAATATGCCCCTGACTAACGTCTACAATAAACATTGCTTATTACATTAAGACATCAACCTGTAAATTATATTTCGTACAGTTTGGACAAAAAACCCCCTCATGTTTCTTTTAAAAACAATTGTACCAAATCCTAAAATCCACGCAAGCGAAGCCCCGGGCAACAACTAGTGGAGAATAAAGTGGAACTAACCATTCTTGTGGCTTAGGGCGCTTCCAGATGAGGCCTTTATGGTGCCAACACCCTGCCTCATTCACGGACATTTACAGTGTGTGTGTATTCCTGGGAACGATGTCTATTACTCATGACGCTCCTGTGTTTTCTTACTGTTTCTTCCACCTTTTTTCCTTAATGCAGAAAATCCATTAAGGAGAAAAAGATGGAACCATTCAACAATGCCTTTGGGTTACAAGCGCTAGTAGCCCTCCATCTGGAAGCACCCTTGGAAATTATGGTTCTATTAATGTGCCCTAAAATCACATTTGTATTTTTTTGTTGCTACATCATTGCTGATTCACGTTCAGCTTGCATTCAACTGCAATCCCGAGATCCATCTCAGATGTACTACTGCCAAGCCAGGTATTTCCCGTCCTATACCTGTGCATTTGATGATGTTTCTTCTTGCCTAAATGCAGAACTTTGCATTTGTTTCTAATGAGATTCATTTTGTTAGTTTCAGACCAGTTTTCCATTCTATCAAGGTCATTTTTAATTTTATTCCTGCCTTCTGAGGAGTTAGCTATTCTTCCCAGTTTTGTGTCATCTGCAAATTTGATAAGGACTCCTGTCACCCCATTAATTTAAGTTGGGGGACGGGGACGGACCTGTGGTCCTCCAGGCACTGTTGGACTTTGACCAATGGCTATGCTGGCTGGGGCCAATGGAGTCCAACAAAATCTGGAGGTCTACAGGTTCCCCACTCCGACTTAAGTCATTGATAAAAATGCTGAACACTGCTGGGGGCCTAGGACAAGAGCCCTGTGGTGCTCCACTCCAGTTTGATGAGCACTGTGAGTATGGCTTTTGAACCAGCTGCCAATCTAGCTGACTGTATTATCCTCTAGTCTGCATTTAACCAGTTAGCTAACAAAAATACCTTGGGGACCTTGATCAAATACTTTGCTGAAATCAAGATAAACTATGCCCACAGCACCCCCACCCCCACAATCCACTCAAAAAAATAAATAAATGATGAGCCTGGCAGGATTGGTTTGGCTCAGCTGGACTGAGTGTGCAAGGACCTGACGGTCAGACTTTTTCACCCTAACCACAACCAAGAGAAGGCAAAGCGTCTGCTCCGTAATTCACAACACACAACTTCCAGCCAAAGCCACTTACATTCCCCCCATCGTCGCCATACTTCAAACAAAGTGCACACTGCCGGTTGTCTTCCACATCTGGAGGGGGGGCAAGTTCTGGGCTGTCCTCCCGGCTTCTGTCAGCACCTCAGAGCAAAGAGAAAGAGGACTGTTCGCTCCTGACAAGTAAAGCTTGGAAGAAAATGTGGGCTGGAAACCAACTACTGGAGAAACTGATTGGCTTGCAAAGCCCAGAGCAACAAGAAGTTCCAGCTACTTGCTGGAGGGGGTTCTGCTTCTCTTTCAAATAAAAAATAATCCAACAAATGACACAGACACCAGGAGGAGACTGAGACAGGTTTCATCCCAACTTAGGGGAACTCTGGACAGCTGGTGGACTGGGAGAAAAGCCTTAAGCTAGGCCTCTCTGTGTGCCTGATTCTGGCTGGAACAGAGTTACCCCAGAGTTCAATCCAAACCCATCTGTTCCCAAACAAAATGAGACAACAAGGCTCAGTTTCTCACTGGATATGGGTGGTGTAGGAGGATGTAGTGGAGTCGGGGAGTCTGGCTCTCCAGGCCCTTTAGGTTTTGGAGCTGGAATGATTTTCTTCATCAGAGGGGGCTGTTGAGCACAACTGTTTTCGCGCTCCTGCCACTGAGCGTAGTTATGGTCGAGTGATGGGGGCAAGACAGCATTTGGCAGCATCCCACTGCTAAAAGGCAACAAAAGACAAGGCCAAGCATCAGACTTACAGCCACTGGGCAGACACAGCTCACTCAGTCTCCATAAAGATCCTGAGACTGCAGGGCAAGGTACACATCCCATTTCCTTTCAGGGTGACCAAAGGGGTCCCCACCCCACTACTACATTCTAGGTCAGGAACTAAGCGTATGCAGGCAATTGCTGTGAGAAGTGGGAGACCCTGCCTGGAAATTCAATTCAGATTTTATGTCCAAGGTGCAAGAGTGCTAGTGCAACCTTGGGTCTAAACAGGCAGCAGATCAATTGCTGGAAGCAGAGCAGTTACTTACTTGGTTGTGACTTTATTCGGTTCCCAAAATCTTGATTTCTTTACACTGAACCATGGGAAAACCCGCTCCATTTGCTAAAGGGAAACAAACTCCGATATTTTATTAGAAGCACTTTACAAGACTAAACACTTCAAGAAGACTGTCCAGGATCTCTGCAAATGGACAGCCAGGAAGAATTTATGATTGACTTAGAAGTCTGCCAAGTCAAGATACTACAGCCAAGCAGTAGCTTAAACAGAAATATGACCTCCTTGGGCAGTGTTTAAGGTGTGGCATCACCATGCAGAACACAGCTTCTATTTAAAATAATGGTTAAATCTGGCTTACCCGAATAAAGAAGGACTTCACCATGCTGTTAGCCTTTTTAAGTTCTGGCTGTCCTCCATCAGCATTAATGGCTGCTTGAATTATCTTTACCGTATCATCACTATACTCCAGCTGGAAGAGAAAAATAGACAGCTTACTACCCTCTTCCTCACGCTCCCCTCTCCCCAAGGGTACTGAATGTCACATGACAGAAAGCCACCCTTTCATTACCATTTCATTTCCACCCTTTTCAGTTCCAGAAAAAATGCAGTATTTTAGGAACATTTCAATCCATTTCATAAACAGCAAGGATAGGTTGCTTACCTGTAACTGGTTCTTCGAGTGGTCATCTATGTACTCACACCTATGGGTTCTGCACCTGGGCAGAGCAACGTTTGGAACTTTCTAGAGCTGAGCACAGTTTTGGCAAGAGCCCTTCCCGCACCCAGCCACTGTGCATGTTCGGGGTGTGGCTCCTGCTCAGTTCCTAGTCTGCTGCAGCAGTAGAATCAGAAGTGAGCAGGACATCAAAGAGTGGAGGAAGGCAGGGAAGCAACCTGTCCTCCCCTCCTTCGTGGTCTCTGCGACTCACACATATGGATGATTGACAAGCTAACTTACCAGAGGTAGGAGAATGTCACGCCAGAAGAGAGGAAAGCACTGCCTGACCAAATGCTGCATCTGGGTCTGTAGTGCCAGTTAAACATGGAAGGCTGAGATCACATCACCACCTGGTAGAGCTCCAAAAGGGAGACTCCCCACAGGAAGGCAGTAGAAGCAGCCACGGCTCTGATGGAATGGCCGCAACCCCCCTCAGGAAGTGGCAGAACATGGGCAATCAGGTAGCAAAGGAGTATGGTAGGGGATACCCACTTTGCAAGGGAACAGGTGGACCATCATAACAGACTAACAATCTAGTCAAATTGTGGAATGCTGCCATCCGAATAGCAAATGGGTAAGTGGTGTGTGTGTGTGATTGTGTTAGAGGCTGCAGCCACGCTGACTGACATCACTTGGCCCGCAGAGGGCCCAGTGGGGGGCAATTCAGGCCCTCACCCCAAAATGCTAAGAACTGCAATTTGGGCAGACTAGCCACACCATTAGCTGAAGGGTTGCTAGATCCGGGTTTCACACCTTGCTGCGGTATAGGGTGAGCAGGCTTGCCAAATTTGGAAGCTGAGGAACTCCCATTGAGACATGAGCAGGAGGGCGGCAAACCAGGATTGCTGGGGCTGCCACAGCATGATGGGAATGCAATTCAAGTTTCTCAGCCACCACCTGTGTAACCATCAGGAGGAAATGTGTAAAACAGAGGGCCAGTCCATTCATGAAGGAATGCACCTCCCAGTGAAGATGGTGACCTTCTGGCACAGCTGCAGTACTGAAAACACTGCGTGTTTCCCTTGGTGGCAAATAGGTTGATGGCTGGAGCTTCCCATACCTGGGATATATCCCCCACTACATGGGGAGAGAGTCGCCACTCGTGGGATAACACAGGAGCCTGACTGAGGGAATTTGTGATGGTATTCTGATCCCCCATCGGATGAACAGCAATGAGAAAAATGCTGTGAGCTATTTATTTCATTCCATTTTTATACCGCCCAATAGCCGAAGCTCTCTGGGCGGTTTACAACAATTAACAAGACAGTCCCTGCCCGCAGGCATACAATCTAAAAAGACACGACACACAAGGAAAGAGGAATGGGGAGGGAAGAAGGGAGAATATTAATTCATCCTTCTGGCAGGGCTGGTGGAATGGCCCTGCACTCCCTCTCTTCTCCCTCTGCACAGCCTGCTGGAATGGCTGCTGCAGGTGGCAGTTGAGGGAGGAGGAGCCGTCATGAGGGAGGCCTTTCAGCAGGGCTGGTGGAATGGCCCTGCGCTCCCTCTCATCTCCCTCCTCTCAGCCAGAGAGTACGGTACCAGTACTACAGCTGCAACATGAGGTGAACCATTATCTTGGAGTGGGCACCTCCCTGTTTGTTCAAGTAGAAGACTGCTGTATTGTCTAAGGTGACTTGGACCTCCCATCTTCACAGCGCATCCTCGAAGGCCTGAAATGCCTTCACGATAGCAAGTAATTCCAGGGCATTGACGTGCAACTGTCTCTCCATGTCTGGCCAGTCCGCCATTTTGCATGAATATGGAAGGACCTGCAGTGTGCTCTTCATCCTAGAAGGGAGGCATCTGTGGTCACCATCTTAGAAGGGTGAGGCTGACAAAAAGGCATTCCTCCCATCAGGTTGGCTTTTGACCCCACCGAAGAGAGATTGGAGGACTCAAGTCGGCAGGTGAAGCAGAAGGTGGCCATTATCCTTCTCTGGGTCAAATATGGTGAGAAACCCGTTCTGGAGCATTCACATTCTTAAGCGATGGGACCACTGTGGTGGCTGCCATGAGACCTAGAAGCCTCTGGACCTGACATGATCAGAAAATGGGCCGAGACTGCATCTGATATACAAGAGTTGCCAGCATGTCCTCTCTTGGGGGTGGCGGTGGGGGGCAGAGGCGAGCTCTGAAACTAAGTCCAGGCAAGCCCTCATGAACTGCAGATGCCAAGAGGGGTGAAGATGCTATTTCTCGTCATTCACAAAGAGGCCCAGATCCTGTAACCAGGAGGGCACTGTGTATATTGCAGACCAACATGTGACAGGAAGGAGTGACTAAGAGCCAACAATCTATGTACAGAAAAATATGTCATCCTCTGTGGCCTCAGGTGTCGCCGCCGCTGCCACCACCATACATTTGGTGAATATCCTTGGAGTGGTAGCAAGTCCGCAAGGGAGGACCTGAAAATGGAACAGCTGATGCCTGAGGGCAAAGTGGAGAAAGTGACACTCAAATCGATCGTGGTGGATCAAACACCCTGGCAATGCAGTGGGAGAACAGCTGAAAGTGTGATCAGGAAAAACTTCTTTGGCAGGATGAACCAGTTGACTCCTCTGAGATTGAGATTGTGCTGTGGTTTTCATTTTCTGGACATGGTCCAAGGTGTCACCTGCCTTGGAACTAATAGCCCTACACCATCAAAGGGCAGGTCCTCAATTCTGGACTGTCCCTCCTGGTTCAGGCCTGTTGAGCACAACCAGACACAGCAATGCAGAGGCATGGCCTTCACCATGGCTTTCAACCCACAGTCCACCATATGGTGTGCTGTGTTGGACTTGCTGACTAGCTAAGCAGTGTTCTTCAGCCTGGAAGATCATGGCCATGTTCTGTTTGTCTTCTGGAAGGTGGCTAAAGAAAGAGGCAGCTTTCTCCCAAAGGAACTACTGGTAAGCAGCCATACAGGCCTTGTAATTAGCAACTTGTAAGGCTAAAGTGGCCGTGGAGTAGATCCTCTGGCCCATTGCATCAAGTTTTCTAACCTCCTGGTCAACCGATGCTGTGTGCAGCTTCTGTCTAGTCTTATCCTGTGGTGCCTCAACAATTATAGAATTAGGGAAAGGATAATGATACATAAGCCCATAGTCCCCCTCTTGCACTCTGTACAAATTCTCTATCTTGAGAGATGTGGGAGATGTAGACAAAGGCTTAGTCCACAGTTGTTTAATCACATGGGACAGAGCCAGTAAAATGGGGATAATCACTGGTGCAGCCATACCTGACCAAACCTTCTGGAAGGAAGGATCAGTTACTGAGGCCAATGGAGCTTTGATTTCAAGACTCAATGACTTCGCCATCCTGAGGACCTGTTTGGCATAGGGATGCACATTATCCATGGGAGACAGTGGGGTCTAGTTGCCCACTGTTGCATCCCGGGAAGACACTGACGTGACCACAGATGATGTAGAAGACGAATCAGAGTGACAGTCATCTGGATCCAATGATGGGTCCATCAAAGCTGGAGGAACCAGGGCGGAAACAACATCAAGGTTAGATGTCTGGCACATGGCACATCCTGGCTAGCTGAGGTCAATCCAAGGGTTCCCAGAGAAAATGCCAGCTTGGGAGGCAGTCAGATTCACCAGATCTGACGTCAGTGCTACTACAGCCATCAGCACTGAGTAAGATAATGGCAGTAATACTGGGACCAAACTTGGTACCCTGAGCATCGGTGCCAAAGATAAGAAGGATGCAGGTAAGGCAGGTGGACACATTGACAGGGATGCTGCTAGAATTGTAGGTGGAACTGACACCAACTGCCAGAACTGTAGGTGTTGGTACCGAGGCTAAAGCCGAGGTCAGTACTGCAGCAGCCACAGTAAACTGTACAACACTTGGCTCGGAGTTGGGAGGCCTTGAAACCATAGAACTGGTCCTGTGCCAACTATTATGAGTGGGCAAACGAGAAGCAATCTGGCTTGGTTGAGGATAGTAATAATGATCCATCTCTCCTCCCATAGGTTGGATACCATGATTCATCTCATGTCGAACATTGAGACAGGGAGATCTCATCTATGTAGCGAGCGACAATCCCACACATAGGATAGAGAAAGCGAGATACAGCTACAGCAATGATCTCCCCAGGACAGGTCCCACCGATGGTGTGATGCTCCTGAGGCCAAAAAAATTAGGACTCAATATAGAGGGGAGTGTCCCTGGCGGTGTGAAGAGAAGCAGGGATCATCAAGGAGGAGGAGAGAGACATGGGACTGGGGACTTCTCGTGGATCTCTCCCTCTGAAAAGAAGCCAATACAGTGGACACTGTGAGATCACTAGTGATCAAATACCACTTGCACCTTTTCAAGCACCGGAATGGGTGACTGTGAAAGAGGAGGAGGAGGGATCAATAGTGAGGGCCCGCAGCCCAGGTTCAGTGGGTCTATCCGTGCTGGAGCCAAATGCACATCAGCCGCCGCTTCCACTGGCTCCATGGGGGTGGAGAGCAGCAAGGGAACCGAGCACTCCTGCCTCTTGTCTTCTTTTTCTTAGGGTCGTCCTCCGAGGGTGCTGGGAGGGGCGGCTTGGACTGCACCTTCTTAGGCTTATCCGAAGGGAAGGACCGCCCTGGAGTTGGAAAATCCTCAGGCTCGAATCAAACGACAGACCGTCTCTGAGCCAAGGCCAGTGCTGATGTCGAAGCCCCGGGTTAAAATGAGGGAACTTACCGAGAGGCAGGCTCCCTGTTGGGGGATGCGAGCCCAGCCAGGCAGTAAAGACATTACCATTGCTGGCCTCACACTGATCAATGACGAGGCAGTACTAAGTGAATGATTCTGAGCTGCAATATCCGCAGTCTTCAGGGCTTGCTCCCACAAGAAGGGGTGCCACAAAGAGGAAGGCCAGGATCTCTTCTCGATCATCCCAGTTTGCAGGACACGGAATAATGGGCTCAAGTTACAGGAACCCAGATTCCACCTAAACATCAGGAAAAATTTCCTGACGGTTAGAGCAATAAGACAATGGAACCAACTACCTAGGGAGGTGGTGGGCTCCCCCACTCTGGAGGCATTCAAGGTGCAGCTGGACATCCATGTCAGGAATGCTTTGACTCGGATTCCTGCATTGAGCAGGGGGTTGGACTAGATGGCCTTATAGGCCCCCTCCAACTCTACTTTTCTATGATTCTATGATTCTGAGCCTGCTTGGCAATGGAAACAAGAATCGACGAGGTGTTCTTCTCCCAAACAAAGTAAACACTGGGAGTGCCCGTCTGTAGGGGGAATCTTCCCTCCTTAGCTGGTGCATTTCTTGAACAATGCCTTAAAGGCCATAAGGCCTCAAGGTGCATGCTGATGAAAATCCCATCAAAGAAACCAAAATGCAAAATGAAAAGATATAACAAGGAAGAAAGATTAAGAAAAAAAGTAGAAGAAATTAAAATAAAACTAGAAAACGGGGTGAATGCTCAACAACTACAAAGAGATCTGAAGATGGAAGTCCCCTGTGCTGCTGCTGCTGTGGCTGGCGGAAAGGAACTGAGCAGGAACCACAACGGGAGCCACGCTCTGGGCGTCTGCACTGGAAAGGGAAGGTGGGTGGACTTCTGCCAAAACTCTGCTCAGCTCTAGAATGTTCTGACCATTGCTCTGCGCAGGCACAGAACTCATATCTGTTAGTCACAGGGACCATGAAGGAGAAGGTAGGTTTTATTTTAAATTTTATATCCCATCTTCTTCTCCTCATATGAGAGAGCCAATGGTAGCTCTACTGAAAGGCAGAGGGGGAAACCGCCTGAACTGTGACCTACCACAGAAGTATAGCCTCCTTGATCCATTTTCCTTTTCACTCCTTCCAGGTCCAGGGGCTGCTGTTCTTCCTGCTTGCTGACTTCTGTTAGCACAGGAGGGTCGGGGCCTTCTGGAGAACTTCGGGATGGGACGCTCTCTTCCGTCTCAGGGTTTAGGTCAGGGGGTTTGGCTGCCTGGAGACAGGCCAGAAGAGGGTATAATGTTTTTTTATTCCAGACCAAACAGCACACACTGTGATAGAATCAACAAGCCACCAAGTAGACTGAAAGGAGGCACAGAACAGAATAGCTAAGCTGATCAGGGGAAACAAGCCCCAACATGCACTGAAAGGGGCTGCACCACTGGCCACACAGCTCCTTGACCCCACCTTTCCTCTACAGACATCCAAAACTAATGTGTGGACTTTGGGGGCAGGAGAAGCCATGCATCCCTAAAACCCCTTTCTATGTGTGATGCCCATACATGAGAATCACATTTTAGGGGGCTACAGTCTTTTCTAATGGGGACAAAAAGGCTTTAGGGGTTTAGAGCTTAGAAAACAAAATGGCAGAGAGGACATGATGGAAGTTTATAAAACTTTGTATGACACAGGGAACGTGAACAGGGAAACATTTACTTCTAAAATAAGAAAACTAGGAGTCATCCAATGAAAATGACAAGTAGCTGCCAAGACAGAGGCAAGGAAGTCCTCCTTTGCTTTTGAAAGGAATAAACAGGGGAAGGACAGTTCAATCAGCAAGACACCTATCTGAGGCTCTGGAGAGTGGCTGTCAGTGAGAGCAGGCCGTGCTGTGCTAGACCAGTGGGCTGGTTAGGATAAGGCAGCTGTCTACGTTCATACAAACAGGGTGAGCTAGCTCCTTCTTCCCACCCTTGGCCAGGCCTCTCTGACTATCCGATGCTGATGCTGATGATGGGTAAGACAGGATGGCCATTGCCATGTGGTTTCTTGTTTATGTTATGGTCTTCCCTGTGGCTTCCACTGGGGGACAGGAAGTCGAAACGTTGGTTTGAGACATGATGGCGATTCTTAAGCTGTCTCACTATCTCACACACATGCACAACTACCATTGCTAAGAACTGGGAATACGTTGCCAACTCGGCTTTTCTTCTAGAAATCTTAAAATGAACATCACGCTTTAAGCCCAACAACTCAACTCACAGCAGCCAGAATTCAGATATATTTGTAGAGTTCCCAAAACAAGGAGAGGCAAGCCCACCTGTCTGTAACGCAGCAAGTGGCTGGTTGTCCTGGAATTTAGCAGGGCTGTTAGAACCTGCTTCAAAGAAAGCTGCAGCTCCTTCTCCAGCGCCAGCCGCCATTCTGCCGGATGCTGTTCTGTGCAGTTAATGCACGTGTAAGCCACACTCTCGGGCAGGTTGGAGAGGATCTCATACATCTCGTCTGAAGGTAGGCAGACACAACAGACATTATGGGTGCCATGCCTTAGAAGGCTGAATGTGTCACAGTAGGGGTGGACAGGCAGCATGGCAGGGACAAGAGATTGCTGGCAAAGGGGGTCAACCTGGGGGGCCTCTACTTCGGGGGGCCTAGAGAACACATCACTTTGTCCACAAGCCCAGTGAAGTCACAAAAGCTGGGAGAATGTGGCTTACTGATTATCTGGAGTGGGCTTAGATGCAGCTCTCTGTCTTGAGTACAGATTGAAACCCCACAACATTCCACAGGGAAAAGGCCTCTATGCTCACTCTCCAGAACCCACAGCAGCAACCGCAGCCGGCAAGGCAAGGCTGGGCTCCCTGCAAACCCTCAGTCCACAGCCCAGCACAACTAGCACAGGACATTCAGAGCACTCCTGGGTTTGTTCAGCATTTCCGCATCCCATCCACCCTCCACTGAAGAACTTGCTCAGCCCTTACTAAACCAAGATGAATTTGTAAAGAGCATAAGCTTCTTGACTGTAAATGCTGCTACTCTGGAAGCGAGGCCTCACCAGACAGGTTTTCACACTTGGAGTGGACCCAGCGGTCACATTTCCCACACTGCATCATCTTGCTCTCATAGTCGTCGTCATCATAGCACTTGTCGCAGAGCGGGCAGAAGTTCCCTGCAAGCCAGACAAAGGGGTGATCCCGGCCTCCTGCCACAAGCACATGTGGGATGAGTTGGCTACCAGGGGACTTGACCAAAAAGGCAAGAATGGCTACCAGCTGGTTCTGCACTGACAGGCAGTGGAAAGTACTCTACTAGCCAATTTTCACTGTGACACCACAGAAGGTGACCCCCACCCCAAAAGCAAGGATTGCATCTGGACACAGAATTCCCTTTGCCCTTCCCCGGCAGACCAAGCATGCTCCCAGCCCCTCTGTACCTTTGGCGAAGAGCTTGGCACAGTCATGACACAGAGAGAAGTCGTGAGACCACTGGGCATCCCACCCTTTGCCTGGCGTTGTCGCCCCACAGCTCTTACAGCGAACACATTTGGTGCATATCTGGAAAAAGAGGCCAGGAGTTTGGGCTTCTGCTCATGGGCTGCATAATCTTTGGGCTCATGGAATTCATGACAGGCACCAAAGATTCATTCACTTATCAGGAATACTGATAGGTCACTTTGTCTCCCCACCAGGGCCTTCAAAACAATATACAGCTTAAGACAGTGATACAGCAAAATCAACAAACCACAGAATAAAAACAGCAGCAGAATAAAACCAGAAACGGAGCCACCTTGAAAGCAAGCGGAAGTGTGCACGTGGATGTGCGTGCAACTTTTTCACCCCACAGAGCCACACCTCCCTGAGTGCTTGCACACACACAGTCTCTCTTTCTCTCTCCCCAGTGCATGCAGGCACGCATGCTTGAGCAGGATCACTGGAGGGAGGGGCAAGGTTAAGGTCTCTTCCCCCCGCCCCTCAGTCATCTTCATCAAGATTGTGGTTTCCTTGTTGCTGATAGGAAGCAACAACCTTGATGAAAGTCACTGGTAGGGTGGGGGAGGAGAGGCTTTAACCTCCCACCTCCCCCATAGCGATCTTGATGAGGATCACGGGGGAGGGGGGAGAGTAAGGTTAAATCCTCTCCCCTCACCAGTGATTTTCATCAAGGTTGTTGCTTCCCACTGCTAATACCAGCAAGGAAACCGCGATCTGTTCCCCGCACCCCAGTGGATAGCTGATCAGCTGGGAGGTGGAGAAAGTAGGCAGGACACCCTGGAGTTCCTGTGGGCCACACAGAGAGTGGCTGAGGGCCACATGTGCCCGGCAGGTTGCCACTACTGCAAAAGAGCGCCATTAAAATCCACCCGAAGCCTGGCAAAACAGCGCACTTTTTACTGACTAAAACTCAACAAAGATGCTGTCCTCTACTGGTGAACCAGGGAACAGCACACATGCTTCAGCCCACCTATTCTGCAATGACCACCGGGTGGAAATGCCATAAATTAGCAGCATACGATGGACCAGGGATGTTGAAGAGTCCTTGGTTTCGAGTCACGAGTCGAGTCACAAGTCTTTGGACCCGAGTCTCGAGTCCGAGGTCCAAAATGGTGACTCACGAGTCACGAGTCACTCCCAATCCCAAAGCTGACTCCACGAGTCCCTATTAAAATCAATGGGGGGGGGGGTTTCCCAACAAAATAAGGCTATTTCAGATGTGTGGCTTAAATAAATTCTAGGCACAAGTGTGCCTTTTTATTTCAAAACTCTGCAACTGATTTTGGCAAGAACAGACCAGGCAGACAAACCCAAAATAACCAGACAGGCAGAGGAGGCAGGGAACCCCAAAGCAGGCAGGCAGAGGCCTTTGTCTTGGACAATTCAAACTGTGGAACTGGTTAAGAAGAGACCAGGCAGGCAGAGGAGGCTGGGAACCCCAAACAGGCAGGCAGAGGCAGCCAAACCCAAAATGTCTGAAAGGTTGCATTTTAGGAAAATGATTTTAAAAAATAAACTTGCTGTACTTCCTAAAACCTATCCATGTTGCATTTGAGAAACACGATTTTGGAACACGAGTCCTTGGTCTCGAGTCCCGAGTCGAGTCTTGAGTCCCATTAAAAATATTGGGACTCGAGTCTGACTCAAGTCAGAGGCGGGACTCAGCCCGACTCATGAGTCGAGTCCCGGAGTCCGAGTCCTCACCCCTGTGATGGACACAGATTTTCTTGTGTGTTCCCTTGTAAATGGTGAGCAGCTTTTCAGGGGGAAGGTGCACCACTCTAGAGACCAGGCTAAGACATTTGGCAGTCTCAGTATAAGGAGAAAAGTTGTGACGTTTGTCTTATTGATGCCCACGTGACAGAAGAACAGAACGTACCCAAACCTTCTTCTTCTTGGTAGGCTTTGTTGGATAGTTTGGTCCCAGGCACTCTGGGTGATAGCTGTTTCGGCACTTGTTACACTCCAGCAATTGCTGCAAGAAACATCGAAACAGCTGTAACGTTAAGCCAAGCCCAGGGCCCCAGGCACCCTCTGCAGTGCTTTAGACATTTGACACTAGGGCAGTTCAGCAGGACCAAATGGCTCTACTTAAAACAATCCTTACTGCCACGGTGCTTTGGAAGCTTGAATATCCGCCGCCACCCCTAGTGATGCCACTAAACCCTGCCCCACATTCCAGAGAGACAAAAGGAGCTGGAGAAGCTCAAGCAACTCTGACTACCTTGGTGGCCTGATGCTGCCTCCCACACACATGGCAGAACTTGCAGCGACGACAGCACCAGTTTTCCAACTGGTCCTCCAGGGGGCGCTCACTGTCCTCTAAACAGAATTTGTGGAAAGGCTCACAGCACACCTGACAATACACAAACTACAAGGAAGAGAGCAAGTCAGCAGGACAGTGGCACGCCACAACTCTCCATTGCAGCTCCTTGCCCAACAGCTGGTCCAGAAGCAGCATGCATACACCTGGGCATATTGTGCCCACCGTTTGGTCCCCAATTCCACATATCCTTAACGCTCGTTTCAAAGCGGCAAGACAACCACCCACCAGCATTCAGTGGTAATGCAGAGCTAGGCCAAGATAACCAAATTGCCCAGGCATGGATTTGGAAAAGCTCCTAGTTTGAATTATTTGCCAGTGGGCCGCTTTATCCCCAGAACGCACCCATCCCTCTGCACAGCAAAGAGCGACAAGTATTCATCAGACTTATGAAAGGCCAACTGGAGCTGGGGCCTGGAGGCGGAAGCCCTCAGCTAGCCCATGCTTTCAGAGGCAGGCAAAGCTGTGTTTCAAGCGGTAGCGGATTCTGCAAAAATAATGGATAGCCTTTATTAAGGATTCAATTCCATCTCGATGTTCCAACGTCCTTCAGCTTCACAATCACACACGCATCACCTTTTGAACAGCTTGGAGTGGACTGCCAGTCAAGACTCCTTACCTCTACATGCCCACTGCTGGCACAGAGGAAGCAGACCACTCTGGGAGTTATAGGGATGGAGGTCAGGATACCCAAACCGCCCATTTCCCAAACGCTCTCAGCTTCACAGTCCTCCTAAAAAGCACAAAAGCAAGAACATGAGGAGGAAACCGTTCTTATGCCACACCCAGTTACTGAAAAGAGGTCAGGAATTGGGGCGATAAGCACCACCAGAAAGATCCTGCAAACACAGTTATGAAACTGTTTAGTTTGCCAATGCTCTTGTCACATGCTAAGGAAAGTACTGTACTGAGCCTTGGTAACTCTTAGACTAGTGAGATATCTCCAAAAGGATCTCTCCAAACTGGGGAAATGGACATTAAAACAGCAAATGCAGTTCAATGTAAGCAAGTGTAAAGTGAGGCACATTGGGTGAAAAAAATCCCAGCTTCATTTATATGCTGATGGGATCTGAGTTAGAGGTGACTGACCAAGGAAGAGATCTTGGGGTTGTGGTGGACAGCAAAATGAAAATGTCGACCCAGTGTGCAGTGGCTGTGAAAAAGGCAAACTCCATGTTGGGGACCATTAAGAAAAGAATTGAAAATAAAACTACCAATATCAAATGCCCTTATACAAATCTATGGTGTGACCACAACTGGAATACTGTGTACTGTGTAAAGAAGAAGTTCTTTTACACCTCCATTGCATCTTCACAGTGTTTCCAGCAGAGCTGCTTGGGTGTTATCAGGGGTTATCACAATCTGACCCTGAGAGGGAATTGGCCACACCCTAAACAGCTCCCTGTGATAAATTTGCACGACACTTTGAAGATAAAATCACTTGTATTTGGCATGACTTGGATTAGTGCAGTTCCACTAACTGAAGTGTCCAGAGCACTATCTGGTCAAGCTGTATTGGATGAGTTTCAGTTGTTGAGGCATGAGGATGCAGACAAGGTGCTTGGACGGGTCCAACTGACTACTTATACGCTTACCCATCTTGTCTTGTTACATCTATCCAGGAGGAGATGGTCGGTTGAGTTCTGGAGGTTGTAAATTCCTCCTTGAGAGGGGGAAGTACCAGCCTCCTTAAAAGAGGCAGTAATCAGGTAGCTCCTGAAGAAACCTAACCTAGGCCCAGAAGTGAACAACTACAGGCTGGTTGCTAACATCCCCTTCTTGGGCAAGGTGCTTGAGCACGTGGTAGCTGATCAACTCCAGGCATTCTCGGATGAAGTTGATTTTCTAGATGCATTTCAGCCTGGCTTTATGCCCAGTTTCGGGACAGAAACTGCCTTGGTTGCAGAGAGAGAGCGGGGGGGGGGGGGGGAGGATGCAACCCTGTTGGTCCTCCTGGAGCTCTCAGCAGCTTTCAGTACCATTGGCCATGGTATCCTTTTAGAATGGCTGTCTGGGTTGGGAGTTGGGGGCACTGTTTTACAGTGGTTCCATTCCTACTTGGATGGTCGCTTCCAGATGGTAGTGCTGAGAGATTATTGCTCTCTTCTGCGGCAATTACATCACGGGGTTCCACAGGGCTCAATTTTATCCCCCATGCTATTTAACATCTACATGAAACCACTGCGGGAGGTTATCCAGGGATGTGGACTGAGGTGTCATCAATATGCCAAAGACACCCAGCTCTACCTCTCCTTTTCATCAAATCCAGGTGAGGCAGTGGATGTCCTGAACTGGTGCCTGAGCAGGGTAATGGACTATCTGAGGACCAATAAACTGCAGCTCAATCCAGACAAGATGGAGGTACTGTTAGCAGCTGGTTTGTCTGCCTGGTTGAGTGGCGTTCAACCTGCCCTGGAGGCAGTTGCACTCCCCATGAAAGATCAGGCATGCAGCTTGGGGGTGCTCCTGGATCCATCACTGTCACTTAAGGCCCAGGTGGCCTCGGTGACCAGGAGCAGCTTTTATCAGTTTAGGTTGATATACCAGTTGTGACTCTATCTGGACAGAGAGAGACTGGCAACAGTTAGCTCTGGTAACCTCCAGTGGGATTACTGCAATGCGTTGTATGTAGGGCTACTTTTGAAGATGGTTCAGAAACTTCAGTTAGTTCAAAATAGAGCTGCTAGGTTACAAACAGGGATTGGCCGATTTGATCATGTGATGCCAGTGCTTTGTCAGCTGCACTGGCTTCCAGTCCATTTCCCAGCCCAATTCAAACCGTTCAGTGTCGGTGTCGGTGTTGACCTTTAAAGCCCTAAATGGCTTGTGACCAGAGTATCTAAAGGCAGGTCTCCTCCCGCATGTACCTGCTCGGACCATTAGGTCATCTTCAGAGGCCCTCCTCCAGGTGCCCTCGCCAAAAGAAGCTAGGCGGGGGCTTCAAGAGAGAGGGCCTTCTCAGTGGCGGCACCCACTTCTGGAATAAACTCCCCAAAGAGGTTCACCTAGCACCTACATTGTTATCTTTTCAGTGCCAGGCAAAGACCTTTTTCTTCTCCCAGGCATTTTAGAGACCTAGTTCTTGTTTATTATGGCTGTTTTAGCCATTCCTGTGCTGTTTATTATTTTGTATTATACTGTATTTTATTTTTTTAAACATTTGTATTGTATTATATATTTTTAACTATGTTTTAAAATGGCATTACTGGTTGTAATCCACCCAGAGAACATTAGTTATTGGGCAGATTAGAAATGTAATAAATAAAGTAAGTTCTGGTTACTCTACCTCAAGAGGGATATTGTAGAGCTGGAAAAGGTGTGCAGAAAGGGGCAACCAAAATGATCAAGCGGCTGGAGCAAATCCCCTGTGAGAAAAGGTTACAATGTTTGGGGCTTTTTAAGCTTAGAAAAAATGTGATACGGGGGGACATAATACAGTTTTGTAAATTATGCACGATGTGGAAAAAGTGGATAGGGGAAAGTTTTTCTCCCTCTCTCATAATATTAGAACCCAGGGACACCCAATGAAGCTGAATGTGAGAGATTCAGGACAGATAAAAAGAAGGACTTCTTCACACAGCACAGAGTTAAACTATGGAATTTGCTACCAAAAGATGTAGTGATGGCCACCAATTTGGATGGCTTTAAAAGGAGATTAGACAAATTCATGGAGGATACAGCTATCAATGGCTACTAGTCACAATCGTTGTATCTTGCCTCCAGTATCAGAGGCAGTAAGCTTCTGAATACAATTTGCTGGGAAACAGGAGGAGGAGGGGGATGTTGCGCTCATGTCCTGCTTGCGAGCTTCCCATTGGGTCATCTGGTTGGCCAGTGTGGGAAACAGGATGTTGGACTAGAGAGGCCTTCGGAGGCTGCCTCGGTTTATGGAATCTACTGGTATTGCCTTTTGTAATAATTAGGCTGACTCATCCACTGTGTTCCACATCAAGAGGCAACAGGCCCCATCCATAATGAACGTGAAGCAGCTTTCAGTGGAACAGTTCTTTGAAGAACAAAGTGGGAGTGGGGGAGGTTCTCATGGACCAGACTGTCACTGCATCCTACAAGTTCCAAGAGCCACATTCTTGGTGGAGAAAGAAACAAACAACACCCCAAGCCATCCTGTTACCTTAAAGTCCACTCGGATTCTGTGGACGCCATCTGTTAGGGGCTTCTGCTTGGAACTGCTACCATTTGATAAAGTGCTCAGCAAATTCAGTGTGCTGTTCTCCGGCTTGTTGACTGGAGGGAGCTTCTCCTGGATAAAATGGCACAAAGTATTTTATTTTCTACACGCCAAGTTCTCTGCTCAGACACCAACAGGAGAAGCAGGATTAACTATATATTCAGTTACTCATATGCTGAATCTGAGGATGACCATCATTGCTTGGCTTCCTTTAGACCAGGGGCAGAAAACCACATTTGGTCCAGGGGTCAGACTGTCCCCCCACCCGACCAAGCCGGTGGGCTGGATGACATCAAGGGAGTTGTCCCCTGACCTGAACCCCCTCCCTTACCTGCCCCCACCTACTTTTCTCTCTCTCTCTCTCTCTCTCTCTCTCTCTCTCTCTCTGTGCAATGAGGCACAGAGGTCTGTGCCTATCTGGCACTTGCAGGAGCAGGCAAGGCCCAGGAGCAAGGCAAGGCTCTGGCAAGGCCCAGCCAAGTCAGCCGCCTTGCTGCTGTTCCTGCAACCCCTGGCCAAACCCCCATGTTATTTCCTATCAGGAATCGGAGATAACACAGGGATTTCTCTCTCCATGGCCAGGGGGCGAGGTGCAGAGAGGGTGCCCAACCTTCTGCAGGCTGGAAGTTGTCCTCCCCTATTTTAGACTTTGAAAAGCAAAGAGCGACAGGATTTTCAGAAAATGAAAGCAAAATCTGAGTTTTAAAATGGTAAGTCTAATTTTGAAAGCAGAACTCATTTCAGCAGTTATTACAATTAATTTTTTTTTTAGCAAATGTACACTCACTGAAATCTGTCAGCACTAAAAGGTATGGGCCCTGCTTGTCCTGGGCAAGAGACTATTGCATGCACAAGCCACATTAGGGAAAAAAAGGGCATGCTGAGAAGAAGAACGTGGACACCAGCCTGCCCCTTGGGGAGCCAAGCAAAAGGGACTCCAAGCACTTTGGAGGGAACTCTCACGTGGTGTCATCTTCATGGGTTACTACATACAAGAATCCAAACATGAAAAACTCTTCCCATTCACCTGAGACAAAGAGCAAAAGAGCCAGTTACCTTTTCTTTTGACTTCTGTTTCACTGGTAAGCTTGGACGAGGAGTGATTTTCTTCTGTTTGCTTTGCTCTATGCCTAGGCAAAGTACAAGTGCACTTTGTTACAAGGAAAGAGTGGCCTCTTGATGTCCAGGGAATTCAGAATAGCAACTTGTGGCAAGCAGGAAACAACATGCCACCCTCTCTTTGCTGACACAACCACTTCCTGGCAATAGCTTTTGCCCACAGCCAGTCAGGGTACTGTGCCCAACCATCCTTTCTCTGGGTATCTCCCATCTATGGAAGGATGGACTGGTACCTCTAGCTGCCTTTTGCTTAAACTCCTTCCGTTTCTGGCTAGCCTGATATACAATGAGAGCCAGATGTGGCAGACACATGGGTAAATGAAGGATACACAAGGGACAAATGTCCTTTAGGACCTGCTCCCTGTCCCTGGGATCTCATGCCAGCCCCTCTCTGTGCTCTGCCAACTGGAAGCTTCACTCACTGTGGGGCAGGCAAGTCCCTTCTCTGCCCCGGGATCCCAAGACCTGACGGTCACTGTGCTCATCTCTCCCTTCCACCGCCACAGCCTGGACTTGGGAGTTACTGAGAAAGCCGGTCACAATTGGTGGCATGCACCTCTCTGCCTCTCAAACAATGTTCTAGCATTTCCTGTACAAGCAAGCACACAAAGACTTGTTCTAGAGGAGGCCCTGGGCCGGCAGCTCACTGTTCCAAATCTTGCTTGTTCTGTTCCAACTCTGCTTCTGCTGGGCTTCAGGAAATCGTACCAGATCTGGACACCCCATATAGATAGCAGCAAAACATATGCTTACATAAACATTCAAGTATGTTTTACTGCTTAGTATCTATTTTATTCTTTTCATGGGGCAAAGAATTCACAGTCCTGCCCCAGGTACACTCTGCCCATTCTGTCCCCATATTTTGGCACTGACTGGGTGGGAAGATAAAGGCAAAGGGCGTGACCCATACTGGGCTTCCTGCACTGCCTGCCTGCTTTGCAAGACACAGCATGTGCAGTAACAGCCACGTGGCAAGCAGTGTGTGTGTGCACATATGAGAGCAGGATGGAACTTGTCCCCAAAGCACGTCAAGACATACCTGGTTCCAGCAGCGGAGCTGGCTTTTTCTTGGGCTCAGCAGGGATGGTTTTGGGGGCTTCCTTTTTGGGTGGGCCTGAGCTTGGCGGTGGGGTGGGGGGCACCTGCAGGGCGGGCGGTGCCTGTTTGCCCGTCTTCCGAGGAGCAACTGTGGGGGGAGGAGCCTGCTTGGTGTCTGGAAGAGGCGGCTGCGGCAGCGGCCCCTCCTCACTCGGCTTCCGGGCAGGCTCACTGCCCCTCTTGGTAGCATGATCCTCTTTCACCGGGACGAGCGGAGGAGCTGGTACTTTCTGCCCAGGCTCTGGCTGGCTCTTCCCAGCCTGGCTCTCCTTCTTGTCATTGGACTTGGATTTCTTCTCTTTCTTTTTCACAGCTGTAGAGCAAAAGAGCACCTCAGATGCAAGGACAGGTGGTGCAGCCTGCAGTGCTGTAATGGGCAGAGGAGAGAGCGGTGCCTAAGGGGCGGGGCGGGGCCGGCCCACCCGTGGTCTCCCCACCTGCAACCCCCACTCAGCCTCCCCAATTCCTACCTTTGGCTTGCTTCTGCAGATAGGCTTTTGATGGCATCCACTGCAAATTCTGACACTTCCTCATCCTAGGATGAAATGAGCAAGTTGGGAGAATAAGAGGAGGAGATGGCAGGACCCATCATACCACAGAAAGTGTTGGGATTCCCATGCAGATGTTGCAGGAGGCTTTTGGCTCACAGCATCCCCCATGAGGCCTTCAAGAGAAGGCACTGCTTGAAAGACACAGACATTAGAGACTTCCAGCCATGTCAAGGGCCCTTTTGAGAGCAAGTGCAGACCAATTGGGGGAACTGAAGGGGAAAGGTCACACCCACCCTGCTGCACCAAGCAAGACTGGCTTTGCTGTGATGGCTTTTCTGCTGCACTGAAAGGAACCTGCTTCTGAAGCATCTTCCAGAGTTCAAGGTCTTACTTTCAAGTTGAATAGACAAATAACTGCCCTCCCTCCCAACTTGACTGGGGCTTGAAACCTTGCCCTAAAGGTTGGCCAGGCTGTTGCGGGGAAGACTGCTCAGCGCAAGCATCCTGTGGCACATTTTCACACAAGGGAGCAACTCTCACAGCAACACTTTAGCTTCCATGTTCAGCGGATTACCCAGCCTAGTCACACCCAAAGCCAGAAAGGTGGAAGAAAGGAGGAAGCTGAACAGAGTATGGCAAAGGTGGGGCTCCCTATTTCCCTGCCACTGTCTCAGAGAGCTTTTAGAACCTGACTGCCACTGTGAGCTCCAGGCAGGACAGACAGAGCTCAAGCCCAGAGCATGGCAAAGGCACCAATCTTGTGTTCCTTAGAGCCAAAGGGTTTCCCTGTAGCTCAATATTCCGGCTTGACTATTTTACAGAAATGCAGGGTATAAATGTCATAGACAAATGGCTGATGGCCTCCCTCACTCCCAGACCAATGGGTGGTCTCTGCTGCCCCAAGGAGGGGTGCGGCGTGGGGAAGGCCTCACACCCACACACTTACTTGCAGCACTGTTTTTTAATGTTCCGCCCACCAAACTTTGGCTTATCCAGGCAATTTGTGCAGACTCCACAGTCCTCTGGGACTTGGCAGCCTGGGCACTGCCCACAGCGCCTCGATCGCCGGCCTTTCTTCACTGGAGGCTCCTGAGGGGCCTTGTTTCTGGTAACTGGCTTAATAGGCTTGATGGGAGGTGCAAGGGGCTCGGCATCTTCTGAACCAGCAACTGAGGACTTGTCTGTCAAACGAAATGCCAGCTATTAATTCAGCAGCCAACAAAGGAGAAACGGCTCGTCAAAAGAACAGACTTTGGGCTTGAGAGCAGAAGGGCCACTTGCCGTTTCCCTAAAGCAGCAGCCCAGCAGGGACCCTCCTCCCATTTCCTGGACGCGCAACTCTTCCACCCTCCATCCCCTCTGGCCACCTATAGCCAGCGGGTGCGTCCTGGAAGAGGGAAAGCAGCCCCAGGCACGTACCATCATTCCCCATGGAAGACAGTATCTTCTCCCGTTCCTCCCATGGTAAGGCACTCAGCGTGGGCATGTCGTCCGGAAAGACCGCTCGCTTGCGGCCCAGTGCTACAGCCGCCCTTCTGCAGACATGCTTGATGCGTGGCCCGCGCACGGAGGTCTCTGAGGAATCACTCTCCTGACCCTGGGTTCCAAGGGGGCAAAGAACAAAGGGAGCGTTGGGAAGAGGCTGCTTGGAGCACCCAGACACAATTCACCCTCCCACCGGGGGCTCCTCAAAGCCACTGGCAAGGAGCAGGCTGCAGAGCACCAGCTGCCGCTCTCTGATCATTCTCCAAATCTCCGTTCCGGGTCAGTCCCATTTGCAGGACAGCAGACTAGAGACCGGCAGCATTTTTTCTAATGAACAGAGACTTTTTAAAAAATGGTAAAAAATATTATGACCAAAGCCAACCGTGGCTTGCAGTCTGCTGTAGATACGTATACATAAAAGGCGTGAAACGGCTGGCTAAGCACGAAGAGCCGATCGGATGTGATGTCAGCTAGAAAAACCAGAGCCACATCTAGATGTTGGAAGACATCGAGTAGCTACCGTGTGTGCTGTCCCAAGAAGAATTCAACAGGCGCATTTCTGAGCTTGCTTACAGAACCTGAGGGTCTTGCTGCATTTGCACCTTTCTCAGGCCACTCAGGTCAACAACCTTGCTCCTCCCGCCACCAAAATGCCTGGACACGTGTAGCCTCTTGCCGCCATGGCTATTACCCTCATGTGTTAGCCCTTTTTAAAGCCACTCTTTGGGGAAATACCTGTCCTTTTGGCTGATCCGCTTGCTTGAGGGACTTGCTCTTCTCAATCTTGTACAACTGGGCTTTTGCTTTCTTCAGGAGGCTGGCCACCCTCTTGTCAGTCATTGGAAGTTTGTCTGCATGAGCCAACACTGAGCTGACAGGAGGAATGCTTCACGATGTTGACTGCAGCAGCAGGGAGACGCAGGGATTCCTCCTTTTCCACGGAAGGGGCAGCCAGGCCATGTTCCAGACTTGATTTTTCTAATCCCCCTCGGCCTTTCCTGGGCAGTTTGGTCTTGATGATGGCTGCTGCAGAGTCCACAAGAACCACCGGAGGCACGTCTGCTGCTGGATCCGCTGCCACGGCCGCTGCTTTCTTCCGCCCTGCAGGTTTTTTGGCAGAAGAGGAAATGGCCACATCTTCGCTGACAACAACTTTTCCTTTGGAAACTCGAGCCAACGGAAACACAGCTGAGCTGCTCTGGATTTCGGGATCCTTTTTCCTCTTCTCTTTCCTGGACTCCCGTTTGTTTTCTTTCTCCCTCTCCCTCTCCCTGTCTCTTTCTCTGCTCTTCTCCTTCTCAAGACCTTTGTCACTTTCTTTATCTTTGGAGGGTTCCTCGGTGGCTTTGTCTTTGCCCCTGCCCCTCTCTGTCTGGGGACTTGGTGTGAACCATGGAAAGAGGGGAGCAGGACTACCGGAGGAGAAGGGCTCAGCTGGAATGCTTGCCTGCTTCCTTTGTCTCTGACTTTTCTCGGCTGATTCCCCAGGCTGGGAGAGGGAATGGGAAGGAAAGGTGAACGTGGCAGAGTTTAAGGCACTGGTGGTTAGGGAACCCACAGAAATGCTTGCTAGTGAGGAAGAGACCGATGCTGATGGAGTGAGAGAGGACAGGTCGGAGGTGCTTAGTCTCCCACTTCTTGTCCTCATGGAGTGTGAAGGAGATCTGGGTTCGGATCGAATTGGGCTGAACACTTTCCGCCTCCGTTTTCTCAAGGAAGCTGCTGCTGCACTGTTTCCAGCAGCACTTCGACCAATGGAGGAAGGCAACGTTACTGACTCAAAGATGCGCGAGTGGGCCTCGCTTGGGGTGAACCTGGGAGCCCGCAGCAGCGGGCTTCTCTTGTGTAGATCGAATCTTGTTCCGGAGTGCAGAGGAGAAAACAAGCGGGCTGGAGCGGTGGCCCCAGGAGCTGAAAAGCCAGAGGCAAAGCCAACATCCTCAGGGGTCAGTGGTGGAGGGCGGAAGTTGTCAAAGATGGGCTTGCGGATGAGACCTTCTTTGGCATACTTGGCTGAGGAAAAATATTGGGGCTCGGACCGAGAGTGCTTCAGGGAGGTCCAGCGGAATGTTGGCTCTCGGAGAATTGACTTCCGTTTCTCCTGCATCGGAGCAGCCGAGGAGGGCAAAAAGGGTGACGCCAAAGGAATGGTGGGAGGCATCAGCCACGGTGCATGGTCGGAGATGCCAGCAGCTGGCTGAAGGGGTGGGGGTGGGCTGAGGAGTGGTGGGGGAGGAGAGGAAGAGGATGATTGCTGCTGGGACACACTTTGGAGGCTGGGCAGTTTTTTAGCTGCTTTGGGCACAAAATTTCTCTCTGACATTGAAAACCTCCTCCTCCTCCTCTCGCCACTCTCATTATCAGGGGAAGGGGAGATGGGCAATGAAGGGTGGACCTCCGGCGTATTGCTGCATTCTTCCGATAGAGCCTGCATCTCTTCAGAGGCCTGGGAATCTGTGGATGTATCGACACTGGGACTGCTGGACCGCGAGGAATCTGAAGACAGCTGAGAGGAGTGCTGAGAAGCACCGCTGGACTTCTCGCTGGACTCACATGAGGTTGCGCTGAAGCGGCTGTTGGGCGTGGACTCCAGGCGCGCGATCTTGATGGGTGGGTCATAGTCTTCGTCCTCGATGAAGCGCTTGGGAGTTTTAATGATCCGAGAAGATATTGCACTCACCACTGGCATGATGAACTGCCGGATGTTCTTGAGCTGCGTCCTCCCCTTCCGGCCCTGCAGCTTGGCGGCTTCTTTCTCAATCTTCTTTTGGGCTCCCTTCTTGGCCCTCTGCAGGAGCTGCTTGGCAATGGTGGCATCCGTCCGCTTGGAGGAAGGAATCATCCTGACTGGCCGGCGGGGGCTCTGCCTGACAGCTGGCTTCTCCTCTTTGGGAAGGAGAGGGGCTCCCTCTTTCTCCTTCCGCATGCGCTGGGCTTTCTCCAACTGGGAACTCGCAACGAGAGCCGGCACAGTCTTTAAGCGGTCGGAAGATGGCGGCCTTCCTCTCCTGCGTACAATCTGAACCCCGTTTCTCCCAAGTTTGAACTGAGACTTCAGTGGGGAGAGTTTGCCTGCTCTCAATTTCTTAATTTTCGCAGCATGCTGAAATGTGGCGGACGGTGCCCGCTTTATTTTCTTTAGGTTCTCTTTTTCCTCCTTGCCTCCCTTCTGAGCATCTGGAATACCCTCTTTGCGGGTGATCTTGAACTTCACACTGGTAAGTGCAGGAGGCCTCCCTCGCCGCTTCTCTCCACTTTTCAAGACTCTCTTCTTTATTTTTTCCATGGGTGTGGGTTCTGGTTTGCTTGAAGGTGAATACACTGGCAAAGACTCTGAGAGCACAACTGAGGTTCGGTCAGAGGTGTTTCGGGGTCTCCCACGAGGTTTGCGTGCACCAGCTTTGACTGAGATTGCAGAAGAAGACAAAGAAGGGGAAAGTGCACATTATTCATTTATTTGTTTAAAACATTTATTGTGGAGAGAAAGCCTGACCGGACACACACATTTATACCCTGCTCTTCAGCCAGAAAGGCTTCCAGAGTGGTCTACATATCAATAAAAATGAGACGGCCCCCTCCCCACCCACCTGACACAAAAGGAATGGGGAGGGGAAAGGGAAAGCAAGAAAACTCTGGCACCAATTCTTAAGGTTATACAGTTCTTAGAAGGACCAGCTGTGTGTTAAGCATTTCTATATCCTGTCTACACAGCCCCTTGCAAGAACAGCCACATCTAGATCCCAATAGAGCAAACATAGCAAAACTGCAGCAAACTGAACATACCTGCGGGAGCCTTGGCAGAACTTTGTCCTTTGGCCTCATCATCTGAGCCAAAGCCTAGGAACTGCTCGTCCTGCAAAGAGGGAAGTAGAAAGAGAGAGAGAGAGGCGGTTTAAAGTTAAAGCTAGAGAGAAGATAAAAGATGGGCTAGAAAATCTGTAGCAATACCAAATGCCTGTTCTCAAATAAGTGGAAGCATGGGAGACTGCCACAAGGGTCCCACAGGAGCGGGAGGGAGTAATTCCCTCTGCTGGGAGAAAGGCTCAGGGACTGCTGAGGTGGTAGGTAAACCTCACTGTCTCCTTGCCTCTGTGTTCCAAACTGCAGCCTGTTTCCTTGTCCCAGAGCACTTAACAAGACTGTAGGATTCAGCCGGGATGGGGAAGAACTCAGTGAAGGCAGCTGCCCCAAGCACCAAACAGGCAGCCAGGGAAATAGCATTAGGGCCCCCCAAACCCAAGCAGAAGGAAGCCACCAGGGCAGCCTGAGCAGAAGATCCCAACCCTGCATGCGTGCTAGGGCTGTTCATTGCCAACAGTGGAGAACTGGAACTGAGACACACACACCCCAAGACACCTGCCTCTTCAGACTGATGTCGTGGCTATCTTTGGCTCATGTGTTCTGGCTCTTCACAGCCATGAAGGCTGGAGCTTGCAGTCATCACTGGACTCAAGGAGGACACAGCTGAGAGTCAGGCTGGGCCAGCTCTCACTTTTTGTGCTCACCATACTCGAGTATGCTGGATTGCCTCATTTTGGTTCTGGCTGTGTTGAGGCTCACAGATGTGAGCCTCAACACAGCCAGAACCTGCGCTCACATTTAAACCATAACCAAAGTCATCCTTGCAGTCTCTTTTGCACTCTTCCCAGAGAATGCTGATCATCCCACACTATCATAAACACCTGGGGGACTTCCCAGAACACATCCGTGCACACGCGAGCGTGCGCACGCACACACACACACACACACACACACACGAAGGAACATTCATTCTGGGAAGAGCCATGCTGTGGACTACAGCTAGGAATAGCTGATGCAAGAAGAGCATCATTTGCTGGAGTCAGTGCCAGAAAAGCAGCTTGGAGGAATAGCTGCCTTGTGGCTGCCTTTCTTCGACATTCACAACAAAGTCGGTGACTGGGAAGGAAGCAAAGTGCCGGCTTGTTTCTCAGCATTACGTCAAGTGGCAAATTCTCTTGCCAGTACCGAAAGGAAGGGGAGGTCGACAAGTGTGCAAGGCCCCATGCACAACATGCCAGCAGATTCCTCTAAAGGAGGTCATCTCATGAAAGATAAACTCAGCTACAGCTTCTGTGACCAGGCTGAATTAAGCAGAGCTGCGTGAGCAGTGCTGTGGGAGCAAGCGCACCACACAGAGACTCCGGTTTTGCACACAGCACTGCAGAGAGCAGCAGCCTCGTCATGTCTCCTCTGCCAGCCACTCCCTTGGACACGTGGGCTCCCTGCAAGAAGTAAACAATGTGCGGCTGACAAGCCTGGCAGAAAGGGCAGCTGGTGAACATCAAGAGGGGCCGGTGCTCTGGAAAGCACAAGGACAGCCTTTGTAACTCCTAAGCTGGGAGAGAAATGCACAGGCAAGCGGGCAGGGAAGTCTGGGCATGCCACCAAAGCTTCATTTCCCCCTTCCTAGAAAGTCAAACATTAGCGATCCCAGGAATTCTGAAAGAAACAGCAGCCTAGACTCACTGCAGGAAAGACAATGCTGGGCACTAACCAGCTTCAAGGAGAGCAGTTCACCAAGATCAAACGCGAGACGCACGCCTTTACAGCAGTCACAGCTTTGCAACTAATGACTTCTTGCTGTAGTGAGGAATAGAGTGAGGCAGAGATGGAGGGCTATCCAAGGGCCAATCCCCAGCTCCATGACTCAAAGCCCTGCCAAGTTCTCCAAGCCTGTATTGTTTCCGCAACATCCCCCCTCCCCTCTCCAGTCCAACACAAGTGAATGCTCCCGATCTCCATGCCTATAATGCAGTGTTCTCCAACCTTGGGTCCCCAGATGCTGGGAGTTGTAGGCCAAAAACATATGGGGACCCAAGATTGGAGAACACTGCTATAATGAATCGTAGAACACCACCTCATTGCACTGAATTTTTGGCCTGATGCATCATTCTTTTTCCATGCTCAACCACTGAACTAAAAAACAGATAATTGGGTCTTTTTGGCCTCTGTTACAAGTCATCCAGCACTGGAACTGGGATGGCACAAGGCTGAAACAAAGTGGCCAGGTAAGTGAAAACAGGACAGGTTACAGCAAGCAGAGAAGTGTCTCATGCCAAGAATGGCGGGCATATTGGCCATTGGGAAAAGCACCCAAGAGGCTAAGGGGCAATTGTCTCGTGAATTGTGCTCTTTTAAAGCTTACTCAGTTGTCCACAATGGTTAGGTGTAATAGTTGTTCTCATTTTCTCTGCCTTGTGCATCAGTTGAGTCCCTCAGTCCAAAGCTCTGCTTGCCCCCTTCTCACGCACTTCCTCACATAACTATCGCAGAGGAGCCAGTGAGGTGTCTGCATGCAACCATTGCATCCTCATCGGCTGGTGAGAGACAGAACACACACAAGCAAGCGCACAGGAGTGGGGGAGGGAGGGACTGTTCCTGGTTGCCTGGAGACAACGATGACTCACCGCAAGTCTAAAGTGCCTAGATCACAAGGCCATGCCATTCTGCACCCATCAAGTCTAAAGTGCCTAGATCACAAGGCCATGCCATTCTGCACCCATCGTCTGGAAAGCACCAGACTCTGTTGTGGCCCCAGGGATAACAGGGCTGGTGACAGAATTCAGGACATTTTAATAACATCTTCTTTGCACAGCATCTACCAAAGGGGTAACATGGCCACTGAAATTAGGTGAGGCAGCTGGCTACCCCATGGCAACACCTGACCAGTGTGCAACAGCAGACAGACTTGAGTGTTCCTGGCAGGGGGTGAAGAAGTCCCTCCCACTCATGTCTGGACATGCCCACCCAGAGGAGCTCTAGCTGAGCCATTAGAAGAAGCTGCCCTCTTCACTTTGTAGGGTTTCACTCAGCAGTAGGTTCGAGGGCCAAATACCCCCCTTCAAAAATGAAAAAGGAGATTTCTCAGGTTGCGTGAAATGACAGAATCTGTAACTTGCAACAGGCAGTTTGCCTTCCACCAGAATTCCCGTGCTGGGTCAAGAGGAGGGCAACAAGGATGATAAAGGGACTGGAAACAAGGCCCTATGAGGAGAGACTGAAAGAACTGGGCATGTTTAGCCTTCAGAAGAGGAGACTGAGGGGAGATATGATCGCACTCTTCCAGTATTTGAAGGGATGTCACACAGAGGAGGGCCAGGATCTCTTCTCGATCATCCCAGTTTGCAGGACACGGAATAATGGGCTCAAGTTACAGGAACCTAGATTCCACCTAAACATCACGAAAAATTTCCTGACTGTCAGAGCAATAAGACAATGGAATCAACTACCTAGGGAGGTGGTGAGCTCTCCCACTCTGGAGGCATTCAAGGTGCAGCTGGACAGACATCTGTCAGAGATGCTTTGACTCGGATTCCTGCATTGAGCAGGGGGTTGGACTTGATGGCCTTGTAGGCCCCTTCCAACTCTACTTTTCTATGATTCTATGATTCTATGACCAACATTCCATTAAGGAGCAACTCACAAGAGCATCAGGGAAGCTGGCAATGCCTTTTGGTAACCACGAGCTCTCTGAAGACTGAAGCTGCACTTCTGGCTCTCACAGCTATTCCAGCCACCCTGCTTGGAAAGGAAAATGCATTTCCTCCTCTCCTTTCCTTGCTGTGCAGAGACAACCACCCTCCCACCTCCTACCACCCCCCCCCCCGTGGAATCTAATGAAAAATGACTCAGGTCCCGGCATGCCTTCACAGAAGGGAGGCAAAGTGGAACCCATCTAGCTGCGTTCCTTAAGCGTTAAAACATGACTGCTGGGGAAGTGGCACACAGGCAGTCTGAGTGACCCCGCCCCCCCGGCACCAAAAAAAGGTCACTTGGGATTACCAAAGGGGTGAGCATATCAGGTTGGCCCCTCAAGGAAATTGAAATAACAAAATTAGTGAAATGCAAGCAAGCATCATATGGATTTCTCTAGTTTCATCAATTCACTAAAATTCCTTAGAAGGCTTTGAAAGAACAACATGGCCAAAGCAGCAATTTGCAAATAGACCACAGGCTCTCCATTCTGAAGGAGGATGTGGATTTGCTGAGAAAAACCAGCCCAAGTTTCCAGAGAAACAGGAGCACAAGACAAGAATCATCCCGTGCCAGCATTTAAAGAGGATTTATCCATTTAAATATAAAAGCAGTCCCTCAACGTGCCTTGGCTCTTGTTGCCTCCTGCTGGAGCTAAGAAGTTCATGCAGCATCTTCTTTACTTGAAAAAGCAGCAAACAAACTAGGAGAGAAACCCCAGCAAGCACGGCCTTGGGTAACAGCAGCCCAACAGCGCACCTGCTGGATGCCAGGGTGCTTCCTCCCTACCCAAGAGCCTGGGCTGGGATCTCGCTCCGTGCCAGAGCAGAAACCAGGCAGCCCATTGGACAGAGAATGATGCAGGGTTCACAGCCTTACTGAGCTGAGATTGTGGACAGCTCCCACAGGGTGGCACTTCAGGGCTCCACTCAAGTTCCCTGAAGCTTGGGCTCTAGCCCTTCCTGCAGAAAGTACAAATGGGGAAGAATTTCTCCTGTCCTCTGCTCCAGATACATTGTCACCTTCACTGGGTGTAGAAGAGACATTCACCAGTGTCTTCTCACTAGGAAAGCCCTGGAGAAAATCAAAAGGGTTAAGCAGAGGTCACACTTGCTGCCACACAGGTCTTCCAAGGCCCACCTAGAGTTGGCAGACCTCTCTCTCAAAAGGATTAACTCCCATCACAAAGGATAATATTTAGCTTGAGTGAAATACAAATAAAGAGGGTGGTGTATTTTTAAATATCCTGACAATTTGGGGCCAATCTGAAGTTTAGAGATTCAGAGTGTAGTGTGAGAGTCAGTGTGATGTAATGGACTGAGTGTTGGATCGGGACCAGGGCTCAACCCATGAAGCTCCCCAGGCACCATGGGCAAGTCACCATCTCTTTGCCCACTTTGTCTTGCACAGCAGTATGAGTTGCAAGGATAAATGCAGCTCTGTTATAACATACGGCAGCCTTCCCAACCTGGTGCCCTCCAGATGTTTTGGATTACAATGCCCAGCACTCCAAGCATTGGCCATGCTGGCTGGGACTGACAGGACAGTTTGTGAAACAATTTTAAAGATGCAAGCTCTGCCTTCTAGACTGAACCCCAAGGATGGGTCCTAATGATCATCAGGACTGCAACCACACAGTATCACTCCTCCCAGCTCGGGAGGTTCACACCACTTTGCCAAGTTTTGAGAAGGCTATTCTGGTACCAAGAAGGATCAGAGTATATCTTGATGGACATTCTGAGGCTGCCACCCTGGAGGACACTCCACCCGGGGATTCTGCAGAGTCGGGGAACCAATGACCTTGTGAACTCTGCCCCCAACTCCAGGCCCTCCACCATCACCCCCAGGAACAGGGACAAAGAGGAGCCGGAGCTGAAGTACCTGGCAGCATGAGACCTCCAATCCCCAATCCCCAGGATGGGCTGGATCAAGTCGAAAACTTCCCATACGGCCTAAGGTCACTGGACAGCTCCCCTGCTGCTTCTGCATATCTTGCCTCAAACCTGTTCTTGCCCTGCCAGGCAACTCCCCAGCCTCATTGCTATGACAGGAAATCCAGCCATACCACTGGAAATCCAGGGTTGATGGGAACTAAACAAGGAGCTTTTTAGAAAATAACCAGCAGCCGCTGGCAATTATCCTAATGAAAAATGTGCATGTGTGCGTGTCAGAGAGAGAGAGAGAGAGAGAGATGGAACAGAATTAAGGAAGTGAGGGACAAATGTGTCAGTTATTTGAGTGAGACTATCAGTCCATATATCAGTTACAGTCATGCCTTGGATTGAGAGCATAATTCGTTCCGGAAACGTGCTTGTAATCCAAAACACTCTTATATCAAAACGAAATCCCCCCCAAAAAAATTGTACAGAGATTTTTAATTTAAGCCCTACTACAGTATTTGTATTGCAAGATGTCGCTTGTATATCGAGTAAAAAAAAATTTTAAAAATATTTTAAAATTTGCTTGTCTTGCAAAACACTCTCAAACCAAGTTACTTGCAATCCAAGGTATTACTGTACTTTGATTTGCCATCTATCCATTCCACTTTTATACTGCTTTCCAGCTCTAACAAGGGCCCCCAATGCAGTTTACATAACAGAATTCAGCAATTAAAACGAGAACCCTAAAATCAGAAATGATTGAAACCCTTCAATTAAAAACCACTAAAGGATGAGTGGAATAAAAATGTTTTCAGTACCAGCAGGGATAGAGCTTCTCTCACCTCCTTTGGAAGGGAATCCCAAAACTGAGGTGCTGCCACAGAAAAGGCCCTGTCTTGCATTCTCAGCAACCACACACACAACAGGACCTCTGACAATGATCTCAACCCACAGGAACATTCATAAGGTAGAAATATCCTGGCCCCAAACGATTTAAGGCTTTATAGGTAAGCACCAGCACCTTGAATTGAGTCCAGAAACAAACTGGAAGTGAGTACAATTGCCATAAGACCATGGGAGTAATGTGGTTTAGGAGGCATGTAACAGAGAGCAATCTGGCTACCACAAGTCCTTTCCCCCTGGAGACTGTAGCCAGGGGTTGAACCCATGACCACATGTGCACGAAGCCTGTGCAACAACTCAACACAGGCTCCTTTGCTATTGGCCTATGTGACTAGGAGCCCTCCCATGGTGGGGGCAGGGGGGCATGTCATGGGTCTGGCTCCAGAAAGACTACAAAGACCCCATCATGCCCTCTTCCTCCACCTCCTCCTGCTGTGGCTGTGCAGTTAGCGTGTTCCTCTTTGGCACAGGAGACCCCAATTCTAGTTCTGCTGCCTTGCCTTTTTTGATCTAAAGTTACTGCTGCCCTAAAGTGGTAAGCTTTCCCCCTCGTGGAGGCCACAAGTGCATCTCCCCGGCTAGGACTCAAGACTTGCATCTCCTTTTCCCCACTGAACTACTGGGCTGCCCATAGCGCTGCCCGATTTGCTTGTCACTTCCATTCTCCTTTGTCAATGTGGCAATCTTCCCTCTCCATTGCAAAAAGATTGTTCTCTTCCCACACATCCCAATTTATTTATTTATTATATTTATACCCCGCCTTTTTTTCCTGCAAGGAACCCAAGGCGGCTTACATAATCCTCCTCCTCTTCTCCATGTTATCCTCACAACAACCCTGTGAGGTAGGTTAGGCTGAGAGGCAGTGACTGGCCCAAAGTCACCCAATGAGTTTCATGGCCAAGCAGGGACTAGAACCCAGATCTCCTGAGTCCCAGTCCAACACTCTAACCACTACGCCACACTGGCTCTCAATCCAAATGGATTGTGTGCAGTATTACAGGCATTGCCCGTTTGGTATCACTGGCACCCAAGGACTCAAGCCTTTCTCCTGCGAATCCTTGGGGTTCTACATGAATGGATGCTGGGCTGTGGGAGGCCTTTGCTGCTGGGAAGGTGCTGTTGTCTTTTCCTGAGAGCACAATTATGCCTTGGGTGAGCAAGAGAGGTGTGTGGTGCAAAGAGCAACATCATCAGTGCATTCTCTCTGCCACTGCACGTTGATTGGTGCACTGCATACATGAATAATGTGGAGACATCCTCGACAAGCAACACACAGTTGGTGGGTGGCAGCAGAGTTTCTAGGGACACTCCAAGGGAGTCTGTCAATGTCACTACCTTGACTTGTGTTTGTATAGCTGCTATTGACTTTGCTGCTGGTTGGGCACAGAATCACAACTGCATTATGCCAGCACTGGGCTTTGTGTAGTAGCCCAGCTTAACAGAAGCGCAGAATCAGGCTGCCTACCCATTGTGACCTTGAGAAATTATTTCTAAAGAATTCAGCTTTCAGTTCTTCCCCTCTGTAGGAATGTTGTTTAAGATGAAACAAGATGACCTTTATGTTGCATGTGTTGCTTTTAATTAAACAGATGAGTTGCACATGACTTTGAGAGACTAAAAAAAAAGAAAGGTTTTTCATTTTTCAAACACCCCCATTAATTTTACCCACAGTAAGGTCCTACTGGACAGAGGCAGCACCTTTCACTTGCCTGCTACAAACCACTGCTTCCTGCAAGTCAATGCAGGCACCATTGCCATACAGGTACTGACTCATACAGACACATTCTTCCACCGGTACCTAAATATTATCTGGGCAGAGGCGGTGTGAGGGGGTGGCCCACTAGGGCTGGAGCCCCGAATCTTTCATTTGGAGCCCTGAATCTCTTGTGACACCATCTGCCTACCACCTGCTGTCCAGGGGCTCTTGCTGGAATAAAAGCACAGGGGCCCTGGTGATCTCTGTAGCATCTGATCCCCCAGGATGAGCTGGCTTTCTGCCCACACATGCTTCCCCTCCTGTTGCCCCCCCCCCGAGGGTTTTTTTCTGAAATCAAATGCCCTCCCCCCCATCCATACATCCCTTTTATACAAATAGGGGTGTCCTTAGGAGACAGGGTCCTTTTAAAGAAACACACAGAGACTTTAGAGCAGGGCTCTCCAACCTTGGGCCCCCAGATGTTGCTGGACTACAGCTCCCAGAATCCCTTGCCATTAGCCATGCTGGCTGGGTATGCTGGGAGCTGTAGGCCAGCAACATCTGGGGACCCAAGGTTGGAGAGCCCTGCTTTAGAGCATATGTAAATTAGCATATGCAAATTTGTGCATTTTTTGGGGGTCCTGTGGGCCAGAGTCCCAGATCTTTTTGGTACCTAGCACCGCCCCTGTATCTGGGTAATGCAAAATCTGCATGACCTGGCCTGTGGCTTATGCTGGCTCAGCTTAGCTGAGCGTGGAAAGCTAAGCAGGGTCAGGCTTGGTTATTACTTGGATGGGAGACCCCTCCTCTGGTTTCCTGCATTGAGCAGGGGGTTGGACTCGATGGCCTTCTAGGCCCCTTCCAACTCTATGACCCTATGTGACCCCTATGTGAAAGGTGTTTGCACCCAGCAAGATGGATGTCCAGAAGTCATAAGGCTCCAGGGAAGGCCAAGAATACATCCAACAACTCGGCTATGGAGGAAATTGCCATCAGCATTTAATTCCAAAGGGTTTACTCACGTAGGATGCTGCCCAGTAGAAGCATCAAGTGAGCAACTGATGCATCAGCTGACCAGAAGCACAATGTAAAGCAACAATGCTAAAATGTAGAGTCTGGGTTCTAAAGGGTCTGTGTAAAATACACAATTTTGAATGGGAAACTGTCACACTTAGAGGAAAAATATATTCACACACAGCTCTGGGATGTCCACGGAAGCAATAAGGAAGCCATCCCTTCCTGCAACCATTTCAGCAAAGCTTGCTTCCTAGAACATTATGATCCATTCACCATTGCAGCACAATGGGGCATCATTTGGTTTTAATATTTGATACCTTATCCTTCTATTGAATTTCCAGGGCGGTTTACAGTGTATAATTAAAACACAAGGACAAAGAAATACTAAAACACAGTGGAATAGCCCAAGAAGGAAGCAGCATTGAAGGGCTGGACAAAAAGGCCTTTGCCTGGTGCTGGAAAGACACACTGCAGTGTCACTTACATTTTAAGCTTCTTCCCCAAATACTTAAAGCTCAGATTTATTTAACATGAAATGGCAACTTTAGTTTTATTTGCAAATTTCAGCTTAGAGTTGTATATGAAACAAGTTCAGCATTCTTGATCTTAGTTTACACATCATCATCATCATCATCATCATCATCATCATCATGGTCCCAATACTTGTTGCTGAAAGAGCAACACAAGCTTCCTAGTTGCTCAGAACACTTTATCAGGCCCCTTGGAAGAGCGGCCAGTTCTCAGCAATATCCTTGAAATCCGCCTCTCCAGTTCTCAGGAAGGACAAGGGCACTGCCAGGACAGAAGAAACAAGACCTGCAAAATCACTGCCACAACGAAAGGTCTGACTTACTGATACCAAACAGTTTGAAAGAGGTGGGATTTGCCTATGCCAATCATATTATATTGTGTACATTGAATGACACAAGAGTTACCTTAATAGCAAGTATCCCAATAGCAGTGAGAGTCAAAGCTTCTTCAAGTCTAAATATTCTGAAGTCTAAAACTGCAAAGATACATGCATCTGCAAACAACTGGGCACCATGTATCACTGGAGTAGAGTTCTGCATAATGCAAAAGCTAGCATAGACTTTCATCCATACACATTGACCCAACCAAATGTCTTGCCTCTGTGAATGGGACAGCTGTACTATGTAAATATCTAAACCTTATTATTTTTTAAAAAAATGTGCAATGAAAAGGGTTTTCAAAAATAATGTAAATGCCCATTGGACAATCCAAGTATGTTCCACCTAGGTTGAGCTGGCCATCCTGCAGCAACTACTGAACGTTTTCACCGAACCAATCCTGCCCCCAACAAACAAACAAAGAAAGCAAGTTATGGCAGTGAGCTGCTTATTTGAGAAACTCATTTGTCTGAGTGTGGAAAGCTAAGCAGGGTCAGGCCTGGTTATTACTTGGATGGGAGACCCCTCCTCTAGTTTCCTGCATTGAGCAGGGGGTTGGACTCGATGGCCTTGTAGGCCCCTTCCAACTCTATGATCTATGAATCTATGAACAGAGAGAAAGAGTATAGTTGATAGTGCACTGGGACATATGAAATCCAGGTTCAAATGTCTGTTCAGACAGAAAGCTCAGGGAATGGCCTTGGGCATCATTATATCTCATTCTAATTGATTTTTCATGTTTGTAGAGAGAATAAAATGAATCCCAGCACTTACAACTCTGAGTTTCTTGGAGACAGGATGAGACACATATGTGAACCAGTGAATGTGGTTCTCAGCCTTGCAGTTAACTCCTCTTAGTTTAGTGACACTGTTGCATCCACATATTTTCACAGGTATGTAAGCAAATCTGGAAACAACCTGCTTTTAAACTGTCAAGGTAACATTACATAACATTCCTGCATCTGAAGGTTCAACCCATTAGGGACTTTAGGGAGACTGCACTTAGTATTACCTGGGGTTGAAACTGCTGGAGAGGCAGGACAACCAGGTGCCAATGGACCCTGCCTTGACAAGAAGAAAGAGCAGGTCAGCAGCAGTGGGCTGCATCAGATCAGGCCCACTGACAGCCTTGATTTTACAGAATCATGAATAATGTAAGTGCTGCATAATTGCCCACAGGATATTCATCAGGTACAATTGGGGGCAGGGAAACAGTCCCAGGATGTTATTTGCAACAAGAAGGAAAATCATGTTGAATGGTGGAGTAATAATTGTCTGCTTGATACTACATATGCAGCAATTCTGTCCTGCTTAGCAATAAACACGTCAAACAGGACTGCAGGAGCATGTGCATTACCCCGACCAGCATGAAGAACCAGCATCTTTCTTTGTGTGCATCTAGACGTTCCAGCTACACGACAGATCATGAAATCATTGAGAACTTGAGTCCACATTGACAAGTTACCTATCAAGAGCACAAAGGCTGCAATTCTCAAACCAATTATTCTAGAATAGCTCCTCTGATTTCACCAAGGGTGTGGGCTGCATCCCAGGTCTCTAGCAAGACATCCAACACACATCCCAATTAGATAGCTTGGGAATATCCATAAAATGCAGGGGTGGCCAACTTGGGGCCCTTTAGATGTTTTAGCCTACAACTCCCATCATTCCTCACCATTGGCTATGCTGGCTAGGGCTGAGAGGAGTTACAGGCCAAACCATCTGGACCGCCACAAGTTGCCCACCTCTGATAATGCAAATGGAAGGGAGAGGAGCAGCAAGAACACTTCAGGGGCTTACTCCATTGCCCAGGCTTCTAGAAGCCTGTGGGCCTTTTCTTGGTCTGTCACTTATCTGACTGACAGGAGAATGGTGCAGGACATATTTTCTCATAGTACAAGAAAACAAAGATTTAAAGCAACAATAAAAGTGAAGATGACCCTTGAATCAGCTCGAGCACATTTATGCTGCTACTCCTGATCTATAAGAAGCAGCACTATGTCAACAGTGTGATATGTTGGAACAGCATTCATCATAAGCATCCTTGGTGAATACTTTTATCACCAGATAACAAGCTGGTGCCCACAGGACTTGGAGGGGGGTGGGTGGGTCAGCCTCCCTTCTCACTCACAGCATCACAGGGGAGAGGAAGGTGGGAACAGCTCTCGCATTAAGCAGTATGGGAGGCATAATTCCCCTCCACATCTAACCCCAAATCTGGCCAACCCCAAATCTAAGCATTATTAAGAGGGGCATTTTGGGGATAGGCTGCACAGCAAATTGCTTAGGCAACCTTCTACCTAAGTGAAAACTCCTAGAGATGGCTAGCAACTCCAGTGTTATGGATCTGTAGATCATTGGGGAGATTTGGAGGTTTACGTACTACACAGCCTTGATGCTGAGCAGTGTACACTGTGGGATGGGGGCAGAGCTCCTTTTTCTTTATTGAAAGGAAGGAAATTTTGGGCCCAGAGGGGCCAATTTTTGCTCCTTCTTGCTTTTGTACAGGATTTTGACATCTCCACCCCACCCCCACCCCCTGAAGAGCTATGTGCATGTATAGGCCTCATGAAGAGAGAGTTTCTTTTAGTCTCTCCTTATTTAAACACATAGCAGCATTGTTCTATATACCGGTACCTGGAAAGTCGGCTGATTATGCAAAAAAATACCATTTTATCTGTGGATGACCCAATTTCACTACATTAGTAGTTGGCACAGGGTCACTGTTTGTGCTGCACTTAATGTTCAGAGTGGCCAGATTTTTTCTTTCTTTCTAAAAAATTAAACAACAACCCTTCAGACTGTTGTAGGAATCTGGAAAGGTAGAGAATAGAAGAGAACAACTCCAAGCAGCTACCTCATGATTTAACAAAGTTGTTAAGCTTTGTACAGGTTGGTACCACAGCTCCCATTTCAGTCTCCCTGCCTCCAGAGACTGTGTTCGCAGGCAAGAGACTGGGGCAACCCTCAAATCTTTGTCCCTCAAGTCTGTCAGAAACAACAACTGTCTGCATCCCAGAGCAGAATGCTCACTCCTGACCTGACATTCCCAACTCCAACAGGGTCAAGTAATCAGCCCCCGCCCACCAGATGACCGCCTTGAGGGCTGCGGCTTCCGGCTGACCCGCTGCTCACAAGGGCCTGGCTGGGCCGAGGAGGGGGAGCGCGGCTGCGACAGGACAGGCGAAGGGCCAGGAGGGACGGCGCCCCCTTGCCTGCTCCTGAAACGACACGTCCCTACGTAAAGTCTGACACTTGCAACTAAGCAGAGGGACGGCACAGCAGCGAGGAAGAAGGGAGGGAGAGCCTACCAGATTGCCTGGCGAGGGGGGACGTCCTCGGGGGGGGGGGCGCAGCCCAGCCGAGCCCCTCCGGATGCTGCGCTCGCGGCCTTGGGGCGGAAAGGCAGGATCGTGGCCCTGCCGCACCTTTGACAGCTGGGAGGGGGGAGGAAGCGTAGCTGGGGGGGCTCGCTAAGCACTTCCTCCCCCCAGCCCCAGCCATGCTCAGCGTACGGGGGGAGGAGGGCAGGTGCGCTGCGCTGCGCCGCTTCCCCCCCCCCGGCGGGAAGCACCTCCCCCTCCCTCAGCAGCAGCAGCTCCTCCCTGGGAGGCGAGGGGCGTGCCCGCCCGGTCTCCCGCGCCCGGGGCTGCTGGATACACAGCGGGATGCACGAGAGCGGCTCCCGTGCCTGAGAAAGAGAGCGAGCGCGAGGCCCCGCCGCCGGCCGCCGCCGCCGCCGCGGCTCCATTCCCGACGGGCGCGAGCACAGGCACGCCCCCTCCGCCCGCCCCTCCCTCCCTCCTCACACCCCTCTACGCGCGCGCCCGCCGATCCGCGTCCGCCGTCCCCCCGGCCGGCACGCGCGCACCCGGCCTGCTCACCTCTCCGCTGCCCGTCTCAGCCCCGCAGGCCGCCCGGAACCGGCGCAGGTTGATGCCGATGGCGGCCGAGACCTGCAGCGCCGCGTCGAAGCCAGGAGCCACCCCGGCGCTGGCCGCCGCCGCCACCGTGGAGGAGGCCGGGGCGGGCGGCGAGGCGGCAGCCGATGAGGGGCCGCCCGCCCCGCCCCCTCCGCCGCCGCCGCCGCTGCTGCTTCCCGCCACCGCCGCGGCCTCTGCTGCCGCCGCCGCCGAAGGGTCCGGCGGGCGGCGGCTCGTGAGGCGGCTCGGCGCGCAGGCTGCGCAGGGCCGGCACCCGCAGGCGGCAGCCCCCGAGCCCGCGGCGGCCGGCGCCGCCGCTGCCGGGCCGGGCTGGGAAGCGCCACCGACCGCTGTGCGCCATCTTCGCTGTGAGGCGACGAGCCAGCGCGCGGGGCCGGCCGCGCCCGGGAACCTGCCTGCCGCCCGGCCGCCCCTAGGGGCGCTGCGCGCGCGCGCCGCCCATCCAGATTCCCGGGCCCGGACGCGGCGCCGCCCCGCGCCCCGCCTGGCGCCCCGCGCGCCGCAGGGGGCGCTGCATACGCGCGGCGCCTATGCAGGTTCCGGGGCCCGCCACAGCGCCGCCCCGCCAGCGGCATGGCGCAACAGCCCGCCCTGCCCGCCTGGCATAACTCTGCCCGCCATGCTCGCTCCGGGGCCCGGCCGGGCAGGGAGGGCGGCGCTTCGCACAGGACTGCGGATGCCGAGCGAGGGGGAGGGGTGCGGGCAGGTCGCAGCCGCCCCCTTGCGAGGTTGCGGGGCAGAGACCCAGGGAGGGCGGCAAGCAAGCGGGGACCAGCACACAGGCTGCGGCTACGCGCACCGCTGCAGCAAGACCCGGGTCATGAGCAGACCTGGGTGTAGCCTTTCTCACGTGCCTCAGGAAGCAGAGCACGGCACGGGGAGGACCGGGGCTCAGAAGGGCCGTCCTCTGCTGCATAGGGCGCTTCCACAAGCAGCCCCTGCTCACCTTCCGGACGAGCCCCTTGCCCGGCGCCCGCGGACGGGCCCTCTTTCCGCCGCACAGTACCACGTCGAAGCTCACCACCGGTGGAGGCGACGAGATGCTGCTGCTGCCGCCTTTGTTAAGGCAACCAGCCCCCGCCGCCCATTAGACGGAGCCGTGGTGGCGAGAGCACGCCCGTCGCCTGCCAAAGACGCGCGGGTCGACCCACGACTTCCTTGGGAAAGGTCCTGAGAGAGCCACCGCGGGACAGGACAGGACAGCCCCCCCCCCCCCGGCTAGCTAGACTGATGCTCCTATTCGCCGGGGACGAAGGCAGTAGGCTGAGCCCAGCACGTACCGGACCAGTCGCTCTCAGCCCACAGCTCCCCTCATCCTTCTCGCAGGCCCGGGCTGATTTTCCTTGACCATCGGACCACCTTCTTTGTGGCTAATAGTGGGGTCTTGGGCAATTTACGACCTGCACTTAACAGGGCTGTTTTTCAGGAATGCACAAGCCAAATTAGACAGAAACAAAGACCATTCTCTCCAAACCCCTGCCAAGCACAAGGCAGACTTCATTTTGCTGCCTTCCCACTCAAACATCATGATGGGTCAAGCCAAATTTACCTCCACTCTCTTCTGCGCTAGAGATTTCTCTAGGGTTCTGGCAGCAAGGAGTGGATGCTCAGCAAAGCCAGCCCCCCCCCCCCCGGGTAAATGCAAGCTGTGCCATCTCTGTTGCCTCCTGCAGGTGGGAGGGCTGCGTACCTCTCTCCAGCCTCAGGGACTCCTCAGCCAGCTAAGATGGAGCTCCATGTAGGCACTGCCTGTTGGGATGCCAAGCAGCCCTGCAGTAGCAATGCTGGGGTCACTCACACACTGGGAAAGGAGGGCCAGAGAAGAGGGTGAGGCAGCAGCTCAGCGGGCTGGAAGGTCTCCCCGCACCAGACCTCTTTGCCTCCCAGCCCTTTGCAGAGTTGGACCAGTGCCTAATCTAAGGAGAGCCAGTGTGGCGTAGTGGTGAGTGTGTTGGACTGGGACCCGGGAGATCCGGGTTCTATTCCCTGCTCGGCCATGGGTGACTTTGGGTGACTTTGGGCCAGTCAGTGACTCTCAGCCTATCCTACCTCACAGGGTTGTTGTGAGGATAATATGGAGAAGAGGAGGATTATGTAAGCCGCCTTGGGTTCCTTGCAGGAAAAAAGGTGGGGTATAAATATAATAAATAAGGTTGCGTTTAGGTTTCTGGGCTGTGGTGAAGATGAAGTTCCTTGTCCAGCAAATTGGGATGTTATGCTACAGCAACTGCACCTGACTGTAGACATTCCCACCCATTTCAAGTCTTTATGGGTCAGAAAATAAACGGAAGCACCCGTGTTTCCAAATAAAGCTGGCAAAGGGAAGCATCACACCAGCCCACCCAGCTAAATGGCATCCCTCCCAAGCATTGCACTCTGCTGCTCAGAGAAGACTGGGAAGGGCTGCAGTCTGGCTTTCCTCCCAGGGCCCCAAGCACAGCCCCAGCAGCCTCTCTGCAGACTGCAGGATGGCAAGAAGAACCAGCACTATCATGCCTGTACTTACAAACTGAGCTTAAAGGGCACAGGGTGCCACAGTCCAGCTATCTGACTTGGCAACAGTGATTTCCCTCCTTCAAAAGCAACACCAACTCCTTCAGCAGCATAAATTCACATGTATATGGGATGGCAGAGGCGGGCATTGCTAAGATACTTGTATTAATAAGGAACTGAGCCAAGGGAAGACTGTGTGTGTGTGTGTGTGTGTGTGTGTGTGTAGGGGGAGGGTTTCAATGTGGAAGTGACACTGAACAAATTCAAGGATCAAAATTCAAGTCACCATTATGAAAATACTGAGAGATTAGGAAAGTTTACTGAGGATGCCCTTATTAGGGTGCACCACCCCACGGAGGGCTATACTTTGGTCAAGGTGTAGAATTTTGGCAGTTTATCCAAGGTGGCAATACTGATGGAAGAATGTTTCCCACATCTTTCTGCTGCAGTGGGAGAATAAGGCAGCCATATTTGGTCTTAGGGGATTTGGAGCCAAGTGCCATCAGTTTGCTGATGACACACAGCTCTTATCTCCCTGTGACAACTGAATCAGGAGAGGCTGTGCAAGTCTTGGATCAGTGTCTAGACTCCGTGATGGGCTAGATGAGGGCCAATAAACTGAAGCTGAACCCTGGCAAGGCAGCAGCCCTGTGCATGAATGGTTCGAGTCCGGGAGATAGGCTCATCAGTTGCTGGAGGCCCAAGTGACTGTGGCAGCTTGGAGTGCCTTTTACCATCTTCAGTTGGTTCGCCAGCTACCTGCCTGGTCCCGGAGGTAATTGGATGGCATGTCCCTGGTGGTTCCACATGGCTTGATCGGGGTCCATCAGAAGAGCCTTCAGTGTAGCAGTGCTGCTTCTCTCGAATTCTCTGTCTCCAGAGGTCAGGCAGGCTCCGACACTGTATTTTTGGCAACTCCTGAAAATTATTTCAGGAAGCTTTCCTGAATAAGCCATGATTTTATGGTTTTTAATGTATCATCCTTTTACCTGCTTTATCCTTGACTGTTCACTGCTCCAAAATCTCCATACCAGAATATGGTGCGGTAGATAAATCTGGTAAATGCATAAATATTTGCCCCCAAGTGGTCCTGGCCTGGAGGAGGGTTAAATCTGCATTTGGATTTCTAGACCACTGTTTTTATGTGTAGGTTGCAATTCAGTGGTACACAAAAGGAAATTATTGGTAAAGCTTCATATGCATTAACAGCTGAGCCCAATCACCAACATCCATCACAAAATCTTATGTTGCTTCCAGCAAGGGCTGAACTCTGGCAAAGGGAGCTTTAGCTTTCTGCACTTCCACACATAGTTAAGGTAGACTTTATGGGATAGCAAGATCTAGGCCATATTTTGCAATAACTAGGTCATGCTGAAAGCAGCATACAGCTCATGCAACCCTCCCCTCCCCCCACCTTTCCAGCAGTCAGGTCCAATTGATTCCCAAGGTCTTAAAATGCCAGCCAGGTTTTTGTTTTCATTTTTGAAGTGGAGAACCACCAACATAGATTTGCTGAATTTAGAATGAGGTCCATGACATCAGCCAGCCACTGGCACACTTGTAGCTAGAGGATTATTGGAGCATATATAATTTTTTAAAAAAAATATATATATTGATAGATTTAAACTATTTTTAACTTTTGTATTTTTCTATTTTTGTTTTAACTGTATGTTTCAAAGGCTGTGAGCCGCCTTGGGTCCCAGTGTTGGGAGACAGGCGGGATACAAATAAAAATTATTATTATTATTACGTGATCAAAGGCCAGTTAACCTTTGGCTACACAAGCTGTTCTCTCAGACACCAACCCATCTTAGGAAGCAGCTCCCATCATTTCAGGAGGAAAGATCTAAGAAGTGTACCTGAACAGTTCCTAAGTTATATTCTAAGTGGTATTAAACACTGTGTGAAGTGAAAGTGGAATGTGCAAAGGCATTCCACCATGAAGACGGATTGCTAGGAATCCTCTAGTGCTGTGGGGTGTCTGAACACTAGCGCTTCAGAAGGAATCATTCCACCTACTCAGTTTCCTACTGGAACAAGATCCTGGATAGGCCAAACTACAATGCTTGCAATACTGCCTGGATTTTAATGAGAGCCAGTGTGGCGTAGTGGTTAGAGTGTTGGACTGGGACTCAGGAGATCCGGGTTCTAGTCCCCGCTCGGCCATGAAACTCACTGGGTGACTTTGGGCCAGTCACTGCCTCTCAGCCTAACTGACCTCACAGGGTTGTTGTGAGGATAAAATGGAGAGGAGGAGAATATAATGTAAGCCGCCTTGGGTTCCTTGCAGGGAAAAAGGCGGGGTATAAATATAATAAATAAATAATACAGCCTCGAGCATCAGGCAAGCACAAAAGCATTTCTATGGACAGGGCTGCAATCAAGAAATACTCCCATTCATTACTGGAGGGCACACACCTTCTTTCAAGTGTTTATGGAAACAGCCAAGTAAACATATTTGGGGTGGGAGGGGAGGGGAGGGGAGGAGTGGAGGTTTCAGGGCTCCTTGTCAACCTTCCGGTCACCATCATCTGGTTCTGCCTTGGTTTGAACATTATTAGTAGAGACTACCACAGTTCCATCTCAGTGCCATAATTTAATATTATTAAGACACCGTTAGGACTCAAAAGCAGAAAGACTTTCAGACATCATATCCAACCAGGCCACGTTTGCCTATGATTTCGCCAATGTAAAACCACATCAGCACCTCAGTAGCCACCAAACCATTCCTCAGAGCTTCCTGAAAGAAAAAAAGAATCACATTGTACAACTTTTGCTACTGTAGCAAGTCCCTCCTCCCCTGATCATTCCTTTAAGCCACAAGCAACCTCCAAGAAGCCTTCTTATGATCTGTGATGGTACTTCACAAAAGCATTACAATGACATAACTCAAGTTGCTATAAAACATCTGTCCCCATAATCCTTCCACAAAACTGACAAAGGAACAGAAACTTTTAGTATTTCATCTTGTGACCCACAAACTTTTACAGGATTCGAGGCAGGCTCAGCAAGAGCACCCCTGCAGCCCACCCAATTATTTTTGTGTATGCAAAATGGCATCCAGACTTACTATGGGGTCAAATTAAGTTGTTTGCAAGCTAATTTTGACCCTTTTGGCATGCCATAGCAGCTCTGGGTGCCCTTTTTTTTTTCTATCCCACCCCCCTCCATTTTTGGCACCTGCTGGTGTGTGTAGCCCGCAAGGGGGGAGCTGGGGGAGGGGAACCGGCCCCCAGAACTCCCAAAGTTGATCTAAGTAGTTTTGCAAGAACCACCTGCAATGCTTTAAAAGGGCATGAAAAATCCATCAGCATGACAATTTACAGCAGCCTTGGAACAGCTTCTTTTCATCTGAGTAGAGGCTTTGTAGGGGGTTGGGTGGGCAGAAGCAACTTCAGTGGAAGCAGGTTACCCCATAATTTAGTACTGCAGGTAGCATAGCTAATCTTGGCAGCAGGGTTGCAATGATTTTCCCTCCCTCCTGTGGGTCTGAATAAGTTTGTTTGTGTGTGCTTGTAGGAAAATGAATATGAATTTGTGTCTCTTTTATGACAGGCTGTTGTGTCAATGAGAGTGTGAGTTTGTGTGGATTTGTTTTCGTCAGGGAAGATGGCTGAGTGAGCATTTATATGTTTGTCCACAGATCTCTTGTGTGCTCTTTTCTGCGTGCTTGTGTGCATCTCTATGAACCTGAGCCATAGATGAGTGAGATCTTGTTTTCAGCGCCAGTGTGTTTGTTTCTCGGTGACTGCTGGTTGTGGTGCATGCCACTCTGTGTGTGTAATGGTGTGTGTTCACATGTGTTGTGTGGTTGCTAATAAAGTGCATATGCATAGGTGACTCCATTTTTGTGTGTGTGGAAATCCAGGACATAAACATAGAGACAGTCTGGCGTAGGGGTGAGAGTGTTGGACTGGGACTCAGGAGATCCGGGTTCTAGTCCCCGCTCAGCCATGAAACTCACTGGGTGACTTTGGGCCAGTCACTGACTCTCAGCCTAACCTACCTCACAGGGTTGTTGTGAGGATAAAATGGAGAGGATTATGTAAGCCGCCTTGGGTTCCTTGCAGGAAAAGAAGGCGGGGTATAAATATACCGTAATAAATAATATCTAAATCAGAATGATTTAAATCAATGATTAAGTCATTGATTAAACCATCAATAAGAATTGATTTTTTTTTTATTTTTTGCAAAAAATCATGATTTTTTGCAACCCTGTCGTGTAGGTAGCCTAGTAACCGATAATACTGGTAACATTAAAATAATGAAGTGTTTTCTGTATAATTTCGTGTTCTTAACTATTAAGTGTAGGCTATTTGTACATGTGGTTGCCTGAAACTTTGAAATTAATTTTACTAAAAAAAAAATTGGGGGGAAATTGGTTAAATAAAAAAATATCATTGATTTAAATCAATAAAATTGATTTTTTTTTTATTTTGGCAGACAGGTTACCAGCCTTGATGCAGTCAATGGTCCAGCCCACATTTTCTCAGGAACGTCAGTGTTTAAATAAGGTAAATTTTGCAAGTCAAGCCATTTGTTTTTATCAGGTATTCAACCTCATGATGTTGTTGTCAGTGTTTACCAAACTCACTTTTTACACGCAGCCAGATGCAGCCTTTCACAGATATATAGCGTATAAAGTGACCTTTCACCTCCAGCTTTCAGTTACCTTGACTGTGAGTTGTGCAAGGCGGCCAGTCTGGAAGCTCTTCACCAGTGCTTTCATGCTGTCAATGGCCTTAGGAATTTCCGCAGGAGTTGGAGGAGCCAGCTCAACCCTGGCATAGTACCAGAAAGTGGCCAACCGAGGCCTTGAATAAGTGATAGTAGCTAGAAGAGATAAGAGCAGGATGAGATGGCGAACAGAAGCAGCAAATGTATAAGACAGACAATATTTATTATGTCACCATGATTTGCAGCCCCACAGGTGATACCACCACAGATCACCTGTGTCGGGAGGGGGGGGAGGTTGCCCTCAGGTGAGGAACTGGTCTGCACACATGGCTATTTAAGTCTCCCATTGTGAGGAGCACTGAAGAGTTTTGGTTGATTAACCAAGGTTAGAAAGGTATTCCAAAGATACTCCCAAGTGTTTAAGCACCATAACAAGGAAACACTTGTGATTTTTTCCCAGCCTTCCATGTATCTATTAGGCTCACAGTATGAACGTATTCAGTGACAAAACTCACTTGAGTGGAGAATTGCACCAAAATAAAGCAAAACTGAGCAGTTCTTGCCCCCCCCATTGGTAATGATGATTGCTCCAAAGTCTTGCTATACAAGTAAAAAGAATCGTGAAATCTACAAGAGAAAAAGCTAGAAGGTGGATGGGAAAAGGTTAAGTCTAACAATGCAGAGCACTTTGGCATTAAGAGGAATCTCCAAGTAAGAAGCAAGGCAATCTGGAGCCAACACTTTCCACATGTTTGCTTGAAAGCAAACACTAAACAGACAAGGAAAAAATCTCTGGTGCCACCCAAACACCCATCTAACCCACTGACCAGCCAAAGGTGCATCTCAGGCTCAGGAGCTGCCTGCGCTTTACCACCCACCATCTACCTTATACATCAGGCTTTCCACAGAAGTCAAGAACCAAATTTAAGTTTGCAGCACGTTAACGAACAGCACTGAAGAGTTTTGACTGCCATTCGCAAGCTCCCACACATGATGGGCAGGTGGTGACTGAGAAGGGGCCCTACTCCGTGGCCTCATATTTACGGAGCCCCCTCCCCCGAACAACGTTTGCCTGGTGCCATCATGGTTAGGTTTTAGGGGCCAGATTTTGGGGGTCCTTATTCTCCCAAGCGAAGAAGAGGTTTTACACATCGCTCCCTGTGGATTCCGGTATTGTTTACTGTAAGCAGAAAAGTGGGGCACACACATTTTACATGGCACAAAGGCAGGCCAGTCATTGACTCGCGAGAAATCTCCCTTCTAGCAGGTCATCCCTTCAGCGAAAGCCCCTTTCCCGGCCGCCCCATGCTCGCATGCTGTTCTGCGGCTCCTCCCCCCCTCAGCCACAGGCCTGTCCCGGACGCTCGCCCACCCGCGCCGGCTTCTCCGCCAGCGCCTCGCCCACATGCCCAGACGGGAGGAGGGCAGCAGCGGGGCCCGTCCTCAGAGCCCAGGGCGGCCCCAGGGGAAGGCTTTCGTCCACTCTCGGGCCCAGCAGGCGGGACTCGAGAAGGGGCCCCGCAGCCGCCCTCCGAGTCCATGGCGGCCAGGGGAAGGCGGCCCGCCAGTGCCCGCGGCTCACCGGAGACGAGCTGGGGGCCTTTGGTGGTGACGGCCTTGACCAGCTTCTGCGCGGCCTGCGCCATGCCGGAGCCGAGGGACGGGCGAAGAGGAGGCGGGCAGAAAGACCGACCGACGAGCCGCTCCAGCGAAGGCCCCTGAAGGTCACCGCCAGACGCCGGCCAGCCAGGACCCCACGCACGGCTGCCCTGCCTGTGCCGACATCAACACGGGGGAAGCCGCAGCGCCGCCTGCTCAGCCTATCACGGCCTCGGTCCTCCGCCCGCGGGGCTATTTTTCAGCAGGCGTGTACCATAGACACCCTTCCGCTTCAGGCGCGTGCGCATGCGCTCGCCACACCCGGAGCGCGCGGAAATGGACGCGAGGCGCATGCGTTGAAGCAGAACTCCGCTCCGGAGTAGCTTCCCCGGAGGAGGAACAGGCCCTTTGTGCGCAGGCGCATTTCCGGGTCGTTTTCGGCGCCTCGGCTGGAGGGCTGGCCAGCAAAGGAAACGCGGCAGGCAGGCAGGATCGGGGCCGCCAGCGCCGCCCCCCTGCAGCAGAAGCAGGAAGGACCCTCGCGGCGGGCTCGCTTATTCCGGCACAGACTCCCGTGGACACTTTCGTCCGCTTCATGGGATGCAGAGACGCCGGAATAACGACATGCTGGATCAGACCAAGGATCCATCTAGTCCAGCATTCTGTTCACACAGTGGCCAGCCAGCTGCCCGCGGGATCCCACAAGCAGGACATGAGTGCAACAGCACCTTCCCGCCCATGTTCCCCAGCAACTGGGGTGCTTTTCAGGAGCCCAAGACCCGCTAGAGGCTGTGGGAGCTCTGCATGAAAGCGGCCCCGGCAACCCCACTCGGGGTGGCAGCCCCACAAGAACGAGAGAGGCGGCAGGACCACCCCTGAAAAGGCTCTGTGCCTCCAGTCGCCGCCCCCGCCTCGCCTCCTTGAGGCACCCCGTCCCCGCACGCCCTTCAGAGCTTACCCTTGAAAGCCAACGCGTGGAATGGAGCTCAGGCCCCGACCAGTAGGGAGCCACGCAGCGCTTCCAAGAGCAGCCTCTCTTCCAGCCAGGCGACTGCTGGTGCTGTGCTCAAGAGGCATCACCATCCTAAAGACAAGGTGGCCATGGCTCAAACTTTGGCACAGCCCAGGCTGCCAGAGATCGGGCTGGAGCTAGCAGTGTCCCTCCAATGCAGTCCCAGCCAAAACAGACACTACCACCTTCCCACCTGGACAAGGCAGACACCTTGATGGGGGGTGGGGGTGGGGTGGCGGCAGCATACCACTCCTCGCCCCCACATAACACTGAGGTTCCCCATGTGGTGCCCATGGGCACTGATGGACCCAAGGACCCCTCCTTGGGCACCCACCAGCCCCTGCATTTTTATTTTAGTATTTAATAAAGCTTCCAGTGCCATCTTTTTCTCCCAAGAAAGCCAATCCCCCTTGGGAGAAGAAAACGATGTGTGGCACCACGCTTTTGCCTGACAGGAAAGTCCCCAACAGCCATCAGAAAACCATCTGGATCCATCAGTCCATGGAGCAGACTTTGTAATTAGGTCCCCTGCCCCTGCAGAGGGTCCATGTCCCAGCAAGTCGCCTAAACCCCACCAGGTAGTGATCTATGACAATGGAACTACAGAAAGTTCCTCCACCCCAAGATCACCTTCATTCCATCCTATGCAGAAAACCAGATCCAAAGTGTGCCCTGCTGAAGAAATGGGGCCAGATACAAAGTGGGACAGACTCGTGGTTGCCATGAATTCCTGAGCTACTCCTAACAGGGTGGTCTCAGCACCTCTGTTGAAGTCAAGCACAGCGAGCTGCAGAGACTCCAGACCCAACCCAAAGCTCAGGGTGGGAGGCTTGAACAGCAGGGTGGGCAGTGTATCAACAGAATCCCTGTTCTGCCCAAAACATCCACCTTCAGATACACACACGAAAATGGAAGACTACGTGATGGGGCATGTGGGACAGAATCATGACACACCACTGCAACTCTGCCCACCCCACCCAGCTCTTGATTGCTGCAACACGGAGAACCGAGGTGGGCAATGCTGGGGGAGATGTATTCCCCCGGTCTCATCCAGCCTGGCACACATGTCCGGGATCAAGTCCTGGATGGCTGTTTTCCCATTCAGCAGTACCTTCAGCCCAGGGGGACCGTCACCAGGGCTACTCAGGCTCTCTGATCTGGGAGACAGCTCAGGAGCAACCAGCAAGCACTTCACCACCACCGCATTTGACAGAAGTGACAGGAGGCCCTTTTTCTTTCTCCCATTTTCCTTGGTGGCTGGATGTGCTGCAGACGAAAGCATCGGCCTGCAATCCTTGTCTGGCCCAGAGACATTCATGGGACATGAAGCAATCGCAGCTGCCGGTAAGAAAATGTGCTATTTGTTTGGTAAATTAAGTGGAAGGGGTAGGGCACCTCAGTGGGCACCACATTACCTACCCCCTGATATATGTTTAGATGGTAATGTGAGAAACCTCTAAGGCTGCTAGACAAGAACATGGATCAGAAATGATAGAAATAAACAGCCGTCACAATGAAGGGAAGTACGGTAAGTGCCCATAGTGATAAGGATCTGGATTGGGACTGGTGCTACTTAGTTTATCCATCAATGCTTGGTCAGTGAGGTGGCCATGATTGCAGCTAGCATCAAATTATTCATGAATAGGCAAGAAAATGGGAAATGAGGCTCAACGTAAGCAAGTGTGAAGTGGTGGGCATGGAGGCAAAAGACCCCCCCCCCAACCCACCCTTTCTGTTTGGTGGCGGCGGCGGCTCTCTCTAGCACACATTTTTTACTCTTTCAATGAAACTTCTGAGAATTCAACGTGGAACCTTGAACAGGCAGTGGTTGTGTTCCAGTGTAGCAGCTGCTTTGATGAGGCTGCACCAGCTACTCTGGCCCAGAGAGAAAGGTGGGTTGGGAGGCTAGTGCCGACGACTACAGACCAATAGGCAGAGAAACATGAACACCTGACACATTTATTGATCTAAGGTAAGTACCATACTATATACACACTGCATACATATCAACATGCGACAGGCACAGTATAAGTATGGGCAGGATTTATAGGGCACCTGCATGAACACGAATGCAGTGCTTGCCCAGGGCACGGCCATTGCTAGCAAGAGCAACAACAGAGGCCCAGGAGACAGTTTGTTACGCTGAGCTCCGGCTCCGGCCAGGGACAGCAATGGAAATGCTATAGCACACATTTGCCCAGCCGCTTCAGCTCAGCTTCTTTTACCCCAAGCCTGCCCCCGCCTCTCTGTAGAGGCCGGAGTGTGTCACAGATCTCCGCCGATGCAGTCAGGATGGATCTGTATAAAGAAAGGCCTACCCATGGGGGAGGACACAGCTTTTGCCTGCACCTTAAACAGAGGGGGGAAAGCTGCCACATAAGCTGCTGCAACAACAGAATGGAAACCAGTGTGGGGAGGGGCCTTTGGGAGGGCAACTGCTGTGGAAACAGGACAGCAGGCAAGCCAAGGCGGCAAGGAGCAGTTGGACCAGGTCCTGAAGGCAAGAAACCAAAGAAAGGGGCTAAAGAGGTCCCGCCGCCACCTGACCTCCACAGCGACGGCCAGAGAGGGCAGCCTGCGTCAAGGTCCTGGGTGGTGGGTGCCCAGCAGCTTTGGGCAGGCCAGGTCAGGGTGCCCCTCCCAACTGTGCCTTCTGTTTCTTCCTCTCTGCAAGCCACTGTTGAATCCGCTCCTTCAGTTCAGTATTTGGTCTGATCTGGTCCATGGTGAGGGGGCTGCGGTTGAAAGGGTCAGTCCGGTCACTGCAAGGAGGAAGCAGGCAGAGGGTCAAGGGGAAGCCAAGCTGGAGGCTCAGGTGTGAGCAGGAGGAACTGCCCCCAATCTTTGGAGAGAGACTGACCAGAAGGGCTGGAAACTGGTTTATATCTCCCATAGTTGAGATTGGCAACATATGGCCCTCCAGATGTTTTGGCCTACAACTCCTATCACCCCCCACCATTGACTATGCTGGCTGGGGCCAAAACATCTGGAGGGCTGCAAGCTGCCCACCCTAGTACACACACAGGGAGCAGGGACCTAGAATCATCTGGCAGAGAGCAAGACTACTTTTTATCTGACCACAACTCTGGAAGCCTAATCAGCTGCTCTGACAGACCCCAACGTACCTGCTTTCAGTCCTACTTGAAACCAGCAGTCTCTGTGCAGCCATCGGCAGCAGTGGGAAGCAGCTTTTTCAGAGAACTGCCTCTGCCAAGGAGAGAGAGTGGCTGGGCCTAGACAAAGGCAGCTGGGATCTGGGAGAGTGGAGCTGATTGCAGCAGGCACGGGGACATGTCAAGCACCTTGGGCAGGTATGTGTGTATGTCTGGATTGAATTCAAGCTCACTTCTTCCCTCAAAGGGTAAGCTGTCAGATGCTCAACCTCAACCCCGTCCCCTCTCCATCTTTCTGAATACCTCAAGAGGTGCCTGGCAATTGTTGACCTATCCACAGTGACCCGAGAGGAAGGCAGCAGCACCGGGTCCAACATTAAGGTACTCATAATGGGATCCAGGAACTCATCACAGGCATCAGCATAGGTCTCCTCTTCCTGCTGCTGGCGGTCTGCAAGGGACTACAGGAGCAAGCCTAGAGGTTAGCAGAGCCCTCCCCACCACCAACTGCCACTCAGAAATGCTAGAGCAGACAGAATTCCCCTGCAGATGGAATGACTCCACCATAGCGCCGGGACTTCTGGCTGCCCCCCCCCCCCCTGAGCTGACGCACAACCGGGACCTTGGCTCCTGAGTTTCAGGCAAGGGCAACCAGTGAGAGTGAAGTTGTGTTCTTGAGCCTGGCTGAGCCCCGGGAGATGATGAATGCAATCTCAGCTTTTGGGAAGGAGCTGCTCCTCCCGCCCCATTCCACTTTGTTCACTTGCCTCTTTGGCTTTCGACTGCCCCGGGGCCTTAATGAGAGTGCTGAGCTCAAAGAGTCTGCTCGGGCAGGGGGGCGAGGAGGGGAAGAGGGCTAAAGCCCAGGTGCTGCTAGGTGGGCAAAGTCCCATCCCTGTACCAGAAGGACATGCACAATCCCGTTGGTTTTTCACCCCCCTGAAACACTAACAGCAGAGGGTGAAGACCCAACAGGCAGCCCCTCCACAGAGCAGGTATCTGAAATAAAATGCGGGGGGTGGGGAGGCAGTGCCAGCCTCCCATCTCACCTTGATCTGCTCTGCCAGATTGCTAAATGCCACAATCATGTTGCCAGGCTTGTTAATCTTCTTCAGGACTCGGACTGTCTGAGCAAAAAGAGTTGGAGAATACGACCGCCCATCCTTAGGCACCGTGGCACAAAAGTTCTCCTCATCACTGAAACAGAGAGCAGGGCTGAAAGGAGAACACTAGCCCATGCAAGCATTGAATCCTGTCCCTCCTTCAGCAGTGGGGCGGTGGTGAGGCCCTCTGGCCCGTGCAAGCCAGCCAACTCACTCTCCAGGGACTTCCCCAGAAAGCCCAGTCAGCCATGCCTTTGATGCGCACTCTCTCTCACCTGCACAAGCACAGCCTTGCTTGGTCAGACCAAAGGCTGGGGTGATATCCTTCCTTCCTTGTTCAACAGTTACGGTACCCCTTTGCTCTTGAGCGGGTAATGCACGCTCTGACCGTTTCAGCTTGCGAGTGTTTTTCCTGGTTGTTTTAAGTCCAGAAGCTGGGTGGTGCTGCTGCTGCTCCTCCACCAGAGCAAGGTCAACTAAGCCTTGCCTCTGGGAGGGGAAGGAGCAGCAGCCCGTTCCTGCATGCCCTCCTCCTTTTGCCAAGCAGCAACACTCATGGCAAGCACCAATGGACTTTCCTAGCTAGAGTAGTCCGCCCTGGATTTGATCTCCTCCTCAACACATGACATACCCCAGATTTAAGTAGATGGTGCAGATGTCAGAAACCAGTTGCTGGGGCTTGAAGTCAAACTCACTGAAGTCCTTGACCTTTAAGGCACCCATTTTGGGGCCTACTAGGTGCTGCAGGAAGTAGTTGAGCATGGAGATGATGCGCTCAGCCAGGAAGGGGTGCACAAAGAGGGACTTGATCTCTGCAATGGAAACCAAGTCTCCGTAAGGCCCCCGTGCGGTCCGACTCCCTGCCTCACCCGCAGCTAGAGAGAACGCTGCCTTTACCTGAGGTCAGGAAGGCCAGGGTCCCAATGGTCTCATTGGACATGATGTTGTGGAAGCGAGCCAGCTGTCCAAACATCTGCAGACTGGCTTCCTTCTCACGCCGTGCCTCAGCAGACAGGCTGTCCCACTCGCCCCGGTCCTTCTCAATCTGCTGGATCTTGATCTTACTCAGGTACTACAGAGAGATGGGGGGGGAGGGGAAGAAGGAAGCGGGGGGTGGGAGCATCTGTGACAACAGCGTGCTCAGCAATCATCTAGCGGCAGTGTTCTCCAACCTTGGGTCCCCAGATGTTTTTGGCCTACAACTCTGGCTGGGGCATGCTGGGAGTTGTAGGCCAAAAACATCTGGGGACCCCAGGTTGGAGAACACTGAGTCTAGCCCTCCTGCAGAAGCTCAGCCCTCCCTCTTGAGACAGGGAAGCCTCCATGATGGGAGAAGCCTTCCTTGGAGGGGTGAAGAGCGGCAGCAGCACAGCCAGGGCTAGCTTCCCCTCTCAGCTGTGGCATGGCCTCTGCTGGAGATGCACAGCTCACCCAGCAGAAACAATGGAGATTCCAAGAGGGTGAGGAAGAACAGGAGTGAGAGAGGAGGAGAACGCCCAGTGAGTGGGAAAGAGATGTGTCGAGGGAGTGCATTCCTGTAGGTTTCAGGTGGGTGGGGGTGAGGAAAAGAGAATTAATCCCAGAAGCATGACAGGTAAAGCCACCGAGATCGGCCTGATGGCACAGCAGCTGTCACAGAAGCTTTCCTCCATCTCCTGAGCTGGTCCACAATGATCAGCTCACAAAAAGACAGAAAATGCACCCAGAAACTTTCAGGAGAAAAGTTCGTTCTCTCTCTCTCTCTCTCGTGCCAACATACACATCTTCCTCCCATCTCGCTTGGTGCACTGCTATCAGGGAAACCAAACATGGGAATTCCTCAACAATCATTGCTACAAACAGGACTTGATTCACAGAGTTTGGGGTTGTGTTTTTTCTCCTCAGCTACCTCCCCCAGAAATGCTTTACCTGTATTGCCTCATCCAACAAGAAAATGGCATCATTCATGAGCAGGTTAAGAAAACGCAAGAAGAGGGGGGGATTCATTGCTTCCAGGTTCTCCGAGGCGTAGACAGCCAGTGCCTGCAAGTTGCAGAGGAGAGGAGAGAGGGGTGGCTGTTTTCTCCCCAGACAGCATCACTGCCCTGGCCCAAGGGTCTTGTGTCCTCAAGCCTTACCTTGATGCTTTCCCGGTAAGAATCTGTACCCCACATATACCTGAGGATGGGGTACATGGGCCTGCGGTAGTTGAACTTCTGCTCAAATTGGTGGGGATCCCCTAAGCAGGGGGAAGAAAGTGATCTGAGGTACAATGAAGGCCACAATCTGGACGCACCAGACGATCAAGGAAGGGAGTTTCTGTCCATCAGACAGAAGGCCCCTTCTGGGCTCCCTTTGAAGCTCCACCTGTGTGCCCAGAGAGAGGACAACAGAGGACTGGCACTTCCCACCCACTACTTTCATGGTTTGCAGACAAGGTGATGGCAAGGACAGCTCAGCAACCTGCCCAAGGCCATGGCAGAGGGAGAGAAGTCACCCGTGGCTGGTGCAGAATAAGGGGCTCAGAGGCTTGGACAGGAAAGAAGAGCCCCTCTGTCCCACCAGTGTGCCAAGCACTCTGCTGAGTGGGCATGAAATAGGAGGCTGTCTGGAGGAACAGCAGCTCTGGAGGAAGGTGGCAGCACCTGATGCTTGCATGAGAGCCCATGTGCCCAGCCTGGCACGAACCCAGCTGGAGTGAGGCCCCCATGCCTTACCTGTGAACTCGATGTCCACAAAGACCTTGATCAGTGCCTCGGCCAGGTAGGCAGCGTGCTGGTAGGAGCAGAAGACTCTTTTGCGATGGAAGACACTTGAGACGAGGGGGCTCTGCACTGGGTCCAGGTGGGGCATGACGGCCTCCAGCACTTCAGCCAGCTTGGCTCGCAGGTGTGGGTTCTTCATCCTGCAACGGGGGTCAACAGCTTGGGAGGGAGTTCAAGGTTGCCCATTCTTCCTGCCTGCGCATTAAGATAGCCACATTCCATGGAGACGCTTTCTGTGGGGCCGCCCCTGAAAACTGCTTGGGGACTGCCGCTGGGGAGCAACACGGAGGCTACTGGAAGCCCAAGGCAGGACGCACGCCTTGACGTGCGCACGGCTTTCCTGCTGCCTTCTTGGCTCAAGTGGGGGTACTCGATCTGCTGCTTAAGACCCAAAGAGCTTGGATGCGGAAGAGGCTGCCCTTTCCCAGCATCAGCAGCTGCCCTACCAGCAGTCGTGAGAGAGCTGCTATGCCACGCTCCCGTCCACAGCATGCTGGCCAGAGGCGACCTTGGGCAATACTCCTGTGAACACAGTTGCCAGAGAGACAATCTGTTTGAGAACACGGAAGGAGGCAAGCCGAGCAGGCGATCTCCAGACTGGCCTGGCCTTTACGGCTGTGGTGTAGGAACGGCAGAACCACAGCCTGGGCCCAAGGTGGCTGTTTCTACCAGGGCCACAGCCTTCCTCTCTGCCTTGGTGCCTACTGGAAACCACCCTTGGAAGGCTGCCTGGAGTGGCACGGGGCTTGCTGTCGCCCTCGGTGGGCCCCGAGTGGCTGGAGAGGCCGTTACCTTTCCACATCCCCAGTGAAGACAGTCACAAAATGGAGGACGTGCTCCAGGGAGTCGGCAGACGTCTCCAGGAGGTCATCAGCAAAGCGGCGCAGGAAAATGAAGAAATCACCCAAGTTGTCAGCAAAGAATTCTGCAAACGCAAAGGCCCAAGTGAGCTGCTTGCTAGGAGATTGCTCAGCCCCAGTCCCAACAGCACCTCCCCTTCCCCCCGTGATTGTGGCCGTTTGATGCCAAGGCCAAGAGCGGCAACCCTCTTTCTGGGCCAGGAGGAGTTGCTCATATATTACAAAGCCTCCTCTGGAGCAGGCCAGTGTTTGTGCTTATTAACTAAGCTCTGACCGTGTATACTGGCAAACTGCTGTGATACAATAAAGTTGTTGTTGTTGTTGTTGTTGTTTGTGCTTCACCAAGGTAGACTATGGAACATAGGAGGCCATGTAAAACATACTGCAAGGCCTCACGAACTGCCTGTTGCCCTTGGCCAGCACTCACAGGGAGACAAATCTATTGGCCAACCTTGGCGGTATGGGAAATACACATGTAGATTTCACATACAAAGATAGATATAGGTATGCTTGCGTGTATCTCCATTTCACTCCTGTCTTACATTAGCTAGCCTGTTCCCAGCAGCAAGAAAAGACTATTCCTCTGGGACCAGTACATCCATCTGGAACTACAGGGAGAAGGTTGCTGAGGTGGAGCTTGGGGGACTGTTAAAGAGTGTTGTGGAGTCTGCACAGGAAGTCAGGTATTTCAAGCGGAACTCCAAGCAGAGCACCTGGGACATAGGCCAATGCGCTGTTCTCCACCTCCGGCAGAGGGAACGTCAAGTCAACCAGCTCAGTCCCTTGGTTTCTGATGGCCAGCTGGACCAGGAGAACGGCCATGGACACCTGCAGGTGGAGACAGTTCTGCAGCATCTGCGGCTCTGTAATGGCTGTTTTGGTGGAGAGATAGATGGTCATGAGGCGCTCAAACTGCTCCCGAAGGTTGTCAGCTGTGGGGCTGGAGCTCTGCTGAGCCTCTCGCCATGCCACCTGCAGCCGGTGGAGGCTTTGGTTGAGTTTGATCATCTGGTCATGCAACCTGTACAAGCGACAGAAATACACACATAAACCAGAGGGGCAGAACCAAGGTGGTGTGTTTAACTAGATGCCTACTGCAAGTAATGTAGAATGAGGAGGGAGCCCAAATTTCACCAGTAAACCCATGCTGGAGAGGAGACTTGAATTCAGGTCTTCCCAGGTCCAAATCCAATCCTCTCTCTATTTGACCACATAAAACCCGAGCTGGAACACGTGTTTGCATCCGCCCCCCCCCCCGCCACCTGTTCTTTGGAGGGCTGCATTAATCTGCAGGGGCACGCTGAGGGGGCAGTTTGGACTGGCATTCACATGGACTCCACCCCTCAGCTTCTTCAGCATAGCAGCATACCCATCCATACCCAAGCAGACCGATGCCTACTTAAACAAACTTGGCTTGGGGTGCTCTTACCCCAGGGGAAGCCCCACTGGCCCACTGGCAGGAACGCCTGTGAAGAGAGCACCTCCAGTCATCTCAGCTGGCTCAGGTTGCCAACCAGGCTTTGCCTGTTCAGCCTTTTAGAGGCCAAGAGAACTAAGTTTTCAGTCGCTACAGAAAAGGCCTTTCCAAGGCCTTTTCCATTCCTGCCTGCACCTGGAACCCCTCGAGGCAGTACCTGTGAAATCCTAAATGAAGGCTATACTGCGTCAGCACCAGGTTCTCAGTCACCAGGTTGTAGCTGGGTGCAAATTCCGGCTCCTGCTCAGTCACAGCTGGGATCAAGCAGGTTTCTTTTTCCAAACCTTGGAGGAAGTTAAAAGGAAAGCTTCCCCACCAGTTCTAACAAGCTATGCCTCCCAGGAGGATGCCAGAGCAACGGGGAGCCCGCTCCGCTTCTCTCGGCTCCTGCTCAACCCATGGCCAGCAGCCTCCTCCTTCCCAGGCTCCGACACAAGCCCTTGCGGCTCACCTTTCAAATGGACATTCTTGCTCCTCTGCTCTTCCTCATTTAGCTCCTTCAGAGCACAGTAGGTGGGGTCAAATGTGAGAAGCCGGGGAGATCTGGGCTTGCAGAAGGGCTGACAGAGCCTGAGGAGGGCAGCCCCCAAGTTCAGGAAGAAGGCATCTGAGGCATACATCTGGAAGAAGATCTCTGGCATCTGGTTGGCCCAGATTTTGGTGCGGCCTGCATTGGCATGGAGGCAGTTCCCAAGCCAGGACAGGGTCTGGTGTTTGGTTTGTGGCGACAGCTGCAGCAGGTTCTTCAGCATCTGGTAGATCTTCTCATGGAACTGAGTCATGAACTGTTTACAAGACACCAGAAGTCTTAATACGTGCACATGCACACACACTCCTGGGATCTTCTTCGTGTGCTGTACCACTGAGCTCCGGCTCGCTCCTCCCTCCCTCCCTCCCTCCCTCCCTCCCAGATTTCAGCATTTTCACCACTTGCCAGAAACTCTGTGTCTTAATTCTTGCCTGAAAAACCTTAACCAAACCAAAGGTGATTTCACAGGGAGATCTCCATTATACCAGACATTTGGAGCTTAAGAGGGAGAGCAGCTGTCACCAGCTCCTGCCACCTACGCTCTGCCTGGCTCAGCTACACAAGGAAGCACGGACTGGTATGTGAATATGCACCTGATGGATGTTGGATTCCTGCACCTTGATCTCCTGAGGGCTGGACCGAGAGGGGTTCAGGAAGTAGCTGTGGTTCTCCACTACACCAGGGGTCTTCAGCAAGCATGAGATGCTCAAGACGGCTCCCAGCAGAGTCTTCTGGTAGAGCTGCCCATTGGCTGGGTCCTTTGGCTGGATGTACTCAACGAAAACCTGAACAAATAGAAGCAGAAGGTGCTGCTGGCCAGCCACACCAGGAAAAGCCCCACAGAAATACGAGGTGGGGAAAAGCAAAGTACACCCTTGTCCTTCCCTTCCACAGAATCATGGCTCTGTCACAAGAACCCGTCTTTAACTAATGCACATTACAGCCATAGCAGGGTCAGGAAGAAAATGCTCCCTTTGCTGCAAGCGCCACGGCAGCCATGCTGAAGGCAAGAGACAGGGCCCCCCACCCAGGAGGAAGGCTGGAGATGGCCGGGGCTGCTATTGCCTTGCTGCTCCCTGGCCCGATGGAGAATGGCCAGCCGAGGGCTCACTTTGGCGATGTCTTTCTGCCTGGTGAAGTACAGGAGCACGTCCAGGTAGGAGTACAGCAGGATCTGGCAAAGGTGCAGCTCTCGAATCCGTGCCAAGAGGATGTCGAAGACCGGGACCATGACCTCCTCAAAGGTCCGCACTTCCTCATCCAAGGTGATGACCTCTATGACATCCTCCAGGAACTCCGTTACATCTTCAAAGTCTGGGTGTGTGTGTGTGTGGAGAAGAGAAAGGAATAGGAGAGGATTTAAAAAGGGCACCTTTGAAGGATTTCTAGGAGTTGGAGCCCATTCAGTTCTCCCGAGATGCCTGGTTCTGGTTCTGCTTCTGCAACTTACGAGCTCCTCTCAGGGATTCCAGCATCAAGTCCACGAGCTGCTCATAGACATTCTGGTTGACATAGATTTCCGGTGTGAGGAAGACTGTGCGGGTGTTGGACACAGTCAGGTTCCGGCAGCGCACTGCAAAGGGCAACAGGTTTTCTGGCACTTTGGTGACCTACAAGGACAGAGGAGAGTGCTTGGTCTCTGGCCTGCTCTGCTCAAGCCAGCAGGCTGGCTCGGGCACGGGGGGCCTTGACCCACCTCCTCCTTTGCCCTCTGGAAGCAGGCAAAGAGGTAGCGAAGAATGTGCTTCTCCCCCGCATCTCTTTCTGCTGAGAGATTCTGTATTACGGCTGAGGTCATGTGAATCAGGTGATTCCCTGGTTCTGGGAGCAGCAGTCGGGCGAAGAGAGCCTGCAGAGACAAGCCAGCACATAAATGGCTAGCACCCAATGCTCTCTACCCCTCCCTGCCACAATTATGTATCATTCATTAACTTGCTTCCATGCAAAAAGACCCAAAGGTCTTCCAGGTCGGCCCTTGTGGCTAAGGCCAGACCCTTCACACACAACCCGCATCATCCTGATTATCATAGGTTGCAAGCAGAGGTGTGATGGGACCAAAATACCCCCATGTCAGAGGACCTGCCCAACTTGAGGGAGAGTCCAATGAAGCAATCCATGTGGCTCTAGAAAGCAAGCCAAGCAAACATTACCAAAGGAGGGCAGAAGTCCTCCTGTCAAAGGCAATCTTACCCAGCAGAACATTCCTTCCCTGCCACAAGCACAGAGACTAGTTTGACCTACAGAGCAAAGCTACCCTCCTTCACCAAGCCTCACTGATGCCCTGCCACGGCCCCAACCTGGCTGAACAGCCAACTATACATGTATGCACGCTCATGCATGCACAGATACCTGTTCCACATTCTCCATGTCCAGCCAGTCCTGGTCGTCCAGGTCTGCTGCCATTTCCTCCAAGTACACGCAGCGTGCAGGAATGCCATTGCCACTTTTCAGATTGGGGTCACCTGCGGGTTAGGAATCACCAGAATGACACCACAAGTGACACCTCACACATAAAACTCAACCCTACAAGTCCCTTCCTCACAAGGCTGGCAGACCTTCAAAATAATTGGTATCTTTAGGAAATAGATGTCTCTCTTCACTGGAGGAAGGGGAAGAAAGAGAGATGTAAGCTTAGTTTTGTGCCAGTGGCATAGCACATGTCTGAAAAGCCATGGACATAAGGTAGGAATCAAAAGAGTAGCTTGGAACTCATGAGGAACTTTTAAGCCTCTGTACAGATGGATGGATCTGAGCTTCAAGGGCTTCCCCCCTCCCAGTTGAAACAGGAGAAAGCAGTAGCACCATAGCAAGGAATACCATACCCTGCCAATGAACTTAACTTGAAATGCTTTGCCATTGGGTCAGTGGCCAAGTTTTGGATCCTTGCAATAGATTGACCAGCCCACAAAGGTGCCCAAAAGCCAAGCCAGCAAGAAAAGAGTGTTGGACCAACAGCTGTCCTCGTCCGCCAGGCGCTTGTGCAGCACACGCATGGGTCTTTGTTGAGTCTGCAGCCTTGTCACCCCCACCATAATGCTGCAGCCCTGCCTCAGCTGGGCTGCAAAGAACCCCAGTGGCTCAGATTTCCTCCCAACCTGGACTCCAGGAACTAACTCCCCAGTCTTACTGTTGTCAAGCGTGATCAGGAAGATTCTCTGGATCATGTGGTTGATGTTGAGCTGCTCGCAGAGCTCCTGCTGGGAGCGGAAGGAGCGGCTAATCTCAGCCACAGAGTAGTCGCAATCATCCAGACTCTCAGACACGCTGTTGTCAGAATCATCTTGGCTGGCTGAGGTTTCCTCCACTGGAGAAGTAGAGCTGGTCAACAAGCAGCCTAGCTTGATCTAACCCAGCCCCCAGCCCCTACCTGAGCAGCCCGCCTCCTGCTCTGGGGGAAGGCTGAGTGTCATGAAGCAGGAGGGCCTGGCATGGCCAGTGCCTCAGGCCTGGTTGCTTCTCAAGGTGCCAGGCAACCAGCCTGAGCACTCAGGAGCCACCAGACACCGAGTCAAGCAGACTGCACATCACAAAGGCATTGTTACTCCTGGGGAAAATGCAGAGACTGGCTGCCAATCACACCCACCCACTGAGCACGCTTAGCCCCTTGCCTTCTCCACCTTGGGACCATCCCTGTGGCCTCGCAGTGAGCACCTGCATGCCTAAACAGGGCACAGAAACACGCACTGCATGCCTGAACAGGGCACAGAAACGCAGCCTCAGTGGCCGCCCTCCTGCCCTGATCTCTGCTCTGCCAGAGATTTGCCAAACTGGGCACCTTTTGGGGAAGTGCAGTAAGACCCTTCCATTCGGGAGACTGGAACTAAGTCAGTAAAGGGCTGGGGGGGTGGGGTGGAGGTGGTGTTAGTATCTGCGAGGTTTTAGCTGTTCATTCCTCCAATTAGCAGGCCAGGGTCTTGTATCTATTTTGCAACCCACTGCTGCTGATCCAAGCCTCTGGGTTAAACTTGGGTAATCACTTCAAGCCAGCACTTTCTAAGACTGGGGACGCCCAATTGCTCGCCTCGTGCACTGCCTCAACAGGGGGCTGCCCTCCCCCGCCCCCTTTCCTGGGCCGGGGGGGGGTTGCCTCCGGCCGCGCTCCCCTCACCCGCGGGCGGTTGCTGCTTCTGGATGTCGGCGAACTGCTTGGCGTCGGCGACGGAGCTGAAGAGGGCGGCGAAGGGGTTCCTGGAGATGCTGCTGCTGCTGCTGTTGTTGTTCTCGTGGTCGGTCATTTCCCCGCCGGGCGAGCGCCTGCTCCATCGAGGGCTAGCGGCCACGGCGAGACCAGCGCCTCAGGGCCGGGAAGGGCCCACACAGCCCCACACCGGCCCACGGGGCGCGCGAGAACGGCGTCCGGGCCGGCACCGAGAAAGGGGTCTCCGGCAAGAAGGCCGCGGCGGACGGGAGGGGAGCGGCGCCCCGGCGCTGAGGCCGCCTCCAGCTGCTCCGGCCAAGTCCGGGGGGGGGGGGGAGACGCGCGCAAGGCCGGACGCCCCCGCTGCTTCCTGGCCCCACTTCCCCGGCAGTCAACCTGGCAACGCGTGACGCCAGAGGATCGCGCCTTCACGTCGTCAGAGGGGGACGTGGGGTTGGGGAAATGCAGCCGCAGAGATATGCACGAGTAGAGACGCATTCCACGCTGCTCTCCGTAGGCCGTTTCGGGGGTTCCCTTTGAGCGGCCATTTTAAACGCCCCGCTGGGGGCGGAAGGGAGGTCCCTGGGCAGATCCTCCGCTTCGGCCGAGCCGCAACCGCCGCAAAGGCAGCGGCGGAGGAAGGGGTCTCGCGCTCCTCTCTTGCAGGCGGGAAGGGGCTACGCCTACGGCCGCCGGGGCTCTGGAAGCACCCCCCTCCAGTGTAGTCCCCTCTCAGTGTGGGAAGTCGGGGTCAGCCCGAGGCGGCGTGCCTTACGACAGCCCTGCAAGGTAGTCTGGGAGGTGACCTCCCTATGACACGCTGAGGGGCAGACAACAGCCCTGTGGTGTTGACCTGTGCTGCAGGTTGGAGCGTGGCTGGCGGGGAGTTGCTTAGTTACAACAGCCCTGCGGTTTACTCCGCTGCCCCTGCTGAAGGAGAGAGGTGGGGCTGAGGCGGATTTGCAGCCCCAAAGCCCCCGTGCAACGCACGCCCCAGGCGGCAGAAACTGGCCCCTCGGAGACCCCCCCCCCCCATGTCTGCAGGAGCGCCGCGCGGCATTGACGGGCGGGCTGTGCTTGCGGAGGAGGCGCGAGAAGGAAGGCCCGCCATGGAAAGAGGTCGTCTCCGGCTCTCTGCTGCGCTGCGCTGCTCGCTGCCCCCCTTTGCTGTTCGGGGTTGGGTGGGCAGCTGCCGCCCATCGCAGCTACACGAACGTCTTCAATTCCTCCATTAATCTCTATGGGCAGCTTGGAGAAAAACATACCCAAGATATTTCAATTGGAAATTAAGGGATGGACCTCTCTACACGTTCATACCTCTGTGGCTAGAGCAGAGATAGATGTCTACGAGACCCTTCATGCGTCTCGACGCGGGATTTCCCGAGCATCATAAAAAGTGACAGCTGCCCGTCGGATTGATTGATTGATCTATCTATCATAGCTCTGATTGGGCAGCAGCCTGTCCCGCCTCCCCCGCCTTCTTATATCGCCCCCGCAAAAGGTAGCAGGAGGGTTCGGTGCTCTTTCACGCAGAGGTCTTCTTTCACGTAAAAAATGTAATTTTAAAAGGTTCTTAAATCTTAAGTGACCTGCTCACGAAAATGATTAGTATTATTAATATTTACTATTAACATTTATTTATTTATTTATATTTATACCCCGCCTTTTTTCCTGAAAGGAACCCAAGGTGGCTTACATAATCCTCCTCCTTCTCTCCATTTTATCTTCACAACAACCCTGTGAGGTAGGTTAGTCTGAGAGTCAGTGACTGGCCCAAAGTCACCCAGTGAGTTTCATGGGAAGGATCATCTCCCATATGTACCTGCCCAGACACTAAGATCTTCGTCAGCGGTCCTGCTCCAAGAGCTCCTGCCAAAGGAAGTAAGGCAGGTGGCTACCAGGAGGAGGGCCTTTTCTGCTGTGGCACTCCAGTTATGGAATGAGCTCCCCAAAGAGGCTTGTCTGGCGCCTACATTGTACTCTTTCCGGCGCCAGGTGAAGACCTTACTATTCTCCCAGGCATTTTAATCATTTTAATCATCTTAATTTTTTAATCTTGTAGTTGTTTTTAACTGTTATTGTAACTGCTGCTGCTAGCTCTGCTGTTTGTTTTTAATCTGTGGTTTTAAATTTTATATTTATTTTATATTGTGTATTATGGTTTTAACTGTTGTAAACCACCCAGAGAGCTTCGGCTATTGGGTGGTATAAAAAAATGTATTAAATAAATAAATAAATAAATAAATATAATTAAATGGCTGAGCGGGGACTAGAACCCGGATCTCCCCGGTCCAGCACTCTCACCACTATGCCACACTGGCTCTGTAATATGAATACTAGTAATATGAATACTATTAATATACTACTAATATACTATTAATACTATTAATACACTCTGTAATATGAATACTATTAATGCTATGTGAGTAATCCATATTATTACGGATTGAGGGGCTCCAGAATCGGCGCCCATGCCTTCTTGGGGCATGTCTGTGCAGCTGTTGGGCCCAATCCCTACCAGCAGCAGAACTATTGCTAGTCGCTGTTACCACCTGTATGGTCTAGTAGACAGAATGCCGGACTAGGAGCCGGAAGATGCGGGTTCAGATCCCTGCTTGAGATCCCTGTCCGGACTCACTGCGGACAGTCACCATCTCTTACAGCGATCTACCTCAACAGGATTATTGTGAGGATAGGAGGAGGGGAGAACACGTACACCACCCGGATCTATTGAAGGAAGGGTGGAATAAAAATGAATATTTATTTAATAACATTGTACCAAAGACTACATGCCAACAACAGCATACATTTTTGACTGATAAATGCAAGTAAAGTTGCATTTGGGTTTGCTGTTTAAGATGCTTTGTGACACAACTTTTCACACTTGCATAAAGTGCAGCAATCACCAAGAACCTCTTCTTGATTTGTACACTCTTGTGTGGCAAGTTTTGCACCTGCACATGGTCAGAAATTCTACTGGTAAATGCATAAAGCACTTGGGTGGCTGCAAAACACCACCTATTTCTTCATAAGTGTAATCCAGCGGATTCAGCATTGCATAGCCATGATGACCCAAGAGGGCAGGTGACTCTTTGATAGCAATGAATGCTGCCCGGGTGGAGCTGGAGCTGGAGCTGGTGGCAGTTTAGCAAGAGACAATGTTCAGCTTTCTGTACATATCAACCCGCCGCTCATAAAAAATGTTCACTTGTGCTGTGGAAACGTCAGTTCGTTTATTCATTCTGGAACTCTTAGTTTCAAGTTTTGAATAAAGGTTTAAGGTTTAATAATAAAGGTTTAATAGACAAAGAGTCTATTGCACTGCGTTGGAAAGAGCACTATTATGACCTTTTAAATCGTAAATCTAAGGTGGATAATGAGATTTTTTCGCAAATCCCGCAAAAACAAATTAAAGAGGAACTTGCAATACTCCCCACTTTGGATGAAGTAAAAAAAGCCATTAATCAAATGAAGAACAACAAAGCTAGTGGACCAGATGGGATTCCTGCTGAAATCTTTAAAGAAGGGGGCCCCGAACTTGTACAACATCTTCATAAACTCATCGAAAAAATCTGGATAAGAAAGAGATCCCAGAAGACTTCAGGGATGCCATAATTATCACCCTCTTTAAGAAGGGTGATAGAACAGACTGTGGAAACTATCGGGGCATTTCTCTCTTAGCAACCGCAGGTAAAATATTTGCTAGGATTCTCGCAAACCGTCTTCTATCTATTTCAGAAGAGATCCTCCCTGAAACTCAGTATGGTTTCCGCCCCTCTAGAGGGACAGTAGACATGATTTTTACTGCACGTCAGCTCCAAGAAAAATGCCGGGAGCAAAATCAACCCCTTTATATGGCATTTATTGATTTGGCTAAGGCCTTTGATACTGTAGACCGTACAGCTCTCTGGACTATCCTTATGAAAATTGGATGCCCCAATAAATTTGTGAATATCTTGCGACTTCTCCATGACAACATGACGGCAACGGTTTTGGACAACAACGGCTCTCATGGTGCTCCATTTAAAGTGGGATCAGGTGTTAAACAGGGATGTGTTATCGCCCCAACATTATTTGCCATTTTCATCGCCATGGTTTTTACATCTTGTCAAGGGGAAACTTCCCACCGGTGTGGGAATTATATATCGAACAGATGGAAAGCTTTTTAATCTCAGCAGGCTGAAAGCAAAAAGTAAGGTAATTACAACCTCTGTTGTGGAACTTCAGTATGCTGATGATAATGTGGTCTCCGCACATTCAGAGGATGATCTCCAAACTATCCTAAATGCTTTTGCAGAAGCATACGAAAAACTTGGTCTCTCACTTAACATCAAAAAAACCAAAGTGCTTCATCAGCAAGTGCAAGCCAATCCTTTGGTGATACCGTCTATCCAGCTTGGCGGGACAATACTGGAAAATGTCGATCATTTTCTCTATCTTGGCAGCTATCTTTCTGTTACAGCTAACATCGACAGTGAAATCCAGCATCGTCTGAGCTCCGCAAGTGCCGCATTTTCTCGAATGAAACATAGAGTGTTCGAGGATCGGGATATTTGTAAGAAGACCAAAACACTGGTTTATGAAGCCATTGTATTACCAACTTTATTGTATGCCTGCGAAACATGGACTATCTATAAACGTCACTTCCACCTCCTTGAAAGGTTTCATCAACGTTGCCTCCGGAAAATCCTGCAAATTACTTGGGAAGATAGGCGAACAAATGTCAGTGTACTGGAAGAAGCAAAGACTACTAGCATTGAAAAAATGATCCTTCAACGCCAACTTCAGTGGACCGGTCATGTTGTTCGAATGCCTGACTGCCGTCTCCCAAAGCAGTTACTTTACTCCCAACTCAAGGATGGAAAGCGGAATATCGGTGGTCAATATAAGAGGTTTAAAGATGTTCATAAGGCTAATCTAAAAAAATGCAATATAAACATCGAAAACTGGGAAGCTCTGGCCCATGAACGATCTAAATGGAGGTTGGCCTTTCACAAAGGTTCCATGGACTTTGAAGAAGCCCGAGTGCAAGGTGAAAGGGAGAAACGTGCTAAGCGAAAAGCACGTCAAATGAATCCTTTACAGGACCATCTTCTATCTGGTAACCTGTGTCCTCACTGTGGGAAGCTGTGTGGATCTAGAATTGGCCTCCACAGTCACTTACGGACCCATCGCTAGAGTCTACACAATCTTCTTTAGAATTTCCTCCTTTTATCCCGGAAGACAATCTTACTCGGTCACGAGTGATCGCCTGATGATGATGACCACAAACAGTATATTGTAGAGCTGGAGAAGGTGAAGAAAAGAGCAACCAAAATGATCAAGGGCCTGCAGCAACTCCCCTGTGAAGAAAGGTGACAACACTGGGGGCTCTGTAGTTTAGAAAAATGGCAAGTGAGGACATGATAGAGGTGTATAAAATGATGCATGGTTCTGGAAAACGCAACGGGGTCATCTCATGAAGCCAAATGGTGGGAGATTCAAGACAGATAAAAAGGAAGAAATTCGCTGTCCTTTCCAAGGGTCCTCTCTTGAGCAGGATCTGTTTCCTGCTCAGCTCCAGGATGTTTTTCCTAATGGGTAGTAGATGGAGATGATTCAGCTCCATTTTCTCAGAAGACAGGCCTCTTCTGACCTCTTTTCAGTCATTTCCACACATGGGAGCGGGGGAGAGGCCCCGACCCACAAGCTTCCTGTAGCAGCCTGACTGCAGAGAAGTTTCCTTGTGCAGCAGGGCAGGCAGCAAAAGTCATAACGGCTTAGTTGGTATTATTTGTGCAAACTGGGCGATTACCCTTCGATACGAGTGAAGGGATAGCCAGGGGATCTCCACACATGGCGGTGCTCCAAAGAAAGACCACAGGAGGCAGCCACCATCTCCTGTGTGCCACGGTCCTTGGATTGCTCTTCAAAGGTAGGGCTGGACTCCAGGCAAACCATCCAGGACAGGGGCCAAGAAGGAAGAGGGAAGGGAGGGTTCCTGTTGGGAAGGCAGAAAGCGGTGGGGAGCCCATTCTCCCTGAAATGCCGCCTTCCCCACATGGGGTTTGTCTGCAGTTGCTCCTGAAAATCAGCCTGTCATGGCACAATGGCGCCTGCTTGAAAAGAAGACCCCCGTCACATTTGCCTCCTGGCCTCCACCCTGAAAGGAGCAGGCCATCATGGCGGGTGCCTCCTGTTGCACAGCCCCAGCCCCAGAGACAGTGGAGCCTTGCCCAAAGGAGAGCAGCTGGATCAGCAGCCTCTGCCTTGGCGAGTCCCATTGTCAAGCCCTTTCTAGATGCTGCCCCCCCCCACCATAAATGTGCTTCGCTTCGCCCCCCTTTGAAACCATCTGCATTAGTGGCCATCAGTGCATTTTGTGGTTAATTATCTGCTGGGTGAAGAAATATCTCCTGCCATTCAGCTTCATTCGGTGACCCCTTTTGGGGTTCTAGCAGGATGAGAGAAGGAGAACTTGAACTTCCAGAAGGCTTTTCACAGAGGCCCTCACCAAAGGCTCCTGAGCAAACTTAGCAATCATGGAATAAGAGGAGAGGTCCTCTTATGAATCAGTAAAACTGGTTAAAGAACAGGAAGCAGAGGGATAAATGGTAAATTCTCCCAATGGAGGGATGTAAGCAGTGGGGTCCCACAGGGAGCTGTACTGGGACCAATGCTTTTCAAATTATTCATAAATTATCTGGACTCGGGAGTGAGCAGTGAAGTGGCCAAGTTTGCTGATGGCACCAAATTATTTAGGGTGGTGAAAACAAAAAGGGATTGTGAGGAGCTCTAAAAGGATCTCTCCAAACTGGGAGAATGGGCATCAAAATGGCAAATGCGGTTCAGTGTAGGCAAGTGTAAAGTGATGCATGTAGAAGCTGATGGGATCTGAGCGTGACTGTCCAAGAAAGAGGTCTTGGGGTTGTGGTGGACAGCTCAATGAGAATGTCGACCCAGTGTGCGGCTGCTGTGAAAAAGGCAAACTCCATGTTAGGCATAATTAGAAAAGGAATTGAAAATAAAACTGCCAAGATCATACTCCCCTTATACAAATCTATGGTGCGACCACACTTAGAATACTGTGTACAGTTCTTGTCAGCCCTGGATTAACCATGAAGCAATATAAGCATGTGCTCAGGGCACCAAAGGAAGGGGGGCACCACAGCGTACCACAAATTTTTGCATTTGCATTTCCCCCCTGATAACAGTTTTATTTTTTTTAAAATGCATAAAACAGTGATGAAAATTTGTATTTCTTTCTGTTGCCCTAGTTATAAGTAAGTAATTGGGTTATATTGCTTGCTGCTATTTAGTGTTAAATAAATATAATTTAAAAAAACAGTTTATATTTAATAGTTGTGCATTCTGGCACGGGGGGCGGGGTGGCCATGAAGAAAACTGAGTTTTTAGTGTCTTAGTTTACCTTCAGCACTTATTGAATCTTAATGTCTTGCCAGATAAGCAATAGAAGGGCCAAGGGGGCACCATCATTGGGCTGTGCTCAGGGCATGAGCTGGCCTTACTCTGGCCCTGGTTCTGGTCACCACACCTAAAAAAGGACATTGTTGAGTTGGAAAAAATGCAGAAGAGGGCAACTAAAATGACCCAGGGGCTGGAGCAACTCCCCTATGAGGAAAAGTTACAGCAGCTGGGATTATTTAGCTTAGAAAAAAGGCAAGAGGAGACATGACAGAGGTGTAAAAAATGATGCCTGGTGTGGAGAAAGTGGACAGGGAGACATTTTTCTCCCTCATAATAATTATTATTATATTTATTTGTATCCCGCCATTTTCTTAACACTGGGACCCAAGGTGGCTCACAACCTTTAAAACTCATACAATTAAAACAGAAATAGAAAAATACAAAAGTTAAAAATAGAATTAAATCATCAATAATATTTAAAAATTTATATATATTGTTAAAAATAGTATAATATACATAACAGAGTAAAAACAGCATTCATCGTATCACAGGCTAGTCCCAAATGCCTTCCGGAACAGGAAGGACTTTGCTCACCTCTGGAAGCCTACCAGGGAGCCTTCCAGAGAAAAGGAAGGACTTCTTCACACAGCTCATAGTTAAACTATGGAATTCACTTCCACAAGATGTAGTGATGGCCACCAATTTGGACAGCTTTAAAAGGGGATTGGTGGCTACTAGTCCTACTGTGCTTCCTCCAGTATCAGAGGTAGTATGCCTATGTACCCGTTGCTGGGGAACATGGGCAGGAGGGTGCTGTTGCACTCATGTCTTCTATGTGGGTTTCCCACGGGCAGTTGGTTGGCCACTGTGTGAACAGAATGCTGGACTAGATGGACCCTTGGTCTGATCCAGCAGGGCCCTTCTTATGTTCTTAGAAAAATGTCTCTCTGTCCACATTCCACACACCAGGCATCATTTTCTAAACCTCAGTCATGTCCCTCCTTTGTTCTCTCTTTTCTAAACAAAAAAGCCCCCGCGGCATTTTACCTCCCTCGCGCACGGGCTCCCTGATTATGATGGCTGCCCTTCTCCAGTTCTTTGGTGCCTTCTTCGAGATGGGGCTGGCAGTATTCCCAGTGCATCCACGCCATACTAGCCTTGCATTCCGGCCATCTTATTTCCTAGTGAAGCAACCAACGTCTCCTCTGCTCGGACCCTCAGATCATCTCCGGAGGCCCTCCTCCGGGCGCCGTCACCCAGTGAAGCTAGGCTGCAAGAGTGGAGAGGTCTTCCAAATGGAGGGAATGCCCTCCTCAATGGGGCTTGCTTGGTGCCAGCACTGCTACCTTTTTGGCACCAGGTAAAGACCTTTCCCTTCTGCCAAGCATTTTAGATTGTATGGCTGTTTGTAAATGTTCAAAATACATACAGTAAGTTCACGTGGTGAGGACAACACATAATAAAAATACATTCTCATTGTATAATGAATTTCCTTATATTCTAAATAGAAATCATTTTTAAAAATTTCTTTAAAATCTTACTTGTAAAAAAGTCTGCAGAATTCTTTAACAACTGAAGTGTCTTTCACTGTTTTAGTGGCGACTGAAAAGATAGGTCTTTATGAACGTTATTCTGTTTTGGTACAGTTTTTTTCATTTTTGGTGTTATCTTGTTGGCAAAATGTCAAGGACATCCAGTCAGGACACAGCTTCTAGGTAGAACTGCAGCAATTTGCTGAGTCACAATAATGGGAACAGCTCCAAATCCTCATTGAGACTATCTCCTGCTGAATTACTCGTTTTGGATAAAGGACTTTCCTATGTATCCACTCCTCATCATGACCCAGTACAAACCAGACTAGAGCTCTTCCGGTTCTTTCGTAACATAAAATTACGTCAATATTTTGGGACTAATGTATCCAGATTTACAGTATGTATTTTGAACATTTACAACCCCTTGAGGAAAAAAACACAGAAAAAAACACAGACCGAAATGCGTCTGGCTCCTCTATTCAATAAAGATTTTGCATTCTGAGAACTTAGTTCTCTCCTTCTTTTTTTTTGTTGCTACTGGATGCTCATCTCCTCCTGTTTCTGTCTTTGTTTTCATAGATTGATAGATCATAGAGTTGGAAGGAGCCTACAAGGCTATCGAGTCCAACCCCCTCCTCAATGCAGGAAACTAGAGGAGGGGTCTCCCATCCAAGTAATAACCAGGCTTGACCCTGCTTAGCTTTCCATGCTCAGACAAGCTGAGCCAGCGTAAGCCACAGGCCTGTATTTTTTTATGTATCTGACATTGTTTTTTTCCCTGTGCAGCTTTTATAATTGCTTTTCATAATTTTAGCTTTATGTAATCTGCTCAGAAAACATCTGTCTTGGGGCAGATTAAAAATCTAGTCAATAGACAAATAGTAATCCCAAGTGTGACATTTGCCCTTTTCATTGCCACTTGCATGTGCGGACCTGATGTTCCATTCTTCTGTGAGATGTGGCCAACTTGGAGGAAGTAGGCCATTGTGTCTCGGGCTGTGGTCCTGATCCGTGACAGTGTCCATTCATTTAGGAATAGTAGGCACTCCGTGACATTGCTTGGCCCATAGATCCCACCATCGGGACCAATCCAGCTTCTTGTCCCCGGTTCCTGGTGCTTGGCCTGCATTCCTTGACATGTAACACTCTTTCTCCCTTTCAGGCATCATCCCTGGAAAAACCGAAGATGCAAATGGTACGGTTCATCCTGATTTCCCAGGGGAAGGAAGCTCATGATCCTGGCAGGGTACCGAGAATGTGTCTGTCTCGGAAGTAGCTGAAGTAGGGTGGAGTCGCTGACTCTTCATTTTTGACTTCTTTCACTGGCCAGCTCTTTGGGGGTAGCTGTTGTCTCTGTCCTGTTGTTGTTTTCTAACTTGCAGAGATACCTGAATCTCCTGAGCTTGTGAGCTGACTGTGGAAACCAGGTTTTCAAACACTTGAGCTGTGCTGGGGAGGGCACCGTGGGAAGTGGCCGTCGGTGTGTCTTCTCTGTTTGAGATCTCACCAAACTGCAGTTCCTGGGTGGGAAGGCAACGTGACCACTGTAAGGCTGCCAGGCCCAGGCCCTTTACTAGGGAACAAAGACCCACTGGATTCAGTAGGGCGGACTTCTGAGCAAACATGCTTAGGGGTGTGCTGCGTGAGGATGGGGTGGATGTGCTCTGAGGCATGCCAGGAGGAAGGGAGGGCACGGCAGAGACCCTGAGGCAACCAAGGCAGGAGCCAAGAGGCCAGCCGCCACAGCCACAATCCTCAAAACGGAGGAGAAGCCCCCGGCACATCCCACGATGTGGCTGTCATGGTGGGGCTGAGGAAGGGGTCAGCCCCGAGAGTGCTGGCCCTTCCCTGTCACTGGCTGGCGCAGAGGCAGCCACGGCGCCGCGGGGCTTGCCCAGAGAAGGGAGGCCACGTTTGCTGCATGGTTGCTGCAAAGAAACGCTTCCGGCTGTGCGTGTGGAGTACGGGCTGGGCCGCGGGCCCCAGCGCCCTGTGGGTGCCCCATCCCACCCGTCCAACCCTCCCCCATTTGTTTTGCAGCGGTATCCATCAATGTGAAGGAAGAAGGGAAAATCATCGCCCTGCATTGTAAAGGGGATCAAATCATCTGGAAGAAAGATGGCAACAGTTTAAACCACACGGACGGCCGCCTACTCCTGGGCTCTGTGATGGATGACCCGAGGGGCGTCTACCAGTGCAGCGGCGGTGACCACAGCAACGCAACCGTGCAGATTTTCGTCCGAAGTGCGTGAGCCTGCTTGGCCCCCGCCTGCCTGCCTGCCTGCCTGCCTGCCTGCCTGCCTGCCTGCCTCAGAGTGCCGTGATAGGCATGCAGCCGGGGCGGGGCGGGGGGCTGCAGAAGCCTGCACCCCTCTCCTCTGCATGCTGCTGGCCCCGGCCCTTGTGCAGCCCCAAAGGGCCTGCTGGGGACAGCCTGGCCACCGCTCTGGCCCCCGCTGGTGGGGACCTTCCCTTCCCTTCCCAGGGGGGAGCAGGGACGGGCTTTGGAAATCATCTGCGTGGGAAACAGGCGGCCCCATGTGTGCCTTCTGGGCAGGGTGAAGTCCGGGGTGGGGGAGACCATCAGGGCCTTGACAAAGGTAAAGCAGACTGGCAAGAAAGAGTCCAGCCAGGTAGAGCTGAGGGGAAATTTGATAACATTTTGAATTTTACCTCAAAACTTAGCATTTGTTTGGTGTTTGTCACATCTGTAAGGGTTTGTTTTCTAATTGGTTAAATGAAATCAGTGATCCTCATACAAAACCAAGCATTTTACTACCTGCTGTTGCTTGTCAGCTATCAACCACATCAGCTGCAACTGTGATTTAAAATCCAATAGAATGATAGAATCATAGAATCATAGAAAAGTAGAGTTGGAAGGGGCCTACAAGGCCATCGAGTCCAACCCCCTGCTCAATGCAGGAATCTAGGTCAAAGCATCTCTGACAGATGTCTGTCCAATACTAAATGTTGATATCAAATGTCCAATATTGTTGGACATTTCAAACTTAAAATACTCTGCAGAGGAGAATTTTGGGGAACAAGTGTTTTTCCGCCCTACTTCCAAGCCCCTCCCACAGGCCTGATCTTCCCTGGGGGCGGGCGATACCTTGCCGACAAGTGTGTTGGAGCTGGGAGGGTCTCGGGGTTGTGTGTGTGTGTGTTGCAGTGGCACCCGGGCGCCATTTCTAAAGGAAGGTGGGCACGGGGACCGTATCGGGCTGGTGGAAGCTGCGTCTTATGACCTGGACGGGCTGTCCCCTCGTCTCAGAAGGGGGGGCTGTTTGTGGTTAGCGGTGAGGGGCTGGGAGTTTGCACATGCTCAGGAGCACCCTCTGCTCAAATGAAGCCAGGGTGGGCCAGGCCTGCATGTGCTGCGCTGCTGGGCACGTGCCAGGGGGAGCCGGGTGGCGTGCTCTGCTCAACGCTCTCTCTCGCCACAGTGTGCCAGAACTGCATTGAGCTGAACCTTCCCACGATCATCGGGCTTATGCTGGCCAGCTTCGTGGCCACGTTGTTCCTGGCTGTGGCCGTGTACTACATCGCTGCGGAGGAGTCGGGCCGGCGATCTCGCGGTGAGTGATGAGCACTGGAGGGCACCTCCTGTGAAAGAGGACCGACACCCCTTGTGCCATGCTGGCGGCAGCTCTCCCACCCTCCCGGCGCCAAGCCTCGCATTTGGCAATAGAGGGCTTGGATCCAGAGGCCTCCTGCCCCTCCCCCCAGTATTCTGGGCCTCAAAGAGACCCCAGGTAGCCAGCCTGGCTCCAGAGACCCTCCGCTCCCCTCCCATTCAGTCGGTTTCCCACAAACTCAGGTTTCAATTTTTGCCTTTCTAGCTTCTGATAAGCAGACCCTGCTGGCCAATGATCAGCTCTACCAGGTGAGTGCAGCCTCCAGATCTGCTCACGGGGGTGTGTGTCTGTGTGTGTCTCCCTCCCTCCCCCTCCTCCTCGGTGTTGGGTGGGCATTCCTTCAGAGGAGGGTCCTCCGTGGACTTCTCCTGCCTCTTGCACCCATGACACAGCTCTCGCTGCCCCTGCCAGAAAGCCCTTGAGTTGCTTGGCACAGGGTCTGTCCTCTGGGGAATTTCCTCCTTCTTTCTCTTCTTTAAAAAGCCAATTTCTTGCCCTTATGGCCAGAGATAATCCTCCAAATGGGCTCAGCACAAGACCTTCAGATCATAAGAAGAGCCCTACTGGATCAGACCAAAGGGGGTCCATGTAGTCCAGCATTTTGTTCACACAGTGGCCAACCAGCTGCCCCAATGGGAAACCAACAAGCAGGACATGCACCCTCCTGCCTGTGTTCCCCAGCATACTGTCTCTGATACTGGAGGTCGCATACAGCCATCAGGAGCAGTAGCCATTGAAAGTGTGGAAGACCAGCAGGTGGGCTTATCCCTGCCCCTTGCGATCAGGTGTAGATGGGGTCACGAATTACCTGTCTGGCCAGACTTGCATCTCTGTCCCCCAGGTGGGGATTATGCAGACAGGGGTTGCCAAGGGAAACTATGTGTGGTTACCAAGGGGAAACGGTGTCAGGGTTCATGTCACTGTGTGTGCGCTCAGACTTCTACCACAGAAAGGTTTCTCCTCCATGAATTTGTCCAATCCCCTTTTCAAGCCCTCCAAATTGGTGGCCATCACTGCACCTTGTGCCACCTGAGGTAGAAAACCCCAGAGGGACCCCAATGAAACAAAAGGGAGAGTAAATGCAGCCCTCGGCCAGCCCCCACTGCTGTGAGCTTGGCCTGGCCCCGCTGGAGGCGTTGGGAGTGACCTCGGCTCTTGCCCTTCAAGCCACGTTCCCATGGAGCTTATTTGAGGTGCCAGGCACAGCGGCACTGCTGGCGGAGGAAGGAGGTTGTCATGTGTGTGTGCATGCATGCGCGCACACGCAAGACAAATGGCTGGAATTTGCTGGCCCAAGACCTGCTGGATGGCGCTGGGAAAGGAGGCTGCCGCTTGCTCCTTCATAGAGCAAGGCAGAGGACGCTAACTCTCACCTGCAGTAGCTCCTACAGTCACGAACGGCCACAAAAGAGGAGCGTCACAAAGGATCTACTGCGCCCCTGTTCCCGTCTGAGAAATGATGGAGGAAATGCTGGGGAAACACTGATCCTGCACGGGCTGGTAGAAGCGACATCGGGGCCTTCCAGACAGGACTTTTATGGTGCTGCCGTCACCCTGCCTCGTTCTCAGATAGTCCAGACAGCTTCGCCTTCTGCTTGTGACCCTCCCGCATTTTCTCACTGCTTTTCTCCTCTTTTTCCTTAATGCAGAAAAGCCATTAAGGAGAAAAAGATGGCAGAGCTGCAGAATTCCTTTGCTAGCACTAGGACACACACACACACACCCCATCTGTGAGCCCCCGTTGTCCGACCTCCCTGAGAAAATGAGTGAACAAAAGAAAGCCAGACTCAGGAGCTCACGTGGAACCAGCCATTGTTGCTTTTGCCGCAGCAGACTAATGCGGCCGCGGGCCGCCCCAGCAGTGCCATGCAGGGCCCACGTTCAGTGGCAGTGGGGGGGGGGCTTCTGACGCCGCCCGCCCACCCATCCACCCGCCCATCCGTGCCCTTGCCTGTCTTAGGCCTTGGCTGCCCGGCCCCCTCCCCTGTCAGTCCCCCGGTCTTGTTACCAGGGCAGGCAAAGAAGCCCAGGCCCTGATCCTAAACGCAGGCCTTTCCTTCCCTCCAGCCTCTTGGAGAACGCGACAACGGGCAGTACAGCCACATTGGAGTGGCCAAGACCCGCCACCGGTGAAGGGGGACGAATTGCTCTGCCTCTGACCTTCCTGCCTAGCTGACTGACCGTTGCTACTTTGATGACCAAGAGTTTGAGTAGGAAAGTTATTTCAAGCAGCAGAGAAGGGTGCAGGAAGAGTCTAGACCTCGCTGTGCACGCATTTCAGAAGGCGACACCCGTTTCTCACATTGAATGAAAGGGTGGGCCGCTGTTCTCTTCCTTTGCCAGTCTACCCCTGCTTTTAAGTACTCCTATGTCTAAAGAGTCAACAGGTAGAATATCGCATAGTAGCCGTTTGTTTGCTAAACTGGAGAGCTGTTGTTGGGGGTTCGGGGGCGGGGGGAGTAACCAGTTTGAGAATGTTAAAACAAAACAAAGCTCCAGGTTTCCTAGAGGTAGGCAACATTGCGGGACTGCGGGACAGAGAACCAGAACCCCGAGCCTGGGTCTTAGGGACTTCATTTTTTAGGAACAGAGGATGACGGATAAGTTCAGCTCCTTTTGTCTCTTTGCAACTAAAATTGTATTCCTTGTATTTCATCCCTGTGCATCTGATATCTTCCTTAATAAACATTTTTTTTGCTTATTTTGTGTTTAAAAGCTGTATAGTGGAAGGGTTTTAAATGCACGTCCACTGGCGCATTCTGAGTGCTTCAGGTCCAGTTTCTTGCACCAACGCACAGCCACACACGGGCTGTTGATTCACGTGGCCCCGGGGAGCTGCACAGCAGGTGCCCATTTGCAGGCTGTGGGTGTTGTTTGTGTCTTTCTTGAAGTGCAGCTGCACTTGCTCTGACCACATCCTGTGGAACGAGCACGGCATCTGGGGCTGAGCATTCTTACCACAATTCTTCCCTCCCTCCCTCCCCCCCTCCCCCCCCAGCCAGCCGCTTCCTGTGCTGATCCGCCTCCCTGCGGGGGGGGGGGGGGGGGGCTAGCAGAGGCGTTCTCTGTGTGGCTCCCATCCCACCTTGGGCAGGGGATCCAGTCTGGTGTATTCCCACCAGGATGTCACGGGGGGGGGCTCATTCCCTTGATTGGCTCCTCTGGCCGAGGCTGGCCTGTAGTCTCTCTCCGGCCTGTGAGGGTAATATGGGCTGCCCCCCCTCCCTCCCCCAGTCTGCTGATGCCCCCGTGACCACCACCATCCTTCGGACGCTGCCTGCTGCAACTCTTGCCTTCTGCAGCCCACCTCTTTCCCACCGTGCCACATCCGTGGCTTTCCCCAGGTCTCCTGTGAGTAACGGATGCACCAGGGGTCCTCGGCAAGAAGGAACACACTGAGACAGAGAAGAATGGCAGGCAGAGTCCATGTGACAGAGCATCATGCAGGGCCAGGAGGAGCTTTATTGGGGATCCTTGCAAGCACAACCAAAATAAACCTGGACGCAGGTCTTTTGCAAAAAGAACAGAGCTGCTGCTGGGGACGGGCAGATCCCAGTCGCTCCCTGTGGTGCCTCAATGCAGGATGCATGGCTGGAGGGCTGGTGGGTGGGCGGCAAGCACAGCTGGACCGACTAGGCCAGCGCTGATCATCCCGGAGTCGCAGGAACCTTGTGGGGTGGTGGTGTCTGACTACAAGTGGGCCCAGGGGCTGATGAGTGACACAAGGGGGACGCCTCAGGTGAGGCCAGCTGCTGCCAGCCCCCCTTTGCCAAAACTACCCTTTGGGCAGGGCCGGTGCTACCATTAGGCCAACTAGGCGGCTGCCTAGGGCGCTGGGCTAAAGGGGGCGCCAGGAGCATAGGGCTGGAGGGAGGGAGGGCACAAGTGGGAAGGGGGGGCGCTAAATATCTGATCTTGCCTAGGGCACCAAACTGCCTTGCACCAGCCCTGCCTTTGGGACAAACTACCCTTGCCAGCTTCCCCAACACCACCTCCCAGCAATCAGGTCCTGCTCAGGTCTGGGCCGGGGGCTGTGGATTCAGGAGGAATCACGGGCTCAAGTCACAGGAAGCCAGATTCCGCCTGGACATCAGGAAAAACCTCCTGACCCCTAGAGCAACACGGCAATGGGACCAACTGCCTAGGGAGGTGGTGGGCTCTCCCGCACTGGAGGCATCCAAGGTGCAGCTGGACGGCCACCTGTCAGGGATGCTTTGACTTGGATTCCAGCGTTGAGCAGGGGGTTGGACTCGATGGCCTTACGGGCCCCTCCCAACTCTAGTATTCTATCATTCTATGAGTAGGCGCAGGTTTGGTGCCCTGCCCGCTCTGTGACTACAAGGGGCCAGGGGCGGGCCTCTGACCCTCGCCCGATACAGCTCCCCCCCGTTCCCCGTGAGCTGTCCAGGTGTGGGAAAGGCCTCTGGGGAGCTCTCTTTGCCCCAGCACCCCACCAGCCATGGCTCTGAGATGGAGGCACATCTTCTTCTGGGCCACCCCCTCCCGAGGCACAGCTGGGCCGTCACCGGGAGGGAGCTGAGCTGAGCTGCCAAGGAGAAGGGTTTTCCAGACTGCGGAGACCAGGGGCAGGTGAGGGACAACCCACCCGCAAGGGGAAGCTGCCGACGCCAAAGGGTGGTGTGGCGGTGTCCGGCGGGCCCCCTCACCAGCCAGCACAGAAGAGGTTTCCTCGCAGTGCTTCTCCACCCAGCGCCGGGGGCCGTGCCTCAGAAGGGCCTGTGCTCCAGCCCGGCGTACACCTCGCGCTGGCCTTTCCGGATGGGCTGAGGATCAGAGAGCAGGCGTTACTCCCTGGAGGCCTCTTTGAGATGGGGGCATGATCCCCCTCTACGTGGGGGAAGGGGAGTGCTGACCAGGAAGCAGGGCTCGGTTGCCCCAGGAGAACGAGGCACTCCCAGGCAGCTGCCTAGAGGAGACTGGGTGTGTGTGTGTCTTTCCACAGGTGTGTCCAGCCTAGCCACCTGGCCACCCAGTGCGATGGCCCCCCCCCGGCTCCAGATGACCTGGAGGTTGGAGCATTTGGTGAGCCAAGGCTGCCCTTGTGGGATTCTCCCTCCCCAGCACTGCAGTCCTGTGCTTACCTCATAGTCTGGGTTTGGGACTGGTGGGGGACGGTCCACTTTTTGGCCTGGAACAAAATGCAAAGTGAGTGGTTGTTACCACAGCCAAGATTCAGAGGGGGGTATCCCAGATGGTAACTGGGGGGAAGCAGCTCTGTCCAGTGAAGAAGGCCGTGCCAAGGGCTCCAGCCGCAGCCCTCTGCTGCCTCTCCCAGGACTCGGGGTCTTGGTGGAGCTACGCACTCCCCGCTGTCCCCATCCTGACCCCAGCAGAGGCAGCCGCCCCTGTGCTCCTGCTCCGAGCCCTGGCCTTGGCCTGGCTGAGTCAGGAACCCGCAACACCTGGCTCTCAACACACGCACCCTTTCCAGCTTTCTGTTTAAAAAGAGAGAGGGCCCCGAGAGAGGAAATCTCCATGTCTCCACCAGGGCCACCAAAAGGGGGTCTCCATCCAGCCTGGCCCCTTCGTTCCTTGGGCAAGGAGGAGGGAGCCGGGCTTGGTTCAGAGCCACCCCCTCCCCTCCCCTCCCCTCAGGGGCTGTTGCCAGATGGAGGGAATGCTCTTGCGGCCGCCAGTCCAAAGGCACTGGGCGGCAGCTCTTCCATCCTTTCCTCCTTAACAGGTTTCTTCTGCTAAGAGAAAAGATGGAAGCAATGGTGGGAAATCACGAGTGGGTTATGACTGGAGGACGACATCATCTGGATGCCCTATAACTCTCCGGGAATGCGACAGGGTGCTGGTGAGAGAGAAGCCTCCTCTTGTGGAAGCAAGCAGCCAGTGTGCCAGCAGGGGAAGCTGGTGGCACTCGGCTCGCCTGCAGAGCACGGGGCGTACCCCCAGAGAGGCACTCACCTCGTGGCCGCCCGCGGGCGCCTCCCCTTGCAGAGCCACCGCCGAAGCCGGCTGCGCGGTTCTTGCTGCAGTAGTAGGCCAGGAACAAGACCCCCAGGGTGATGAGCACGTCCGCAGCGACAATACCGGCCACGAGCCCGACACTCAGTTCCACACAGCCTTCACACACTGCCCAGGAAAGCAAGAGGGTTGAGGCAAGGCTGGAAGGGGGCCACAGGCCGCTCCCAGCACAGTCTGGCTTGCGGGGAAGAGCTTGCTGGGCTTAGAGCTTCCTGGGGGCTGGCCGGGCCAGGCATGGCTAGGGCAGTGTTTCTCAACCTTGGGTCCCCAGATGTTTTTGGCCTACAACTCCCAGCATGCCCCAGCCAGCATAGCTGGCTGGGGCATGCTGGGAGTTGTACGCCAAAAACATCTGGGGACCCAAGGTTGAGAAACACTGGGCTAGGGAATGGATGCCGGAGGAGGAGGAGGAGGAGGAGGAGGAGGAGGAGGAGCGCTGTGCAGTTCCCACGGATCCTTCCGCCTCCCTCACCGCCAAAGGGCAGGGGACTCAGGACCTCTGCTGCTTGGTGCAAGGGGATCAATCCTGAGCAGCACTCACCTCTGGCTTTCAGGTAAATGCTCTTGGACTCCTCACAGGAATACTCTTTCCCCATCTCAATCTTTTTCAGCTCCTCCTCCTTCATGAAGGTCACAGATTGGTTTGCAAAGTTTGCAGCATTGCTGAGGTCTGAATAAGCATTCCCATTTTTCTCCTGCCATTGAAAGCTCCCTGAGGGGCAGGTGAGAGTCAGGGACTTCCCAGAGATATCCACACTGAACTCTGTGGGGGAATTTGGGGATGAGAAAGAAAAAAGGGTGACTCTCGGGCAATGGCCAGAGACCTCAACTCTGCCCCCCCCCACTCCCTCCCATAGCAGCTCTGGCTGCAAAGAGGCCCCTTGAGGAGGAGGAGCAGGAGGAGGAGGAGGCCTTGAGTGAAGAGTGGAGCCTCCGCTCGGGTGGACCCTGCTGCCGTGGGCATTCAGAATCGGGGACCGCCACGTGCTGGCCAAAACCGTGGTCCCAGGCCTGGAAGAAGGGTGTCTCCCTCCTTCCCATGGGGTGGGCAGGGGGCTTTGCAGGTGTGTGAAGCAGCTCCTCCCTCCATAGGGGAGGGGACCCGGAATGAAGAGGGCGATCACACTGGTCTGGTAGTCTGGGGGGAAACATTTCTGCCCTCCCAGGATTTTAGGAAGTGCAAACGTTTGCCTTTCTAACTTGGAGCAGTTTTGATTTTACCATCTATTTGAGTGGACTGTTGCCGTTTTAGTTTGTCATGTAAGTTTGTATATTTTATTTCTCTCTCTCTCATTTTAATTGTCCTTTTATATTGTTCCTTGCTACTTCCTTAGCCGCCAAATTGATGTAGAAGGTGCAGGATATGTAAATAAATAAACAAGAAGCCAACCAGTCTGCCCTCTTGCTAGGTTGGAGCAGGGCCTGGGGGCTTAGCACAAGAGAAATATGCGAGGGGGTCTGCTCTCCCAAACTTGGGGGCTGCAAAGTATCCATGCTGAACCCAGCTAGGCTGAGCTAGTTTAAAAGCAGGCAGGGCTTCACCCAGTGCAGGGGAGGCTGGATCAGTGCCCTGAATCTCCCATTTCCCAGTCCCAGTTCACCCAGTGCCTCCTCTTCCCAGCGTACAAATCCTTAGTGGCACCATCCCAAAGTGCCCACGGAAAGGCACTCCTGGAAGAAGAAGCCGATGGCCCCAGTGCCGGCAAGCACCCCTCTTACCTCCATCCTCTCCACCGACAGGGCTGGCTGTGAAGGAAAAAGAGCGGTGGTGAGGACCTGGCCATCCAAGCACCAGTGAGCCCCCCAGTGCCAAAAGCCAAAGCCCCCCTCGCCCCCCGGCTCCTTTTGCACAACGTTAGCAAAGCCGCTTCTTCTGGAACTTTGTCACGAGGGAGCTGGGGGGAGGGCAAGGCTCCTGCAGCCCCCGCGTGAGTCCCCGTCCCGGAGACCCCTCCACACAGGCTCTTCCTGCCGCAGCTGGGAGCTGAATGATATGCTTGGCCTTGTTGAAAATTCGGGGGGGGGGGGTTTGCCGAAGGGATCACGTTCACAGCACACCCCGACCCCACAGGGAAAGGCTGCAGCACTTGCAAACAGGCCAGGCCATCGTCAGCCTGGCCTGGAAATCCAAAGAAGGGAGACCGCAAGGCCTCTCTTGTTCAGATCCCGCACACGCCTGGAAGACGGATTCGCCTGCTCCCTTCTTCCAGGCCAGGCAGCGCGTCAGTCCTTGTTCAAAGTATCCACCTGCTCTTTTCCTGAGGAGAACCCTCAACTTCAGTGGCTCAACAACACAAGCTCAGAGAGAGCCAACGTTCATCTGTGCCGTGGATCCGCCTGCCGAAAGCAGCAACAGAGTGACGGTTTCAGGCAGTGGAGCCTGAAAGTCTGCGCCCATCCTTAGAGGCTCAGTTGGTCCGCTCACTCTGTTCTTGTTCTGAGGGACCAGACCAGCTCAGAGAACCTTGCCCCACTCTTGGATCTTCCCCCTCCTTCCCACACTCGCTGCCACAAATGAGTCTCTCGCACTTGCTGGAGAGGAAGCGGCCAGCTGGGGGGGGGGGGGCCTTTCACCGCCTGCATCAGCCTGGCTGCTCTGGGGGGAGGGCGCCGTCCGTCCATCAAGTGTCCCCACAGAATTGCAAGCAGGGCCGATGCTAGAAGGACAACATCTCTGTCCGTGCGGGCACCATCCTTATCAGAGGAGGACCCCAGGCCAGTCCTGGGTGATCCGCGGCGCCCACTACCCTACACCCACCCACAGTTCCCAGGAGCACGACACCAGTGCCGTGGACTCTGCATCACACCCGTGGACTCTGCATTAACTGCCACCCCAAAACCACCCACGGGAAAACCCAGGCAGGCACCTGGCCCGGGAGGACGATAGTTTGGTGGACGGCGGGGAAGTTCGCTGCGGGCAAATTCCTACGAGATTCAGAGCAGACCAAAGGACATGCTGCTTCACAAGACAGACAGTTAACACCCGGAATTCTCTGCCGTAAGGTGGGGGTGGCTGCCATTAGCCTTAAAAAGGGATCAAACAAGTTAATACGTGTGTGTGTATGTGGGGGGGGGAGTCTATAAATGGCTGTAAGCAAAATGGAGTCCCTAGGTGTGGTAGCCATGTGCCTTTGTGGGCTTCTGGACACACCTAGCAGGCCTCTACCGGAAACCCTTGGACTAGATAGACCTAGCAGGGCGGCTCTCTCGGTGCAGCAGCGCTCTTCGTGTCTCCCGACGCGCCCCCAGCCCTTCCACCGAGGAGGCCAGCCAGGTGTACTCACGCAAGCAGAACAAGAGTGCCCCCAAGGCACCAACGCAGGCGGCTAGGCGCATCTTTGGGTTTTCTGCTCTTCCCGCGGTAGTTTTAGAGTTCTCCCATCTGATCCGTGCCACTTTGTTTGCCTCTGAAAAGAGAAAGAGGTGGAACACTCGTGAGGTGTCCCAGAACCGCTGAGCCTGCAAGCAGAGAGAGACAAAGACTCAATGTTTCCAGTGCCACAGTGTCAGAGCAGCGGAAAGCGCCTGAGACAGCCTAGCCCAGCCAGGAAGTGCAGAAGTGCAAGGTGGCTGCATGTGGCCCATCAGGAAGAGGGAGCGGCCGCCGACCGCCAAGCGCCTCGTGGGGCCTTTTGGTGAGGGCTGGAGTGGAGAGAGTAGAGCCAGCTGGTCCTGGAATGACCACACATGGCCCCCGACCACATCCAGGGCCCACAGGCTCCGCTGAGGCTAACGCAAGCCCCCCAGCCTCAGTTTCCCCAAGTCAGCCTGTGGGCCCTGCCCGATACTATTAGCCAGTTCATCCCTATTTGGCTCCTGTCAAACCCCAAAGCCCTTGGGCTGCACTCCGATTTGCAGTAAGGCATTTCTTCAGCAATAACAGTGGTCTGAGGAAGGCAGAAGGGAACACGGTTAAAGTGCAAGGCAGAAGGACCAAGAAGAGCCCTCTCTGGGGCTCCCCATCACATGGCTTGAGTTCCGATGGCAGTGGGACCGCCTGTCGATCGCCCACGACGGGCTCTGGCCCTTGTAGGTCCCCTCCTGCCCCAGCAGGACACCCCCCTCCCTCTTTCCATTGAAAGGGGATTAGACAAATCCAATCCCCAATTGCACAGCAGCAATACCCACCCACCCACCCCACTGCTGTCCCCCATAATTAGTGGCCCTTGATAGCCTCCTCTTTGGATTTGTCTAATCCCCTTTCAACACCATCTAAGTCCACAGCGGTCACCTGATATTGCCATAGCCCAGCTAGCCAGGAGACCTTTCCAACAAGCCCAGCTAGCTGGAGTGCAGGAGGAGGGGTGTATCATGTCTTGCTTGTGGGCAACTGAATGGCCACGGTAGGACCAGATGGGCCCTCCTTGCCCCTTGTGCACCACCCTTGAATCCCGCTCATCTGGGAGGTCTCTCTTGTGCCAAAGACTGTACCTCCCCACGACCCCAATCCAGCCTTCCAGGGTTCAGCAAAAGGCCCCACCTGCTTGTCCTGGCAGGCTGCCCCCCCCCCCAATCCTTTGGTGGCTTCCCAGCTTTTGTGCTGCTTCCCCCCATTCTACATGGTTCGACATGCCTCTCCAAAGGCCTCATTAGGGTGGGGCAGCTAAAGCATGCAGGTATTTTGGCCAGTCCTCTTTGCCTTCACCCCTCCCACCACTGGAATATGCCCCACCCCCTGCAGAGCTTCTCCGGAATGGATTTGTGGGGGGGGGGGAGAAGGAGGAAATTAGATTGTGTCCAGAGGTCAAGAAGAAGTTCCAAGGAAAACTCCCCAGAAGGAGCCAGTTGAAATCCATGCAACATGAAAGGGGGCAGATCCAGCCCAAGCAGCTGCAGTTGCACAGCTGGGGGTATTAATCCCACTGAGAGAGAGGACACGGGAGGGGAGAGTGCTTTGGGCTGGGGGGCAGTGTGGCCGCAGTGGCTCTTTGAGCTGACCCCCCCCCCCTCCGGATGGGACAAACAAAGGGAAGATTGGCTGAGATGCAACCTGCCCATTTCTGCCGGATCAGCTTTCTGGGATCAGCTTTCTGCCAGCAGAGGAAGCACAAAGCGCCTCTGTGGGACCAGCTCAGCTCCCTCTGCCCCCATCCCAGCCTGGCTCAGGGCAGGGCCTGTCCGGTGACCCTCCTTGCTCGCTGCATGCCCAGGCCTGGCCCCAGCGGTGTGCCTCCTGCAGCCACAGAGTGGCGGCCGCGCCGCGCCACCAGAGCCGATCCATGCTAGGAGTTCTCAGGCTCAAGGCCAGGGTCTGGCCGGTGGAGAAAGCATGCGTGCGCAGGGGGCAGGCGAATTGCAGGCCATCCGTGGGGGCGCTGGCCTCGAGGAGCACGGGGCCGCCCTGTGACACGGCGCCGTTTCAGCCACCCATTTGGTTGCACACTTTTTGAGCACCTCAGCCTGCAGCTGCCCTTTGGATCTGGCATCGGGCCTAATGTGAGGCAGATGTTCCCCAGGACCAGCCCCAGAACCTGCTTTCAAGGCCTGGGCTCAGCTCAGCATGTCAACATCATGTGAAGAGAGCCTCCGAGCATGTGCAGAGTGCTTTCACATCATTACTGCGTAGCCACAATCAGTCCCCACACATCCCAGGAAGGATTAAGGCCCTGCAGGGTCAGTGGGGGTGTGAGTCCTGGAAAAGAAGCCGGCCTGTCCGGCAGTGTGCTTTCGCTTCTTCGGAAAAAATTTTGGGCTCTTGCATTATACGGAGGAAATGGTGAGACAGGATTTGAACAAAACTCTACCTATTCCATCTTCTGCATTTCTGTGACTTTGACAGATGAAGGCTTTGAACATTTCTATGAGGTTGTTCATCTTATATTCCAGCACTTGAAGATGTTGCAAAAACATGGGCCCGATAAAAGGTTTTGTTTTTGTTTCTAAGTTGGGGTAAAACTTTCCTGGTCTTTTCTGTCTTATTTTTAATGCATGTTTTCTATATATCGGAACTGATGTAGTTAGTGACAGATAGGAAAACAGAACACCTACAAGAAATGGGGGAAATGTAGGACAGTGAAAAAAGACAACATGTGGCTTACGCTGGCTCAGCATGTCTGAGTGTGGAAAGCTAAGCAGGGTCAGGCCTGGTTATTACTTGGATGGGAGACCCCTCCTCTAGTTTCCTGCATTGAGCAGGGGGTTGGACTCGATGGCCTTGCAGGCCCCTTCCAACTCTATGATCTATGCAATCTATCTATGCAATCTCCCACAGCCCCCACACGCAGAATGGCTAACCCTGCCCTGACCATCAGAAAGATGCCAAAGGGTGGATGTCAATCTCTCCTTCCCCCACTCCCTTGAGAGGAACCCCCCCCCCCAATACTGAGTTTCCCCCTTCTCTGCCCTGGCATCCTGTGCTCAGCTTGGAAGCATATCCAGGGACCAATCCTGAGCTATGAATGTACAATGCCAGCAGGGGTGCAGGGGCTATCAGGAGGATCGCACAGAGTGCCAGATGCACAACTATCTGCAGGCAGCAAGCAAATGGCCCTGGAGCCAATGACGTGGGGAAATGAAGTCACGAGGGCCTGGGAGCCAGATTTAGGTTGCTAAGTGGGAGGTTGAAAGCCAGGACCTCCAAGGTGGCTTTCTCTGAAATGCTACCTGTTCCACAAGCAGGGCCAGCTAGGCAGGTGAAGCTGAGGAACCTCAATGCGTGGATCAGACAGTGGCGTAGAGCGAAGGGGTTCAGATTTCTTAGGCACCGGGAACCTTGTAGGACAAGCTGGGCCTACTCAAAAGGGATGGGCTTCACTTGCACCAAAATGGGACCAGACTGCCTGGCGCTCAGCATCAAAAAGATGCAGGGAAAGCCGACAGGAGCTAGGGAGCTTCCGATTCAGGATGAATCAACTCTAGGCTGGAAATTGGCCATGATCAAAGAGTAAAACATGATGGCCAGTCAAAGAGGACAAATAGCCACAGGGGGAAATGCACACGGTGTAGGAAATACAGGGAAGGGTGTACTGGAGGAGGTGTTACTCTGGGTGTCAAAGAGGGCATAGTATTGAGCAGACTTGAAAACCTAAAAGGGGCAAACTCCACCACAGAATCCCTGTGAGTGACAATACCAGGCCCCAAAAGTAATTTAGTACTGTGGACTTGCTATTGGCCACACAACCAAAGTTCTCTGGGTGATCTTGAGATGGAGAATGAAATCATGGAGGCATCGAAAGGAGATCGTGTTGTGGTAATCAGTGACTTCAGTTACCCACACATAAGTGGGATAAGCAAGTGTTCCAGTCATGACAAAGAGGTAGAACTTCCAGAACCCTTAAACGGCTGTGCTAGAATAGTTGATCATGGAACAGACTAGAGGAGTGGCGACCCTGAGAACCAGTGTGGCCTAGTGGTGAGAGTGCTGGACTGGGACTCGGGAGATCCGGGTTCAAGTCTCCACTCGTCCATGAAACCCACTGGGTGACTTTGGGCCAGTCACTGACTCTCAGCCTAACATACCTCACAGGGGTGTTGTGAGGATAAAATGGAGAGGAGGAGGAGGATCATGTAAGCCGCCTTGGGTTCCTTGCAGGAAAAAAGGTGGGGTATAAATATAATAAATACATAATCCTAAGAAGCACCCAGGACCTAGTATGAGATGTAAGTGTTGTTGAACTGATTGGAAACGGTGACCACAATGCTATCAAATTTAATTTATATGTAAGTGGAAAATTGCCAAGGAAGTCCAACACACATTTTACTTCAAAAGAGGAAACACCTCTAACATGAGGGGTAAAACAGAAGTTGAAAGGGAAAGTCAAGAGGTCAAATCTCTCCAGAATGCTTGGTTACTCAAAACCACAGGAACAGAGGCTTACCTAGAATGTATACCGCAGGCCAGGAAAGGTACCACAAAGTCCAAGACGGCACAAGCATGGCTAACCAAGCTACTAGAGAAAAGACGGATAAGGAGATTGTAGAGAAGCTGAATGAATTATTTACATCTGTGTTCACTCCAGAAGGTGTAGGGCAGATATCCGTGCCTGAACTGTTATTTTCAGGAGGGAAGTCTGAGGAACTGAAGCAAATAGTGATGACAAGAAATGAAGTTGTAAACCTTATGGACAAACTGAAAATAAACAAATCACTGGATGCAGATGGTATCTCCATCCAAGAGTTCTTAAAGAACTCAAAATGTAAATTGCTAACCTTCTAATGTAACATGTCCCTAAGATCAGCCTCTGTACCAAAGGATTGGGGAGTGGCCAAGTAACAACAGTTTTAAAAAAGGGATCTTAATGTCTGTTCCAGGTAAATTGGTGGAAAGTGTTATTAATAATAATAATATTTTATTTATTACCCGCCTCTCCATCTAGATCGAGGCGGGGAACAACAGAAAATATAAAATACATAAACTAAAACAACACAATGTATACTATTAAAACATCTTAAAACATCCTAAAACATCTTAAACTTAAAAACATCTTTAAAACATCTTAAAAGCATCCTAAAATTCCGCCAGATAGACAATTATCAAGGATATAGAAGGAAAAGTCCTGCTGAAAGAGGATCAATGTTGCTTCTACAAGGGTAATTTCCTGTCACTAACTTTTTAGAGCTGTTTTAGCGTGTCAGCAAACATATGGACAGGGGTGATCCAGTAGACACTGTTTACTTGGTTTTCCAAAAGGCCTTTGACAAAGTCCCTCACTAAAGACTCCTGAGCAAATGTAGCAGGGCTAGAATAGAAGGAGAGGTCCTCTTATGTATTGGTAACTAGTTAAAGAACAGAAAGGGAAGAATACAAATAAATGGGCAGTTCTCACAATGGAGGGATGTAAACGACAGCCCCCCCCCCCCAGGTTCTGTATTGGGACCAGTGCTTTTTAACTTGTTTTCAAATGATCTGGAGTTAGAGGTGAGCAGTGAAGTGGCCAAGTTTGCTGATGACGACACCGAATGATTTAGGGTGGTTAAAACAAAAAGGGATTGCAGGAGCTCCAAAAGGATCTCTCCAAACTGGGAGAACGGGCATCAAAATGGCAAATATGGTTCAGTGTAGGCAAGTGTAAAGTGATGCACGTTGGGGCAAAAAATCCCAACTTCAAGGATAAGCTGATGGGATCTGAGCTAGTTGTTGGAGTACCGTATATGACGAGATGTCAACTCTGCAGGGAGGGTTTTTACAAGTTGACTGCCCAGTAAAGGGTTAAGATAGACTGTTATAGTCTAGTTAAAGTGCAAAGGCAGAAACTAAGCTTCTTTGGGAAGTCCCCTATGAGGAAAGTTCACAGGGTTTGCTGCTCTTTAGTTTAGAGAAAAGATGAGTAAAGGGGAACATGATAGAGGTGTATAAAGTACGCCAAAAGGCTACGGAGTAAGCAAAAGAGGTGTTTTATTTCACAAAAATAAGCAGTATAGCATTATGCCTGGTGTGAAGAAAAGTGGACAGAGAGACGTTTTTGTCCCGCTCTCATAATATGAGAACCCAGCGGGGGTCATCCCATGAAGCTGTTGGGTGGGAGAGTTAGGGCAGAGAAAAGGAAGGACGTCTTCACGCAGCACGGAGTCAAAGTATGGAATTCCCTACCCCAGGATGTCGTGATGGCCACCAATTTGGATGGCTTGAAAAGGGGATTGGGCAAATTCCTGGAGGAGGAGGAGGAGGAGGAGGAGGAGGTTACTAGTCCTGGTGGCTATCTATTACCAAACGCTGGTTTCTTAAGGCTAATCTAAAAAAATGCAATATAAACATCGAGAACTGGGAAGCTCTGGCCCATGAACGCTCTAACTGGACGTTGGCCTTTCACAAAGGTTCTATGGACTTTGAAGAAGCCCGAGTGCAAGGTGAGAATTGGCAAGAATTGGCCTCCACAGTCACTTACGGACCCATCGCTAGGGTCTTCGCAATTTTTTAAGAATTTCCTCTTTTTATAATTTTCTGTTTGTAATTTTATCCTGGAAGACAATCTTACTGGGTCACGAGTGATCGCGTACTACTACTACTACTACTACTACCAGTTTCTGGGGAACGTGGACAGGAGGGCGGGTGCTAAATTGCGCTGGGTCCTGCTTGTGGGCTTCCGCTTGGGGCATCTCACCGGCGAGTGCGGGTCGGGAGCAGAAGCAGAAGGCTGGACTAGGTGGGCCCCTTTGGTCTGATGCAGCTGCAGGGCTCTTCTGTGGAGAAGGTCTTGGAGACCCCCAACTCATCTCAGTCAGCCCCACACCTCTGGAGTCGGGGGGCTGCTGCAGGCAGGCTTCAGCCCTGGGAGGCGGAGGTGGGAGCGCCCAGGCTCGTCGGGAGGCTCTCCGGGACAGGCAGCCTTCCTGGTTCGGCCCGTGGGAGGAGAGCAGGGGCGGGCGCCCAGCTGAGCGCCGCGCCCGGCTAGCCCCACCTCGCTCATTCCATTCCAGCGCCGGAGGAGCCCCTGAGGGGAGCGGCGGCGCTCTACTGCGGCCTCCTCTCGCCTGCCCCCGGCCCAGCCGCCATGGCCGCCCTACCCCGGCGCCTGCCCGGCCCCACCTGCGCCGCCTTCTTGCTGCTGCTAGGTGAGGAATGCACCCCCCAACCCCACCCTCGGCCAGGCGGGCGAGTCCCAGGGCAGGTGGGCAGGTAGCTGGGCGGCCAGGCGCGGGGAGCCCCCTGGTGCTGGGGAGCAAGCAGGCCTGGGGGCGCTCCGGGTAGGGAGCGCCGGCCGCCTTGGCCATGTCCCGGCTCCGCTCGGAGGCGCGCAGGCCCCCGCTGGGCTCTGACATCGGGAGGCGGATGCCCGGCAGAGGGCTCCGTGTCCGGACGGGCCAGCTGGGCTACTGCTGGCTTGCTGCCGCTGGAGCAAGAGGGGCCTCGCGCTCGCCCCGGACGGAACTGCCTCCTGCGGCCCCCGCTCTGCTTCTCGCCAGTGTGGCGCGGGCGCCAGGGTGGCAGCAGAAGTCGACCGCGGCTGGTTCCCATGGCTGTGCTTGTCGCCAGCTGTTCTTTGCTCCTTCCAGCCCGCCTGGGCCTGGCCTCTCCAGAAGAATGCCCGGGCCGCTCGCCCGTGGGATCATTGCCCTGGCTTCCTCGCCCGCTTTAAAGCAGGCCTTGACGCCTCTCCCGACCGCTGGGCCAGTGGCCGTGCCCGGCGTTTGCAAGAGGCCCTTGGCGGCTTGTCGCCTTTCTCCGTTCCGCGTTCGCCATCCAGCCCCTTTTCCGCCTCACGTCTCCCGGGACAGCGGGGCGGAGAGGCAGGCTCTTGCCCAAGACCTCCTGCCTGAGCTTTCCCACGAGTCGCGCTCTGCCCTTGCATCACACAGGCCGGGCTCCTCCGCTGTGGACGGGGGCCCGAGGTTTTGCAACCTTCCCCGAATGCAGGAATCACTGCAGCCTTCCTTCCTCTCATGTGGGCCTCGCCCTGAGTCACCTCGGCGCCGCCGCCCAAGCAGGTTTCCTCCTCTGCAGACTCAGCAGTGGAGGGGGGGGGAAGCGAGGCAGTTCCGAAAGGCCCCCGGGGGGGCACCCATTAGCTGTGGGGGAAGCATAAAGCAGAGGGCTCCGCTGCTACTGCCCAGAGGTGGAGAAAGCGCCCTGCTAGCCCCGCCTGCCCCTGCATTCCATCCTGGCCCAAAGGTGTCTCCTGGATATGCTTTTCAGAGGGCTTCCCAAGGGGCCTGGGTCTTTCTGGGGGGAGGGAGGAGACGGCTGGCTGGCAGCTCTGGGGCAAATGCAGGCAAGCTTTGGGAGACTCCAGCTGTGGGCCTCTTTGAATCTGGAGTAGCCTGTCTCCAGGAACCTCTGCCCAGTCTTGGAGGCACAAGCTCACTTTACTTTGGAGTAGGAAGAGACCAAAGCTTCTCACCGTTTAGTATGAAACGGTGCCCAGTCCCTTGAGGGTCACTTCAGAGTTGAAGTCAGGTCTTCCTCCAGCCTTCTTCTGTGATGGTTGCAATGCACCCCAGCCAGGCCCAAGTGTCCCCCCTCCCTCCAGCAGCCTAAAGATTGGCCAGAGGAAGGCTCCGTGGTGGTCTCTTGGCCATCCTCTCGGCTCTGTGGACCAGCAGTGCCAAGTTGGAACGTTGCCACTGGGGCTTCTTTGCCCCCTGCAGTGTCTTCTTTATTCTGCTTGTTTTCCTCCAGTGCTCTGGCCAGTGGTGCCTGTGGACATTTACACCCCAGGGTCCCTAGAAGCTCTGAACGGGACGGACGTGCGCCTGAAATGCACCTTCCGGAGCCATTCCCCCGTCGGGCGGCAGTTGACGGTGTCCTGGAACTTCCAGCCCCAGACCAAGGGCCCAACGGAGTTTGTGAGTCCCTCTCTGCCTTTCTGTGGCATGTGGCACGGCCCCTTCCCGAGGGTGAGGGGCCTGGCAGCTTTGCGCTTGGGCCCCCGGGGTTCCTGGGCAGCCGATGCACCTCTCCCTAGAGAGCTGGGAGTTCTCCAGCCTGGCCTCTGCGCACGTGCACACACACACACACCCGGATCCATCCACACCCATGCCTGGAGGAGCAGCCTGCTCCCTCACGCAGCAAAGGGGAGTGGCCATTAGCCCCCAGGGCCATCTCACACATGACAAGGAGGCAACTGTGCCTGGACTGGCCCCACAGCTCCCTCCTGGAAGGGAGTCATCCCCAAACTGGAAGACATCCATTGATTATGAAAGTAGCTTGCATTGCAGTGTCTTTCCAATCATCACACTACGATCCAAATGGCTGTAGCTGACATCCATGCGCCAACAACCTCCTCAGATGGGAAGCCCATCCAAGTCCCCCTTTTGGGACCAGCTTTGTCAAGGACAATCCATCACTGATGGCAGGGCTGGCCCAAGACTTTCTGTGGCCGCAAGCACAGCCCAAGTGGCGCTCCCCTCGCTGCAACCGGGGTAGCTCTTTAAACAGTCCCGCTGCCCCATTTGGGCACCAGTTTTCCTGCCTTCATCTACAGACCCTTCTTGGTGCTGCCTGAAGCAGGTCGCTTCACCCTACTGCTGCACAGCAGGGCAGTCCCTGCCAGACAGCAAATCCCAACCATTCCCAGCTATTTCATTCCCTCACAGAACCAAGTCCTGTTGCCTCCAGAGGTTTTCAGTATAAAAATCTCCTGCAGGAGTGTGGATGGCGTGACCTGGGTGGGTGGGTGCACCGTGAACAGGGACATGACGAAGCAGGGAATGGGTGCTGTTCTGCCGTGTCATTACCAGTGGTGGGAATAATAATCGGCTTTTCCCTGCCCCTGCCAGGTTTTCTACTACAACGAGCAGGCGTATCCACCAGAGAAGGGCCGCTTTGCAGGCAGGGTCACGTGGGATGGAGACACCCACAGGAGTGACGCCTCCGTCATGATTTGGAACGTGAGCCCCAGTGATAACGGGACCTTCCAGTGCCATGTGAAGAACCCGCCAGATGTGGACGGTGCTGCCGGTGAGATCCAGCTGACCGTCGTGCTGAAAGGTTTGTGAGCTGAGGGGGGGCTACTCAGCTGCCGCTGGGGGGGGGGCAGGGGCTTCCTGCCCCCTCACCTGCCCTCACGCCTCTAATTTCTGCACAGTGACCTTCTCGGAGATCTATATCTTGGCTCTGGCCATTGGTGCTGCCTGTCTTCTGATGATTGTCGTGGTGGTCGCCGTTGTTATCTGCCGTCATCGGCGGAGGATGCAGCAAGACAAGCAAATGGAGATGGTGGAGACAGCGCTGTAAGCGTCTGTGTGGGGCTTTTGGAAATTTGTCGAGAGGAAACTTGCCTGGTCCTGGGGGAGCCACCACGGGCCTCTTGGGAGTCACGGCCAATGGGTGCAGGAAGCACTTCAGAAGAGATGAAGAGGACGTGGTTTGCGGGAGGGATTAGTGGATGTTGCAGTGAGGAACCAGGAATGTCAGAATTCACCCGTCTGCATCCTATGATGCTCGGGTGGGTCACAGGTGGGTGCTAAAGGGCAGGGTTGTGCCAAGGCTGAGGTTAAAACTGAGGCTGGGTCTACACATGTAGCAAAATGAGGTGACTGACTGATTTGGATCACTTTAGACTGCAGATGATGGGATCATTTTTTGTATTGTTCCCCACACAAAATCTCCCAGCAAATGGAAATCTAGCTGTCCAGGGAGAAAGGTTCTAGCCCAGCCACCACCTTTATGAGCTGGGCTGGTTTTCTGTTTGCAGGGAGTTTTAAAGTAGGGGAACATTTAAAGATGTGGCTCCCTCTATCGATAGCCTTGGGTGTTGCGGCCCACTCTGCTACCTGGTTTTGCTGCCCTGCCTAGACCCTGCCTAAGTGTACAAGGAAAGAGAAATCCATGGCAAGCATTTTGATGGCTTTGTATTGAACTGGAGGAAGAGAGTGTCAGTTCGGGAACACTGCTGGCTGTGAGCAGAGTAGTGCATGGACAGCTCCGTGGTGCATCTGCCCTGTGAGCAACTCAGAATCAGTGCAACACTCGCATGGTGTTGCACTGAGTGCGCTTGGGCTGTGACTTCGGCCAGACCCAGGAAGGCCTGAGCAGGAAAAGGGTGCTGGAACCAAGGCACACCACCTCAAACTGCAGCCTTCTAGAAAAGGGGGGAGACAACCTTCCTGCCGCCCTCAGTCCCTTCCAAATCCTAGCTGGGCTGTCCCACTTTATGCCACAGCTCCCTGTGTCTCCCTGGCCCGAGGGCTGCCTCGCCTGTGCTCTGACGGCTGCTTTTCTTGCATTTAATAACAGGCCCGAGAAGAAGAAGCTGAAGGAGGTCCAGGAGGAGAAGGAGCTGCCCCTGCCAGGAGAGGAGGCCTGATGAGCCCGGTAGGTGCCTCGGCCTCGCCTGCTCTCTCCAGGGGGCTTTTCTGTCATCAAGGGGATGTGGTGGTGGTGGGATCCAGTGGGGGCACTGTGGAGGTGTTCCTACCTAGCCACCCCAGATGTTGCCTGGCTATCGGGGTGGGGGTGGAAGGAACAGGGAGTGAAAGCCACCAATTTGGAGGGCTTTGAAAGGGGATTGGGCAAATTCATGGAGAAGAAGGCTATCAATGGCTACTAGTCCTGATGGCTACATGCTACCTTCAGTATCCGAGGCAGTATGCCTGTGTACAACAGTTGCTGGGGAACATGGGCGGGAGGGTGCTGCTGGACTCATGCCCTGCTGTGGGATCGCGTGGGCAGCTGGTTGGCCGCTGTGTGAACTGAATGCTGGATGAGATGGACCCCCTTTGGTCTGATCCAGCCTCAGGGCCCTTCTGATGTTCCTACGAGAGCCGCTTCCCCACAGCAGGGCACCCCTGCCCTGCCTCAGAGGAGGTCCGTCCATCTTGGAGGTGTTTAGGGCCGTTGTTCTGCCACCTCCCGGGCATTCTGTTGCTCTAAGCGGTGGCTCCTCTGAGCAGGGCTGCTCTTGCTGGCCTGTTCTGAGCACACGACTGGTTCCAGCGTTGCTTTCGGGCTTCACAAGGGGCCTGAAGGATGACCTGCCTGCACGCCTTTTTCCTCATAGGTCCACTGTGCCCCCCCCCCCGGCCCCCGGCCCGTGCCATTGACGCCATGAGAGCTGGAGGCTGGTTCTTCAGAGTTTTGGATCAGAGATGGCTGGTGACATGAGGCCTGGATGAGGACGTGATTCATCTTCAAAGGCCCTTTTGGCTGTGGCCATTGGGGGAAAGGTTGCTGGAGAACTGGAGCCCATGGCCTGCAAGAGGAAGCAGAGGCCTGGCTGACCGGACTGGCCTGTTCCTTATACGGACACGTGGGTGGGGTCAAGAGGGACTCCATATCTTTGTTTCTTGCTAAATGGCCCAGTCCTGAAAAGAACCACACTTCTAGAACGCTGGCTGGGAGAATCATCCAGCAAACGTCATGCAAAGTAAATGGGAGATAATCCTGCAAATGCTGCCAAGGAAAGGCGGCCAGGCCGGACGGGCTGCTCCTGGAAGCAGGACCTGTTGCGAGCAGAGCCGGCAAGGGCAGCTGCCTCCTCCCGGGGCTGTCCTTCCCTTTAACAGGGTTTGGTGAGGCTACTGAGCCAGGCTAGGGATAGCAGCCCTCTGGCTTCACTGCAGCATGGCAGAGATCAGGGTGGGCAACCTTTTTCTGCCAGGGGCTGCATGTCACGGGGGGGGGGCAAAGCCAAATTGGGTGGGTCGCCCTGTTCTCTTTCTGTCCCCCCCTTAGCTCCCTCTCCCATTCTTCCCTATAGTGGGGCCGTGCCTCAGCGGGGCAGAGCCCCCGCTTGGCCTGCAGAAGGTCCCCGGTTCAATCCACAGCAGCATCTCCAGGGACGGCTGGAAAAACTCCTGCCCGAGACCCTGAAGGGAGAGCTGCTGCTGCCGCCAGGGAACGTGCTGCTCACTTTTGCCAGGTCTGAACTGATTGCCTGCAGCGGGCTTGTAGAATGAGGCCGAGGGCTGCGAGTTGCCCAGCCGTGGTCTATAACGCTGGGCCTCCTGAGCTGTGCAGGGGCCTTGGCTTCCGTTCTGGAGTCCCTTCTCTTTCTACACTAGTAACACCACACTTGGCCTGCAGCAGGACCCGACCCGGGGATGATGGAGGGAGGAGGGCCCAGGTGTCTGTCCCAGACCCATCCTTCAGCCACAGTGGTGGTGGGAATTCTTCTGAGCAGATTCATTGCCAAGGCAGTACCCAGCACCAGCTTCTTTGAAAAAGGCAAGGACTTCCACCACAGGACTAAGCCTGCTGCTTCGCCAGCACAAACACACCTCTGCATTTCTTTTGTCTTCCAAGTTTCAGAGGGACTCCACCCTTGATCCCAAATGAATACATAGGTGAAGCCCTCCCCTCCCTGTTAAATTTGCTGGAAATATTCCATGTTGTTCAGAATCAAAGTTCTCGGTGCTCCAGTTATGGGGAATTGACAACCAGTATGCAGAGGAGCTCCAGTATATGCAGGAGTGGTCAGTATTTTGAGCACCAGAAGGAACTCATGGTGGGGTGGTTCCTGGACTGCAGTGTTTCTGGGTCCTTGACAGGCTGCCCCTCATTTGTCTGCCCAGTTCCCCATTTAAAATCTCCGACAGGATCTGTCCAAATGGTGTGGGAGGGCCTTCTTAGCAGAGCTTGCTCTGAGCGCTGGGCCTAATATACCCAGAGCTGCTTGCAGTTCTGCAGCTCCTTTGCAGGAAAGCCTCTCTTGGCTTTTATATTAGCACCCAAAAGCTGCTTTCACTGCCTTTCATTGGTGTAAAACTCATGGGTTTCAGATATGATTGAACTCCCCACTATTGCCACTTTGGGGTGGGGGTGTGTGTTTCACACCTGTAGAGTCTCACACTTTTGTACTGTAATTTATTTTTAAGAGTCTTGTTAAACATTTGTATGCAAATAAATTGAATTTAATAATCCTGTCCAAAGGGCAGCCATGTTAGTTTGTGGCAGCAAAACTAGCAGAGTCTTGTGGCACCTTAAAGACTAACAAACTTATTCCGGCATAAGCTTTCGTGGACTATTTCCCACTTCAGATGCCCAGAGCATTATCAAGTGTTTCAGGTACATAAATGCAGTACGTATGGAAGGGTTTGTTTTTTTTAGCAAAAATGGTAAACTTCAGGGTTAAAAAAGAAAATGAACTTTGAACCGGCTTCATGAGAAGCGTGATGGAATGAAGGCTTGCAATGCTTGCTGCCGCCCCACTTGGGCAGCTCCAGAGTGGAGGAGAGCACAGGAGGGTGTTGGGGCCCCATAGGAAGTGGACCATGGCACGGAAGAGGGAGCACAAGCTGCAGAAAGTCGGGGATCCGAGGGATGGAATTCAGGGTGGGCCAGGGAAGGTGCGGCCTACCCGGTTACTGTAAAGCAGGGATGGGGAAGCTCCGGAATGTGGCCTGCCAGGCCATCCCATTCAAGCCCCCAGGCCCAGCCAGGAGCGGGGAGGGGGAGCTGCCACTTCAGGTGTTCCTGGTGCAAGTGTGTGGATGTCGATGGGTGTGCATGGGGGGGGGGCAGGGCAAGATAGCAATGGAAATATTTTGAAAATTAAATCTCACTAGTATGCTTCATCTGTAAAATGGCTTTTCCCCTCTCAGCTGTCTCTAAAGAAAGGCTAGAAAAATACCCATTTTACACAGGCGTAATTCCTTGATAATAGGAGACATACACGCTTGCTCCGGGTTCCCTGCGCTGGGTTTATTGGCACCACACATATTCCTAGCGTTTGTTACGGGCTGGTGGCTGGATTGGGCCAGCCTGGGTTATGATGGCAGGCCGAGCGTGCTGCTGGCCTCATATTACCTGTGGGGCAGGGCCAGGGGGCCTTCTTTTCGTGTGACAGTTCCACCCGGGGGAGGGGGGAGGAAAAATAAAATGTTTTTTTCTGAAAATATAGTCTGTCTGTCCGTCCCCCGCGCAAGCCCTGCCGCGCCGCGCCGCGCCTGAGTGTCTCGCTTCCGAGGCAAGGAGGGCCGGCCTGGCACCGCGGCTCCCTGCCCCGCGTGAAGATCCGCCCCCGGTAGGAGGGGGGCGCTTGAAGGGCTGAGGCCCGCCTTCTTCAGCTAGAGCCACACAATGCCTCAGAGCACGTGCAGAGTTCCGACCAAGCAACCCGGCGCGAAAAGATCTGGGCGGCCATTGGGGGCGTGGCCCCGCCCCTTCCGGCCTCACCTGGCAGGCAGGTACGGCCGGGGAGGCCAAGATGGGGCCGCTGTTGTGGCGGAAGGAGAAGCAGAAGCAGACGCCCGGCGGGGCGGCCCTCCTGCCGTTGCTCCTGCTCGGTACGGGAGGCAGGGGTCGGGGGCTTGCTTCCCCCTCCCGGGCGGCCGCAGGAAGGGCCGAGCCCTGCCCGCGGCCCGGGCCTTGCCTCTGCCCGCTGCCCACCCAACGGAGATCTGCCGCGGGCCAAGCCCGGCACCGCCCCGCTCGCGCCCGGGAGCGGGTCTTCGCGTCCCCCCGCCCCGGCTTCCCAGGACTCGGTGCCCGCTCCGGATCGCAGCGCAAGGCCGGCCCGGGGAGGGAGGCAGGCCGCCGCCGCAGCTTCCTCCTTCGGGGACTCCTCTGCTTCCGCCCCGGCTGCGGGTTCGGTTGGCCTCAGGAGCCGCAGAGGGGCCGCCGGCGGGCTGAGTCGGTGGGTCTGAGCCGGGAGGGAGGCGCGGCCGAAGTCCGGGGCCTGCGAGCCGCGGATGGGAACCGGCGCGCCGCCCTGCGGCAAACGCGAGGAGAGCGCCGGGGAGGGGCAGCGTCGGTGGGCGCCTTCGGCCTCTGGCAGCGTCTCGAGTGGGGCAGCGAAGAGGCCGGGCTGCAGTTGTGCCATGAACTCACAAGGCACCCCCCCCTCTGCAAGAGGCGGGGAAATAATCCTGGCTTACCTTGCAGGGTTGTTGTGAAGTGCAGTAAACCAGCATGTCAAGGCCGTGCAATTGTTTGATGATGATGAGAGTCTAAGAACGACCAGTACACAAAAGCCTAGGCCATTCTGTCACAGTAGGGGGGAAAAGCAGGGTCTCCCTTGGAGGTGTGGAGCTATCAAGCGCCTGCGTCTGAGTTCCTGATGGGACCCACAGCCCCGCTCACTCCCCACTGCCAGGCGCAGGACTTGGGCAGCCCCTCGGGTGGGCTGAACGCATCCTGTAAAATGGGTCAGGGAGGGGGGCGAAGGCGGTGCTGCCGTCTGTGGGGAGCCATCCCCGCCCTTTGAGAGCAGCTTCTGCCTGAGGGGGCTGACCCGTTTCCGGGGATTATGTTTTCAGCAGCTGCCAGAGTCCACCCACTGGAGATCCAGGCTGACCCAGAAGTCCAGGCCTTTGTGGGGGAGCCGGTGACCCTCAAGTGCTGGTTCAAGTCTTCCTCTCCGGTCACAGGGAAGCTGACCATTGACTGGACATTCCGGCCTCTCTCAGGGGGCAGCTTGCAGCCGGTGAGTAACGCTTGTTGACTCCAGGCGGACTGGCACCCGTGCCACGCTCCTCTCCTGCCGCTGCCGCTGCTGCGTGTCTGGTGCTGATGCTTACGCTAGGGGGGGGGGGCTGCAGGGCCTCCACCTTGCTGCTCCCTTGTGCGAGCTGATGGAAGCGCTTCTGGTAGCCACGAGAAGCTGCTCCTTCCTGAAGCAGAAGGAGCCTCTCCGGCCAGGACGGGCCACGGAGCCGTGCTGGGGACCGGCTTCTGGCGCCGAGGGAGGCCCTGTGCTGCTGGCCCCTGGCCACCCAGGGGTGCAGCGCTCACCCTCTCCAACCCCCCCTCTAGATCTTCCACTACCAATCCGACGCCTACCCAACAAAGAGTGGCACCTTCCGCAACCGGGTCTTGTGGGCTGGTGACGTGGCCAAGCGGGATGCCTCCATTACGATCGCCAGCCCAACGCCGGATGACAACGGGACGTTCAGCTGCACCGTGAAGAATCCCCCAGATGTGCAGCACAACATCCCCCACACCGTGCTGACTGTCACTCAGAGAGGTACAGCAGTGGTGGCTGCCCCAGAGGTATCTGCCTGCCCCACAGACCCAGCCTTTGCTGTCAGGCGTGTTAACTTCCCCCAGGGACCCTTCTGAAGGCCCAGCCGCTTGGAGTGTGTGCTGGGGACCATCTCCTTGCTGGGTCACTTCTCTTCCCTCATTCTGCCCCGGAAGCTGTTTCCCTGCCCCTGATCCTAGAGGCACGGACACAGTGGAAAGAGACTGGGGGGGGGGGCCTCCCTTGCTGCGCAGGTGTGAGCCCCCAGGTAGAGCCCATTTTTGCCAGGGCTAGGGACAGCCCCCCACCTCCATGGTGACCGGGGGTCTCCCCTTTCCGTCCTGTGGAGGTTGCAGAGCTCCGTGCCTCCCCATCAGTTCTGTGGGCTGCCTGGGGACCGGCTGTGCCCTGGGCACCACTGTTGTGGCAGGGGGTGGGTGGGGGGCTTTGCCCTGCTTTTCTTTCCTGTCCTGTCCTGGAGATGTCCCTGGGGTTTGATCCTCGGGGCAGGGAGGTCCCCTCCTTGGACCGTAGCAGAGGGGAGGCGCTGCTGCCCTCGGAGGCCCGGCTGCTGCTGTGGGTGCATGGCCTTGTCCTCACCTTCTTCCTCAGGTGCCTCTTTGCAGCTGACATCAGCTGGGCTGCTTTCCGTCCTGGTCTTCCTGCCCTCGGCTGTTGTGGTGGCTCTGCTGCTGATACGAATGGGCAAAAAGTTTGGGGTGCTGAGACGCCGGAAGAACTTCAGCTACAAGAAGGCCTCCATTGAAGTCTCTGACGAGTAAGGGCATCACATGTTTACCTAGGGACGGGGCCCCTGGGCCTTGCTACTGGCTCCCTGGCAGGGTGCTCCGTGTCACTTAATGAGCTTGAATGCCCCCCCCCCCATGCCCTGCTCCAAGGCAAGGGGGTCACAGGGCGGAGAGGGCAGTGCATGATTGCTGGTGAAGTGGTGGCTCAAATCTGGGCATGTCTCTCTCTCTGTGTATGGATACCATTGGGTGGTGGTCTGCTTTACTGGAAGTTAACTCCACTTTGCCCCACCTGGTGCCCTGCTCTCTGGCGGCTCCTGCGTAAGACTGGCAGATGGACGGGTGGTCTGACTCTGTGGAGAAGATCCGCTGCTGCCACCGCCACCCACCAGCTCGTGCCACGTAGTCCGGCCTGGCCACTCCACTAGAGGAGAGCCCCTGAAGCAGCCCTGTGGGGAACCCTGTGGCAGATGCAGAGGGCAGGCTGTGGGTGGGGGGGTGGGGGGGTCTGGGCCTCTGCAGTGAAGGGCTGCTTGCAGGGCTAATGGGGGAACTGGGGCTGCCCGCGGTGCCTTTCAGAGGGGCTTGGCTCGGGGCAAGCTGACTGGGGCACGGGAGCCCTTGCCTGCCCACGAGCTCCTGAGCCCTGCTAGGTTTGGACTTGCAGGGAAGTGCTGATCTCCTCTCCTCTGTGCGCTTCCTCTAGGCCTGAGCAAGCCGGCTGTGGGGAGAGGCTGGCCAGATGGTGTCTGCGGTGCCTGGTAAGCAAAAGCGCCACTTGTGACACACAAGCCAGTTGCTCTATACGCACACCACCCTTGCGAGGCAGGCCGACTGCTACGCAGTCTTCTTTCTTTGGCACTGCCGCCGCTCTGACTTTATTCCCCCTGGCTTGTGGCATGCAGGGAATTCCCACAGCCTATGGGTTATTTAATTTGGGAGGGGGGCATAGCCAGCTGCCCCCCTGCTGAACTAAGAGAGCGTCTGCTCATTTCCCCATTCTCTTCTAACTCAAAGCAGGTATCATAAAACCGAGAGATCAGGCCTGTGGGTGGCTGGGCATACGAGGCACACAGTCGGCACCAGTGCCCAGTTTAGAGAGATTTTATTAAACTTAAGGGGAAAGGGATCAGAGCAAAAAATAAGCATGATTCCATAAACAACCAACCAAAATAGGTTTACTTTGGCCTAAACTGGATAACTATCAAGGATTCAATGTGCGTGGGTCACCTCAGGTGTCAGGTTGAAGACAACAGGATGCAGTAAGAGCACCTGCCTTTGGCGGCGGGGGGGGGGTGTCCTCTCCTCCTATCTGCCAGGGCTGCCTGGTGTCGGCCTCGCATGCTCCAGTGATGGCAATAGCACTTGCCATCTAGGGAAGGAACTAGAGAAGCAGGGGAAAGACTTCCTGTCCTGCTGCTGCCAGATGTAGTTGACACAGGAAGGAGTCCTCTTGTGAATTCTGTGTGTGTGAATGTCTTGGGGGAACCGAGGGGAGTTTTTAAGGAGTTGCGTGGTCTGTTCAGCTCGCCTTGACCCCTGGCTTGGCTGGAGCAAAACTGCAGTGGGCCCAAAGCACCTTGGGCCTGCAGCGAAATTCCCCTTCAGGCATGACCCAATCCAGATGCAAATTCTGATTGCCTCTGCCTTGGGCACCATCAGCATCAGAAAGGTGCCAATGAGGCATCCTTCTTGCTGCCTGCAGTGGGTTTGTGTGTGGCTGGCACCTGGAGGTGTCACTGTGTGGTGAGTGAAAAAAGGTGCTAAAGACAAGGAAGCTGCAGGCGGTTTGGGTCTGGACTGTAAAGCACTTTGACTTCTCTGTTCTGGGTGTTAAACCAGCAAAGTTACAGGGAAGCTGCCAGCAAGGAACAGAATAGCATTGAGTTGAAGGATCTTGGCATCGACACAAGGAAGTGACTCTGTGCACTCACTGACTAGTTTGGCATGGCTTCTCACACAGCTGGCATTGTGCAATGTCCCCCCTCCCACAGAAAGGCTCCGTTCCCACAGGGAGGCCTTGCAAGAAGCCTCTCTGGCACCCTGGGCTGATGTGCGCAGCACCTCTGCTCTCTTGCTGGGCTTCTCAGAGACTGTGCAGGGGCTTCCCTGCAGATGTTTGTGGGTCTGGGCTGGGGGAGCTTCTTGGCAGAAAGGCCACCAACTCATTTTGCCAAGACTGAATCCGTGCCGCGTGAAACGTGTGGACCTGGCTGGCTCCCTTGTTTGACCTCCTCTTCTTGCTTCCTGCCCAGGACACCGATGAAGAGGCTCCTTACTGACTGAAAGACAAGGGTCACCCTTTGGACCATCGTCGGAAGGCCACCAGGGTCTGTCCCAGGGATTCCGTCATGAATGGAGCTTTCGCCCCCAACTTAAGGGGGTCAGGAGGAGTCTGATGCTGTGGGACCCGTTTTTATTACATCTTGGGAATACCGTAATCAAGATTTTTCAGTTTCTTATTTGTTCGTCCATCTCTTGCCCTGTATGTTTGGATTAAGAGTGGGGCCGATGCGGCGGGTGTGAGGGGTACAGCTAAGCTCTTGGTGAGATCACCAGCTCTCTGTGTTTTCACTCCTGAGCTGTCATGTCTCCGTGCACTGCACTGAACTTGGACGTGTTGCAGCAGCCGCCATCTCGTGAAGGGGCGACACGGTCACTGGCTGGTTCTCTTGGCTGGGCCTTTGTACAAGCCTCCCAGCTACCTTGAGAAGCCACCCTCTTGGCTCCTGGGCTCAAAGCTAGCTGCAGCAGCAAGAGCAAAATGCACGGAGTGGCTAACTGCCCGCGTCTGGTGCAGCCTGCAGGTGGGGGGGGGGGGGCTCCCTGTGCTTTTATTTCGGATGGCAGAATGGCCACTGCAGGACCTCTCCCTGTGGCTGCCGTGCTTCCCCTTTTGCAGTGGTGCCAGAACTTTGGCTGCAATAGCCAGGCATCGGGCATCCACTGCATATCCATATCCTATTAGGCGAGACATATGATTTATAAACGCGGTGAGAGAGCCAGTGTGGCATAGTGGTGAGAGTGTTGGACTGGGACTCGGGAGATCCAGGTTCTAGTCCCTGCTCGGCCATGAAACTCACTGGGTGACTTTGGGCCAGTCACTGACTCTCAGCCTAACCTACCTCACAGGGTTGTTGTGAGGATAAAATGGAGAGGAGGAGGAGGACTATGTAAGCCGCCTTGGGTTCCTTGAAGGAAAAAAGGCAAGGTATAAATATAAATAAATAAATAAAATAAAATAAAATAGGTGCCGTGGGAAACTGGGCCTCCCAACGAAAGGGAAATGTGGCTATGGGCCTTGTGCCTGATCTTGCAGCTCCTGGTTGGTGGGACTGAGCTCTATGGAATAAGAAGGACTGTGGTTTTAACTTGGACGTGTGTGGGTGAACTTTGGGATGCTGCAGCTATGCACATTTGTGGGATGCTGGGCAGAAAGACCCAAGTACTGTTCCTTTCCGGGTCTGAGTCTCCCTCCTTGCCAGCCGGCCACTCCTCTCTAGGTTGCTGCTGTGGGTGTTGGTTCTCTCTCCCCTATATATTTTCTTTCTACAGTGGGTCTTCCTGCAGCGAGGGGCTAGAGGAGCTCTCCTCTCTTGCAGTCAATAAACATCTTGAACCTGCTCAGTCTAATCTTTTGTTTTGGCCAGTTGCCAATGGGGGCCATGGTGGTGGACTTACACAACAGGCCTGTCATGTGCTACCCAAAGTCCAGTGAAAAGGGAACACTGGAACGAACGTGCCTTTTTCATGTCTCCCGCTTGCAAAGAATTTATCGGTGTTCTAATGGAACCCCACTCTCAAGACCTAGCGGTTGCTTTGTTTGAATCAGGCCAAGGTCAATGTTCAGCCCGTGTTCTGCTTCTGACAGCAGCCAGCAAGAGCCTCTCAACACATGCAAGCGGCAGAGCCTGAAGGCAACATTCCTGCCCTGCTCGTCTCCAGCCTCTGGCATCCACAGGTATTTGCTCCTGAACATGGAGGTTCCACTGAGCTGTCATCGCTAAAAGAGTTGCTCTATCTCTTGGGTCTTGCTGAAGCTCACGTGTCCTGGATGTTGCCCAGTCTGGAAAGCAGCGTGGGCTTGCTTCAGTGGTCCACGTGGGCTCCACAAGCCTGGCCGGCCTCTTCCCAGGCTCCCTTCAGGCCTCTTGCCATTCCTGTGCTGGGAGAGCTCTGACCGGTGTGGCTGTTGCCCTGACTCAGCTTTGGGCCGGGCCTGTGGATTGTGCTTGGCCTGTTTCCTGCCTCCAGCCTCATGCTCGCGGTCTGCTCTGCCCCTGAACTCTGCGAAGGGAGGCGGCGTGTTGAAGCATGCTGGGACACTGCAGAACTGTGGGTGAAGGTGTGGCTCATGGGAGACAGGCTGTCTTTCCACTGGGAACCTGAGCGCTCATTGCTGCTTGCATTGAAGGGGGGTGTTGGCAGAGCCTTTGGCATGTGTGGGGCTGCCCAGTTGGTGCTCTTCAGTAGCAGAGGTGAGTGGAACAAGATGGGGTGAGCGGCTGCCAGGGGCTGAGCTTTTGGTGGGGTGGGGTGCAGGGCATCCTCCCGTGTGGTGGAATGGCTTCCTGGTGGTGGGGTAAAGTTGGGCGTCCCCTGCCAGAGGACAGTGGCTCAAGGGGTTGTGGGGCAGGCCCTGCTCTCTGCTGGGGGGCTCTTGGCCACTATCCTTGTGCAGGCATCCTGTGCTTTTCCACATCTATGACACGAGTGCTTGGGGTGCGTCTGAGTAACTTGAGCATTACTGTGAAATGTCGGCCTGCTCCTCCTCTGGCAGGTAGGCTCTAGTCCCTGGCTACGTGGAGCTGCATCCACCTCCCACCTTCCTGCAGGAGCCCTGTTGCTTCCGCTGCAGTTTTAGTGCTGCTTCAGCACAACAGTGCAGAACGAGCTCTTTTCTGCTGCTGTGTGTGTGTTTTAAATGCTGCACTGTATATTCGCTTCTCCCCTCCACTTGATTCCTTGCTTCACATTCCTGATACGTTAGAACAATAATAACAAAACTGTTTGCCTGATTTTAAATATATATGTTCTGAGCATGTGCAATTTTGCATTTCAACTCTGAAATCATAGCACCAGAATGACTATAGGAATAACATAGAATTTTGCTTTCGCTGCCTTGCTAACCTGATTCCCTCATCCTCTAGCTCAGGGGCAGGCAAAGTGGGGCCCATGGGCACCAGCGTGCTCCCAGGCACCTTTCTTGGCGCCTGCCCAGGTGCTCTTCCCCTGGCACTTAAAACAACAGCACTAATATACGTAGATGGTGATCCAGAGCAAGGCAGAAAAGGGGGGGGGGGAATCAGCCTGCAGACAGGGCACGGCAGTGGGAGAAAGAAGAGTTTGCCCGTCTATATGCTTACTAATTTGATCTTTAATAATGCTTCCCACCAATTGCCCCAGAATAGATGTGAAGCTAACTGGCCTGTCAATCCCTTTTTAAAAATTGGCATTACATTGGTCACCCTCCTGCCCTCTGGTACAGAGGCTGATCTTAAGGACGCGCGGCATTTTTGTTAGGAGATCAGCTGTTTCATATTTGAGTTCTTTAAGAATTCTTGGATGGAGATACCATCTAGACAGGTGATTTGTTTATTTTCAGTTTGTCGATAAGGCCCAGAACTTCATCTCTTTTTAGCACTCTGCCTCATTTCTTCAGATTCCCTTCCTGAAAATATCAGTTTGGGCATAAGCATCCACCCTACATTTTCTGCAGTGAAGACAGGCGCAAAGAGCACCTCTTGGGAGAGAAAGGCAGCTTAGCCAAGCAGAAGAAACTGACTCAGCAGCAGGGCATGTCTAACCCCGCAGAGCCGGGCCCTGCATATTGTCCTGCACAGGGAGAGTGCCTTGAAATATTGATGGGATGCTCCTAAAGGCCTCCCTCCAGCAGGAGCGTGGCACGGGCCGCCTTGCAGGGGGAGCGTGGTGAACTCGCCCAGAGCCCTTGTGAGCCCAGGGAGAGGCCGCTTCAGGACTTCATCCTTGCCCCACCAGTGTCCCTCGCTCTCCCCTTCTCCGCTCCCCTGACTAGGCTCCATAAGGAGCATGTAGTACCCAGAACCAGAAGACTCCTCTTTCTGATAGGCATATGAATCCCCCATTACTTTTATATTCACTGATATTGATATGTGTGTGTATATGTGGGATATTTAAAATGCAGTCAAAACCAATGATTAATGTTTTACCAGTTATGTGCATGAAAGGGTTAAAACCACGCTGGTCTCTTCTCAGGTGAATTTCCTAGAAGAGACTCAGTGAGGTACCTTCCTTTATGTGCCCTAGCAGGAAGTGGGCAGAGCTTAATGCTCTTCTCTTCCTGCTTGGTCATGAGCGGTTGCTTGCTTGCTGTAATTCCAACCACACGATGTAACAAGAGTTGCTGGTCTGAACTCCATAAGTTCAAACCCCAGGTTAAATGAACCTTCTTTTTCAACTGTAAGAAACACTTTTAAGTCTGCCTGAATGAAACTGCAAGATCTGAGTGAGTAAATGTTATTTTTAACTTTTACAAGACTGCGGGCATGTTCGCACGACACGTGAACTGCGGGGAAGCAGAAGTCCCCTGCGGTTCCCGTGTCGTGTGAACACTGACTGGGGGTGCCCCCGTGGGACGCACGCAAAGTGACCATGGGCGGTAGAGGGGTAAGCCCCTACCGCGCGTGGCCACCCTGCTGTGCGAACAGTGGATGGCCGTCCTGCGGGGGGGCCCCACAGAGGTGGCAGCCCAGAGCGGCTGGAGCTGCCGCCGCTCCAGGCAGTAGGGGCAAATGGCCCCTCTGGGCATCCCGGCCCCCCGCCCCCTAGTGCCGGGAGGCCTGCCAGCTCCACCGGGGTCCGCCCACGTGCGTGGGGTGCAGGTCGTCTGCAGCACCCCGCCGGACCCCGCGGATCGCCCCGTGGTGCCTCCCCCGCCCGCAGCCTGGGTCGTGCGAACCGGCCCTGTGTCTCTGATTATTGTTTTGCGGGAGAAAAAGGGGCAAAACCAGGGAAATCCAGTCTGCCTTAAAGCATCCTGGATCACCAAATGTTAACTGGCCAACACTAGCCAAATCTAAGCTTCTTTTAAGCTGGAAAGGGACTCTACTCTGCTGATCTCATTAAGGTGAGATAGGAAGGGTAATATTCAAGAATATATCCTCTCTTAGCATCTTATTTAAGTCCCAACAATATAGGCAGGTCCTGTTCGATAGAGCCGCATTCACATGGCTCTTGCACATGGGTGCGCAAACGGTGCCTTCACGTGTGGTCGGAGCTCCCGTTTTGCTTGCAGAAAGCCCCAGATTCCTCAATCCCGCCCGCCCGCCCGCCCGCCCGCGGCCTCTCCAGGGCGGGCTAGGAAAGAGCCCAGCCTGAAGCCCTGGCAGGAGGGGCACCGCGCGCCGCCGCGGCCAGTAGTGCGCCGAGGTGGGGGATGGCTCCGTGGATGGCGGCTCCGTGGAAGGCGGCTCCCCGGCCCTCCATGGCACGTCTTCCGAGCCTGGCCCGGCAGCGTCGCTTTCCCCTTTCTACAGGAGGAGGCCTGCGGGGGGGGGGGGGGGGGGGGGAGGGGATGCGCGGCTGGCTGCAGCAGGACCATGGACAGCGGCGCCGCTCTAGGCGTGGGCTGGCCTACCAATACCAAACGGCGCTTCTTTCTCCTTCCCAGGCCGCTTGGAAGCAGGGAAGCCAGCCTGCGCCATCCCTCGCCCGCTGCCGGACATGCAGTCAGTCCTGCTCTTGCAGGCGCCCCACACTTCGGGTCCCCCCGCCGCCCCCAGCGGGCCTCCAGCTCTCCTCTGCACAGATGGTCCACAGCTCCAGCCGCAGCCATCTGAGCAGGCTGGGAAGGGGGTGGGCGGGAGGGGAGGAGACCCCGGGCCGGTACATGCTGCCGCAATCTCGTTTCACATTGCCGCCCTACCAGGTTTTCCAGCAGAGGCAACGGCGTGCAATTGGATTTTAAAGCAGAAGGCGGCCTGCCCGGCGCTCTCCCACACGCACAAGAGGGAGCGCAGTCCCCAAGCATGCAGGGCCTGACCCAGTGTCAGGGGCGGTGCCAAGTTCCAAAAGATCCGGGGCTCAGGGCCACAGGACCAAAAAAAAAATGCACAAATTTGCATATGCTAATTTACATATGCTCTAAGTCTCTCTGTGTGTGTCTCTAAAGGACCCGGTTTCCTAAGGGCACCCCTATTTGTAAAAAGGGATGTCTGGACAGAAGAGAGGAGGGCAGTTGATTTCAGGGGGGGGGGGAAACGGAGGGGGAAAAATTCAAGGGGGTGGGTGGCAGGAGAGGAGGCACCTTTGGGCCAAAAGCCAGCTCATCCAGGCGGATTAGATGCAACAGAGATCATCAGGGCCCCTGTGCCTTTATTTCAGCAAGAGCCTATGGACAGCAGGATGGCGGGGTAGACGGCCTGCCAGAGACCCGGGGCTCCAAATGAAAGGTTCCGGGCTTCAGCCCTTGCGGGCCACCCCCTCACACTGCCTCTGCCCAGCATCCCTTTGGCAGTTCTGCTGCACACGCAGCATGGCTGGAACCCTCGGACAGTTTATTTATTTATTATATTTATATCCCGCCAAGAAACCCAAAGCGGCTTACAAGGTTCTCCTCCTCTTCTTTTTATCCTTACAACAACCCTGTGAGGTAGGTTAGGCTGAGGGTCAGTGACTGGCCCACCGTCACCCGGTGAGCTTCATGGCCGAGTGAGACTCGAACCCGGGTCTCACGAGTCCCCGTCCAACGCTCACCACTACCCCACACTTGGCTGGCGCCCTTTGCCGCCGGCGCCCAGCAGCGCCTCCCGCCCCACGCGGCAGCACAAGCAGCCCGGCGGCAGCTCAGGAGTGAGCCACGGAGAACAGGGAGGGCCCCCTGGCACGCTGCACCCCGGGGGCAGGAGGCTTGCCGCTGGGCGGGCCCAGGTCGCCGCTGCCTAGGCCCCGCTTCTGGTCCTTCTGGATCAGCTGCCCGGATGGCCCTGGGCGGCGGGGCGAGGCGGGGGGGGGGCTGCCCTGAACAAGCGTCCCCGAAGCGCCTGGGCTGGCTGAGACGGAGGGAGGGAGCGGGCCGCGGACTAGCCCGCGGGTGGGGTGGGGGAGTTGCTGTGCTCGCGCTCCTTGGGATGGGGATTTAACTGGGAAGATGCAATATTCTGCTTCATCCCGCGTCACCGCCCCCCCCCCGCTCGCCTCCACGACGTGTTGGCCCGCTATTGTACAGACGCTCACTTCTTTTGTTCTTCTACTTTGTATATTGTTTTTAGTGTTGTACTGACATATTGTAGCTTGCCCTGGGGACGGCATATACCCCCAAAAGGTGTGTGCCATAAAAGAAATATAATCCGGAGAGCAGGCCCCGATCCCCAGCACCAGTTCCAGAGCCCTGGCCTTGGCGCCTTCGGCATCCTCGTTCTGCTCAACATATTGGGGGCTCGGACCCCAGGCCCGAGGGGGCGGCCTGCGCCCCCTTCCTTGAGGCGGGCAGCTCCAGCACCCCCCCCCCGCATGCAATTTGGGCCGAAGGAGGAAGACTTCTCCAGCGGGGGACCTTGGCCCTGCCCCCACCTCGCTCTTTCCCTTTCTGCCAGCAGGCTGCCCCCCAAGAGCCCCGGGGCGAGGCGGGGGCCCGGCTGCAGATGATCTGCGCAAGCAGCAGCCTCGAGCAGCCCCGCTTCCTGCCCTCCCGCTTCCTTTCCGGAGGTTCAGCAACCAGAGAATTTTTATGCCCCCCGTTTTGGGGTAGCGGCAGCGGAGCCTCCAGCCGGCCATCTTGGCGCCTTAGAAATAAAGCGGCGGCCCGACGCGATGCGTGCCTCGGCCCGGACGCCGCCGCGCATCTGACCCCGCCCGCCCGCCTCGTCCAGCCCGGCAGCTCAGCCCCCGGCCAGGCCGCGGCGATGCGCCGAGAAGACCCCCCGCTCCCGCGGGCGCCGCTCCTGGCGCTGGTGCTCCTGGCGCTGGGTGAGTCGCGCCTGCCGAGGCGGGCGGGGCGGGTGTGGGGCCGGCCTGCCGAGCGGCGGCGGAGGGAGGGACTGCTGCTGCCGCGGGGGGCGTCTGCCGAGGGGGGGGGGGCTTTACCCGGCTCCGGGTCGCCGCCCGGGCATCCAGACGGTGCGCGGCGCGTGGTGGCGGGCAGCGATTTCCCCGGGAGCGCCTTCTCCGGACATGGCGCCCCCCGGTGCCTCTACGGGCTGCGAGTCCGCAGAGAAGCCCCCGCCCAGCGCACGCGGCGCGGCTCCGGCGGCCGGAGAAGGGCCCTGCCCACGGTGGCGCTCCTCGCCCGGCCCTGCTGCAGCTGGGCGCGCGGCGCGCGGGGAGAGCGCCCGGGGCCCCCGCCGGCCCTGCAGCGGGGAGCCCGAGGCGGTCCTGAGCAGCCTTTCGCCGGGGACCGAGCAGGAAGTGGGGCGAGCGAGGCGGTCGAAGAAGCGCCCCTGCTCAGCCCGGCCAAGCGCGGCTCAGCCCCGTTCCCGCTCGGGTGGAAGAGGAGGAGGAGGCCGGGCCGGGTCCTGCCTCCAGCTCGCCGGGCTGGAAAGGGCCGTTGGACACACGGGGAGGGCGTGATCCCCTACATGACCCCCCCCTGACTGAGCCCCTCATGTAGCACAGGAGCAATGGCCGCCCGGCCGACCCCCGCCCCAGGTCCCTTTCCCCTGGGCAACCACCCAGGTGCGTGTGGCCACCAGAGGCTCCCTTGGCACCTGCTCCCCTCGCTGCAGCTGCCCTCCCTCCTGCTAGGAGACCCCCCCTCACTCGCTCTCGGGGTCCCTCCTACAGGGGAGTCTCGGAGCTCGTGCAGCACCCCATTTCGGAGGTGAGGTGGGCAGCGAAGGGCTTGCCTCAGCCCCCCCCCCCCGTGAGTTCATGTGGGTGGGGTGGCTGTCCAAGGCTGGAGCGGGCCCTCTTCGTCCAGCGCTCCCACCCCCAGGTGCTCCTCTCTAAAAGGGCCCTGGCCTGCCAGCCCCCCCCCCCCTTCTCAGGCAAAACAACACTAAACTTGTGCACACTTTATTAATCCACCCACAGTCTCATCTTGACTCAAAGATTCTGGAAACTCTCTTGGTAGAGGCTTGGTCAGGATATCTGCTCTGCAGTCATCTCTTTGGTATGACAAGTATGTCAAGTCAACAAGTCCATCTTGGCCGGCCTCACGCACAGTGATACTTCACCCCTCACCCCGTGCTTCGTTCTTGCATGGAATTTCTCACTCTGGGACAGTCTCAGGCAACTCTGGTTGTCTTCCATCAGGCAAACAGGCCCTTTTCGCACTAACCCAAAGTCTTTGATCAGTTGGTCGAACCAGGCCATCTCTCTGCAGGCTTCTGTGGCTGCTATGTATTCAGACTCTGTAGAAGACAAAGCTATATGTATACAGTTCTGTTTATAACTGCCCCATGCAATTGGACCATTTGCATACATGTACACATAACCGGATTTGTAATCTTTTGAATCTCCAGCCCAGTCAGTGTCCGTGTACCCCACTAGTTTTGGGTTGCTGTCAGCTGGTAACTTTATGTTGGGACTTGAAAAAGATACTAGGAGAGGATATATTGTGGAATAATATCCTTCCTATCTCACGTTAGTGAGATCAGCAGAATAGAGACCCTTTCCAGCTTAAAAGAAGCTTAGATTTGGCTAGTGTTAGCCAGCTAGCATTTGGTAATCCAGGATGCTTTAAGGCAGACTGGATTTCCCTGGTTTTGCCCCCTTTTCTCTCCCTCAGAACAATAATCAGAGACACAGTCTTGTAAAAGTTAAAAGTAACATTTACTCACTCAGATTATGCAGTTTCATTCAGGCAGGCTTAAAAGACGTTTCTTACAGTTGGTACAAGTACATTTGTAGTTACTTGGGGTCTGAACTTGTGGAGTTCAGACCAGCAACTCTGGTTACATGCTGCTGCTAGAACGTGGAGACAACAACATGTGCAACCACACTCACTCAGAGTCCCAGCAGAAAGAGGAAGAAGCTGATAGCTATGCCCACTTCCTGCTTAGGCTCTGCTAATTATTCAATGAGTACCTTCTAGGGAATCCACCCTAGAAGGTATCAGTGATCTTAACCATTTCACCCAACTACCTGGTGAAACATGAGCCATAGGTTTTGACTGAAATTTAAGTATCCAACACTTTAGCTTACAGTTCATGGTTCTTTTGAGATAGTGAACCACCCTCTTTACACCCACCCAGTCAGATTCAGTGGGATTACTCACCTTTCTGCTGAGAATCCCCACTGCATTAGCAATGTCTGGCCTACAGGTGGTGGTCAAGTAGAGAAGTTTTCCTATTGCTGACCTGTATTTGTTATTGTCTGGCAAAGGCTTTGACTCTTCTTGATTCTTTAGGAAGTCAGTGTTCATGGGTGTGGCAACTGGATGTGCTTCTTGCATCTCCAGGCTGTCAATATCAGTTCAGCAACCTTTTGCTTCTGACTTAGAAGAAAAGAACCATCTTCTTCTCTCTCTATTTGGATTCTTAGGTAGTATTGTACTTTTCTTGGTTCTTTGACTTCTACATCTTTGCTTAAATGTTTCACAACCTGTGTGTAATCTGTCATTTCCTGTTGCAATTATCAAATCATCAACAGATGCAAGAATGTAAGAGAATTGTCCATCATTGCATTTAGTGTACAAACACTTATCTGCATGCCTTTGTTTGTACCCAAGCTGTGTCAGCATTTTGTGTAATTTATCATTCTAGGCCCTGGCAGCCTGCTTGAGTTCATAAAGGCCCTTTTTGTAGCTTGCACACTAAGCGGGCTTCATGTGGTTTGCTGGCCGTGAACTGCGTTGCCATTTTGATGCCCGTTCCCCCAGGCTGAGGAGATCCTGTTGGAGTTCTTTGCCTTTCCCCCTTTGTTTTAACTACTCTAAATAATCTGGCCTTGTCAGCAAATGTGACCACCTCAGTGCTCTGCCCCAACTCCAGATCATTCACATGCAAGCTAAAGGGCACCAGTCGCAACACAGACCTTTGGGGGACCCCGCTGTTTCCAGTCCGCAAAGTTCACTCAGCAGTTGCTGATGTGCACCTTTTCCGCCACCATCCCTGCCCCTGCCTGCGGTGCAAGCAGCAGGCTCTGGCCGAGGGTTAGGCGGGTTTGTGGTGGTGACCAGATGTGGCTGGGACTCGGGGGTGGGCAGGTAGGATGAGCTGCTTGCTCTGGCGCAGATGAGGGCCCAGGTGAGGCCGCTGTCTTCTCTCCCCGGCAGTGCCAAGCAGCCCCGCCATGGAAGTGATGGCTCCGTCCCCCGTCTACGCCCTGAACGGCTCCTCCATCCGCCTCACCTGCACGTTCAACTCCTGCTACCAGGTGGAGAAGAAGCAGTTCTCCCTCAACTGGACCTACCAGAGTTGTGACAACTGCACAGAAGAGATGGTGAGTGTCTGGTGCGTGGCCCCTCTCCCCGTTTGCAGACCAGATCCTGAGATGGGGTGGTGGTGGTGGTGCCGAGTGCAAAGCCTGCCGAGAAGTCTAAGCCTCTCCTCTGGAAGCCCCTTTGGCCTATCCCAAGTTGCAGGTGGCAATAGCAGTTACTCAGTATCAATAAGGACCCAGAGTCCTCTGAGACCCTGAAGACTAACAAATGTATTGTTACACAATTAATTGCCATAATCAGTTGCTTTGCTGCAACAGATTAACACCGTCAATAGAAGTGCACTCTTGCAGGTGCTCAGAGGCTCCCTTTTAATTTCCCCCTCCCCAGTTCTTACAGTTTAAACTGAAGATTGTTCCCATGGAGCTGAACCGTTTTGGGGATCGCGTGGAGTTCACCGGGAACCCCACCAAGAACGACGTATCCTTCACCCTCCACGACGTGCAGCTGGATGATGAGGGGATGTACCACTGCTACGTGATGAACCCCCCAGACCGGCACAAGGGCCATGGCAAGATCAGCCTCAGAGTCATCACAGAAGGTCAGTGCACAGGCCGGGGGTCCCATCTAGAAGGCCCCCGCCCAACAGTGCTCCAGCCCAAATCTGTTTCACCCCGCCCCCCACAACATACCTTTCCTTCCTGCCAAGGTGCTGGCCCCAAGGAAGGCCTCCTCCAACCCCCCCCCCCACAACCCCCCCCCAGCAAATGACAGGCCTCACCCATCTATTCCATGGCCTCATATTTCCCTTCTGGTTTTCAGAAAGGAAGAGACCCCCACCCCCACCCCAGCTACCCATGCAAGTCCTTCAGGCCCACCCACTTGGGAAAGATTCCAGCTGCCAGGAAATATCTTCCGGGCGTGATGTTGATCCTCGTAGCTGTGTCTCCACAGAGCCCCCAGAACGTGACTCCACCGTGGCAGTGATTGTGGGTGCCACGGTGGGGGGGTTCCTGGCTGTAGTGATCCTGGCGCTGGTCGTCGTCAAGTGTGTGCGGCGGAAGAAGCAGCAGCGGCTGAACACGGATGACCAGAAGACGGAGGAGGAGGGCAAGACGGACGGCGAAGGCAACCCCGAGGAAGGCGCCAAGTAGCGTGCGGGGCTCCCTTCCCAGGCCAGCCTCCTTGCCCCCCCGACCCATGTGCTTTCTCTGAAGCAAGGATCTCCATCCACAGTGTCAGAGGTCTCAAGGTCCCCTCTGCACCCCCGCACCCACATCTCTCCCTCCCCCTGACATTGTGCTATCTGGCTGCAGCTGGGGTGCTGCAGAACCGAAAGCCTGGACAGATGTCCCCCTCCCCCTCTCTGGCACTGAGCACGTGGGCTCTCTGAAGTGGGAAGGGGGCAGCCGACTGAGCGAGCGAGCGGCGAACCCCAGAAAGGCAGCACCTCCCTGTTGCGGCTGGAGATGGGTGGGAGGGGTCCCATTTTGGGTGCAGGGCCCTGCCCAACCCCTGCCCTGCCCCTCCCCAGCCTCTCCAGGGGCGGGACCAAGGCCTGCTCCTTGACCCCAGGCACAGTGGCACGCATGCAGGAAGCTCGACCAAAAGGAGCGGGGGGGGGCATTTCTTTTGAGGAGGGGCGATCCTGATGCCGTGGGGCGGGCAGGCGTGCTGAGAGGATGAGCAGCTCCGTTCCAGGGAGGGGAGCATTCATGTTTGGAAGAGGAGGGGGACCCGCGCATGGCGGGGGGGCTTTCCTCCCCAGTGCAGAAACTACCACTTCTCGCCTTCCCCCTACAAAAGCCAAGCACAACCCACAACTGCCAAGACAACTCACTGCCAGGAGGGTGGGCGGGGCGGGGCAGGGTGTGGCAAAATAATGGCCTGCCCTGCAGGGCACCTGGTGCATCTCCAAGTGATTGCCCCAGCACCAGGTATTTGCCAACTCACACCTGACACTGCTGGAATGGGAGTTGCTTATTCCCATCTCCCACTCCCCACCCCATCACCCGACCTGCTGCTATTCCCCATGCACAGCATAGTGGGGGGGGGGGAAGAACAGCGCTTGCTTGTTTCCTGTGTGGCTCCCCAGATGCATTGAGAAGGGTCAATGCTACAGGCCCTTGGAGATGGCCAGGAGGCTTGGGTTGAATGGAGGTCCAGGCTTCTCTTCCTGGACTCGGCTCCCCGCCCCAAGGTCCCGTCCCCCCCGTCTCTGCCACGCCTCTGGCTCTCCCTTCAGAACACACGTACATGGCCAGGTAAGGTCTGTCAGCCGCTTGCTGTCAAGAAAGCTCTTTCGGGCTCTGGGCAGGGCAGGGCTGGATCTGGCTGCCTTGGTGCTTGGTGCATTCTTGGCACAGAAGGCCAACTCCTGACCTTTCTCCTCCTCCTGCTGACAGGAAGCCCCAGCTGGGCCCAAGGACTGGCAAGGCAAGCGCCCCTGAGACCTTGGCCTTGAATGACCTTGCTGCCATCCTCCTTGTCCAAGAGGCCAGCTGGATCTCCGTCCAAGGGCCTGCTGCCTGCTGGGCTCCTCCTGCCTGCGGCCAGTCCTGGGAATCAAAGGAATGGCGACGAAGCTCTCCCCAAGTCCCGTGGGCATGCCTCGCCTCCCCTCCGCTTCCGACTGCCTTGCTGCTGACCTTGATTTGCGGAGCTCCTTGCTAAGCAGCCCTGCGGAGGCCCCTGCCTCTGCCCACGGGGCCGGCTGGTTGGTCTCCCAGGCAGACCCCCTTCAGTGGAGAACAGGGAGGGCCGGTTCTCCTGGGAAGCCCCCCAGCAGGCCAGGCAGGGCCCCCTGCCACGTGGGCTGCTTTCGGGGCCCGGGTTTGCCTGCGTCTCCCTTGAGCTGCCTCTGGCTCTGGCTTCCTCCCCCAGAATTGCACTTTACCGCCTGCCTGCTGGTTTGGCCTGCCACATCCTTCTGTGGACGCCTCCTCCTGCTCTCCTGCTCTTGCCATCCACCCATCAGCTTGATGCTGCTGTGCCATCTTTCTGTTTTTTCTTGTTTTGCCAAATCTGCAGTTTGGTTCTCACCAAAGCCTCAATATGGAATGGTTTTATTGCTCTTTGTGCATATACAGGAAACAATTTAGTTACTCACAATTTGCACTGACTGGTTTTTGTGCTGCGATGTATTGGGAATAATTTCTCAGCCTGGGTCTGTCCAGGGGAATCAGAGTTGTGTGAAATAAAACAGAACACGCCTCTCAGAACAGGTGTGGCTCCTTTCTTTCTGGGGGAGATGGGACTGGACAATGGGCGAGACCAATGTATCCCTCCCTCAGCCTGACTGGCTGGCATAGACCGGGTAACCCCTGGGGGCTTCCCATGGCCTCCTGGCTTGTGGAATGTCAGGTGGTGGGGCTCTGAAGGCCACCTGGTGTACCCCACCCCACATAAAGGCCTTACTTCTTCAGCATATGAAATAATAACGAGCATAGTGCCTCTGAACATGTGCAGAGTGCCTTCCCCTTGCAATTGCAGAATCACAGCCTGTCCTGCACATCTAAGATTAGGGTTTTTTCTTATGGCAGTGCCTGAAGGCTCCTGCCAGAGCCCAGCCCCACTGGGGCCAGCCTCTCTTACAGCCCTCTCATGATTCTCTTGAGCCAAAGCGGCCGTGGGCAGCAGACGGCCTCCGCCTTGGCAACACAACGCCCTGCAAAGGTCAATCGGAGCCATGGGGCGGTTACAGCCTCTCGCTGAACTGGTGCCTGCCCAGAGCAACAGCAGCCTCCGCTCAGCTCTGCCAGGCAAAGACATCTGGAGGGGCAGAGCACGGAGCGGAGCGGGGGCAAGGTTGGTGCTGGGAGGGGCATTCTTCCCTCCAATCCAAGGAGACAGATAGACTACCTCTGCAACTGGAGGAGCCCCTGGATGCTGGGTTTCTGGTCAAGTTGTTAGTTCAATACTTGTGAAATTATTAGAAACAGTTGGAGGAGGAAGCAGCCTTTAAACAGGGAGGGAGGGCTGATGATCCTAAGAACATAAAGAGCCCGGCTGGACCCGAATGGGCTGGAGCAAAGGCCGATCTCACCCAGCAATCTGCTCCCACAGTGGCCAAACATGCCCAGAGCAGGGCCTCTGCCGCCCCAGCAGCTGGCGTTGCTGAGAGGCATCCTACCCTGAGGCTGAAGGGAATATAGCCTTCCTGACCAGTAGCCATTGATAGCCGCGCCTCCTGCATGAATTTCTCTAATCCCCGTTTTAAAACCACCTAAAAGGAAAAGTGGAGGGTAACTTCGGAACCAGCCATGCTGACCTGACCCGGCTCCCTTCTTAGGCCACCGTCTCTCCATCTGGGCAACCGTTCTTATTCCGATAGGCGGCCGTTCAGGAAACCCACTAGGCGACTCCCCCGGCAAGGGGTCCCCGGGGGCAAGCCACAGTCCGCCAAGGTGCGCCAGAGAGCTGCTACCCGCCCGCCTCCTCCGGCCACTGCAGAGACTCTCCGGAACGTGGGGACGAGGGAGGCGCGCGAGAGAGAGCTGCCCCTCCGTCGATGGACTCGCTCAGGAGGCCGCTTCTTTCGAGAGGGCGCCGCTCTTGTTCGGACCTTGGCCGGCCGGCAGGCAGGCGCCAGGGGCCGGCGAGGCGAGCCCGCCCCGACCCGCGGCACATCGGACCTCGGGCCTCTTCCCAGGCCGGGCCGAGCGAGGCTGCGCGACCCTCGAGGGCCGGCGGGAGGACCATCCCTCTTCGGAGCTGGGAAAAGGCCAGATCCCCGTGACGACGGGGCAGAGGCGCCCCCGGTAACCGGGCGGTGCGCCTATCTCTGCGCTCCGGGCGCCTCGGACGGGGCGGCGCTGGAAGGACGCCGCACCTCTGCCCCCGGGCGAGCGCGGAGCTGAGCTGAGCGGGAGTCCCGAAGGCGGCGGGCTGAGCGCTCCGCTCGCCCGCTGCTGCTGCGGCTGCGGCTGCTGCTCCTGGGCGGGTGGGCGGGCCGGCCGGCCGACTCCCTCCGTCCGCCGGCGAGCGCCTTGCTCTGCTCTCCCGCGGCGGCTTGGAGAAGGGCTTGTGGGCAGAGCCTCTCCTTGCTCTGAGGGCAGGCGAAGGCAAGTCGGCGGCGGGCGGGCGGCGTCTCCGCCCGGGCTCCTTTGCTCCCCGCGCCGAACTTTCCCCGCTGTCCCGTCCGAACAGAAGAGGCTGCGCGGAGCGCGCCGCAGGAAAAGAGGGAGCGAGGCCGGCGGAGCAGGAAGTGCTGCCCCGGCCCGGCCCCTCTCCCGGTTTTTCTTTCGTCCTTTCCAGGCGGAGTCTCAGGCGTGGGGCGGACAAGTCCCCGCTGGAGGTCTTGGCGCAGGCGGGGCTCCGCGCTCCTCGCGCGGGGACCTTTCCTGCCTCATCAGCTGGCCGAGGAACAGCCCACCGGGCACCCAGAGGGAGGCCAGCTGGCAGAGCCCTCGAGGCGCGGCAGCCCCCTCCTCTGCCCCTCCGACATTGGCTGGTCTTGATCGCCCCTGGCTCGCCAGTGGCAGGAGCAGCGCGGCCATTGTGTTCAGATAAGTGCCGCCCCCAGCAGGTGCTTGAGAATGAAAGGGCCAAACTCCGCCCTGCCACCCGCAGACCAACCTGAACGGCTTCGACGGGGAGAAGGAGCCGATTTCCCCAGCCCAGCAAAGGGGAGACGCTAGCCGCGGTCTTTCCCCTGGGGCCCGCCCTGCTTTCCAGGAGCTCGTAGGAGCGCTGGAAGGTCCCTAAGCCGCCCCCCGAAGGGTGCTGTGTAGGCTGAAGGCGTGTGCCCTTTCCCCTGCTTCGATCATCTTTATAGAAGTTTTCTTTGTTTGTTTCTAACTGAAGAAGGCTGGTTGAGATAATTCAGTTGGTGAGAAGTACTCTGCTCATGGCCAGAGGTACTATTTTATTTCCAGGACCAAGTCATGGCTCTGGTAGGCCTGGCTCAAATTAGCTCAGGTGGCTCAAATAATTGGTTGTTTCTATTTTAGAGAAGTAAGTGGTTGTGGTTTTGAGAGATGGAATGAGGGTTTTTGCGGAGGGCAGTTGCAACAGTATTCACATTGTAAAAGCTTTACCCGTGTTCCTTTGGGCTTTGGCAAGGGGGTGTGCGTGCGTGTGTAACTGCCATTAAAATGCCTAGAATCATCTTTGTGGCTGGAGAGCTGAGAAGTGCTCCTTCTCTATGGGGAGAGGGCAACTCATCCTCTTAAAGGGCAGGCGTGCCTATCCCCCCCCCCCCCCGAAAGAAATGCCAGTTTGCCATGGGCCTTGGAGGAGCTGCTTTGAGTCCAGCAGGTCATCCCAGTGGGTGTCACCAGTCTCCTCTGAGGTGCATTCCGGTGGCACAACAAAAGCTCTGGAGGGGGGCACTTCACGCATGCCAGCCATCACTTGAGGCTGCAGTCATGTGGGTGCATGCCCTCACTTGCCCTCAGGGTAGGCCCTCACAGGTGGCCGGAGTGCATGCATGGGCAACTTTTTCCATCCTTATCTACTGAAGGGTTGCTCAAGAGAGGTGACTGGGTCTTTTGCCCATCCCAGTGTTGCAGAGGGGTACCATTTCTGGCCTAGAGAAAATTATCCATGAAAATTGGGTGGGGATCCAGCTCAAAACCAAGGGCAGGCAAGGGAAAGGCGCATCTGGGATCTTGACTCTGCTCCTGCCCCCACTCTGCTCTCAGAATAGCCCCGGGAACACGAGTCTCCTGGCCTCCCCCACCCCCCACTCCAGCCGGAAGGAGCCCGGATCTCTGGTTTCCTGCCACACTGGGAAGGTGACACCTGTCTGCAGAAGCTGAGAGCATCTGATGATCCAGAGAGGCTTAGCTCTTCCTGGAATCAACACCCCCCCACCACCTTGTGCAGGACTCAGCAGAAAGGAGACCCTGCAAAAGCTTCTGTCTTTCAACATCTCCTGGGAAGGGATGTGAAGGGCAGAGGGGGGGGGGCGCAGTCTCTGTGTGTGTGTGTGTGTGGGGGGCAGTCAGCAGGAAGAGAGTGCTAGAGCAGTTACTGCAAAGTCCTCTTGAGCCAATGAAGACTCTTCTCACGGTATGCCTGGCAGGGAACTTTACCTGAGTCAGGGCACAACCCCCTGCCAGGGCCCAGAGTATTAAAGAAGGTAGTTTCTTTGAGCATGTACAGAGTACCTTTCCCTCCAACATCTGGAATTAATATCCTTATGACACTATGCCCTGCCCAGGGTAAATCTAACTGCAGCAATGGAGTCATAATCCTGCAAGGACCCAAATATCCAGTGCCCCCCCCCTCCAGTGAGTCTTCTCACTGCTGCTGTCACCAGCTGCTCTTTCTCCCCAATGCTACCACATTCTTGCTTGGCAGGCAGACAGCCAGGGAGCAAACAGGCCATGGCATCCGTTGCTGCTGCTCCTCACCAACACCGTTGTCTGGGCCAGAGCGAGAGGCAGGAGAAGCCTGGCTGGAATGGTGAAGAGGAGGAGCAAGTCCAGGGGGGCCCTGCCGGTGGGTGCCTCTGTTGGGATGTGGGCTCTCTCTCCTCGGCAGGTGTCCAGCCATGCCTGCCCTCGGTGGCAGCCCTGTAAACATCCCTGGGATGATCTGATTTCCACTCCTTTGGAGGACGTTGCTAAGTCAGCGCTTCTCTAAACACCTGCTGGACTTGCGCCTTAGCCCACTTCTATTTTTGCATCTTGTGATCAATCAGAGACAGCGCATGGAGGGCACCCTGGCTGACGTCATGCGTCAGCCCTTGCACCTGGCATCGGTGAGGTGTACACACAACCCCTGTCTTCCCACCAAGGTGAAAACTGATTTCCAAAACCAGAGCAAGACCAGAAGAGCCCCCCCCCCCCACCGCCTAGAGATTCTCCTTCCCAAAGAGTGACTTTGGCATCATGGTATATTCAAGAGCCTCATGGTGCATCTTTCCTCTTTCCTTGCTGTCCTCCTGAAGGTGCACCTCCACAGAGATCAAAGTCCTATCATTAATTGACAGAATTCATTGCCACTGGATGTTGTGACAACCCTAGCAAAGACAGCGTTTATTCCTTTGTGGAAGGATTGGCAACTTCCTGGAGGCTGACTCTGCCTCCATGTTAGCCAAAGAGAGATGGTGTGTTGAGCAGCCCTCTGGGCAGGTCCCGGTGACAGGCAGGCAGGCAGACAGTGAGTGTGTCTTCTGGCCACTCTGTCCTGCTCAGGCGCCTCCCCAAGAAGTCTGGCTGCTGGATCCCAGGTGCTAGGCTTGGCAGACCTAGCAGCATGGATTGCTTTTTATTGTTACTGTAGTTGGAATTGTTTAAAAAAGTGTAGTAAATGTGATTCTTAATATTTATCTGCGAACTGCTTAGAGATTTTATTATATTAAGCAGTATGTAAATATTATTAATAAATTTAGGCACTATAAATAAATAAATTTGTCCTTGTGAATCTCTGAAGTCCAGACCGCAGAGAGTGCAAAAACCAAGTCGGTGGGTGCAGAGAAAGCAAGCGGCGGCAGGCCTAGAGACTGGACATCTGGAGGTGCTGATGCAGCCCCATCTTCTCCGTAAGAAAGCAAGTCTGGGCTGGGCCAGTACCTGGATGGGAGGCCATGTGAGATGCTGGTTTAAATTGTGCAGGACTCCTTGGAGAGAAAGGCAGCCACAGCTGTCACTCTGTGTGTGTGTGTGTGTGTGTGTGTGTGTGTGTGTGGATACACCTTGTCAGCTCAGTCCCACTTCCTGCTTAGCTGTTGCCCAGAAGGGCCCCCTTCTTGCCCACAGCACACCAAATGCATGCCCATTCAGAACACATGGCCTTTGGGTTTAGAACTGTGGGACATTTGGACCCATTAGCTCTTGAACCCCCTGGCCAGCTCACACGGAAGGCAGAGGAGTAGCAAAAGGCTGGCCTTCCCCTGATGGCGCTGGCCTCCTGGCCCTGGAGTCCCACCTGTGCTGGCTCTCTGCTGTCGTAATCCTGCACCACTGGGATGGAAGCAGCCCCCCCTCCCCATGCAGCCAGAGTGCTCGCAGTGTGTTTTTGGCAGCGTTACAACTCTTCATTCCACAGCACAATCCCTGAGTCATGGTTCCTTGCAGGTTTCAGAGCTGCTACTGCAGCAGCAGCAGCAGCAGCAGCTGCCCAGCCTCACTGAGTCCTGTCATGTCCATCATCCCCAGCTTCAGCCTAAGCCACCTTTCAGTAATCTAGCCAAAGATACATACACACCCTGCAGACTCTCTCCCCAGGATCTAGGCTCGGGGGGCGGGGGGGGGGGCGGCACAATGATGCAAGCCAGCGGCCGGCTTGGTCTCGGCATGAAGAGATGCTTGATCAATGCGATGTGACTCCACATTCAGAGTCCACGAGGCTTGTGCTTGTGGTCCTCGTAGTCGTAGTCAAGGCACAGAGGCTGAAGCAGGAATTGGACTGGCCCTGTACTGAGGGGACCTGCAGGGCACTGGAGAGGACACCGTTGGGCTTCAAGCTTTTACGTCATCTCACACATCAGGACCTGTCCGTAGGTTGTATTGTATTCAAACTGCAGACAGCCATGAACACCAAGGGTCCCTGCCTCTATTCCCCATATTCGGGGAGATGGAGCAGCAAACCCTTTTGTGGGGTGGTGCTGTGTACCATCGCCTTCTCTTGGGGTGGAGTGTTTTCATCCTGCTTCTAATGAACTTGTGTGCTCTCAGGCTCTGAGCAAACCGTAAGCCCCACTCCAGATGGGCTCCTCTCCCTGGTCTCCCGAGGTGGATCTCTGCCTCAGGGGGCAGGGCAGGGGCCTTGCCCAGGGCTGTGCTCCGAGGGGCCTGGGTCTGGGAGGCCGGCCTGGCAGGGATAATGTGCAGAGGCAATGCAGCTGCATATCCGTGGAGGGCCACTTGGGGACCCCCCTCACCCTGCCGCTGAGATCTTCTGCTAATGGAGGCCACACCGTGGAGGGACATGCAGATCACCCTGACCTGCACCCTGGGGCTGCTCCACCACTTTCTGCCTCAGCCTGACCTTGTGAGGGAGGGGCCGTGGCTCAGTGGCAGAACCCCGCTTGGCATGCAGAAGGTCCCCGGTTCCGTCCCCAGCAGCATCTCCAGGCAGGCCTAGCAAGGAATCCTCCCGAAACCCGGAGGGAGAGCCCCAGCTGCCACTCGGTGCAGACAAGACTGGGCCAGATGGAGCAAGGCAGGCCTGACGGCGCAAGGCCGCTTCCACGGTTCCCAGAGGCCTCCCAATCCGTGGGCCTCACAAGGCCTTCCTGGGTATCTTGTTCTTCTCCTGGCCCCAGGTAAAGGGCCAGCCTGAATGAGGCCCGCCAGGGCGAGCTGGGCTTATTGGGCGCAGATGGAGGATCCAACCGCAGTCTCGGAAAAGGACCCGCGCCCCCACGCCGCTCCCCGTAAGCTGCAGCGCCCGCCGTGGAAGTCCCCAGGCGGAGTGGGGGTGGGGTCCCGAGGAGCTGGAGGACGGACCTGGGATCCGGAAGGCCTGAGCAAGCGCGGCTGTCGCACCGCTCTCTCGGGGCGCATTTGGCACCGCCTGGGATCACGGGGGGGCTGTACTGCCCTTTTCCCGGGGGCTGGGTGGGGCTGACCCCGGTTTGGGGGGCTGCGCTCGGGGCCTTGATCGTCCCTTAGCCCCCTGGATGGAGCCTCTCGCACACCGCCGCCACGGGGGCTCCTTCCTTCTGGCGGGGCTCACGCCCCTTGGCACTCGCAGGCCTCTGCCGGCCTCACTGGCCGGCCAGGTAGCCCCCGCGCCTCGCTCGCCCCGCCCCGGGCTTGCTGCGGAGGCGGTCCCGCAAAGCCGCGAAGTGCCCGCCCGCCGCCGCCCCCGCCCCTCGCTGCCTCCTTGGCCAGGCGGCTGCTCGAGGGGGCGGGCCGCGCGCGGCAACTTTCGGAGCCGGAGAAGCTGCGGCTGGCAAGGGCGGGCGGCAGCGGCAGCGGCAGGGGGAAAAGTTCGGGCGCCGCCGGCCCTGCTCGCTCGGGACCGGCCGAGGCGGCCACTGCAGCGCTGCGGCTGGAGAAGACATGGCCAGGGGCTGCCTGGGGGCCGGCTTGCTGGGTGAGTGGCGGGGCTGTCGCGATGGTTACGGCCGGCCGGCGGGGAGGGGAGAGGCGAAGGTTCCGCTGAGGGCAGAGGGAGCGGGGTGCGAGCGAAGAGCGCATCCCGCCCCGGACGGGGACCCAGCCGGCTTCGTCCCCACCGGCGCGCCTGGAGCAAGGCGGGTGCGCTCGCGCAGCTGCGATGGCGAGACCTGCCTCGGGTCAGCCCCGCCCGCGAACACGCGCACTTCCCCGCGGGCGGCGGGGTCTCGTCTCCCGGGTGGAAGGAGAATGCAGGAAGGGATTCCCGCTAGGATACCCCCCCCCCCCCCATCCACGCACTACCGCCGTCGCTCCGCGCAAGGCAGAAGCTGCCGCCGCCGTCGAAACCGGCAGCTCCAGCCCCGCTCGAGACCCCCGTGCAGCCCCCAGCGCAAGTCACCGACCGGGCTGGGGCATTTGCTCCTGCTCTGCTTTGCCACACTCTGTCGCATGCCCCCCCCGCCCTCCCTCCCCATCCCGCTGGGGCTCTAATCTGCATGGAAGCCCAACCCTGTCATCGTTTTCTTTCTTTTTAATTTATTATTGTATATCAGGTGATACGGAAAATTATCTAGATCCAATACAATACATATAATGCATTTGCCTTAACGAGAAAGAGCACTTGCACAGAAAAGGTTTGTTTTAAGCATAAGGTAGAAAAACTGCTCCCCCCCTTTATGACTGCTGTCTCTGTGGTAAGGAACTCTGCAGGAGGGAACAAGTTAGGAAGAACCCAAATGCTACCATTCCTCATCCCTTCCCTTAAAAAAATGTTTAAAAGAAAGTGTGTGTGTGTGTGTGTGTGTGTACGTGTGTGTGTACCTTGTGGGAAAACCAAAATAAGCAGGAAGAATGATCAACACTCACTTTTGCAACTAGAGCTCCTTGAGCTAGCTCCCCCCTCCAATTGGTGGGAGTGCAGGTTTGGGCAATAAAGCGGTTAAATAAATTGTAATTAAGAATATGAAGTTCCCCAAACCCAGTGTTGGTAATGTCAGTCATGGGACTTTTCTTTTGCATGTGCCAGATGCTTCTGGTATCCAAAGAGTTTAATAATATCTGGAAAAAACAACAACAGAGAGTCTTGTGGCACCTTAAAGACCAACAAATTTATTCTGGCACAAGCTTTTGTGGACCCTATGTACTTCATCTGATGGATCTGATTAAATGGACATTGTCCATGAAAACTTGTGCCAGAATAAATGTGTTGGTCTTTAAGGTGCCACAAGACGCTCTGTTGTTTTTGGTGCAAGAGACTAACAAGAGGGTGTGTAACTCAGGGGGGCGGTCCAGCCAAGGCACCTCTCCTCAGATTCGAGGATGCTCAGGATGAAACAAGACCACTTGCGTGAAGGATAACGTACAGTTTATTGAATATATAATGAATAAACAAGCAAATGACAGCGCACACTCCCCTTATCTGTGGCCACACCGGGTCCCTGAATAGGCCAGGGGATGCTCCATGGGCCTCCAAAGTTGCCTGGGCAAGCATCAATTCCTCTCCCCAAGCTGAGAACAGAGGAAAAAGGCATCTTCCAGGGATTTTATAGGCTCTTCTCTCTCCCCCCCCCCCCAATTTCAGAGGCTGGCGACAAGCTAACCCCCCTTCCCGAGAGGCAAGGGGGAGCGAAGCAGCTTCAGTAAAGCAAACAAATTAGTTCTCACAGCAAAAGCGGCCCTTATCCAAGCAATATAATGCAGGAAAATAGCTTCAAGGCGATTATTTCTGGTACTCTTCGTAACAAGCCAAAAACTATACGTAAGACCTTGGCATGGCTCCATGAAATTATCCTGGCTGCGAAAGTTCACTACACTACCTGTTGAACCTTAATAAGCTCCTCGCCATTCTTCCAGTAGAGCCCATCCAATTCAAAGGGCTACCCCACTGAGCATTGGGGCTCCTGGACCTTTCCCTGGCATCTTTTAATGACAAGCACTTCTTTCTCATGACGCACCTGCTGACCCAGTAGTCACCTTTCCTAGCCTGCCTGCCGTGTGCTTGACAATTGCTCTGCTTTTGCAGCCCCATACAGGGATGGTGCCCTCCAGATGTTTCAGACTACAACTCCCATAAGCCCCAGCCAGCATGACCAATGACTAGGGATTGTGGGAGTTATAGTCCAAAATATCTGGATGGTGCCAGGTTGCCTCCCCCATGAGCTGGGTAGGCCTGGCCTGCCACTGCCTTGGCTCAGTCCAGTGTTTCTCAACCTTGGGTCCCCAGATGTTTTTGGCCTACAACTCCCAGCATGCCCCAGCCAGCTATGCTGGCTGGGGCATGCTGGGAGTTGTAGGCCAAAAACATCTGGGGACCCAAGGTTGAGAAACACTGGCTCAGTCCCAGCACAAGTTCCTGTAGCCGTCACTTGTGGAGAGGGCCCCACCTTTGCTTCACTCAGGACTCTGTCTCCTTTCATCATCTCCAGTGCTCCTGGTTCTGGGCCAGGAGGGACTGCATCTGTCCTCCTTGGTTCTTGGGGCTTGTCCAGGATAGGTGCCACCACTGAGCAGCTTGACTGGCTCTGGATCACCAAGGAAGTGGCCATGATCCCTACCATGCAGCCTTCGCCGCTCTCCTCTCTTCCTCCATTCCTCCCTGGTCTGCTCCAGAGCAAACGGGCCACATAGCTAGTTTCTAGGCAAGGATGAGCAGGGTGCTGATGGTGTCCAAAGGCGGGCCATGGTCTGGATGCAGGTGAGCCAATGGAAGCAGAATCCAAAGAAGACAGAGGTGCTCCTGGCCAGTAGAATGGCTGGTCCAGGAATGGGAGTGCAAGTGGCCTTGACTGGGGGAGTGCTGGAGACTCAGCGTTGCGCCCGGATGCCCAGGTGATGCCTGCCAGTGCCACCAGGAGTGCTGTTGTGCATCTTAGACAGCTGCACCTGCTCCTTGAGACATCAGCTCCACCAGCCATGGTGACACATCCTGAGTTACATCTCATTTGGATGACTGTCATACTTTTTGTGTGGGGCTGAAACTGGAAACTGTTCAGCAAGTGCAGCTCAGTTAGAATGCTGCAACTGGTCTGAGGAGGACAGGAGCAGCTTCCCGGGAGTGCGTTGGCTTCCAGTTTGTTTCTGAGCCCAATTCGAAGTACAGGCAGTCCCCGAGTTAAGAACGTCCAACTTACAGACAACCCACATTTAAGAACGGACTTCTGGGTTCCCTGGTGCTACGTCATTTACATAGAATACATAGCGTAGTATACTATGCAATTTGCGTAAATGCCGATTTTAACGTATAGAATGCTATGCTGTTCCGACTCACCTACATACAAATTCAACTTAAAGACATTCTTAAGAACGGAACTCGTTCGTAACCTGGGGGCTGCCTGTACTACTTATAACCTTTAAACCTCTAGATCACTTTGGAGCCAGGTTACCTGCAGGGCCATGTCCTCCCATATAAACCTGCCCAGGAGAGGCTGTCCTGCACACTCTGTCAGCCCGGAGGTGCATTTGGCTGGGGTGCAGGAGGAGGCAAGGTGTCTTCTCAGCAGCTGCAGCCAGGCTCAGGCATTCCCTTCCTAGAGGGGCCCAGGCCTCTCTCTGATGACCTTTTGCTAATACACAAAGTCCTGGGACCAAGTGCTGTTCTCATGTTTGTTTACTTACTTAAAAAAAAAAAAGTAAGTTTATTGCACCGTTCCATACTAGATGCCCAGGGCAGCAACCAATCACAAAACCACAACGTTGCAATAAAACAACAGATCAAAAATACACACAGAGAAAAATAAAAACGGAAAACTAAGCAGTAGAAGAATCAACTACAAAGGCCACCCTAAACTGAGTGGTAGAAGAATCGACTACAAAGGCCACCTTTGGCTTTGTAGCTGATTCTTCTACTGCTTAGTTTTCCGTTTTTATTTTTTTCTCTATTTTTGATGCATTGTTTTATTGTAATGTTGTGGCTTGCTCTAGGCATCTAGTATGGAAAAGTGTAATACACATTTTTTTTAGTAAGTAAACAAACATGAGAACAGCACTTGGTCCCAGGGCACTAGAGTTTAAATTCTGGCTGGCATGGTGAACTTCCTGGCAAGGTCTTTGGGAAGGTGGGCTACTCGTGGGCCCCCTCTCCGTCCGTGTCCTGGGACTGGGATGAGGAAAGAAGGAAGGCACAGAGGTCATCAAATGCACGCATCTCATTGTGATTATTTTAAATTCTTTATTACATTTGTGAAGTGGTGCCCTTTGCCACCCCCTTCCCATTTGATCTTCACCTGTCCTGTGCTGTAGATTAAGTGGAGAAGACGTTGACTCCGTCACCCTGAAGCTTCATGATATGCAAGTGGAGCTCTGGCAAAGAATCAAGTGTGCCCTCATTGTCTGGGGTGTTTTACAGAACTGCTTACAGGCTAAACACTGATGCCATGTGAGAAAACAGAGAGAGGGAAGGCCAGACAGGGTTACCTGGGGGGGGGGATGGGGGGGAACAACGATGACACACTTGATTTCTGCTTGCACCAAAAATAGCAGCCCTCAGAGCTGAGTCTCTGGGGATTTAGATCCTGTGCCAGAGAGCAGAATGTGCAGAGATGTCTCCCTGTCCAGATAAGTGAGCGGCCTGTCCAGCCCCCCCCCCCCAAGTCTGCCCCTGCTCTTCAGCAGCAGGTGCCCAGGCTCTGTGACTGGCTGACTCTTCTGGGGTGGCCGGTGGCCCCAGTGTTACTTGCCTGGGGAGGCTGGGATGTTTTCTGTGCCTTCCTGGCAGGAGCGAAAGCGAGGAGGTGATGAAGCCTTGGGAGGCTTCCCTCCACCCCTTTAACCTGCTGGAGGAGGTCTGGGCACATGGCTGCTCCTGACGGGGCTGGTTGCTCAGCAGCAGCCCATTCCAGGAGGATATGGTGCCTCCCACAGCTCTTCTGGCAGCTCTGGAAAGGCTGCTCCTCTTGCAATGCGCCCGCTCGGAGTTCTGTCTGAAGAGCATCCCTGGGCTCATTTGGGGGTGTGGGAAAGGGCAGATTTGGGAGGGGCTGGGGGCGGTGGACACAAGGACTCCTAGGCTCCAGCTCAGAAGTGGGAAGTGGGAAATGGGACTGGTGCTGGTGGCAAATCAGCCAGATCTTTGGGCTTTGCCCCCGTGTTAGGATATGCTGTGGCGGGGCACAGGACACTATGGAGCATCGGAGGCTGCCTCATACAGAGTCGGGGCCCTGGTCCATCTAGCTGAGCAGCAGCAGGTTTCCAGGGTCTCAGGCAGAGAAGGGTCTTTCCCAGCCCCCTGGGCACTGAACCCCCTAGGGCCCTTGGTATGCTACAAGAGGGCACTCTGCCCACCCACCGAGCTTGCACCCTTCCCAGTGCTACTGAGGGGAGCTTCCAGTCAGTCCTTCACACACACACACACACACACACACACTGACGACACACTTGATTTCACACTGCTGACACCTGCCCCTTTCCTCTTCTCTGAGCCTTTTATTTATGTAAGAGACTTATACACAGCAGCCCTTCATCACAGATGCCATTGATAGCCTGTCCCGGGGTGATAGTGCTGCTGCTTCGGGGGGGGGGGGGGGCCTGGAGAAGCTGCCATGAAGTGGCCAGCCTGGCTAGATGGAAGCCCAAGGCCATCGGGAGGGGCCAGCAGGGTGCTGCTGGGGCTTAGCCTTCAATGGCAGCTTGGCTTCCCATCTCCTGGGCTTGGGTTGGGCTTCTCCTGCAGTTCATAGATTCATAGATCTGATAGAGTTGGAAGGAGCCTACAAGGCTATCGAGTCCAACCCCCTGCTGAATGCAGGAAACTATCGGAAGCACTGAGCCAGTTGCTTGCGTTCCTGCCTGCAGATGGATGAGGGCCCCTATTTATTTATTTATTTATTTATTATATTTATACCCCGCCTTTTTTCCTGCAAGGAACCCAAGGCGGCTTACATAGTCCTCCTCCTCTCCATGTTATCCTCACAACAACCCTGTGAGGTAGGTTAGGCTGAGAGTCAGTGACTGGCCCAAAGTCACCCAGTGAGTTTCATGGCCGAGCGGGGACTAGAACCCCTAGTTGGTTCTTGGCTTGAGCTGCTGCAGCAACCCTGATTTCGACTGCTTTCCCAAGGTTGTAGCAAGCAGGCCAAGGCACTGAGGCCCACCAAGGCTGTCCAAAGTCCTGCAGCTTGGATGACGCAGTAGGGGCACCCTTCCTTCTGGCTCCTTGCAGGGAACTGCTGGGCTTGGAAGCCATGGAGCTGTGTGTGATGGTGCTGATTCTCTGGCCAGCGCTGGAGCTTTGGACGGGGCAGAGTGTGGCTGTTGCATCAGCCTCCGTATCCACTTTGCTCTCTTCTTGGAGCAGCCTGGAATCCAGCCAGAGGTTTTGCAGGGCAATTCTTTGACTCTGGCCACAATCCAAGGCTTCAGTGGACTGGACGTTGACCCCAGCGGGGTGGGGAGATCCTGCCAGGAGGCTATGGGGAAGGAAAAGCACTCTGGTCTGGCGATGGGGCTCATGGATCAGTGGGCACACGGGGCCTGCACTCTTTGGGCACCCCATTGTCCCCAGTCCATGCCAGGGATGTGTGTGCGCATGTGCGCATGTGCCAAGGATTCAAAGAGTCTGGGGTCTCCGTTGAGGGGAGCTTAGTGCCAAAGCTTTTCAGACCAGAGAGGGAACCTGGGTCCTTTGCTCAAGCCTGGATGGGTCACATCAGTGCTCGGTTTTCCTCTCTGTCCTGGGGAAGGGGGGGGGAGGGAGGGAGGGAGGGAGAGAGAGAGAGGTGTAATGCAGCAGTTCTGGAACTGGCAGCCTGAAGGTCATCCGTCAGCTGCAGCGTGAGGCAGAGATTCAGTGGAAGAGGCTGGGCTTTCCTGGACTGAGGTCTGGATCCCCAGACTGAGAAAGGATCCCCACTGGCTGGGCAAGAGCATGGCTAGCAGAAATTGGGGGAGGGTATGTGGTAGCATGCAAGTGCACCAGGCAGAGCTTGCAGGGGTCTTTGCCCCCCCACCCCACTGCTGCTTCCACCTCATCCTGCCATTTGTGCATCCTGCGCAGAGCTGCTGCTCCGTGTCCCGCATCATTCTCCCTGCAGCATCTGGAAGGCAAACCAAGGGTTTTGGACCCCCAGGCCTGAGAATCTTTGCCCACTGGCTGGTTTTAAGAGGCAGTTACTGGCTTTGCCATGTGTGATGGCTCCAAGTTCCCCTTGGTGGATGAGGGTGCGTTTGCAGACCAGCTGTGCCCATTTTGCAGAGCTGGGGCGGGGTGACCTTCAGCAGAAAAGCCAGTTGAGCACCAGCTAAGCACACTCACCAGAACCTGCTGTAGAGACCTCTGGGGTGCATTCTTGGTGTGCCCTGAATGCACAGCCCCCCCCGCCCCCAAGAACCCATTGGCTGTTCAGGAGCACCTTTGGCAGAGCAGACTCCCTGCTGGGAGCACCAGGTCCCCCCCACCCCCACCCCGGGCGATGCAGCTGCCTTTCCGAGGGTTGCTTCTTCCATCCCTGGTTCTGCTCAACAAGGGCCTCAGGTCCTTTTGGTTGAAATGGCGCTTGGACCTGGGCCCCATGCTGAAATTGCGTATTCGGAACCTTGAAGCAGTGGAGAGAAGGAGAAACTGCTGAGTCAGCTTGAAAATTTAAACAGTCAGCATTTTAAAAAAAATCCCAATACACTTCCCGGAGGAGAGGAGAGAGAAGCCTTTTTTTATCACTGAGCGCCTTTGTATCAAGGAGGAAGTGAGGATTTCCCCTGTTGAAATTGGGGGCTGCCCTCCGGGTGGGCCAGAGCCCCATGCACCCATGCCCACCACCCCTGCGCACCCCTCCGCTCCCCTCCATCCCCCCACCCGCAAGTGGGATCCACACTTCCAAAGGGTCTTCAACGTCAAGCAAGCCATGACGGGTGGGAAAAGCTGAGTGGGGCATCGGGGGCTGCAGATGCAGGCTGTGGGTTGCCCACCTCCTGTCTGCAGAACGATAGGCATTGCATTTTACAGTACTTTTACTTGGAACACACCCTACGGACTGGTTTAACGAAGATCCGGTGAACCCTTCATTCAACTTCCCATTTGTTTGTTTAGTTAGGCAATCTAAAAGACGTGACACAAAAGGAAAAGGGATTAGAAGCAGGGGGGCAGCAAAGTTAGGCAATAGTTTTCCAGTTACAAGTCCTCATCGTGGCCAGTTGGAGCGGACGCAGCTCAAAGAGCGGAAGAGCCAACCTTCACTGGCTTTGCAGCCCAGCCAACGGAGTGGCCCCTTCTTTCCCTCTTCTGCGGCCGATGTGGCAAAGCCTGATGGGGCCGGCTGCTCAGCATGGCTGATGGCTTTGCTTCTGGGCCCTGCCGCAGCCCGATGGTCTCCGTTCTTCAACCCCAAGTCTTCAGGCCTTGCGGCGGCCTCTTGTTCTGGAAGAATTCAGGGACTTGAGCTGCGACTTGTGCTCAGGCAGGCCCAAGAGGGCAGGTGCCTTGAGGTGATGGGTGTTTGTGTCTGCCCATTGGTCTTGGGTTTGTTCATCAGTATTTATACCCCTTGGTGAACAAGTTTCCACTCCTCTGGTAGGTTTAGATAACATTCTGATAAGCAGGTTTCTGATGGATATCTGGTCTTCCTGTTATCTTGCTGGTCAGTGGTCAAGAGGGCACATCATGTTCCTATGTCCATATTGGGAGGGGGCATCAGATGTGCCAATCAAGTCTCAGTCCGGCATCTGCCCAGCTTAGAGCAATCCACGCATATTCAGTTAAGGACGTTCTTGGTATAGAAAAAACTGGCTGATCACTATCCATTGCATGCACCATCTTCCATTTCCTTTGTGAACAAAGCATCCCATCTGTTCCTGTTCTTCTGACAAAAATGTTCTCATACTTTGACCAGAAAACACATTCTGGGAGACAGGTGGGAATGTTGTACATGGTCTGGAAGGCCTGGGTGGCTTTTTTGATTCCAGAGGCTGTCAATCCTGCCCTTCCACAAGTGGCTGCAAACCTCTGAATGTAAGACGTGCTAGTCTTTGGGGACTTCCGGGCCATTTTACACATTCCAGAACTCAGGAGGGCTGGATTCAGACTGAGCTGGAGATCCCACACAAAGAGAATCAAGCACGGGAGCCGGATTGTTGAAGGGAATCTGGCGCACGGCGCGTGGCTCTGTGGGCAGCAGCCGTTGGGCAAGGTGGCCTCCCGTGGCCAGTGGCCAGTGGGTAAGGTGGCCTCCCGTGGCCAGTGGGCAAAGTGGACTTCTGCCACTTGCCACACGTGTGCTGGCTGCACAGTCTGCCTTGGACTGAACCACTTGCAGTGGACAAGTTCCACTCATTTCCCAATGCAAGGCAATTGCCACATGTCGATGTCGTGTGAAAGCATGGGCTGGAGTGGGTGCTCTCCGGGGCGGTTGCACAGCCGGCATCCTGCATAACTCGGTGGCTTAGGTACAGAAGGCCCCGGGTGAGATCCTGCGCATAGAATCATAGAATCATAGAAAAGTAGAGTTGGAAGGGGCCCACAAGGCCATTGAGTTGGAAGGGGCCCACAAGGCCATTGAGTCCAACCCCCTGCTCAATAGATTTCATAGATCATAGAGTTGGAAGGAGCCTACAAGGCTATCGAGTCCAACCCCCTGCTCAATGCAGGAAACTAGAGGAGGGGTCTCCCATCCAAGTAACAACCAGGCCTGACCCTGCTTAGCTTTCCACACTCAGACAAGCTGAGCCAGCATAAGCCACAGCAGGAACCCAAGTCAAAGCATCCCTGACAGATGACTGTCCAGCCGCACCTTGAATGCCTCCAGAGTGGGAGAGCCCACGTCCTCCCTAGGTAGTTGGTTCCATTGTCTTATTTGCTCTGACAGTCAGGAATTTTTTCCTGATGTTTAGGTGGAATCTAGGTTCCTGTAACTTGAGCCCATTATTCCGTGTCCTGCAAACTGGGATGATCGAGAAAAGATCCTGGCCCTCCTCTGTGTGACATCCCTTCAAGTACTGGAAGAGTGCGATCATATCTCCCCTCAGTCTCCTCTTCTGAAGGCTAAACATGCCCAGTTCTTTCAGTCTCTCCTCATAGGGCCTTGTTTCCAGTCCCTTTATCATCCTTGCTGCCCTCCTCTGAACCCTTTCCATTTTGTCTATGTCCTTCTTAAAGTGAGGTGCCCAGAACTGGACACAGTACTCAAGATGAGGCCTAACCAGTGCCGAGTAAAGGGGAATTATCACTTCCTGCGATTTGGAAGCTATACTTCTATTAATGCAGCCCAAAATAGCATTTGCCTTCTTTGCAGCCACATCACATTGCTGGCTCATATTCAGTTTGTGATCTACCACAATTCCAAGATCCTTCTCACTTGTAGTATTGTTTAGCATCTCCAGCTAAAAGCAGCAGGTAGTGGCAGGTGACGGGAGAGGCCCCTCCCTGCTGGCCTGAGACCCAGGGAGAGCCACTGCACAGTGGCAGAGCACACACTTCTTCAGGCTGGAGGTCCCCGGTCTGGTCCCTGGCAGCATCTCCAGGTAGGGCTAGGAAAGGTCCTGCCTGAAACCCCGGGGAGCCATTGCTGTTGGTCAAGTGTGGACAATACTGGGCTAGATGGACCGAGGGGGCCTGACTCAGTAGAAGGCAGCTTCCTACGTTCCCAAGAGCCGCTGCCTGTTGGCCTGGATACTGGCCTGGATGGACAAAGATTCTCACAGCCTGGTGTGAGGCAGCTCCCCGCGTCCCTTCTTGGGCAGGGTTTTCCTGTTTTCCTGTGGTGGAAGAGGAGATGGTGATGATGCCGATGGACCTGGGGGGGGGGGGAAGCATGCATGAGAAAGTGTGGCTACTTGCCCCTGCTCTCCACTTGCCCCCTGGATTCTTCCCAGAGGAGCTGCCCAGGCATGGCCATGAGTGTGCTTCTGTTCTCTCTCCTCAGCAGGGCTTCAGCTCTGCGCTGTGATGCTTGCCTTGGAGGTTTCGGTGGGCAAGGTGCCTGTTATCTACGTACAGAATGGCACCGACGTCCTCCTGCCCTGCACTTTCACCTCCTGCATCGGCATTGACAAAGCCAACTTCACCTGGATCCGCAACCACACGGAGGTGTGTGTCCTGCCACAGTTTGGGGCCCGGTTGGCTGGCAAAGTCAAAGGATATCCCTGGCTGCATTCACTGCTAACGTTGCTTCCCTGCTGGCGGGGGTGGTGGTCCTGTTTAATGGTTCTATGGCCAAGTGTTGGGTATTTTTATTCCGATAGTTAGTGGCTCTCAAAGGTCCGGATTCTGGGACAGAGAGGTGGGGCACACACATTTTCATTAATAAATGATGAATAAAGGGGTCCCAAGTCTCCCACCTTGTTCCATCTTTGCATGGCAGCCCCAAAGAACTCGGTCTGTGCACCTGTTTCTGGACCTTGCAAACAGTGCCCTGTCACCATGTCACCCTATGGAGTGAGAATAGATAGCGGAAGATTCAAACCCCCCCCCCCCTGCGGTCGTACTGCTTTGGTTGTGAGCTCTGTCCACCAGTCATAAATCTTGGCCCCTGAGAGGAAGGAGAGCTGTTCCCACAACTTGCCCAGGAGAATGAGGCCCTGTGTGTGTGTGTGTGTGTGTGTGTGTGTGTGTGTGTGTGTGTGTGTCTGTCTGTCTGTCTGTCTGTGTGTGTGTGTGGGGGAGAAGATGCTGGAGCTGAGATAAGGGGCTTTTGGGCCATGGGGAAGTGGCAGCAGTATGCAGCGCAGGGAGGGTTTCCTGCCTCCTTTCCTGCACCAGACAGGGAAATCTCTCCTCCCTCTAGCTGGGCCCACAGTGGCACTTCCAGCCGAGGTGGTCTCTGCTGCAAAGCCCCGCTGCCCTTGGCTGACTGCTCAGTGCTCCTTTTAAGCTCTGTCTCGTGAGCTGCATCAGGCAGATCTTCCCCTGGGAAGTTCCACCCTTTCCTGCCTGGTCTGTGTGTGTGTGTGGAGGGGGACAGACAGGACTGCCCCCCTGCCAGATCCTTCTTTCATCAGTGTTCACCTGCTGCAGATATTCAAAGGGATCGTAAAGAACAAAGACTCCAAGCCAGAGCCCTACCCAGACTACAAGCAAATCTTCAAGTACAGGCTACCTTCTGATGTCGCCCTCAGCAAGGACAACCGGGAATTCAACATCTCCCTTGAGCTCCTGGATGCAGAATTCAGTGACACGGGGAAATACACCTGCTTCGTCAAGAACCCAAAGGAGAAAGGCGCCAATCATAGTGACACCATCACTCTCAAAGTGGTTGTGGAGTGTGAGTACTGGCCAGGCAAAGCCCCGCCACCAGAGCCACTGTGTCCCATATGGGGTCAGCCACGCCCCTGGGCCTGCAGTTGGGGGAGGCGGGGGGCAGGCCTGGGCCGCTCACGAGGCCCCAGCTCGCCTAAGCTCAGGGTGCAGTATTTATTTACTCTTCATTCATGTATACCGGTACATACTTTTAAACTGCCCAGTAGCCCAAGTTCTCTGGGCGGGGATTGGAAACCCCTTGGCTGGCTCATGGCATGGCCCAGTGTGGGGGTGCAGCTAGGGCTGCTGTGCCCCTGGGCCCCGCCCCCCACTATCTGGGGCTCTTCTCGTCTCCCCCCTCACTGCCTTCTCTGCTCTCCCCCAGTGGAGAAGGTTGACAACACAGTGACGCGGATTATCCTGTCCGTGGTGGGGGGCGTCCTTGGGCTGCTCATCCTTGTCATGGTGATCAAGAAGGCCACCTTGTTGATTCTCAAGAAGACGCGGCAGAAGAAGTGAGTGTGGCTTGTCCCCCAGCCCCAGCCCGCCCCTTCCTAGCATGTGGACGGGCTCTCCTGGGCCAGCCTCCCTTTCGCCGGCTGGGTGAGTCAGGGGAGGGACCCCTCGCGCAGCGGGCCAGCTCGGTGCTCAGGCCGTGGCTGCCTGAGGCACAGGGCAGCGCATCCGTCGGGCCTCTTTTCCTCACAGTTCAGCAGGAGCGGGGTCCTTTGGCTCCTGCCCCCGCGCAGCCCCCGGCCTTGCCCTCGGAGTGGCTCCAGCCCCCAGGCCTGCCGGCCTGCCGAGCAGGGCAGCCCTCGGGGAGCCACCTCCGCCCCACGGCTGCCCTTGCCAAGCGGCTGGGCTGGGCTGGGGGCACTGAGTGGGGGACATCCACAGGCAGTCTCCTCTTTGCCCCAGCAGGGAGTGCCTCGTGAGTTCCTCTGCGAACGACAACACGGAGAACGGGCTGGCTGGCTCCAAAGCAGAGCAGAAATCCACCCCGAGGGCCTGAGGCCGGGGCCGGTGGGGCTCAGAATCCCACCACCCCAGGATCCGGGGACTGGCGAGGCTCTGAAAGCCAGGCCCGGGGGCAGAGGGGAGTCGGCCATTTCCAGACGACGGATGCTTGAGACACGACTATATCGCACAGTTGGGCTGCAACCAGCGCTGCTTCCCAGTTAAGACTGCAGATATTGGGCCGGATGCCAGGGGGGAGGGGGAGGCGGCGGCCCTGAGGGTCAAGCAGGCCTTGGGCCACAGATGTGCCACGTGGGGCCTGACCAGTGTGAGCTTGGGTAACAGCCTGGTCGAGGGCACTGGGGCAGGCAGGCGAGCACTGGGCCCTCTGGGGCAAGGAGCAGCCCCAGGATGCAAATGGGCCGAGACCCTTCAGGGGAGATGCGGGTGGGGGCACCCTCCTTTCTGCCTGCCTGCCTGCCTGAGGAGCTGAAGTTTTATTTATTTGGTTTTTATTTGTGATATTCGCATACCGCTTAAATATAACAAAATCCCTAAGGGGCCCCTAAGTTAAGTTTCTAGAGCATGGGGGGGGGGGCGAAGGCAGCTGCGCCGCTGGGCCAACATCTGTGTGTGAGGTGGGTGGGCCTGAGGGGGCTTCCGCCACGTCTAGTGCCAGGTGCCACTTGGCCTGGACCTCTGCTGGGCTTTGTCATCTTTCCTGCAGCCTGGGCGGGGGGGGGGGGGCTGCAGGCTGCACTATAAACATGCTGTTCTGCTCCCCCCCCACAACTGCTTTATGGGGGGGTCCAAAGCCTGCATGGTTAGGCTGGAGGGGAGAAATCGTCCTGGCTGCCTTGAAATGCAGTGCCCACGCCACGGCTGCTTTGCTCCAGCCTCACTGTGGCTGGGTGAGCCCCCAGTAATCCCGCTGGGGCTGAAGCTCTGAGCCGGCTCCCCAGATCCTTGCCCTTCCACAGGCCCGGCCCTGCCTCCCGAGCTCCTCTTGGAGCGGGTGTGCATGGCGGAGCGGCTGTGCCTCGGAGCTGCCCTCCTTTTGGGCCAAGGCCGCCTTCACGCTGGAACGAGCCTCCCTGCTGCCTGCCTCCGCCCCCGCCCTGCATGCCCGCTTCCTCCTGGGCTCCTTGCTGGGGAGAGGGAGAGGCGGGTTCGGGGGGCGGCAGCCTGCTGCATCTCTTCCCGGAGCCGCTCTGGAGCACAATCCCTCAGCCCCTCCGGCCTCACCCAGCGGGGCGGCCGCAAGAAGCCTGCACCGCTGCAGGAGTGCCTGGCCCTGGCTAGGCAGCGAGCGCTGGATGGTGGCCCGGAAATGGCCCTTCGAACTCCCTCCCTGTAGCCACCAGCCCAGAGGGGGATTCTGCAAAATGATGCCTGTGCGGGAGAGGGGTGTGTGTGTGGGGGGGGGGGGTGGCGAGCGGCACAGATGCATTTGCCCTGATTGCACGTCTGGCTCCACTGGGCGTCTTCAGATCCTGGGATTTTCTGTTCCTTTTGAAGATGGCTGGAATTGGGGCTGAGGAGGAGGAAGCAAAGGCTTGGCACCATGCAGAGTTGTTTAACCTGACCCACACTGATTTCCAACTTTTGGCAGGAGTAGCTAAACCTTTCGACTTTTTCTTCTTAAACCATGAGGGCTAGAATCTTTTTAAATCACAAAAGCTGAGCATTTGCAAATTCTGCTCAAACTCCTGCTGTCCATCGGAGACCATCACTTCTTCTTCCTAGCCCAGTCAAGCCTGAGCTTGCCAAGTTCCTGAGCTCCAGGAGGCCAGGTATTGGGGGAGGGAGGGGAGGAGGAGGCGAGCCCCGTCCTCTGTGGGTTCTGGCCAGAGTTTCCTTCCCCTGTATCTTAGTTTAAGCAAAGCTTTAAATGACTGAGGAGATTCATTTCCTGTGCCTGTGTCTTTTGTCAGAAAAATGGCTGAGCTGCCGCCCCGCTTGTGGAGGGAGGGGGGGAGATGGCCAGGAGCCCACGCTCCTTCCTGGGCAGGGGTCTGTTCCTGCCACCCCCTCTGGCTTTTGCGGTGGCTTTGAATCAGCCCCATCCTTCCGCTGTGCCTCAGTCTCCCCAAGTGCACACTGGGGATAATAATCCCGACCTACCTCGCAGGAGGGCGCAAGGAGGCTTAATTCATGACCATTTCAGGGGGGGGAGGCTGGCAGACCCAGAGGGGGGCAGCCTTAGCAGCAGCAGCAGCAGCAGCAGCAAGCCCTATCCATTGCTCCGGCAGTCCCGAGGCTTGGCAGGCACCAGGGACTTGCCGACTGCAGGCTGCTCTCTTCCTCCGGAGCTTTGGCAAGATGGCGCCCGCTCCTCCGGGGTCTGCTCTCCGCGCGCTTGCTTCCCACCTCGCCCTGCTGCATGGAGGTGAGAACAGCAATAACAGCAGGCCTGTGGAGGAGGACCCTGCCCTTCTCAGGTGAGCAAGGCCTCTTCAGCGCAACAGCAAATCCAAAGAACCCCCTCCTCCTCCCAACTGGCTGCCCTTGCCCCCCCAATATTTGGCAATAAGTTAGGGAAGAGTCTGGATGGGAGCAGGGTGTGGCCACCTGGCCTCACTGCAGGCAGAGCTCTCCAGGTGAGCCTCAGATGAGCCCGCTGGAGCAGGAGGGGGGCAGTAGGTGGCAGCAGCTCCAGGTGCTCCAGGGAGAAGCTTCTGGCCTGGGGCGGGAGCTTCTGGCCTGGGGCGGGAGCTTCTGGCCTGGGGCGGGAGCTCCTGGCCAGCCTATCAGAGCCCCCCCACACACACCATGTACCTCCCCACCCTGTGCTTTGATTCCGAGCTGTGCTTTCGCCCTGCTGCGGGTGAGAGGGCAGCACTGCTCTGGTGCCAGGCCCCAGCCTGCCAGGGAAAGTGGCCGGCCGGCCGGCCGGCTCACCAGCTGACCCTGCTGCTGCTGCTGCTGCTTCCTCCTCTGGGGGAGACCTCCAAGCACTTTGGCTGGCTTCTTCCTTGCCCCGGGGATGCTGGGGACGACCCCACAGGCAGCTGCTGTCTGAGGTCCTCCTCCAGGCTGGGGCGTGAATGCTCCGCCAGTCCTTGCTATGTTTTAGATGGGGCAGGGGGAGGGGCCTGGAAAGGGCTTTCCATAGCCAAGGTGGCTTGTGCTATGTGCCCTCATGAGCCCCCCCCCCCCCCGGGCTCTGCATGGACTCCATGAATAGGAGAAAGTTGTCCGGAGCAGTCTGGTGTGAGGCTCTGCCGCACCCCCTTGCCCTCCCCTTAAAAAGAGGTGGCTGGTTGGCTGCCTCCGCTGGAGACCCCCCCCCCCCATGCCTCTGCATGTGTGCACACGTGGCAGGGCTAGCGCAGAGGCTGGGCCAAGCACAGGTGCGCCTGGACAGCTGGTGTTGCCTTCAGGACCTCTCTTTTGCACTCTTGAGCTGTAGTTGGCTTCTTTGCCTTGAATGAAATAAAGTTTATGTTTCCTACTGGGACTCCTTCAGATTCTTTTCCTTTTTGAGCTGAGGGTGTGGGAGATGTGTGTGTGCTTGTGTGGATGTGCATGTGGATGCAAAGCACCGGCCCTGGGCTAAAACACGCCCACACACATGGAGCTGCATTTTAGCCTCTCCTCTTGTGGTCCTGGCATCACCTGGCAGGGGGTCGGTGCTTCCTGGCCCCACTGAAAACTGGGCAGGCTGCATGAGTTGCCCGAACCAGACTTTCCAGAGGGGCCAGCCTTCCCTTCCCATGGACCTGGGCTGGTCTTGATTTGGCTAGGGTCAAAGAGCTGGTCCTGCCACCTTTCATGTCCTTGGGGAAGGGATATTGCATTTACCTGTCCTCTGTTCCTCCTCCTCCTGCTAAGAGGAAGTGCAGCTGCTATATCCTTTTTGGGGAAAGCAAATGGGTGCCTGGGACTGCCAGACTCCTGAGCCCAACCCTGGGTTTCTGCCCTGCCTTTGCTGGTCCTCAGCCCCAGCTGGCCTGGCTTCTCCTTTGTGCCTGAGTGAGGCTTCCTGTTCCCCTGCCAAAGCAAGAGGCTGCTCCCCAGAGAAGAGGGGGGAATGTGCTTTTGCGAAGGGAGGAAAGAGGAGGGGGAGCTGTGTTGAGGAGTCCCCTCTCCCAGCTGTGCCAAGCCCCCACTTTCTTTAATGCCAAAACAGGTGAGTGGTCAGCCACCGGCACTCCTAACCCAGCCCAGAACTCCGCCTGGCCACTGACTCAACAACCCTATGGTGCAAAACCTTCCTTGATGTATTTGGGGCATAGGCATTTGTCCGTGTGCAGAGGAGGAAGAGTTGCTGCGCTGGACAGAGCATCCTTGGACTGGCCCAGGCAGAAGTGAGGAGAAGCCGGAAGTCCCAAGGCCAGGAGTTGCGGGCAGCTAGCCAGAACGGCACAGAGGCAACGCAGGCCATACGCGCGGGTGCCCGCTACCAGACCTGGGCCTAGGCGCGCTCTCTGCAGTTGCTCCAGCTGTCAGTGCCCAGGTCACGGGAAACAAGGGGTGCCGCTTGCCCAGTCGCTGCTAATGCGGCAGGAAACGGGCAAGGAGCCGAGCGGCTGGCAAAAGGGCACCCGGGGGCTTCGCCTTGGCATGCGCAGCAGCAGTCCCGAGGTGGGGCCTCCTCTAGGGAGTCCTGCCCGGCCCCTCGCCGAGGACCCCTTCCTTCGGCGGGCCCTTTGAGCTTCCCCACCTCCCCAGTGAAGGCTTCAGCGTGGCTGGAAGGACTGTCTCTCCTACACAAGTTGCTCCAGCGGTGGGTGCAGCCTGGTTTCAGAACTCTGACTGGAAAAAGAAAGACCCATCACCCCTGGCCTGGTGGTCGTCCAAGGCGGCGGCAGCAAGAAGCCTCTCCAGGAAGGCCCCCTTTCCCCCACTGTGGCCGCCACCTGCTGGCATCCTGTGCTCCCAGAGCAGGGCGGCCATGTGTCACCCGGGCCGGGCAGAGCGGGGGGGCAGCGCTGCTGACCCTGTGGATGGTGGAGATCCAGTTGAGGCAGGCCTGGACCTTGGTGTAGACTCCCGGGGTGCTGGGGCTCCCACAGCCGTGGCCCCGGCTGACGATGCCCACCACGTGCCACTGCTCCTGCTCGTACATCAGTGCCCCCCCCCGTCGCCCTGAGTAGGAAGAAGGAGGCTGCTGTTGCTCACCAGCGGGGTGCTGGGCGCTGCATGGGAGGTGGCTGCCTGCGCCACAGCTGAGTCCCTCTTTGCTCAAGTGCGCGCAGACAGAGATCCGCGAGGCCAAGAGCTCTGCAGGCCAAGTGGCTTTCCTAATTCGCAGCTGAAAGGCCAGCTGTGCCTCGCCCCATCCCGTGTCAGCCCCACCCATGCTCCAAGGCCGTCTCAGCCTCAGTGTCCTGGTTCTTGGAAAAGGGGGGCAGGTGACTTTCGCACCTCCCCTGCTGGGACTGCTAAGCTGGACATGCAGAGCAGGGCTGTGGCCTTTGACCTTTGCTCTCTGCTTACCTGGCAGGTGTCTGCCCTGCCATGCCACCTGCACAGAGCATCTTTCCCGTGACCTCCCCTGGTAGGCATCGGCTGCATTGCAAGTGCTGATGCTGATCAACTCCACCTCCGCCTGCTGCAGCGTCTTGGACAGTTTACCTGCAAAAGGGAGAAGCCTGATATTCTGGGGACTGGTTCTGAAGTTGGAGTGGGGGAAGAAATTTATGAGGAGGGGTTGGAGCTACAGTGGCCCAAAGGCAAGCCTTTTAAAACATTCTGGTTGCCCACCCCAGCCACCCGGTCACCCCATGTAAGGCCAGAGCTGTTGGTTCCAAGCCGGCTCTCCCCTTGGGGTCCTGCTCCACTCAAGACTGCACCGCCTCTGAGGAGACATCCCTGCAGCAGAGCACCTACAATCAATCCATCTCATGCAGGCTGGCAAATGCTTCTCTGTGGTTGGAAGCAGACCTGTGGCTGCCCGGGCCAGGCCCACGTGGGGGTGCCGCAGGAGTTCTGCTGGGGCAAAGGTAAGCATCTTATGGAGAGCTTTGCTTCCTCACGTGGTCCTAAGGAAGCTGGAGCCACGATCCATATGCCTGGCCTGACCCACAGCAGAGGAGGTGGGATCCCCCCTCTCAGTCAGGTGGCGACGGTGGAGAACATGCACACGCGGAAGCAAACTCACCGTTCTGCCTGGTGTACCCCCAGCCTGTGACCCACAAGGAGCTTCCTGGGGCTGTTTCCTGGTCAAAGAAGGTCAGGCAGATGGGCTTCACAGACTCTGCCGCAGACGAGAGGGAGAGGTTGGAGCTGGGCAAGGAGGGAGCCCCGAATGCCACACGAGGCCTGCAGTGTGCTTGGTCTGGCAGGAGTGATGCATCCCTGGCCTAGCCGAGTGGGCCCGGCTGGAGAAGTGGGTGGTCACCTGGATTCATGCAACAGCACCCTGTGAATGGCTGTTTTCCCCAGCCGGTCACCTCTGCTCCCCATCTCGGGGGCAGAGAGCAACTCTCTCTCACCTGGGCCACTCAAGGGAGCTTGCAGCTTGACCAGGGCGATGTCCGTGTCTTTGGGAAACATGGACTTGATGTCGATGACAAAGACCTTCTCCACGGGGACAGCCGTGGCGCTTGAGAGGGTTTCTGAGCCGCCTTTCACTTGCCATTGCTCAGTCAAGAGGTGGCTCCTGAGAACAGACAGAGGCTGCCAGCTGGCTCTTCTCCTCTAATGACAAGAGGAACTCTGAGCAGGATACGCAGGAAGAGCAGGGAAAGGAGGCCAGCTGGCTGGACTGGCTCCCGGGCTGTGAATGGCCACTTGGAATGTGGAAACCGGCAGGTGAGTGGAGCTGAGCACTGTCACCCACTAACGGCTGCACCCCAGCTCCCGTTAAAGGCACAGGAGCCAGTAGGAAAAGGTAGCAAAGCTCATCATGAGCTGGGCCTCTGATGGGGGTGAGAGTGGGAGTGCCTCCCTGCAAAGCACCTGCCGGGACACTGAGGATCTGAGAAGTTCTCTGCCCCAAACTGGCCAGAATCTGAGCCTTCATCAAAGGAGAACCCAGAAGTCTGTGTGGGGGTGAGGGAGTGGAGGTCCTCCACAAGCAGGGATCCATTCTCCAAACCTGCATTTGTTGCCAAAGGGACCATGGGGCCTCACCCCCAAAGCCCCAGGACCCTTGAGTGTCCCCATACCCTGCCCCAGACTTCAACCCGCTCTTGATAACAGCTAGGCAAAAGCAGTCAAAGGCAGCCAAATATTGGCTTGGCCAAACAAGGCTTAACAGCCTGCTGAGTACTGCAGGACTGAGAGCAGGACCTGGATATCACTTTCCAATGTCAACATTTGAAAGTAAAAGTAAATGCCCCACCACACAAAGGGGATACCAGTTCACCCCTGTCCACATGTTTCTTGACACTCTCAAAAACCTGTAGAAGGCTAGTGAGACCAGGACTTACCTTTGCAGAAGCCATGCTGAGTCTTTCAGCAGGACTTGTCCTTCTATATCAGGGGTACACAACCTGTGGCCCGCATGGGTGCCCTGAGTCCATCACCACCACCAAACCCCACGCCGCCTGCACTCTCCACTTCTTCCCCCAGAGATCCTAATACAGGTTGCTCTTTCTCTGCTGTTGCTAGTGGTGAGGAAAGCGCGATCTGCATCACGATCAGCAGTGTACACGTTTGTACGCTGGGCTTGCAGTCGCCCTTGTATTGACGGAGCGGAGGGACTGCTGCCCTGCTGGGCCCGTTAGCCGTTGCATGCTCACTGACTCACCGGAAGCAGTGTGCTGCTGTCAGAGCCCAGCGGGGGCCAATGAGGCTCCCCCCACAGGCATGCTGCCCCTTGTGCTGCAGGCTGGCCTGCCGCGGCCAAGTCTCGATGGAAGCTGGACCGCCGCCTACAACCCGCGGTGAGCTCAGGCTGTTGCCACAACCTGTATTCGAACGGCAGGCAAAGCAGAGTCTCCTCTCAGCACGCGAGGCCTCCCTGGGAAGCTGGTGCCGGGAGAAGCTGGGTGCAGACGGGGGGGACGGGATGGGACGTGGCAGGCACCGGCTCTTCTCTGCAAGCACAGCTGCCAAAGACCCATGCATGCCCACAGACAGCCCGGCTCTCTTTCCCAGGACAGAGTAACAGAAGGGGTGGGGGTGAGGGTTCTGTGCTGCCGAGCCACACACTGCCCCACCCCCAAGTGCCCAGCCACAGAGTCCCGCGGCTGCGTTCATTCATGTCTGGAGGCAAGTCCAGACACACCCGCACTTGGCAAAACACGTGAACCGGTTTCCCTCCTGCACCTGCTGACAAGACAGGATGCCTGATGTGGGAATTGGGCCCCTGGCTCTCTGAAGGGGGGGGGTACCCACATCCTGGGAGAGGAACAGGTGAAGCCACAAGGCAGCAGCCCAGAGGAGGCCAACACCCATCCCAGCCAGACCACCCGCCGGCCGGCATAGGCATGCCTTGCTGTGGTTGGGCAGGGCCAGCCCCACCCACCACCCGTTCACGTGAGCTGCCTCCCTTGGCCACCAGGGGCAGCTGCCTGAGTCAAGGCCGTCCGTCTGTGTGGTGGTCGCTGTATTGTAATCATGCTAGCGGTACAATCGTACTCACTGGCGCAGGAGAGCGAAACCGTGAGGCAGGAGAGGCACTGCCTGCAAGGAAGAGGCCCGGCTGAAAGCAGCTGGCTGGTGTTGATGGGCTAGGAGGCTCAGCTGCTCTGTTCTGCGTGCTTTACTCATGCAGGGAGACCTGTTCAAGCCTCTGGTCACCCCGGATCCCATCCCTTTGCCTCCGCCCTGACTACCAACACAGTCTGAATCGTACCCACGGAAAGAAAGCAGCCTTGTGCAGGTTTCCATGGGCACGGCAGGGAAAGGCCGCTTCCCCACGTGGCTTGGTGAGGTTTTGGCCGCTGAAAGCCATGCAGCTCCAGAGCCCCCTGCCCCACATCTCCCCCTGCAGGTTCACCTTGGTGGGGCCGGCCGGCATGAGCCGCCTCCTTCCTGCACCCAAGCTTGCTGACCCATGTACAAAAGCTTCCGTTGTGCCACCACAGCCGTCTTCCAGGTGCCACGAGCACCGCCTTCTTGTCACGGCATCATGAGTGCATTCGTGGTGGGCCCTGCTGGGGCCCTGCTCTGGAACGAGAGGGCTGAGGTGAGAGGCCAAGGCAGGCTAGCAGCCAGGAGCACACTGTGGTCTTCTGAGAGTCCTTCGCCCTCTTCTGTAAGGTCGGGATAGGGCAATATGATTGCAGGGGTGGGGGGATTATTCAGGGAATGCTCTGAAGGCAGAAGCCAGGCCCCGGAGGCCTCCCCCCATCCCCAGAAAGCAGCACCCCCCCTCAGCTGCTGTGTCTCACCTCCCTGAGAGGTCTTGCCAACGGAGCTCCTCATCCTGCAGGATCACCTGCCTGAGAGGCAGCCCTTGTGTGTCACGGCTGCCGCCCGTCGCCACAGCCCTGAAGGTGGGGACACTGCAAAACAGGCAAGGGGCTTGGTAGCAACAGTGGTGCATGCAGATGCCCCCCCCCCAACAAGGGACCATCGCTCAGTGTGAGAGAGCACCTGCTTTGCATGCAGAAAGTCCCAGGTTCGATCCCTGGCCTCCAGGTGGGGCCTGGAAAGAATCCTGCCTGAAACCCTGGAGAGCTGCTGCTGCCAGTCAGTGTCGACAACACTGGGCCAGGTGGTCTGACTCAGTACAAGGCAGCTTCCTATGTTCCCTTCGAAGTCTTCCATAGATGCAAGGGACGCCAAAGGTCAGGCCGGCCAACCCTCTGCCTTGTGCTGGGTCTGCTGGGCCTGGCACACGGCATGGGGGGCTGCGGTCAGACAGCAGGTGACCGAAGTGCAGTGCATTTCCAGAGAGGCTGGCTGGGCAAGGGGGGGGGTCTTGTGGCTGAGCCACTCGCATGCCCGGCACACTGGGGTGCCCCTGCTTTCATCTGGGAAATGCAGGAAGGCCCCGAGCTGAAGAGCCAGAGGTGCTTCCAGAGGAGGCTTTTGTGGTGCCCTCACCATGCCTGCTTCATGGAAGTGTCCCGATGATGTCTTCTTCCTGTGTGTTTTGACTGCTGCTTCTGTCTTTTCCCTTCCCACAGAAAATCTGTTAAGGAGGAAATGACAGAAGAGCTGCGCAAGGGCCTTCTGGTTGCTGGCGCTACCACGAGCTCTCTGTCTGGAAGCACCTCAGTCACTCCGCTTGCTGCAAGATGGGGGGGGCATCCAAAGTGAGGCAAAATCCGCCCGCCCGCCTGCCTGTGTCTCTAAGAGGCTCCTCACTCTGCCTTAGAAGCCGTTTGCCTAGTGGGGGTGGGGGGGGGAGGGAGAAGGGAGATTGGCAGCTGGGCTGGACCAGGCTAGGCTGAGCTGCAGCAGCCAAAAATTGCAGCGGTGGCGCCGCAGCCCTTGCTGTCAGGCTGCCAGTCCCAGAATGAATGCGGGCGGCAGGGCAGGGGACGCGGAGGCGGCCGCTGCATTCCAGGAAGGGGTGGGGGCTGCTCTCCCCTCCCCGGCTGGCTCCCCACCACCACTGCAGTGATCTCCCAGCCCTGGCTAGAAGGAAGCAAGTTCTGGGGGGTGCACCTTGACCAGAAGAGAGACAACAGCGGGAATAACTGTCTGTGTGAGCTGAGAAGCTCAGAGAAAGGAAGCAGATGCATTCAGCTGGTGATGGACGGGGGATGAGAAAAACCTCCCCCGCTCATTTCTGCTTGTTTTGCAGCCGTTAATGACCCAGGATCAATGCAGGGGGGGGGGGATTTCGCTGCAAATCTGTGCATGCCATGAGCTTGATGACTGGCAGATGAGAATTCCCAGAGAGGTGTTCTTTTAAAACTGGGGGATTCTGGGCAATGTAGTGGGCATAGCGGACAATAAAGTGTCCTGACACAAAAGGAAGACCGCTGAGCCCCCCCCCCCGGTCGTTCACAGTTGTGCAGAAGAAGGACTTTGGGCAGGTTTGTTGTGGGGGGAGGAGGTGCGCTCCACCTGCTGTAGTTCTTTCTTTGGGGCAACTATGAAGGATGCCTGTCTGTTCAGTCACAACGTGGCGCGCTGCTCCTGCAGGACGTCTGTGCTTTGGAATGGCGGCGGCGGCGGCGGGGGGGGGGCACTTTGACTCTGCTTTGGCCTCAGGGCCATCTTCCCATACCTGCCGTAGCCCATCTGCTTGCACGCCTCCTCGGCCATGGTGATGTCAAACCCATCGTGGCAGGCCCACGCCCAGTCGCCTGTCTCTCTGTTCCACACTTGCAACCTTGATCCATCCTGGGAGAGGCGGACTGGAGAGAAGAAAGGAGCAGAGGCGGCCGTCAGTCATTGGCTTCCTGGCCTGGAGCCTCCCTCCCTCGCTCCCTCCCTCAGAGGCCCATCCAAGGACTCACCACCCACTGGGGGGCTGCTGCACGCAGCTGGCTTCATCCTCTCCCCAGGCATAGTCGACCTGCCCATCGCACAGAAGGCCGAGGGGGACGAGCTTGAAGGTTTGGCTGCAGAAGAAGTCCTGCGACCCCACCGCCCGCCACCTTGACTAAGGGGCAGAGAGCAGCAGTGAGTGATGCGTTTGGGGGAGCTTCTGGGATGCTCTGAAGTCTGGGGAAGGGCTGGAAGTCAATGTGGGCTCCCTGGAAAGCCTGGCCGGCCCCACACCGTAGTGCCAGCGGAGACACATGTGACATGATGCATGAGCAGGCCTGGGGGAGCCGTGGCGTGGCTGGCTGGGATGGGAGCCCAAGAGAGAATGCAGATGTGGGCAAAGTGGACTCGCCCTCGGCATCTTTGTTGTGAAGCCCTGGAGATGGGTCCAGCTAGCCCAGTCTTGTCGACACTGGTGGACAGCAGTGCCTCTCCCTCCCTCCTGAGTTTCAGGCCGGGGCCTTTCCCAGCCCTACCTGGAGATGCTGCTGGGGATTGAACCCGGGGACCTAGATTCCACCTAAACATCAGGAAAAATTTCCTGACTGTCAGAGCAATAAGACAATGGAATCAACTACCTAGGGAGGTCATGGGCTCTCCCACTCTGGAGGCATTCAAGGTGCAGCTGGACAGCCATCTGTCAGAGATGCTTTGACCTGGATTCCTGCATTGAGCAGGGGGTTGGACTCATTGACCTTATAGGCCCCTTCCAACTCTACTTTTCTATGATTCTATGACCTGCTGCATCATGGCAAAGTAGGGGTCTTTCACAGAGCTACGGCCCCTCTAAAGTTTGGACAGAGGGATCCATTTCGTGCAGTTCAGGGCCATTTAGGAATTGAGGAAGCCGCCTTGTGCTGAGTCAGACCCCTCCTTGGTCCATCAGCCCAGTCTTATTGACACTGACTGGCAGCAGCACTCCAGGGTTTCCGGCCGGAGTTTTTCCAGCCCTACCTGGAAAAACTGCCAGGAAAAGGCTGAACTGGGAAACCTGCTCATTGGAGATATTTGGAGAGGGACACTGTGTGTAGGTGTTTCCATGCTAAAGCCAGAAGCTTCTGAGCCAAGATAGGGGGTTAGAGTGCTTGGTTTTAATGGGGAAAAGAGATACAGCAGACACAGTGGAAACCTGGTGGAAGGACGTACAGTGTTATGGGGGCAGTACCGCACTCTCTGAGATGCAGAGAACTGTGTCAAACAAACTAGAAAACTCAAAAGGGACAGACTCCGCTACAGAATTTCTGTGGAGGGCAAGAGGAAATTGGTGTATAAAATTACGCACAATGTGCATAATTGGTGTATAAAATTACGCATAATTGGTGTATAAAATTATGCATGGCTCCCGCTCTCAAAATACCGGAACCCTAAGGGGTCATCCAATGAAGCTGAATGGTGGGAAATTCAGGACAGAAAAAAAGGAAGTTCTTCACACAGTACATAGATGAACTGTGGAATTTGCTACCCTAGGATGTAGTGATGGCCACCAACTTGGAAGACTTTAGAAGGGGATTAGACAAATTCATGGAAGATAAGGCTGTCAATGGCTCCTGGTCACTATGACTATATATTAATCCAGTACTGGAAGCAGGAAGCAGCAGGGATGGGGACTCGGACTCGAGACCAAGGACTCTTCAACATCCCTGGGAAGCAGTATTCCTCTGAATGCCAGTTGCTGAGGAACACGAGTGTGTGTGTGGGTGCTGTTGTGCTCATGTCCTGCTCGTGGGCTTCCCGTTGGGGCTTCTGTGAGAACAGAATGCTGCACTAGATGGGCCTTCGGCCTGGTCCAGCTACGGGGCTCTTCTGGTGTTCTTTCCTCTGCTGTTGAGTGGCTGCTCAGTGTCCTTGTCCTGAAAAGCAGGGGGAGAGTCCATCAGGATGGAGGGGCCAGCAGGGGCCAGGCAGCCAAGAGAGCCAGGCAACGGTCAGGCTGCGAAGCAGAGAGACCCCCCCCCCCCATTTGGCACTGCAGGCTGTCTCCAGGGTGAGGCTCACCGATTAAGTGGAGCAGTCCAAGTTGCTCCTTCTACCAGTTTAGACCTTGGATGGAAGCTGCAGTGGTGTGTGGGTGGGAGGGAAAGTAGAGCGTAGCTCTGGACTGCTTGTGTTGGGTACTGGTGGGAGAAGCAGCCTGGCTTGCTCTGAACATGTTGGAGTGCAAGCAAAGGTATTTGCTATTGGTAGCCATGGATCATGAGGCTGTGGCAGCAAGTGTTGGTCACAGCTGGGAAGTGGGTAAGAATACTCTCTGTCCTGGCTTGCACGTAACGACAACCCAGAGTACAGGTTATGAGTTGTCGTTGAATCGTGGGTTGTTGCTGAACTGTGGGATGTCGTTATGTGCAAACCCCGCTGTGGAAAAGGACTGCAACTGTCCTTTTGGCGGGTTCGGGCACTCAGGGGTTAACCGGAGCTAGGTTAGCCCTCTGTCAGCGGTATGCGGCTCTCTGGCAGAAGCCGGGACCAATTATAACGCAGGAGGAGTGAGGAGACCGAGTTTTGAATGGACGCTACTACACTGTTTACAGGTAAACAGAATTTAATGGAGTGTATCAGAACATATACAAAAGCAACACGCTAGGCACACACCTGCAATTGATAGCGAGCCGTAAAAGCAATACAGACAGCAGTATCTGGAATGACCTTGTTCCTAGAAAGCCGCTTTGACTCTTCAAGGGCTAGTCTGAGGTAGCGTTGTTCACCGGGAGCTCCCCGGGGCTGGAGGCTGAGGTCTGACCGGAGCCTTGGACCTTCGTGCAGCTTGCTGCCCACGACCAACAACCCTTCCCGCCACTGGGTTTTATACCTTCCGTTGGGCTCCCTCCTTCTTGTTGTGCCCCCTCCCAGCACGGCTGGTTTTTCCTGCTTGCCCGGTGCTCAAGAGTACTTACCGTACTGCTCTTTCCTTCTACCAAGCACCTGGGCGCCCTGGTTGAGGTGGGGGATACTTCACAGCTCATTTGGCTACCAGGCAGGGGAGTTGCCCGGGGGGGGGGCATGTTGATGACTCTTATTGTGGCTTTTTGTGGAGTGCAGGGTGGCGGCTGCACGTACCCCAGGGCAGGGTGTCTGATGCTGTCTTGTGGTATGTGTGTGTGTGTGCGTGTGTGTGTGTGTGTGTGTGTGTGTGTGGGCTCTGGCTTTCTCTTCACACCCGCACTATGGTTTAACTATGGGTTGTTAACAATGAACCCTAACACGAAGAGAAGCCATGGTTTATTATTGGGTGTGAACTCTGGGTTGTTAACAACCCATAGTTAAACCATAGTGCAGGGTTCACACATAACAACATCCCATGATTCAACAACAACCCATGATTCAACAACAACCCATGATTCAATGACAACCCATGATTCAACCTGTACTCTGGGTTGTCGTTATGTGCAAACCAGGTCTCCCTCTCTCCCTTCGTACAATGCAAAGTGCCCTGGCAATCAACTCCTTGCCCCAGGGAAAGGCAAAGCCCTCAGTTTTCCACATTGCATCCCAAGTCCACATGGATCCAGCGGTGGCTGCCTTGATTCAGCGTTAGCTTGGCCTGGGAGGCAGCTGCCGGGTCTCCTGCTTCTCTCCACCGCCGCGTCTTGTTGCCTGAGCAGCAGGGAGGAGGAAGAGGAGCAGGAGCAGGAGCAGAGTGGTGGCCGGGGTGGGTGGGTGGGGCTCTGGAGGCGGGTGCTTCAGGGAAAGGCAGGCAGGGCTGCTGCTAGGAGACAGCGTCAGTTCACCCTCGGCAGCCGGCACCTGAGGCACAGAGGCGTTTGCGCTGTACAACGTGGAGCGGGAAGGATGCTCCCCACCTCTTGGGAAGCCAGCCCCTCTGCTGCTCATCACAGGGCCCAACCACATGCTGCTAAGGTCGGCATCCTTGGCAACAATGACAAGAGATTCTCCGCTGCTGCTGCTGCTGCTGCTGCTGCTGCTGCTGTGGAAATGCCACATTGATCGATGGCTTTAGTGTCCCTTTTGGTCCTGGGCAAGAGCACTTATTTACCTGCTGGGAGAACCCCTTGGATTTTGCCATGACAGGTAAGACCTGACATCTCTACTCGAGGCCCATGTTGATGCTAAATGGGCACTTGGGGGTGGAGCCCGCCCAGCATCTGAGAACCATCTGGATCCATCTCGATCGGGCTTCTGTCCTGGGCCGGCCCTGAAGCCGCCTTGATGCACAACACCTTCTGGGTAGAGGGCAGGGGAGTGTGACCGTTCCTGGTCCTTTCAGGGGCTTTCGATACCAGCATCAGCCACTGCCATGCTACCCTTCTGGACCAGCTGCCTGGCTGGCATGGCACTCAGTGATCTGTTCCTGCATGCCCGGTCACTTCTAGGTGGTGGTACTGGGAGACTCTTTTGCCAGCAGGTCCCCACTTTGTCTCCCAGGCTGCTTAACATCTGAATGAAGCCACTGGCAGGAGCTGTGCAGAAATTCCGAATGGGATCTCATTAGTCTGCTGATGACATTCAGTTCTGTCTCCCCTGACCACCGGAGTCATGCAAGGCAGCTGATGTGCTGAACTGGTACCCCTTGAACCAGTAATGGTCTGGATGAGGGCTAACAAGCTGCATGCCCATCCAGACAAGATGGGGGCGCTATTGGTGAGTGATTCAGCCGACTGGGAAGGTGGCGGTCCCATTTGAGGATCAAGGATGCAGCCTGCGGATGCTCTTAATTCTGCCCTTGCTCTAGACCTTGGGTCCCCGATGTTGCTGGACTACAGTTCCCAGAATCCCTTGCCATTAGCCATGCTGGCTGGGTATGCTGGGAGCTGTGGGCCAGCAACATCTGGGGACCCAAGGTTGGGGAGCCCTGCTTTAGAGGCCCACGTAGCTTCAGTGGTACTAGAGACAGCCTTGCCACGCTTATCTGTGCCCTAGTGACATCCAGAATGGGCGACTGTTATGTTTTGTATATAGGAAGTCACATTGCGCAGTGACTTCACTTGCTTTATTTTATTTTAATTAATTAATTACATTTCTAATTCCACCCCCTCCCCCAATGACTAATGTTCTCTGGGCAGAGTACAAACAGTTAAAAATTGAAATGCCACAGAACAGTTAAAAATATGAAATACAGTACAATATTTAAATGAATAAAATATAATGCAAACCAATGAACAGCACAAGAATGGATAAAACCACCATAAATCTAGAACTAGGTTCAGAATATGAAGTCAGATGATTGACTGGAACTGGCCAGCTGGAACTAATTTTCCCCACAGGGAACATTTTTCTCCTGGCTCCCAATTCATTTCTGGGCACAATTCAAGGTGCTGGCTTGGACCAATAAAGCTCTGAGTAGTATTGTGAGGGGCCTCCACAGGTTCTTTGTGGTGGATTCCCGCGGAGGGATGGCACCGGGTGGGTGTCCCTAGGGATCATCTTGCAGCTCTTTGAGACTGCAAGATGTTTTGCACCTCCTCGGGGTGAATTGTAGATGTGCCCTTTGTGTGAAATGTAGATGTGACCTGTTATGGCTATGTCTCCCTTGCCCCGGGGTGAGGATTATGCAGGGGGGCTTATGCAGAGCCTGAAGGGAGGGAAAAATGGGGAGGAACAAGATACACCAGAATTCAGGGGTGATGGGTGATCAGGCTTTTTCTCCACAAGTATAGCACTAGGGCCACCCAAAGGAGCTCATGCTCCATCTGAACCTGCCCATCCTTTAAGGTCTTCATGGGAGGCCCTGCTCCAGGTGTCCCTGACTTCAGAAGTGACATGAGGAGAGAGGGACGGAGGGGACAGGGTCTTTTCAGTGATGTCCCCCTGCTTGTGGAGTGCTCTCCCCAGGAGACTCTGCTGACCCCTGCTCCACTAGCCTTAAGCTGCACATTGATGACAATTTTATTTTCTCAAGCTTTTAATGGGCTCTTGCTGCTGTTTTATACTGTTACTGAATTTTAGTTTTTATTGTTTCTTATTCTGTTTTAAATCAATATTTTAAAATTGTGTTGTTTACCATCATGCCGAAAGGCAGAATACAAATGTATAAAACAAACAAAACAATTGCAGAGAACAACAAAGGAAAGATCTGGGTTTACGTGGGAGCGGCTAACTGGGTGGGCTGTTGTGTTTCTGCTCATAATTAATTAGCAGCTAGCATCCATTATTTCTTCATCTCTTGTGTCAAAGCTCTGCTTCGCGTTGTCCCCAAGAAGGCAACACATCTGTGCAGAGGGACGCAAGTCAATGCCCTGGTCCAAAACATGGGGTGCCATAGAGCTGGAATGTCTCCCTTGCCCTGTGTGGAACAGGCTAACCCAGGGGTGGGGGTTGCTTGTGGTCTACCTGCCCTTGTGCACAGGGAGCACCACAGGGCCGGCCATCTCAGTGTCTTGCATCCCTGCCAATGTCTGGGGAGAAAAGAGTGTGTGTGGGGCGGAGAGATTTAGGTGCACCCCCCATTGTGCAGTTCCATTCCAATTGGATCCATTTGCAGCTGCTTCACACCTTCAGGAGAACCGGGACTGGGGAAAAGGAGAGAGGGCAGAGCCTCTCTTGCTCGCTTCCCACCCGCAGCCCAGACGGCCTGGAAACCTGGAACGGGAAGGCTTTTGCTACCATCTGCCGGCTGCTTTGTGCCGCACTTTCTGGCCTGAGGGCTGGCCCTGTTAGCATGGAATGGAGGGAAGCAGATGGGAAGTAGGAAGGGGGCACGTGTTTGGGTGAGGAAAATGAAAGCTGGGTGGCCTCCTGGGCCACTCAGTGGGGGTGGGTGAGCGGGCAGAGCTTCCAATGGAAGGTGGTGTGGCTGGAGAACAGCTGGCCAAGAGGGCCCATGTGCCACTCGCTGGAACTAGAGGCCTTTGGGAATGCTCTCCGCTGGCCCTGGGCCGGCCCAAGGTGTTTTGCTGCAAATGGCATCTCCACCTTCACATTGAGGAAGATAGTCCAGTGGGCCCCTGCGCTGCTGCACGCTCAGGAAGGACTCTCCCTTGGGCCAGAGGGGGAAGGGTGGCCAGTGACCCTGGGGAAGGGAGCACCCCCGCTGCGGTGCACAGCCCTGCAGCCCCCAGTGCAGCTGTCGGCCCACCACTCTCAGCCTCTTCCTTCTTCCTTCTCGCTGCGCCCTGCTCTACCCTGGTGCCGGTGCCAGGTCTGATGCATGATGGGGGGGGGGGGGGAGTGTTGGGAAGGTTGGCCCAGTCCTGTTGTCTTGTGCTCTGCACTGATGCTGATGCTGCCAGCCCTGAGATCGGAGGCTGAGATCTTCTGCTGCGGGAAGAAGGGGGCCTTTGCCAGAAGCAAACTCTGGGGGAGCTGCTGCCTGGCCTGCCTCTTCGTGCCTGTGCTCACATCAAGAGCGTTGGGGTTCAGGAACGTCCTCCAAGCCAAACACGCCCTCCCTTTTCTCTACCCTGGTTCTACTTGCGGTTTGGGTCTCCTCAAGTTGTCTGGGTTTTGTGGAGCACTGTTTGGTCAGGAGTTTCTGATCTGGAGATGAAGGGTGGGTATTGGGGGAGCAAAGTTTTGCCATCCCTGGAGGAGCACATCCATCTAGGGATGGTGCTTGGCCATGGCCCCCGGGTGCTGTGCCACCTGAGCCTTGGGAGGTGCCTGCTGCCCTTCACGCTCCACCCATGATCTTCACTGCAGCCGCCACCAGTGGACCCACTCCGGGTGCCACCCTGAGTGTGAAGCCCCTCTGGATCAGGCTAAAACTGGAGTCTGCCTGGAAGAAGGTTCCAAGTTGCACAAAGCCTCCCCAATCCAGGGGGAAGCAGTAAAAAAATAAAAAATAAAAACAGTGGGGGAAAAGAAAAAAGGCAATAACCAGGGGGCGGTTATTCAGAAATATGTAAAGAACAAAACAGCCCACCCAGCAGTGCACTGGGCATGCCTGAGTGCCTGGTGGTGTCTGGAATCTGGGGCCCTTTGGCAAGCAGAGCGGGTGGTCTTGGCTGGGTGGTTCTTTTTCGCTGCCTCTCCACATTGGTAGGAGACAGAGCTGGCCTCATCCAGTACTTTGGGGCACTTCCACCCCTTTGGGGAAACAGAGACCAAGCAGAATGTGTCCCTTTCGTGGGGAAACAGAAGGCTCTTCCTGTGCACTGGAAAATCCTCCTTGGTGATCTCCGGGCATGACATCAAAGGCAGCCCATGGTAGTCAGGGCTGCTCTGCTGTCTGCCAGAGTGGTGCCGGCTGGCTTATGTAAGAGCCGCTCGCTGGGGAAATGGGCTGCCTCCATGGCTTGTGGAAAGGCACCCTCCCTGGCAGGGCGTTAACAGCAGCATTGTTACTGGGAGCCCTCGGCTGCCTCTGGGCACAACCAGATCAGGCAGTGTCTCATTTCCAGCTGAACTTGTCCAGCCCAGCAGGCAGGGGAAGGCCCAGTACCTTTGCCCAGCATTTCCTGGTTCCTTTTGTGGCTGCCTTTGTGTCGGTTCTGCGATCATATTACTGCCCATCGGACTCACTTAACTAGCACTTCTGAACGCTCGAGGTGCTTCATGTACGTTATCCTCTTATACTCCTCATGACAACCTTGTATTATTTATTTATTTATTATATTTATACCCCGCCTTTTTTCCTGCAAGGAACCCAAGGCGGCTTACATAATCCTCTTCCTCCTCCTCTCCATTTTATCCTCACAACAACCCTGTGAGGTAGGTTAGGCTGAGAGTCAGTGACTGGCCCAAAGTCACCCAGTGAGTTTCATGGCCGAGCAGGGACTAGAACCCGGATCTCCTGAGTCCCAGTCCAACACTCTCACCACTACGCCACACTGGCGTATTATCCCCATATTGCAGTGTGCATGTGTGTGCGCATGCACACGAAGGCTGAGAAGCAGTGGCTGCTTAAACTGCCTCGAGAATTCACGGCACAGGTGAGATTTGGGTGGGGCACTTTGCAGCTCCCGCTCTTTGCAGCCACTACATCACATCAAGCAGTGTGGAAGGGACCTTCAAGTTCATCTGTGGCAACAAAAACTTGATGGAACCTCCAAGTCCAGAGACTGCCTATCCCTGAACATTGTATGCTGGGGATGAAGATTGGAGGAGGCCTGCAGCCTTCCCACCCACGCTGCTTGTGGTCTTCCGAGGCTGGCAACTGCTGGCCACTGGGCTCGAGGGCCCAGCGGGACTCACCTTTATGTTCTTCAGCATTCCATGCTGTTGCCTCCAAGAATTGACCCATCCAGCACAAAAGGGTTCCTTCCCTCTTCAGAGGACCTCATCTGGCCTTTGTTTGACTCTCAGGGACTCAGCCTCCACACTTGCTCCAATGCCAAAGCCTGGGGAGATGTGCCAAATGCTAAAGAAGCAGGTGCCTCTGGCCATCTACAGAGTACCTTTCCCTCACCCCCATATGCAGCGCCCATCTGAAATTAGAGGAAGGGGGGGGCCTCCTGGTTGGGTGTATGTGTGTGGGGGAGAGAGAATACCCCAGGACCCCTCTTGGAGGAGAACCAAAGCTGTTTCGCATGTGTGTGCATGCACACACACACACACAGCTCTGTGCCTTTCATTCAGCAGGGCCCCCGTTTGCAACTTGGGAACACTCTGGGCCTTAATTGGCCAATGGCTCTTCTGTGAAGAATTTACTGGTGCCCCCAGCAATTACGTTGTGCCCCAGTCTCTCTCTGTGCCCGCAGAAAAGGAGCCTGCTTTAAGCTTTCCCACTGAGTGGTCACCACTTGCCCTTGAGGCCCTGCATGATTCCAGTCTCAAAAGGGACTTGCTAGCCACTGAGAGAGCACTGGGAATCTCCGCTCTCCGCGTCCCCAGTTGAACCCTGCCGGCCTTGGCGTGTGCAGCAGCTGGAGGGGCTGTCGCTGAGGTTTGGAGCCTGTGAGCTTGGGGAAGGGGCAGAACAATGTGCCAATAGCTGCTTTGCAAAGCCCAGGCATTAGGGAGGGGGCTAACGAGAGACCCCGATCTGGACCAAGAAACGTTCTGGACCAAGAAACAGCAGGGCTGCTGGAGCTGGAGAAGGGGAGGACTCGCGAGGAGAAGTCCTCCTCCTGCAGGATAAGAGAAACTCACTGAGTTACATGCTCGGCAGAAAGCTGCCCAGGTACCAGGAGATGTCGAGGACTGCTCCAAGAAGGCAGGGGCAGCTCAGAAGGAAGAGTTGGCGGGGGGGAGAGCAAGTTTGCCACCGAGCGCTTACCATGTTTGCTGCCAGCCAGGACCCTCTTCAAGGGCAGGAGGGACTCCACCACCCTCACAGAACAGCTACGGCCGAAGCACCACCATCGCCACTGCCCGGGGCACCCAGGAGGAACCAGGCTCCTTCAGTCATGGCCAGGGATCCTAGCAGTGCAGTGCCTGAGCTCTGTGGTTCCTTCTCCTCGCTGTGCCTTCTGCTTGAGACCCCGCTGAGTTGGATCTGGTGGTGTAACCTGACACTCAACTGTCAGCAGCCGGCACCTGCCTTTTGCAACCTCAGTGAGTCACCCGCAGAGAGTGCCATGAATGAGCTGCCCTGAGGGATGGAGCAGGACAGACACGCCCCTTCCCGCCTGAAGCCCAAGGGGCACAGCCCACCCCCACCCCCAAGGGACCGTGGATGCTGGACACCACAGTGATCCCTAAGGGGGGAAAATGGGAGAAGAGGACAAAAGAAAAGCCCTTTCCAGGCGGATGGTGAGATTTGGGGAGCCGCTGGAAAGGGTGGCCCTGGCAGCTTGCGCCTGTCTCCACAGACCATGGCTCAAGTTGCAGCGCACCAGAGGTGTCTGTGGCACAGAGGAAGGCAAGCAGGGGTGAGGGTGGCCACCTGACTGGCCTGCGTCAAACTGGTCCCCAGCGATTTCCTGCCGTCTGAGTGCCGTCCTGCGTTTGCGGACATCCTTGTCCACTTCCCTCCACCCCGGCCCAGCCTGAAGCCTCTCCTGCGGCAGAGGCCATGGAGTGAAGCGGGAGGCGCCTCTTCCACTGTCGACACTGGCGAGCGGGCAGGACCCTCAGCCATGGTAGCATCTCTGCCCGTTTGGTGATGAATCGGCCACCTACCCAGTCTGGAATTCAGCCTGAATTGGCTTACGCTAATCATGGGAGGAGCACGTTCCATGTGAAAACCAGAATTTAATTGGCAGGAGCAAAGAGAGACCCCGTGACGCCCTGCCACCAAGACGGCCCTTGGGGGTGCTTTCATTGGGCGTATACCTGCTTGTATGCTTGGGAAGGTGAAGATGGCATCTGTTCTGGTCTGGGGCCTCCAGGGGGTTGGGAGTTGGGAAGTGCTTTTGCCAGACCTTCAGCCCCAGAGACCGACCAGCGAGCACACACCCCCTCCAGAAGAGCAGCTGCGGAAGGGCATGCCCCCCCCCAGCCTCCCCCTCCTACAGGCAGGCCCAAGAAGATGATCTCATGCTCCCAGCCTGTGCACAGGCAGCTCTCCACCACTCCCCAAATCTGTTTAAAAGCTGCCAAAGCCCCCTGGGGTTCGAAACCCCCCTCCCCTGGAGCTGGTAAGAAGGCATCTCCTTGCTGTCGGAAGTGCCCTGCGCCACGCCGCCCTCCCTCCCGCTCGCTCTTCACTGCCTCCCTCCCTCGTAGTGAGCTCCCAGGCCTGGGCCTGCCCACTGGCTTTGTCCCTTGTGGGCCGGATGAAGAGCCTCCCAGGAAGGAAGGAAGGAAGGAAGGAAGGAAGGGGGAGCAGGGGCAGGGCAGGGCAGGGCACTTTCAGCCCAGTGTGCTGGTTACGCACACTGCTCAGGGCAGGATCACAGCTACTGGTCCCAGGTTGTGAACGGGCTTCCATCATCCACACTGTGGGAGGCACAAAAGACGAGGGGCCTACATCGTCCCAAGGCTAGGCTAGGCTAGGCTCCTGCAGCAAGCGAAACCACAAGGCCAAGGGGCCACCTTCCTCCTTCCCGAACTCAGCTGCCTCTCCAGGGACCCACCCCACCATGGCCCATCTGCTGTTTCTGCGAAGGGCCCGGGAGTCCAGCCTGCTCCTGGAAATGGGACGCCTGCTTTGTACACCCAGTTCCCCCAGGGCAGCACGCAGGGCATGGCCCTCTCTTGCAGGGAGCAGGGGCACAGAGCCAGGCGAGGGAGTCAGGCGGAGTGCAGCTCCCAGGGCAGCCTGCAGGCCAGGCCTCGGGTCAGGCTGGGCATCCCTGCCCGCCCGCCCGCCCGCCCGCCTCCCGCTCTGCATTGGCCTGGGACTCTTTCCAGCAGCACCACTTGCAGAAGAGCACCCTGCCGCAGCCGTCATGCTGCACCCTCAGCTGTGCACAGCTATAATCTAAAAAAATGCAATATAAGCATCGAAAACTGGGAAGCTCTGGCCCATGAACGATCTAACTGGAGGTTGGCCTTTCACAAAGGTTCCATGGACTTTGGAGAAGCCCGAGTGCAAGGTGAAAGGGAGAAACGTGCTAAGCGAAAAGCACGTCAAATGAATCCTTTACAGGACCATCTTCTATCTGGTAACCTGTGTCCTCACTGTGGGAAGCTGTGTGGATCTAGAATTGGCCTCCACAGTCACTTACGGACCCATCGCTAGAGTCTACACTATCTTCCTTTAGAATTTCCTCCTTTTATCCTGGAAGACAATCTTACTCGGTCACGAGTGATCGCCTGATGATGATGATTGTCTGTGTAGTCGCTGCTGGTGTCAGAGTGAACAACACCGTCTCTCTGTCAAAACAGAGAGGACCTCTGGATGCCCCGATAGCAGCCCAGAGCTCACTGCAGCGACTCCGCCTGGCTGACTCAGAGGATTGAGGCGAGGGACGGATGCCACTTCCTGGACAAGGATTGCCAGGGGCTGAGTGGCACTTTTCTCAGCCATTTCCTCACCTGCCCACAGGCACGGCGATGCCCCGAGGTCTTTGCCTCCTAGCTTCTGGAGCACAGCGCAGGCCCACATCAGGCCCTTCTCTCTGGCTTCTTTTCTGAAGCAAGAGAGAACCCTCCCGAATAGGAAGACCTGAAGGGAATGCTTGAGCCTGCGGAGGTGCCAGCCCCGACTGAGAATGGGCTCCTCTCACAGGGCCCCATCCAGAGGGCGCTGGGAGCACGGGAGTCCGTTGGATTCCAGTGGGACTTGAGCACATCTACATGTTGCTGGATTATGCCCACCCATGGCATACTGGAGTGTGTTTCTGCAGGAGAGGAGCTGGGCCAAGTTCTTTTCAGGACTGGCAGATCCTGCTCGTTGTCCATGACATCCTCGAGTGGACTTGGAGCAACTGGGCCAGAAGAAAACGGCAAAGGCAAGCTGGGGTGGGTGGTGGATCCCAGCTTGCTGGCCTTGTTCTCTGAGAGAATGCCCAGGCCCGGAAGGCCACTGAGGTGGTGTCCGAAACAGGAGCTGCAGCACACCCCTCCCTCCAGAGTGAGCCCGCCTGCCTGCCCTGCCCTGCCCTGCCCTCACAAGGCAAGGACAGACACCGTGATCGGCTAGGGGCACGCTGGAAGATATGGCAGTCTTGCCCCTCCCCGTGCTTCAGGTGGGCTGCCCACATGAAAAAAAGGTGTTTAACGTGCAGCCTGTGCTGTTTGTCAGTTGCCTTCCCTGGAACGCAATCAACTTTTTCCAGGTGGGAAAGGGGCTCTGAGGAGGTGGCCCCGTGACATAATCCCAGGTACCAGCCAACCAGCAATGGGCACAGCCAGCTTCTGTTGCAAAGAGGCAGGATAGGCTTCCCCTGTCGTCAGTCCTGAGGAGAAGGTTGTACATCTGGACAAAACATGGCCGCCCCACCTCAAAACTATACCTGCCCAATCGGGCTAGGAGAACTGGCAAGAAACCGAGAACTCTCAGCAAAGATGGGCCCTTGTGCTCTCCTTCGGACTGGCCACCTGTCCAGCTGTCAGTCAATGGACTAAATTCCACACTGATCCATTTCTGCTATTAGGCAGGCATTCCCTTCAGTTCAGACCAGGGGTGAGCCACAGGGGCACTCCCGATGTTTTGGCTCCCATCTCTTGTAGCCAGCATGACAGATGATGGGAGTTGTGGCCCTCCCAATGTTTTGGCCTACAAGTTGCCCACCCCTGGCCCAGGCACTGCCCTTGCTTGCTCCTTCCTCGTGGCATTATCAGCTGAACTGTGGCAACTGCATTCAGGCTCCACCACAAGGTATTTGTAACCTAACAGGTTTACTCAGCAGGGTTATATGCATCTCCCTGGCAGGGCTCCAAACACAGGCTTGCAGCAGGCTTCCTGCCCTAGTTCAAGGGAGGAGGGAAGGGCTGCCCAGGCTGAATTCACCACGTTCACCAAAACTGATCTCTCCACCTGTCTGATCTGCAGTGTAACCCAGGAGCTTGTGTTGGAGTCAAAACTAAAAGTCAAACCCACACAGGCTTTCTTGCAGCATTGTGCTGTGGCAGTCTCTGGCCAGCCAGTGTGTCCTCTTATGCACTGGGTGTTGGGTCACCTGAAAGGGCTCTTTGTCGGGAGGACAGGGCCGGATTAAGAGCATTATGGGCCTGGTGCTGAGGATTTTGGTGGGCCTTTTTATGGAAATAAATAAAATGAAGATGCAATTTTATATTAAAACAAATTAAATATTTTAATTACCATTAAAGTGCCAAAACTCAAAAACTCCTGCAGCTCATCAGTAAGGGTCTTCCCAATTTCCCCCAAATTATTTATTAAAAAAGAAAAAGCAGCCACAACAAAAAGCCAGGAAGCTTTGCTTGACCAAGAATAATTGTGTTGTTCTTGTTGCTTTGTTTCGTTTTCGTTTTTGTTTTTTTGTTAAACTAGCATTTGAACAATTGAGCTGCGAATCAGAAAGATCTTTTGCTCTAGGCTGGAGAGAGAGGTCCCTTCTAAATCTGAATATTACAGACCCTAGCAAGCCCCCCATGTGCTTCAAAGAAATGTAGTAACAGTGATTGAAATGCAAAAAGCTACCGAAATGCTAATTTGAGAACAACAGTTCTTGCTAGGTCTTGCCTCAAGCCTGTAATGCAGATGTGCTTAGAACACCTTTCTAATCTTGAAAAAATCATTAATTATGCTGAATGATAACGATCAGAGCTAACTCAAATCGTGCCGTGAGTCCCTATATTGTGGGCCTATTTTCTGTTATGGGCCTGGGGCTGCAGCTCCAATAGCCCCTATCTTAATCTGGCCCTGCGGGAGGAGGGTCGCGGAGACCGGCATCCCCCTGACTAGGAAGGGGCTGCAGACAGAGGCGCCCTAGCACTTCCTGGCACTCTGGTGCTTCTGTTCACCTAGCATCTACGGTATGTGTGCCCCAGTCTAGGTGTGAGGGGAGGGATGGAGGCCTCCCTGGATACAGCACTTGTGTGGCATTTGGTGGGCTTCTTCTCTCCTCATCTTCATCCCAGGGCTATATCTGAGCGTGAGAAGCCTGTGGGCTCAACGGCATCAGCCTTTCGCTCCGTGATGCTGACAAAAACAAGTGCAATGCAATGCAAGGTTAGAGGCAGCCCTCTGTGGAAAGGTCACTCCACTGGAAAAGCCCCCGGGCTGTTTCTGGAGCGGCTCCAGCAGGCAGCAGGGGCCAAATCGCTGCTCTGTGGCGCTTTGAGGTTGCGGCTGGGCACACAGGCCCAAGCTGCGCTGCGCACACACGGCCATTCCTCCTTGCAGGAGCAACTTGTGAGGCAGAAGCGCACCGAAGCATGAAGGTCGCCACCCCTGTCCTTGGTGTGTGTGTGTGTGTGTGTGTGTGTGCAGTTGCACAGGTAGAGGCTAGAACAGGAGGCCACGGAAAGTCGTCCAGCAGACCTCGGTGCCACTTTCAGAGAGAAGACGGGCCCTGGCCGCTGGGGGATGGATCAGGCTTCCTCCACATCTTTTGTCTGCCTCCTCACCAGCAAGGCCCAGAGAGTTCCGGCCAAGGAGCCATCATTGTGTGCAGGAGTTTGCTTAGGAACGGGTTTGTCTGGCAGGACCCCCCCCCCCCCATGGGCCTGGAGATCGCCCAGCCTCTGTTAGCTCAGTTCTTGAATGGGCTCTGATTTCACCTGACAAGTGGCAATTCGTCACGCAGGGCTGGTTTCATCAGTCCTGTTGGGGTGGCGCTGAGTGCACATTTGCACGCCCCTCCTGTCCCCAGCTGAACAAACACGGTTGGGGAAGGCTCAAGATCAGGGGATTATGATCTCGGCAGTTTTATTTCCAATTCCTTCCCTAATTATGCCTCACATGGAGTCTGCCTTTTACACAGTGGCTGCACACGGGGGTCGACATTTTCATTGAGCTGTCTGCCACAACCCCCAAGATCCCTTTCCGGGTCAGTCGCCTTTTACCTCTCTTTTCAAAGTTCCCCCATGGCTTCTGCCCTTGCGTGTGTTCTTGGATTGTTTGCTGGGAAAATGGCAACCGGGCAGGTGAGGGGAGCTGAGGTTCGTCCCTCACCCAACTTGCTGATGCTTTCCCCATCAGAGCACTAAAAGGTGGGGGGGGGAGGAGGAGGAGGAGGAGGAGGAGGAGGAAGAAGCGGCCCACAATCCAGCTCCTGCACTGACTGATGAGCCAGAGTGACACCTTCTGGTTGTTCTTTAGCAAGTTAATTGCATTGCAGGAACCTTCAAGGACAAGGAGGAGCCTAAGGCAGAGCAGCAGAGCAGCAGCAGTGACACACCACCCTGCTCGACTGAGCAGACCAGATGCCGAGAGGCAGTGGTCAGGGACAAGCCTCCTGCCACCAGTGCTCCTTAGTGGGGAGCCACAGTGGCGGCGGCGGCGGCGGCGGCGGCGTGCTGAGTGGCCAAGCTTGCTCTGCGGCCACGGATGGCGAGGGATGCTTGCTTGGAGCGGCTGGAGAAAGGGGCAGCATGGTGACCTGGAGCACAGTCATTTTGCAGAGCCGTGCTGCCGGCCCAGTGAAATCGGAGGAAAGCTATAGCATTTTCAGTTTAGAGAAAACCCAGCTAGGGGTGACCGAGGAGAGGGGTTTGGCTTTTTTTTTAAAGAGTTATGAATGGTGTCGAGAGAAACTGTTATCCCATTTTCTCAAGTCCCAAATAATGCAAGATGGATATGATACCCCAGGCCCCTCCCCAAGCAGAAGTGCACCCCCCCCCAAAGGTACACAAATGAACAAGAGGATTGGAGACCTTCCCTAACAAGGCGGAGCTCCAGTATTTGGGGTTGTTTTGTTCAATTTGCAGAGAAAAATAACTAAGGGGGTTGTGTGGGGACTCATAGGGTGCTTCCAGGTGGAGGGGGCTCCTAGCACCACTGTCTGGAAGGCATTGTGCAGCTACCCCACCCTTCTTTCCTTTGCGGATTGTCCATGGTAAGAAAAAAGATGGAAAAAGCAGAGGGAAGACACAGGAGGGTGACAAGTGGAAGACTACGATCAACACAGGAACACAGGAAGCCGCCTTATGTACCCTCCGGGATGACTTTGGGAATGATGTCTGGATGCATGGGGATTATACCTGTGCTCAAGATTAGGGTGAAAACTCAAGCTAGGGTTAGGGTTAAGAAAACCTGGGTCCGTGCGCATCTCCCGGGGCCTGGAATTAGCTTAGGAAGGGCAGAAAAGGTTAGCGGGCAACAAAAACACCCTCTGGGATGACTTTGGGAGTGCTGTCTGAATGCATGGGGATTATACCTGTGTTTCAAAATTAGGGTTAAAACTCAAGCTAGGGTTAGGGGTAAGAAAACCTGGGTCCGTGCGCATCTCCCGGGGCCTGGAATTAGCTTAGGCAGGGCAGAAAAGGTTAGTGGGCAACAAAAACACCCTCTGGGATGACTTTGGTAATGCTGTCTGAATGCATGGGGATTATTCCTGTGTTTCAAGATTAGGGTTAAAACTCAAGCTAGGGTTAGGGTTAAGAAAACCTGGGTCCGTGCGCATCTCCCGGGGCCTGGAATTAGCTTAGGAAGGGCAGAAAAGGTTAGCGGGCAACAAAAACACCCTCTGGGATGACTTTGGGAGTGCTGTCTGAATGCATGGGGATTATAACTGTGTTTCAAAATTAGGGTTAAAACTCAAGCTAGGGTTAGGGGTAAGAAAACCTGGGTCCGTGCGCATCTCCCGGGGCCTGGAATTAGCTTAGGCAGGGCAGAAAAGGTTAGTGGGCAACAAAAACACCCTCTGGGATGACTTTGGTAATGCTGTCTGAATGCATGGGGATTATTCCTGTGTTTCAAGATTAGGGTTAAAACTCAAGCTAGGGTTAGGGTTAAGAAAACCAGGGTCCGTGCGCATCTCCCGGGGCCTGGAATTAGCTTAGGCAGGGCAGAAAAGGTTAGTGGGCAACAGAAGCACCCTCCGGGATGACTTTGGGAATGCTGTCTGAATGCATGGGGATTATACCTGTGTTTCAAAATTAGGGTTAAAACTCGGGTTAGGGTTAGGGTTAAGAAAACCAGGTTCCGTGCGCATCTCCCGGGGCCTGGAATTAGCTTAGGCAGGGCAGAAAAGGTTAGTGGGCAACAGAAGCACCCTCCGGGATGACTTTAGGAATGCTGTCTTGAAGGAAACGAAATAGTTAAAAGAAAATCTTACAAGAGATTCTAGCCAGGCATGTAGACAGATTGCCAGGGTAATGACTGTGGCAATGACTGACAATGGCCGACAATGGCTATGTTGATTCAAAAGGGTTGAGGTGTTTTGCTGTCTCACCCTGCCTACGTGACCAAGATCAGATAATACCTACCAGCTGCTTGATTGTAAGATCATCCTCCTGTCCCCTTGTAAGGAAATCCCCCTCCCCTAAAGCAGCCCCCTTTTGTCTTGACCTTGCTAACCAATGTAAAGAACTGTTGCCAAATGACCAGACTTATGTATGCTATAAAAGTGGTTGTAAAAGCCCCGCCCGGGGTTCTGCTTTGCGACACAGTCCGCAGGACCTATTGTGCACAATAAACCTTTTTCCAATAACCCGAGTTGGTCCTCGTTGTCCTTGTCTGAGGTAAAAGGTGACCACTTCATCTGGCAACCACGAAGGGACAGCAAGGAAGCTTTGTAGCTTGCTTGGGGCACAGCCCACCGCTGCCCCCTAAGGAGAGGCCTTGCGGAGCTCCCAGCGCGCATCACAGCACTTGGCTGTGAGGGAATCCGAACAGGGGGCCTGACGGAGCAGCGGTCGGACGGTGACTCTAAGAACCAACAAAACTCGGTGCGGAACTAGGACCAAGGGGGCCGGACCGGCGGAACAGGCGAGTATACTCTAGGGTTCCTACAGGAGAGAATAGGAACAAGGGGAGGAGGATTGGCCATCCTCCGGGGATTGGACCTACGAGGCAGCTGGAAAAAGCTGAACTGGTTCTTTCCCTTTTGGGTAAAGGAATAAAGGATTGGGCCTACGAGGCAGCTGAAAGAGGCTGAACTGGCCTCCCTTTTGGTAAAGGAATATAAGAGATCTCGGGAGGGAATGTGTTAGTATGTGTGGTGAAGTGTGAATGCCGCTGCAGTTCCCGTAGGTGACCGTGGAACATCCGGGGCCACGGGTCAGCGGAGCGTGTGTGTGAAATCCCTTAACGTCTAACAGGAGAGACCCCTTACTCTCCTGTCCGTACCCCACCCTTCTGTTTCTGTTCTTGTTGTTGGTCTTAGAATTAAGAGAATGGGGTGGGGGGGGAAGCAGCGTCCCAAGGACACAGCTTCAATACATGGAAAGGAATTTCAAAGCGGGGTTTGGGAGAGACTACGGGCGAAAACTTAAACGCCAAATTCTCCAGACCCTGTGCAAGGTAGAGAGTGGCCATCCATGGGAGTGGGATGGCCAGCACAAACCCACCCCATGGTTAAAAAGGAGTGCAAGATGGGGGCGGCACACATAATGATTGCCTGGAAAGAGACCCTGCCCTGGCCCAGAAAAGAGGAACGTGCCAAACCAAAAAAGAAAGAAAGAAAAAAAAGCACAGACTAGCTAATCACATTCATAATGGATTAGAAGTCAAACACAAGATCTAGGAATGGCAAGAAGTACTGGTACCCAAAGAACCCTGTGTTGTGTTAAAGAAATACAACAACAACAAAAATGTTTGTGAGCTTTTTTTGCAAAGAGTTCCTGAGCATACGCAAAGTTTTGGTGCCTTTTGGAGTCTCCACCAGTCCTGCGTTTAGTGAAAAGGAAAAGAGTGTGCTCCTAACCCAAGCACATACTTCCTCAGATCTGAACTGGAGGCGAGAAGTCCCAAAATGAAAAGAAATATATACCTATATATCTTTGTTATAGCTGCTAGCAAAATCAAACAGTTCTCCAAGGAAATGGGCAGATATGAATTGAAATACCTCCTTTTCATTTTCTTCTGGCTCTTGATTATTGCATTGTGTTATTGATATTGTGTTATTGTTATTGATGTTAAAAGGTTTAAAGTTTAGAAAAGAGGGAAACCTTCAATAAGGGTAGTATACATGTGCGTGTGAAAATGTCTGTGTGCATGAATTAGATTCATAAGCTGTTGAAAGACAGACAGGCCCATCTCTCTCTCCTTCGCTTATTAGAATTCATAAGCTGTTGAAGCTGGGGATTGTGGGTTCGAGTCCCACCAGAATCAACAGACAGGGACACCCCCCCTTCTTTCCAAACCTCCCTGCTGATGAATGCATATAAGTCGCTGAACAAGATCTGGGATTAAATCAGGTCAAGACGCCCTGATCTCTGTTGCGGCAGAGTTTCAAAAGCAAGTGGGCCTGATTGAACCCCCCCTCCCATGATCCAGTGACATGTGAATGTTGTGTGCCTGTTTGTGAATTAAACCAAAGCACTACACACACACACACAGAGTGAGCTCAAAAGGTAGAATTCTGTGCCACAGTACATCATAGGTGGGAACCAAAATGCTCCAAAAGGGGCACCTTTAGCAATAGTACTCCAAGAATTTGCCTCTTTACCTAGAAGGAAGACTTTGTCAAAGACATAGTGGCAAACTCTTTGTACTGAAGAATGGCCATGCAGAGAGAGAAATACTTGGCCCAAAATGGGTCCTAAGAAAAATGAAACCTGAGAGACCTTCTGGTGGCCCTAGAGAACAAATTCCAAGGACAATTAGATGATTGGTATGTTTAGACAGAAGTGAGATTTCAAAAGCCTTCCGAAGTAGGTTCACCAGACAAAAAGTGCTTCATGATGCTTTAAGAACTTTAAGAACTCAAGCAATTGAAAACAGTTAAAGAATGCTTGCAGTTGTCAGCATAATCTCCAGCACAATTTCTGTACTGGTGAAAACAACAAATCCACTTGTTTAGAGGGGTAGAAACTCACTGGGTGACTTTGGGCCAGTCACTGTCTCTCAGCCTAACCTACCTCACAGGGTTGTTGTGAGGATAAAATGGAGAGGAGGAGGATTATTATGTAAGCCGCCTTGGGTTCCTTGCAGAAAAAAAAAGGCAGGGTATAAATAAATAAATAAATAAATAAATAAATGAGCCTTTAGTAATATCCATTTGTAAAACATTCTCAAAGGGGAAAGAAAAAACATGTAAATAAGATTCTGGCTACTGCAAGCCATGTGTGTAGCCAAAAAGAAAAAAAGAAGGTTTATGTTCAAGTTAAATGTTTATTCTTCCAAGTGGGGCTAGTTGATGGTGTAAATTGAAAAGGTTTTTGTTTTGTTTTGAGTGTGGGTTAAATCTCTGAAGTAAGCAAAGGGAAAAAAAATATTGTTGCTTCTGGTTATGCAAATGCGAGGTTGCTTCCTCTTGTATGGCAAAAGCAAGTCTAGAGATGTGAGAAGATTAGCAGCCACGAATTGCAAAGATTGAAAACAAACAAACAAAAACCCTCAAGTGACTGCAGGTTTCCTGGTATGCAAGAATTGGCCATTCACGCTCCCAGAGAATCAGCAGCTAACCACTAGAGCAAAAAAAAGCAATACTAAAGTGTTTTTTTAAGAACTGTAATTACGGTAAGAGAGTCTGAGTATTGAGAATGCAGGTTTTCTGAGCATAAACAAAGTGTTAGTGCCTTTTGAGAATTGAACTGTGTTAGCTTTAAAAGGTCAGAAAAAGTCTGCCCCTGATCAAGGCAGGTTTTTTCCCTGAGACTACAGCTAATGCAGACTAAGTTCAAAAAGAAATAGTTAACTATTTTTCACAGAAAATTCAAGAGCTTCACCAATGAGTGGAGCCCAAAGGTTTTTGAAAAAGGAAAAGAGATGATTATTTAAAGGCATGTAGGCTGTCCCCTCTGCCCTGAGGAGAGGGGGGAGAGAAGAGGGCCATAGAGAAAGAAATAAAATGTAGGGGGAAAAAAGATAAAGAAAATAAAGACTAGGCAAAGAGAAAGGTTGGACAAGGGCAGATGCAAAAGAAATATTAGAGTTGCAAACAAAGGGCATAGAAAAAGAAATAAAACCCTCTCTGCCCAAGGTATGCAGGAAAAAGAAAGTTGTAAAAAATGTAATAAAAAGTAAAGATTTTGAAAAAAAAGCTATTTGAAAGAAAGTTGTGTAAAGCAGTGTCAAAAAAACAAACAAAAAAAGAGAATGCGTATCTTTAAATATATATATATATATATTGAGAAGTAACGTGCAGTTCTGTTCTTAACAAGGCAGAAAAAAAAAATCAAAAGTTTTCTTGTCTTCTTGAAAGAAAAAATGAAAAAAGGTTCTGTTAAGTCATAATAGATTGTGTAAACTAAGGGCTACAATAGAATGTAGTCCCAATTATCCTGGCATTTGCTGAGTCTCTGGGGAATGAAAAAAAAACAGGGCTTTCCGCCAATATTGGCTTTGGTACCAGCAAAATGTTAGGCGGAAAACAAAAAAAACAAAAAAAAGAAGTAAGACTCTTAAAAGTCTACTTCTCTGGTTCAAACAGAAGAAAAGGGAGATATGCTGCAATATCCACTCCCTCGAGAAGCAATAAATGCTATAAAGCTCATTAGGTAACTTTGAGTCAGTCACAGACTCTCAGCTGTACCTACCTCAAAGGGTTGTTGTAAAGAGAAAAATCCAAAAAGAAAAATTGTAAAATGCTGTGTCACTTAAAACCTTGCCACCTTGCTGCTGCTCCCAACAGAAGGGAAGGGTAGGCAAGGGGAGGGGGGGCATGATTATTTACAAGCAATAAAAGAAGTGCAGCTATCAAAGATAAATCTAAACTACTAACTCAGTTTCTGTACGTTTTAGTGCCCAGTTTTGTTGAAATGGGCTTTCCTGAAATTTTACCCTCTTTATTGTCTTTTTTAAAATGTATGCTTAGTTAGTTTTTGCCAAAGGCAACCCAACAGGGCAGCTTTGGTAAATTTGAACAGTTTAGTTGCAAATTGTATGCTTGTCTAGTGGCTTTTATAGCAAGCTAACAGAGCACTTTTGTAAAATAAGTATTTAAGTGTAGCATAACACAATGGCACCAAAATACCAAAAGAATTGCAATCCTTCTGTTGTTGTTAAGTTAGTTTTCAAAAAGTTGTACAAATGACCTGTTGTGTTTTATGTGATTTTCAAAAGCTTGGTTTGCCTTGCTAAAATAAAAGTCTGTGGCTCATGCTGGCTCTCAGCTTGTCTGGGTGTAGAAAGCTGAGCACAGTCAGGCCTGGGTATTACTTAGATAAGGGACCCCTCCTCTGGTTTCCTGCATTGAGTGGGGGGGGGGGGTTGGGCTTGATGGCCTTGTGAGTCCCTTCCAACTCAAAACAAGTCAGTTTCTCCTGCATTCTTTATAGCAAAGTCACAAATTAGCAAGTTGCTTTCCTGCTAAAGACTATGTACAGCGTCAGTCAGAAAAGCAGATTTAGTTGTTGGTTTGATTGTTAACAAAAAGAGTGGTTTGAATTTAATTTTACATCTGCAGTAACTCAGTACTTTGTCCAGTGTACAGTGTGCCAGGCTCATAATACTGAAAAACCTGTAAAAGACAGGGTGAGCATACAACGTCACCCTAAAGACCTTTTTTGTGGTGTACAATTTGATTTTGTTGAAATGCCTAAGTATTGTTCCTATAAATATGTGTTTGTAGTTGTTTGTATGGTTCTAATTGAGTAGAACATGCCCCTGTGTGAGAGCTAATGCCACGGCAGCGGGCAGAGAGAGAGAGAGAATCCTTTTTGCTAAAATATTAGAAGACAAGCTGGCCAAAGTATGCACAGAGACAAGACTGATGTGGCCAGATGCACCTTCCATGGCCCTTGTGTGTGTGAGATCCAGGCCAGGTCGAGTGGTGAGACCTGATCCCTCGTAAGATGTTGATGAGACATTCAATTCAGAATTACTGCAAGGCCCTGGTGAGATGTGTGAAGACTCTTCATTCACGGGTGAAGGCGGCTCAGCACCAGCCCAGCATGGAGGGACACTCTGTCCCAGGTGAATGGATTCATATTCAAGTACAGCGAAAGGAAGTGTACTTAATGCTGTGAAGTGCCAAGGACTTCAGCCATAAAAAGCCTCAAACCCGAAACAAGAATGAGGACATAATAACGCCTCCAACGATTCGGGGGAACGTGCTAGAAACCTCTTCCCCTGAAACAGAAGAATTTGTGCCAGAACATCAATATCATCTCAGACCTCGGACGGGACGACCATCAAAGACAACACCCAGAGGATCGGACGAGATGAACTGATGTCAACTCCAGCTCAGTCTGAACCAGCCTTACCTATCAGCCTTTAATTAAAAGTGACCCTCAGTGTGCATTCACTTAGAATCAAAAAGAGAGAATGTGGTAAAGTGTAGTTTCAAAATGTAATTTCTGTATTGTATAAACACATAACCTGTAGCCAATGTTTATTGTTATTCTGCTTGAATGTAATCCTATGGCTTACATATGCATCCAGTCCAGACCTAGGAAGGGCTCGATCTAGGAAAAGCTTTCTCTAGATGGTTCCCCAAGTTACCAGGGTTGCAAGCGATAGGGCTAATCGCAATGGGTTGCATCCTGCTCCCTTGTGTCCTCCCTGTTGTGGTCCAGACAATCCAAAATAGCCTGAGCCTAGTGGCAGAAAAAGGGCGGCTGCCCAGGTCCTGGCTATGTGAGAATATCGCCCCATCCCCCAAGTTGAAACTCCAGATAGGTGTTGAAGTTTCAAGAGGGGGGAGTGAAGGAAACGAAATAGTTAAAAGAAAATCTTACAAGAGATTCTAGCCAGGCATGTAGACAGATTGCCAGGGTAATGACTGTGGCAATGACTGACAATGGCCGACAATGGCTATGTTGATTCAAAAGGGTTGAGGTGTTTTGCTGTCTCACCCTGCCTACGTGACCAAGATCAGATAATACCTACCAGCTGCTTGATTGTAAGATCATCCTCCTGTCCCCTTGTAAGGAAATCCCCCTCCCCTAAAGCAGCCCCCTTTTGTCTTGACCTTGCTAACCAATGTAAAGAACTGTTGCCAAATGACCAGACTTATGTATGCTATAAAAGTGGTTGTAAAAGCCCCGCCCGGGGTTCTGCTTTGCGACACAGTCCGCAGGACCTATTGTGCACAATAAACCTTTTTCCAATAACCCGAGTTGGTCCTCGTTGTCCTTGTCTGAGGTAAAAGGTGACCACTTCAGTCTGAATGCATGGGGATTATTCCTGTGTTTCAAGATTAGGGTTAAAACTCAAGTTAGGGTTAGGGTTAAGAAAACCAGGGTCCGTGCGCATCTCCCGGGGCCTGGAATTAGCTTAGGCAGGGCAGAAAAGGTTAGTGGGCAACAAAAACACCCTCTGGGATGACTTTGGGAATGCTGTCTGAATGTATGGGGATTATACCTGTGTTTCAAGATTAGGGTTAAAACTCAAGTTAGGGTTAGGGTTAAGAAAACCAGGGTCCGTGCGCATCTCCCGGGGCCTGGAATTAGCTTAGGCAGGGCAGAAAAGGTTAGTGGGCAACAAAAACACCCTCTGGGATGACTTTGGGAATGCTGTCTGAATGTATGGGGATTATACCTGTGTTTCAAGATTAGGGTTAAAACTCAAGTTAGGGTTAGGGTTAAGAAAACCAGGGTCCGTGCGCATCTCCCGGGGCCTGGAATTAGCTTAGGCAGGGCAGAAAAGGTTAGTGGGCAACAAAAACACCCTCTGGGATGACTTTGGGAATGCTGTCTGAATGCATGGGGATTATACCTGTGTTTCAAGATTAGGGTTAAAACTCAAGTTAGGGTTAGGGTTAAGAAAACCAGGGTCCGTGCGCATCTCCCGGGGCCTGGAATTAGCTTAGGCAGGGCAGAAAAGGTTAGTGGGCAACAGAAGCACCCTCCGGGATGACTTTGGGAATGCTGTCTGAATGCATGGGGATTATACCTGTGTTTCAAGATTAGGGTTAAAACTCAAGTTAGGGTTAGGGTTAAGAAAACCTGGGTCCGTGCGCATCTCCCGGGGCCTGGAATTAGCTTAGGCAGGGCAGAAAAGGTTAGTGGGCAACAGAAGCACCCTCCGGGATGACTTTGGGAATGCTGTCTGAATGCATGGGGATTATATCTGTGTTTCAAGATTAGGGTTAAAACTCAAGCTAGGGTTAGGCTTAAGAAAACCTGGGTCCGTGCGCATCTCCCAAGGCCTGGAATTAGCTTAGGCAGGGCAGAAAAGGTTAGTGGGCAACAGAAGCACCCCCTGGTATGACTATGGGAATGCTGTCTGAATGCATGGGGATTATACCTGTGTTTCAAAATTAGGGTTAAAACTTAAGCTAGGGTTAGGGTTAAGAAAACCAGGGTCCGTGCGCATCTCCCGGGGCCTGGAATTAGCTTAGGCAGGACAGAAAAGGTTAGTGGGGAACAGAAACACCCTCCGGGATGACTTTGGTAATGCTGTCTGAATGCATGGAGATTATACCTGTGTTTCAAGATTAGGGTTAAAACTGAAGCTAGGGTTAGGGTTAAGAATACCTGGGTCCGTGCGCAACTCCTGGGGCCTGGAACAAGCTTACACAGGGCTGAAAAGGCTAGTGGGCAACAGAAACACCCTCAGGGATAACTTTGGGCATGCTGCCTGAATGTATGGGGATTATACCCGTGTTTTAGGATTAGGGTTAAAGCTGAGGTTAGGGTTAGGGTTAAATCAACCTCGGTCCGTGTGCATGTCCCGGGGCCTGGAACTAGCTTAGAAGGGGCAGAAAAAGCTTGTGGTCAACAGGAACTCCCTCAGAGATGACTTTCGGCATGCTGGTTGAACGTATGGGGATTATACCTGTATTTTAGGATTAGGGTTAAAACTCAGGTTATGGTTAGGAAAACCTGTGTCCATGTGCATGTCCCGGGGCCTGGAACTAGATTGGAAGGGGCAGAAAAAGTTAGTGGTCAACAGGAACACCCTGAGGGATGAATTCAGGCATGCTTTCTGAATGTATGGGGATTACAGTAATACCTTGGATTGTAAACATAATTCGTTCCGGAACCGTGCTTTTAATCCCAAACAATCTTATATCAAAGCAACTCTCTTCACAACATGCATTTCCTGTGGTTGTTGCGTGCTCCTCATTTCCTCACACGGTGCGAAGTTCTCAGCAGTAGCACGCCCTGCATTTACCTTCCTTTGGCTTAGATGAGGAACAGCACTGTCCGTCTGTCTGTCTGCTCCCAGCTGCAAAAGCCCTGTTTCTTCTCACACACCTGCGTGCATGCACCAACAATCCTCTTACACCAGCCCCTCCCCTTTGCTGATGGGGTCATCTCCCCCAGGCTGTGATGGGCATCTCATTCAAACAGGAGGCAGTGATCAATCGACACCCAGCCATTCGCACCTACAGGGGACATATGAGCAATGCCCGTCTCAGAGGAAATGTAGCGGACCCAAGGTTCCTAGAAATGCAAGGAGATCTGAACAACCGGGCAAGATTAACGCAAATGTATAAATAAAGGAGAGGGTAAGTACAGAATTCAGGTGATGAAGAAAGGGAAGTCAATACGTGTCACAGTGGTGCCAGAATAAGCATGTGGTTCCAGCATTTAAGTACGGTAAATACAGTTTCCACAAGCAGTAGCACCTATAGCACCATGGGCCTGTTGCTGTTCTGTCTCTCCTTCACCTGCACCTCCGGCGGGTCCCTTCAGGAAACACAAACCCCTGAACGTCACCCCTTCCGCTTCAGTCAGGCCTGACACACAGCACCGCTCTCTGCTTCTTTCAGGAAGAGACACTTCTGCTGCAGTAACTACTTCTCTCTCTGCTAAATGCTTTACTCTCCGTCTTCTGCTTCCCTCTCGACTTCTTTCCCTGCTTCCTTCTTTGTCTCCTGAAGGATTTCCTTAGCGTGCCTCCCCCACCCCAGCTCTTCCTTCCCTCCCCCTCCCCCCCACATCAATGGCCTACCTCCTTTTCCCATTGCCTGGCCAGCCTGATCCCTTCCTCCGTCCCCCGCTATAGCTATCTGACCCTTTCTGCTCCTCCTACAGAACACTGGCCCGCAGCTGTAACATGGGTCATGTTCCGTCCCCCATGGGTGAGGCCCTGCTCCAGTGAGGCCCTGCACCTGTGAAAGCAAGGCAGGCCGTGGGGGGTGCTGGTGCTGGTGTTGGTCGTGGCAGATGGGGCCGTGCAGGGTTGGACTACTGGCTGGCAGGGTGATGAGGTGGCTGCTCAGGTGGCTGGTTTCGGGGCACCACTAAATTGGCAGCACACCGTCCATTTAGTTTATTATGTTTTTACCTGTGCGGGGAGTGGGCAGTTCAGCCCCAGTTACACACGTGCCGGTTACATTCAGACTAAGCTACTGCAATACTCTCTACGTAGGGCAGTCTAGAAACTTCACCTGGTGCAACATTCAGGCAACAGAATGTCTTTTTTTTGGAGGGGGGTTTGCTTTTTTGACCCTATCACACCAATTTTGCATCACTTGTATTAGTCACCCACTTCTCTCTGTACTCAATTTAAAGTGCTGGTACTAATCTATAAAGCCCTGAATAGTTTGGGACCAGGTTATTTGAAGGGCTGCCTACACCCATATGAACTTGTCCAGGCCATAAGATCAGCCGCAGAGGCCCTGCTCTCTGGCCCGCCACTCAGGTTGATCAAGTTGGTGGCTACCTAGGACAGGGCCGCTTCAGTGCATGCAGAATTTCCTCCCCCAAGTAGCTCTGCTTGGCCCCCTCTCAACAGTCCCTGAAGACTTCCACTGGCTGACTTCCAGCAAGCCCTGCTGAGCCATTTTGCCTCGCTGCAACCCCTCTCTTGGCAGATGGGGTCCCGGGCAGCTCTGGCCATTCTGGAGGCACTCGTGGGCATAGGATGAAGGGCTCACAGCTCCAGGGGAAGGGCAGCTATGCACAAGCTGGGGAGTTTGTTCCTGGCTAGATCAAGCTGGTTGCATGATGCCATGGGAAGCCTCTGCGTCGGCGGGAAAGGTCTTTGCTGCCCGACAGAGAGGAGGGTCTTGGTTCAGAGGAACTGGCCTCCCATGGCAATACATTGTGGCGCCCGCTAGCATCCGTGACTTACTCAACTGTGAAGGGCTCGCTCGGCGGCTGTTTGCTTTGATGCCACAGATATGAAAAGCAGGAGGCTGCAGCACCCTGCCGTGATGTGGAAAAGGAAATGGGGACAGTCCCCAGGGTGCAAAACAAAATTAGTATTTGCATAAAAGGCCAGGACTTACATACATTTTAAAAAGAGACACCCCGGCCCCTGTCTTTCTCAATATCAACTGTGATCGTTAAGAGCGGGAGCCCTGCATTCGGGCCCAGTGTCCCTGCCCACCGGACGCTGAGTGGAGGGGAACAAGCCAGACTGCTGGCTCTGGGGAAGCCCCTTCCCAGCTTAATAGGCGACCATCAACTTCCTGTGAGGAGTGGGCGGAGGACTCACTCCAGAATCAAACCTGGACCCCACGGGTGTGTGTGTGTAGGCTGGCCCTGCCAGCACAGTGCCTTGGGTGGGTGAAACAGGGACGTGATGCCAGGAGCTGGGGCCAAAGGGGGTCACCTGGGACACAGGGAGAGCGGGAGTGCGGGAGCCCTCCCTGGCATGGAGCTCGGGCACACCGTCCGTCCAGCTCCAGCTGGCCGCTGCTGTGCATGGCCCGAGTGGGGCTCGCTGCCTGATGGGACGCAGCCGGGAGCTCCCGTGCTTGGCCCATCCAGCAGCCAGCCACCCTTGCTTTGCATTTCTTCCTTTTCCCGCCCACCTCTTCTGCGATCAGAGGATTTGCTCCAGGTGGGCTGGTGACTCCTGTGTCGGCGGGGCTCCTAATCCATTGCAGGTTTCTATTTGGAGCTTTATGGGAGCTATCCATGGTGCTGAACTCCACCCCCAAAATAGGTTCACCACCACGGAGCACCATGGATACCCCCCAGGAAGCTCCAAATAAAAGCTGCAATGGATAAGGAACCCCACCAAAATAGGTCACCCACCTCCCCTGCTTGTGACTCACCAAAAAGGAGGACAAAAAAGGACAGTGCTTTGCATAACATTTACATGTGCTGATGTATATGTATAGATGCAAATGTAGAAATAATTATTATGCATGGAACAGAAATAGAATACGGTACATCTCACCATCCTGCGGAAGACTGTGACCAGGTGACCGGTGGGCCGGGCTGTTCTGCCTGCTGTCCAGGTGCTGCCAAGTGTAGACAGGCAACAGTTCTGATGGCTCATTGTCTTTGAACTGGAATTGGACTGGGCAGCCTTCAAATAGAGGACATCTTCAAACAGAGGAGAGTCCTCTGGCAGCCCTTCAAATAGAGGACTGTCTGCTGCGAATGAGGACACCTGCCCCCCTTGGCCCCGGCACATGTGTGTGTGCGTGTTCAGTATTTATTTATAACATTTCTAAACTGCCGTTCCTCCAATGGATTCCAGAGCGATGTACAACAGACATAAACATTATTAATCAAAATACAAATGCAATAAAACAATATCCTTCATAACGAATTCCAAACTAAAAGGCAGCAAAATGCTATAAACACTACAAGCACACTGAGGCACTGAGGCAACCTAATCCTTGAAAATGCCAGAGCAAATAGAAAAGTCTTAACCTTGTGCCAAAAAGACTGTAGTGCTGGCACCAACTGCACCTCTTTGAGGAGATAAGTCCAGAGCTGGGAGTCACAGCAGAAAAGGCCTTCTCCTTAGTGCACAGGGAATGCCCCCCCACCGCCCCAGTTAAGGGAGGCACTCAGAGAAGGCCTCCTCTGATTACCTTCATGCACAGGCAGGCTGGTAATGTTGGTGTGTGAGCAGAGTTGGGAGATTTATAATTGCGCTAACAGACGCCTGAAATTCCACACACAGATCTTCCAGATCTCACCTCCCTACGCAGCGTGCAGCGTGCTGTGTCGGTGCCAGTTTTGGCCAGCCCAGTCTGCCCTGTAATCAGACTTGCTTCCAGCTTCCCCGTTGCAGGTTAATCCATGGAGTCAGGAAACACTCTGGAACACCACAGGTCTATTTCTACCTGTTTATTCACTTAGCAAGTAAAGTTCTACAGAGTATACATTTCCTAGTTACAGTCCATATGCAGAGTATAAATGCATAGCAAGCATTACATCCAGTGGAGTAAGTTGAGCTTCACTCCACCTCAGCAAAGATGTTACATTGTTGCAGGAACAAAGTCTAGCAAGAAGAACCAGAAGAAGAGAGAAAGCAGTCCAGCTTCTCTCTAAGATGGCTTCAGACAGAAAACAAGTTAGCACTGTCATCAGAACATACAAACCATGTGACCAGCTCATATTGTTCTCACAGTCTAGGTTCCCATGCGAAAACACAAGATCCCAGCAAGACACAACAAACCTGTTTACAGCCATTCTGTCCCTTCCATGTGTAAACAATGTGCTGCAGCTGGTAAAGTGATACATATCACAACAGGTAAGGGAGGACGTGCCCCGTTGGGTACTTGGATCCCAAGCCATTTCAGGCTTGAAAGGCAAGTACCAGCAGCACCTTGGATGGAGCTCTGAAGCAACTAGGGTGCCAGCCAGTGTGGTTCTTTCAGAATTCAAGTAATATGACTCCACAGTACATGTATTTGTTTATTTAAAATATTTATATAGTGCTTTTCTTTTAAATTTCCAGAGTGATTTACAAGAACTTCAGCACAAAACAACAATAGGATATAATTAAACAATGTTAAAATACAATTTGATGGCTTTTAGCTGATTTTCTTTTTTTATATTTACATTTTAATGGTTTAATCCTTTTTGTAAACCACCCTGGGAATATGAAATCAGCAGCCCCCCTTGGGGACAGAAAGGCCTCGGTTCAGGGGCTGGAGCTGAGCCACCTGCGTCCGCCGCTCCCTCCTCTGGCTGGTCTCCAACCCGCGGGTCTCTTCTCTTTCCAGGAGGGGAGCCCATCAGCCTCCTGGGCCTGGTGCTTGGCGTCAGCCTCTCCCTCCTGATCCTGGGCATCCTGGGCTACGCCCTGGTCAGGTGGTACCGGGAAGGAGGACGGTGCTGGCACAGTAAGTAGGCAGCGTGGTCAGCCACTCCCAGGAATCCCTCCCGAAGTGGCGGGCAGTGCCGTGAGAGGCAGGGGAGGCCCGGCCGGGGCCGGGGCCAGTTGGGCAGCGGCAGGACAGGGGCACGGGTTCCCAGGGCTCGGCCCCACAGCTGCTGTGGGCAGGCACAGGCCCTCTGCCCATCTCCTGTCCAGCGGTGGAACTCCCTTCCCCCCAGAAGGCCATCGAGGGGGGGACCTTCCAGGTGAATGCCTTGTGGGGGCCTGGCTTTTCGTGGCTGGGCTTGAGGAGGTGAGCAGGAATGATGCTGTCCACAGTTTACAGTCTTCAGAGAAGGAGGCTAGTTCTGTTTTCCAGTTCTGCTTTCTAGCAAGTGAGCCATCCTTCTCTTGAAGCCACGAGATAGAGTGTAAAATCTTTCTGCTAAGGAGTCTTGTTGACTAGCCACTTCAGATAATATGTCTGGCAAAATCTTCCTGTCATTCTTTAGCGGCCCCTGAACTGGCAAGGGAGATCCTGAGGAGGAGGAGGAGAGGAGGAGGAGGAGAGCAAACTCCGAATGTTTAGCTGCACAAACATGAGAGCTGAGCAGGGCTTTGCTTGGCTGTCACAAGGCCAGTGGTGGCAGCAGGGAACTTCCCTGGTCGCTCCCCCCTTGCTGGGGCTGACTCACCCTGAGGGGATTTACCTGCATGGCCCGGTGGTATTTTTTTGAAGCTTGGCAAGGGGACTGATGGAGGAGCCAAGCCGATGGGGAGAATTCCACAAAATTCCCAGGACTGTCCTGGGGCCATCTGGGGTTCCCGTGCAGAGTTCAAGGGTTGAAACCAGGAAGTTTTACTCCTGCAGCCATGTACCTGTCATCTCCCAAAAGGTCGCTCTACGTTTTGCCCCACAGGGCAAGTCGCAGCTGGGGCAGGGGTGGGGCATGATGTGGATTGGAAAAACGCTGCAGGGAGGAAGGGTTAACCCCCCTCCCAGCGTCACAGCTTTGATTGGAATTGGGGTGTCACACAACGGCATGTGCTTTTCTTTTTTAAAAAACCGCAGGAGATCAGGTCAAGGGTCTCCCACCACCCTCAATCACATCTTACTTGGTCCTCAGCAGGGGTAGGCATGGTTGGGCAGCTGCCAAGGGCCCACCCCCCAGCAAGACCCCCTGGGCTCCTCCTCCTTTGCGCCCTCCCAGCCTGCCTGTTCACCTGCCTCTCGCTCTGGCCCAGGCAACGGGGGGGGGGGGGTGAGAGGAGGAAGGGGCTCCTGCCGACTTGCTCGCTGGCTCTCAGCCTGTCAAGCAAGCAAGCAAGCAGTAGCCATGAGGAAGGAAGAGAAGGATGAGCCGATGAGACCGGAGACTCACTGAAGGAGTGGGTCCGCTGAAGGTGTCTTGCCCGAGGGCCCCCAACACTGTTTTGTGGACCCCTGTGCTTGTGTTCCCCAAGAGGGGCTGTATCGGAGAGTGTCTGCATTTGTGGCTCAGCTTCTAACAGTCTCCCGATGCCCTCTTTTCTCTTCCAGGGCCCAATTTTGTCTTCAACCTTTACCATATCCGGTAAGTACAAATGCATGCGCATGCACGCATGCACGCACGCACACCGTGCTGTAGTGTAGGCCTCCGTTGCACAAACCACACCTGTAGTGTTTGACGCTGCGCCTGCCGCCAGCTCGTGCTGGCTCTCCCGGCCCCTCTGCAGCCGAGTGCTGCCATCAGGCAGGGGGAGGCGCCCCCCCCAGGCAGCTGAGCTGGGTTTCAGGAAAGGGCAGCAAACGTTTGATATCACACTCATTATTACTGTTGAATTTGTGCTGCCAGGGCGGGGAAGAGGCCCTTGTGGGATTTTGTGCCCCAGGTGCCAAAATAACTGGACTGCCTCAGGCAGCAAAATATCTTGGGTTGGGCCCGAGAGGGGGAGGAGGGGGAGCCCTCAAGCAGAGCCCCAAGGAGCTGGCCACGCATCCCTGAGGGCTGTGGTGACTGAGTCTCTGCAGCAAACCCAGACGGGGCAACTGAGCGTACGATGCCGCCCTCTGGGAGGCTTAAAGTCTTGTTTACACCTCAGTTAGCCCAAGTTGGTCTAATGAAATATGCCATCTTTACTTTGGTTGCATCTCTACCCACTGGAACCAAAATGGTAAAACTACCATCTGCTGCAGGCTTCCCTGGGGTGAAGCTCTCCACTACAACACCCATCAGCCCCAGCCAGCATGGCCAATGGTCAGGAATGCTGGGAGTTGTTGCCCCAAACTTCTGGAGAGCACCAGCTTGGGGAAGGTTGGTCTACTGGTTTTCCGTCTTGTGTGTGTGTGTGTCCATTTGTCTCAAGGTACTCCAGGTCAGGAGGGGAGACTAGGCTCCTGCCATGGCTCTATCCAGCCTGTCTGTCTGTCCTTGTCTCCTTTAGGAACCTGAAATCTGTGCAGGTGGAGCTGGCCCCTCCCTTCACCATCAGCGGCTCCATGCGCGAAGCGGGAGGTGGCTACATGCGCTTCCATGACAGAGGAATGTAGGACTGGAATCTGCACAGGCTGCCCTTCTTTTCCAGCAAGGCTTTCCAGGCAACATGTTCTCCAGATGGGTTCCACCCTCTCGGACAATCTGGAAGCTGCCATGTGGGTGGGTGTTGTGCAGCTGCTTGGGCAGCGGCAGCTGGCTCTGGTCCCCCCCCCCCCGAGTGTTGAGCTGCCCCAACCATGCTGCAGCCTGGCTCATCTCTTCACAACCAACATGGCCCAAGGGGTTTCCATGTAGTTGGGAAGGGTCTTTTGAACGAGTCTTGGCATTTTGCGAGAGGCAGCATTCTCCTAAATGGAGCCTCTAAATAACCACTGATGGTGGGAGGGGGCCTGGTGGCTGCTGGGAGACACGGGCTGGGGCCTCTGGGTAGGGTCCAGCCATGCGTGGATCCAGAGGTCAGAGACCTGCAGAATGTCCCTCTCTGGGTCTGTGCTGCTGCCCCATGTGGCGAGTCATAGAATTGCAGGTCACAGCGTCTGCCTCTTGCCTGTGTAGTTCGGTCCCTCAGGGCCTGGCACGGCCCTGCCCACCCAGGCTGCCCACTGGACAGGAAAGGCTATACGAGGGCTCTCTGTTTCCGTTGAGCCTTGCCTGAGCAGCCAGGTCTTCCAGAACTCTGGCGGGTTCCCATCTATCCTGCGGTCCTGCCCCCCGAAGACGAGAGGCAGCTCTGTCCCAACCCGTGGCACGATGGGTGGCCGTGGTGTGGTGGCTCTTCTTGTCAAAGGGCCGGATACAGCTCCTGGCGCCTCCCGTTAAACTGGGCCTCGGAAAGCAGGGCTGAGACAACCCTTGTCACCCTCCCATCCCCCTGCCCAGAAGGGCTCTTCGAGCCACACAGGACTGCTCTGTGGGTCTTCCTTGGCTTTAGAGAAAATGTCAGCTAGGAGCCTCTTTGCCCCTTTGCTCAGGGCATCCTCAGAACAGCTGCAGTGGTCCCTCCAAAAGGCCCAGCTCCTGAAGGTGAGCTCTGCCAGAGCCCCAAAGGGCTCGTGGCAGCCCTGCTACGGCTGGTGGCTCAGCTTGGTGGCCACTTCCTGAAAGTGTCTTTGCGTCACATGCAAACCAACTTCCTCCAGCTGTCACACTGTGAGTTAATTTGGGGAATGCACAAGGCTGTGGAACTTCTCCTTGGCCACTTCAGTAGCCCCTCGTTTAGAGGAAGTTCACCTCCATATTATTATGAAAACTTTGTGGCTGCAAAGTTTGATCTGGAGAGGTTCACAAGAAATTGTATCTGGCTTGCTGGAGCAGCAGAGAAGAGCGACGCCTTCCCATTCACCAGGGAGCTGTGGCTGCCCACGCCCCGCTGTTTTGGGGAGCTGAGAAACCACAGTGTGCGAGAGGAAATGCCTCCTCCTCTGCCTGGGTCTGCTCTCTCGAGTGAGTGCAGAGGCCAGGGCGGTGGGGCCCCACCGCCCCGGGCGGCCTCTGCGCTCACTCGAGAGAGCAGACCCAGGACAACAGTGATGTGCAGAGAGAAGTTGCGAAGGGGAATCTGCTCAGAGTTTTAAAGAATTTAAATCCATCTGGAAGCATGGGAAGGGGACGTCATAAATAGGTCTGCTGGTCTTCCGTCTTGTGGGAACATCATAAACAGGACAAGAAGCAATCGGGGCTGTGGATTTGGCAGGAGGGGAGCAGTCATTTCCTCATAGCAGAGCAACTCAGGCCTCAGGAAGGTCAGGGAACTACCTTCCTTGGGGACTGGAGGCTGGGTCATGCTGGGCGCCTGTGCAGACAGACGCTGTTGGTGTGGTCGGGCTGGGTGTCCTGCTCGCACGTCAGAGGCGGATGTTGGATTACCAGATCATGGGGCCGGCTGATGGAAGGCTGGACGTTGTGTGCAGGATGGAGAACAGCAGTGCTGAGGCTCACCTGCAGTGCCCCCCACCCACCCCACTTTTGAGGGCTTCCTGATGAAATGCTAAAGGCACAAATGCACAAAACTGAGATCAAGAACATAACCAGACTTTCACTGTAATTACTGTTGATTGTTTGAACTGAAAAAGAAAAAAAAAGTATCACATTCTTTATTTATTTATTTTCTAGACTGCTGAATAGCCGAAGCTCTCTGGGCAGTGTACAACAATCAATTCAAAAGTACAATAAGGGTTTAGTACCAGCTGCAAAGTGCAAAACCGCACTGTGACAACCAAATGGGAGCTTTACTAGCATGAAACACCCCCTCCCTGTTGCTTTGGCTCATCAGCTGGCAACGTGGGCCGCAGGAGGCGGTGGCAGGCTGGACTGCGTCACCTCAGACAGCGAGGGGGGCTCTCATGTGTGACGGCTCCCCTAAGTTTAAGAACTCTCTGCAGACAGAAAACCAGCAGCTCAAGGAAAGGGCTGGGATAGAACGTTCCCCCCCCCCGATGTGTTCATTCACTGTTTGCAGGTAGATTGTTCTTTTTCAGTGTAGGGGGAGCGCTCAGAATTGGTTTCCCAGTGGGCACAGTCCACCCGGCCACCTCATTCTGCTGCCTGTGTAGACTCAGCTATTCGTTACCTCAAGATGCAATGATGGTCACCAATTTGGAGGGCTTGAAAAGGGGATTGGACAAATTCATGGAGGAGAAGGCCACTAGTCCTGATGGCTCTACGCTGCCTCCAGTACCAGAGGCAGTACGTCTATGTGCACCAGTTTCTGGGGAACATGGGTGGGAGGGTGCTGTTGCACTCCTGTCCTTGTGGGTTTCCCAATGGGGCAGCTGGTTGGCCACTGTGTGAACAGAATGCTGGACTGGATGGACCCCCTTTGGTCTGATCCAGAAGGGCTCTTCTTACGTTCTTATTTACTCCTTCCAACTGGGGTGAAAACATGCCTTTGCACATGTTCCTAAAGGGGGGGGGTCGTTAGCAAGTTGGGGTAGCAGCACGATTGCAGTCCGTATCCTCTTGGTATCAGTGGCAATCGAACCCGCCACTGGCTGTGGGAGCTGTGGCTCACACCACCTACGAGGGGCCTCCGGCTGGGAGCATCCGCTCCTGACCCCCAGCCAGCCCTGTGCTGCCACCCTCTCCCTCCGACCGCCCCACACCAGCTGGTTCTGCAGAGGCTGTGCGGGAGGCCAGGGCAGCTCAGCTCTAGCATCTGAAGGCGCAGCAGCAGGCTCGTCGTAGGTGCCTTTATCCCAACATAACGCTCTGAAGCGGAATGTGGAACAACATTCTTTTATTAAATACACTGAAATGCATTGATAAAAATATTTTACCCTCCAAGTAGCTTTACAAAATAAATACATAAATACATAAATACATACAGGTCAGTTTATACAAAAGTGTTCAGACACTGGGGACTTTCCTGCTTTGGGGCAACTCTCATCACCACCAAAGATGGTCCCCTCAGTGTCCTCCTCAAGGAAACGTGGGAACTTGAGGCATAGAGGCACCGAGCGGGCCAGACTGAACGTGGGCTTGCGGTGAGTGACTACAACTCCCATCATTGCCCGTGCCCATGAGGCGGGTGAAGATCCTGCCTCAGGCAGCAGAGCTGGAAGGAGCAGCGAATTGCCTGCCCTGCCTCCAGAGGGCGCTTCAGGAGAGCCCATCAGCCGCCCTCCCGCCGTGGCATCTGCTGCGGGGCCAATGGGGCTCTCTGGGGCAGCCCCCACTTGGCAACGCTAGCAGTGCACGGGAGAGCCCCGCCAGTCCCACGCTCCCATTGCAGCAAATGCTGCGGCGAGAGTGTGGCTGGCGAGACTCTCTCGAGCAGTCACCCACCCTCTGGCACGGAGGGCAAGCAGAGCTTGCAAGCCATCTGGAATAGCCCTCCCAGGTCCAGGGCTCATCCACCTGCTTCAGCTTTCCTCCCGGAGTGTCCGAGTCCAGGCCTGTTGCTGAGAAGGGGGCCGCGACCAAGCAGACGAGGACATTTCTGCCTCTGAAGCAAAACAGGGCAGGAATCTTCACAAACCAGGATGGGAGCATAGTCAGGTCTCCACTGGCCGTCAATCAGAGTTCTCCGTTGGGACTGCCCTCCCATTCCTCAGGCCCACCACCTGGCACGAGGCTCCTCTAGAGTTGTCTCTCCCAGGGGTGGGCCAGCCCTCTTACACCCAGCATCATGGAAGGGTCAGGATACCAAGATCCAGGCTCAGCTGTGTGCTGGTGTGGAAGACGGAGCAGATGTGTGGAGAAGGGATCTCTGGCTCTTGCTCCAAGAAGCCCAGCGCCAGGAGGGTCTTAGGGAATTCCAAGGCCCCCGAGACGTCCTGGGACATGCTGGCTGGGAGGTGTCCCTTCTTTAGGTCCATTTTGTCAGGAGCGTCCCCGGTGGGAGCCATGCCCCCAAGGCCAGAGGGGACACCGAGGGAGGCCTGCTTCAAGTAGCCAGTAGCCAAGCCAGGCTCAGAATGGGCCACCCCATCCATGTTGGCAGGAGGCCTGGAACAGCCCACAGCCTCCAGAGGGCCTCCCGACCGCTTCTGGTGTCCAGAGGACTGTGTCCGGGGTGGGTACATGGGCTGTAGCCCTCCCTCTGCACCTGAAGCCCCCCGCAACTGCTGCTCCTCCGTACGGACACCTTCCTGGAGGCCTCCATCCTCACTGCTGGCCGACAGCCTCCTGCTGCCTAACAGGTGGCTCAGGCGGCCGGATGGCTCTTGCAGGCAGATGCCGCTGTCGGTGCTGCAGCTGCTGTTGTCCACAAGGTCCCCCGGCCCTGCGCCTTCTGCCGGCCAAGTGGGCAACCAGCAGCTTCTCTCCAGAGGTGGCGGCAGCGCAGCTCCAGGGCTGTGACTCCCGCCACTGGAGTGGCTGTGGTCCTTCAGCCCCACGAGGGAGAGCTGCTGGACGGTGTCTGTCTCCATGCACAGGACGACGCCTTTCGTCCCAATGCGGGGAAACTCATTCAGCAGCCAGGGGGAGCTGCACTTCAGCAGAGATTTCTGACAACCAAAAAGAGAAGAGGTTGATTGAGTCTTTCTGGCCTCTCTGCATAGATCTACAAAACAGGTGCTTCTGCTGGTCACTCCTGCACTGGCCTTATGGAGATCAAAGCTATATGGAGACACTTTGCCCAATTCCCCCAACCCCCTGCAGTTCTGTCCCACCAACTGGGAAACAGACCCCACCCATGAGCGTGAAGGAATCAGGCAGTGTGAATACACAGGCCTTGGACCTGGAGGCCTAGACCCCCCCCCTGGACCCCCCCCCCATCCCCACCACAACTGGGTACTGCCATGGCCATGTATAGATCACTGTCTTCCGGCCTCAGTCCCCATCTGCAAAATGGCAATAGCAAGAGAATTATCCCTATATGTAAGAATTAGGATTAAGGTTCAGGTTAGGGTTAAGGAAACGTGGGTCCGTGCGCATGACCCGGGGCCTGGGAGTAGCTTAGGTTGGACAGACAAAGCTAATGGTCAACAGGAACACCCTCAGGGATGACTTTGGGCATGCTGTCTGAATGTATGGGGATAACACCTGTGTTTTAGGAGTAGGGTTAAAGCTCAGGTTAGGGTTATGGTTAAGAAAACCTGGGTCTGTGTGCATGTCCCGGGGCCTGGAACTAATTTAGATGAGGCAGAAAAAGTTAGTGGTCCACAGGAACTCCCTCAGAGATTACCTTGGGCATGCTGCCTGAATGTATGGGGATTATTCCTGTGTGTAAGAATTAGGGTCTGTGTGCATGTCCCAGGGCCTGGACGTAGCTTCGATTCAATAGAGAAACTAGTGGTGAAGAAAAATACACTTCTTCGACAGGACTGGTGATTGTGAGAACAGCTTGCCCTAGAATGATCTGGTCTTGATGGGTGTCAAGAAAAGAATAGGCAAAGCCCTGAACCCCTGAGTAAATGGCTGGGGAGGTGGAGGTGCAGAGATTTCATAGATTTCATAGATCATAGAGTTGGAAGGAGCCTACAAGGCTATCGGGTCCAACCCCCCGCGACCCTGCATTTCTCCCAGGCAAAGAGCTGTTCAGCTGCCTCTATATTGCCTTCTACCAAGGGCCAAGGGGCAGCGGCTTTCTCTTCAGGAGCTTCCTATGGCTGAGGAAGGCACCCCTGGGCTGTTGGCACCACCTCGACTGGCCTAGCCCGGCCCGGCCCGGCCCTGTATGGGAAGTGGCAGCTAATTCTGAGTGGGAGCACTTACCAGCACATCTGGAGTTTTTGTGGGCTTCTTCACATAGGCCCAGGCCAAACCCAAACCCAAACCCAGGGTGCCAAGCACGGTCAGGCTGAGGAGGGACAAACTGGGGGTGGCAAGAGTGGCTCTTGCATGGTCTGCAAAGGAAGAGCCCCCCCCACATCATGAGAGTTATTTTTCTGGACGGGCCATTCACGCATGACCTGATGGTGCCGCCGCCGGAGGGGTTGTGCTCTCCCCCTTCATGGGAAAGAGGGCCACATGTGTGACCTGGGTGAGGAAATAGGCCAAACTCTCCAGGTCAGAAGAGGACAGTGTCAAAAGACGGCCCTCTGGGGGAGATGCACAGGTGCCCTGATGGAACAGAACCACCTGGGGGATCAGCTGCAGAAGCAGAGACAGTATTGCCACGTCTGTAGCTGCTAGTCAAGTTCCTGGTTTTGCCCCCGCCCCGCCCCCCCGATCTTTAAGCCTAGGAGGAGCATGAACAATCTGTGCCCAATAGATACAGAAACACCTGTGGACACCTAGGCCTTGTTGCCTTCCCTTTATGGGGAAGGGCTGTGGCTCTGTGGCAGGGCAGCTGCGTGGTGTACAGAAGGTTCCAGGCTCCATCCCCGGCAGCATCTCCAGCGAGGGCTGGGAAAGGTCGTCCTCTGGACCCCGGAGAGCTGCTCCGGCCACTCGGCATAGAGCCTGCATCCTTCACCCGCTGCAGCTGCTGCCGCGGCCGGAGATGGCCATGCTGCTGCATGCCCATCTATTCGGAGGGCCCCGGGGGGAGCACGCACCTTGTTCCCCAGCAAAATGGTTGGGAATCCTGTGGTGTGGCAGCAGCGGGGGCCGGCCACAGGGGCCCAGTGAGGCCACAAGACTCCCCTGGTGAGGCCTCGTGTCGTGTGGCCTGTGCATTGCCTGCCCCTGGCGCGCTGACACTCCTGAGTAGATGGACCAAGGCACCGCTGGCTAAGGCAGCTTTCAACACTCCCGGCATAAGTGTGTGTGTGGTGTGTGTGTGTGGCGAGGAATGCCTCTGGGTGCAGGTGCTACTGAGAAAAAAGAACAGGCACTGTCTCTGTGGCCTCCACGGGCCAGTGGGAGAGGCCCACTGCTAACCCTTCACTCCTCTGGGGCGTTCCTGGTCGGCCCAGCCGCTCCTTCCCCTCCTTTTCCTGTCGCGTTCTACCTCCCAGCCTGTCCCTTTCGGGCGCCAGCCTATCTTCATCCAGGACCCTCCGCCGCACAGGGCTGGCTGTGAGCGTTGGGCCACCGTGCGGTGGGATCGGGGCCTCGCATGATGCCAGGGCCGTGTGTGGTGCATGGGGGGGCGGGGGCGGAGCCTCACCTTCCAGGGGCGGGATCACAACGCACTGCTCCTCCGTCCGGTTGGTGGGGTTAGGCCGGGAGGCGAGGTGTGGCTCCACACTGACACAGTAGCGCTCACCCCACAGCAGTGCTGGCAGGTCAAACTCCAGGCTGGTCGCCACGTGCACGAACTGCAGAGCCAAGTGAGGATGGTCAGGCCGGCAGGCCCAGGCTTCAGGCCGGCTTTTCGCGCTGGCCACCAGGGGGCGTCTGGCCAAGAGCAAGCACTGCCCCCCCCCCCCCGCCGCACGGAGCGGCCTGGGCCAGCCCGTTCACTTGCGCACGGCGGCCCTTAGCAACTGCCCCACAGTGTGTCAGCGAGTGGGCAAAGGCCAGCCAGCGCTCCCCCTGGGAACAGAAGAAGGGGCTGCCCGGGCCAGGGCCCAGCTACCCCCGACGCACAGGGCAGTGGGAACCAGCACCTGCCTCTCTTCCCACTGCCCTGTGCTTCGGGGGTAGCTGGGCCCTGGCCCAGGCAGCCCCTTCTTCTGTTCCCAGGTCCAGGGCTCATCCACCTGCTTCAGCTTTCCTCCCGGAGTGTCGAGTCCAGGCCTGTTGCTGAGAAGGGGCTGCGACCAAGCAGACGAGGACATTTCTGCCTCTGAAGCAAAACAGGGCAGGAATCTTCACAAACCAGGATGGGAGCATAGTCAGGTCTCCACTGGCCGTCAATCAGAGTTCTCCGTTGGGACTGCCCTCCCATTCCTCAGGCCCACCACCTGGCACGAGGCTCCTCTAGAGTTGTCTCTCCCAGGGGTGGGCCAGCCCTCTTACACCCAGCATCGTGGAAGGGTCAGGATACCAAGATCCAGGCTCGGCTGTGTGCTGGTGTGGAAGACGGAGCAGATGTGTGGAGAAGGGATCTCTGGCTCTTGCTCCAAGAAGCCCAGCGCCAGGAGGGTCTTAGGGAATTCCAAGGCCCCCGAGACATCCTGGGACATGCTGGCTGGGAGGTGTCCTTTCCTTAGGTCCATTTTGTCCAGAGCGTCCCCGGTGGGAGCCGTGCCCCCAAGGCCAGAGGGGACACTGAGGGAGGCCTGCTGGAGCTCAGCTGCCCAGCCCAGCCAGCCAGCCCAGCCATCACTGGGGTCCGCCACAGCCTCACCTGGGCATTGTTGGAAACCCTGCGAACATGGGCGTGGTATGTCCTGTGCCACGGGTGGCTGTCTTCATAGGTGGCATTGTCCCACGGGCTGACAGGAAGCTCTAGAGACACGTGGACTGTGTGGCCGTTGACAGACAGGCTCACGTTGGACAAATGCAGAGTGGCTGGGAAAATAATCCACAGAGAACTGGTGGGTGGGAATTTCTGAACTGGAATTTGCCCATAAGGGTGACCTTTTGAGGTAAGGGAAATGCTGCTGCTTCAAGGGGGGACAGGAGTGGGTTGCCTTCCTGGATCCGGGCTAGAAAGCGGAGGTGGGGGGCCCTCCCCCCAGCAAACACCCAAACTGCCTTCCAGGTGCTTGGGGAAAGGCTCAGGAAGCCACCAGGTCACTCCACAGCTGGTGGCGGGGGTGTGTGTGTGTGCCCAGCGCGGCTCCCACAACTGCGGTGTGTGTGTGTGTGTGTGGGTGCCCTACCTTCCAGCGGCACGAATACGGTCGTCCGGGTCCAGCCGGAGGTGCGGTTGCCGGCCACCGCCCGGACCCTGGCCACGTAGCGCAGCGAGGGCTTCCGCGTCTCGTAGGAGAGGTCACAGGAGCGGGAGGCGATGCGCGTGCAGCTCGGCGCGGGTGTCCAGCTGCTGTTGCCATACCTGCCGGGGAAGGCGAGCAAAGCGCCTGAGCCAGGAAGCGGGAGGGGGCTGTAGGCCAGGGCCAAACGCGGGGGGAGGGGGCTTGGATGCTGGCGGAGCCGCCGCCCACCCGCCGGGCCCGCCCCTTCTCTTACCACCGGTACTGGACGTCGTAGAAGAGGCGGCCGGCGGGGCTGGGTCCGGTGCTGGGCGGCTCCCAGTGCAGCACGTGCTGGAAGGTGCGAGCCTCCTGGAACTGCACGTTCGCCGGCGGCGCTGGCGCTGGGATGCCCCCTCCTGCAAAGACAGGCAGCAGCGGGAGCCGGTTAGGGCGCCGCTCCGTGTGCGGACGGAGAGTCCTTTCCCCAGCTCTTCTCTCCCCCACCCCCCGGCACAGCTCCCCTCCGCAAAAAGCGAAGGCGCGGCGGAGGGAGAGCGGGGAGCGCGCCGGACTGCCTGCCGGCCTCACCCACCGTGTCCCCGATGGCAGCGCACGAGCAGCAGCGGCAACAGCAGCGCAGCCAGGAACATCTCGGCCGCCGCGCATTGCCCGTCCCGTCGAGGCGGCCTCCGGAGAAGGACTGAGGAGCGCTGACGAGGGGGCGGGGGGGAGGGGCTGCGGCGGCTTCGGGCCGCTTTCGCTTCCTCGGGGCATTTCCCGCCCCCCCCCCGGGAATATCCTGCCTGGGCCTCTGAGCGAGCGCGTCCTCGGTGGGAGCCCCCCTTCCCCCGCAGAACAAGAGGGCGAAGGAGCCCCCTTCGCGCCCGCCCCTCCCTGCCCTATGTACAAGTGGCCCCCGGCCCCCGCGTGGCTGTCTGGCGCCTTAGTCGGTTGCCAGGAGCGGGGGCTGTTTTGGGGCGCGCGGGAGTCATGCGCATGTGATGTCCCTTGTCGCCCCCCCCCCGCCCCGCGGCCCCCAGCAGGAGCACGAGTGATCACGGGGAGGACGGAGACCCCCTCCCCACAAGGAGGGGCTCTAGCTTTGGGGCTGATTTCTGCAATTTATAAAATCATGGGGAGGGAGGAGCCCCCGCTTCCCTTCCCCCGGCTCTCAGTCCTCGAACTGGGGTGGGGGGGTCAACCAGTGAAACTGCCCCGCCGGTGACTCGCCCAAGCAAGTCCTTCCGTGATTGACACAAGACAGGCGTGGGATTGGCGAGACAGCCTTGAAAAGGGGGGGGGGGGGCAGATCAAGTCGGGGAGGGGGAGGGGTCGCTCCAGGGCTATTATTGGCCGCGGTCGCTAAATGGAGCCCCCTTCCTCCCCAGCTTGGCTCTCCTCCCCCTCCTCAGTCGTCCCAGAAGTGCATCGCCAAGCTCCGGCTGATGGGGGGGGGGGAGGCAACCAGTGGCGCTCCAGATGTGGTTGGGCCAAGCTGGCTGCGGGTGGCAAGACCTGGAGGCCAGCATCTGGAGGACTGCAGGATGCCCGCCCCCGGCCTAGAGGGGATTGCAGGCGCTTAGGACATGCTCTGTGCGGGGAGGGGGTGAGGGTGGTGGAGTGCCTGCCTCACACCTTGTTAGGAAAGGCCAAAGGAGTACAGGTGAAGCCCCGCCCCCCTGTGCGTGCCCCCCCCTGCAGCCTGGGGGTGCAGAGTAATGGTCCACAGGCTGCCCTGCCCACTGTGTCAGGAGCCGGGTTTGTTTCAAGGAAGGGCATGAAAAGGGGAGAGTCAGGGAGACCGAGTCTTCTGAACCTGGTTTCACACTGACATCATGCTCGCACTGGGCGTCACATGCCTCTGACTCTCGAAGGCCCTCCGCACTTTCCTGCAGCAAGATTTGCCTGCGGGGAAAGGGGGGAAACTTCCCTCTGCTCTGGACAAACCCTTCTGACGTATTGGGCCAAGGCTGCGCTTCCCATGAGGCCGAGTCTCAAACTGCTCTGGTGTCGCCATCAGTTTCATATGAAACCTCAAGGGGAAAAGAACAACCGAAATGGGGAAGGAAGGAAGAAATGGGGAAATGGTGCTGCGCTGCAGAGAAGCTAAAGGGCGCCACAGGAATCCCAGGTGGCGCCCCCTCCCCTCCCCTCCCAGCGGCCAGCCCGAGGCCGCCCTGTCCCGCCTGGCACCCTCCGCCTCTCTGGTGCCGGGCCTGGTCTGAAGGCACACGAGGCAGCCACCACTGTGGTGCTGAAGCTAAGCAGGCCGGGGTCCGCTCAGTGCTTGGAGGGGAGACCACCTGGGAGCCACATGTAGCCACCGAGAGCTCCATGATGGAAGGAAGGTGGGATAGAAATGTAATAAATAAATAAATAAATAAATAAATAAATAATCCCCCCATGGCCACCCAAGCAGGCAGGACGATGCACGCGCTGGGGAGAACCAGGCCCTTTGCCTGGCTGTCCTTCCCGTTTCCTTGGATCATCTTAGCCCCACGGGTAGCGGGGTAGGTGGGGTGCAATGGAGAGCTGACCCACGGGCCCTGCCTGGCTGCCCTCTTTTGCCTCCCCCCACTCCCCATGCCAGGGAGAGCTGTACAACAAGAAGACCCCCACTTTGTCCCTCCCCAAGACCCTCTTCTGTGCGTTGGCCCTGCCTGGACAGCTCCTCCACGGCCCCTGAGCACAACTCAGGAATTTCTTGGAGGGGCCATGTTTGGCTGAATAAGTCTCCCAACAGATATCAGGGAAATTGAAGTCCCCCATTACTACCACATCATGCCTCCTTGAAACATTGGTAATTTGCTTTTCAAAGGTTTCACCCTCGTCTTCTCCTTGATTGGGTGGTCGGTAGTAGACTCCAACTGCCATGTTCGTCTTATCCTTTGCTCCCTTTATTTTAACCCAGATGCTCTCAATGGGGCTGCCAAGCTCCTCTTCCTGTATCTCTGTGCAGAGATACGTATTTTTAACATACAGTGCAACTCCACCTCCCTTTCTGTTGCTTCTGTTCCTTTTGAACAAGTTATACCCTTCAATTGCTGTATTCCAGCCATGGGAATCATCCCACCAGGTTTCAGTTATCCCTATCAAGTCGTACTTGCCCTCATGTATCAAGAGTTCAAATTCATCCTGTTTGTTGCCCATACTCTGGGCATTAGGAGGATTATGTAAGCCGCCTTGGGCTCCTTGCAGGAAAAAAGGCGGGGTATAAATATAATAAATAAATAAAAATAAATAAATAAATCTTACTGGCAGGAAGAGCTTCGAGCTAAAATAGGCTGGTTTTTTGGCCCTGCCCCCTTTCCCTGTGGCCACCACTGGAATGGGGAAAGGGGGTGTGGCCACCTGTGGAGCTCCAGAGGGCTGGACTGGGCCATCAGGCCTGGGGCTCGTTGCTCCTGCTTGAAGGGGAGGCTCTGAGCATTCAGGCGGGGTCTTTCCCAAGGGCCTCCACAGCCTGCCTTCCTCCCCCCTCCCCATTTGCTTGCAGAAAGAGTGGGCCATACGCCTCTGGAGGCGGCTTCCATTTCCCTGATGCTGTAAGCATCCCTTCTGCAGGGGCACCTCCTCTCTCAAGTGCTCCCAGAAGGCGGTCACTTAATGTTCTTGTTTTATTGCCCTGTAACGTCACAGGAGCCCTTTATCCTTAACGCCTCACCATGGGTCATTCTCTCATGGAAACTATGGCCTAGCAACATCTTATTTTTCATTCCTGGACATCAGGCAGGCAGGGAGGGAGGCTGCACACACGTTTTCCTCTCCTTTGCCAGAAACTCAGGGCTCACTGGGCACAGGCGGGGGCACCAGTTTGCACCGCAAGGCTCCATCCCTGGAAGATGTGGAGTCATACGAAGAAGAGTTCCTGTGAGCATGTGCAGAGTGCCCTTGCATAGGTGCAACCAGCCCACACACCTCTGGGGCTGGAAAGGGAAGGACTCCCAAGGCAATCGGTATAATTTCCTGGCACTGCTAATTCTCAAGAGCTGCCGCCGCCGCCTCTTCCTCCCCCGCCTCCACACCTGCGGTAACTGAAGCAACCGACCTGCTGCCGCCCTTGTCAATGGGAAGAGAGAGAGAGGACAGTGTGCCGGGGGCTCAGTGAGGCAGGCGCAGCCCCGGCACGGCCCTCCGTCCTGCCACATGCAGCAGGGGCCGCTGCTTCCTTTCGCAGGCTGGGCGAAACCCTCCCTGTGGCTGTCTCTTGGCTGGGCGCTCGTGACCTCAGCCTGTCAGGATGTGAGTGGGCAGGCAGGCAGGCAGCTCTCGCAATGGCTCCGGCACTGCCGCCTCTGAGGGAGCAGCTGCCCCCTCAGGCACTTCCTGCTTCCCTCTGCTCTCTCTGCCAGATGACCAACTGGTTCTGTGAGGCTGCTGGTGCTCAGGAAAGGCTGGCCAGTGCAACAGCAACCGGGACTTCCAGCTGAGCCTGAGCCTGGGTGTGGCAGGCAGGGCCAGGGTTCACACAGCCCATCCCCCACCCACCCACCATCACAGCCCATGTTTGGGCTTGGGACAGAAGAGACAGCAGAAGGCGTGCCTGAAGGATGCTGGGACCGCCGCTGGGGTTGCTGAACGCCAGGAGTTGCATCACTCTGTTTTCCCTTTGTGGGTGCTGAGATGTGTGCTGAGAGCACAGGAAGAGCCCTGATTCTGAAGTGGATCAGACCACAGGCCGCTCTCGTCCAGCATTCTGCTCCCGGCACAAAGGCCGGCCAGCTGCCTATGAGAACACCGCCAGTGGTGACATGCGCACAACAGCGCACTCCTGCCCATGTTCCCCAGCAACTGGTGTGCACAGGCATGCGGCCTCTGACACGGAAGGTGGCACATAGCCACCAGGACTAGTAGCCATTGATAGCCTTCTCCTCCATGACTTGGTCCAATCCCCTTTTAAAGCCCTCCAGATTGGTGGCCATCCATCACTACATCTTGTGGAGGTGAATTCCATAGTTTCGCTATGCGGTGTGGAGAAGTCCTTCCTTTTTATCTGTCCCAAATCTTCCACTAATCAGCTTCATGCGATGACCCCACGGGGTTCAACGACTATGAGGGAGCCTAATTAATTGTATGCGCCCTCTGCCATGTCCACACCTCACTCACTCGCCTTGTTTCTACAGTAACAAGCCCCAAACAACGTGACCTTTGCTCCAGCCTCTTGCCCTTTTCTGTGCCTTTCCCAGCTCCACCATATTCTGTTGCCCATACATAAAAAGAACTGTATAAGGGCAGGATGATGATATTGAATGATGATTTATTTTTTTATTCCTTTTCAAATTATGACCAACAAGGTATTTGCCTTTTTCACAGCAGCTGCATGCTGGGTTGATGTTTTCACCACATCTTTCTTTCTCGATCTCTACCTGCTCTGACCCCATCAGCGGATATGTGAACTTGGGAATTGTTTTTGCCCCCAATAGGCATCATGTCCATAGTCTGGAGCAGGGCCCTCCAACCTTGGGTCCCCAGATGCTGCTGGACTACAGCTCCCAGAATCCCTTGCCATTAGCCATGCTGGCTGGGTATGCTGGGAGCTGTAGGCCAGCAACATCTGGGGACCCAAGGTTGGAGCCCCGGTCTGGAGAAATCTTGGCATCGGTGGCATTCTATGGCATCATTAGACATAGCTTGGAGAGGTCTTCATCCCCTATGGGGACAGCTCTTCACTGTCCCTTTTTATTTTAACCACCCTTAATTCTTTAGTGTTCTCAGCAAACCTGGTCACCTCACTGCTTACCCCTCAGCCCTGATCACTTGGGAGCAAATTAAATAGCAGTCTGGTCCTCGGAGGGCCCCATTTCTTACTCCCCTCCATTGTAAGAACGGTCGATTTATGCATATGCTCTCGTGCCTGTTCTTTTATCTGTTGTGAACATAGGAACATAAGAAGAGCCCTGCTGGATCAGACCAAAGGGGGTCCATCTAGTCCAGCATTCTGTTCACACAGTGGCCAACCAGCTGCCCCATTGGGAAACCCACCACAAGCAGGACATGACCGCAACAGCACCCTCCCACCCATGTTCCCCAGCCACTGGCGTGCATAGGCACACTGCCACCAGGACTAATAGCCACTCATATTATGGGAGGGGGGGAATGTCTCCCTCTCCACTTTCTGCACACCGTGCCTGATTCTGTACACCTCCGTCATGTCTCCCCTTACTCTCCTCTTTTCTAAGCTAAACAATCCCAGATGTTGTAACCTTTCCCTGTAGGGGAGTTGCCCCAGCCCCTTGATCATTTTAGTTGCCCTTTTCTGCACTTTTTCCAACTCTACAATGTCCTTTTTTAGGTGTGGTGACCAGAACAGTACACAGTATTCTAAGTGTGGTCACACCATAGATTTGTATAAGGACCATCAACGAGCAGGGCAGTCTCAAAGAGCTGCAAAGTACCACTACGTCACCTTCTTCCCGGGCAGGAATAAGCCCACCTGAAACGAAGGGGCAGGCATAAGCCCCCACCTGACCTAGAGGGCGGGGAGAGTGGGAAATCCGGGGTAGAAAACCCCTCTCCCTTCCGGTAGTGGGTTGTTGGGAACCACGGGTACGCCAGGGCCAGATCCACCTTAAGCAAGCAGTCCGGGTACACCATTCTCAGCCACGCCGCGCCGATCGGGAGCTAGGCTGAAACTGACTAGGAGTATTGTCTTTGATCTGAGGACAGAGACGAGGTTCACTCTGCTAGCCTGGGAGCCTGCTCATTGGGTAAGACGGGGGTCAGCTAAGGTTGTGTTGACAGTAACGTATTCCTAAAGAGCTGCTAGTTCCGACCTGTGTTATTGTATAAACAAATAAAAGCCTTATTTGGTCATTTAAAGGGCTGTGGTTTTCCTCTTGTACGCGAAAGCCAATACAGACCGTATCTCATTGCCGGTTAACCCTATAATTGCCGAACTCACGCAAAGGATCCTGTTGCTGATCCTTCACAACAATAATTTTAAAAATAAAAACAATAAAAACATTAATAAACAATGTCTACTGGATCACCCCTGTCCACATTTATTGACACTCCAAGAACTCTAAAAGGTTAGTGAGACAGGAGTTACCTACCTTTGCGGAAGCCATGTTGATTCTCCCCTGACTCCCACCTGTTCCCAGGGCTCCGTCTTCCTTCCCTCGGCTCACAGAGGAGGGCCAGGATCTCTTCTCGATCATCCCAGTTTGCAGGACACGGAATAATGGGCTCAAGTTACAGGAACCCAGATTCCACCTAAACATCAGGGAAAATTTCCTGACTGTCAGAGCAATAAGACAATGGAATCAACTACCTAGGCAGGTGGTGGGCTCTCCCAATCTGGAGGCATTCAAGGTGCAGCTGGACAGCCATCTGTCAGGGATGCTTTGACTTGGGTGCCTGCATTGAGCAGGGGGTTGGACTCGATGGCCTTGTGGGCCCCTTCCAACTCTACTTTTCTATTATTCTATTATTCTTTTTTCAGCAGGGCTTGTCTTTCCGTTGCTGATCCATCTGAGAACCCACCCTCTTATCCTGTGACTGCTACATTTTCTCAGGAGTATTTAGTGGGGGGTGTCCATGAAGAGACTGGGGATGGGTCCTTGTGGGCATCCCTCCTCAGCAGCCATAGCTGTTGCCCTCCAGTCCAGGGTGCTTGGGGTGAGATCCTTTCATGAGACTTTGAGCTCTCTCCGTCCACTGAGTGGTGGTGGGTTGTTTCGGCCATGGGCTCATGCAGGAACCAATCCCATTCCCTGAGTCTTAGGGCCTTCTTTGTATTGCTAGGGGCACATATATGAAGTTACAGTCCTGGCTTTCATCTCTAAAGCCCTTCATGGCTTGGGGCCAGGGCACCTGAAGGATTGCTTGCTTTCTCCTCAGATGCATGCTTATACACCAAGCCTCCTCAGAGGCCCTTCTTCACTTTCTCCCACCATCCAAGGTCCCATAGGTGGCTACCATGGAACACCCCCTGCCCCCTGATCGTTGAAAGCTTTCCTCGGAGACACTCATCTGTGACCCATCCTGATGTCATTTCAGTACCAGAAGATGACCTTTAAAAAACATTACTCAGACCTTCTAATTTAGTCTGGTCTGTTTTCTCTTGGGTTGGTTTGGTGTTCCTATGTTGATCTTAGTGATTTGACTGTTTTTAGTACATTTTGTATATTTCTCATGTTTATGTTTAGATTTGTTTTCTTGTGTTTTTTAAATTTTGTAAGACTTTTGTACAACTTTTAGTGAAGGGCGGGATATAAATCCTTCAAATAAACGTACATACATACATAAATCTGGTTGTCTAGTATTCTCTCTTCTGAAGATGGTTGAAATGACCAATGGAATCACCCCTGCACCATCTAAAGGGCACCAGGCAGGGGCCAGCTCTGTGTGTGCGTGCGCGCGTGCGCGTGTGTGCGTGTGTGTATACAGTCAAAAGGCGAAAAGTACACATGTGGAATCTTCCTTGACTGGCAAGAGATTCCTGCCCCCCAACCTTCCATCACTAGTTTGGGATCTGAGTTTAATTCCATCCTCCTGCCCGCCCCCGCCAGGGTTTCAGCACTGTGGATTCAGTCTCAGCTCACCCTGCCTCTTGAACCTCTCCCAGTCAATGTCCCTGCTGAGCAAGAGGGGCTGGAATCAAATTGCTCAGGGGCAGGGAACCGAGGGAGCCCAGTGGCTACAGACAGGGAGTATGCATCAGACCAAAGAATCCAAGCCCACACCCCAACCTTGGGGTGAAGGTTGGCTCCTTCTCCCTCTGGGTGCATACACACATAAGGATTCATTCTCTCTCATGCACCCCGCTGAGCGCCTCTTCTCTGCTGTCTCTGGAAGCTGGCCTGCTTGTAGCAGAGCAGCCCAGGGCCAATCCAGCCAAAATAGCATGCTGTGGCATGGCAGGGCGGTCGCATCTTTGCTGGGGACCCCTTGTGCTGGAAGCCCCAGATGGAGCGTGCGCGCGTGCGTGCGTGTTGGGGGTGGGGGGGTAGAGTGGTCAGGGAAGCAGCCTCCTCCGTGCGCTCTCAGTGGTGGAGCCAGGGCACCCAAAGGGCAGGAGGGGCCTTCGGAGACGTGGCCCCCTTCTCCCCCCCTGCCCCGCGCCACCAGCTGGCAGCCCAGCAGCGTCCAGATCTCACAGGTCTTCCCAGCCAGGAATCGGGCTCCCTGGCGCTCCTCACGGTCACGCTGTCATCTCTCCTGAGTCAGGCACTCGTGTCTCCTCCCATGGGTGGGGCTCCCCGAAACTGCCTTCCTGCCGGAGGAGACTCGCTCGGGCCCCTGGCCAGAGGGGCTCCAGGTTTGGGGAGCCGCTCAGTGGGGCAGGTGTGTGTGATGGCTCGACCAGGCAGGCAGTGAGGGCCGCTTCTCTTCCGGAGGGGCTGCTCGGGACACCTGAAGGGCGATACCTTCCACCTGCCTTCTGGAAACCGGGAGGAAGGAAAGCTGCGCCGAGCCAAGTCGCCTTTCAGGTCAGTCCAGTTTCTTCCGTGGATTGTGCCTCTGGTTGCCACACAGCTAGCAAGGAGTGTGCCAGGCAGGCAGGCAGGCGAGACGGGCCTGCACTTGTAGCCCCAGCGTGTACGGGAGAGCAGCCCCTTGCATCATGCCATGGGCACTGGGGGGCTGCAGCGACCCCCCCAGGCCTCCTCCAGGCGCAGAGCAGACGAGGCCATGGAAGGGGCCCCACGCCTGGTAAGTGAGCCGAGGGAAGGAAGACGGAGCCTTGGGAACGGGGGAGTCAGGGGAGAAGAACCGGGGCTCTGCTGGGGCTCTGGAGCAGTGGAGGGGGGGAGGGCGATACCTTGAACCCTGGTCCCGGCAGGAGAACGGGGCTGCCCAGGCTTTCCTCATATTGATGTTTCTGGAAGTGTTGCTGCTGGGAATCCCTCCCTCCCCGGGACACGATGCTGAGGACCGGCACTGGCAGCCGGCATCCTTGGGCTGCTGCTGGGGCCCAGCAGGGCCCCCTCCCACTCATGCCTGCCCAGGGCCCTCCTGTTAAAAGGGTTCCCAGCCTGGTGCTTCGAGCAGCCACTTCCAGTTCCCAGGATGCCCCTAGCAGAGCGTTGCTCTGGGGCATGCGAGGAATTGCGGGGGGGGGGCGGGCAGACCAAGCTGCCGGGGGCATTTGGGGCCCGCCTGCCTGCCTGCCTGCCTGCAGGTAAGGCTGCCAGAGCCCATGGGGGTGGGGAGAAAGCAGCGGAGCCCACCAAAGGCCGCTTTGCCCAGAGCCCCCTCAGGCCTGGAGTCGGCCGTGCCAGGGCTAGTCACAAGGCAGCACCTCTCACTGCATCTTCATCATCGCTCTGGGAGGTTGAACAGGCTGAGGGTCACTGGCCCAAGCCCCCACCTCTCTCTGAGCAAGGGGGGATGCCCTTGCAGACCGGCTGAAGAGCTGCAGCAAAGCCCCCCCCCCCCGCTGCATTTCTTATACCTGCTGAAAATGGAGGCCTCAGTCAGTCGGGCTGCTTCCTGCTGTCCACCCACACCTCTCTCTCAAAGTGTGATCGTTCTGCTGCCTTTGCGGGGGAAGCGGTTGAGCTGTCTCTGCCTCCTGGGAGCAGGACAGGCTCCAGCGAGGGAAGTTTTCCAGCCCATTTCATAGATTTCATAGATCTGAATAGAGTTGGAAGGAGCCTACAAGGCTATCAAGCCCAACCCCCTGCTCAATGCAGGAAACTAGAGGAGGGGTCTCCCATCCAAGTAATAACCAGGCCTGACCCTGCTTAGCTTTCCACGCTCAGACAAGCTGAGCCAGCATGTGTGCAGGGGCATTGAGAAGAAAGCGAGGCTGTGCCCCAAAGAGTCCCTCACTCAGCCCAGCCGTCGTCGGTCATGCAGGACCATCACTCACCATTGACGGCACTTCCTCTCCAAGCTGCTTGCCTCGCACCTTCACTTTGTCCCTTGCCCCTCCTAATCCCACTTCCCAGCTACTGCCCTGGACATCTGGGACAATGTCAAATCCAGCCCCTCCCCACCCAAAAAACAGCCAGCAGAAATGCTGCTCTCTTCCACCTTTGGCCCCAATAAATGTGGCCCTCAGATGGGAACCCAGAAGTCCTGCTTGTTCCCTTTGGGCAATTTTCAGGTCCCGGCGCATAGACACCCCCCCCCATTCTGAGCTCTGCAGCTGAGCAGGGGGGCTGCCATTCGCCCCTCCCTTCCCCTCCTGGCACCACATCCTCGCCTGTCCAAAATAGGAGGGAAGGGGCATCCTGAGCTGAGGCAGGGCAGCCCCCCCCAAGAGAACCTGTGCCCAGGTGCCCAGGTGGGCTGCTCCACGCCCTCCCCAGGCCGCTGGATCCCTTGCCTGGATGACCCCCGCGGTTTGGAAGCGCTTCTTCTTTCTACCTGGACCCCCCCCCCCCCGCCCAGGCCTGCCTTCTGTTGCCGCTGCTCCCCCCCCTGTCCCTGGTGGCAGATGGGCTGAGCGGCAAACCAACCCACCCACCCCCCCCCCCGCTCCCAGGCATCTTTTTAAAGGCCTGGAGTTTTTTTATTTATTTATTTATTTATTTTATTATATTTGCTAATCGCCCATCTGGCCGGAGCTTGCAGAAGCAGCCGCCGCTGCCCCTCCACCCCCCCCCTTCTCTGCTTGGTCCGCAGTGACTGCTTCCCCTCTTCCTGGAGCTGAGACAAGCAGGGCAACGTAGCCGCGGCTGCTGTCTGTCGCACAGCACCGGACCCCGAGGGCAGGAAGCGCGTGGGCCAGGCATTGGGGCTGCTCGCACTTGGCTCAGGGCAGCTGTGAGGGGAAGCAAAGTCGGGCTGGGTCCTGGGAGGAAGGGCTGGCCCTACTTGCGCCCCAGGTGAAGGGCTGGGCACAGTGGTGGCACCTGCAAGGCTAGGAGAGCCTCGTGGAGTGGCGGGGGTGTGTGTGCTTCCAGTTAGACGGAAGGCAGGCCCCCAGTGCTAGCGACTCGTCAGGCCTGTACCCCGCATGTTCCCCAGGAGCAGGGAAGCAGCGGCAGCAGCAGCAGCCATTCTAGGGTGCAGAGGGTGGAGGGGTACACGCTCGTGTGCGCACGCATCTGCAGCCACGCAAACCTCACTGGAAGCCTGTGCCCCGTTTCCGTTGGAAAACGTGGTGATGCACAGGAGGATTATGTAAGCCTTGGGTTCCTTGCAGGAAAAAAGGCGGAGTATAAATATAATAAATAAATAAACAAATTGGCCCAAAGAGCTGAGCCCTGAAAAGCGGACGGCACATCAGAGACAGAGGCATCAAATATAGAGGCATGTCTAGGGAACATTTGCCAAGCCGCTGCCAAAGGCCTTTGGAGGCTGTGCTGGGATTCAAAAGGCTGATTCTTTGAGTCACCGACAGGCCTTCTGCTCCTTCACCAAAAACGTCGAAATCAGAGCGGTTTGGAGCCAGTCGCTTCCCCTTGGAGCAGCCGGCCGGCCCGGGGCCCTTTGGCAGGTGCTGCATTCGCGGCTGAGAGGCCCTTATGGAGCTCACCGAGGTCGAACCAAGGCTTGCCTTTAGGCTGAAGGACGCCTGATGGGGGAGATTTGTGATTGCATCTCCTGACAACTTATTTTTTCCTTAAAGGTGTGTGTGTGTGTGTGTGTGTGTGTTGGGCAGGAGGTCTGCTCCAAACTGGAGTGGAGCAGCAGCACTGGGATGTTCAACCTCCCTTCTGGATCACTTCTGCCCCCCACCCAGCCCCACCCCGCCCCAGGCTGTCCTGGGCCCTGAAGCAGCTGCTGGGGGAGGGGGAGGACGCAGCAGCCCATTTAAAGGGCTGGGAGTGAATCAGAGGGAGGGAATCTGTCCCTGGCTGTGACATCGTGGGCCAGCCGCATTCCACAGCCCAGGAAGGAGGATGGCTCCATGCTTGGGGCTGACAGGAGCTGTCAGCCCCATCTCTGGCTCAGGCATGGCTGGCCTCCTGCCTGCGCCCTGGGGCAGGGGGGGGGGCTGCTGCTGCAGCTGTGCGGAGGGGGCTGCTACGGACCAGGACCACTCCGGTTGCAGCACACACAGGACAGCCCCTCATCCTGGGAGCTCAGGTAATACCGGAGGGCCAACTGACGGCCACTGGCTGATATAAAGACTCCTAGAGCTGCCTCCTTCCCTCCGGTCTGGGAGACGTGGTGCTGAGTGAGCCCAGTCCTGCCCTTGCCCTGCTGCTGCTGCCGCCCGAGACACCTGCGCTCCTTCAGGCCCACAAGGGAGGCAGTGGTAAGCAGAGGCTGGGACAGGTTCCTGCCTTTCCCACCTCTGGTGCCTTGACCACAGCACCCAACTCCCCTTTCATTGCTCTAGCAGAGAGTTGGCAAAGTTGACCCAAGGAGGGGGATGAAAACTGGGTGGCCTCCTTGAGAGAAGCAGCTGGGGGAACTGGGCACAGCAGAATCCTGTGGCTGGGTTCTTTGCAAAGGGGCCCTGTCCAAGAAGAAGCCGAGCAACCATTTCTGGAGGCCCAGTGCAGCCCTGATGCCTGGTCTGCGGAGACATCTCTGCCTGGTGGCTGCTGTGGTCATGCAAGGAGAGGGGTTCCGATTTGTTGCGCCCTCCTTTAGGCCTCCCTCAGGCTGCCCATTGGCTCCTAAGAGGGAGAGCCCTGTTTGAGGCCATTTTCTGAGTCCCTCCTTCTGTCTTGGCCTTCTTTACCCACAGGACAGTCCGCCCCCACATCATGGCAACCTGAACCCTGGTCCCTTGGCCTCACCAGTTGCCCCACCTGTCGTTGCCCCATCAGAAGAGCCGGTCCGAGGAGTTGCCTTCCGAGCCTACCCTGCAGAGTCCAGAGCAGCCCCTCTGCCTTGCATGGCTCGTGGCAGCCCAAGGGGTAAGATGGGGCCAGTGGCAGGGAGCTCCCGCGGGTGCAGACGGCAGGCGGGAGGCTGGGCGGGGTCTCCCGGAGGGGCTGCCGGAGCACCTTCCAAGCTGCCCTTGGGGAGGACATGGGCGCTCCTCTCCCATTCCACTTCTCGGTCTGGGGCAGAGCCAGTGGCCAAGGGGGAACTTCGGAACAGGAAACTTTCTTCCCAGAGATGTGGCAACTGGACATGTACTCCACCCCTTCCTCGGAGGTTGCCCTTTTCAGGGTGGGCGGGGTTTGTGGAGGAGCAGGGGTCCTCCGGCAGGCAGCCTCCTGTGTTTCCCGGCAGCTTTCTTCAGGGGACCGGCAGCCACATGTTGCCCAGTGCTCTCATGGAGGGAAAGGTGGAGAGAGGGCTTGATAAAACCTACAAGCCTCATCCCTGCCCGCTTAGCCAACCCATGCTCCCCCTCCCCGCACAACCTTCTAGAAACAGGCGGCTGCCACAGAAGGTGTGGGGGCACTCCCCCCTCTGCCCCCCCCAGCCATGCCCATCGCACTGAGCCCCTTCTCTCTCCGTCCCTCTGCTCAGGCCACCTGAGTAACCGGCCCGGCTTCCTTCTTCTCGCCTGACCACAGCCGCCGCCACCGCCGCCCCGACTTTCAAGGCCTCCTGGGGGATGGGCCAGAAGAGGGTGGCCCTGATTGCCTGCCTGCTGGTCCTCATCGTGCTGCTGCTGGCCCTCATCCTGCTCTGTGAGTCCAGACTTGGCCCGCAAGGGGTGGTGGGGAACGGGGACGGTCTCCAGGGCTCCATCAGCCCCGGAAATGAGTGTCCTGCTGGCAGAAGCGGCTGGGCCTCGTGCAGGGTACTGAAGAGGTCAAATGCCTGACGAAACAGAATACCAGTACTTTTTCTTCTTCTTTTTGAGAAATCAGGTTGTTTGAGGGGAAATAGGCATGCAACCCTAAACCTTAGTTTTAGATGAATGTTGTTTTCTTGAAAATCGGCATGTGGTTTACAGGCTGTCATCTTCCCAGGCCTTCGAGGTGCTTGCTTTGGGGTAGGCCTCTGAAGCAGTTGAGCCCTGCCTGGAGCAAGGGCCGGTCCTTCTTTCTCTCCTCTTCTGAAGGTGTTGTTGGGGCGTGGGAGTGACTGACTAATCCAGGACTGAAAAGGAGGGATGGATCCAGCAAGCCCCCCCACCCCGCCGCCCTCTGACCTGTTGTCTTCCTTCTGCCTCAGGGCAAGAAACAAGACCTGAAGTCATGAGGCGGGGGGGGGGGGGCTTGCTGTACCTTCCACCTGGATGTGTCCTTGCGTTCTTTCTTGTTCTTCATTGCTCACTCTGACAGACTCACAAGCTATGACTTTAAAATGGGGAAATGATTCATTGCCAAGAAGCGGCTTGAACAGATGATGCCAGGGAAATAATTCAAATGGTATGATGTAAACAGGCCTCCCACATTTTGGAATTTGGGCTCTCCCAAGCCTGGCTGAAAATTCCCTGCCCAGCCTTAGTTGTCCTGACCTGGTTTCACGGCTTCATGGAAAGTTGGCTGGGAGCCCATGTCACCATCCGGACAGGCCAGAAACGTTGCCTGGAAATGCTGGTCCATCCTTCTCAATTGTGGCTTCTGAAATCAATGCCAAGGAGCAGGAGGAAGTGCGGCTGCATGCCAGGCTCCCTCCTTCCTCCCTCTCTGGGCACTCCCCTCCCCTTGCTGGGGGGCTCACTGCCAGTATCCATTTCTGGCTCTTCCACTATCGGCTGCATGTGGGATTGCAGTTGACTCTCCACACGCTGCGGGTGTCCAGCTTTCCCTGTGTGCACATGACCCCACCTGGTGTCCTGTCCACTCAGGTGGGCGTGGCTTAGCCATACAAGTAAGGAAGGGGCAGCTCACCTGAGCCGAGCCCTTTCAGCAATGAGGGGCTCAAAACATTTTGCAAGCCCAATGCTTTTGTTTCTCCCAAATTAAGATGAATACAAAAGATGAAGTTCCCTAACTTATTTGCAAATTGAAAGCTAATAAATCACCAGGACCAGATGGTATCCATTGCAGAATTCTTAAAGAACCCAAATATGAAAACTTCTAACAAAAATATGTAACATGTCCCTAAGACCAGCCTCTGTATCAGAGGACTGGAAAATGGCCAATGTAACAGCATTTGTAAAAAGGGATCCAGGGGGAATCCGGGAAATTACAGGCCAGTTAGCTTAACATCTGTTCTGGGTAAAGTGGTTGAAAGCATTATTAAAGATAACATTTGTAAGCATACAGAAGAACAAGCCCTGCTGAAAAAGAATCAACATGGCTTCCACAAAGCTAACTCCTGTCTCACTAACCTTTTAGAGTTCTTTGAGAATGTCAATAAACATGTGGACAGGGGTGATCCAGTAGACATTCTTTATGTGGACTTCCAAAAGGCTTTTGACAAAGTCCGTCACCAAGGACTCCTGAGCAAACTTAGCAGTCATGGAATAAGAGGGGAGGTCCTTGTATGGATCAGTAACTGGTTAAAGAACAGAAAGCAGAGAGTGGGAAGTGAAAGGAAGTTTATTAAGGCATTATTCAGTATCAAATTGGGTAGGGAGATAAGGGGAATGAAACTGACAGAATAGAATACCTTTGTTACAGGCAGTCAGAACTACAAAATAACAACTGAGAACCTATGCTAACCTAAGCTAACAACCAAGAATCCACACTAGTCTAAACGAACAACTGAGAACCTACACCAGCTTACCCAGGCGCTCTGATTGGGGGTTGAATTCAACAAAGAGCGGTAGCCACCGCTGCCCCTTTATCCCTCTCCCCAGCCCCCCCCATAGCCAGACCAGTCTGGCCAGGTAGGAGGGGTGAAGTGGCTTTGGGTGCATTCTTGACCATGGCCCATTAAGGGTGCTGGGGAAACCATGGAGGGTACTTGGGAAACCATGGAGGGTGCTTGGGAAAACCATCAGCATTTGAATGTGTCAGCATTTGAATGACTGCAGAGGCCCTCACCTGGCCTTCTGGGAGGAAATGCGAAGTTCACTGGAGCTCCCTTGCCCTTGGCGGGGATTACACAGGTGTATGAGGGTCAAGTGTATGTTAGGCCAGGCTTTTTCTCCACGTGCACATTTTAAAAAGACAGGTGAAAGCATTTTAGTGCAAATGAAAGATCATTTTTAAAAAAACCCTGCTGCTACAATGGCACCAACCAGAAAGGTAACAGTGAAGGGGTGCTGAAGTGCAGAAGTGTGGCTCAGCCCCCAACGCACAAATTTATTTATTTATTTGTTCCATTTATGGATCGCCCATCTGGCTGGCAAACCGGCCACTCTGGGCGATGTACAACACGATAAAATACAGAATAAAATACATTTAAAACAGTATACAATTTCAAAATCTTAGCCCACCCCATATTCCCGCCTGAACAGCCATGTTTTTAGTGGGCGGCAGAAGCTCAGCAGAGAGGGGGCATGGCGGAGATCACTGGGGAGAGAGTTCCATAATGTGGGGGCTGCCACAGAGAAGGCCCTCTTCCTAGTCCCCACCAGCCTGGCTGCTCTGGCTGATGGGATAAAGAGAAGGCCGTCCGTGGCAGACCTTGTTGAGCGGCCTACTTGATGTTGCTGGAAGCGCTGCTTGAGATAAACTGGGCCAGAGCCGTGTAGGGTTTTAAAGGTCAAAACCAACACCTTGAATTCGGCTCGGCAAGCAACTGGTAGCCAATGCAACTCATCTGCCCTTAATCAGGCGAGCCGCTGCATTCTGTACCAGCTGAAGCTTCCGAACCGTCTTCAAGGGTAACCCCACGTAGAGCGCATTACAGTAGTCTAGGCGAGAGGAGACCAAGGCATGAACCACTGATAGGAGCAGATGATTAGGAAGGTAGGGGCGCAACTGCCGTATCAGATGGAGCTGATACAGCGCCGCCCGGCTCACAGCTGACACCTGTGCCTCCATGGACAGCTGGGAGTCTAGAATTACTCCCAAGCTGCGGACCTGGTCCTTCAGGGGTAGATGTACCCCATTCAGCACCAGGTCAACATCCCCTAACCTTCCCTTGTCCCCCACCAGAAGTACCTCGGTCTTGTCGGGGTTCAATTTCAGCATGTTCCTGCCCATCCAGCCACCCACTGACTCCAGGCACTTGGACAGAGTCTCAATGGCCAACCTTGGTGAGGACTTGAAGGAGAGGTAGAGCTCTCTTTCAAGTCCTCACCACACCCCTTTAAAACGACAGAAGGGTACTGCTGAGCCGATCCAAACCTGTGGACATCATGCTTCTGCTGTTTTCTTTAAAAAGAAAAAAGCAGGTTTTTCTGTGGTCGGAAAGTAATGGGAGAAACAGGGGAAACAAAGGAGAATAAGTATTTGATGTCCTGTAAAAAAAACCCAGCAAGCTCCACAGTCCATGTCTAGACTGCGGGAGCACCTGTGGGGTCCTTTAGTTTACCCGTGGTCCCCTTCTTCCAGCTACAGCTCTCCCCCGGTTCCCTCCCCCTCTATCTTTGCGAGGGGGCGAGACTGGGGGTGTTCCCGGAGGAGGCTTTTATTGTGCAATCGCCCTGCCTCGTTCACAGGATTTTACCGGGGGCGGGGCGGGGTTTCCACATACTGGCCTTCTCCACTTGGCACATCCTCTTTCTTTCCATGAAACAATCCGTGATGGAGGGGACCCTGGGAGAGCTGCACGGTGTCTTTTGATGGCCTTGCTAGGAGCTCCCGTCTGCCTGCCTGGAAGTGCCCCCAGTGCTCCCCGCGGGTTGCATGACGGCGGGGGCGCAGGGAGGGCCGCTGCCCGGCCAAGGGTGGCCGCTTCCCCTGGGGGGCATGAAGGGAGCGCTCCGCTCTGCTGGTTCCTGCCGCTTTCCTGCCTCCTGGTGGGCAAGATGCTCGAAAGAACCTTGCAGCCGGAGCCGTGCTGGCCCCTCCAGGCAGCTCCGCTCAGCGGTGTCACGCGGGGGTGGGCGCAGCACACTTTCCTCCGGGGCAGGTCTGAGGGTAGGGCGCCTCTCCCTCAGTGACTTCCTCTGAGTTCCCCTGGTGAGCCGAGATATGCCTGAATCTGGGACCCTTGCACAGGGCAAGGGACGCCTCTGCACCTCCCTGCATTCATCCAGCGGGCTGGGCAGGCCCTGTGGGGAGGCAGGGCGAAGCCACGCCCCTGCAGGTGGCCAGGCACGCCGGGCAGCCTGCCTTGGGCTTGCCTGGAGGAAGGAGCACGTCGGAGCCGGAACCCTGAGATGGTTCAACGGGCAGCCCGCTGCTGCTGCTGCAGCCCTCCGGCTGTGCCACGGCTGTGCTTCCTTCGCAGGGGGCGTCATCTGCAGTTCCATATCCCCAGTTCCAAATACTGGCTGCCGGCTGGCTACCAGGGGTGGGTGTCTGTGTGGTATTAATGACCCCTTTAAATAGATGAGAAACCGAGGCACCAACTAAACAGGACCTTTCTGGATTTCCTAGACCCAGCACCACTTTTCTCTTAGAAAGACGCCCCCAGTGCTCAGGGTCATCGCCCCATTCATGTGTCACAAGACAACCCTGGAGGCTCAGCTGCGCCCCTGTCAGTGCAGCCCAGCCTGTTCTCACTGTGGCCCCCTCTCCCCCCTTCACCCAGTCTTGTTCTGGCGGTCCAGCACAGGCATCGTGTACAAAGAGCCCGCCGAGAGCTGTCGCGACCATGCCGTGCGGTGCGACGGGATCGCGGACTGCTCCCAGAGGAGTGATGAGCTGGACTGTGGTAACGTATCCAGGGCCTGGCTTATGGGGGGGTCGGGGGGGCACCATCACCAGGGCGGGGTGGGCGGGCTCACAGCCCTGGGGTGAGCAAGACAGGATTTGTGTGGAGGGGGGTGCGCGGCTTCAGATGCTGCGGCTTCCCCACGAGGGGCCCCCTCCCCCCCACCTGCCGCCACTCAGCGCACTCTCTCCCTCTCCTTCCCGCCTGGCAGTGCGCTTTGGCTGGAACCAGTCCTTGCTCCACGTCTACTCCGGGGCGGAGAAGCAGTGGCTGCCCGTGTGCGGCGAGGCCTGGACCGAGGCCTTCTCCAGAATGACCTGTCGGCAGCTTGGATTCCTAAAGTAATTCCATTTCCTGGGGCCGTGCAGGGCGTGTGGGCAGGCAGTGGGGCAGCTGAGAAAGAGGGTGACCTGCATCCTGTCCACTCCCAGCCTCGGATCTCTCCCTGGCTTGCCGGCTGCATCCCTGTGAAGCCGAGGAGGAGGCAGAACTGGCGGAGGAGCACACCCCCACGGCGTGCGCTGGGCCACTCCAGAGGGAGGAGGAGGGGGGAAGGATAGAGAGTTCGCCTCTGTGTTGGGGCCGTGGGGCGTGGGTGCAGGACGCAGGAGCCTCGCCCTCTGCACAGGTGGATTTGTTTTTATTTGGGGGAAAGGGGGAAGATGCACCGTAGGGTCAGCCCCACACTGGCCAAACTATTGGATATGAAACTAAGAAACATCAGGATTGGTTTGATGAAAATGACAATGAGATTAAATATATAATTGACCAAAAAAGGAAAGCCTTCCAAATATGGCAAAATGATATTAACTGCGCTGCCAAGAAAAAAACCTACGCTAGCGCAAAGGCTGAGGTCCAAAGAAGAACAAGAGAACTTAAGAACGCTTGGTGGAAAAAGAAAGCTGAAGAAATTCAACAACTTGCAGAATCTCATGATGCACGGGGCTTTTTTAAGGCCACAAGGGCCATTTATGGACCAAAAACCTATGGTACAAACCCTTTACAATCAAAAGATGGCACCAAACTCTTAAAAGACAAAGAGTCTATTGCACTGCGTTGGAAAGAGCATTATTATGACCTTTTAAATCGTAAATCTAAGGTGGATAATGAGATTTTTTCGCAAATCCCGCAAAAACAAATTAAAGAGGAACTTGCAATACTCCCCACTTTGGATGAAGTAAAAAAAGCCATTAATCAAATGAAGAACAACAAAGCTAGTGGACCAGAAGGGATTCCTGCTGAAATCTTTAAAGAAGGGGGCCCCGAACTTGTACAACATCTTCATAAACTCATCGAAAAAATCTGGATAAGAGAAGAGATCCCAGAAGACTTCAGGGATGCCATAATTATCACCCTCTTTAAGAAGGGTGATAGAACAGACTGTGGAAACTATCGGGGCATTTCTCTCTTAGCAACCGCAGGTAAAATATTTGCTAGGATTCTCGCAAACCGTCTTCTATCTATTTCAGAAGAGATCCTCCCTGAAACTCAATATGGTTTCCGCCCCTCTAGAGGGACAGTAGACATGATTTTTACTGCACGTCAGCTCCAAGAAAAATGCCGGGAGCAAAATCAACCCCTTTATATGGCATTTATTGATTTGGCTAAGGCCTTTGATACTGTAGATCGTACAGCTCTCTGGACTATCCTTATGAAAATTGGATGCCCCAATAAATTTGTGAATATCTTGCGACTTCTCCATGACAACATGACGGCAACAGTTTTGGACAACAACGGCTCTCATGGTGCTCCATTTAAAGTGGGATCAGGTGTTAAACAGGGATGTGTTATCGCCCCAACATTATTTGCCATTTTCATCGCCATGGTTTTACATCTTGTCAAGGGGAAACTTCCCACTGGTGTGGGAATTATATATCGAACAGATGGAAAGCTTTTTAATCTCAGCAGGCTGAAAGCAAAAAGTAAGGTAATTACAACCTCCGTTGTGGAACTTCAGTATGCTGATGATAATGTGGTCTCTGCACATTCAGAGGATGATCTCCAAACTATCCTAAATGCTTTTGCAGAAGCATACGAAAAACTTGGTCTCTCACTTAACATCAAAAAAACCAAAGTGCTTCATCAGCAAGTGCAAGCCAATCCTTTGGTGATGCCATCTATCCAGCTTGGTGGGACAATACTGGAAAATGTCGATCATTTTCTCTATCTTGGCAGCTATCTTTCTGTTACAGCTAACATCGACAGTGAAATCCAGCATCGTCTGAGCTCCGCAAGTGCCGCATTTTCTCGAATGAAACATAGAGTGTTCGAGGATCGGGATATTTGTAAGAAGACCAAAACACTGGTTTATGAAGCCATTGTATTACCAACTTTATTGTATGCCTGCGAAACATGGACTATCTATAAACGTCACTTCCACCTCCTTGAAAGGTTTCATCAACGATGCCTCCGGAAAATCCTGCAAATTACTTGGGAAGATAGGCGAACAAATGTCAGTGTACTGGAAGAAGCAAAGACTACTAGCATTGAAAAAATGATCCTTCAACGCCAACTTCAGTGGACCGGTCATGTTGTTCGAATGCCTGACTGCCGTCTCCCAAAGCAGTTACTTTACTCCCAACTCAAGGATGGAAAGCGGAATATCGGTGGTCAATATAAGAGGTTTAAAGATGTTCATAAGGCTAATCTAAAAAAATGCAATATAAACATCGAAAACTGGGAAGCTCTGGCCCATGAACGATCTAAATGGAGGTTGGCCTTTCACAAAGGTTCCATGGACTTTGAAGAAGCCCGAGTGCAAGGTGAAAGGGAGAAACGTGCTAAGCGAAAAGCACGTCAAATGAATCCTTTACAGGACCATCTTCTATCTGGTAACCTGTGTCCTCACTGTGGGAAGCTGTGTGGATCTAGAATTGGCCTCCACAGTCACTTACGGACCCATCGCTAGAGTCTACACAATCTTCTTTAGAATTTCCTCCTTTTATCCCGGAAGACAATCTTACTCGGTCACGAGTGATCGCCTGACTCGGACTCGGCCCCCCTGCACCACGCCCCACCAACCACCCCCTTCTTTACAGCTGTGTGTGGTCTACAGGCCACACCCTCGGGGATTGCTTCTGCCGTGGTGGTGGATCTGCGTGGGCAGTCATGATGGCTCTTGGAACAGCAGCAGGTTGGGTCAAACGTTTCAAGACTCAAAGAAAGGCACCCCACCCGCAAGGCTGTTCTTACCTCCACCCAGGGTGACGGTGGACCTCTTCTGTCTCCCCAGTGCCTCCCAAACCGAGTACGTCCCTCTGCCTTTCTCTGGGAAGAGCCTCGCAGTTGGACGGATGCGCGACACCATCCAGCAGAGTCTCAACAGGTAATGGGACGGGGAGGGGCTGGGCTGGGGAGCAAAGAGGGCTTTGGAAGAGGGGCCGGGGGGGCAGCCCCAGCCTCCCCTGCTGTGGCCAGGCCGCTGGAAGCAGGCAAGAGCCCCCCTGCAAGCTACGGCCATGGCTCTTCATGAGTCGATAAATTCAGCATCCGCTGCTCCACTCCTGTGATCCTTCCAGCAACAGTGAGAGCCGTGAGGCTCAGTGGGCTTCGTGGCCATGGGGCAATGTGACTCTGCGTCTGGGGCGGGGAGCCTCTTTCAGCCCGAGGGCCACATTCCGTTTCGGAGAAGCTCTCAGGGGCAAAAATATAAAAAATGCCACCGTGTTGTAGCGGAAAGCTCTGGCTGCCAGTAGCTCAGCCTCAGGACGGGTGTCTCGGGTGCGGGTGGGGGTGGGGGGTCTGCACCTGAGCTGGGACTCCCTGGGAGGCCACCCAACACTTGGTGCTCGGGGGGGGGAAGGGGCCGGGCAGGCTGCGTGGCTCCCGGGGGCTCAGAGGGCCGGATTGGGACCCAGGCCTGAGGCTGCCCCGCCCTTTGTCTCCTGCGGTTGGGCCCTGCTGGGCTCCGCACCGTCTCTGCCCTCCATGGGACAGACTGGGGCTGCACTGCCCCCCCCCCCCGCTGGTGCTCCAAACAGTTTAGGAAGGGGCTGCACGTGCCGGGTCAAAGTGCGCTCTGCTCAGTGCTCCACTGGGCGAAGAGAGGAGACAAAGTCTGGTCCAGATTTGTGGGTGGCTCTCACCTGGAGCCCTAGAATAAAAGAATCACTGAGTTGGGAGGGACCCTGGAGATCAACTTGTTCTGTTTGCGGGGTGGTGGTGGTGAAGGGCCCCAGCCCCCCACCCTCTGTGATAGCCATGCAGCTGCTGTTTTTAGGAGGTTGCAGGCCCAGGGTCAGCCCTACCATGAGGCAGAGTGAGGAAGCCGTTATGGCAGTGTTTCTCAACCTTGGGTCCCCAGATGTTTTTGGCCTACAACTCCCAGCATGCCCCAGCCAGCTATGCTGGCTGGGGCATGCTGGGAGTTGTAGGCCAAAAACATCTGGGGACCCAAGGTTGAGAAACACTGCGTTATGGGCAGCAGATGCTGGGGGCATTGGCATCTCCCACCCCCCACTCCAGCCATTCCTCCCGAGTTGACGCCCACCTGGCTGCAGCGAAACTTGTGTGTTGCTGGCCTGGGCTGCCTGCCTGCCTCTCCGGCCTTCTCCCTGTGTGTCACTGGCAGAGCTGCTGGGAAAGACTCTGGCTGAGCAAGCAGACCGAGGGGCAGCCTGCCCAGGCCATGCACTCTGGAAGGCATCACGCATGTGCTGCTCTGTTCACATGACTCACGCGGGTGCCACTGTGGTTGCATCGCCACATTTGTTTGAGCAGGCAGTGAACTGGTGCCAGGTGGAGGAGTGAGATAGTGGAAGGGTGGAGGAGGGCAGAGCAGTGTCTGCCACATGGCTAGCCCTGTGCCCCCATTTATTATTTATTTGATTTGTACCCTGCCAGGAAAAATGGCACTCAAGGCAGTTACCATCATAAATAAAACTAGATTAAAACAATAATCAAACAAATGCACAATTCGAAACACAAGAATAACAGAATAAAAATTGCATCCAACCCAACAGGCCTGCTTACATGCCAAAGGTTTGCTTTAATAAAAGGGACAGCAGAGAGGGAACAGACCTAGCCTCCCTCAGCAGAGAATTACACAGTCTGGGAGCCACTACCAAAAAAGGCCCTCTCTCACATCGCCACCAAACATGCCTCTGAAGGCGGCAGTCTCAAAAGAAGGGCCTCTCCTGAAGATCTTAAGAACTGGGCAGTAACAAGGGAGTCACGTGCTCTCTGTAACCAGCCCCAGTAATTATCTTGTGTAAAGGACAGAGACCAGTCCTTTGCACGGGTTCGGGACATAAAGGGTTAACCGGAGCGGAGGAAACCCTTGCTACGCAGCCTTCTAGCCCTTAAAAGGAAGATGTGAATGAAATTGACATGGGAAACAGAGAATGAATGAACCTACTCTACTGTTTATAGATAAACAGTTTAATTGAGCGTATCAAAACAAACATGAAGTGATAACAAGGCGCACACGCTTCCAATTACAACGGATAGAATGAGCAGCAGCAGTACAGCACAAGGTTTACCTGAAGTGACCTTCGATTCTTCGAAAGCTGCGTCTTGCCAGGCAAGGAGGAAATGCAGCTTGTTCACCGGGAGCTCCCCGGGATTGGGTCCCTGAGTCTGGACCGAAGTCCCAGACATCCGTGCAGCCTGGTGCCCACCGACCAACAACCTTTTCTCGCCACAGTCTCCTTTCTTTTACCCCCTCTCTTGCTCTCCCCTCCCTTCCTGTCCCGCCTCCCCTCTTGATCTCTGGAAAAAACTGTTCTCCTTTGGGCTTTCCTGGGTGCTTAGGAGTACTTGGCAGCTCTTTCAGACTACCAGGCATCTTGGCGCCCCTCTTGGTGTTTGGGGTGCTTCACAGCTCATTGTGACTGCCAGGGGAGGGGAAGTGGCTGTGGGGTATGCAGATGAGTCTCATTGAAGGGCATGTAAATGAAGGTTGAAGGCGGATGCCTGAGCTGCTTCTGCCCTAGGTGGAGGCCCTGATGGTAGGGTGGGGGTGTGTACCTGACCTGGCTTTCTCTTCACATCTTTGCCACAGCATCCTGGACTGGCTGAACTCTCTGAAAAGTTTTCAAAGGCAGACCCACTTAGAGCATGTTACAGTAGTCCAGACAGGATGTAATGAAGGCATGTGTGACTGTGGCCAGACCAGATGTCTCTAGGAACAGGCGCAGTTGGCACGCTAGCCTCAGCTGTGCAAACACACTTGCCACCACCGAAACCTGGGCATCCAGGTTCAGGACTGACTCCAAGTGTATCCCTGGCTCAAAACTGTGAGCCGGAGTTTTCAGGGGGACTGTGACCCCATCCAGCACAGGTTGAATCCCTGTTCCCTGATATGTCTTTCGACTGACCAAAAGCACCTCTGTCTTGTCTGGAAATTAAGCTTCAATTTGTTTCCCCTCATCCAGTCCATTACTGACATCAGGCACCAGTTTGGAATCAGAACAGCTTCCTTGGCTTTAGATGGAAAGGAGAGAGAGAGAGAGAGTTCGGTGTCATCAGCATCCTGGTGGCACGGAACCCCCAAACCCCAGACAATCTCTCCCAGCGATTTCATATATATGTTAAATAGCACGCAGGATAATATGGAACCCTGAGGGACACCACGGACCAACAGCTATGGGGGTCAAACGGGAATCCCCCCACACCACCTTCTGAGATCACCCCTCCAAGAAGGACTGGAGCCTCTTATAACAGGGCATCCCAGTCCCACCCAGGACAGACGCCCCAGAACGATACTGTGGTTGATGGTATCAAAAGCCACCAAAAGGTCTAGCAGAACAGAGGGACACACTCCCCCTGCCCAGTTCCTGGTGTAGATTGTCTACCAAGGTGACCAAAGCAGTCTCTGTCCCATAACCAGGCCTGAAGCCAGATTGAAATGGATCTAGATTATGTGCCTCGTCCAGAAATCCCTAAGCTGGCCCTTGGGTGTGGCAGATGCCAGTCAGTGCTGAAGTAAGATGGTACTGATTTGGCTAGAACTGGGGTGAGCGAGGGGCTTGTGCGCTTCATCAAGCCCTCCCCACCTCCCCCCCCCCACAATTTGAGCACGACATGTGAGAGAGGCACAGAGGAGGGGCTGTGAAGGCAACTGGACCGAGTCAGATTTCTGCTTGCTTTCCCCACCTCACCCCACCCCGCTTGCCTACCGAGAATGCCAAGGGGGTCCAGCCCTTCATGGCCACAAATCCAGCCAAAATCCAGGCACCCCAGATCTTTCTGATTGGAGAGCTTGAAGAACAGTAATACCAACTTCATTACAGATTTGATCCCAGCCTTCCAGCCCTGGCATGCAAAGTAATCGGCCCATTCCCTGGGCTTAGCCTTCCTCTGCCCCTTCCCCACATCCACCCTTAGTCATGCGGGGAAGTTTGGCACGAGGTTTGAGGACTCAGAGCTGCCAAAGAACAGCCTTGACCAGCAGCAAGGGGATCTCCACCCCACTTAGGATGGCATCCCAAGTGCCAAAACCACATCCTGCTTGGGTGGCATGAAGCCAAAATTCCTCCAGCACCAGCAAGTACCAGCCAGGAGCACAGCTGCAAAGACCAGGAGAAAGGGGAGCCAGGGTGGTCTTCCCAGCTCTCACCTGCACATGTGAGACCTGTGGGGCAAAGCGCGAGGAGGAAAGTCTTGCATTGGTTGGAGGGTGAGAAATGCTGTCCCCTGCGGAACTTCAGGGATGAGGCATGTCTGTCTGGGCCCAGCGGGAGAAGACCGGCTGCCTGGCCCATAGGCGGTCCCAGCTTCAATTCCTGGCAGCACCTCCAGTCCACAGGACCAGGTGGCAGGAGCTGGAAGGACCCCTCTCTGCCTGTCCCAGCAGGCAAGTCTGGACTAGAGACATAAATGGCCAGAGCTGGTCTAAGGCTGCTCCTGTCTGCCTGTGTGTTTTTGTGCAATATTTGCCATGTATTTAATAAGGTGTGTGTGTGTGTGTGTGTATGTACACACACCTGTGGCTCACTCTGGCTCAGCATGTCTGAGCGTGGAAAGCTAAGCAGGGTCAGGCCTGGTTATTACTTGGATGGGAGACCCCTCCTCTAGTTTCCTGCATTGAGCAGGGGGTTGGACTTGATAGCCTTGTAGGCTCCTTCCAACTCTATGATCTATGAAATCTATGTGTGTGTACACACACACACACACCCTGCCAACTGCTGCATTTCTTGTGTCAAAAAGATCTCCCATGTTTGTGCCTCTCCCTGGCCAGATTAGAACTACATAGTTTATCTGTTTGCAGAAGCCATGAATTTCACAGGATCAGCTTACCATGTGCTTTGTGACAATGGAACTATCTGCTATGCAAGATTCAAGGCATCACCATCTTTTAAGAAGCAAGATTTCCTTACACCGGAGAAGCTGTGAGGGATGAGATCTTTCACAGCTTTCAGTGTCTGAGTCCCAGGACTGAAATTAACAACACGTAGGCTAGTGTTTTGTTGGTCTCTTGAAGGCCATAGCTGGAGGCGTTGTTGAATGTGCCTTTCACCTACTGTGACTGGGTTTGCAGGATCACGGAGGGAAAATAAGCCAGGGTGGCTTATTTTCCCTTCCACGTGGGCCAGTCGCAAGCTGGTTGGGCGCAGGTTGTTGCAGTGTCGAAACCCAGAGAAGGGTGGCGGCTGGGGTGCTTGACAAGGCACCCAGCAACCCTGCAACAGACCACCGTGGGCAATGAGAGAAATGCACTGTGGCTTATTACCCGCCCTCGTGCCATTCAAGCCTGGTCAGTGAATCCAATCCCTGCTGCCCAGAGGGTCCCTCACTGGGTGGTCTTGGACAGCCTGCTCTCTCTCTCTCAGCTTACTCTGTTGGAAGGATAAAATGTGGCCAGGGGTAGGGTGGGGGACCTGGCAGAAGGGGGCTCTCGGTGCGTGCTCCATGACCAAACAGGCCTGTGCAGGGGACACTCCCGGGCGCAGGAGGACACGGGCTGCCCAGCTCCAGGCCCGAGTTAAGTGCCTGGCCTCTGGGAGAAGGTTTCCCTGGAGACAGGATGCTCCCCCCCCCCCCGCCGCCTCCTTAGCCACATGCTGGCTAACGCTGGAGGCTGCATCCTCCTGTCATGCCTCACTTTCTCTGTCTGTTTTGGTCTCTCCTAAAGCTCCCAGTGCCGCTCCGGAAAATACGTTGCCCTCCGATGCACAAGTGAGGAGACTTTATGGTGACGGTGGTGGTGGTGGTGAGGCTCTTTTCTGCAGCTGTGCCATTGCTGAGGTGGTGAGGAATTGCCCAAGGGACTGAGCAGTGAGGGAGGGACGGAGCAGGGTGCGACGACACGGCCCCTTACACTTGAGGACCAGGCGCATAAACCCTCCTCAGGCTAAGCATCAACACTGAAGAACCTGAGGGGGAGGGTCTGACATCACTCCAGCACCCCTCATGTGCTCCTCCCCCCACCCTTTCCAAGACATCACAGACCACACCCACTCGGTTGAACATTCTAGACACGTCAAGCATACTAGAGCAGACATACACCGGGGAACTGAATTGTGGGGTTGCGCCACGCAGGGGGCCTGCCTGCGGTGCTTTAAGCCTGTCACAGATCTTGACATGGGCCAGCTTGGCATGGTGGGTGTGGGCTTCCTGGAGAGCTCTGTGCCTGCCTCTCTTGCCACAGAGCTCTGTGGCATTTTCTCTCCCTGCAGGCTGCGGGCAACGGATATCTGGCCGCATCGTTGGTGGCACCGAAGCATCAGTCACTAAGTGGCCCTGGCAAGTGAGCCTCCAATATGGGTCAACTCACATCTGTGGAGGCACCATCATTGATCCACAGTGGGTGCTCACTGCAGCCCACTGCTTCTTCATGTAAGGGGGGCCTCTGGCTGGAGCTGGGGGTGGGGGTGGGGAATGGGAGAGTGGGGCGGGGGGGATTTCTGGCAGGGCTGCAGATTGTCTTGAGGTATATCAAGTCAGGATGGAGGATGGAGGTTGATTAAGCTTGGAAGGAAGGAAGGAAGGAAGGAAGGAAGGAAGGAAGGAACCCAGAGAGTCACCTAATCCAGGGGTGGGCAGACTTCAGACTTGTGGGATCTACTTTGTTTTTCACGAGGACCCCAAGATCCACCAACCGGAGTCTGGTGCAAAAGACATACACACATTCAAGACTTCTGAGCCCAGGAGTACCAGAACTGAACAGAGCTCACTGTCCACCCCTCCTCACACAAATCCATGCCTGGTTACCCCAAGCTTTCTTCATTTCAGCAGTATATTTTAGGGCGGATGGGGAATCATTCTGTTGTTGCTAAACAATTGAGAGCCAAATCCTCACTGATCTACCGCACATCATCCAGAGATCTATCAGTAGAACCTGGCCTACTTTCTGCCCACCCTTGAGCTAATCTGCACGGAGGCAGGACACCCCACACCTCATGCCTGCCCCGCCTTCCCTCACAAGCCTCCAAGGAAAGGCACAGCAGCCTCCCTCTCTGGGCAGCCAGTTCCACTGCCAGATGCTAACAGTTTGCCAGAGGCTGCCTAGCTACTGCAGCTGAGCCCCCACCCATGCCACGCAACCCCCACCCTTTGTTGCTTGCCCTGTTGTCAGGGGAGGGGGCTAACAATGGCCCACCCCAGTCCCTCCCCCCTTTCTGAGACCCTTCAGGTATCTGGATCATTTTGTTTCTGCTGTCGGGTTAAAGGGGTGCCCTTCCAGTTGCTATGCCTCCAGTATTGATTGACACCCCCCCTCTCCCTCACGCTCACGCACACACACCTGTCACCCTCCACGTGCTCCCTGAACCCATGTGCCTGCCTGAGGGGGGAGGATGGCCCCGCTGCACCCAAGCCGCAGGGCCTGCCCTCACCTCCTTCCTTTGGGACCCTCAGGAATAGCGTGAAGATCCTGGATGAGTGGAAGGTGTACGCTGGGGCCTCCGACCTCAAGCACCTGGCCGAGGGCGTCCCTGTTTCCCAGGTCATCATCAACACCAACTACAGCGATGACCACGATGACTATGACATTGCACTGATGAAGCTCTCTCGGCCCCTGGCCCTCTCAGGTGAAGCCCCCTCCCTCGCTGGCCCTATGTTGTCCCTCCTCCCCTTATGGCTGAGGTCCCTTGGCGAAGCAAGCAGGCCCGCTGCCTTCCTGCTGGGGAGAGGGGGCTCATTTCTCTCTCTGCTCCAGCTCAGGTCCGCCCGGCCTGCCTTCCCATGTCTGGTCAGAAGTTCCTTCCTGGGAGGACCTGCTCCATCACTGGCTTTGGCAAGATCCATGAAAATGAAGGTCAGAGCAGTGGGGCAGGGTTCCGCGTCTGCTGGGGCCTGGATCTTGGGCCAAGCAGCCCTGCGCTCCAAGCCAGATCCTACAGCAGACTGCCTGACAACTCCTGCAAGAGGGCAGGAGGCTCCGGGGTGGGAAGGCTTCTTTCTCCCTTTCCTCATGGCTCGCCTGTTTCAGAGAACACGTCCCCCAAGCTGAGGGAGGCTGAGGTGAAGATCATTGACTACCGGCTCTGCAACAGCCAGAATGTCTATGAGGGCTACCTGACCCCCCGCATGATGTGTGCTGGGTACTTGCAAGGAGGCAGAGACTCCTGCCAGGTGAGGCAAGGGGGGGTGAGAGGATGAGCCAATGGGGGGGGGAGGAGCAGGAGGAGGAGGAGGAGGAACTCCTGTCTTTCCTTACTGGCATCATGATCCATGTGCCAGCTGCCCAGGGCCATCGGGTGCTGTAACAAGCCAGTATGTGTGCAGGTTACCCTGTGAGGAGGGGCAGGCAGGCTGCAATGCATCCTTTGTCCATGCTCCTTAGAGGTAGGCTGCCACCATCCTTAATAACTTTTAATTTCTTATTGAATATTAATGTTTGATAACTCATAACCTAGATTCATGGGACTCCAGGCTTGTGGCTTTTAGATCTGTAGGAGGAATAACGGGCCTCTGTTTAAACTCCTTTAACAACCCTGTGGGGGTGTTTGCCAAGTAGGCCAGCCCATGGGCAGATCAGCTTCCAGGCTAGGCAACAGAATAAAAGCAACCCCAGTGCCCAATTCAATATAGAAGACCAAGGAGAGAAATAGTCAGTTGCTTTTAAAAATAAAATGAGACATCAAACTGCCTCACTAAACCTTGCTTATCAGGATCCTAAGAGTAACTCACGAAAGCCGCTTATTGGGGTGGGGGGAGTGGGTGGGGTCCCCCTGAACCTCCAGAGCATGGAAGAGTTTTGTCTGGACTCTTTGCCAACCACCTGAAAAGACAAAGGAAAGCCTCAAAGAGCTCACGTGTTTCTATGGGACTGGGCAGCTCCCCTCAGTGGGAAAATTCAAACTAGCCGTTCAATAGCCTGGCAGAACCTGATAATATGCTGGACTCCAGGTGACGTGTACAAAGCCTACTTAGCATTCTGCTGAACCAGCCTGGAAGCTGTAGAGGCATCACTGTGAATGTGTCCCTAGGCTTGCTGGGTTCCTAGTCCAGAGATATTTCCTGAAAAGGGCAGGGAGTGGGTTGTCACAGCAGGTACACTGATCACCAAGCAGAGTGCTTTCGCCAGGAGTGTTCCAAACAGACCCTGCTTACTGGTGGGAAAGGAAGGGCAGTCCGCTCAGTGGGCTTCCCGTGGGCAGCTGGCTGGCTCCTGTGTGAACAGAATGCTGGATGAGAGAGGCCTTTTGTCCGATCCAGAATGGCTCTTCTTATGAAGGCCAAAGGAATCAACAAGCAACATGCACTGTCCGACTTTTTAAAACTTGGGGATGGGTGATCACCTTGTTGAGCTGCCATGAGAAGAGGCCTCCATGGTACACATCCTGCCACAAGCTCCTGGGTTGCTTCCAGACAGGTGGTTCCACAGCACCACTAACTGTTGCTCTTCCACAATAAGTTACAAACAGGATTGCTAGTGACTTTCCACACTATTGGGGATATGGTGCTTTTTCTGAAAGTTCAGTGGGCTGTGACACAGCTGCTGTGGGTGGGGAAGGTCAAATTCACCCGAGGGGCTATTTGAAGATCAGAGCACATTCAGGATAAGCGCTGTGCTGAGTGAGCGCCATTTGGGAAATCAGTCTTTTAATTAGCACTAAAATGCTTTCCCGGTTATAATTTTTTTTTAAAAAAAAATGTTTAAAAATACCACTTAAATGAAGGAGTGTTATAGTGCTATAACACTATAACATCAATTTTTTTGACAAACAAAAATGATAAAAAGTCATTTCCAGTTACCACTGCTAACCAAGTTGCTAAAATGGTGGTAACTGGAAAGTGTTTTTAAAAATCTTTTAAATAAAAATAACATTATAGTCTAATAGCACTAAAATGAATGTGTTAAACTGGTATTTCATTCATATAATAGCTGAGAAGGCATTTTAGTGCTAATTGAAAGATGAAAAATTTCCTGACTGTCAGAGCAATAAGACAATGGAATCAACTACCTAGGGAGGTGGTGGGCTCTCCCACTCTGGAGGCATTCAAGGTGCGGCTGGACAGCCATCTGTCAGGGATGTTTTGACCTGGATTCCTGCATTGAGCAGGGGATTGGACTCGATGGCCTTGTAGGCTCCTTCCAACTCTACTATTCTATGATTCTATGATTCTATGATGATGATGATGATGATTATTTTAAAAATTGGTTGATAAACTGGTGCCCACTGCAAAGGTTATAGGATGCTTGCAGACAGAGAGCTCCTCGCGCTACCAATCGAAAGGCCTCATGCAGCTATTCTGTCTTTTCCTCCTTAACAGGTTTTTCCTAGTAAAAAACAACAACAAAAAGATGGAAGAAGCAGTGGGAAAACATGGGAGGGTCACAAGTGGAAGACGTCACGTCATCTCCCCCCCCCCCCGTAACATTCCACAAATGAAGCAGGGGCAATTGCACAATAATAAAAGCCTCGTCTGGAAGTGCCCATAGTAGATGCCTGCTTAATCACTGCCGACATCAGCCCCCCGCTTTAAAAAGATACCGGGGTAGCACAAAGGGCATCTACACCTGTGGAGATGGAACTGCGTGTCTGCCAGAGAGCTCCTAGCACTAACAGTCAAAAGGTCTGAGGAAAAAAAGATGGCAGAATCACAGGAAAATACAGGCTGACAAGGACTGGAGAACCAGGTCATGGGGAGGTGCTTCTAGACGAGGTTGCCTGCCTCATTCATGGAATTTCATGGGGGCTCCAGGTGATGACACCTTCCGCTCGTAAACCTTCCGTGCTTTCCTTGCCCGCAACTTCCATCTTTTTTCTTACTGAGGAAAATCTGTTTAGGAAGAAGACTAGAATAGCCACACGATGCCTTCTAATGGGACCCTCTGTCTGGGAGCACCCTGCAAAAAGCACATGAGCAAAGCATGGTGCTTCCACACTCTGCGCCTGGTGCGGGCGTGCCCTTGGCTTGCAGCTGAGATCTGCATTCTGTTGCCTTCATGGGCTTCGTTGACAAGCCGCAGTGGCCAACCAACAGCCCCCGGGAGGCCCAGTTGCCAGACGGCCTCTGCAGGCCCCAAGCACCCTCTTCCCAGCGGGGGTGTGTGTGTGTCCCTGCTGCACTGCCCCACTGACTTTGCCTCTCTGCCCCAGGGTGACAGTGGTGGCCCGCTGGTCTGTCAGGACAGGCAACCGCTGGTACTTGGCTGGCGTCACCAGCTGGGGGACGGGCTGCGGCCAGAAGAACAAGCCAGGCGTCTACACACAGGTCACAAAGCTCCTTAGCTGGATTCACAGCAAAATGGAGGTGAGGGCCTTTGAGGGGGCGGCTGCCTGGGACTCTCTTACTTTGGGACGCCTGGAGGTGGTGGGGAGTGGAATCCTGGCTGCAGGGCAGCTGGTGTTGGAAATGGGTGTGGAATGTTTCTTCCACACTTGGAAATGGATCGGAGGCGTGGCCAGCAACTCCTGCACCAGCCGGCCCAGCACTTAAGGAGCCCACGTCCAGCCTGGTGGGAGGCAGCCAGGTTCCTGCTCCTTGAACCTTTCATGTCAGGTATTCTTATGGGGGCAGCCATGACACAGAAGAATTTATTTTTCTGGTTTTGTCACGAGAGGTGCCTCCAGACGAGGCTTTGATTGTGCAATTACTCTGCCTCATTCATGGGATTTTATGGGGATTCCAGATGACATCTTTCACTTGTAACCAACGTTTTCCCACGGCTTCTTCCATCTTTTCTCCTACCACCAAAAATCCATTAAGGAGGTAAAGACAGAAGAGTTGCACAGCGCCTTTTGATAGGCAATGTGAGCAGCCTTCCATCTGGAAGCACTCTAGTCTTTTAACAAAAATTAAACTATTTAAATTTGCAACTGTCTCATATAGCAGAGAAATATCCCTTTCCATCTCATGGAAGGAAATGTTCTGCGTAATTCAAAAGCGTGTGCATTTGAGTCTCAGGAGGGATCTGGTCCCTGTAAAAGAGGCTTCTGTGCCCTTCTCTCTTGCCCCCCTCTCTCCAGAAGGGGGCAGCGTCTGCTTCCCCCAGCTAAGCCTATGCATCCCTTTCATTTCCTTGCAGAGCCAGAGTGACTGATCCGAGGGCTCCCTGCGGCCGGCCGCGCCTGTGTCCCCCGAGCCCACGGAAGGAAGGGCCCTCGTGGAGGCAGGCTGCCTGCGCAGCTTCCTGCTCTTGGGGCATAAGGACACTGCTGTGGCAGAGAACAACTGTGGCCCCCCGCCCACTGGGCAGCTGTTGCCACTGGCTTTTGGGCCAGGCCTCCGGAGAGTTATGCAGCTGTTGAAGCCGGAGCAGAGCGTTTGAGAGCCAGCAATGCTCTTGGGATCAAGCGGTGTTGGCCAAAGGGAACGGGCCTTCCCAGGTTTTAATGTTGCTGGATGGGAAATGGACCAGAGGAGGCTTTCCTCCAGGGAACCTGGTAGAGGAGGAGCCCTGAGTCCCTGCCACATCCTTGGCAGTTGCTTCACCTCAGCCCCTTCGCATTCTAGGATCTCTCTGGCCACCCCCAGGCCCTTGTGGGAGCCTGGCCTCTCCGCCACTGGCCTCTGCCTCCCATTGGAAGATCCTGGCTGGGCAGACAGCTAAGAAACACAGCAGGTGTTCATGCGCCCGTGCCCCCTCCCCAGGAACATGGAGCCCGCAGCAGCTGAGCAACCCTCCGGTGCTCATACACGGGGGACGAAGGACTGAGCTCCCGCTCCCGGCTCCGTGGACTGCAGCGCTCTGCTTTGGGAACTGGCCTCCCTCCCGCCAGCGTTTCTCCTGCTCCGCCTGCACCGTGGCTTCCAGTGGGACATTCCCCCTGGCAAAATGAGATGTGGGCGGGGGGTGCCCGAGACCCAGGCCATGGGCCTCCTTGGCCCAGGATTGCCTGCTTTGACTGGCAGTTGCCGCAGCCCCCCCCCCCCCGGGGCAGGCACTGAATGTGCCAGCTCCCCCAGGGCAAGCAGGAACGCTGCTGTCTTGAGGTCGTGGCTCTCCCTTTGAGGCGGGCCACGGTGGGGCCAGGAAAGGGCCTTTGCGTGAGGCAGAGAGCGTCTTAATCTGCGTCTGCTGCTGCCGCCAGCCAAGAAGGGCCCACCTTCATGCCACTGGCCACCAATGAAGCTCAGTTGGTTATTCGCTCTGGCCACTCTTCTACCATTTCAGCGCCAAAGTCCATGAGTGCCGTGCCTGCCACAGAGAACAGGGGGCCCCTTCCGTTTGTGCCCAGGGACTCTCCGCCCGGGCAGGGGGACTGCAGACCACGCGGGCCCACCACACTCCTTAGCACGGAGCGCTCATACACATTTCGACCTTCGCCTGAGGATAATAGCTGGGCAGTTGTTTCTTCTGAAATCCCCTTTCTGTGGCTCCGGACTTGGGCATTTCCGGTGTGAGGTGCCCTCCCTCAGGGTCCAGCACCCTGGGGTAGCTAGCAGAGCCATTGGGATCCCACAAGCAGAGCTTGGGGGTGAGGATCATCCCGAGGGAGGGCCCCTGCCCTGCAGCCGGTCCCCGGAGCTGGGCTTCCTCTGGAGGGGAGCCCTCGATGTGCCGCCTCCTGCTCCCCCAACCCCCCACGCTCTTGTGAAAATAAATGCTATTATTTAATTATGTCTTGTGTGAGGAAATCCTTTTCTCTCTCCTGCCCATCCATTTCATTTTACACACACTCCTATGCGTCCAGTTCTAGGACTTCTCTGCGACAGAAAAATCTCTCTCCGGGGTCAATTTCCACACTGGAATGGAGGGCAGGAGGCTAAGCGAGCCTGGTTCAGACCCGCAACTGGAGGCACCTTTGCTGCCAGCCCCCCAGCATGGCCATCCGGCAGGCGCTGGAAGCAAACCAGTCCCCCGGGGAGGGGCCTACAGGTGGCGGGGGGGGGGGACGGGACTGGCGGCCAGCAGTCCTGTTCGAGAGCAGAAGGCAGGCGGCAGCATGGCTGGGGGAGGCCTTTGATGAGAGACCGCGATGGGCCCGAAGGCAGAGGGTGAAGGAGGCCCAGGACGGCGAGGCGAGCTCTGGCTTTGCCCCGCGGAGCGGGGGAGGGGGCAGCGGGCAGCGCCAGCAGGCCCACCGGGGCAAAGGGGTCCGCAGGGGGGGCACAACAGGCTGGGCTCCGCTCGCCTGCCGCGTGGCGGGGCGAGGAGGCCTTCCACCACGCGCCCGGCTGGGGTCCTGGCGGGGCAGCTGATGGAGCGAGGCTCTCCTCGGGGCCTGAGAGCTGGCCGGTTTGCCCGGCGACTGCATGCGCACCGTAGCGCCTTATCCCCGCGAGGCTGCCCGTCCCCGTTCACCCAGGCAGGGCGAGGAAGGGAGCTGCTCCCCGCGCGGCGCGGCGGCTTCTGCTCGGGGCCCTCAGCAAGAGAGTCCGGCGCACCGCGACAGCTCGCTGCCCCACAGCGCCCCCCACCCCGCTGCTTCTGTCCGTGGGGGCGCGCGGAGGGGGGTGCCGTTTGCAGAGCAGCTCGGCGCAATCCCCGCCCGTCCATTCCAGGAAGACCGCGGCAGTCATCATGCAAAAGGCGGGCTCTGAGCATGGGCAGAGTCCTCGGCCGCCGTGCTGAGCACCCTCAGGCCGCGGACATCGGGGCAAGGGGCTTGAGCTCCAGCATCACTTGGCAGGCAGGCAGGCAGGCAGGCAGGCGCCCAAGGCGGAGACGCTCCGTCCCGGGGCTGCTGCCTCCACCCTCGCGCTCTGACATCAGCGCAGCCCTGCCCGCCTTCCCTCGCCCCTGCGTCCGTCTGCCTGTCTGCCGGCGCCGCCTCCCTGGCTCCGCCGCGCAGTGCCCCCTCCCTCCCAGCAGAGCCGAGCCGAGCCATGCCCGAGCCCGTGGCACGCCCAGCCCGATCCAGCCACGCGGGGACGCGGGCTTGAGTTGAGCAGCGCCCGGAGGAACGGAGGCAGCACAGGAGGGACGCGCCGCGCCGCGCCCAGCCCGCCACGCGTCGGATCGGCCCGAGCCCCGCGCAGCCCCGCCCGCTAGACGACCGAGCGCCGTCGCCCGGCCGGGAAGCGCCGCGTCCTCGTCGCCCGCTGCCCTCCGCGCAGCCTGCCCGGTAAGCGGGGGCCCCCGACGGGAAGACAGCTGCGTCGCGCGGGCTCCCGCCCAGGCAGCCAGCCGCCTACGAGGCCGCTGGAGACGTGACTCGGGAGCGAAATGCGCGGGGCCGAAGCACCGCGCCCCAGTCCGCCACCCCGCCCCAGCGCCCTCGTCGCAGGGCCCCCCTTTGGGCATCCGCGCGGGGCGGGGGAGGCATACGATTGGGCCAGCCCACACACAGCTCTGTGGGGCGACGCCCGGTGCCCACCCTGGGTCGCCATCTCTCCTGCCCCCCTGCCGTGGCACGGCTGGGCTCAACTGTTGGAGTTCATGGGGGTGGAGTTCATGGGGGTCCCGTCTCTTAAAAAGGAGGCACCCCCACCACCCTCCTGGGCGAGCTTCTGGGCATATGCAGAGTGCCCTTCTCTGGAGCCAGCCTGAGCTGAGCTCCAGCCACCCCTCTGGCCTGGAAGAGATGGGCAGAGCGGGCAACCAATGGGGTGGGCTTGGCTCGGCCCCAGCATCCCTTTCTGGGTATCCCCCCCCCCCGCGCGGCCAGTGTCTGCCTCCTGTGGGTGGGGCTGTGTAGTTAGGTGCTCAACAGGATCTCCTGGGGAGCTCAGTGCCTTCCTCTCCCCCCCCCCCGCCCGCTACTTATTGGCTCCGCATCTCTTCTGGGCGCTTCACATCTCTGTCTGTCCGTCTGTCTGTCCATCTTACAAATCCTCCCGTTGCAGGTTTGTGATTGGCCTTGCTGTTGCCGTGCCAACCACCTGCTAGCATGGCTCTCCTTTCACTGGGTTGCTTAGTTACCAGTTATCCCACATAGTCTGGGAGGATGTTTTGCCTTGACTAGTCTCCCCCCTCCCGCTCCCCCCTTCCACGCACTTGTAGATGGAATCCTATCAGACAGCCCTTAATTTTGCACACTTCCCGCCACCGCCCCTCCCCCACTCCCGGGGAGGATGTTGTGCGCGATCTTCCCAGCCAGGCACTCGCCCGCGGAGGCGGATCCGTCCGCGCACAGCACAGCACCCTCCCACCCGCTTTGTGCGTGTGAGTAATGTGTGTGTTTTCTTCCACACCCTTTTATCTTCAGACAGAAATCTATACACGCAAGTAAACATGTTGCATTTCTCTGTTTGAATGCTCCTCCTCTTACTGTGGAGTCATAGAGGCTGCTGGGCAGGAAAATATTTTAACTACAGGAAGCCATAATAGGCAGGGGGAGGAGCGGGAGGAGAAATCTTGTTTAGAACAACATGGAAGAGAAGCGATGATGGAGGAGGAGGAGGAGGAGGAGGAGGCAAACGTGGGGGGCGGGGGAGTTGTTTTCTAGACCCACTTGGAAACACAACACCCATTTCACTGGAGTGAGGGTTGGAGGAGCGGTTTCTGTGGGAGGGGGAGTGAGGGGGGCTTATCTGGGTCTGAAGAGGGCTGGCAACATGAAAGAGAAGCTCGGCATGATGCTGCCGCCCGCCGCCGCCGATGAGGACTTGGCTTGCATGCTGCGTGCCCTCATTCCTTTCCTGTGCGCAGGTGCTGTTTGGGCAGCGGCATCTTGGCATCTTCTGGCCCCTCTGGGGGGAGGGGGCTTTTGCTTGCTCTCTCCTATATTTTGAAAAATAAAATAAAATCAAGAGCCTTGCTGGATCAGACCCCAGGGGACCCACCTAGTCCAGTCCTTCTGTTCCCACAGTGGCGGACCAGATGCCCCAATGGGAAGCCCCTAAGCAGGACACAAGTGAGACAGCCCCCACCCATACAAATATTGGCAGGATTTGTATACCACCCAATAACAGACATCCTCTGGGTGGTAAACAATGAAATGTAAACTGAAAAAGATTAAAACAAGTGAACAATCAGAACAGAAGAAAACAACCACAATGTAAATTAAAATACATGCAAGTACCACCAGCAAAACATTAGTACAGCAGAGCTAAACGCACTAAAAAGTCTTAAGATCAAAAAGCCTTGGAAAATAAAATGGTCTATACCTGGTGCCGAAAAGGCCATAACTGGGGCACTCCCCCCCCCCACCTCACAAAAGGTCAGATGAAGAGGAAGTGCTGAGGTGGGGGTGCAAGAGAATGTGTAGGTTGAAAAGTGCACTATGGCTGTGGACATCCTTGCCACGGTGTGCCACTGCCTAAGCTGATGGCATTGCTCTGGAAAGATAACTGATCTAATTAGGGGTGGTTAGAAAGGACATCTCTGGATGTTTTGACTTCAACTCCCAGCATTCCTGACCACTGGTTATGCTGGCAGGGGCTTCTGGGAATTGAAGCCCTAAACAACTGGAGATCTACCTTCTGCACCCTCGTGATGTAAACTGCCTGTGGCCACCGTGTGCATCATGTTGTCTGCGTGTGCACTGCACGCTAGTGCTGGTTGGCCTGGACTGGGAGGTGGTGATTGCCCTTTTATTGCAAGGCAAGGAGGGAGGCTGCTGTTGGAAGCAGAGGCCGCAATCCAGCAGTGCAGAGCAACCATCAACTGGCTGGGTGAAACAGACTGCAGCTACCTGCGAGAAGGAAAACTGCAAACTACTCAAGGCTGGAAAGTCAGACATGCTGATATTCTAACATCTGCATCCGAATAATAATGACCATGTTGGCTTGTGCAGACATGCTATTAAGAGGCACTTACAGGGAGGATATGCTCTTGGTTCAGGGTTTAATGAAAGACTGCTCCCACAGATATGCAGAAAACAAAATATGATTCATAAGGCGCCCCCATTGTCCAGAGAGCACCAGATGTCCCCTCCGAGCACTGTATAGGAACGGAAGAAGGGGTGTCCTGGATCAAGACTGCAGGCCCACATTCTGCTCCCATCGTGGCCAGGCAGGTGCCCCAGTGGGAAGCATAGGAGCAGGGCGGAAGCGCAGCAGCAGCAGCAGCAGCCCTCCCACTCGGGTTCCCCGGCAGCTGCTGTTCTGGAAGTAGTGTACGTCCAGCAATGGACTTCAGGTGCTTCCAGACAGAAGTGTCTCAGTGCTAACAGTCCAAAGGCATCGTGCAGCTGTTCCATCTCCCCCCCCCCCCTTAACGGATTTACTGTCATAAGAAAAAAGGAAGAACTGATCACGAGTGGATGACGGCAATATCTGGGCCCCTGGGGTAGTATCCAATCCTTCCCGTGTGCTAGAGGGACTGACTGCTAGTGCAACAGGAAGCTAGCGGTTCCCGGAGCAGCTGGAAAGAAGCAGAAACACTTGTTTCCAAAATGGAGCAGGTCAGCAGAGCTTGCAGAAGGGAGCTGGCTGACCTGTCCGGATCCGGGAACAATTGTTTCTGCTTGTATCTGGAGCTGCTTTGCGCAACAGATCGGGCGGGAGTGCAGCAGCAGTCTTGGGTACTGCCCCAAGTAGAATCATAGAAAAGTAGAGTTGGAAGGGGCCTACAAGGCCATCGAGTCCAACCCCCTGCTCAGTAAACTTCTGTGAATGAGGCACAGCCATGGATAACTGCTAATAGGTACTGGCTTCCGGTTACTGGAATAAGCACATGTAACTTTGGCCATACTCAGCTGAAGCAAACCTGGAGAGCTTAAGTGGGGGACAGAATCTGAGATGGCAGCTGGGGTGGGGCGAGAGGTTGAGGGGATGGAGCGCTCGTCTTCCAGGAAGGCAGGACCCAGGAATGTATATCCCACCTGTCCTCCAAGCAGCATGCATAGGGGGTTCCCCAGTGGTCTCCCATCCAGGCACTGACCTGCCCCAGACCGGCTTAGCTTCAGCAAGGTGGCTGCATCTTGAGCCTTCGGACCATCTCCTCCTGCTCGTCCGGTCTTTTGCCAGGCCTGGCTCTTAAACAGCAGCTTAGGTTGGCCAAGAGTAAAGGCTGATTTCAATTTTCTATTTCTATTTCAGATACATCCTAAGCAAAAGGGCATGCTGATAGCTTGGCCTGATCATTGAAATGATTAAATACGGTCCTTATGCTGCCGAATAGTATATTTTATAGAACTTCTTGAATGGATGACATTTTCACTCTTAGAAAATGGGATGTGATACATTGCTTAAGGCCAGCCCAGACGTTGCATCCTGATCTGAGCAATGTCACACAGACTGTCCTTTAAACCAAAAAAGATGTTTCCAGGGAGGCAACTGGGATAGAACAAGCAATGGGGGAGGGTCTGCTTCACCCCTTTCCTTCCCCTCCCCAAATGCCTTTGCCCAGCTTATCTGAGTTTGAGACTCTGGTGGGGAAAACCTGGGGGGGGGGCAGGGATGGTGAATTTGGAATGGGACATGGAGAAAGGGTGAAGCACCTCCTCCCTGCTTTTCTTATCCTGACCACCCCTCTGGGAGCAGCTTTTCCCCTTTAAAAAGGACTCTCCAGGTAATTTATTTATTTATTTATTTGTTCCCTTTATGGATCGCCCATCTGGCTGGCAAACCGGCCACTCTGGGCAATGTACAACACGATAAAATACAGAATAAAATACATTTAAAACAGTTTACAATTTCAAAATCTTAGCCCACCCCACATTCCCACCCAAACAGCCATGTTTTTAGTGAGCAGCAGAAGCTCAGCAGAGAGGGGGGATGGCGGAGGTCACTAAGGAGAGAGTTCCACAGTATGGGGGCCACCACAGAAAAGGCCCTCTTCCTAGTCCCCACCAGTCTAGCTGCTCTGGCTGAAGGGACAAGGAGAAGGCCATCTTGTTGATCTTGTGGCAGATCTTGTTAAGCAGCCTACTTGGTGTTGCTGGAGACGCTCCTTGAGATAAACTAGACCAGAGCCGTATAGGGTTTTAAAGGTCAAAACCAATACCTTGAATTCAGCTTGGCAAGCAACTGGTAGCCAGTGCAGCTCCTTGAGCACTGGAGTGATGTGATCCCGCCGCCGGCTGCCTTTAACCAGGCGAGCCACCGCGTTCTGTACCAGCTGTAGCTTCCGAATCGTCTTCCAGGGTAACCCCACGTAGAGCGCATTACAGTAGTCTAGGCGAGAGGAGACCAGGGCATGAACCACTGATGGGAGCAGATGATTAGGAAGGTAGGGGCGCAGCTGCCAGTATCAGATGGAGTTGATACAGCGCCTCCCGGCTCACAGCTGACACCTGAGCCTCCATGGACAGCTGGGAGTCTAGAATGACCCCCAGGCTGTGAACCTGGTCCTTCAGGGGTAGATGTACCCCATTCAGCACCAGGTCAACATCCCCTAACCTCCCCTTGTCCCCCACCAGAAGTACCTCGGTCTTGTCGGGGTTCAGTTTCAGCATGTTCCTTTCCCATCCAGCCACCCACTGACTCCAGGCACTTGGACAGGGTCTCAACGGCCAACCTTGGTGAGGACCTGAAGGAGAGGTAGAGCTGCGTGTCATCTGCATATTGATGACAGTGCACCCCAAACCTCCTGATGATAGCTTCCAGCGGCTTTAGGTAGATGTTAAATAACATCGGGGAGAGGATGGAACCCTGCGGCACCCCACAAGTGAGCAGCCAAGGGTCCGAGGCCTCCTCCCCGAGAACCACCCTCTGGTGCCTTCCAGAGGGGAAGGACCGGAACCACTGCAATACAGTGCCTCCTAAGCCCAACCCCTCCAGGCAGTCCAGGAGGATACCTGTGGTCAACGGTATCAAAAGCCGCTGAGAGATCGAGGAGGACTAGAAAGGAGCATTCGCCCCTATCCAAAGCCCTCCTCATATCATCCACCAAGGCGACCAAGGCCGTTTCCGTCCTATGTCCAGGCCTGAAGCCTGACTGGCATGGATCTAAGTAATCAGCTTCATCTAAGTGTGCCTTCAACTGAGCCCCCACCACTTGCTCAATCACCTTGCCCAGAAATGGCAAATTGGAGACTGGGCGGAAGTTGTTCAGATCTTGGGGATCCGAGGAGGGCTTCTTTGGAAGCTGTCTTATTGCTGCCTCCTTAAGGGCTGGTGGCATCACTCCCTCCTCGAGGGAGGCATTCACCACCGCCCTGATCCCCTCACCCAGTCTCTCCCTGCAGCTCATAATGAGCCAGGGTGGGCAAGGATCAAGCAAGCAGGTGGTTGGCCTCACAAATGAAAGCACCTAGTCCACTTCATCAGAAGGAAGAAGCTGGAATCGATCCCACAAAACCGGTCTGCCATTGGCCTCCTCCCGCTCACTCCCTGTGTCCACGACGCACGAAATCCCACTCCTAATCCGATCAATTTTATCTGCGAAGTGCTTTGCTAAAGCCTCATAGGAGGCTTTAGACTGTTCCATCGAGTCCGGAGCGACTGGACCGAGCAGACTCTGGACCACTTGGAACAGCCTCCTGGGGCAGCACTCTGCAGACGCAACGGAGGCAGCATAGAAATTCTTTTTTGCTGCCTTCACCAACACCTGGTAGGCTGAAGATGCAGCTCTAACCTGTGTTCGATCATCTTTGGAGCGGGATTTATGCCATCGGCGCTCTAGCCTTCTCACCTCTCATTTCAGAGCTCGCAGCAAAGGAGTGAACCATGGTGCCGCGCGAGCTCTGTTTAGGCGAAGAGGGCGCTTCGGGGCCACTCGGTCTAATGCCCTGGTGATTGCAGCATTCCAATCATCCACCAGGGTCTCGACCGAGCTACCGTTTGTGTGCTCCAATTCCCCAAGCGCGTTCAGGAATCCATCCGGATCCATAAGACACCTGGGGTGGACCATCCTAATAGGTCTTTCACCCCTGCGGAGGGATTGTGGCATTGAGAAATCCACCCCCACCAGATAGTGACCTGACCATGACAAGGGGGTGGTGGATATACCCCCGATTTCCAGATCATTTCCCCCCTCTCCAGAAACGAAAACCAAGTCCAGTGCCTGACCGGCTACATGGGTAGGTCCAGTTAATACAGGGTGCAGCTCCCAGGAAGCCATGGTCTCCATGAAGTCCTGAGGTGCCCCCGTGAGGGCAGCCCCTGAATGCACGTTGAAGTCCCCCAGCTCCAATAGCCTGGGGGACAGCACACGCACATCGGAGACCACCTCCAGCACCTCGGCCAGGGAGTCTGTCGTAATGTCACTATATCTGTGTGTAACATCTAGGTTGGTCCTTACTTGTGTTGCACTCAAATTACACGGTACCTAGACCTTAGCTAGACCTCCTCGGTACCTTGGCTGGGAGCAGCTTTCCTGCTCATGGGCCCCTGACAAGAGCACCGGTCGGTCGGAGGAGCGCCAGCCAGGGCTTCGGCCGGGGACTGGGTGATGTCCAGGGCGTGGTCCTGCCCCACCATCTTCCTCCAGTCTACGGAACGCCCAGCGGGCAGTCACTCAGCCCCTGGCTGAGAACAGTTCCTCCTCCCTGCCTTAAATGCATGAAACACAGAATGTACTTTTATTTCAGTACATGGATTTCCGTGTGCAGGTGAGAGCACTTCCTTGCAAACCCGTGGAGCCAGACCTCTAGCGGCAAAGGCTGAGGGTGGGTTCAGTTGGGACACCTCTTGCTTTAGATATATTTTTCTGCTGCAGCAAACTAACATAGCTCCCCTCTGGAGATTGTTATGAATATTTATAATTTTGAGAATGGAGCGAATTGCAGCGGGGTAGAAAGCGGATGTCAAAGAGGAATACAAGCGCACCTGAGTGAGCACAGCGGAGTCTTTGTGAGCTACCGCAGGGGATGCCTCCTCCTTGGCTCCAGGCCCACAGGTGATGCTGGGCTGGGGACTTTTCCGCATACACACATCCCAGTGGTCCTGATCCAGAACACTCTTTCCTCACTGTCGGCAGCAGTGGGGAAGGAGTGATCTGTACGAGTGTTTCGGGAGGGGGGGGAGTGGAGAGCCCCACCCCAGCAATCCTGACACAGGCCACTCTTCCCTCACTGCTGCTACCAGAGAGGAAGATCTGTTTCAGGATTGCTGGGAGAGGGATTTTGGCAGCGGCAGCAGGGAGACAGGGCACCCTTGGGAGTGGCACTCAAGGCCGGGGGGGGGGCTATATGGCTTCTGCCCCTCCTCCAGCTACAGGATGGCATCTCCCGGAGGCATGTGCCAGATCCCAGCACTTGCAATGGTTTGGCAGCCCCTCGTAACACATGTTGAACGTGATTCCTCTTGCCGTGTTTATAGCGCTGGCTTCGAGAGATCAATACACTTCCCCCGGTTCTTTCCTTACTCAGGAGAGGAGTCCTTTGCATGCCATATGTCTGATTGAGAACTGAAGCTGTAGCAGACACCTTAAGACACTGGAAGGCTTTGCTCTTCATTACAAGTCCCACTATTTGTTAAAAAGAGAAGCTTCCTATAATTTGAAGAAATATATCCTCTATATATCCTGTATTTTGGATGATGCTGACTTGGTTGGGCATGATTGCTAGGAGAAGGCAGCTCAGGCTCTGGTCCTTGGATGCCTGCCTGATTTTCAAATCCGTCTCCCTGCTAATTTCATGGGGTGCTCCCCACCCCCACTTCAGTCTGATGGGGAATGAAGGTGCCCCATTGTGGAACTAAATGACAGCAAAAGAAATAGAAGGGGGGGCAGGAGGGAAGCCTCCGTAGAGTGTGGTGAGTGTACCCATTGCACGTCACCCTGGGATTGTTTATTTATGCTGTTTATTTTTAAAATGTCTGTACTACTGCTCAAACATTTTTTCAAAGCAGTATAGAATATAACAATTTAAGCATGTATGTAAACGTAAATTAAACAAGATAATCACAAAATAAAATTAAATAAGAACATCAAAAAATGCAATGACATAACAGCTGAAGCAGAATCAAGAGTCCCACAGTCAAAGGCCTTTCGAAGAAGTCTTGTCTGGCTTATAGAAATATAATGGGTGAGTTGGAGGCATGCATGTTTCCTCCTGGGGGCACTTCACAGTGCTGGGGCTGCAGCTGAAGAGCGCTTCTTGTGGAGGCAACTGTGGCCTCTGCATATGGTGGAATCTGGCCTGGCTTATAGGTCTTACTGGCCGGGGAGGTTTGTACGGAGGGCAGAGATCATCTGGGACCAGGCAGTTTAAGGCTTTAAAGGTTAATCAAACAAACAAAAACAGCACTGAATTGGGCCCAGAAACAAATGTACAGCAGTGCAGCTCTTGCAAAGTAGGAGATAGAAGGGGAACTTGCAACAAAATGTTGGGAGTGTGGAGTGATCCAGCTCAGTGTGCCAACCCGCCTGCCCGCCTGCCCGCCTCCAGGATACTCCACTGCTTCCTTCCCCCGCCCCCGCCCCCGCCCCACAGACACTCAGTGGCCACTGAGTGCGCTTAGTCCTTCTTGGCCTGTTCTTCTGCACAGCAGTCTTTCCTCAAATACAGTGGGCACTTCTGCAGAGCTTGGAGCACCCCCCCCCTGCAGACAGCTCCCGCCCTCTTGTTTCTCAGTGGTCCTGTTCTGGGAATCATTCTGTCCTTGCTCACCAGCTGAGTTCGCTATTGGAGGGAGCGATTACAGCATCATTGACTAGTGGCGAGCCTGTCACCAGGCAGGAGCAGAAGGTTTTGAACCCTTTTCAGAGGCAGCCCCATGGAGCACATGACACCATCATGCTGGTGCTTGTTCTTCAGGGGTCATTCCTGCTGCTGCTGCTGCTGCTGCTGCTGCTTTACTGCTCGTTTTGGAAGGAATCGTTTATCATTGTGAATGTTATATTATGCTTTAGTCTGTTTGATGTTGATTTTTATTTTGCGAACCGCCTTGAGCGGGCTGCTTATCCCTGAGAGACACTATGAAATTATTTGAACCGGTCCGTCGGGCGCACAGAGAGAACAGGGGCGAGTTGCCAGCCCGTGCTCAGCCTGGCGAGAGGACGAACTCATGGCTGTGGCTGCGACTGCCCTCACGGGGCTGGCGCCCTGTCCCCGGAGGTCGTCTTCCCCACGGAGGAGGCTGCTCCGGCTCCCTGCCCACCCACCCTCAGCCTACCAGTCACCCGGCAAGAATCACACCGAGAGGCTGAGTGGGCGGTGCGGCCCCCGTGCCGCCTTGGGCCTGTTGCCTCTGTCCTTCCAAGGGCACATCTGGTTGATGAGTGCCCTTCGTGGTCACCTCCAAATGTGCCCCTTCATAGGTCAGGCAGGACGTGATCGCCCAGGGCATGGTGTGGCGGGGAGGGGAGCCCCCCCCCCGGTGAGGGGTCTGTTTGGGCAATATTGATAGGTGAGGCCGAGGGGCTTGCAGCTCCTGCTGCCCCATTTCCCATGGCCTCCAAGCCAGTCAGTCCCAACTGGGATGGGAGCAGTGCTGCTTCCCATGCCGAGGAATTGGCAGCATCCCATATTTCAGAGCCAGAACTGAAAACAACATGGATGCTTCTGGAGCCCTATTTATTTATTTATTTATTTTATTGTATTTATACCCTGCCTTTTTTCCTGAAAGGAACCCGAGGCGGCTTACATAATCCTCCTCCTGTCCATTTTATCCTCACAACAACCCTGTGAGGTAGGTTAGGCTGAGAGGCAGTGACTGGCCCAAAGTCTCCCGGTGAGTTTCATGGCCAAACGGGGACTAGAACCTGGATCTCCCGAGTGGTCGGCTGCCTGTGACTTTCCCACCCTGCATTAGCATTCAGACATTTTGTTCTTATTTGTTCCCCCTGACACAAGGGAAACCAAGGCAGAGGCTGCCAGAACCATGAGGCAGAACTCAAGGTGACCCACCACTGTGCCTTGTTTTTTCCTGCTGGTGTTTGCCCTGGAGAGGTCGGGTGCCTCCATGGAAGCTCCCTGGAGGGTTCTGGGTGGGGAGATTTCCCCTCTCGCTTGCTGGTTTTCCCCAGAGCCAGGGCTGAGCGATAAACAGGTCTTGCCCTCAAGCCCAGGGGTCCCTCTCGCCAGCTGCCTGGAAAGCTGTGTGGTCCACCAGTTTGCCAGGGAGGGGGCAGGACTGGGAGTCTCTGGAGCTGGGACGGAAAATTTCTGTCACATGAAGAGTTCAACTGACGCTGAAGCCAAGTGACATCTCTGCCTGCGTTCACACATGCACCCTCTTTCCCCCTCGGGGCAGATGAGTTGTGCAGGCAAGACTCGAGGGCAGGGTTGCCTCCATGATTTTAACCAGGTCTGATCTTTGGTGGCTGCCCCCAGGCAGGGCCCCAGACAGGAGAGAGAAGCTGGGATGACGTTTGCTGGGGCTCGAGCAGGGGGCCTCCGCCCCGTTCTTTCCTAGCAGCATCTAACAAATTGTTTGCCAAGTTGCAGGATTGAATTTCACTTCTGAGGGGGCAGGAAATTCAGCTTTAAGGGAGAGGTGAAGAGAAAGGCATAGTGTGTGTGTGTGTGTGGGGGGGGCAGCGGGAGGCTCCCAAGCTTGTCCGGGGGCGGGGGAGATCTCTGCAGCAGGGTGTCTTGCCAAGAGGCTGTCTGCTACTGCACCTGACCTTGCTTTTGCCCCACACTTAGAGCCCATGTAGGTGTGGAATGAAGCTGCCCCACAACCATTTTGGATGCTGTGGAGACACAGCCCAGCGGTGCTGGCAAGGCAGACCCATTTGTGGCCACACAGCCGCAAGGGGTGGATGTTGCGCCTCTCCTGGAATCTGCCCCAGTGAGAGATGTGGCCCAGCCCCAGGGAGACGGCTGGCGGGGGGGGGGGGGGGATGGGCCTGCCCCTCCCCCGCTGCTTGCATTTCACATCCATGCCCAGAATGGGGGCTGGGGTTGCTTTTTGGGGGGCCCTGCTGGAACTGTGGGGTGTCCTGGCTGCACGTGGGCTGCACTTTAATCCTGCACTGAGCGAAATGCGCAATGAGAGCGGGAGGGAGCTTGTCCACCTGAGCAGGCAGGTAGTCGGTGCTTCTGGCCTTCCTGAGGCGGTTCTGGCATCAGCTTGGCTTGTGGGGCAGGGGTGGGAGGGAGGGAGGGAGGGAGCACCCTCGGTGTGTGTGTGTGTGTGCGCGCGTGCGTGCGTGCGTGCTCAGGTCTCCTAATAGTTCCCCTCCAGAGGAAGGGAGGGGCCTCGCTGTGCGTCTCTTGCCAGGGGAGCCGTTCCGCCCCAGCCCCATCTCCATGGGCCACAACTCAGAGTGTCGTCCCATCTGCAGATTTATTTATTTTTAATGTCAGGGCTTCGATAGAGCTGTCATCTCCCCACTCCCAGACCGGGGCCTTTGCTGTGGCACCCTGGACCCCATCACGGTGGACCCCTCTTTCTGCTCGCCCCACGCCAGGCGCTTGAGTGGCCACAGCCTGTTTGCCCTGGACTGGGGCGTCCCGTGTTTTCTACAGCACCGTCCCTAACAAGTCACTGATGGAAGAACAGGACCCGTACGTGGCGAGAGACGGCCCGGTTGCCGCCACTGTGCTGTGAACATCAGTAGACCGACTGACTGGAGGGCCTTTCATTGGGCTCCCGGAATCTGTGGAAGTTGCGCTGGGCGCCCATTTTGTCTTGTCTTCTCGACACAGAAAAATCAACAAGGAGGCAAAGAGGATCCCTGAAGTCAGTGAGTGAGCAAACGAGCAAGAGAGTGAGGCTATGTGACCAGGCGGCAGAACTTTCAAAATCCACCATGAAAGGTCACAAATCAGTGTGCAGAACTGGCTTGGCCACCTCTGCTGAGCACAGGGAATAATTTAAAAGCAAAAGAGCGGTGAATTACAAAAAATAAATAAATCCATTTTCTAGTTCATGTTTTAGAAAAGGAGGCAGAAGATGGATTTTCTCAATTATTTGACAAAATCCCTTCCTCCTGATTAAAATCCTGCACTAAGTACATTGTCTTGCTGGCCGGTGAGGAGATTTCTGTTTGCGATGGAAAGATTTGATTGTAACAGACTGAATTCAGAGCAAACAACCCATCTCCAAAAGCTCCAGTTAGCGGCGTTCTGACTAGTGGCATTCACATCCTCATTAGGACTGGGACTGCTTGCACCCGCGTCCATGCTGAGGCCATTCCTGAACAGGAGCAGGCACAGTCCACAAGAACCTCACGCTTTGGGGGGGGGGGCTGAGCACATGGCACATGTCCGCAAGGGCTGGGTAGCTGTCATGAACAGCTGGTTGCTGGGGTGGGCCACCACTGGCCACCTTCCCCTTTCCTGTAGCCCACTTGCAATTCCCTCCTCTCTGTGGGCCCAAGAGACCCAGAAGTGTGGTTTCATAGAATCATCCAGTTGGAACGGCCTTTGGAGGCCATCTAGCCCACCCCCCTGCTCAATGCAGGTTCTGCACTGCAGGACGCAGCTGCCGTGTTCCTGACAGACTGCCATCCAGCCCCTGTTTCTCCTCACATTCGGCCAAAATCTGCTTCCCTGCCATTTCCATCCGTTGTTCCACTGCCCTCTGGAGTGACAGAGAACAGGATCTGTCCCCCATATGTGTGAGCCTGTATTCTCACGTGTGCAGCAGTGGTGCGGTGGGGGGATGCAACACCAGCACTCCTTGATTATCGGGGACGCTGACCGTCATCTGCCACCCTGCTCAGAATCCCCCGCTCCCTCTGAGCTTAGCTGCAATCCCCACAGCAGCTGGGGGCCATGAATTGCCATATACTGCCCCCGGTTGCAATGCAAAGTATTTTGGGGTGGCTTGGGACGGACATGGCGATTAAGAGCCATTAGCTTTACCAAAGTCCTGCTCCTGGTGGAGATGAAAAAAGCTAGAAGTGGTTTGTTGATGTGGATCCACACAGCTTCCTGGATTTTGGGGCTCTGCTGGGGCACATGGCCATAGGGGCTGCCATGACGTGCGCCTGCACTTAAAAATCTACCACTGCACCACTAGTGCGCAGGCTGAGTTATAACGCGTGAGTGGTGGTGGTGGTGGTGGTGGTGGTACCTCTGAGGAATATAGACAAAGGGTATGTCTATATCTATATCACAAGGTCTAAAGACCCAGCTCATCAGAGAGCTCCCTGTGCAGCCCGGCTGACTTCTTCAGATCCCTCCTGTTTGGCCTTTTCGTGGGAATGTTTAGCGATCGGGCCTTCAGCGTTTTGCTTTTCAGAACCTTCCACCCCCCTCGAGCTCCTCCCTTCTTTGCAGTTCCGTCCATGTGATCCCACCCAACTCTTCTCTGCGCGCTTTGAAATCTGCTTTCCTGAAGTCCCACCATGCTCACGCCCAGCTATGTTCTGCCTTCTCCTCCCTTGCTGCAACACATTCCAAGATGACACGGTCACTTTCCCCCAGGGCTCTCAGGTTCTCGCCACTTTCACTTCACCAGCCAGTTCAGCCCTGCTGGTCAGGATTAAGTCCAGGAGAGTGCATCCCCTTGTTCCTTCCTCCACCTTCTGAGAGATGAAGTCGTCAGCAAGGCAAGGCAAGAAGTCATTACTCCATTCTTAGCAGAGTTACACTTCCAGCAGATGACAGGATAGCTGAAATCCCCCATTACTGCCATGGCTGCTTTCTGCCTTCTGGCTGGCTGGGTCTTCTGCGGTATCCAGCCACAACAATATCTCTTTTGTTTCTCTCTCCTTCTGTCCTAATGTAGATGCTCCCAACAGGGCTTCCACTCTCCCATGCAGGGATTTCTGTGCAGGTGCATGTATTCTTTCTTTCTTTATTCTTTACATTTAACAAGATTCCCTTCACTTTCTGTTGGTCTGTTACTTCTGACCACGGCAGACCCTTCAGTTATGATGCTCCGATCATGTCTCACCCCAAGCCTTAGTGACACCCATGATTCACACTTACCTTCTCGTATTAGGGGGTTCAGGTGCCTCCTGTTTCTTTCCCATGCTCCCTGCATTAGTGTACAGACATCGGTGGCCTGGGTGTGGCACCTTCCCGGTTTCCCTGAAAATTTCCAGGCACTGCTTCCACTGGCTTGTCCCCAATACTTGGCTCAGTACGTGGCTCTGGGCTTTTGCCTGCCTCCCCCACAGGATTTTGTTTAAAGCTCTCCCGGTCAGGCGCCTGCCAAACACATTCTTGCCAGTCCTTGTGTGGGTCACCCCATCTCCTGCCAGGAGGCTGTTGTTTTGCTAGCCTAGGCACGGAGCCTCTGACACCCTCTGTATAGCCAGCTGTTGACTTCCAGTAGGTGTCTGCTTTCGGGCTTTCATGTGTGTGTTATTGTTGTTGTTGTTGTTGTTTGCAAACTTTCACTGTGTCCTAGTTGTGTAGTGCAGCAGCACCTGCCTGATTGGGACATGACTGATGCAGGCATGAAGACATTTGTATATGTAAATGATCTGGAAAGATTGTTGCTGAGGCCTTTTCAGGAATTCTGGCCCAGCTGGTTGCTTGCTAGTTTTATATTCGAGAATCTCTTCCTTGCATGCATGACGGGACTGCCTGGCCCGCAAAACAACGTCATCCCAAACATTCCTCCAGCTGGACCAAATTCAGCAGGCGGCCACGTTGTTCTCTTTGCTTGTTGTGCTGCGTGCTGGAGACTGGCGCGGAGGCGATGTGTGGGGACTGGCGGCCTTTTCCCTGCTGCCCGTGGCTGGCACAACGAAGGGAGACTGCCTTCTGGCCCCTTCCCGAGGCCGCTTGCCCATGGGACTCCTCCCTTCGAGGCTGGGAACCGCCACAGGGCCTGGAAGGGAGGCTGCCCTTTCTGGGGCAGAGCGCTGTGCCCACTGGCAGGAGCACAGCAACTTTGGGTGCCGGGGGGGGGGCTCTGCTCTTGAGAGAGGTGGGAGCCAGACATGAGCCCCCGGGGGTGGAGGATGCGAGGCCTGGCTTTGCCCTGGAAGGGAGGCCACCCCCCCCCAGTGGGTGATCAGTGTTTGGGGGAGGGGGTCCCCCAAGGCCAGACTCTGGCAGGGTGGGCCAAGCTGCCGCTGCCACTCAGGGGTGCTGCTTTGCCTCAGCGCTGGGGAGGGAAGCAGAATGGGTCTCTCTCTCTCTCTGGCCTGCTCTTTGTCTCTCCGTCAGCTGCCTGGCCGGCCCCAACTGGCTGTTTGCCACAGGAAGGCAGGGGGGCTGCATCATGGCCAGGCGGTGGGGGAGGGCGTTGCACGCACAGCTGTCAAGCGGGGGGCGGTGGTAGATTGTGCCCCTGCCTGAGCGTTCTTCCCCTTGGCCGCCCCTCCGCTGCTCCTGCTTTTCTCTGGGCAGTGCCTGGTGTTGGGGCAGGATGGCTGCTGCATTGCCCTCTGCTTCGCGTCCGGCCCCAGAGAGGGAGGGCCCTTCCCTCCACTCCCAGCACCTCCTCCTCCCAGATCATCCAGCCCGGTTGCTTATGCTTGCTGGGTATTTATAGCCTGAAATGGTTGCCTCGCAGATCCCCCCCCCGGGGGGACGAGGCAGTGCAGCGCCTGGTTGCGCCTGGTTGCTGCCTCCCATGCCCAAAAGAAGTGGTCCTCCCCACTGGCTCCTTGACCTTTCAACCTGAGCTGCCCCACCGATGCCCCACTGGATTGCTGGGCAGGCAAAGATGGGAGGAGGGGGAATCAATGAGCATGGAGTTTCCTCCGTCCCAAGCCTTGGACATGTTGGCTTTCATGCCCTTTCTTTATCTTGCCAAGTCCACTGGTGGGTCTGAGAAATGTCACATTTCCAGCTGGGCTTTGTGCTGTTTGTCCAGGTCCCCTGGCACTCTTGGCTGGCACAAGGTGGCCTCCTTAATGATGGCCCAATGCCATATAAGCCCCAATCTTGGCAAGGGCCCCGGGGGCCGGGGTGTTGCTGTAGCTTGGCCCCAAAGGTTGCAGGTCAAAGCTTCCTGCTTGCTTCCTCCTCCAGTCCACATGCCCCAAATATTGGGTGCTCAAGGGAGGGAGGTGGCACTGCATCATCACTCCCTCGGGATGCACAATAAAGCCTGGAAACCAGCCTGCCTTGGTCATCAGCGACCAGCTTGGTGGGACTCTCTCTGGCCCGGAGAGCCACGCCAAGGTGTTCTCTCCAAGTGTGGCATGTGGCAGGGGCCCGGTGGGGCTTCCTTTCTCCCTCCAGCAGAAGACCCTGACAGACTTGTGCCCCCACCCCCTGCCCCTTGGAGCCCCGGGGCTGGATGGAGTCACACCCAGCAAAGAGGAGCTGCCCCGGCACAGCTCTGTCAATGGGCTTCGCTTGGGCCCGGCGGAGGCTGGGTGGTCCGTCCGTCCATCCGTCTGCCTGCCTGACCTATTTCTTGGGCTCAGGTGGAACTCTTCCAGTCAGAGTGGCCTGTGGTCCATGCGTCTGTCCCCTTCCCCTGTAGCATCTGGCCTGGCTTGCTTGCAGGAGTGGCCTTAAGCCATCCACGCCATAATCTGGATTGATCCACGGGGAAGAGGTGTGGTGGGATGGACAGCTGTGGCCCACAGCAGAAAGATGGGCTACGTGACCTTTTGCCTCTCTCTGCTCAGTTTAAGAGATCCAGCCGAGGGGGGCGGCAGCGGCCCCTCCTCCCCTGGGCTGTTGGACAGTTTGTTCAGCTGGTAAACTCCACGCCCAGTTTGGGTGACTAGCTGCAGTTCGGCACGCCCTCCACTTGTAAATACAATTTGTACATGTGGTTGTGTGTGTTGTTGCTGCTTGACTATTATAATGCACCCTCATGAAACATGCTCTGCACCCCCCCTTCATTTGTTTATCTCCAGTTCTCTGCAGAACAGGGTTGGGAGGAAGAGGGAGGGCGGGGGGGGGCGCTCAGGAGGCGGCGCTGAGGAGGCGAGATCTGCTGCACAGGAAGCCACTTCTCGGGAAGCCCTTAGCGAGAGCAGCCCCCTCCTTGAGCATCCTGGCAGAAGTGCCCTCCACAGGTCACTTCTTCCTTCAGAGCCAAAAGAGACGACAGGGTTGCAGTTCAGCAGGAGGCTCCCCATGTGGCGGCTAAGCATCCTTTCCGAACCACAAATACGTGATCTGACACGAGGGTGCTTGAACCGCCCCTCTCCCCCCGCCCCCGGGCAGGCAAGCGGAGAGCATTTCGTCAGCCGCACTTTGGAGTTGCGGTGGCTGGCTGGGGTGGTCTGCAGCTGCCTCCCCTCCCGCAGCCGCCTCCTGCCTGCTTTCTAAGCAGACTCGTGATGTGCCGCTGGCCCGCAGAAGATGAATTCCTGGGCACCCTGCCGGAGGGTGCAGGGGGTTTTGCCTTCTCTTCCAGCCCAGAAAGTGCTTGGCTGGTGCCGGGGCCTGGCCACGCAGCCACATGGGGTGGAGGTGCTCTTCTGTTGCCAAGCGCAGTCTCTTCGTCTCCCCTGTCTTTGCTAGCCTGGAAATGGTACTGGGGCTAAATACGTCTGTGCTCTGGCCGGCATCTAACAATCCTGCAAAGCGGGTCAAATGGGTCCCGTGTGCACTTTTCAAGAAGAGAGGTGTGGAGGTTCAGGATTGCTTGGCCCAGTTGGTGTGCCAAGGACTCCAACCAGATGGCGGGGAGCAGGCGGATCTTCCCCAAAGTCACCCTACCCTTCGCCATGGAAGGAGGAGCCGTGGGGGTGCTTTCAGACCAGAGTGGTGGGCTGCTAGCACTACCAGCCAGAAGGCCTCATGCAACTCTTTCACCTTTTCCTCCTTAACAGATTTTCTACAGTAAGAAAAAAGAAGTGGAGGCAAAGTATGGGGTGGGGTTATGAGTGGAAGGTGACATCGTCTCTCCCCCCCCTAAAGTTTCTTGAATGAGGCAAAGTGATGGCCTGATAAAAAGCCTTCCTCTGGAAGCACCCTCAATTACAACAAAACAAAGCTGTTTGTTGAACCATGGATCTGCCAAATGAGGCGTTCATTTCTAAATCCACTGCTCTAGAGGCCTGTTAATATGGCAGGGGCCTGATTGATGTGTAATCTAGGCAGCAGAATCATGGAGCTAGGCATAGAGCCCCAGTGACTCATTGGGTTGCTTTCATCGTGGTCTAACCGTGACTCGTACAATTTAACCTTGATTCGTACAATGTGCCGTCTCCCGGGGGACTTGCAAAGCAAAGTCGAGTGCCTTACATGAAACCCGAGCCCCATCCTCGGTGGCAAAGACCCCCACTTGCGCTGGGTTTCCTCTTGGCATGATTGCCCCAGAAGACCCCGGATGGAGAGAGTGGCCCAGGCAGAGGTGGGGAGGACCCCCCCTCAAAATTGGCCAGACTAGTCCTTGTTCAGCCTGAAGCCAAAATGAGATTTGGGCTGTCCCAAATCATACACTCACATATCCAGGAGAGTGTCCCAAAGCTTTCTGTACCAGGAGTGCACTGTCAAGCATGGCTCGCTACATCAGTAACAGCCAAAATACTCGACAATGCCCTGTGCAGACCTGCTTTTTCGGGGTGGACTGGACTCAGTCGTGGCTGGCAGAGGACACTCCCCTGGCTGTGCGGGTGTATGACGTGGGATGGGCCAAGGCTTAATTTGGGGTGCACAACACCAGTTCCTTATAGTTTCTACCTATTTGGGCTGTTGTAAGCGTGGTGTGCCATGCTTGGCAGTGCCCTCTGCACACATAAAGACTTGGGCCAGACTGGACTCGGTGCCACCTGACAGGGGACACTCCCCTGGGTGTGTGGGTGTATGATTTGGAGTGACCCAAAGCTTAATTTGGGGTGCACAGGACCCATTCGTTCTTTGCCATTGTCATCTGAGGTCATGATGCATTAATGTGTTTTGCATAAAAATGAGTGATTTGACTGGAGAGAATGGTTGTTTATCATCAAGGGGATAGTCCCCTGATCATGGAGACACATTAGATGAAGTAGCCCTGAGCGTGTTTTGGCATGCCAGAGCATTTAAGCATGAGCTCCTGGTTCTGTTTGCTGATTGAGCTCTCCTTGAAGTTCCACGCCAAGAAGGGCCGGGGACTAGTAGTGGCCACGCTCCGCATCCTCCCCTCCCTCACCATCCAGACGCCAGCCAGCAAAGAGGCAAAAGGGCAAGGAAGCCAGCCAGCCTGTCTTCCCATGTTTTCCTGTGGCTTAGGCAGGCAGGTGAGCCAACGCCAGTGTGGGTGGCGGTGGACGGGCAGGGATCCTGCGCGGGGCTGCCGCCGCTCCCTCCACCGAGCCTTGACGGAGGCCTCCGAGCTGGCCCTTCCTGGCCAGGCGCCCCTCCTCCATGCCTGCTCCCCCCCCCCACCGTCCTGGAGGAGCGTGTGGTCCTGGCAGAGCCCGCCTTCCTTCCGCTGGGCGGCCTGCTCCTCTCCAGTGTGTTCCTGATCTAGAGAGGCGCATGGGAAGCAGAGCAGAGCAGAGCACGGCGCGTGCGCTGCCTGCTCCTCTCCAGTGTGAGTGAGGCTGCCTTCCACCTGGCGGCTGAGAGCAGCTGGGCAGGGCTGTTGGCCAAAGGAACGCTGCTTTGTTCTCCCTCTCCCACACACCCCTCCCTCCCTGCTGGATCCGACCAGAGGTCCATCTAGTGCTGCGAACCACAGGCCTCTGGGAAGCCCCCAATCCTAGCAGAGCAGGAAGGCATCTGCTTCGCCACTCCGCTGTGGACATGAAGGCCAGCAGGGCCTCCCCTGATGCTGCTCCCCAGCAGCTGGTACCGGTACTTATCCAGAGGTACGTAGTTTGGCCCTGAACAGGGATGTTCCTCAGAGGCGTACTGGCTAAGAGCCCTTGTTTGCCTCCCCCTCCTGCTCCTCCCCTTCCCCCTCCCTGAATTGATCTGCTGACCCTTTAAAGCCACCCAAGCCAGTGCCCATCACAGCACCTCAGGGCAGTAAATTCCTTCCTTTAGAAGCCATCAAAAGTCCAAACTAGACAAGATGGCCAAAGCGCCATGAGTAGCAGATTTTCCATATCTTTCTTTAAATCATGAAAGTGTAGCTAGAGATTTGGACTGGTTTGGGTCCTTTCCCTGCTCAGTTCCCCCAGAGAAGATGCCCCTGCAGGCGCTCTCTGCCCTGCAGGGTTAAACAGGAAGGGCGGTGGCTTACATGTTTTGCCCTTCTGAGGCACCCCGGGGCACGGCCTGAAGGCACACAAGCAGGCAGCCACCTTGCTGAAACCAAGGAGGTTTGGGTCTGGTCAGTGCATGGAAGGGAGACCACCTGGGAATCCCAGGGAGCCACCTTGAGTTCCACAATGGGAAAAGGTGGAATATAAATGAAGTAAATAAAATCGATTTAAAAAGCAGTGCAGGGGAGGGGGAATAGAGATTGGGGCGATGGTGCGGAAGAAAGGCCTACACCCCCCCTTGCACATAAAGCTTTCAAAAGGCGTGTGGGAGGTCTGGTCCGGATGGTCCTCCAGCTGTCTTGTCTAGTTTGCCCTGAAGGCAGTGGCCATCACTACATCATGTGGCAGTGGATCCTGGAAAAGGACTGGAGCGTTTGGAGATGTATACAGACACACACACACACACACACACACACACACACACACACACCTGCCAGGCCTCCCAGCTGGCATCTTCCTCCTCTGCAGCCCCGACTGTGGCCAGCAGTGCCAAAGGAGGCCGGTGGGTTCCCATGTCTCCTCCCCAGGTAGCCAAGGCCGGGATGAGGCAGCATCCCCCCACCCCCGCTGGCCGGATCTGTGAGCTGGAGGTGCCTGCATGCGGCAGCCACAAGGCCCTGCTGAGTTCAGAGGCTCGGCTGGCACCCGGGGGGGGGGGGTTTCCAGCAGGCTCCGCGTCCTCGCCTGTAGCCCTTTCTTTCTGCTCTGAGGGCAGGATGGGCAAACCAGGCAGGGGGCATGCTGTGGGTCATGAGGTGTGGAGCCCCGCTCCTGAGGCCTCTCTAACTTGCCTAGCAAAGGAAGCACTGCGGTGCCTGAGAGGGACTCCACTGCATGGATGCCATGAGCACCAATGGTGAGGGAAGAACACTACGCATGCTCAAGGCGCACTGCCTTATTTCATTCGCCTCGGCTTGGGAGGCTGATGGGCGTGCACCGGTGTTGTGACTGGGTGACGTTCGGTCTTGGGCAGGGAGTATTTCATAGCAAATGGCAGTTGCTGGAAAGGGGTGAGCCCCCTCCCTCCCTGCCCGCTGCGGTCCTGGTCCTGATTCCCTCCCCGTTCCCATGCCTGCTATGCTGGTTTTTAGAAATGCCGTTTGCTTCCAGTCATCCGCAGCATTTCTTACATGTTGTATATAGAAGTTCCCCAGCTTGGGTGTCCACGAGGAAACTCTCCTTGGAAAGCAGCACGGGGTGGGTGGCCGCTCCATTGGCCCTTGGGCTGACCACAGATGCCCACCCAGGGAGACAGCAAGGGGCCCGTCTGTGAAACTGGAGGCAAAGTCTGGCCAGCCAAGGGGCTTGGTGTGTCTGAAGGAAACATGGGCGTGTGTCTGCTGCCACCAGAGGAACGTCTCCCTTGAGCTGCCCCCGCTTTGCCCCCAGCAGGCGGGCTCCTCTGGCTGTGCTGGGAACTTCAGGCAAGGGCCGTGGCTCTGTGTGCGGATGGGGGTGTTGTGCATCCCCCCTGCCTGGGTCCGGGTGATGCTACAATAAAGGACCATCCCCGATCCAGGACGGCCTCCCTGACTGGCACCTGCCTTACAAAGCCAGGCCATGTTGGAGGCCGGAGTTGCACATCAGAAAAAGTAGATTCGGGACAGACACATGGCAAGAAAGCCCTTCACACAACACAGAATGACACTTGGGATTTGTTTGCCCAAGCTGTGGGGACAGCCCACTTCCTTGGCTGGCCTTGGAAGGGGGGGGTGAGACATTCATGGAGGAAAAGGCTCTTGGAGACGCTTTGCCATGACAGCTCAACTGAGCCTCCATGGCCAGGGGCAGAATACCTGAGTGGGGGTCTCAAATAATGGAGGAGGGACCCCATTCCCTCCCTCTTGCTCTGGCTCTCAACCCTTTTGTCTTGTGAGGCTTCAAGCTGTCTTGTCAGGAGCCTCTTGTCTTCTTTGTACAGTGCCTGGCACTTTCTGAGCAGGAAACAAGTGTTGAGCAGCAGAGGAGCGACCCAGACTCCTGCTGCGTCACCTTCTGGTGCCTTGCCCCATGGCTTGCAAGGCTGCAGGCAGTGCGGGGGAGGGGGGCAGGTAGTGAGGGGCTGGCTGGGGAAGAGCATATCAGAGCTGCTCCGTGGGCCTGCGCAGAACTGCTTCGCTCCCCTGCTGGTCTGCCTTAAGCCAGGGAGGCAGGGCTTGTGCTGGCCGACTGGCTGGGTGAGCAAGGACCTTCCTTGGCAAGGGGCAAACGACCATCAAGCCTTCTCTTCTAGCACTGCTGACTTCTGGATGCCCACTCCTGAGCAGTGGAAGGGCAGCTGCTCTGGCGAAGATGTGGGCGTGGGGGGAAGGCATGCGTGAGATGTGGTCCAGATCTGCAGGGCTGGCCCAAGATATGTTGCTGCCCAAGGCAAGGGACAAGACGGGGCCCTCCCATTCCCTGTGCAAGAGCCAGCTGGATAGGCAGCTGAATCTTTCTTTCACACCAACAGTGGGACAGCATCCTTCACCATACCTGATGGCAGCTGGATAGCTTAGTTAGGGGGTGCGCAGCAGGCCATGTGGCAGCGGGCGGCACGCACCTCTCTCCTCCAGCACTCTGCTGCTGCCCCCCCCCCCCCAGCATCTGCTGCCTGCGGCGACTGCCCCGCTCTGCCTAATGCTGAGGCTGGCTCTACAGATCTAGCGGAGGAGGAAAGGCCTCCCTAGGAAAGATGCCAGCTGGGACCCTCCCCACCTTTGGTCTGGGTGCAGCCCAGCTCCACAGCAGCACAAAGCCGGATCTGGGAGTGGCAGGTCTCGGGTGGGCTGCCTTGCCATGCTCTGTTGTGCCCCTTTGGCCCTTGTCTCTGATGCCTGATGCCTTCTGCTTTCTCTCTTCCCCAGCAGCCATGGAAGGAGGGCTGATATTCCTCTGCTCCCTGCTGGTTCCAGTGATCTTAGCAGAGGGTACGTACAGCTGTGGACCACCACCCCCGCCAGCACAGGCCTCCACGCCTTCCTCTGCCTGAGGTTCCTGCCACACCTGATGGGGTGGCAGGGGAGACCCAATTCAGACTACGGGTGGCTTCAGAGGAGACTGCTCTGCAGGCCGGAGGAACCAAGCAAGGCACGCAAGGCGGCTTCTGGGGTCTTCCTGGGTGTGCCTCACATCCTCCTGCCTGTTAAACCATTATCATTGTTTCTCTCTGGGATGAAAGGGTTCTGGTTAAACATTATATCTTCAAAGGACTAAAATATTTGCATTATTGAATTAATTGTCTTGGCTGGGTAAGAAGACTTCCAAGGCTAAAAAGCTTGCCACTTATTTGGCCTCCCCCTCAAAAAAGAAAACCCCAGCGGGCCCAACGCAGAAAGGACAAGACCCCTCCCGCTTCATTTGCCATTTCCTGAGCCCAAACCAGCAGCAGCTGCTCCCTCCACCAAACCCCAGACTTTCCAACCAGAAACTGTTTCTGGGAGCTGCCCTCTATCCTCAGAGCTTAAATGCTTCCAGCTGCCTCTGCGTGGATACCCCAAAATGACACCACTGCCCCCCCCCGCTCTCTCTCTCACCTGGGGTGGGGACTCTCAAGTCTTTTGCTGTCTGCAGATCAAAGTTAATTTTTCTCTGTTTACTCTTTCCAGTGGCTGATCAAGAGAAGGAAAAGGACCCCTTTAACTATGGTGAGCCTCCATCCCCTTTCTGGGAGCGCCTGAAGTGCTCTGAACCAGCTGCTCCCTGTTTGGACCTGCCATCTCTCCCTTTTGTCTCCCACAGACTACCAGACCCTACGGATCGGTGGCCTGGTCTTCGCTGTGGTCTTCTTCACTGTTGGAATCCTCCTTATTCTGAGTAAGTGAGCAGGTCTGCCTCAGGTCTGGGCCTGTGAAATAAGCATTCGGGGCAACAACAAGTCTTGGGCCGGCCCTGAACAGGGTGACCTAGATCAGTGTTTCAGGGGTGACACGGGGTGTTTTCAGCATGGCAAAGTCTTTCTGCAGAGTCTCGCAGTTCATGGCACTCGCCTCAGCAGGCAGGCCAAGAGCTCCCCCGTGGCTCTTCTCCACTGGGAGAGAGAGGCCTCTGGTTTATCCTTCTGTGACCAGGGGGGGGGGTGCTGGTGGGGGCTGCCTCTGCCACCATCTTGTTCCTGATCTAGAGAGCTGTGCAAGCCCCCTGTATTCCCGGCAATGCACTAAGCCAGTGTGGCGTAGTGGTTAGAGTGTTGGACTGGGACTCAGGAGATCCGGTCTAGTCCCTCTTGGCCATGAAACTCACTTGGGCCGCAGGCATCCTGGGCAACCCAGCATGGCACCGCGTGGTAGGCCGTGTGTGTGGGGTGGGGTGGGGGGTCAGCAGCCTATCCAGCCGGTGGGAAGAGCCCTGATGGGAATGATGTCCAGTGATGCTTTGGTGGGGTGCCCACCCAATTTCCAGAGACAGCCCTTTGGAAGGGGTCTGAGGCCTCCGTTGCCTGTTCTCTCTTTTCCCAGGCAGGAGATGCAGGTGCAGTTTCAACCAAAAGCCAAGGTACGTGACGTGGAGGGTGGCGCCTCTCTCCGTGGGCCCCTCCGTGCCTTCCTCCCAATCCCTCACCACAGGTCCCCATGAGCCAGGATCACATGAGCCAGCAGCCCACCCAGCTGCCTGCATGTCTCTTTCCTGTGTTTGTCTGAATGGGAGGTTTCTGTCTGAACGGAGAGCAGCCCTGGAGGCAGGGGGCAGCCGGGAGCAGAAGGAGAGAGGAGGAGGGCCGGTCGAGTGCGGGCCCACCAGCTGCTCTTCTACTCCCCCTGCAAGGTCGCTCCTCAGCCAAAAAACAGCAGTGTGGCACACCTAGGCTGGCCCTGTGAGCAAAGTTATCTGTGTGTCTAACCTTCAATATTCTTATTATTTATTTATTTTAGGGTGTTTTTTTTAGTGTGTGTGTGGGGTCCATACCCAATATGTCCTAGGGCAGTTTACAGTTAAAACAATAAAATACCATATGTCATCTTGTCAAACAACAATGAAACTTTTAAACTAAAACAGCAATATTCAAAACACTTCAGCACACTTTGAGATCCTGGGAGGATGGATTATTTTTATTCGTTTATTGTACCTATCAGAGTGCCTGATGCTCACACTCTAAAATAGAGAGGGGAGCAATATGGGACTGTTGCATGCGCTGAGGCTGAGCGGGGGGGGGGGCTTGGCAGCTGGTGGCTTCCTGGGAAAGCCGGCTGTTCGGGAGGGAGGGGGGTGGTCTTCACGCAGGTGTCTTGGCAGACGGGGCAGCAAGGGAGAAAGGGCGGAGACTTGTGAGGGAGCAGACTGCGGATGGCCAAGGTGGCGGACGGGCAGGGGAAGAAGAGCAGAGAAGCGGTGCGTTTGTGGCCAGGCCGTGGGCATCTTTTGAAGGGAAAGATGAGGCTCTCGTGCTGGATCGGGGGACAGACAGGAACTCAGGGTCGTGCCTCCATGACCTGAGCAGTGAGAGCTGAATGATTTTGGCAGCAGAATGCTGCACAAAGGCGAGGGGACCAAGGTGAGAGACAAGAGAAGTCCAGAGAGAAGATTGCAGTAGTCCGGGCAAGAGGTGACCAGGCTCTCTCATACTCACTCACTCACTCACTCACTCACTCACTCACAGAGACCTCAGCCCCTCCCGCTCAGCTGATCAATCCAGATCAGCGGAAGAGGGGGAGGTATTTTCACCCCCACTGTGGCGTGCTGTGGGGGGAGTTTTTACCCTCCCTGCCAGCACACCATGATGGGGTTGAAAATCGGACCCTCTCCACTCCTCAGCTGACTGGTGTGGATCAGGTGAAGAGCAGGGAGGGCCCAGTCGTAATCCCCGTTGCGCCACTCTGGGCAGAGAGTTTTAGACCCCTCCCTCCGGCACCAGAGGAGTGGGGGGCGCGGCCCGGGTGGGTGGTGCCGGTCGGTGGAGGTTCCCCACCCCTGCTTTAGCTATCTTTAGCTACATTGTAAAGGTAACAATTAGATCCGCAAGCTGGGAAAATGGCAACCTTTTCAAAATGGTGGCCAGAATGGGCACCAGCACCTCCCACAATCCGGTGTGGGGTGGTGGGCGTGCTGTTCGCTCTCTTCCTATGCACGCGCATTCTCACTCTCTCTCTGCAGGGCTCCCGGAGACGAGGAGGCACAGGTGGAGAATCTGATTGCCTCAAACGGTAAGGGCCACTTCCGCGCGCTGTGCCACCTCTGAGTGGAAGCCGCCTCCCGGCATCTGGCTGCTGTTTCCTGGAGTGGAGAGAAGCCACGGCCCCAGGCCGCAGCCGGCATGCTCTGGGTGACGGCATGTCACCGTCGACCCGCAAGGGACAGAGCACCCCTCCCGGCAGGCCCTTCCGATGGCTTTGCCCGTTTCCTGGGGTCTGTGGTTTGAATGGGAGGCGGCTGGTCCCTGCTTCGCATTTAGCATCGACCCTCTTCAGGCACTCCCAAGGGAGAACCTCACCCTTTGCGGCCAGGGTGGGCAATCCCAGTTCAAAGGGAGTGGGTGGGCATCCCCCATCCCAACTGCAGCCACCCCCCTGAGCGAGCCTCATTTGGAGGAGCGGTCTGCTGCTGTGCTGTTGAAATGTGGGCCACGGTGGCTCTCTGGAATATTTCTCAATTGGCCTTGTTTTGCAGCGACAGGAGCACAAAAAGCGGAGAACTGAATGGAAGACAAGAGGTGAGCTTCCTTGTGAGGGAGGGGTATCTGTTCTTGTGGGGGGGCAGCAACAGGGTACATGAGAGCTGCAGAAGGGTCGGTCTCTCTCTCTCTCTCCCTCTCTCTCTCTCCCTCCCTCTCTCTCTCTCCCTCCCTCTCTCTCTCTCCCTCCCTGCCCCCCCCCCATTTCTGCTCTGTGGAATGGAGTTGCAGTCATTCAGAGTGTTCTAGATGGGGAGCGGGCCCTGTTTGGCTGCTTCAGGGCAGGAGCTCTTGAGGGTGGGGTCCTTTTCTAAACCTGTCTCTACCCCTCATGACTGAGGGTACGAATCTGAAACTTCCTGGGCTGGATCTGCTGGAGGATGGCAAGCCCTGCTAAGCACCCCTTCCCTACTTCAGGTGGTTTCCTGCCGCTACTCATAACACTGCCAAAAACAAAACATCGCCATGGGTGGGAGGGGGAATTTAGAGATTTATTCTGAGTGCAGAATTTGAGTCTCTGTGGCTCTGAATGGAAGAAAGAGACCCTCCCTTCCGGACCGGAGCTGCTGGCCCTGTCTGGTCCCGAACTGCTGGGGACCCTTGTTGGTGGGCAGCGGGAAGGCCCTGCTCCTGCACCTGGAGCCTGCTCTCGTTGAGCCACAGCAGCAGCCCGGGTGAGCCCGTGCCTGTCGCCCCTTCCCTAGTTGTGGTGTGCTGCCGCTTTCTGTGCCTTGAGAAAGTGCGAGTTCTCTGTGGAATGTTGTCCTTCTCAAGGCCAGAGACATCCCCGCATGCCGCAGGTGGTGCTCTCTGTGAGGTTTCCGCCCTCCTACGTGGTCTGCCGGTGCCTCACTCCTGACAGCTGCTCAGGACAAAGCCTTCCTTCCAGGCTGGGGCGAGCATCGATGTGTGGGAGCAAAATCCTTCCCTCTTTGAGACGAAGGAGTGGGGGCCACATGTTGACTTTGTGCCAAGCAGGTCCGACCCGACCTGGGTGGCCTCTTCCCAGAAGGGCTGCCTCCGCCAGGCTGGGTCTTGGAGCCCTTCCACATCCCACCCCCCCACTCTCCTCCTGCAGATCTAGAGACCAGACAACGGACGAGTTGACCCCAGATGCAAATACCGTGAAGAGATGCTGAGGCGAAGGCCCGGGGTCCCTGCAAGGAGATGCTGAGAGCACTGCCTGTGTCCACGTTGGCCTGTGTCTTGGAGCATCAGTTCTCTTTCAGGTCCCCACTGGACTCCGCCCTCCGCCCTCCCCTGCCGCCAATACTGAACCACTGTGTCATGTTCATCCGTGGTGACCGTGGTAGCTCCACTTTGATGTTGTTGTTGTTGTTGGGTGTGTTGCTCTTCACCTCCCTCTCCCCCCCCCACACCCCCGTGCTGTTTTGACATGGTGCGCCCTCCTGGGAGGTTGCCTTGGCCTGTTCATTGGCGGTGGCACTTTCTGCAAGGGGGAGCTCTCTTCAGGGAGGGGGAGCACCTCTTTGTAGCATAAAGCTTCTTTCCATGACCCGTGTTGGTGAAAGCAAAGAAATGGGCTGAGGGTGCTCAGCCGATTCCCTTTCCAGTTCCCGCCAGCCCTTTTCCTTCTCCAGGCCCCCCCGTGCCCCTCCCACCCTCAAATGCTTTTCAGCCAGACCTGTGGGGGGTGGGGGGCGCTCCCCCCCCATGCCACTGTGATACCGGCCAGGGGGAGGGTGCTGTATTCCTCTGGCGAGGGGCCGGAAAGGGGAGTTCTGCAATGGGGGGGGGGTGTCTCTGTTAGACGTCCCTGGACAGCCCTGCATGTGGCTGAGAAAGGGAAGATGGCCACAGTACTGGTGGGGGTGGGGGCTCTGCCGGTCTCTGGCTTCAAGGCGCATCATTTTGCAGGGAGATCTGCTGGTGGCCGCAGAGTGGCTGTTTTCTTCTGCAAGGCCTTGGAAGGGTGAGACCCTCACTAACGGGGGCTGGGGCTGACCCGGGCTGTGCTGAGCAACTCCTCCTGTGCTGAGGGTTTGAATGTTCCTGAAAGGCAGGAGCATATGTTCCGGCAAAGCTCAGCCCCCCTCCCCGATACACACACCCCTGCCAGCAATTTGCAAGATTCTGGCTGCCGCCAAGTTGTTTTCCAAAATACTTTACACAACCAGTACGAGAATCCAGCGCCTTCGGCCAGGGCCTTCCTCCTGTTGCAAGTGGTCGTGTCCCTGATTCCAGTCAGACTCCACCAGTTCACATGAACAGACACCCCCCTCGCCTTGCCGTCCTCCCCTTGCCCACGTCTTTGCTGTGTGTACACCACCACGTCTTGTGTTGCCACGTGCCTCTCCATTGTGTCTGTAGTGTGACGTTGGTAACAGCCATTTAACACACCTGGTAGAAACTGCCCAGCCGTAAAAGTGTTGTGACTCTGAAAGCCAAACCTTCTGTTGTGTGTTCATCTGAAATAGGCCACCCTGCTGTGCTGCTGTGATAAAGGACTGTTGCATTTTTGTGTTGTGTCCCCAAACCCAAGAGAGAAAAGGAATAAAATATCATTTCTAGTTCAGCGGCTCTGGCTCCTCTCTGCAGTGCACGGCGCCGCTGTGGGCCTTGCTGGTCGCTCCGTCTGCTCTGTGGGGCCTCCAGAGGTCGCGGCAGCAGTCAGGCAGGCTGCTGCTCTGGGAGTGCCCCAGGGCGGGTCCTCGGTCCAGGCTGGAACTCTGCGAGGGGCCAGCCAGTGGCCCTCTGCACATGCCCCCGCCAGGTCCTGGTGAAGCGGGGTGGATTGGGCCCCTCTCCCAACCTGGCTAAGGAGGACCTGAGGTGCAGAGCCAAGGTTGCACTCGATCGGCCCATGGACTTGCACGTGGGCAGGACATCCCACCCCCATTCTTCCCTCCCTGCCGAAGCAGACCCCAGAGCAGCATCCTGCCATTGGCCTGCTGCTTCCTCCCCAAGCCCCCAGGCCCCTTTCCCCACGTGTTCCTTTGGGATGCGGATCCCCCGTGCTTGCAAGGGGGCACCTCCTCCCCCTTAGAAAGGGTCCTGCTGGCTCCCTGCTTCCCCTCTGCGAAGCTGCTGCTACTGGCTCCCAGCAACAGGGCGATGCGCACCCCCTGGGATGCAGAGGTCGCGTGCCTTTGCGCACCAACAGCAGGAGAGGCCTTGCCCCATGTCTGGCCCTCCCAAAGCCACCTGGTGGGCCACCTTGGGAAGTCGCAGGACATGGGACTGGGTGGGCTTCCAGATCGGCCTGTCTCATGCATGGGATTTTACGGAGTGTCCGGACACTGCCATCTCCCATCTGTTGCCCTTCTGTGTTTTCCCACCCTTTCGTCCATGGCCTTTTTCTTTACTGCAGAGAGTCTGTTGAGGCAGGAAAGACCAGAGAGCTGCACAATGTCTTTTGGTTTGTAGTGCTGGAGGCAGCTCTCCATCTGGAAGCCCCCCAGGTGCCCACTCTTAGGTCTGACCCCGCAGGGCTCTCCTGATGATTTAAGACAGGTGGGCAGACTTCAGGCCTGTGGGATCTACTTTGTTTTTCACCAGGACCCCAAGATCCACCAACTGGTGCCTGGTGCAAAAGGCACACACTTAGCATTAAAGAATCCTGAGCCTAGGAATGTGTTTTGAGTGCATAAGAACTCAAGGAGAGCCCTGCTGGACCAGACCAGGCTCCCTCTAGTCCAGCATTCTGCTCCCACAGTGGCCAAACAGCTGCCTGTGCTGTGGGCAGCCCACAAGCAGGGCATGGCGAGTGCAACGGCACCCTCCCTCCCTCCCAGTGCCAGAATTGAATGGTGCTCGCTGCCCATCCCTCCACACAGAAATGCACTCCTGGTGGCCCCGAGCTTCCTTCATTTCAGCAGCATATTTGCAGGAGGAGGTAATTTTGCTGCTGCTCGTCTTCTTCAACAATTGGGAGTCGGAAACCCTTGCTGATCTACTGCAAATTGCCCAGAGGCCCACCCATTGATCGATCTGCCCACCTCTGCCCACAGCTCCTGGGTCTGACCCTTCCCATGTGCACTAGTAGTGCCACCTGCTGCTGTCGCCTGGGTGCTGCTTCACTGCTCTTTTGCTGGAGTCAAGAGCTGCTCCAAGATGGACCCTCTTAATGGACCCTGACCATGGTTGACTGCTGTAGTTTCACGGGGCGTCCAGATGCCAGCCCATGTTTTATCTCCCCTTTGTCCGTTTCTTCTCTTAACAAGGGATCATCCTTTTAGCTCAAAGGAGCTGGATTAGAAGCCCCATTCTCCGCCAGCCGGCCGGGCTTCCCTAGCGCTTCGATCCTGCAGTTTTGGGGATGGGGGCACTGCGCTGCCCGACACATGCAGTGATGCTCATTCCCCTCCCCTCCCCCCCTCCCCTGAACTTTCCAGCTGTTCTGTGCAGATGGCCAGGAGTTTCATGCTCCTGTGTGCACACCATTTATTTTTAAATGCTTTTTTAAAAAACTGGGATTCTGGAATGTATGTGTGTGTATGTATGCATTTGATTTATACCTCACCTTTCCACCCAAAAAAATGGCACTCAGGGCAGAATGTCAAAATACTCAGCTTCGCCATTTGCTCCATGCCGTGCCTCTACATCTTCATCTTTCCTGTTCAGAGTAAAAGGAAATAATTTTTGTGTCTGTACAGAAGTGGCCGATCTACCTGCAAACACCTTTTCTTTTTCTTTTTAAAAAACTTTTTTGCTGTGGAATTCCACGAGCTAGAGATATTTGACTTTTGGCATTTAGTGAAATGGAGCCTCCTGTTCTGCTTCTCCTGCTGAAACAACACGTAGACTGATTGCTTGCTGTCTTTAGCCTCCTCCTCCTCTCCTCCTTGTTATTTATTAATAAATTTATTTATTAAATTTTTATGAGAGCCAGCGTGGTCCAGTGGTGAGAATGTTGGACTGGGACTCGGGAGATCCAGGTTCTAGTCCCCGCTCAGCCACGAAACTCACTGGGTGACTTTGGGCCAGTCACTGACTCTCAGCCTAACCTACCTCACAGGGTTGTTGTGAGGATAAAATGGAGAGGAGGAGGAGGAGGAGGAGGAGGAGGAGGAGGAGGAGGATTATGTAAACCGCCTTGAGTTCCTTGCAGGAAAAAAGGTGGGGTATAAATATAATAAATAAATAATTGAATGAATGAAATCCTGCCTTTCCATGAGAAATGGCACTCAGGGGGTTAGGCGCTGTAACTCTTTCTGAGAAGAAAGGCCAAGGCAGCATCAGAGGAGCTGCTGGATGTCTGTGCCCCATTGAACCACCTTTCAGCGACTTGTTGGCAGGCCATTCTTGGGAGAAGGAGAAAGAACAGCCCAGAGCGCATCAGCACTATGACTCCTGCCCTCACTTGGCTTGACAGCAGACCAATTCCAGGACACTGGTGGGTCTAAGGGAGGGCTTTGCGATTGGAATGTGAGATGACAAACATCCAATCAGAAATTTTACAATGACCAGAGAAACCCTAATTGAAGTAGGGTAGCTGACATACCCCAGCAAGGCACAGAGCAAATTTCAAAACAGTGAATGGACTATTTTGAAACTGGAATTCCAGTTGCTTTCTAAGAAGAAAAGATGCACGCACAGGTGTACATACAACTACTGGTATGTTTGGGGAACAAAGAGCAGAGGGGTGAGATGTTGAGGAGGGTGGGCGGGACAAGTATGTAGAAGTCTGGGTAAATCCTGTCATGTGCCTTACGCTGGCTCAGCTTGTCTGAGTGTGGAAAGCTAAGCAGGGTCAAGCCTGGTTACTACTTGGATAGGAGACCCCTCCTCTGGTTTCCTGCATTGAGCAGGGGGTTGGACTCGATGGCCGCCTAGGCCCCTTCCAACTCTATGATCTATGAAATCTATGATTTGCCCGCTATGGTGGGCTTCTGCAATAAAACACATAACAGGAACGAATTGTGTGGATGCTGCGTTGCAGTCCTGCAAGCAACAAAAATGGGGAACGTAGCGGCATGGTGCAAAAGAAGGCTCGTGCCCAGCAGCAGCCAAAGAGGAGAAGCAAATCCCCAAGGCAAAGGGCAGGCCCAGCATGGATCGCACGAGTATGCGAGGGGCGCACAAGAAGTGCATAGCCCCCTTCTTGCTGCTGCTGGGTGGGGAAAGGGCTGTCCCAGCCGGGTCCTGCACCCAGGTGGGCTGGGTAGGGCTATGGTGCTCCAGTGGCTGGCTGGTGCTGTGAACCTACCAGCTCCTGGGACTGCCCAGAAAAGTGCTGGGGAAGTACCCACCACACTCAGATGTTCCTGGGGCGGCAGATGCTGTGGTTTGAAGCAGGCAGGAAAGAAGCTACCTGGCAACCAAGCCACTGCTGCACTGAAGGGACTCTGGATCAGTTTACAGTCGGGCTCCTCGTGCCTGCTTCGTTTGCCCGGGACGGTGCGCACCAGGAGGCGGCTCAGGGTAGTAGGCCCAGCTCAGGCACTGCTGCAAAGGTTGGGGCTTGCTGTTGGAGCTTGCGTTTGCACGCCCCCCCCCCCATCCCAGGAGGGTTTGCGTGCCCTTGCTTCCCTTCCCAGCACTGGCGCTCCCCCTCTGCAGCTGGTCGAATGCTTCCCCCTCTCCCCATTTGGGAGCTAGCAGGGGAGGGCAGGGGAGGGCAAATGGTCTAAGCAGGGCCGGAGTAAGGCCAGCGGGTGCCCTGAGCACAGCCCAATAATGGTGCCCCCTCAGTCCTTCCATTGCTTAGTTGGCAAGACATTAAGACTCAATAAGTGCTGAAGGTGAAATAAGACACTAAAAACTCAGTTTTCTTCAAGCCCCCCCCCATGCCAAACACACAACTATTAAATATAAACGGTTATTTGTTATATTGTGATATTTTGAGGGCCAGCATGACGTAGCGATGAGAGTTTGGACTGGGACTCGGGAGTTCCCTGCTCCGCCATGAAACTCACTGGATGACTTTGGGCCGGTCACTGACTCTCAGCCTAACCTACCTCACAGGGTTGTTGTGAGGATAAAATGGAGAGGAGGAGGAGGATTATGTAAGCCGCCTTGGGTTCCTTGCAGGAAAAAAGGCAGGGTATAAATATAATAAATAAATAAATAAAATTTATTTAACTCTAAATAGCATCAAGCAATATAAGCCAATTATATACTTATAACTAGGGCAACAGAAAGAAATACAAATTTGCATCACTGTTTTATGCATTTCTGAATAAAACTGTTATAAGGGGGAAATGCAAATGTAAACATTTGTGGTACTCTGTGGTGCCCCCTTCCCTTGGTGCCCTGAGCACGTGCTTACAGTATATTGCTTAATGGGTCATCCAGGGCTGGGTCTAAGTCTTCCTACTTGACCTCCATGATGGGAGTTGCTGCTGCTAGTGCCTTTCCCCTGCTCCACGATCTCCAGTGCCTGGCTGGCAGCCAGAGCAGAAACTGGGCTATGGCAGCTGGGCCCATTCTGTTAGCAGTCTGGTTTTTTAAATTGTTACACGGCACCATTGGACACGATGCTAACTACAAGACAGATTTTAGAATCAGAATGAAAGCCTCCCCAGCCCCTCACACTTTGGCGCCTGGTCTTGTCAAACTTCACGTGGCCAAGATTGGTCCGCAAAAGCGTGGGCCGCACACAGCAGCATGCTACTAGTCAGGTGTGCCCTGTGGGGCAGAGGTGGGAGATCATCATCGTGAGGTGCGCCCCTCTCCAATTGCCCTTGTGATCCAGACGGCAGCAGCACAAGCCCTCCTGCATATGTGTTCAATGGGGTAGGGGCATCAGGGGAGCTTCTTTGTCAAGTTTATGCCAGGGGGAGTTCTTGGGAGGTTGGTCAATTGAGGGGAAGGAAGGAGACAGACCAGCATCAATTCTGAAGTGGCCACTTGGCAGACAAGTTTAATTTGCTGTAACAATGCTAATGGAGATGTGTTTCCTGCCTCCTCTCGTGCAGGAGTGCTGAGGTCACTGCACACACTTGTCTTGAGTCGATCCAGGCCAGATCAACCATGAAAGAGTCCCTTTGTGTACTGCAGTGGCAGGTCTGAGCAGGCGGGTTGAACATTAAAACGCAGCAGCCAGCCAGGGGAGTGAGAAGGGGGGGGGCGCATCGGAGGGGGAGGGTGCTAGGTACACAGGCTCTTTCGCAGAAGGCGCTGGTTTTCCCACTGGGAGCCTGCGACAGAGCCTCCTGCCTGGCCCGCCAGGAACACCATCCCACTTCATCATGGGGGCAGTCGAGGCTGGGCTCCATTCACTCTTCTCGGGGCAGTCCGTCTCCCCTGACCCTGAGGAGGCCACAGCCATGGCCGCCCCAGCCCCTCACAGATGATGCACCCCCACAAACACGGGAACCACACTGAGCACCACCCATGGGTGGGGCTGGTTTGTGGGGAGCAGCCAGCATCAGGCTCCTGATAAGATAAAGCACCCTGAATTTAGCTGGGTGCCAGCGGAGAATCATGGTGGTGGCTGGGCGGGGGGCACGGACACGCTTTCCTGGGACATCTGGCACGGAGTGAGGTCTCCTGAGTCCCGTGGCAGATTTTACCATAAAGCTAATCCTCTTCTGGTGCCTGACCTGGGTGGTCAATGATTGACAGACCTCAAGAACTTGTTTTTAGCTGGCATTTGGACGGCTGAGCTGCAAGTCGTAGGTGGCCACTGCCTGCCAGGTGGGACTCCCTGCCAATGGCGGCTCGGCTCGCTCCCTCTCTGCTGTCCTTCCTCCAGCAGGCAAAGACCGCTTCATTCACGAGGGCCTTTGGGCCTGTGGGTGGAGTGCCGTCCCAGTAACACCAGGGAGCCAAGCGTGCTCTTACAGGGAGTAGGCGAGGGTGCCTGTGGGCGATCATGTCAACCAGACAGGTGACCTCTGCATTCCGGAGAGCAAGGATTTCAACAGGACTGCTGGCCAATGGCATGAAACCCCCTAAAGCTGGCAGTGAGACATTCAGAATCCATCGCTCATAAAGGGGGGATCTATGCCAGAGATCCACCCCTGCCCTGTGAAGGTTTGGGACCTTGCTGCAGCTACACCCGCCAGGACGAAGGACCCATGACCACGGAGCGGGCTTTGGCTCCCTCCCACCCTGATCACATCCCTCCTTCCCAGAGCAAAACACCAGCCCTGCTGCAGGAATAAGGGGCCCACTTGCGAATTGCTGAAAAGCAGGACACGTGTCACCAAAAAAGAAGGCAACAATTTGCTTAAAACTTGCATATGCTAATTTATATGCACAGATGCACATTTAGGGAAAGTATTATAGTTATATGATTTCTATTTAAACTATAAATAGGCTATTTATAGTTTAAGTAGAAATACAGCGCCTCTCACAGCAGTGTGGGCGGCTGTGGCAGGCGTCCCGTGCGCCTCCAGGGGCTGCAGCTGGTCGCCATCGTGGAGGCCGCCCCGCCTCCTCCTCCTCCTCCTCCTCCTCCTCCGGAGGGCTCCTTGGGTTAAATCAGGCTTGGATGGGAGGTCCCTTCAGTCGGGGAATGCGGGAGGGGGCGGCTGCCTCCGTCGGGGCCCCAGCCTGGCCCTCCGGGGGCCCTGATTGTCGTGCCCCCTTCCCCGCCCCCGCAGCCACTTGGTGTTCCCCCCCCCGCCCCAATTCTAGAAGGTTGCGGTCAGGGCCGGTGCTACCATTAGGCCAACTAGGCAGATGCCTAGGGCGCAGGGCTAAAAGGGGCGCCAGAAACGCCTTGAAAAAAAATACAGCGCTCTCAAGTGGGAAGGGGGGGTGCTAAATATCTGATCTTGCCTAGGGCACCAAGCTGCCTTGCACCGGTCCTGGTTGCGGTGCCTCTGCAAAGGCCTCCAGCAGTCAGAGCTTCGAGCTGAAACACGCAGGCAGTTTGGGTGCATTGGCCCCGCCCCTTTTGCCTTTGGCCCCACCCACTGCTGGATGCGGCCCTCAAGAGCCCCTCCAAGGTGGCATTCTGCACCCCTGTGCCAGATGGTGGCGGCCCTTCCCCCCTCCACACGATCGCCCTGGGATCCTGCCTGCAAGGGGCTCACCCACCGGGCGTGAGGACTACCTGCCAGTCAGCAGGTGCCTGCAGGAGGAGGCCCCCCCGCTCCCCGGACCCCCCTTGAGAGTGCTCATACCTCCCCGCCCCACTGCCGTGTACAACAGAGAAAGCCTCCCTCTCGTGGAGCCGCCTCCGGTGCCCAGCCTGCTAGCTGCGGGCAGCCCCCACTTGTACCCAGGGAGCTGCCACTCTGCCCCCCCCCGGAAGAGCCACAACGTTTCCTCCTGGCTGCCCCCCCCCCCGGCCAAAGGGAGGTCTCCGCCTGCCCTGCTGTTGCTGCCCTTTGCCTTTCAAGGAGAGTGAGGCTCTCCGGGGCAGGTCCTGGGCCGGGCAGCGCCGGCGGCTTCGCCTTGTGACTGGGATAAACATTACAGGGAGCCCGTTAATGTTTAATGGGGGTTTTGTCCCAGCACCCCCCCCCCGCCCCCATTAAGGTGTGCTCGCCTGAGCTCCATCTCAGACAGAGGCGATCTCTGGCACGGCAGGAGAGGCAGGCAGGACCATGGCAGACGGTAAGCACCCCCCATGGCTTTGCAGGCTGCCGGTCCAGGGAAGTGGGGAGTGGGCGACCTCTCAGGCCAGGGGCTCCAGGCAGAAGTTTCCAAGAGGTGGGGGTGGGAGGGGACTCTCTATCCCAACTCGTTCTGCTTTTTAAAAACTGCTTTGAGGGCTGTTCTTATTTCGCAGTTCGCAGTAGCATCGGTGAGGCTGAAGAAGAAACAGTTGGCAAATTGCCTCCCCGCTTCATGGCTGCTGCTGGTGGATGATGGGGGACCATCCACCCGCTCTGCCCCTCACTTTCCATCTGTCGCCAGCAATGCCCCTGAGAATGGGGCAGCCTCGCCTTTAGGGCCAAAGTAGGGACTGGAAATGCTGAGCCTCCATCCCTGGACCCCACCACACTGCCCGGCTCTGGTCCCTGGATGGGTCCCCTCAGCACCACCCAGGCTGGAATGGGGCCTGGAGCAGCAGCAGGCAGCCTTCTGCAAGCTGGGGGTGGGCACACATCCAGAAAACCGTGTCTCTGCTCCCTTCAGCTGCAATGGGGACAATCTGGTTTTACTGGGAAGATTCCTTCTACCCCCGCCCCTCAGGCTTCCCCTCCCCACTCCTGCTTTATTCCAGAGGTAGTTTCCTCTCCGTCTTCTCCGTCTACAGCTGAACTCCAGACACAGACCCCAGAAAAGGCAGCATTTTGCCTCTCTGGATGAGCCATGGTAGAGTCCCGGCTTAACTCTCCTGTCTCTGCTCTGCCACTTATGTGGCAAGTAGGACAGTCCTTCCGTCTGCTATAGGCAAAGGAAAGGGCTGACCCTGGGAGGGGAAGGACTCCAATGGACCACAAACATTCCTGTTTGGCTGGTGCTGAACAGCCCGTTTGTGACCCACGCAGGGCCGGTGCAAGGCAGTTTGGTGCAGTTTGGTGCCCTAGGCAAGATCAGATATTTAGCGCCCCCCCCTTCCCACTTGAGCCCTCCCTATTTCTGGCACTCCCTTTAGCCCTGTGCCCTAGGCAGCTGCCTAGTTGGCCTAATGGTAGCACCGGCCCTGGACCCACGGCAGGGAGCCTCGTGGCTCCAGGAGAGCTGGCATGCAGAACTGGCCACAGCTTCTCCTGGCAGTTAATGCCACTGGCTGCTTGCCATGTGGACTGAAGGAGCCTGTGGCTACCACGATCCCAGGAACAAGCTGCTGCAGGCATTAGCACTTGGCCACAAGCTGCATGGCCAACTTTTTTCTGCCAGGGCTCCTGCGCCTTTGACAGCAGGAAGTTCAACCATTGTTCCCAGTATGCAGAAGCAGCCGTGGGAAAAGTTTCCACTCCTGAATATTCTCCTGCTAAAGCAGTAGTGGGCAACTGGTGGTCCTCCAGATGTTTTGGCTTACAACTCCCAGCATCCATCACCACTGGCTATGCTAGCCAAGGCATCTGGGGGGCCACCAGTTGCCCACCCCTGTGCAAAAGGCTCTGCCGTAAAAACACGGCTCCCCCTGCCCCGCGACTGCTGGCCCATGAGTGCCTCCTGTTTGCCCATGCCACTGCCTTGCCTCTCCGTCAGCCACAGGAAGAATCAAGCCCCTGAGCCTGATGAAATCCTTTCCCTCTGGTTTTTCTCCCCCCAGAGAGCTTTCCTGAGGTGGAGATGGACAGATTCTCTTACGGTAAGGAATTCCAGGGTAACTCCCTGGGATGGAGCAGGGAGTTACCCTCACTCTTTGCTTGCAGAAAGAGACCAAGGGAAGAAGGGGGGCAGGATCTGCCCCACCTGGATTGGGAGAGAAGTGGAGAGATGGGAGGGGCGGGCTGGCCCTGGGACCATGACCGTGGGAAAGGGAGGTGGGAGCCCGGCCACAGCCACCTCTCCCGTGGCTGGCCCGGCAGCTGATGCTGGAGCTTTTTGGGCTGGCCACAAGATCCCCCCAGCTCCCTCCCCACCCCCAGCCCCCAGCCCAGAACCCAGCATCACCCCAAGGCCTCAGTCTGCGTGTGCGGGGCATGTGTGTTGTTGAACGGGCTGGCTCTGTGCCCACAGTGATGGACGGAAAGGCCCTGAGGGGGGAGTGGAAAAATTCAGGGAGGGGAAACTGTGTTGGGAGAGTTCTGAGGAATTATTTGCAGTGGAAAATGGGAAATTCAGGGAAACATTGTGGAACAAAGCCTCTTGAGCAATTAATATTTTCTCTGTTAGAATGATGAGTGGAATGCATTTTCTGGTGGTGCGTTATATTATTGTGATGGCCGATTCCACTGCTCTCAGGGGGACTTACAGATTTCATAGATTTCATAGATCATAGAGTTGGAAGGAGCCTACAAGGCCATCGAGTCCAACCCCCTGCTCAATGCAGGAAACTAGAGGAGGGGTCTCCCATCCAAGTAATAACCAGGCCTGACCCTGCTTAGCTGAGCCAGTGTGAGCCAGTCAAAGCTTTTATTGTGAGAGCACCTGGCCTCATTTATTTTATTGGTGGCGGGGGGGGGGGTAGACAAGCCTCCCACATTTTCCCACTGCTTTTTTCATACCACAAAAAATCTATTAAGCAGGGAACAACGGAAGAGCTGCACAATGTCTCTTCACTGGTAGTGCCAGCAGTCCTCTGCCAGGAAGCACCAAAACGGCTAAGCGCCACGTTCAGCACAAGTGATGTTGTCGGGACAGCCGCGTTAGCAACGGAGTGCAGGGCTAGAATCTGGGATCAAATCTGGAGAGGTTTTTCCACGACCCCGGCAGCCAGGGGACCCCAACGTGGGCTGGGCTCACAGTACTGGGCAGGGGAGGGGGGGTGTTGCCTGGCACGTAAAAGTTTCGGGGTCCAGGCCCACAGGACACAAGTCTGCAAAAATCTGCCTGTGCTGATTTATATCTATATACACAAATTCAGAAATAATTACTAGAATGTATTTAAAGTTCACAGGAGGAAAAGCCAGCGAATTAATTTCTCACCCAAATAATAATCACGAATAAAATAAATTCTTCAATTAATTTGCACCCTGTCAAAGCAATGGATCCCCCCCAGCTTAATTGTCATCCGGGGGAGGTCTTTGGGGGGGGTGTTGAAGCATGTGGGGAGGGGGAGAGACCCCTTGCAAAGTGCCTCCTGTATGGCAAATAAGCTGAGGGAAAGAGCTTTTCCAGCGCCACTGAGGGACACTCAGGGCGGAGTCCAGTGAGTAGATGACGGCCCCGGGAAGCAGATTCAGCGCCAGGGGCCCGCAGCCCAGGCTGAGCTGCGCCCCTGGCCCTGGGGAAGGGCACGCTGAGCCCGCCCCGCGGCTGCCTTCCTGGCAGGGGGGGCTAACCCCCCTCTCCAAGTCGTGGTGGTGCCTCCTGCTCGATTTTGGGGGGGTCCCCCCTCGCTCCCAAACCACAGCGCATCCTATGCAGCAAGCCCACACACACACACACACACTGCGCAGCACTTTCGGGGTCCCGGAGAGGCTGCCCTGTGGAGGAGGGGCCGGAACGTCTCTTCGCCAGCCCAGGCAGCAGCACTTCCCGAAATGTGGATCCCTGCCTCTGTTTCTAACCCAGATCCTACAGCCTTCCTTTGCTCACCGCAGTTTTCACCATTTTAGTTTTCGAGCTTAGCTTTATTATTTACTAGCTGTTGCCCACGGCTTCGCTCGCGGGGATTTGGTACAATTGTTTTTAATAGAACCATGAGTTTTTTGTCCAAACTGTACGAAATATAATTTACAGGTTGATGTCTTAACGTAATAAGCAATGTTTATTACAGACGCTACTCGGGGTGCAGTGTCTGATAACACTGGACTGAGTGTAAAATGTGTTGCTTTTAGAAACACCATCAGGTTCAGATGGCAAATAAGCCTCAAAATGCCACTGGAAAGATTTTGCATAAAACGTAACCGTTCTACAGGGTTACCTTCGTTACCGAATTTTGCGTGAAGTTCACCATTATGATAAACTTCGAAAACTAATTCAAAAAGCTGTCCACCCGCTGTCAACTTGCACAAACCACCATAAGTATGGGGTTGGGACATGTTGTCAAAGTATGCATCGGCACTCGCATAGTTGTTTCCATCACTGTTGTGGGACATTATAGAGAATTCATCCCAGTTTTCAACGACATGATCAACTATTTGTTCACGTACCTCCCTACCTAGATTTTGACTGCCATACATAACGAAAGATAGTGCCCAGAATAGGCACGCTCCATCGCCTACAATTGGTACCACTGTGTGTGGTATCATCACACCATTTACATTTAAATTTTCAATTTGCATTTTGAATTTTTTTTATGGAGAAGAAGAATTTTTTTTAAAAAAAGGTTTAAAAATGAAAAGGGTTCCCCCCCTCCCCTCCTTGAAGGCCTGCGAGAGCTGTATGGAAAAGATACAGTGTCTCTGACTGAAAGTGTAACGTTTAGGCTGGGTGCTGGCAGCAGAAATCTTTTCTGACAGAAATATCTGATCTTAAAGAAAAATCAGGTTAATCCTGAGAGTCTACAGGCGACGAAGAGTGACTGTGCCAAGTTTGGGGTAGATCCGTCAAAGCGTGATGGAATAGACTTAGAGCCTATGCGACGATGCACTACACAACACACAACAGTCATTCAGTCATTTAAAAAGTTTCCGTCCCTTTTCACCCCCTCAGATAACATTCTAAATGGCCTAGGGGAGATTTGCATACCCACCCCTATTGGCCCCTGCAGGAATTCATAGGAACATTCTAAGTGTCATATGGACTATTTGCATAACTGCTCCTATTGGCTCCTGCAGCAATTATGAGGTGAGGCCGATTTGCATAACTGCTCCCCTGTTGTTTTGCCCATAGGAGATATGAGAGTGGGGCGATTCCCCCCCTTTGGGATGGAATTTCCAAAAATCCTTCCTTAGTGGGTGTCTACGTCATAAAAACAATGTTCCTTCAAAATTTCACATTCCTAGATTAAACGGTTTGAGCAGGGCATTGATGAGTCAGTCAGTCAGTCAGTCGTCCATCTGCTTTTATATATATAGATTTATTTTATTTATTTATTATATTTATACCCCGCCTTTTTTTCTGCAAGGAACCCAAGGTGGCTTACATAATCCTCCTTCTCCTTTCCATTTTATCCTCACAACAGCCATGTGAGGTAGGTTAGGCTGAGAGTCAGTGACTGGCCCAAAGTCACCCAGTGAGTTTCATGGCGGGGAATAGAACCCAGATATCCCAAGTCCCAGTCCAACACTCTCACCACTATACCACACTGGCTCTCACTCCCCTGCTCCCTGTTTTCCCAACTGGCAATGTTATGCCATGTTCTGTCTGCCATCAAAGTTATACATGAAACATTTCCTGTTATTAAAATCATAAGGTTAAGTTCTGGTTTGATAAGCGAATCATGTATAATTTCGATTCTCCCCACCAAATGGAACGCGCACCCCCTCCGGCACCCTGATCCCCTCCTGCGCTTCAAACTGCGCACAAACGTTGCATCTCTAAGTCGCCCAGTTGATCCGCCTCATGGCACGTGGAGGGAGGGGCCTCCCAGGCTCCCGCCCCAACCCAGACCCCCCCGCCCACAGTGCCGCTGCTACGCAGGCTTGCTACTGACGCTTCTCCCCCGCTTGTTTCCTGAGATTACGAGACCATCCGCAACGGGGGGCTGATCTTCGCGGTGGTGGCCTTCGTGATCGGACTTGTCATAATCCTCAGTAAGTGCCCGGCGTTTGGGGCCGGGTGGTGATGGTGGCGTTGAGCGTGGACACACACCATGGCCCCACTTGCCCAGAGGAAAGGGCGTGTTGGAAGGGCGGCTCATGGGTGGGGGCATCCGGACAGAGGGAGGGGCAGTGCCTGTCCTCGCCCAGCTCCAGGCCAGATGTCCGGAACTCTGGCTATGCTGCAGCCCAGGAAGCCTGCCTTATGCCCCCTCCCCCCCACGCAGCTGTAACTGTGGGCCTTTGGTGGCAGGTGGAACTGCCTCCCCTACCCCTGCCCCCACCCAGAAGCCGACAGAGAAGATGGGTGTGGGGCACGCTGCCCACTGCCTGTGGGGACAGGGCCCAGCTCTCTGCACAACATGAGTCAAGCAGCCCCCCACCCCAGGGCAGTGCCTTTTGGAGCCTTCTCCCCTTTCTGCGGTACACCCATCAGCCTGGCCTGTGGGGAAATCCCAGCCCTGGTGGTGACCCAGGTGAGCTTCCCGGGCCAGAGATGCCTGCGTTTGCACCAAATTCCTCAAGTCTCTTGGGAGCCTGGAGGCACGAAGGGGTCTCGGGTGGGGAACCAGGGCGCAGCGTGGCAGCTTCCCCCTCCTCCTTCGCAAGGCAGGGGGCCTTGAGCGCATGAAGCAGGGCTAGCCCGGTGCGTTGCTCTGGCTGAGCTGCAGGTTGCAGCCCAGCCGGCTGGCTGGCTGGCCGGTACACCTGCCCATGGCCCTTGGCGTGCCAAGTGGATGCTCCACCACCAGCGCTGACCTGGCCCTCCCAGGTGCACCTCACAGCTGCTCCAGGCAAAACTGGTTTTGCTGCTGGGGGGAAGGGATCTGCCTTTTTGCCCGGGAAGCATCCAGCCCTCTGCCCACCCCTCTGCGTGTGCATTCTCCCCTGGCCCTGCTCTGGAGTCTTTGACAGCCTGACAGGAAGAAGCTCAGCAGGTGAAGCTTTGCCCACACTTGCTCTCCAGGCCTAGCCAGCCCAAGTTTCACCTGTGCTCTTTCTTCCTGCAAGGCAAATTCCAGAGAGCAGGACAGGGCAGGTGCTTTCTCAGAGCAGACCCCCCCCCTTCAGTTTCCCAGGCGGATCTTTCTGTCTTGAGCTGGCATGACTGTTTTAGCCACCAAGCCCAGAGGCATTCTGGTGCAGGTGGGGGGTGGGGGGGCCTTTCCTGCTGTTAATGAGTGAACCACTCTCCCCCCTCCTTCCACCCTTCTCTGCTTGGCTGGATTTTTATCTCTGTGGAAAGATCCAGCTCCTCAGTGGCACCTAACAGGCAATGCTGGGTGGGGGTGGGGGGTGGGGTGGGTCCCAGCTGCAGGGCACTGTCATTTCTACAGGAGGTGATGTCAGGGCGGCGGGGGGGGACGGGGACAAAGGTAGCAACAAGGCTCTGGCAAACCTCAGGGAGAAAGTGTGCAGGAGGATGCCCCCCCCCAACTCCACTCAACGGAGGCACCCCTGTTTGACTGAAGCCTTGCCCTGTCTCCCTGATTCTAGGTCGGCGTTTTCGCTGTGGAGGGAAGAGGAAGCGAAGGTGGGTGTCATTTTGTCAGGAAGCCCCCACACACACACATAGCCCATACCCGATGCCTTCCCTTCCCTTCCTGGGGCACAGCCTGAAGGGGCGCTGGGCATTCAGTGGGCGGACGCTAAGTGGTCTCCTCCTTTCTTTCAGGCAAGGCGATGATGGTGATGAACTCTGAGCTGGTACGTGGAGCGGGCAGGCAGGGGCCTGAGCCGTATCAGCCAGTCCTCTTCTGGCCAGCATACTAAGGGGCCCTCACCAGGAATGGCAGAGAAGCCACCAAGGAGGCCTCCACGAGGCCCCCACAGCTTCGGCTGCTGTCTGCGGCAGAGGCTGCTCTTCTGGGCTGGGCATGGCTCAGGGGCTTCCCTAAGTCAGCGTCGTCATCCCCAGGCTCTAACACCATCTTCTGGCCTAGGACACCTGACCCTTCTGGATCCTCCCAGTCTGGGGGGGGGGAGCTGCCACCACGGCACCGTGTGAGAGCTGGCTCTGTGGGGGAGCACCCATAAAGGCATGCATGTGCATCCAGCAGTCCAGATTCGCCTTTCCACGCCAGAGCAAGGACCCTGTTCTTGCTTGCCTGGATTTCATCCTGTAGGTCTCGGTGTGGCTGGTGCCTTGCAGGGGTCGCAGAGGCAGCAGAAGCCACCCCCGCCTCCCAGGCCATGGACAGGGAAGCAATGGAGGGAGGGAGGAGGGCGAATGCTGCCAGGGGTCCTTCTGCCTTGGGCGGGCCCATCACCCATCACCCATCTCCCTGTCCTTGTCCCCTCCCCCTTTGCAGCCCTGTGCTGGCCCGCCCTGGAGGGGCCTGCTGGAGCCAGAGGGAGCTCCTCATTGCAGCCCAGCCCTCAGCACTCCAAGGATGGACACAGCACCCCTTTGACTTCTGAGCTACACCAAAACCATCAGCGTGGAGCCTTGCTTCTGTAAAACGGATTGCATGCCACCGTGCTTTATTAAAGTGTCCAAAAAGGAAAAGCTGCCTTCCGTTGTTCTGGGCAGGGTGGAATGGCCCCAGCCTGCTCCTGACCTGCCTTCTTCCTCCCTGTTCATCCAGACATCCAAGCCCAAGGCCACCTCTGACTCAGCCCCATCAGGGCCACTGGCCATGACCTTTCCCTTGGCAGGGCAGGGGTGCCCCCTCCTCTTGCCGTAAGCACCTGGTTCTCCTCCAGCTTCCGAGCAAGCAGTGGTTAGTGCCGCTTCTCCTGCCAGGCTCTCAGGGGAACGCATGCAGGCCGCGGTGCCGGGCCAAGCAGCATGCATGCCCACTTTCTCAGCCAAAGTGATGTGTACAATTGGACTGTGGTGGGGTTCTTTGGTCTGAACTTCTGGGGTGGGGGTGCTAGCTGCGTTAGCAGCAAATACAAAGAAGAGTTTTGTAGCACCTTCACAGTGAGCACATTTATTATGGCAGAAGCTTTCGTGGAGTAGAGTCAGATGACGTGGACTTGAGTCCACAAAAGCTTATTCCATAATACATTTGTCAGTCTTGACAGTGTTAAAAAAAACCCTTGTATTTGGCCTGAGTGTACGTACATAATACGTACGGTCCTGCAATCACACATTCTGGCACTCTGACACTGGAGACTCCAAATCCGTGAGATCCTTTTATTACAGCAAATCTTATGGCATAAGCTTAACAGTTACAGTCTTCAGAAATCATATAGCTGATGGCATTTTGCTACAGGCTCCTGAAATTGTTCCACATCAAGGTAGGTGACTGGACTGTCTTCTTAAGGACCAAATTTCCCAACTTTCCACCCCAAGGGAAGGATCGGTGCCAATCCCCACTAATGCTCCTCAGACAAGGGAAGGATCGGAGGCAATTCCAGATGCTCCTGTGACAAGGGAAGGGATCTTAGAAACAGGCCTGACCTACCCACCCACCCCCATAGAGAGATGAACCAACCTTGCCACTGAGTTGGAACCTCTGGGGTGCCAGATGTCTTGGCCTTAGGATCTGAGGAAGGATTGGAGCCCCATTGCTCCTGTGACAAGGGAAGGGAATCTAGAAGAGGACCTGAACCAGCATGCATGCTTCTACAGAGGTCAAAACCAACCCTTCCATGTCGGTTGGCCCCTCTGGGTACTGTGTGTCCAGGCCTCTCGACCATCAGGGTCTAGAACAAGGTCAGACTTGAGTCCAAAGTACTTCCCCACACAGAGAGATTCTAACGTCCAAAGCTCCCAGCCTTTGAATCTCTACACTACATGGGTTCAGGCATAGGAAAGTCTAGAAGTCAGGAAATAGCCCCAAGCTAGCTGGGCTCTGGGCTCCTCGACGAAGACACATCCATAGCCACAAGAATGCACAGTCTATGAAAAGTATGACAGTCTTTTTCATGGCAGGTTCTTGACAGTAAAAGTCCAAAGAGAAGAAAGCCCAAATTAGGTAGAGTCCATGTGCGAGTCCATGTACAGAGTTCTCTCAATAGCTCAGTCAGTGATAGATCTAAACAGAAAGATGCAGACAGGGAAGACGAGAGAGATGTTCCTAGCAAAGGCTCTGGAGGCTAAGCACTGACTTAAAAGCGAAGGTGTGGCTAACTTAACCCTCCTTCCAAACCACTAATTGACAAGGGAACTGCCTCATCTATGAGGCCCCTCTCCCACCTGGGTGTCTCCCTTCTGCCCTTCAGGGCTGAGGCTTCAGCCAGCATGACACCTCTGCAAACCACCCCTCCCCTCTCCTGAAGTCCCCAGAGGAGGCCGCCAGCTCCTATCTCTGCAAAGTCGAAGTTGCAGCTGGACAGGGGAGACAACTCGACTCCCTCCTGCTGTCTCCTGAGAACTCTGCCAGTGATGAGCTCACACTGGTCTTGACATGCCGCAGACTGACTAGGCCCCAGACCCCTTCTAAACTATTACCGTACTGACCAGTTTCTAGCTATGAACTAGCAGGCCCACTGCATTACTGACAATGAACCCCCACAATAAATCTGGTACTCAGGGAAGAAGCAAAGCTGGAGATCTGAGCATAAAACTTCAAAAAGCTAAACTCACAGGTGCCTACACACACTCTGACCCAGGCCTCATGTGGGTTTCTGAGATTCTGTGCAGCAGGAGGCCTCTAGTCGTACACCAGGCCGGCTGAGTCTGCTGTATGTCCCCCCGCCCCAGCCAGCCACCCCCCACAAAGTCCTGACTATTCCCAGGAGAGAGAACTCCCAGCAGTGGTGAAAGCTGCAAATTCCAAGGGAAGGGCTATTGCTCTCACATCTGGGTCAGTGGCAGATCTACATTTTCGGGGTCCTGAAGCTTGAACTGTTATGGGGGGCCCATCGCAACCATCAAGGGCTTGTGCGGGAGAACTTTCCCCGGCCCCAGCAACTCCTCCAGAGTAAGCATGCTTGTGATTGGTTTTCAACTTAAAGAGTGTCACTAAAGCCACTGGGAGTTACTTCTCAATGAGGTAACATGAACAGGATCGGGCTGCAAGGCTGCAGTCCTATGTTTGTTTCATTGGGAGGAAGTCGCACTGAACTTGGTGGGAATTACTTCTGAGTATGCATCTGACTGGGATGTAAATGTGCCAAGTAGTGGTGGAAGATGCAAAAGAGGACAGAGCTAAAAACTGTGTGGTAGGAAAGGAAATTTCAGCAGCTGTAGCATGTCATGCAAGCTGAGCTGCACCTGCTTAAATTCCCTCCTCTATGAAACTGTTAAAGGTGCAAGAGCCTTGTCCTCTTGTGCATTTGGCCATCGTAGCACTATGTTCCTTTCTGCTGACTCTTGTGTAAGACTTGAATATAAATACTCTTCTCCATCAAATTCCTGGTTTTGAGGATTTTCTTCCACCCAACATAGACTTCTAAAGGCACAATCCTATGCAAGTTTAGACAGAAAAAAAGGCCTACAACTCTCAGCATGCCCCAGCCCTTTTTCTTTCTAAACTTGCATAGGATTGCACCTTAAATCCAGCCAGGATTTAAATTGCCTAGCTGTACCTCTGAGGGCCATTAGCCAGTTAGCTTCAAACAGGAGCAGTCAACACATGACTGAGACTAGCCTGTGAGTTAGTAAACATATTTTGTAAATACCAAAACATCCTGGCTTTGAGGATTTTCTTCCACCCAACATAGACTTCCACCCAACATGCCCCAGTCAGAGCTATGCTGACTGGGGCATGCCGGGAGCTGTAGACCTTTTTTCCTGTCTAAACTTGCATAGGATTGCACCCTAAATGTCATGGATGAGACTGTGAGCAACAGTGCATGCACTCACACACAAGAAAAATGCACAGTTGTAGCCGTATTCACTACGTGCACAAATTGGAACCACATACCACTGTGCAATTAAAAAATTTCCTGTAAAAAGCCCTGCCAATTTGGCACAGGCAGCTCTGTCCTCCGACATCTCACTGCCACTCCCCATCATCATTGCCTGCTGCGCACAGGAGCCTCCTGCCGGTGCGGCTTCCCCGGCCTACTTCAGTGGGACCCGCACCAACCAAGAGTGTGGTGCTGCCTGGCCCCTTCCTCGCTCAATAAGCGCTGGGCCCTTCCTGCCTTCAGCATGGGGGAGTCGGCATCGCGGTGCCTGCCTTTAGGGTCGTTCGTTGTAAGCAAGGCTTGTGGGTGAAGAAGCGGCGCTTCGCGCTGGGCTCCTCCAGGGTGGGCTGAGAGCCGCCTCGGTGGGGCGGATCCCCAGGAGGGCCGCCCCCCTCCGGAGCAGGTAGACCATCTGAGCAGCTGCTGCCGCCTCCTCGCACAACTAAAGTCACTTCTGACTGGGCCCCCTCTGGGATTAGGGGCCCTGAAGTTTAAGCTTCAGTAGTTTCACAATAGATCCGCCCCTGGTCTGGGTGGCCCTTGAAACTGCCTCTAGGGCCAAGGCGAGGGGTGGAGTCACTTTCTGGGAGTGGAAAGGGGCTGCATATTCAAAGGGAAAGATACCACCCAGGATTTCCCATGCAGTGAGGAGCGGGAGAAACCGCATTGGATCCTCGGGAAGAACAGAAAGATGGCAAAGTTTGTTATGGCATTGCTGTTCAGGAACTGTCCACGAGGGCGAAGCCGCCTGCTTCAGGCAGCCCACAAAGGCAGGGCGGGTCTGAGTGTAGCAGTGAGCCAGCCTAGAGGGCTGGTCCGAGTGCGGTGGGTGGGAGGGATGGCCATTTGAGCTCTGCTTCAGGCAACAGAATCTCTCAGGCCGCATTGGTGAAAGTCTGCAGAAAGAAGATAGTCCAGCAGTCACTGCGGGACTTCCTCCCCCCCCCCCCGTGGATTTCCTCCCCCAGCCCCGCCCCATATAATCTGCACTTCTTTGTACTTTGTTCCCACTTGCCATTTCATTTTATGAACCTTTTCTCTGAAATGTTTTGAAGAGGAAGGATTCACACTGCGCTCGCCATGATACACTTCGGGGCAGTCAGGGTCAGGCCCGCCACAGAAGCACCCAGAGCTGCTGCTTGTGCGAGCTTTTGGGGGCAGCGGTGAAGCAGAGCCATGTTCCCCCAGCAGGATCCCTTGCCCTGTCAGCCACAGTGCTCGGGTTACAGCGATATACCTTCGGTTCTGCAAGGGGTTCCTTCAAGCCCCCCCATCTCTTCTTCAGAACCTCCCCTACTTTGGTGAGGCCAGGGCAAAGACAGGCTGCTGCTGCCACCTGGTGGACCCGCCTGCTCCCTGCAGCAGCATTGGTAGGTTTGTGGGCAAAATGTGGAAGGCAAAGCCTGCTTTGGGGCACTGGAGCATTCCTCTCAAGGGGGCTTGAGCAGGAGCTGTTCTCGGAGGTGTCCTCCCATCATCTTCCACCTCAGACAAGCATCACGAATAGCCGATCAAAGATCCTTCTACCAGGAGTGCTTCCAGACACTCCATCACCCTGGGGGGTGGGGGTGGGGTGTCAGTCAATGGTGTCTTCCTGTCATGGTTCTCCCATATTTTCCTACCATGTCTTCCATCTTTTCCTTACCACAAAAATTCCAACAAGGAAAAGACGGAATAGCTGCACAACGTCTTTGGACTGCTAGCGCCAGGAGCCCTCCCCCTGTCTGGGTAACACAACTGCAGCTAGGCAAGAATGCTGCATACATACATACATATACACAGGCGATCACTCATGGCCGAGTAAGATTGTCTTCCAGGATAAAATTACAAAAAGTATTTTTTAAAAAGAGGAAATTCTAAAAAAAAATTGTGTAGACTCTAGTGATGTCACAGTAAGTGACTGTGGAGGCCAATTCTAGATCCACACAGCTTCCCACAGTGAGGACACAGGTTACCAGACAAAAGATGGTCCTGTAAAGGATTCGTTTGACGTGCTTTTCCCTTAGCACGTTTCTCCCTTTCACCTTGCACTCGGGCTTCTTCAAACTCCATGGAACCTTTGTGAAAGGCCAACCTCCAGTTAGAGCGTTCATGGGCCAGGGCTTCCCAGTTTTCGATGTTTATATTGCATTTTTTTAGATTAGCCTTATGAACATCTTTAAACCTCTTATACTGACCACCGATATTCTGCTTTCCATCCTTGAGTTGGGAATAAAGTAACTGCTTTGGGAGACGGCAGTCAGACATTCGAACAACTTGACCGGTCCATTGGCGTTGGCGTTGAAGGATCATTTTTTCAACGCTAGTAGTCTTTCCTTCTTCCAGTACACTGACATTTGTTCGCCTATCTTCCCAAGTAATTTGCAGGATTTTCCGGAGGCAACGTTGATGAAATCTTTCAAGGAGATGGAAATGACGTTTATAGATAGTTCATGTTTCACAGGCATACAATAAAGTTGGTAATAACAATAGCTTTATAAACCAGCGTTTTGGTCTCCCTACAGATATAGGATGCATGCCACCTTGGAGGAAAGGTGGGACAGAAATAAACAAGCAAGCAAACAAATATCCCTCTTGGCAACATCTCAAATGTTGATCCTTAGAATCTGCAGTAGTAGCTGTGATTGTATATAAGGCATAATATATATATTTGGAATCCAGAGCTTGGAATCACACGTTCAGCAGAATCTCTTGAAGGTAGAATTAAAATGTGGCAGTTTATCACTGATAAATTGACATACCAAGAATAAGCAAAGGGCACTGTTTCAAATCTTCTAATGTTGAAAGGTCAATGGCTACCCATCATGATGGCTATAGATCACCTTTCTGTTACAGCTAACATCGACAGTGAAATCCAGCATCGTTTGAGCTCCGCAAGTGCCGCATTTTCTTGAATGAAACATAGAGTGTTCGAGGATCGGGATATTTGTAAGAAGACCAAAACACTGGTTTATGAAGCCATTGTATTACCAACTTTATTGTATGCCTGCGAAACATGGACTATCTATAAACGTCACTTCCACCTCCTTGAAAGGTTTCATCAACGCTGCCTCCGGAAAATCCTGCGAATTACTTGGGAAGATAGACGAACAAATGTCAGTGTACTGGAAGAAGCAAAGACTACTAGCATTGAAAAAATGATCCTTCAATGCCAACTTCAGTGGACCGGTCATGTTGTTCGAATGCCTGACTGCCGTCTCCCAAAGCAGTTACTTTACTCCCAACTCAAGGATTGAAAGCGGAATATCGGTGGTCAATATAAGAGGTTTAAAGATGTTCATAAGGCTAATCTAAAAAAATGCAATATAAACATCGAAAACTGGGAAGCTCTGGCCCATGAACGCTCTAACTGGAGGTTGGCCTTTCACAAAGGTTCCATGGAGTTTGAAGAAGCCCGAGTGCAAGGTGAAAGGGAGAAACGTGCTAAGGGAAAAGCACGTCAAACGAATCCTTTACAGGACCATCTTTTGTCTGGTAACCTGTGTCCTCACTGTGGGAAGCTGTGTGGATCTAGAATTGGCCTCCACAGTCACTTACGGACCCATCGCTAGAGTCTACATAATCTTCTTTAGAATTTCCTCCTTTTATCCCGGAAGACAATCTTACTCGGTCACGAGTGATCGCCTGATGATGAGATCACCTCCAGTATCAGGAGCAGTATTCCTCTCAACACCAGTTACTGGGGAAGATGAGTGGAAGATAGGGGGCAAAATTATGCTCCTGTCCTGCTCCTGGGGCCACTGTGGGAAAAGACGGGAGAGGCCCCCTCTGTGTGGCCCAACTTCAGCACTGCTCATATGTTCCTGTGTTCATCACCTGTCACAGCTGCATGTCAGATGTGATAGCCACCCACCCACCCAGCAGCTTGTTGCAGACTGGAGGGGGCAGTAAGAAGAGAGGGCATGTGTAATGGGAGTCGCGGAAGATGGCGAGGAGTGTAGTGTGTTGCACAGCAGTGCTACCTCGATGCTCTGTATAATGCTCTGTATACTTTGTATCTTGCTCTGCAGTAGCAAGGCACGATGTTGCTTTAATTGCTAGCCTGTGAGTTGGCTGCTGGCCAACAGAATGACACTGCAAAAAAGAAGCACAGCTGTAATCTGCACAATCTGCTGCTCACCTAGCACAGCTGTAAAGTGCACAATCTGCTGCTCACCTAGCTGCCTGCTCTCATGATATATAATGTGGTGGGTTGTGTGAGTGGGTGCGGTGGTGTAAGTAGTGGTGGATGGGTGTTCATAGAATCATAGAAAAGTAGAGTTGGAAGGGGTCTACAAGGCCATCGAGTCCAACCCCCTGCTCAATGCAGGAATCCAGGTCAAAGCATCCCCGACAGATGGCTGTCCAGCCGCACTTTGAATGCCTCCAGAGTGGGAGAGCTCACCACCTCCCTAGGTAGTTGGTTCCATTGTCTTATTGCTCTGACAATAAGAAAATTTTCCTGATGTTTAGCTGAAGCTCTATACGGTCAAATCCCACCTCCACACTCTCTTAATCTCCAACTTCATAGATCATAGAGTTGGAAGGAGCCTACAAGGCCATCGAGTCCAACCCCCTGCTCAATGCAGGAAACTAGGGGAGGGGTCTCCCATCCAAGTAATAACCAGGCTTGACCCTGCTTAGCTTTCCACGCTCCTCAGACAAGCTGAGCCAGCGTGAGCCACTGGCCTGTATACTTCGTATTGGATCTCCCTGGCTCCCCTGTCATACCACCTCTTCTGGGTCTCTTGGGCTGCCCCTACATTCTCCTTCACCGCCCGCATCATTTCTTCCATTTTCTCCCTCAGTTCCACCACATACGCCACCACTGAGGAGTTTTTCTCTTCCAGCGCCCCCTCCCAAGATGTTTTCAGCAACTCCAAGGGGCCCCTCACCGCTCTCCCAAACATTAGCTCAAAAGGGCTGAATCCAGTGGACTCTTGTGGGACTTCTCTATAGGCAAAGAGAAAACATCCCAGCCACTCATCCCAATCATTTGTGTGGGTTTGCATATAGGATTTAATCACCCCTTTTAGCACTGTGTTAACTCTCTCAGTCAGTCCATTTGTGGCTGGATGGTAAACTGTGCTTTTTAAACGCTTCATCCCACAGCACTTCCACAGGCACTGCATTACTTCTCCCATAAATACAGTCCCTGGATCTGTCAAAATTTCAGAGGGGAAACGAAGTCTCATAAAGACACAGAGCATCGCCTTGGCCACTGTCTGGGTCTCTACATTGTGCAATGGTTCCACATCAGGGAATCTGGTGGCGTAATCCATGATAACCAACAGAAAACGCTGGCCCTTTGGGGTAGGTTTGCTCATGGGCCCAACCAGATCCATTCCCTACTCTGTAAAATGCCTGTAGCAACTACAGGCAGGGGTTTCAAGGGAGCCGCCGCCTTCTGCCCACTTTCCCCTGTCCTTTGGCACACTGGACAAGATTGACAGCATAGCCACTTCTTTTGACATCCCAGGCTAATAATAATGCGCTGATGACAACCTTTTCTTTGTCTTCTTGGCTCCAAGGTGTCCCGCACAGGGTATGTCATCTGAGAGCTGTAATAACTTTTCTCTAAATTTTTGAGGGACTACTAGCTGCCTCTGTACTTCCACATCTCCTCCTGACTGCTTAGGCCACCATTCTCAGTATAACAACAGGTTGTTTAGCCAAACAGTCCTGTATCCCTCTGTGTGATCCACCTCCTCTTGGTCAGCTGTAAACTTTCATCACTCTCTACAGCTACGCTGGCTGGGACATGCTGGGAGTTGTAGGCCAAAAACATCTGGGGACCCAAGGTTGGAGAACACTGCTCTACAGCTTGTCTGAACCTGATGTCAGGGGTAAATGGGGCTGTTTGGAAAACGTTTGAGTCAGGCAGGCCTCCCTCAGTTTGTCACTGTATTCACCTGTGTCCCTCTTCTCTCTCGCTCTCTTGACACTACTAAAATCTGGGCACCATCTCCCATCAAGTCTCACCCAATTATGACAGGAGTATCCTGGTCATCATTCCAGTTCATGAAGATGCTCCTTTCCTCTCCACATGATTTTAGCTTTTACCAGAGGAATTGCACATGGCTTGCCTTTCACGCCTCTTATTATTACTGTCTTCTCAGGGTTTACAACTCCTGGTTTTACCCAATCATTTCTTATGAGGGAAATTCTAGCTGCTGTATCTAAAAAAGCTAACACCTTCTCCTCATTCAAAGTCACAAACTCATAGAGATCAGAATCTAAGTCCTGATTCCCTTCGAATTCTACATGACAAAACTGTACTTTCTTGGCTTCTTCCACCTTTACAGTTTTCACTGAGACACTGGGACTTGTTTTTGCTTTATTTTCTACACAGTTGTATTGTGTATGGCCCCACTTTAAACATTTAAGACACCTCTTATCCAGACCTTTATTAGGAGAAGTATTATAGGGTGCCTTACATGCTGGTCTCGCTCTTGGGCACCTGGCCTGTCTGTGAGGCTTGGAATGATTCTCGTTTAAACTGCCCTTTAGAATCCCTTTTGACAGCCGCCTCATAAGAGCCACTTTGGAACTCCTGGCCTGACCACCCCCCACGGTTCAGTGCCAGCCGGTCAGCATACACAGCTGCCTCAGAAACATTCTTGGATTTTTGGTCTTTCACTAATAACCTTATTTCAGCTGGTAATCTGTATAAAAATTGGTCCAAAACCATCAACTCCCCCACTCTCTTCACATCTGTAGCTCCCTCAGTGTCCATCCACTTATTCCACAGGTTGGTTAAGTTTGCCCCCAAATCCATATAAGATTTTCCCGCCTGGAGCTGACAAGCTCTAAATGCCTTTCTAAAATGTTCAGGCCCTAACCTGAATCTCTGAAAGACTGCTTCTTTAAACATATAAATTATAGGATTATCTGTGGGCAAAGTTTGGTATATCTCTGCTAGCTCAACTTTAATTAAACTAGGAACATAACGCATATATTCTGCTTTTGGGAGCTCCCAGGCCTGCGCTGCTCTCTCAGAATTGCTCAGGAATAGCTCTGGATCATCTCCTGAGGTGAAAGGGCTAAAGTCTTTTGGTGAAATCTTTCTAGTTTTCAAAGATTCACTCTCGACACCTTCCATTTCTTCTCAGATCTTAATTTTTCTCGTTCTAAGAATAATCTTTTTGCCTCCAACTGCCTATCTTTTTCTTTTTGCTCCCATTCCTTCGCTTTCTCTTCAGCTTGAAATTTCATCTTTTCTGCCTCTAATTCCATCTCTTTCCCCCTTAATCTGTTTTGTTCCCTCAGGATTTCTATATAACTGGGATCTGCCACACCTGGATTAGGATTTCTTTCAGATATTCCCTCAGGTTCTTGTGCTGGGTATCTAATTAACATCACTTTCAATTCCTCCACCGTTTCCCCCTCATGTTGTAACTTCAATTGTTTACATTTCTCAATCAGGGCTTCCTTTTTTAAACTCCAAATTTTCTGCCATACTGAATCACATTACTGTTTAATTTCTCTCACAAATTTCCCTCCCTATTGCAGAGACTTAAACTCCTTCACACAGAGAGTTGGCCTCTGACCTCAGCCAGCACCTGTCTCTGAATGTTTTCCCTCACAAAAACTGGATCTTTTCCTCCTCAGAGATTTACCCCAGGTTTAGGAATCAAATCCCCCTTTCGCAGGTGGCTCTGGTCAGCCCCTAAGGGCCAACGAAACATGGTGTTATTTACATGGTTTGCCCTTGCAGGTAGCTATTTTTTTAAAAGAAATAGCTGGGGGGGGGAGGCAGGTAGGATCATGGGCTGGTGGAGGGGCTTTACCTTTAACCCCATGCCTCCATGGCCCCTATCCAAATGCGGGGGGGCATGCATACTATTCACCATGGAGGAAAGCTTTCCTCCCACCACCCACAATGGTTCTGATCCAGCATGGTCCCCCTGGACCAGGTATTTGTTTTTTGTTTTAAAAAAGCAATCACCACATGAGGACAAATGGCATGAATAATCTCACATCAAGTTTAGCCATAAATTATATATTTTAAAAGTATATTTTTAAGAGGGATGGGCCAGCAGGGACACCGGAAATGCCACGAAGGCCGCCAGCACGCCCGAGACTGCAGGCTCCTTTCACTGCCGAGGAGCACCCAGAGCCCTCGCTGCGAGCTGCTGTGTGGCAGCCGCCTTCCCTGCGGCAATGTCTTGCTGCCTGGCCGTGGAGGAGCCCACAGGCCTTTCCTACTCCTCTGCCCTTCCCAGCGTGGCATAGTGGTAGTGAGAGCCAGTGTGGCGTAGTGGTGAGAGTGCTGGACTCGGACTCGGGACATCCGGGTTCTAGTCCCCGCTCGGCCCTGAAACTCACTGGGTGACTTTGGGCCAGTCACTGCCTCTCAGCCTAACCTACCTCACAGGGGTGTTGTGAGGATAAAATGGGGAAGGGGAGGAGGAGGATTATGTAAGCCGCCTTGGGTTCCTTGCAGGAAAAAAGGCGGGGTATAAATATAATAAATAAAATAAATAAATAAATCCCCAGCATCCGGGCACAGAGGTGTGCAGGTCATGGGGCTTCCCCACCGTTTGTCTCCATACCAGGAAAGGTCCTGCTGCATATTTGTGTCTGGCACAGGAGCAAGGCTGGGGGGGGGGGAGGTAGTGGCATTAGTGAACACTCAATTCATGCTGCTGCTGCTGCTGCTGCTAAGGATGACTCCCCCACCCCACCCCTAGGGGAGGTCTCTGGGGTCTCTCATAGTTGCCTGATACGCAATTATTTAGCAAGTGAAGTGAAGTTTTTCCTGGAATAGAAATGAAGCAATGGAAAAATGCTGCACCTGTTAAGCTGCTGTCTCTCGGGCAACTGCTAGAGACGGAGCACGCTGCAGGATAGAAAATGGCACCCTTAGGTGCTGAGCAGATCTGCCAGAACTTTGACCTTTGCAGGCTAGGCACATGTGGGGCCGATGCTGCAGTCACACAGGATGTCTTCAAGGGACAGAGCCTAGACTGAGAGCGAACCACACATACACACACACACACACACTGCGATAACCAGGCCTGTTCACACAGGCTACAGGGTGGGCGGCGGACTGCACCACCTCCCTTCTCAACATGCTTATTTGGAAGTGGGCCCATTTTCAGGGGCAACACATGCCTCCCGAAAGTGGGCGGGCGGGTGCTGCATGCCCCCCCAAGCCTCCCCTGCCTTGCACCTCCCCTTGGCTCCACCCACCCAAAGTGCGGCCTGCTCGCTGCACTCATGGATGCCCTTCCTATCGGCCAGGACAGCTCAGCAGAACCTCCACACCCGGAGGAAGGCGCATGCCAGATGCTGCGGGGGGCAGGGGGCGGTGGTACAGCAAACAGCAGCACGCACGGGAGGGCTGTAGCCTGTGCCCGGCTCCTAGGGCTGCTAGGCCTGGTGGCGAAAACCCCCTCCAGTATCAGAGGCCGCTGGATAGCAGTCTCTGGGGGACATGAGCAGGCGGATGCTCTTGTGCTCCAGTTCTGCTTGTGGGTTTCCCACTGTGGGAGCTGAATGCGGGACCAGAGAGGCCTTCAGTTGGATCCAGCGGGGCTCCTCTTATGTTCTTGAAGCAGCATTTGGCTGGCCACATGGGAGACAGTGTGCTGGAGCAGATGAAGACAAGGGACTTGCCCAAGGCCACAAACTGAGTATGTGGCAGAGGTGGGGGTCTGAGCGCCATAACACCAGAACATTCATTTCCAAATACTAGATACTGGGTGATGCATTTTCCTCCCAGTTTCCCCCAAGAGATAGAACTTCCATTTTCTTTCTTATGCCAGCACAATCTGCATTTGCTTTCAAACCCCACAGCCAACCATCCCCATTTTCCCCACTGAGACCACTCCCCACTCTTTCAGTGATCCTCAAGCCACATGCAACTGGTTCTATACTTCTAGCTCAGCCTCCAGCTTAAAGAGGTGCACAATTTACACACAAAAGGTGCACAACTGCTGCCCACCAGTGCCGAGATGATTGTGCTACACAACAACAAGGGAGGAGAGACGCAGAGCACTCCACGAAGCTCTGTACGGGCTGGCACAGAGGAAGCAGACCCACTTGGCAAACACGCCCGTGTTGGTGCTGCCTCCGGCTTGGAGCCTCAAAAAACCCACCACCCTCAAATTAAAAAGCCAGAATGGGACATGCATATTCAAGAATGTTAGGTTGATGTTGATTGATTGATATTGACTTGATTTATACCCTGCCTTTCTACCAAGAAAGATGGCACTCAAGGTGGCTTACAATTATAAATAAAACTTGATTAAAACAATAATACAACAAATGCATTAAAACACAGCTAAAAACACAAAAATAAGAGAATAAAAACTGCATCCAACCCAACAGACCCACTTACATGCCAAAGGCCTTCTTGAATAAAACAGTATTTGCCTGCTGGGGGAAGCACAGCAGAGAGCGAGCGAACCTGACCTCCCTTGGGAGGGAGTTGTTCCACAACCTGGGAGCAGCCACCGAAAAGGCCCTCTCTTTGATCACCACCAAATGCACCTCTAAAGGCAGCAGTCTCAAAAGAAGGGCCTCTCCCAAAGATCTTAAGACCCGGGCAAACTTGTATGGGAAAAGGAGCCTGGTCCCAAGCCATATAGGACTTTATAGGTCCAGCCAGCACTTTGAATTCTGCCAGAAACAGACCGGTAGCCAGTGAAGCTGCTGCAACAAGGGAGTCACATGCTCCCTGTACCTGGCCCCAGTGAACAGTCTGGCTACAGTGTTCTGGTCTAGCTGAAGTTTCTGAACAGTTTTGATTTCTGGACAAGTTAGTTTAGGTTTCAGAAGGCATGGATTGCCTATTTTTAAAATGCTGTGCGTCGTTGGTGCATTCTGGTTAGGAGGCACAGGGGACCCATAGGTTTCCATGGATCTTGGCGTGCGCGCAAACAAGCTCCCCTTGACTCCATGGAGAGTACATTCACAGGCAGGTGCCTTGAGGTGTGTAAAGCAAAAGGTTGGTGTGCCGTGAAAAGCCACTAGAGGTCAGCCGGGGCCTGCATTTTGCCCTGGACAGATACACACGTGCAGGCGGCTGCCGGCAGGCAGGCAGGCAGGCAGGCAGGCAGGCAGGCAGGCGGTGCGGCAGCTCCAGAGATGCATCTTAGTTCTTTCCAGACTTTTCAACAAAATTTGAGCTGGAAATGTTGACCATACATGAGCACTAGGGTGTCTTAAAACTTTGATATTTTAAGGCAAGGTTTTGAAATGCATGTAGAAAGCTGTCCTCTTTTGAAGAGAACCCTACAGAATGGGGCAGTAAAATAAAGGTGGTGGCAACTCCACATTCAACTGGGGAATAAGTGTCACTGTGTGTGTTGTGGGGGCAATCCGGGTCCCTGTCTGCTTTTCGTGGGATGGCTTCTTTTGTCTGACTAAAACGAAGTGTTTCACGGACACTTAGATGAAGCAGGTTATCTGGATCCATTTCAATCTAGCTTCTTCAGGCCTGGCTCTGGGACAGAAACAGCCGTGATCACCTTGGTGGATAATGGACCATGGGAACTGGACAGAGAGGGTGCCCCTGTTGGTGCTGCTGGAGAAGGGCCATACCATGGTCCGGTCCAGAGCCCTTGCTGTGCATGCAGAAGGTCCCCGCTCCCAGGTCCAATCCCTGGCAGCATCTCCAGCTAGGGCTGGGAAAGACCCCTGCGTTTGAAGCCCTGGAGAGCCACTGCTGCCAGTCAGCAAAGAAGACCATGCTGAGCTCCAAGCGGCGACTTCCCGTGTTCCTCTCAGTGGTTTCAGTACCATCAGCCCACGGTATCCTTCTGGACTGCCTGGATGGGATGAGCCCAGGAGGCCCCCTTGTGTGGTGGTCCTGGCCCTTCCGGAGGGCCAGTCCCAGAAGTGGTGCTGTGGGACTCCTGCCTGCAGGACCTCCTGGCCTTACTTGGGGTTTCCTGCTAGGTTCTTCCAGTCCCCCATGCTGCTGCACACATGTAGGAAGCTGCTAGGAGGGGCCACTTTGGGCTCAGTGCGAACAGCATGCCGGCGACATCCAGTTCTGCCTCTCCTTTCCATCTCATTCCTAGGAGGCTGTTGAGTTCTCCTGGCACTTTTCGGCCAGGCAGCCGGGCTGCACCGTGAGATGAAGCCAAAGGCCCTGCCGCCCAGGGGTGTGTGTGTGTGTGTGTGTGACCACCTGAAAAGCATCAGGAGATGGGGGGGTGGCAAACGGGCCCCCAGCATCAACCCCTAGGCCAGCACAGGTGTGCCCAGGCCCCCTGGGGCTGATGCCGACTGCACTGGCATCCTTTCTTTCTTCCTAATTTGAAAAACATTTGCCTGTTAAGCGCTGGCTGGCCAGGCGCGCTACAAATGCTCATTCTATTATTTTTACTTTTTAAACACATTGTCCTTTTCTACAACAAAATAGTGCTTATTTCCAAGTGAAGGAGTTCAGCATCAGGGCAGGAGACGCGCACCCCACGATGTTCCCGTAGCCATGATGGCGCCATGATTTAAGTGGGGTGAAAATGCAAAGCTGCACATGCCGAGAGCTGTCTTTTACTTTTTTAATTAGGGCTGGCAAACATTTTTTTGTTGCTGTTGCTGTTTTGCTCCAAGTTATCAGGAATACAGAAGCAATTGCCAAGAGTGGAATGGTGGGGAGGTGGGGGTGCCCCCCCACAAAGAAGGGCGCTGCTCGCATGCTCCACAATTGAGATCTACCGTGGGGGGGCGGGCAGGATAAGACCATTGTGTCCAGGCTGTGCCGCTGTGTGAGAGAAAGAGGGGCAGAGGGTGAGTGGGGGGGCACTCATTTTGGCCCTGCCCACCCCCAGCCTGCCTCTCCTTTTCTTTCTGGGTAGACACTGTCTAGCCTAAGCAACACTAAAACCCTGGATGTCTGAAATCTGAATTATTTTTTTAGGCAGCAATTCCTTCCCACCAGGAAAGACCCACCAGAAAGCTTTAAAATGAACCAAAAAGTTCCTTCTCCAAATACTGGGTGTGTTGACCATCACTATGACTTCATTCATTGGCTAGAAACACTGAAAGGCGAAAACAGGCTGGTTTCTCACAAACAAACGGGCAGGGTAGTTGTTGCATGTTTTGCCTTGTATCTCATGTTCTACAAGGGCTGGAGACTGGCTTTTTAATTATTATTTTTTTAATGAAAGCTGGGAATCTGGAGATTATGGCCTGTGTGTGTGTGTGGGGGGGGTCAACTGCCCCCCTTGTCCCTTCCTGCAGATGCCCTTGTCCTTAATCGCTTTCACCTTTCACCATGTCATGAAGAACTTTTCATTCCAGCAGGAATTTACTCTTTTGGGTGGCTGATATTTTTGTAAAATTGTATTAGTTTTTTTAAAAAATCTGCTGCCTGTGTTCTCCAGTGTTTATGTGGAGAGAAAGCCTGAGCACACTGCTGAACCCTGACATAGTGAACCCTGACATGTTTTCCCCCTTTCCGCTGTCACCCCTCTGTCTGCATAATCCCCACCCGGGGCACAGGAGACACAATTCTGGACAGACCGGTTATACATAAGCCACATCTGCCACATCTGCATACCTTCAATGGGGCACATTTACACTTCCCTAAAGGAAGCGCATAGCATTCTGGAGGTGGGCGGGCACAGTCTCAAAGAGCTGCAAAGTACCCCAAAGTACCCAAGAGATGCCAGCACCCGAAAGGCCCACCACCCTGCGGGGCGGGACCAGCCCACCTGATCATCAAGGGCGGGGAGGGGGCGAGGGAGGGTAGAAAAGATACGTGCCAAAGAACAAAGGGTTGTTGGGAACACGGTGCAGGCTTGCACGGGTCAGGTTGCTAGTTCCGGCTAGGGCCAAGCAACTTCCAACCCCGGGCAGGGCGCCTGGCGATCGGCAAAGCAAACTGCTACGCTAGAACCCTCAGAGTCTCTGGTGTCAGGTAATATTCTGCAATCGAGCAAAGCCTACCTAGAAAGCAAATTGAATACTTCCGTTTCCCTATCTGTAGTGACTGCTATGTTTATACTGTGAAATTCCTGTAGTCTATTAGTTCCTCCATTAAACTCTTTTGAAACTTACTAGCTTGTGGCTTCCCTGTGTTTCTGAGGGGATTCCTTGTCAATATCACTCGCGGCTAAAAGTAAAGGTTTTGACAGCTGTGTCCAGGGCATGACTCCGGTGCCGGTTAACCCTTAAGGTGCCGAACCCGCGCAACGGACCAGGTTCGGTCCGCCACAGTTTATTTCTTAACTGTTTTTATTGTTTTCATCGATTCATAGAGTTGGAAGGGCCATTGAGATCATCGAGTCCAACCCCCTGCTCAATGCAGGAAACTAGAGGAGGGGTCTCCCATTCAAGTAATAACCAGGCCTGACCCTGCTTAGCTTTCCACGCTCAGTAAAGCTGAGCCAGCATGAAAAAAAACAAACTTGTAAGCTGTCTTGAATATTTCTTTTGAGCTAGAGAGTGCAAGATATAAAATCTTCTAAGGGTGCAATCTGATGCATGGTTAGACTGAAAAAAGTCCTACAATTCCCATCATGTTGGGAATTGTAGGACTTTTTCCTGTCTAAACATGCATTGGATTGCACCCTAAATAAATAAAATAGTTAAATAAGTAGATACTGATGGAACTGCAGCACATTTTCAGCACCTTGACATATTGGAGCACATTTCACCCATCAGCCAGAGAACCAAGGGCCACTGGGAGGCTGCACCCCATGCCTCCCAGGAGTAACATCACAGCAAGGGGGAGACCAACCTGGCCCCATACATCAGCCGGAGAGGGAGCAGCTGCAGGGAGCTCGCGTCACCCCTCCCTGCTGGAAGGAACACACAGCTCCAACTGACAGTTCCCTGGGGCGGCAGACTCTGGCCTCATCGATTGGCCAGAGAACCAAGGGCCACTGGGAGGCTGCACCTCATGCCTCCCAGGATTAACATCACAGCAAGGGGGAAACCAGCCTGGCCCCATAAATCGGCCAAAGAAGGAACATCTGCAGGGAGCTTGTTTTGCCCTTCCCTGAAAAAAGAAAGAAAAACCTATAAGAACCTTTTAACTAAGAACTGGTGCCTGAGTTTTGCTTTCTTCCTCCTCCCTCCCAGTCCCTTTTCCTTTTGTGTCATGTCTTTTAGACTGTAAGCTTGAGGGCAGGGGCTGTCTTATTATTAATCTTTGTAAGCCACTCTGTGAGCCTTTTCTGGCTGAAGAGCGGGGTATAAATGCTGTAAATGAATGAATGAATGAATGAATAATAAATAAATAAATACGGTGTGCCCTGTTGTCCCTTCCCAGGACCCAAATATGGTTTTGCAAAGAGCAGTTCATCTGTGCAGACTGCATGAGGAGTAGTTAATCAAGTTACAATGCAGAGGACAGGTGCGCAATGCCATGCCATCGACCGAGCCACAGACGGAGCCTGCCTCAGCCTCTCCTGTGCACTCCTCTGAATAGGTTGCTTGTGTGAGCTATTAAATGCTTCCTTGGTGGCAAAAAGAAAGGTATGAACGGACACCCAGTTAGTAAACTGAGAATTCTTACCAGGGGGTGGCCATGTTAGTTTATTGCAGCAGAGTCCTGTGGTACCTTAAAGACTAACAAATTTATTCTGGCATGAAAGCTTCTGCCAGAATAAACTTGTTAGTCTTTAAGGGGCCTCAAGACTCTGTTGCTTTTTGCATAGAATTCTTATTTATCTTATTGATGTGTTTTTATTTGATGAGTGTTAATTTTTTAATTAGAACTATTATTTTATTTGTATTTTATCGTTAGCTTCCTTGAGAATTAATTTTAGTGGAGAAGCAGGATATAAACTTAATAAAATAAATACTGTGAAGGAAAGAGCCTTTGGGGGTTCCTACATGCACACACACACACACACACACACACACAACGCCTCCTCATGTGAAAAACAAGGCCGGTTGGGGGCTGGGAGGAGGCGAAATGTGCATAAAGTATGGGATGAGACATGGCGCCTGGGTCTACGGCTTTTCAGATGCAAATGTCATGAGTCATGAGTTCCCCTCCCTGCCTGGCCAGGTGAAGTTCATCCTGATTGGCTAAGAAGCAGCAAAGCTACAGAAAAGAGGGGAGGGGGGGGGAAAGGTATATTTCCCAACGTGTGGGTTTTGTTCTTTGTCTTTGTTCGTCGCGTGGTTGCTGGCTGTGGAGCAATGGCCGCAAGCCAAGCAGAGGCCCAAGCCTTTGGGGGGCCTCAGGATCAGACCCCAGGTAGCTCCTGGTGAAATTAGCTGAATGAGGGCTCTGGTAAAGGCAGGCCTTGTGGAGGGCTACCCATCTCGGACCTTTGGGTAGGTGAAGTAGTCCTCCCGGGCAGCAAGGCTGTGCTGGATCCAACCCTGGAAGAGAACTGACCCCCAGGTAACAGAGTTGCTGTGCCTGGGAGATATAAGGAATCAGTAGGTTTTGTTATTTTTGCAGCTCTATTACTGTGTACCAAAGTGTACTCTCTCTATTTTGTGTGCTTCTCTCATTTCCCTATTCTTGTTGTAAAATGCTACCAGAATAAACCTTCTTTGGTTTTTTACCCCACATGGTGTTTGTGGATTGCTCTGTGGTTCCAGCAACTAAATCCAGGTTACAGTGACAAAGGCAAGTCCCTGAACAGAGATTCAAGTAGGATTGCAGACAGCTGAGGCTGGCAATCTGGTACCTTGAGATCTCTGGGGGTCTTGGGTCCTTTGGGGTAGGAAAGGGTGGGGGTGTGGCGGGTCAGCCAGCCCCCCCTTCCTCCACAAATACATTCACAAACAATTAATTGCACATTATGAGCTCTGCACAGAGTTTCGTTTATCTGTCCAAACTGGAGCATTAATCAAAGGAGAAAGGAGATGAACATTGACTTTAAAACCCTCATGCCCAGCCGTCCTGCTTCAGGCCAGGAGGAGAGGGAAGCGGAGCTGGAGACTGGCTGGCGGCCTTAATGCAAAGTGGATCTTTGCTTTAGAAACAGGCAAGCAAGCAAAGCAAGGTATTTGACGGGGATTTGTCTGATGTGGCTACTGAGACTTTGGGGTGGGGAGGGGGGGAGAGCAAAACATCAGTTTTCATATCAACAATTGATTTTAAAAAATGTATTTTCTTCTCTAGAATTAGGTGTGCAAAACTGAAATGTCCTAAACAGAATGTCTTTCTCCACAGAATAAGAGGGGGACATTTTCTCAAATGGTTTCCCTGTTGCAGCCATCAAAACAAAGATTTCCTTCGTGGCTCCAAACACATCCAGCTCTCTGCACCTCCTTTTGCTAGTTTTACATCCAGGGCTATGGCCCCACATCATCTTCTCCCCAAGCCATGTAGGTGGGGTAGCCCACCTGCTGAGTCCCCTCCAGCTTGCAGTGAACAGATCAAGGAGCCGGAGGAGGATCTCTGTCCCGGCTCCAGACAGCACATGCAGCATTAAAGCTGCCCTGTACACATCGACAGGCATCGACTTACAAGCTGCTGCAGAGTCAGTGACATTTAAAGTGAGCACCATGGAAAGAAGGGGGTTATACCGGCCCCCTTGAACCATGAACTCTGTGACCTGGTGTCTTCGGAGACCATCTGTCAGAGGTCAGCAACCAAATGCAAATACGAGCCATTCCTAGCATCCAGCTGAGAGGGAGAAACCGAACTAAGTCCCTCCCAGAGGGGTCATGGGGGCTCTGCCCAGATCTCCTCCATGCAAGGAGAGAGCCAGCGGCACCCTGCCTGCCGGCTGCCAGCACAGGGACACAGACACAGCGGCATCTATGGGATGTTTAAAAACAGAGGCATCCCAGGGGTCAAGGCAGGGTAACATAATTTAAAAGTTTAACTGAGTTGTAGTGGGATGATGGTACATCCGAAAACATAAAACTGACTCCCACAGTTCTCTGCTGGCTGGACCTTTGCAGCCTGCCCCTCAAGAGACAAAGACTCCGAATATAGCTTCGGAGCCCTCAGAAAGCAGGAGCTTGCCCTGCCCTGCCCCAAGTCACACACAATGCCAGAGCTACTGCAGAGGGCCCTGTCTATCTATTATCTTTGAGGAAATCCTGGAGAACAAGTGAAGTACTGGCGGACTGAAGGAGGGCAAATGTTGTCCCCATCTTCCAAAGGGGCAAAAAGGAAGATCTGGTGAATTATAGACCAGTCAGTCTGACATCAGTACCTGGGAAGACTCTAGAGCAGATTATAAAGTGCTCGATCTGCAGGCACCTTGACACGAGTGCAATGATCACTGGAAGCCAGCATGGTTTTGTCAAGAACAAGTCCTGCCAGACTAATCTTATTTCATTTTCGATCAGGTAACTTCCTTCGTAGATTGTGGAAATGCTGTGGATATATATCTTGACTTCAGCAGCAAGGCATATGACAAAGTACCCCATGATATCCATGATAATACAAGTTAGCTGTAGTTGCACAACTGCAGAGGTTCACAGTTGCTCGTGTGTGGGAATTTGAAGCTGTGGCTGGGGCCATGTCCGGGGGGTGGGTGGGGACCTGCTGCCAAAGTGCAGCAGGTACCAGCCCTGGACATGGCCCCAAAGAGGCTCCAAATAGGTTCTTTATCCTTTTGGTTTCTCTTGACAGCTGTCAAAAGGCGAACTGTCAAGAGAAACCAAAGGCGCCGGTGATCTTTGCTTACGAAAACGGGGTGGTGTGATTTACACCATTTTTGCAGCAAGATCATCCACTTTTTTCCTTTCTTTTTTTTACCTTGACCGTGCTCAGGGTGGTGCACATTTTATACTTCTTCTTGAGATTCTAGGCCCTCGAGAAAGTACAGAAGTGCATCCCCCCTTTTTTCTTGGGAAAAGGAGTTTTGACAGCTCTGGGTCCCTTTAAAAGGGGTTTTTGACAGGGAATTGGTGGTTTTTGGCTAGGACATATAAGGCTGTATTTGTCCCAGTCAAAAAAAACAACCCATTGCCCTGTGAAAAACCCCTTTCAAAGGGATCCAGAGTTTTGATAGCTAGCTGTCAAAATTCCCTTTCCCAAGAAAAGGGGGAGAATGCACTTTTGCACTATCCCTTTTCAATTGACAACTTGGCAATTGGTCCCTGGCAACTGTGCACAAATTAGTCTATGTACAGTCTTCCCTAGTCAGTCTGTTACCTACTCCACTTCACCACTTCCTTTGACAGCTGAAACAGACAAGGAAATTGATTAGGCAAGACTACACAGAGCCTTAAGAGTGCACTTGTGAAAGACCAACAGTAGTAGTAGTAGTAATAGAAGAAGAAGAAGAAGAAGAAGAAGAAGAAGAAGAAGAAGAAGAAGAAGAAGAAGAAGAAGACGACCCCAACTGCACAATTTTCATGGGCTGAATTTTATATATATATATATATATATATATATATATATATACGACCCCAGTTGTGCTTTCTTGAGGCTCCAAAAAATAAAATAAAATTTAAAAAACAGTGACAAATGAAAAGGGGTAGCGATCAGAGTGGGGAGGGGGAGACCAGACAGGTTCTGACATGAAGGACACGGGATACTGGCTGGAGGACCAAGGGGACAGAGGGGGAGAACAAGCCACTGTGAGCCCCACCGTCTGTCAGGGGCACCCCGGGTTGTTCCACGAACAACAAACCCACCATCGCTTATTCACAGGGTGGCTTGTTGTGACGTTCAAATCCACCCAAAGGGGGCTCATCAATGGTTCTTCATCAAACTGAAGGAAGATACTGAGTGGGGGTGACCCAAGGCTCAGTCCTGGGCCCCGTACTCACTAATATTTTTATTAATGGCTTGGAGGAAGAAGTGTGGGTGGGAATGCTTATCAGATCTGCAGATGACACAAAACTGGACGGGTCAGCAAATATCTTAGGACTCAGGAACGAAATTCAGATGATCTTGGTAGGTTAGAAAACTGGACAGAAAATAAACAGAATGAACTTTAACAGAGACAAGTGCAAAGTTCTTCATTTAGGAAAGAAAAATCAAATGCACAGATATAAGATGGAGGATACCTGGCTTGACAACAGTACATGTGAGAAGTATCTTGGAGTTGTAGTTGATCACAAGCTGAATATGAGTCAGCGGTGTCATGTGGCTGCAAAAAGGGCGAATGCAATATTAGGTTGCATCAATGCAAGTATAGTTTCTGAATCACAGGAAGTAATAGTTCCACTCTACTCTGCACTGGTCTGACCTCACCTTGAATACTGTGTCCAGTTTTGGACACCACACTTTAAGAAGGATTCAGATATGAGAAGGAAAACAAAGATGATCCGGGGACTAGAAACTAAGTCCTATGAGGAAAGATTGAAGGAACTGGGTATGTAGCCTTGAGAAGAAAAGACTGGGGGTGGATCTGATAGTACTTTTCAAGTAACAAAAGGGTTGGCACACGAAAGAGGGCTGCAGTCTGTTCTGTCATCCAAGATTCTAGGACACAAAATAACAGGCTTAAGTTACAGGACGGCAGTCGGCAGATTTCGATTGAACAACAGGAAACACTTCCTCACGGTCAGAGCAGTCAGACAATTGAACCACCTTCCTAGGGAGGTGGTGGGCTCTCTGTTGCTGGAGGTATTCAAGGAAAGACTGGACAACCATCTGTCAGGGATGCTTTAAACGATTCCTGCACTGAGCAGAGGGTTGGACAGGACTCATTGGCCTAAACAGTCCCTTCGAATTCTATGATTCTAGTAATTACCCCCAGATAGGCTGGATAAATGAATGTTCTAGTGGAAGACTGACAACCTGGTCTTCTGCGCGGGTTCAATACTAAGGGGGTAGCTAAAATGTTTATTTATTTATTTATTATTTACATTTATTAATCGCCCATCTGGCCGTCTAGATACCCTAAATGACTGTGCCCTAGAACAGTTGGTCATTCTGTTCCTGACTCCCAGCTGAGCAGGAGCACAACAGGAGAGAGGCTCCAGCTGTTTTTGGGACTGTGAAAAGGCAAGCAGGCTCCCAGAGAGCGAGCGAACAGAGCGAGCGAACAGGGAGAGCAAACAGGAGTTTGGCAGCGGAGTAGTACAACAACAAGTGCTGCAAGGGAAAGGCGTGGCCTGAGAGCTCATTCTGTTGAGCAGAAGCTCCTGCTGACTGCAACCACCTGGGGCTGATTGCAGCTGATTGATTGCAGGAAGTGGGGCTGATTGCAGGGCGTGGCCTGGGAGCTCATTCTGTTCCTGACTCCCAGCTGAGCAGGAGCACAACAGGAGAGAGGCTCCAGCTGTTTTTGGGACTGTGAAAAGGCAAGCAGGCTCCCAGAGAGCGAGCGAACAGAGCGAGCGAACAGGGAGAGCAAACAGGAGTTTGGCAGCGGAGTAGTACAACAACAAGTGCTGCAAGGGAAAGGCGTGGCCTGAGAGCTCATTCTGTTGAGCAGAAGCTCCTGCTGACTGCAACTACCTGGGGCTGATTGCAGCTGATTGCAGGAAGTGGGGCTGATTGCAGGGCGTGGCCTGGGAGCTCATTCTGTTCCTGACTCCCAACTGAGCAGGAGCACCACAGGAGAGAGGCTCCAGCTGTTTTTGGGACTGTGAAAAGGCAAGCAGGCTCCCAGAGAGCGAGCGCACAGGGAGAGCAAACAGGAGTTTGGCAGCGGAGTTCGGCAGGGGAGGTCAAGGGGAGGTCCCTAAAAATAATAATAATAATAATAATAATAATAATAATAATAATAATAATAATAATAAATAAATAAAAAATAAAAAATAAAAAATAAAAACATAAATATATATATATATATATATATATATTCTAGAAAGACAGAAACAGAGCACTATGGAAGGAAAGGACTCAGCAGTGGTGGTGACCTGCAAGGGGTGTGCAATGTTTGTTTTCCTGCCGGAGATCGACATGGCCTACACGTGCAACAAGTGCAAGCTGGTCACACTGTTGGAAGATAAGGTCAGAGGACTGGAGCAGCAAGTGTCAACCCTCAGGAGCATAAGAGAAAGTGAGGAGTTCTTAGACAGAACGGTGGATCTACAGCACCAAAGCACAGTACAGGAGCCAGAAGGGCAACGGCAGGAAGAGGCGGAGTCGGAGACTGCAGAGGCAAGGGAAAATAACGCAGGGGGAACCCCCTGGAAAAGGGTGACTGTTAGGAGCAGAAGAACTACAAGACACTCTGCGCCTGTGAAAGCAGTGGAGCTATGGAACCGCTTCCATGTACTTGAGGACGAGAGCAGAGGACAGCCTGCAGAGGACGGATTATCGGGCACCCAACGTGACAGCGAGCAAGAGGCTGAGGGTCAGTCAAGTGGAGGCAATCAAACCAAGGCCTACAGCAAGAGAAAGAGAAGAGTACTCGTAGTGGGAGACTCCCTCCTGCGGGGGATCGAAGCCAAAGTATGTCGCGAAGACCCATGGACTCGCCAGGTGTGCTGTCTCCCTGGGGCACGGATTAAGGATGTGACAGAGCAGCTGCCGAGGCTCATGCAGCCCACCGACACATACCCCTTTCTTCTCTTCCACGTGGGTACAAATGATACTGCCAAGCGGAGTTACAAAGAAATCACGGCAGACTTTGAAGAGCTGGGAAGGGAACTCAAGAACTTCGGGGCCCAGATAGTTTTCTCATCCATCCTTCCAGTACTTGGAAGAGGCATAGAAAGGGAAAGAAAAATACTCCGAGTGAATGACTGGCTACGAAGGTGGAGCCGACGTGAGGGATTTGGATTCTGGGACCACGGGCTACACTTCCTGGAAGATGGACTGCTGGCAAAGGATGGGTTGCACCTCACAAGGACTGGGAAGAATGTGTTTGGCCACAGCATGAGGAACTTAATCAGGAGGGCTTTAAACTGAATCCAACAGGGGAGGGAGACATAAACTCGGGGGTACCAATGGAAGAAGGCCTCTATGCCACAATGGAGAGAACAGCTCCAGCGGTGCCCATTGATAGTCTACCACAAAATGTAGGGGGAAAGTCGGACTATAAAGCACATAATCTTCAATGTCTCTATACTAATGCCAGGAGTATGGGCAATAAACAAGACGAACTTGAACTCTTGATACATGAGGGCAAGTACGACTTGATAGGGATAACTGAAACCTGGTGGGATGACTCCCATGACTGGAATACAGCAATTGAAGGGTATAACTTGTTCAAAAGGAACAGAAGCAACAGAAAGGGAGGTGGAGTTGCACTGTATGTTAAAAATACGTATCTCTGCACAGAGATACAGGAAGAGGAGCTTGGCAGCCCCATTGAGAGCATCTGGGTTAAAATAAAGGGGGCAAAGAATAAAGCGAACATGGCGGTTGGAGTCTACTACCGACCACCCAATCAAGGAGAAGACGAGGATGGAACTTTTGAAAAGCAAATTGCCATTGTTTCAAGGAGGCACGATGTGGTAGTAATGGGGGACTTCAATTTCCCTGATATCTGTTGGGAGACTTATTCAGCCAAACATGGCCCCTCCAAGAAATTCCTGAGCTGTGCTGCTGATAACTTCCTCCTACAGAAAGTGGAGGAAGGAACTAGAGGATCGGCTATCCTTGACCTGATTCTAACCAACAGAGACGAGTTAGTGGATAAAGTGGCAGTTTCGGGAACTCTGGGGGAAAGTGACCATGTTATACTTGAGTTCTTGATTCTAACAGAAGCAAAAGCTGAGTGTAGCCAAACACATACCCTGGATTTTAGGAAAGCCAATTTTAACAAACTCAGAACAATGATTAGTAAGATCCCATGGCAAGTGACTCTCACGAGAAAGGGAGCCCAGGAGGGGTGGGAGTTTTTAAAAAAGGAAATTTTAAAGGCACAATTGCAAACAATTCCCACAAGGAGAAAAGGCAGAGGGCAACAGAAGAAGCCAATGTGGCTTCACAATAAACTCAAAGATGACCTGAAAACAAAAAAGGACACGTATAGGAAGTGGAAGGAAGGACAGGCTACAGGGGAAGAGTACAGGCAGGTAGCACAGAACTGCAGGAATAGTGTCAGGAAGGCTAAAGCTGAGAATGAGCTAAGGTTAGCGAGGAATGCTAAAAGCAACAAAAAAGCTTTCTTCAGATACATGCACAGTAAAAGACAGAAGAAAGAACTGGTGGTTCAACTACGCAATGAGGATGGCAAATTGATAACAGAAGACAAAGAAAAGGCAGAAGTGTTCAATTCCTACTTCGGCTCGGTCTTCTCCCAAAAGAGGGTCTATGACCCCCCTGGCAAACCTGAAGTGCAGACTGAAGGGGCAGAATTGCAGCTTGAGATTGATAGGCAAATGGTCAAGGAGCACCTGATTACTCTGAACGAGTTTAAATCTCCAGGGCCTGATGAGCTGCATCCTAGAGTAATAAAGGAACTGGCAGAAGAACTCTCAGAACCACTGTCTATTATCTTTGAGAAATCATGGAGGACAGGTGAAGTGCCAGACGACTGGAGGAGGGCAAATGTTGTTCCCATCTTCAAAAAGGGCAAGAAGGAGGAACCTGGGAACTATAGGCCAGTCAGTCTGACATCAATCCCCGGGAAGATTTTTGAGCAGATTATAAAGAAGTCAGTCTGCAAGCACCTTGAAAACAATGCAGTGATTACTAGAAGCCAGCATGGATTTGTCAAGAACAAATCCTGTCAGACTAATCTGATCTCATTTTTTGATCGGGTAACCTCCCTTGTGGACTGTGGGAATGCTGTGGACATTATATACCTGGACTTCAGCAAAGCTTTCGACAAAGTGCCTCATGATATCCTGATTAGTAAGCTAGCTAAGAGTGGGCTAGATGGAACAACTATCAGGTGGATCCACAATTGGCTAAAGAATCGGACTCAAAGAGTGCTTATCAATGGTTCCTTTTCAAACTGGGGAGAGGTAACGAGCGGGGTACCACAGGGCTCGGTCCTGGGCCCGGTGCTCTTCAACATTTTTATTAATGACTTGGATCAGGAGGTACAGGGAATGCTTATCAATTTGCAGATGACACAAAGTTGGGTGGAACAGCTAATACTCTGGAAGACAGAAACAAAATTCAAAGTGACCTCGATAGGCTGGAGCGCTGGGCCGAAAACAACAGAATGAAATTTAATAGGGATAAATGCCAAGTGCTGCACCTAGGGAGAGGAAACCAAATGCAGAGTTACAGAATGGGGGACACTTGGCTCAACAATACTACAAGTGAGAAGGATCTTGGAATTGTGGTAGATCACAAACTGAATATGAGCCAGCAATGCGATGTGGCTGCAAAGAAGGCAAATGCAATTTTGGGCTGTATTAATAGAAGTATAGCTTCCAAATCGCGGGAAGTGATAATTCCCCTTTACTCGGCACTGGTTAGGCCTCATCTTGAGTACTGCGTCCAGTTCTGGGCACCTCACTTTAAGAAGGACATAGACAAACTGGAGAGGGTTCAGAGGAGGGCAACAAGGATGATAAAGGGACTGGAAACAAGGCCCTATGAAGAGAGACTGAAAGAACTGGGCATGTTTAGCCTTCAGAAGAGGAGACTGAGGGGAGATATGATCGCACTCTTCCAGTATTTGAAGGGATGTCACACAGAGGAGGGCAAAGATCTCTTCTCGGTCATCCCAGTTTGCAGGACACGGAATAATGGGCTCAAGTTACAGGAACCTAGATTCCACCTAAACATCAGGAAAAATTTCCTGACTGTCAGAGCAATAAGACAATGGAATCAACTACCTAGGGAGGTCGTGGGCTCTCCCACTCTGGAGGCATTCAAGGTGCAGCTGGACAGACATCTGTCAGAGATGCTTTGACCTAGATTCCTGCATTGAGCAGGGGGTTGGACTCGATGGCCTTGTAGGCCCCTTCCAACTCTACTTTTCTATGATTCTATGATTCTATGGAGCTGAGTGGAGTGGAAGAGACCATGGATCTAATCCTAAGTGGCACCCAGGACCTAGTACGAGATGTCCAGTGTTGTTGAACTGATTGGAAACAGTGACCATAGTGCTATCAAATTCAACATATGTGTGACTGGGAAACGACAAGGAAGTCCAGCACAATCACATTTGACATCAAAAGAAGAACGTTCTCAAAAATTAGGGGGTTGGTAAAGAGGAAGCTGAAAGGGACCACAAAGTCCAGGAGGATGCCAGCAAGGTTAAAAACAGAGTCAATGAAGCTATTAGGGGAAAGAAGGCTTCCTTCAGAACATAGACATTGTGCCAAAGGTGGAGAACAAAAAAGAACACAAATTGCACAAAAATGCAAGCAGACAATAAGGGATGCAAGAAGCAGCAGCATTTGAGGAGTATATTTCTAAAGACATTAAGCCCAACAATTAAAAATCTTCAAATACATCAGAAGCAGGAACCTGGCTCAGGAGATGGTTGGACCATTGGACACCATGGGATTTAAAAATGTGTGTATTGTCAAGGAGAAACTTAATAAAATATGTTTTTTTTAAAGTGCTGATGGAGGATAAGGAGACTGCAGAGAAGTTGAATGAATATTCTGTGTCTGTCTTCAACGCTGAAGGTGCAGGACACATATTCATCCTTGAACTGATATTTTCAGGAACTGAAACAAATAGCAGTGACAAGAGATGAAATTCTAGAGCTTATTGACAAATTAAAAATTAACAAATCACTGCTCCACCTGAGAGTTTATTGTTATTATTATTATCATCATTATTTTAGTATTTGTATATAGCAAATTATTCAGCGTGGTAAAAACAAAAAGGGATTGCAAGGAGCCCCAAAAGGATATCTTGGAAATGGGGGATAAAATGACAAGTCCAGTTCAATGTAATTAAGCATAAAGGGTTGTACTGTATGTTGGGGCAATTCCCCCCCCCCCCTAATTTCACATTTACACTGATGGGATCTGAGCTGGCAATGACTGACCAGGAAAGGGATCTTGGGATCGTTGGAGATAGTTTCATGAAAATGTTGACCCAGTGTTTGGTAGCTGTGAAACAGGAGAATTCCATTTTAGGGATCATTAGGAAAGGGACTGAAAATAAACTGCCCAACATCATAATGTCTTTATACAAATCTATGCTGTGACCACACTTGCAATATTGTTTACAGTTCTGGTTTCTACATCTCAAAAAATATATATAAATAAATAAAATTTAACGGATAGAAAAGGGAGACCAAAATTATCAGGGGGTGGAGCAATTCCCCTACAAAGAAAGATTATGTTTGCAGCTTTTTCGACGGATGTGTAAGAGAGGACATGATCGAGGTTTAGAAAATGATGCCTGGTGTGGAGAAAGTGGACACAGAGAGGTCTTTCTCCTCTCCCATCCTACTAGAACCCCGCAGGGGTCACCAAATGAAGCTCAATGGCAGGAGATCTAGACGGACGGACGAAAGGAAGGACTTCTTCACACAGTCCACACTTAAACCGTGGCATTTGCTGCCACAAGGTGAGGTGATGGCCAACAACTTAGATGGCTTTAAAAGGGGATTAGAGAAATCCATGGGGGAGGATCAGGGCTATCAGTGGCTACAAGGGAGGACTCGAGAGGCCTTTGGTCTGATCCAGCAGGGCTCTTCTTATGTTCTTAAATCACAGTAAGCATCTGTCTCCTTTTCTGGAGGCGTCCCTATCAGATTTTCAAGTGTTGCCATTTGAATTAGACTCCTGACCACTTATATAGCTGCACACTGAACAGAATCTCTAGGAAACAAAAGCTCCCCATGAAACTGCAAGAGCTGGTTACTGGGTGGCTGCAAAAGTTTTCTTCTAATAAAAGGGTTTTAAATGAAGATTCACCTTACCTTCACCTCCTGGTTCTGAAAGGCCACTCTGAAGGGGCTTTGCTGGAAATTCAGAAATAAAGGTTGACCCCAAAGGATTAAAAACAACTCTGCGGCAGCACTGTGACTAGCTAACGGCATCCCCCCCACCGCCTAAGGGGAAGCAACAGAGCCCCCATCTCTGCCTCCAGTGCCCCTCCCAGTCTGTCCCTCCCTCCCTCTGTCCTTCCTCTGTAGCTCTGTGTACTTCAGTAGCCCTGGTGGCGAATTTAGGCTGTTTCCACACTAGGTGATAGCCGTGCAAGTTCCACGCTTGGTTCACTCACTTTTTATGGGGCATCATCCTCACATCATCACCAGGTTATTACTTGGATGGGAGACCCCTCCTCTAGTTTCCTGCACTGAGCAGGGGGTTGGACTCGATGGCCTTATAGGCTCCTTCCAACTCTATGATCTATGAAATCTATGAAACAGATGTTCTCCTGTATTTTCCAAGTGCTTCTTCGATGTTTTTCAGGCTACAGAAAATCCTGCTTTCTAAAAAAGAATGGAACAGAAGTGCACTCTCCGCAGGTTTGGATCGGATTAGCATGACCCTTCTGCCTTTTTAAAGAGGCGTGGCTTTGACGTGTGCAGCGATGCCTGGGGCGTGTGTGTGTCTGAGCCTGTGGCACCATGTCTGCACTTCAGCACAGCTCCACTATTACCTTTCCAGTTGGTGCTATTTTAGTCATACTTTTTTCGAATCTGTGTTCATTTTTCTCAAGTTTTCCTAATTTTAATTTTTTCCTTTCCACTTTTTAATATTGACTTAGTTGTGCAGTAGCACTGAAATTTTAAAAATGTTTCAGTGCAAATTTCCCAGACGATTTTAGTAAATTGACCAAAAATGCTTTAAGAAGCGGTATGCCCGGGGGCGCTGTCCCTCCCGCTCCCATGCAGCGACATCATGCCCACCAATGTGAATGAAGCACTGTGGGACATACACACACAAAAAGCCATGTACTTCCTGAAGTGTGGAGAGAGGGTTGCGATCCTGCATGCCGCTTACGGTAGAAAAGCAGTGAATGGATAGCAGTCAGAGCCACCTGTCCGCAAGCAGCCTTAGAAAGCCTTCCTTGCAACCAGCTTTGTCCAAGACCGTTTGTGGGGGTGGGGGTGAGCTGCTCTGATGCCCTCAGCTGTGAGGCTTTGGCAAAGGCATGAGTAATTGGTCAATTTCTATCATATTCTTCCTGCTTCTGTAAATTAAATGCAGCTTTTTGTTTTTCTTGGAAGAAAATAATTAATCCCACGGCCTCCTGAGGAGAGACCATCTGCCCCAGCCTCCTGCCTCTGCAAAATGTTTGAGCTACAAACCTCTGGGGAGGGGCTTAGATCAGGAGAACTGGAGAATGATGCTTTGTGGAGTGCCAACACCTTCCGCCCCAGGTCTCAAAAGCGCTTTGCAAACCATAATTTATTCCACCACAGAAGACCTCACAGGGCTCTGTGTTGGGCACAGATGGGGCGTACGAGGCACCATCACCACTGGTGATATCACCCGGAGGAGCCGCTTTGCCTTTTGTGCTCGTGCAAAGCTCTCATTTGGATGTAGCTGCTTGGCCGAGGAGCCACCGCTTCGAGGCACTTCGGGGCACTTCAGGCAAGGCCTGGTGCAAGATGTAAGGGCTGTTGAACTGATTGGAAACGGTGACCACAGTGCTATCAAATTCAACATATATGTAAGTGGACAATTGCCGGGGATATCCAACACAGTTGCGTTTGACTTCAGGAAAGAAAACTTTTCAAAACTGAGGGCGCTAGTAAAAAAGAGGTTGAAAGGGAAAGTCAAGAGGGTTGAAGGCATGGGGGTTAATCAAACCCACAAAAATAGGTCTGCTAGGATGTATAGCAAAGGTCAGGACCCGCATCACCAAATCCAAGAAGTCAGCAATGTGGTTAGCAAGCAGTGTCAGGAAACTGTTAAGAGGGAAGAAAGCTTCCTTCAGAAAACGGCTTGGAGCGGTGGGGGAACCATCTGCAAAGGCTATGCAAATTCAAGAGGATCTTTTTAATTCTTCTGCACCGGACCTGTATCTGTCTGGGTGAACCTCTGAACAGCCCTGATCAGCCCGAATCTTGTCTGATCTCGGAAGATAAGCAGGGTCGGGCCTGGTTAGTACTTGGATGGGTGGCCGCCTTGGAATACCAGGTGCCGCAGGGAAGGACCAGAGCTCTGTGTGAGGGAGCACCTGCTTGGCAGGCAGAAGGTCCCCGGTTCCACTCCCAGCCTCCAGGTAGGGCTGGGAAAGAATCCTGCCTGGAACCCTGGAGAGCCATTGCTGCCAGCCAGTGTCGACAACACTGGGCCAGATGGACTGACTCAGTATAAGGCTGCCTCCTGTTTTCCTATGGTGTGCCTTCTCGGCATCTGCGTGTGCCTTCCTGTCTCTGCATTGAGCAGGGGGTTGGACTCGATGGCGTGGTAGGCCCCTTCCAACTGTACTTTTTATGATTCTATGACTCTCCCCTTCCACTACCGCCACCCTGGCCGCTCCGCTCCCCTTCCCTCAGTGCGCCCTGGCCCCCCTGCTGTGCTGCTCTCTCTCCGCAGCAGTTGTTCTGTTCTCTCCGGGTCTCCCTGGTTGCTGCCTGTCTGCCCCACTGCCCCCCCCCATGCCACTCCTGTAGTTGGCCTGTTCTCTCCCCGCCCCCCACCACAAGCTTGCCAGGTGGTAACAGCCCTTTCTTTCTCTTTCGTTCTTTCGTTAACATTTTTACCGGGTGGCCATGCATGCTGCACCCACCAACTTCATTGCCCAAGTATGCTTCTGGGCCCCAAGGCATTCTGGGGAAATCAAGATGGCAGGCAGTTAGAGCCTGAGCCAGCACTTCCCTTTGTGGCATGCTCAGCTGTCCGGTAAACATGTTTTTAAAATAATAAAGTCTTGGAAGGGGCAGGATCCTTACCTGCACCATGGGAGGTTTCTGCAGGTGTGCAGTGGGACAGGTAGCTCTACACGCTCTCTTCTGGGGCACAGCCTGCTCACCCACACTCGGACCCCCATTGCTACAAGCCACAAGTGAGCCCTTCTCTGTCGGCCTCCGCCTGCGCTGCTGTCACGATTCCTGAGGGACCTCCGGCACAGTCTGCCCTGGACTCGGAGACCTTTGACATGCAGAAGAAGAATGATCAGAAAGGGTATCTGCCTCCAGAGAGTCATTAGCCCAGAATTGACCAGCTTATCTCTGTTCTCCTCCTGTTAACCACAGAACACTTTGTGTCCAATTATAGTAAATCAAAGATGAGTTTATTAAGGATAGTAGAGACAGCTGAACAGGGTAAGGGGGGAATGGAACAGGATCACAGCAGAACAAGATAGAAGTGCCATTTCTGGCTGACACAGATGCATAAAAGAGCTGACCAGACTCCATCTAGCTGAGAACTCTGCTTGCAGCGGGGGCCAGGCAGAGCGAGGCTTCTGGGAAGCCCCCCCCCCACGCAGGCCAAGGGGCGGCAGTCAGCAGCAGCAGGCCTCCCCCATGGGTGGCCCCAGTAAGCAGCACTTAGAAGCACATTGCCACCTCCGAGTATGGTATGGAGGCTCCCTTGAGCTAAGGCAGGCAGGTAATAGCCATGCATAGGACAACTCCTCCTCCTCCTCCTCCTCCTGGAATTTGCCCTCTCCTTTTCCAAGAGCCACCTGAGGCCCAATTCCTCCACTGCCAGAACGGCAGCCACTCATTTGTGGCCTAGCCTTGCACAACTCCAACCATGTGTGCAGCAAGGCATTTTGAAAGCCCCCCCCCCCCCCCGCTTGCTTTCAAAGGGGCTCTTAAGAGTTTTTCTTCCAGCAGCCATTTTTCTAGCTAGAGTCTCTGATGCTGTTGCTCATGTGGTTTTTAGGATGCTGTTTTACTGCTGGTTGTTTGCTTTATTGTTAGGATTTGTTTTAATGTTGTGTGATTTATACTTTTACATGTCAGCTGCCTTGAGTTTTATTTTATCATAGAAAAATGGGATGTATGTACAAGTCCAAATAAATATGTAAATCAAAGGATGAACAAGATGTGGTGGTCTTTGCTCTGCTGTTGTCCTTCGGCCCAGGGCCATTGATATCGGCATGGGAAGGGACTGCTTACCGTAATTTGGCCCATCTGTGTGACTCCTCTCGGCAGAGGTTAGCAGAGGGAGCACTGCGGGATGGCCAGGCCACAGCAGCAGTCCCCACGCTGCGAAAGCTACTCAGCATCACCGCTTCTTGCAGCGGTCAGTCCCATCAGAAGTGTGATCCAGTGCTGCTTTTTGTCTAGTGCAAACCTGCTGCAAATCACCTTTAGTGGGCATCCAACATTCTGGTTCTATGAGGGGGGAAAGAGTCACTATCCATTCATTACCCTAAAACTCTCTGAATTGTCCCCCACCCATCTTTATTTATTTATTACATTTCTACACCACCCAATAGCCAAAGCTCTCTGGGCTGTTCATTTTTCCCCTCAGCTAAAAAGTCCCAAAGTTTCTTCTACCCTCTCCTCCTAGGGAAGGAAGGCTGCTGCACTTCACTGCCTTGGTCATTTGAGTTTCCCCTTCCAACCCTGTGTCTCTTTTAAGCCAAGGACACCCAAACTGGACCTAGCATTGTAAAAGGGGCAGCTCCAAACCATCAGTTTATACAAGGGTATGATGGGATACTGGCTCTCGTGTTTTCACTTGCCCAAAGGTGCAGTTGGCTAGACAAATGGGGCTTCACACAGAAGCTGAGCACTCAATTTACACCCACCCTGGAGGGGCCAGGATTTTGGGGGCTGCTTGGGGTATGCGTGATGCTGGGGCACCATGCGGCACCCTCAGCACAGGCCACAAATGGGCACCTCTGGGGCTGAGTAGGCAGATCCTAGAGGCTCTATAGGCTCGTCCACAAAGACGTCTGCTGCAATACAGCTCTTAGGCATCGAGGAGCCACAAGACGCTTTGGCATTGTTGTTTTCACCTGACATTGAGAGTGATGCTCCTGGGATTTACCTCAAGTTGCCAGGGATGACCCACTAATCTTCTCAGGCCAAATCGTTCCTGTGACATAAAGAGATTGGCAATGTCAGGGCCACTTGGCCACAGAGAGCAAGCTCATCTATTGCAGAAAAGAAAAAAGGAAGCCATGTTGCTCCATAAGAAAAATTCCCCCAAGTCCACAATCAGGCAATACTTTTACTAGAACCAACCAAAATGAACAATTTCATGATCATTCTCTCAAGTTCTGCAAAACTCTCCACTAGATTGGATGTTGAGCAAAGCTGGGGTGGGGGGTATAGAAAAGAAAAACAGGCTTCATGTTAATGCAGCAAGGTCCGTATTCAATCAGAGACTTTAGAGTACAGCAGATTGTAACAAACTTGATAAGGCTCAGCGAGGTGTTATGCAGGTCACCTAGGATTCCTGGGGCAAGGACACATGCCACGGCTGCCCCCCCAGTTTTGGAAAGCAAAAATTCAGCCGTTATCCTGATCTGTCTCAAGCCCTGAGCGGAACATGTAGGTTCCTTGGTAGGTAGAGAACAGATGTAAAGAGAAACATGGCAGGTTTTATATTAGCAAAGCTGGAGATTAATCTTAGATGGTACACACTAGGTAAAACGGTCAATAGAAGCCAAATTGGGTAACATTACCCAGTGGATGGAGGGAATGTTACCTTCAAAGAATTAAGACATGTGAAGGACTGCCAACGGGTCCTTTACTCAAGACCAGAGATCAAAGGTGCAAAACTGCCAGCCTTAGCTCTGCCGTCTTCACCTGATTCTCTCAGGGCCTTGCCCTTAATCTATACACTGGATTTAGCACTGAACCACAGAGGAACCACATACACCGTGTGGGGTAGAACCAGGAAAGTTTATTTATTACAATAAAAGGTGGGGAATGAGGGAAGGGGAAAAGGTGGGGAGACACTTTGGTATACACAAGTAGAGCTACAAAGCAACAAAGCTAGTCCCTTACTATATAAATACCCAGGCACTTACTCCTTGCCTGGGGGTTGGTCTTCTTTAGGGCTTGCCTCAGCAAAAAGCCCTACTCCGCGCTCCTTCGCGTCTAGGCAACAAAAAGACCCAAAAGTCACAGCAGGCAGTATAGATTCCCCACCCCACCCCTCCTTTCAGTAGCCCAGTTGTCTTTGGCCAATCAGGATTGTTGGGACTTGAAAAAGATGCTAGGAGAGGATATATTGTTGAATATTATCCTTCCTATCTCACGTTAGTGAGATCAGCAGAGTAGAGTCCCTTTCCAGCTTAAAAGAAGCTTAGATTTGGCTAGTGTTAGCCAGTTAGCATTTGGTGATCCAGGATGCTTTAAGGCAGACTGGATTTCCCTGGTTTTGCCCCCTTTTCTCTCTCGCAAAACAATAATCAGAGACACAGTCTTGTAAAAGTTAAAAATAACATTTACTCACTCAGATTATGCAGTTTCATTCAGGCAGACTTAAAAGTGTTTCTTACAGTCGGTAAAAGTTCATTTGGAAATACTTGGGGTCTGAACTTGTGGACCAGCAACTCTGGTTACATGCTGCTGTTAGAACAACGTGGAGGCAAATCACTTTACTACCACATTCAGAGTCTCAGTAGGAAGGAAAAGAGCTGAGAGCTACGCCCACTTCCTGCTGAGGCTCAGCTAAACACACACTGAGTATCTTCTAGGGAATCCACCTTAGAAGATACCAGTGGTCTTAACCATTTCATCCAACTAACTGGTGAAACATGAGCCATTGGTTTTGACTGCACTTTTAAATATCCCACAAGGATGAACTTCATCTGGGCTAGGCAGGGGAGGGGTGGCTCTTTGATCATGAACAGAGTGCTTGGGTGGGACATTTGCATGCAAATACCTGAGGCACAGGGGCATCAAAGGGACATGGGGGACCTAGGTGACAGGGGCCATCAGAGAGAGCCATGTACATTTGCATGGGATTCTCAACCTACAACTGGGATTACACTTATTTACACGTGTGTGTGTGTGTGTGTGTGTGTGTGGTGCAGGAGACTCTGACGCTTTTCTTCACAAGACACATCTTCAGATGGCAAGAGATAATCTTCCTCCAGTTTTAGGATCCCACTCCTGAATGGCTAAATTAGGTATTTTCCAAGTTACATACACAGGACTAAAGGAAGCTGTGTTGGTCCATAAGAAAAAAAGCCAAAATCTACTGCCAGGCAGTATCTTTATTAGGGACCAACCAAAATGCACAAAATGTTCAGCATGCAATTGCACTATCTTTGGTACCAGAACTTAACACAACCTCTGCTCCAAGGGCATCCATTTCCTTGGCCTCTGATCAGGGCTGGACCTACCATTAGGCAGAGTGATGTGGCTGCCTCAGGTGGCAGGTATGTGGGGTGGCAAGCAATGGGGAAGAGGGCAGAGCTGTGTGTGTGTGTGTGTGTGTGTGTGTATTATATATGTGGGAATTATATATCGAACAGATGGAAAGCTTTTTAATCTCACAGTGAAGCAAAATAAGGTAATTACAACTCCGTTGTGGAACTTCAGTTGCGATGAAATGTGGCTCCGCACTTCAAGATGGTCACACTATCCTAAATGCTTTTGCAGAAGCAACAAAACTTGTCTCTCACTAACACAAAAAACAAGTGCTCATCAGCAATGCAAGCCAAGCCTTGGTGCATCTTCCAGCTTGTGACATACTGGAAATGCGATATTTTCTCTATCTTGGCAGCTATCTTCTGTTACAGCTAACATCGACAGTGAAATCCAGCATCGTCTGAGCTCCGCAAGTGCCGCATTTTCTCGAATGAAACATAGAGTGTTCGAGGATTGGGGTATTTGTAAGAAGACCAAAACACTGGTTTATGAAGCCATTGTATTACCAACTTTATTGTATGCCTGCGAAACATGGACTATCTATAAACGTCACTTCCACCTCCTTGAAAGGTTTCATCAACGTTGCCTCCGGAAAATCCTGCAAATTACTTGGGAAGATAGGCGAACAAATGTCAGTGTACTGGAAGAAGCAAAGACTACTAGCATTGAAAAAATGATCCTTCAACGCCAACTTCAGTGGACCGGTCATGTTGTTCGAATGCCTGACTGCCGTCTCCCAAAGCAGTTACTTTACTCCCAACTCAAGGATGGAAAGCGGAATATCGGTGGTCAATATAAGAGGTTTAAAGATGTTCATAAGGCTAATCTAAAAAAATGCAATATAAACATCGAAAACTGGGAAGCTCTGGCCCATGAACGATCTAAATGGAGGTTGGCCTTTAACAAAGGTTCCATGGACTTTGAAGAAGCCCGAGTGCAAGGTGAAAGGGAGAAACGTGCTAAGCGAAAAGCACGTCAAATGAATCCTTTACAGGACCATCTTCTATCTGGTAACCTGTGTCCTCACTGTGGGAAGCTGTGTGGATCTAGAATTGGCCTCCACAGTCACTTACTGTGACATCATTAGAGTCTACACGATCTTCTTTAGAATTTCCTCCTTTTATCCCGGAAGACAATCTTACTCGGTCACGAGTGATCGCCTGATGATGATGCACGTGCGCCATCCAGCCTAAGCTAGCCTGCTCCCTTCAGGTGTGATGGAAGACGCTGTCCTGCGGCTGCCACCAGCATTGAATTAAGATTCAGCCGTAGTCCAGTTGGCTTTTGTACATTTATTTATTTATTTATTTATTATATTTATACCCCGCCTTTTTTCCTGCAAGGAACCCAAGGTGGCTTACATAGTCCTCCTCCTCCTCCTCCTCTCCATTTTATTCTCACAACAACCCTGTGAGGTAGGTTAGGCTGAGAGTCAGTGACTGGCCCAAAGTCACCCAGTGAGCTTCATGGCCCAGTGAGGGACTAGAACCCGGAACTCGGGCCAGCCCTGCCTCCAGCAGTGGCCTATGTAGAATCCGCAGAGGGTCTGGGGCTGCGCTTTCATAGAATCATGGAGTTGGAGATCATCTAGTCCAACCCCCTTCTCAGCGCAAGCTCTGCAGTGCAGGGTGCAGCTACAGCATCCCTGACAGATGCAGCCCAAGACTGCATTTGCTTTCTTAGCCACTGAATCACACTGCTGGTCCGTGTTCAGCATGTGATCCACTGAGACACCTACCGGTAAGTCCTTTTCAAATGTACTGCTGCCAGGCCAGCTCTCCCCCATCCTGTACTTGTGTCTTTGATTCTTTGTATGTAAATACAAGACTTCACATGTATCTCTGCTGAATTTCACCTTGTTAGATTCAGCCCGGTGTTCCAGCCTGTCTAGATCCTTTACAGGCCTGTGGCTCACGCTGGCTCAGCTTGTCTGAGCGTGGAAAGCTAAGCAGGGTCAAGCCTGGTTATTACTTGGTTGGGAGACCCCTCCTCTAGTTTCCTGCATTGAGCAGGGGGTTGGACTCGATGGCCTTGTAGGCCCCTTCCAACTCTAAGATCTATGAAATCTATGAATCTTCTTGATCCTGTCTGCTATGGTGCTGGCTATCTCTCCCAGCTTGATGTCATCTGCAAATTTGATAAGCAACCCCTCTACACCCTTATTTAAGCTATTTATTAAAATGTCGAACAGCACTGGGCCTGGGACACAGCATTGCGGCACTCCACTCACCCCAGGAGGATGCAGAGCCATTAATTAGCGCTTGTTGAGTATGGTTGCTCAGCCAGCTGTAGATTCACCTAATTCTGGTATTGTCCAACCCATATTTTACCATGTTGGCTCCTAGTAACCAATGCATTATTTCTAGATGCTCACAGGCTGACAGCTTAATCACTTGTTTGAGAATTTTGCCCAGTATTGAAGTCAGGCTGACTGGTCTGTAGTTTCCCGGATCTACCTTTCCCCCTTCCCGAAGATGGGGACAACATTTGCCTATCCCCTGGCCCCTCCTCACCTGTTCTCCAGGAGTTCTCAAAGATTACAGACTGTGGCTCTGAACCAACATCTGCAAGCTACTTTGGCACCCAGGGATGTAATTCATCTGGCCCTTGAGACTTGAACTCATTTGAAGTACCGTAGTTAGGTGTTCTCTAACCATGTCCTTACTCATTCTGGGCTGGAAATCTCTCCATATATCATTTGTTCTACTTGTCCCAGGCTGAACACCATTCCCCTGGTGGGAGAAGACTGAGGCAAAATAGGAACTGAGTAGTTCCACCTTCTCTGTCAAATGCTAACAATTCACCATCTTCCCTAAGCAGAGGAGCTGCCCCTTTCTTGGTCTTCTTCTTGCTCCTAACAGAGCCCAAGAAACCCCTTGTGTTGTTTTTAGCATCCCTCGCCAGCCTCCGGTCACCCTGGGCCTTTGCCTTCCTGACACCATCCTTACGGGTCTGGGCAGCTCTACTGTACTCCTCCTGGGCGATATGTCCCTCCTTCCATCTCCTATGCAATGTCCCTTTTGTGTCACGCAAAATGTCCTTCTTTAAATGTCCCCCATTTCTCCTTCTCCTGGGAAAAGCTTGTGATTGTGCCTCAGTATTTTAGTTTTCAGGATCTCCCATCCCACTTGAGCTCTTTTTTCCTTCAGGAATTCTAGCCATGGGACCCCATGCAACTTTCCCCTGAGCTTTTTGAAATGGGCTTTCCTAAAGTCCAAGATATGCATCAGACTAAGCTTAGTTTCCACAGCCTTCTCTATCCAAAATGACACGGCCACTTTCCCCTAAGGTTCCTGCCACTTTTTACTTCATTTCTTCCCTGTTGGTCAGGATTAAGTCCAGGACAGCAGATGCCCTTGTTCCTTCTTCCACTGTTCCTCTGAGAATGTCACAGATCTGTGCTTACAACCAACCTCAGCTTGAGGGGGCAGTGAGTGAGACCGAGGAAGGAACCTCCCTCCTCCAAGGGGTGTGTAAGGAACAGCCCCTGCTAAACTGGTCCAATCCAGTCTTGGATCAAAGCCTACATTAGAAATCGGACAATGAATTTGGGATCCAGCCTCCTGCGGTGGGAAATGTCCTCTGCCGAGTTGTGTGCAAGTAAGTACTCTTTTAGGTTCTCCAACAGGCCCTCAAGGCAACTTACATCAAAATGAAGCAGCAACTACCATTGATTAAAGAAGTCCATAAAAACCAATTCATAAAACTACCTTTTATAAGCAATTCCTAACACTTCAGCAACAGTAAAGGACTAACAAACCCCTCCCCCCCCCCCCCGCTACTTTCCAGCAAAAACCTGGCAGAACAAAGACATTTCTACCCCCCCAGCCGCCCTGCTTCCAACCATGCAGGAAGGAGCTCTGCCCCTCTCCTGAGAAAAGGAGGGTGCGGCTGCCAAAACGGTGCTCCTGGTGGTTACCAGTCAGACATCTGCCAAAGGAAAGATGCCTCCTTGCACCTCAGCTTCCCCTGACAAAGCTCAGTTCAATTTGGTTAAATGAACAAGGAAATGCAGGATGATAATGCTGTGTAGGGCGTTACACCACAATAATCTGTTTTCAGATATTTGTATCTCTCAGCAGGACCACACAGATGAGTGCACCATTTTCTTTTAAAGTTTTTACAAAAGCCTCTTGAACCTCTCTCATTGGATAATTATGGAAATTGGTGGGAATTCTATCCAACCCTGTAATCTTCAAACCAGCCCAGCCCTCTGAACTGGAAAAGCTCTGCATGAATAAAATTCCCAGTCATACCTGGGCTGCATGCAGTGGGCTGCTTCTGTCCCTGTAGCGAAAGAAAGAACGGGAAAGGGAAGAGTGAAAGGAGGGGAGAACTCACTCACGGTTCCTCTGGACAGCCCAGGAGTATGATGGTAAAGCATAAGCAGAATATGGGCCAAGAAGCAGTGCTCAGGAGGCCAGCAGCAGCAGCAGCAGCAGCCCCCCCCCCCCATGTACCTGTTTATTGGGGAAGGGAACGGATGCTTGCTTGCTGCGGTCTCTGTCATGCCTGCGGGCTACACTGCCCTGCCCCCATGCCCGCTGAGCACCCAAGAGACACACTGATGACCTTCTCTGACATAACAGCCTTGCACATGGCATCCGTGGGATCAATTCCACAAATCATTTCATGGCCACACAACATTATTTATTTTATAAATAAAATAATTTATGTATGTATGTATATATGTATGTATAAATAAATAAAACATTATGGTGAAGCCTTCCATGCTTCACTGTTATGCAGACCCTGAAGTCCCATGCTCTGAATGCCTCCTCCCTACAGTGACCAACTCTGACTTAGCATCTCTATGGTAGCCACATCAGAACTATGTTTGGTGCATAAGAACATGAGAAGAGCCATGCTGGATCAGACCAAGGTCTCTCTCCTCCAGCATTCTGTTCACACAGTGGCCAGCCAGCTGCCTGTGGTAAGCTCATAAGTAGGACATGAACGCACATAAGTAGGACATGAGAGCCAGACATGAGGCATAGTGGTGAGGGTGTTGGACTGGGACTCGGGAGATCCTGGTCTAGTCCCCGCTCGGCCATGAAACTCACTGGGTGACTTTGGGCCAGTCACTGCCTCTCAGCCTAACCTACCTCACAGGGTTGTTGTGAGGATAAAATGGAGAGGAGGAGATGTAAGCCGCCTTGGGTTCCTTTCAGGAAAAAAGGCGGGGTATAAATATAATAAATAAATAAATAAATAAGGGCACCCTCCTGCTCGTGTTCCCCAGCAACTAGTGTGCACAGGGATCCTGCCTCTCATTCTCGAGAGAGCATATTGGCATCAGGACTAGTAGCCATTGATAGCCTTCCTCCTCCTCCATGAATTTGTCTAAGCCATCCCTTTTAAAGCCATCCAGGTTGGTGGCCATCACTACTTCTTGTGATGAAAAGGTCTGCTACAGGAGAAGCAAGAGCACAACGTGGGATTCGGAGTGATGATTCATTTCTGTTGGATAATTAAATTGCAGTCAAAACCTATGGCTCATGTTTCACCAGGTAGTTGGGTGAAATGGTTAAGATCACTGATACCTTCTAGGGTGGATTCCCTAGAAGGTACTCATTGAATAATTAGCAGAGCCTGAACAGGAAGTGGGCGTAGCTATCAGCTTCTTCTTCTTTCTGCTGGGACTCTGAGTGAGTGTGGTTGCACGTGAGTTGTTGTCTCCACGTTGTTCTAGCAGCAGCATGTAACCAGAGTTGCTGGTCTGAACTCCACAAGTTCAGACCCCAAGTAACTACAAATGAACTGTAACGAACTGTAAGAAACGTCTTTTAAGCCTGCCTGAATGAAACTGCATAATCTGAGTGCGTAAATGTTACTTTTAACTTTTACAAGACTGTGTCTCTGATTATTGTTCTGAGGGAGAGAAAAGGGGGCAAAACCAGGGAAATCCAGTCTGCCTTAAAGCATCCTGGATCACCAAATGCTAACTGGCTAACACTAGCCAAATCCAAGCTTCTTTTAAGCTGGAAAGGGACTCTACTCTGCTGATCTCACTAACGTGAGATAGGAAGGATATTACTCCACAATATATCCTCTTCTAGTATCTTTTTCAAGTCCCAACAATTTCCTCCCAGGGTTGGTTCTCTTGTTTCCCTGTAGACCTTCTGCCCACAGAGCAGCACCAGAAGCACAGCTGAAATGACTTGCTTGGCAGAGGTGCCAGGACTTGTTTGGTGGAGATGTCAGGGCTAGGCTGGCGTGGAGCCAGGCATGTGCTGGGTCCTCCCTTTGTTTTGGTCCCTGAAAGGCTTATCTATCAACAGCAAAGTGTCCGCCAAAACCCTGTGTTGCTCAGTAATAAATTGTCCTTTTACTCTATGTAAATAATATTTCAGTCCTTGTTTCCCTAAAACACACACCCCATAGCCATTTTTATTACAAACTGACCAGACACAAGACAGATGCTCTCCCTTTGGCTGGCCAAGGGGGTCCCTGCAGCTCAATGGCCAGCAGCCCTTGTGCAACAAAGGAGGGTGTGTGTGCCCATGCATTTCCTCTGAGGTCGCTAACCCTCCACACTGCCTCCTGTATCAGAGGCCTAACATTCAGCACATCTACCATAGATTTCATAGATCATAGAGTTGGAAGGAGCCTACAAGGCTATCAAGTCCAACCCCCTGCTCAATGCAGGAAACTAGAGGAGGGGTCTCCCATCCAAGTAATAACCAGGCCTGACCCTGCTTAGCTTTCCACGCTCAGACAAGCTGAGCCAGCGTAAGCCACAGGCCTGTATGTACTGGGGGCAGTTCTTCCCCTCCACCTTGAAAGACATAAAAGAGATAGCAAAGACACAGGAAGGACAGCTAAAAATGTTAATACTAAACACTGATAAACATCACTGCTATCAAGATATCACCTCCATGTACACAACTGGGTTTATATAGGTAATGATCTGCAGTGAGGAAAAATCTAAAGGGGTAGCCTGATAGAGACCCATTCCCCATTTATGAATAGGTGGCTGGTCAGCATCCTGTGCTGTTAATTACTCTCTGCCTGCCAGAAGCAGTATCTGGAATTCCTTCTAATGTCACTCTCTACACAACAGTTACAACCATGTGCCAACTTGGGAAGGAATCCTAGCAGGGGAAGTGCAGCCTTGAGGGGACGGGGCGGGGTGTGTGATGCAACACAAATGCAAAACAGGTTGTTGTTGTGTATTGTCAGGGCTTCATTCTGGGCTCAGCCTGGCAGCTTTTTCAAGGTCAGGCTCAGTTCTGCCTTGTATGGATGACCCATGACTGTGCCTGGGGCAGATGCCGAGCAACCTGACTTGGGGGGAGGTTGGCGGTGAGTCCAGTGGGCATGTGGTGTGAGCAAACATCTCTTTCTGTCCTAGTGGTTGTGAAGTGGCTCCAGGGCCTGTTAAACCTTTAGAAAGTTTTAAGAGCTGCAGGGCAGGCTCTTTTCAGGGTGCCTTATGCTGGGGCTATGACGAACAGGGAAAGAGCCTTTTCTGTGGGGGCGCCCTGCTTGGGGAACAGCCCGGCCGCCCTCGCAACCCTCTTGGCGCCAGATCAAAGCTTTCTGCTGCCGGGCCTGTTATGCTGGGCAGTCTGTCTTACGGTCATTGCCTGGCTTGTACCGCTGTTTTATGACTGTGCGTTTTGCGGGGGTAAGCTCGTTTTCGGTTATACTTCGCATGCGCCGCCCTGACATCGTTTGACGAAGGGCGGCTTATAAATCCCCCCCCCCCGGTAAATAAAGCAGGCCTTGCCCCGGGAAGTGACTCTTCCAGCGCCAAAGCGCCTCTGCGGGGCCTTGGGCAGCGCCGCGATCCCAGGCACGTTTACTCGGAAGTAAGCCCCACTCTGTTCGCGGGGCTTCCCCCGGGTAACCCAGGAGGGGGCTGAGTGAGGCCTGCAGCCCCAGTGGGCCGCCAGCAGCGCCCCTTCACGACGGGAGAGCCGGGCCGCCAGAGGACGAAGGCAGGGGCCGCGGCGGAGTGCGGAGGCGCCCAGGCCCGGCCCGCGCGAGGGAGGCGTCCAGGTAGGCTCCGCTCGCTCGCTCGCGGCTGCCCCCCCCCACGGCGGGGCCTCCCCGGCGACAGCCGCCTCCGGCTCCGTGACCGCCCCTCTCGCATCACGGGCAGGCGGGCTTGGCCGGCGGAGCCCGGCCGCCCCGTTGCGTCCTCGCCGGGCGAGGCCCCGTCCCAGGCTGCGGGCGCTGGAGGGGACGCCTGATAGGGGATGCCCTGGCCTGGGGGGCGGTGGGGCCGCCTGCCTGCCTGCCTGCCTTCCGCGCGGCCGGCCGGCCGGGAGCAGCCCTTCGAGGGCTGCGTGCGTCCCGGGCCCGGCTTGGCGCGGAGGCGGCCTGGGGCGCGTCCAGGCGAGGCTTGTACAGGGCCGCCCTGCCTGTCGGTCGGTCCGTGCTGCCGCCTTCCCTCGTGCTCCTGGCCGCGGAGAACCTGCCCGGGGCGGAAGGGGGCAGCGGTCCGCACCGCTCAGGGGACGTGGGCGAGGGGTGCCGGCCGGCCGGCGCGGGGCCCTCGGCGCCCCCGGCCTGGGTGAGGACGGAGGCCCGTCGCGCCGCCCGCGCAGCACTTCTGTGGGGGGCTGGATTTGCAGGGCCGCCCCTCCGCACACGTCCCCTGACTGAGCGGCTTGCAAGAGATAAACCGATCATGATTTTGTGAAAAACCCAAAACAGTGAGGTGCAGCGGGGTGACTCTAGCTAGCGAGTGAATGTCTGACCCAACCGACGTTCGGCTAGCGGGGTTGCAGCAGCTCCGCGCGTGGCTTGCGGGGGGGGGGGCAGACGCGCAGATTGGACAGGACGTGGCTCCAGGGGCGGCTGGGCGGGCAAGCGAGCACCCCCGCTGGGAGCCGTGCCGATCTGCCCGGGAGGGGTGCAATGAGCAGGGCGCGGCAGGAGGAAGAGCTGGGGGGAGGGTCGGTTCGGTTCCTTACCGCCGCCGTGGACCTGCGGCCTCGGTGCCACGTGCAATGAGGGCGGCTTCTACTGGTTTTCACGAGTGGGTTTCGGTGCGTCCCCCACGAAACCGGTAAAGTTTGAAGCCCGCACAGTCGCTGTCAAACGTTTGCACACCGCAAGAGCTGCACGTGGCCCTGCCCCCCCCCCCCATATGTGTATCCTCGTTGTGTGCGAGGAGCGGGGAAACAGGCACGTCTGCTCCAGACCGCAGTAGCTGGAGTCCTGGATCCGGAAGGACGCAGCACCCATTAGCGGGGGAGGTTGTCATGGGTGTGTGTCACCGCCTCGTGCGCCCATCGTGGGCTGAGCCAGCTGCAGCTCGGGCGTGGTGGACCCCTGCACGGCCGAGAGCCAGGAACGGCCCGCCTGGGCAGGCCCTTCCAGTGCAGTGAGGGGGCAGCTGGGGGGCGGTGCCAGCCTGACCTGCGTGGAGTCGTCCCTTGAGGGCAACGGAGGGGCTGCTGGCATGTTCCCCCCGCCCCCCTCTATGGGCGTTGATGCCAACGCCGATCCGGCTCATGTTTACTTGGAAGTAAGGAAGTGGCGCTGACTCCCAGGGGAGCCCACACACGGGATTGGAGCCCCGGGGATGGAGGATGGCCGGAATGAAGTGCTGCGATTGCCCGGTGGAAGCGGAAACCGCTCGGCGCTCCGGCGGCGCCTTTCCCGAGTCGGGGAGCCCAAGTCCGGCGGGAGGGGCGCTCCGGTGCCGGGCTGGGCGCCTTCCCGGGGCCGACCTCGGCTGGAGCTTGTGCGGCGCGCTCAGGCCCGGCCGACAGCACCTGCCCGCCGCCGCACCTGTCGGTGGCCGGAGGAGGGAGCCCCCCCCCGGGCCGGTGGGCGGGGATGCGGGAGCCCGCCCCGCCGCCGCCTCCCTCCTCCCCCGCCCAGCCGCCGCTCTCGCTCGCTCGCTCGCCCGCTCGCCGGCTGGCAGTAGTCGGAGGCGGGCTGCGCAGCGCGAGGCAGGCGGGAGGGCGGGCGGGAGGGAGGAAGGACCGAGCGCGGAGCCTCCGACGACGGGGGAAGCTGGCGCGGGCCGGCCGGGGACCCGGGCAGCGGCAGAGGCAGGGCGCCCGCCCGCCCGCGGCACCGGCCCCCCTGGATGGCATGTGGCTGCTGGTCACTTCTTGCCTCCTGCTGCTCAACTCCTGGACCAGCCCAGGTAGGTGGGTCGGCAGGCCGGAGGGAGGGCGGCCGGGCGCCCCGTCGGGGCGAGGCGGGAACTTCCCCGGGCGCGGAGTTCGGGGATGCACAGGCGCCCCCCTCCCCCCTCCCCCACCCCTGCTCTTCTCTCCTGGCGGCATCTCCTCTCCCCCTCCCCCGTCTAATTCTTCCCCGGTGGAGACTGACTGGAGGAGGGCAGGAGCGGTCCCAGAGCTCGGCAGGCATCTCCCGCCTGCCCTGCCCGCCAGCGGCCGAGGGGGCAGCTTGCGCGACTAGATTGCGATGGGGCCACTGACCAGGCAAGCCCAGGCTTGCACTTTGGGCTGCTGTGCATGTGCGTGTGCGTGTGTATAGATCCTCTCCCCAAGGCAGCCGGTGTGTGCGGGCGGGGGCGGGGAGACTGGGAATGATCCTAATCCGTTCTGGAGCAGGGGGCTCTGTGCATAGGGGCTGCTGGACTGGAACCTCCCAACACACACGCGCGCACACGCACACCCCTTGAGGTTGGGTGGCCTCTATTTTGCTTTGGTTTGCTTTGTGCTGCCCTGTCCCCAAATAGCTCAGTCAGTGGGGACCCCCTGTCTGCTCTGCTCCCCAGAAGTGGCACCAGTTGTGGGGCGTGATGGTGCTTGGCCGAGTGGATGGGATGTGAGGCCGGCAGCCTGGCAGTTTTCGGGCAAGAGGGGGTGGGTCTGGACCCCTGACCTGGCAGTTACTGCCATGAACTCTTTACAGCTTCTGAAATCCCCTCTGCTGGGAAATTAAAAATAATACGCCCCTCTCCCCTCAGCCCACCTCTGCAGAAATCTCGTTAATTACATGGACATCGAATAGAATCCAGTGCAGCTTCTTTCTGTGGGTTCAGGCAAGAACTCCAAGGCTTAAAGCCGAGCGTGATAGTTTCAGAGCTTTGTTCTCCTGCCCCCAGTTCTCAAAGTCGACCTAGAGCCATATTCTAATCCCATAAGATAGTCCAAACCCGAAGATGCCTTTAAAATAGCAGCCTCCCCAGGAGTGCTTTGATACTCTGAGCCCAGCAGTGTGATGGTAGGCATCGGGTTTAGGAATGGGGAGAAATGGGAGCCAGTTCAGTTGTCAGGGCGATGCAATTCCTTAAGCTCCGGTTTAGGGTTTAGAATCAGAAGCCGGAGTTCACGTCTTGTGTATAGAAACTGAGGCCCAACTAACGAAGCTGTTGAAATGAGAAGGCAATTGGATCTTGCATCGGATGAAATTACAACCCGGTTTAGTGTAATTGATCCACGTTGCATAAAAGAACAAGCAATTTGCAGCTTCTGCCATCTGTCTGGTGCAGGAGCCACAAGAACAGTCCTGCAGGCACTGCAATTTGGGGGAGACTGCCTTCGCTTTCACCGCCCGGTTCGAGTGTGAGGTTATTTTCTCCTGCTGTGCCTTGTGAGGAAAGCAAAAGTGCCCTTCGGTCCTTTCGGCTCCAGTCAGACAAACTGATAGAGGAGCAACATGCGAAAATCGGGTGGCTGTTTTAGGATAAATACCTGTTTGTTCATTTTAACATGTTGAAAATGTTTTATTCCTATCAAGTAGAATGACTTGCCCAGTTATGTGAAAATCAGTTATTAATCATAAAGTAACTTTTTTTATTAAAGCTAGGGCTAGCTTGTTTGGGGAGAACATTCCCCAGATCTCTCTGCGTTGAAGGTCTGCTTGTCTCCACCATCCATTTCAGCATCTGATTTGCCTGCATTTGCATTTTGACTGCAAAAGGAAGAGAAGAAAATAGACACAATGTGTGCTGAAACCCATTTGATTTTTCACAGCCAAAATAATAACTGTTTGTACTTGACTGGTTGATTTTCAATCCCAGTGGTTTGGAAGGTGTCTTTCCCGTAACCGCTCAGTCTCTTTAAAGACAAAAAACGAGTCTTCCTCAGCAGAATCTTGCACAGCCTCATCCGCTTTTTGGAAGCCATGATTAAAAAAAAATGGACCCCTAACTGCTTCTTTGTTAGAAAGTGTTAAAATGGAGCAATTCCAGAAATTGAATAATAATGCAGCGGAGGTTACGTTGTATTAGGATAAGAAATGGAATTGCTTAATGCATGAAAAATCTTTCAGATACTTAATATATCTGTGCATCAAACCACAACAGTTTAATGGGCTTGCTTTGTAGAGAAAGGGATCCATTAGAATGAAAAAGCAAATAAACATTTGCTCCAAGGGAACACTAAAGTTTGAGAAAAATCCCTCAATGGGTTGGAGCCCTTTTTATTTTCCAGATATATATTTTTTTAAATCCGAAATAGGCAGCTGGCAGTAAATGGGATCTCACCGGGTGGAGCTCAGTGTTGCTGCTTTTACGACTTAGGAGTGGAGGAGAGGGCTGCGAGCAGGTCCGCTGGCTTTGCAGACATGTCCAGAATCACAGGCTGGATATCCAGAACCTGGCTCAAGCAGATGCCTGGAATGCTGTTTGCGCCCCTCCCTCCCTCCCCTTCGGCCCCATCTCTGCCTGCTGGTTCATCCTGGCAGCATCCGATTTATCTCCTCTTCTCGTATTAAAATCAGGCAGCTACGTAGTTCTGATTTGAAAAGCCGCTGCTCCATCCCTTCCGCCTCCCCCCTCATTGTGCTTTGCTTTGTTTGTCTTGGAAATTAAACAGGGGATCCTCATTAAGCTGTAGAAAGGACTGGTTTGACATGTTCCAGGTCCTGCTAAACAGCAGCATTAGGAAGGAGCATTTGCAGATGGGGACTGGGGAGATGGCTCACCTGCCCCCCCCCATGGCTGCTCATCCTCGATGACCTGTGGCCCTCCAAAGACCCTTGTTGGAGGCAAAGCAGCACACTCTGGAAATCCAGGGGGAGCTGCCCCCATTCTCCGTCCTGCCTGGAACCCGTGTCCCACTCTGGAGGGAGGGAGCTAGGCACAACTTGGCTCCAGGCTCCATGTGGGAATCTGGTGACATGTAGCCGTGCCTCTCCCCTCCTGCGTCCACTATGCCGATGGCCACGGGCAGAATTTCAGACTTGCCTGTTCACGCTCTCGGCACCGCCCCCCCATGCCCTTCTGCTTCCATTCTCTGCCCCCTGCCAGTGTGGCATAGAAGGGGGGTGGTCTCTTTACTCACAATGGAGAAGCTCTGTGAGAGAGTAAAAGCTGAGACATCTCTCATTTTCTGTGGCTCAGATCCTCCCAACATGGCGGCCCATGCGCTCTGCAGTGTGCCGGGAGGTGTGCATTCATCCCTTCCCCAAACAGCATGGAACACACGCCTGCTGCTCTGTAACAGAGAAGGGGGCAAACATTCCCAGAGCAGGAGAGGGAAGCCAGGCTTCCAAATTAGGAATGACATGTTGAAAGGCCTCTTCAATTTCAGTTCCTTGGGAAATCAGAAACAGGCAAAATCATTTATTGTATCTAAATGGAAGTGAAGAAATCTGCTGGATTTCAGCTTTTTCTTCCATCTGTTTTTGTTGCATGTGTTTTACGGCAAATGCAAAAGGTTCCCCCCTTAATTTTTTTTGGTAAGCATAGTTTTAGTTTTTTCTGGAAAGTATGGCTCAGTGACCTTTGCAGTTGGACAGCAAGGCATTGCTTGGTTATGATGCCTCTACTGGCCCACTCTTGGCTTATCCCTGATGGAGCCTAAGGTGTACGTATATGCTTGTCAGTGCATGGAGAGCCATTGGTGCATTGTTCCCAAATGCCCAGTGGACTTGGCAATCACATGACAGGAGCACAGCTCTTGGAGAGAGCCTTCCATGGTGCCTCCCCTAGGTGAAGTTGTCTCAGTGCTTCTTCCAGCAAGGGAAGATGTAGTGGCTAGCAGTCATTTGTGCATTTAAACATGATGTATTGTCCATTGCCTGAAATGGAACAAAGAGCTGAAACAAAACTCAACTGGGTGCCAGAAATTGGTGCATAGCCCTCCCGTGGCTGGTCGGCCCAATTTCAAGAAGGAGGCCAGGATGTGGCATTTCCTGTATAAGGCAGTTTGGGGGTGTCTCTGACCCCGCCAGAGCAGCAAGGGCTGTGGGATCTAACCTTGGCATGAGGCCTCTGTGGCAGGTAGGGGATGCATCGGTGGTGTATGTGTGGTTTGGCAGATGGTGTTTTTTTCTTCAGAGGGTTCTGGGTATGGCAGAAAATACGCTGCTCTTGAGTTTGCTGCTGGATTTATATCATCTGCACTTCATCCCCCGCCTCCCAAGTATCTTCTGTGATTTGCTTCTGTACCAAAGATGTCGGCTCCTCAGTCCCACAGAGGGAAGAGTTATCTGGGTGCTCTTGACGGATGTGGAGGTTGCAGCACAGGGTACTTTGAAGCTTGCTGCTCTCTGTAGGAAGAGCAAAAATGGGGGGAAAGATGTTTAAAAAGAATGTCGTCCAGACTTCAGAAAAGAAGAAAAATTCAGACTTGGATGTGCTGACTCTTCAAGGTTGACGAGTCAGTACATACAAATCTGAAATTTTCAGAAATTCCGTGAAGGACCAACAGGAGCCAAAACACTTTGGACTACAATCTCTCTCTCTCTCTCTCTCATTTACGTCAGTGTTTCTCTCCCACCCCCAATTTTGCTGGTCTGTTTTGGGATTCCCTATTTGCTTTCTTTCTCTGTAGCAAGAGGCAAGGGAGTGCTCTGTCAAAATCAGAGCCGTGGGGCAGGCCGCCCCCTTTCTCAGCCCATGGGATTGAGGTGGAGCCCTCCTCCTCTCATCATCTGTCTGATCCTGATCATGAGCTGCCCAGAGAGACCACCAAAAGGGGTGAGCGCAGCCGGCCTCATGGTCTGCACATTCTGTGGGATGGTAAGGGGAGGCCGCTGGGCCCTCGCCCCTACCTCGCCTCTTGGCTGCTTTCCTCGTCACCTGGGCACTGGTCCCCACCCCCCGCCCTCCTCACTCACGTGCTCTGGCAGCAGTTCCCTGCTCTGCTCCCTTCATTAGGAATCAAGGTACTTAAATTCTCCCTCAGCCCTGTAGATTGCTTCAAGGGTGGGGGGACAGGGGTCTCCAGCATTGCCTGTGCTCAGGGTGGCTGCCACCATCACAGCTTGTGTTTGAAACCATGTCAAGGGACAGTAAGGTACCATTGCCTGGTAATATCCAGGGGTCCAGCTTGCTCCTTTTCTTTAAAAATCAGTGGGGCCCATGAAGCCTGACTGTAAGTAGCCCACAGTTGCTGCCATCACTGTTACCTGGGCAAGGGGTGTTTGGGGGATCTCGTGGTCCCTTTGGCTCTCTTTCCCCTCCTGAGCATGTCGTCCAAGTCCATCCCATACCTCAGTCCCACAGTTTCGTTGCCGGAGCTGCATCCAGTCCTTCAGTGCTCCTCCGGGTGCTGCTTATGGAAAGAAGAAGAAAGAAAGGAAGACAGTGCAAAGTGTGTGTGGGAGGTGGGTGGGTTGCTATCTGAAAAAGACACCTTGCCAAAGTTCTCCCCACCCCACCCCAAAGAGGTACTTTGGAGGTTTTGTCCACGCCACCTGTAAATGAGGTGTACCTGGGCACAGAAGGAGCCTGTCTTTGGGAGCCATCTCCATCACATCTCTGTGTGACGGGGGAGCCACATGCCTGTCAGCCTCTGCACCCCGTGGGACTCGCCCTGTACCTGCATCTGACAACCCTCCCCCCTCCCCATTGCTGAGTCAGATGCAGCCCCTGCCTTTGGGGAGCACCTTGTCAGACCATGCGCCTGACCGTGGGTAGGGCTCTGTCACCACCAGAGATGTGCGGGCATGGCTGGTGCTTCCTTCAGGGTTGTCGTGGGGAGGGTGCCGCTGCACCCTGCAAGTGCAGACACTCCTGCTGAAGTCCTCCTGCGGGGCGATGTGGAGGGAGGAAAGGGGTGGGCCTCTCGCCGGGGGCACGGAGCCCTTTCCCACAGGCATCACCCCACTGGCTGCAAGGGGATTGTTTCCCTTTGGTCTGACCTGTGGACCCATGGCTGGGCCAGCACAGCGCTTCGAGCAAGGGTGCTCAGAGGGTGCAGCGAGGTGTGCGGAGGGTGAGGAGGTGGGTGCTTGGGTGTGGCCGGAGGCACCTCTGTGCTTTCCACCCAAGGCACGTGCTGGGTGCAGACGGCTGCTTGGGCAGAGAGAGTAGTTCACCTTCCCTTGCCGAGTCCCTGCTAGCGATGCTACACTTGAAGGAGTCCAGGGAGGAAGACGAGTAAATATTATGGTAGGATGATGACAAAATGAATCTCTTTCCCTGGACAAAGCAGAAGTATTAATATTTCAATACCTCTAGGTTGCAATTTAAGAAGATTGCTCTGTGAGAACTCGGAATGTGTTTTCTCCAGTGCCGGGGACACGGGCTGTGCCTCTTTGCCTTGGTGCCACGACTCCGCTGCCATCCCCGCCATCCTGCATGGATGAGGTGCCTCTGTGTGAAGCCCCTTTCTGTACCAGCCCTGAAGGCTGGGCTGGAATTAATGCCTTTGATATGTAGGTTACAGCCAAGGCTTGTGACCAGATGCCAGAAGTGATTTCTGTTTTAAAAATATTGCAAGGCTATTTCTACGTTTTTAATCTCTCCTGGTGATTTGGAGGCTGTTTTATGAAACATGGAATTAGGATGGTGCTCACCGTTAAATGGTAAAGGAGATTAGATGGATTTAACGCTATGCGTCTGTCTCATAACTACTACCAATCCTGTAATTTCTATTTTCTATTAAAAATCCATTCCGCCCCTTTTGACCTGCAAAAGCTTTGCTAGCAATCTGAATTGCTCTCCTTATTCATGAGGTATTTTTCTGCCCCTACCCCATATCTGTGTAGCTACCCTCCCGTGGGAGGTTCTCTGCAGAGAAAGAGGCTGTCTCTCAAGTGGGCGCTGCTCCCGCAAACTGTGGGGGCCACTGCTGGACCCAGTGGCCTTTGCTGGTGGCTGCTTGGACCCTGCCGCTGCTGCCACCTCCCAATGGCCCATTTTGGCCCTTGGAGCCGCTCCTGCTCCCAGCAGTGAGTCTCTGCCCTGCTACGGCCTGCCTGCCTGCCTTCTTGTGCATTGTTTGCCTGGTTCTGTAATCTGAATAACCTGTGCCAATATTTATTTACAGTAATACCTTGGATTGCAAGCATAATTCGTTCCAGAACTGAGCTTGTAATCCAAAACACTCTTATATCAAAGCGAGTCTCTGGCGGGAGTGAGTGGGGCCGATTTCGGCCCGCTACGCCCGCTCGAGGCGAGTGGTTACATCCCTACCTTGTATTGCAAGACGTCGCTTGTTTATCAAGTCAAAATTTAATTTAAAAATTTGCTTGTCTGGCAAAACGCTCTCATACCAAGTTACTTGCAATCCAAGGTATTACTGTATTTATGTATTTATAAGAATATTTACAAACTGCCTTTTAGCCTTCACAAGAGCCCCCAAGGCGCTGGACAAAAATAACATTAAAATAAAGAAAACATTAAAACTTTTTTTTTTCAATCAACAAATAAGATTAAAATACCTGCTTGGTTTATATAATTCTGGGAGGAGAAGGCAGGCGGTATGCAGAGCTTATACATTTGTTTATATATATCTCACCTTCCTATAAAATATCCAAAGCAGCTTTCTGGCTGGGTGAAAATACACAAGCTACAGTAAACAACAGGAAGAAAGACAATGTCACATCACAGTGCTCCAGAGCTTTGGCTGCTGGATGTCCTGCTCTGCCCCCTCCTCTCTCATGTGGCCGTCTTGTTTCCAAGCTTATCTGCACAACCAAGAGGGCTAGAAGCCCTCTCCTCTCCCCTCCCTCTTTCTCAGACTGAAGTCTGAGACTTTCAAGGTGCAGAATTCTGTGTTCTGCACCAAATTCCACACTTGGTGGTGGGATTCTGGAAGTGCTGAGTACATACCGATGGCCTGGGCAGAGCGAAGGGTGGTCCTTTGTCCCAGAAGTGAATGCGGGCCAGGTGGCTGTTGCCCTGTAGATGTCTGCGGTGCAAGTCCTGAGATGCTTCTGTCCACCTGCAGCTGCCTCCCGCCGTTGCCAAATGCCTTCGAAGAAGGGATGAGAGTGGGAGATCACAACTGGACCAAGCAGGGTGGGCTGAAGGTTGGGCCAGCAGCCAGTTTCCGGTGGACCACCCAGGACGTTTTGTAAATTTCAATTTTGTATTACGTTTTGTAATATGCTGGTGAACCAAGGAGATTGTAGAATCCTAGAGGAGTTGGAGGGGGCCACATGGGCCATCGAGTCCCACCCCCTCCTCACAGTAGGAATCCAGTTTGAAGCATCCCTGGCAGGCGGCTGTCCAGTCCCTGCTTGAATGCCTCCAGCAATGGAGAACACCCCCCCCCCCCCCGCAGCTGGTTCCATGGTCTGACTGCAAGGAAGGCTTTCCTGATGTTCAGCTAAAGTCTGCCTTCCTGTAATGTAAGTCGGTTATTTCATATCCTGCAGTCTTGGATGAGAGAACAGGTTGCGGCCCTCCTCTGTCTGACAACCCTTTAGGGACTTGAAAAGTGCTATTGTTACCCAGATTGTAGTATAAGACAGAAAGTAGACCATGTAAGACTGAAACTTAGGTCAGAGTTGAAGCCACCCTGGCAAAGGTTTAGAGAGCTGCTGCCAAGCAGGGTTAACATCACTGGGCTGGATGCCTCCTTCGATCCTTGGTTAGCTTTGCCAAGCGGTTGTCTGATGGGAGTTAAATCTGCCGATTTGTAGCTGCGATGACACAGTTGGGTTGATGGCCTGGAGAAGAGGGAGTGGATGGGTGTGATGGTGGCAGTCAGGAGGGAGCCAGCTTGTGCTTGTGGTGTCTAGGAGAGAGCCAGTTATGAGCTTGTGTTTGCTGCCTGGCAGTTTGGAGACCAGATCCTTGTGTTTGTTTCTCAGTCTTGGGAAGGGAAAGCAAAAGATGTGGGATAGGTCCATCAGAAACATCATTTGGTCTGCAGCAAAGATCCCATGGGTCCCTGGTTTCCACCGTTGTGGATATTATGGTGCATGGTGGCTGGTGCTGTGGGGCACTTGGCAGTCCCAAGTGCTTCTCTTGCAGCGGGCTGCACCTCCTCCCCTAAATAGCACTTCTTTCAGGCAGATGCTTCCTGGAACCGATTGTCCATAGCAAGGAGCCTCTTCAGAGAGAACGGAAGCGTGTGGAGAGCTTTTCCATGAGATGGTTCTGCTGTCTTGCAGCCCTATTAACCACTTGCTTCTTTCTAATATATGTTCATTTACAATCCTGTGCTGGAAAGTAATTGGAAATGTTCTGGATATTATCTTTTGAACGCCAGCCCAAGAAAGCTGACTGGCAGTTGGACCTGCAGTGGTGAAAGAGGCTGCAGTGGCTCGCAACTGCCTGCCATCATGATGAAAACACAAATATTTTTCCCTGTCTTGCTTAGCGCTAACGGCCTCATCACTGCTTTGTGATGGGATGTGAATTGCTGTGCCCAAGAAGGCTTTAATGGCCTTTCCTCAAATGAGCAGTTGGGATGCATCCTCCCTGGAGGGGCGGTAAAGCGCTTGGCTAAGAATATTAATAGATGAGCTGTTTGCTGCTCCCTACCATTCCAACCCCCCTCTGCACACACCCCCAAATGCTGGGGGGAAATTGAGGTTGTGGACGCTCCCTTCTGACTTGTTCTTGGCTTATTCGTGTGGTGGCTACAGGCACAGATGGGAAGGAAGGTGGCTGGGCTCTGCTCTGACTGAGCCCCAGGAGGAGTGGCTGCTAATTCCCTGGTGTGGAAGGCTTCGTCCTCGATCTTTGTCCTTCCACCTACTTAAAAGTAGCACAGCTTAAAAAGGCGTTAAATCTGAATGGCTGACTGTGGGGGCTCCAGCTGATTCTCAGAAAATATCTGCCCCCCCAGCATGTGACATCCTCTAGCAAAGAGGAGGGGGGTGGGCATGAGAGAGGGAGAGAGGGAGAGAGAGAATGGGCATGCATGCATGTAGGTGTGTGTGTGTGTGTCCCTGGGTTGTGCAGGTCACCTTGGGCGCCTGCACAGAGGGCAAAGGTGCCTCTCTGACATGACAAGAGTGCCACTAGTGGAAACAGATGGGGGCATCCCTGATGGGAGGGTCAGGAAGGTCCTTGCTGGCCACTGGAGGGCAGCACAGAGACCTAGCCAATCTTGAGAAACAGATGGGGGCGGGGGCGGGGGGGGGGGGGAAATGAGGAGGATGGGCTGTGATTGGCTGCACTGGCTTAACCCAGATCTTAGCTTTTGTGCTTGAGTGGCACTTTCTCTGACCAGTAAAGCCAGACTTGAGAGGAATTGGTGGAGGTCCCTCTCCCCTAATTATTACCCCCCATCCACACCTGATGAACTGCAGGCATTTTCTCCTTCCTGCTACCTTTGTGGAAATCTTCCTCTGCCCCCCCCCCCTTCTCAAGAGCATGGCACACTGGATAAATGGGAAGTTCTTTTCTGCTGCTGCTGCTGCTTCTTATATGATACTCATTTTGCTGTTTGTTTACATCCAGGGTGGGCAACTTGTGGCCCTCCAGATTTTTGGCCTACAACTCCCATCATCCTTCATCATTGGCAATGCTGGCTGGGGCTGGGGGGAATTGTAGGCCAAAGCATCTGGAGGGCCACAAGTTGCTCACCCCCGGTTTGGAAGTTGTGGTTAGGTTTTTGTTTCAATGGATTTAATCATTTTGTAAGAAGGCCAATGGAAAATATGTCCATACACAGGGAGCTAGACAGACCGACTGACCTCTTGAAGTCATCCCCCCCCCACACCCCACCCCTGTCCAGCCAGGCTGTTATTTCTGAATCTTTGGCAGATGCTGTGTCTGTGAGTTTGGGAGGATTTTCACAGCTGCCCTTCTGGACTTAGCGACACCACCAGAGTCTTCTGCCTTTGTTTCTGTGGCTCTTGGCGAAGAGAACTTGTACCAGAAAGGCAGGCCATGCGGCTCTGCGCCGAAAGCACTGCTTGCGCAGCTGCTCCCCCTCCCCTTTCTGAGGATCTGGGTGTGCCAGCTTGCCTACCCCTGTTGTAGGGTCTTGTGGTGGCACTGGAGGCGGGAAGTGAGCTTCGGCAGGCAGCTGACTCGCTGCTGGAGATGGGTGCTCAATCAGTCATGCTAGGGGGAGCCACTGTCGGGATCATTCCCTTGGTGCTGTGGGGCAGGCACCTGAGATGTGAGGTGGGGTGGGGAGAACCTTGTGGCAATGGCTGGCTGGGCCACCTTTGGGGTTTGCATGGGGACACTCCTGGCATCCCTCCCAGTGGTGCTCGGGCTCAGTCGCCTTCCTTCCCTCTCTGCAGCCCACACTGAAGATGTTGGAGCCAGCCTCTACTTCGTGAATGACTCCATCCAGCAGGTGACCTTCTCCAGCACCGTCGGGGTGGTGATCCCTTGCCCAGCCGCAGGGTCCCCCAGTGCCACCCTTCGCTGGTACTTGGCCACGGGGGATGACATCTATGATGTCCCACACATCCGCCACGTCCATGCCAACGGGACGCTTCAGCTCTACCCGTTCTCGCCATCCGCCTTCAATAGCTTCATCCACGACAACGACTATTTTTGTACCGCAGAGAATTCTGCGGGCAAAATCAGGAGCCCAAATATCCGGGTTAAAGCAGGTACTGTTTTCAGTGCTGTTCTTTTATTGTTGTGTTTTTAATGGTGTTTTTAATGTATTTGTTCTATGATTGTCTTAATTATATCTTTATTTTCAATGTTAACTGACTTGTGTGCCATTTCCTGGTAGAAAGGCATGTCATAAATAAAATAAAATAAATACATAAATAAATAAATAAGCTACTGACTGACTAGCTGGGTGTGGGCTGGGTCTGAGTCTTGTCTTCTGAGTGGGCTGCTTCACTGGGGGGCAGGCAGCTGGAGGAGGGGGGGTGACCGTTCTTGACTGCCAGCAGCCTTGGGCAGCTTAGCTCAGAGAATAAGACGTATTGCCTAGGTGAGGCCAGTTTATTCTATCGGACGAGTGTCCCGACGGTTTAAGACAAATGCAAGCTTTTGAGTTGCATAGAACACCTTGCCATGCTGGCTTCTGTGGGCTCTGGGTGAGCCTGCTGGTGAGGCCTCATCCTGCTTCCTGTGTAGTGGAGTTGGATGAAGCTGGCCGTGTTCCTCCAAGGGTGAGGTCCCTTTGCAAGCCCCCCCCCCGCCCCCATTTGCCTTGTTTGCTGCAGCCTAAAGAATCTGGCGGCTAATGAAGGAGAGGGGCGGGGCGTGACGTGCAGAGTGGCAGAGGAGCTCTTCTGGTCAATGATTGATGGAGGCTGGGTGGGCTGAGAGCCCCCAGTGGTTCATTAGGTAACCTATTAAGCATGGGGCTGGCAACGCACACTGGCTCAGAGGGACCGACGGAGCTTGCTTCGTCCCTGGCGTTGCAGGGGGGACTGGCATGAAATGCCCAGAAGTGAATTATTTACTTGACTTACAGTATTGGTTATAAAATGGGGGGAGGAAGGGAGTGGTTTCATTTAAGAGGTGGAATGTGAGGGCAGCACAGTGGGAGGGAGGACGCTTTTTTCTTTTAACAGCAGATGCCCATTGTTCTTTAAAGATGCTTATTTCCTAACCCAGCCAAGACCCATTTCGAGTTAGGATTTTACTTTAAGACGCTGAAATGAGACGGGGCTTTTCCTTCAAAATCCACAGAATAAATGTATCACGGGCAGAACACCTGGGGGTGAGGGCACGGACTCTGGCTTCTGCCTTTTGCCCTAGGTGGTGCCCCTGTTAGCTGTGGCTTGGCCTGAGCAGGATTGCCACTTTCATACAGATGAACTCCTGCAGCAGCCTGTGATGGTGTTTGGTGGTGGCCTAGGTGGAAGCTGCATTTTTGGAACGCCAAGAGCTGATCCCCAGCCTGTGTTTGGTGGCTTCAGCATTGCAGTGTTTGACATTCCAAAACAGCGTTGTGGATTCTCAGTACTCAGTAGAGACTTCTGATCTGGCCACGGTCACGTGTGCCTTAGTCACATCTGGCTTGGACTACCGTAACATGCTCCACATGGGGCTACCTTTGAAAACTCTTCAGGAACTTCAGCTGGTCGAAAATGCTGCAGCCAGACTATTGACCGGGTCCAATTACAGGCAGCAGGTGACTCCCTTGTTGCAGCAGCTTCACTGACTATTTCTGGGCAGAATTCAAAGTGCTCTGGCTATGACGTATAAAGCCCTATATGGCTTGGGACCAGGCTACCTCAAAGACCACCTTCTCCCATATGAGCCTGCCCAGGCCTTAAGATCTTTGCAAGAGACCATCGCCTTCAGAGACACGTTTGGCGGCAGCACAAGAGAGGGCCTTTTTGGTAGTCACCCCCAGTCTGTGAAATTGCTACCAAGGGAGGCCAGGTTGGCTCCCTATTGGCTGTCCTTCCGCCAGCTTTCTCCTGGGCTGCCCCCAAGCTACAGAAAGCACTCCCTCAAGAACTACGATTGGCCCCCACTCTCTTGGCCTTTGGAGAGGGTGTAAAGACACATCTTTTCAATTTAGCCTTTTAAAATGTGTAGTTTTATTGTAGGTATTTTACATTTTTATGCCTGTTGCAAGCTGCCCAGAGCACTTGGTTATGGGATCATACACATTCTTAAAACGAAGAAATAAACTGCTGGCATACCTCCTTTAACCAGTTTTCAGGACGTGGCTTGTTAACTTAATTTCTGCACCCGTGATCCTTCTTGCTTATTTTACTGGGTTTCTGGTGCATTAGGCAAGGTGGAGCTTTGTGGACTCTAGTCAGTTTTGAATTGTGTCCGTAATGCACAGGGGGGCTGAGTGCAGGGGGCGTGGGGGGAGCCACACTCACGGCGTGGAGCTTGCTGGCCTCCATAGGGTGGAGGGGTGCATGGGACAGAGAAGGTGAAATCCTGTGTGAAGGGCATTGCTGACTCCCCCTCCCCACTGACCACTTCCCTGTTCTTTTCTCCCCAGTTTTCAGGGAACCTTACACAGTCCGGGTGGAGGATCAAAGGTCAATGCGTGGAAACGTGGCTGTTTTCAAGTGCCTCATCCCTTCCTCGGTGCAAGAATACGTTAGTGTTGTGTCCTGGGAGAAAGATACAGTTTCTATCATCTCTGGTAAGAGAAGAGACTATGTTCCCCACCTCCACCCTTTATCTTATGGCTGTTTGTTGTGTCCTCCAGGAGGTCTCTTGGGGGTGGGGGAGAGTCTCTCTCTCTCTGTAGCAGTCACTGGCCCAAGGGCCACGCTGTGATGCAGGCTGGGGGTTGCGTCAGCTCTTGGGCAGCGCCAGTGCCAATGGGGCACAAGCGCTTTCTGTGGAATAACAGAGAGCTAGAGTAGATTTCTCACGCACCCACCCCTAGCAGGCTGTCTTTGTGGGATATTGATCCTGCAGGGCCCCTTGGAGCTTGCTTTTGGTTCGGGGGGCAGGGAAAGAGGGGCTTTGATTCAGTGTTCATGCCAAGGGACAAGGGGAGTGTGAGGCTGTGTTCCCTTCAAGCTGGAGAGGTAGATGTGCCTTGCCCAAGAAGAGCTGCAGGGACCAAAGTTTGTGCTTGACTTGCAAGTGCATCAGAATGAAATCCATCGGCTGGCCCAAGGACGTGACGTTGAGCTGTCTTTGGAAGGAAACACTTGGGTGGAACATCCTGCGGGCGGGGTGCCTTGTAAGGCCTTGATTGGTTTTTAAAGACTGTATGTCTTTCAACTCAAGAGAACATTTGGCCTGCCTGCATCAAAGTCCCAGTTCTGCAGAGATGGTCAGGGTTTGGGCAGGCCCAGAAGAGGGGGAAAGGGTTGCCAAGGGAGCCCCACCCCTCCATTTGACCTTTTCAGTGCACGCTCTGCGTTATTGGAAGGAAAGGAAAACTGATTTTATAAATTGCTCATTGATTTGTAAGCAGTGTCTGCCTGGGGCAGTGTCTGCTCTGGTCTGTTGGACAATGTTCCCGTGCAGCTTTCCTGTTGGTTCTCCGAGGCTTGGATGAGCTTTCTGGGGTGCACACACCTTGTGGCGGTAAGCCACAATGTTGGTGGCCTTTCTGGAGTTCTGGTATCATATTAGAGGACTAACCCAGCCAACCGTCAGAGACTTAAGGATCACAGGAGTAGAAAGTGTGCCCTGGTTTCTGGAGCATGGGACATGCGATGGCTACAAAACCTGAGCAGGAGGGAGACAGTTGGCTTGCACCCTTTGCCTTTGTTCAGAGCCCGAGAAATAGCAATCAGGTTGATCAGTGAATTTTCACCCTCTAGCCTTGTGCCCCGCTTACCCTTTGAGGTGGCTCTCCTTTGGGTGTAGAGGCTTAAGGTGGAGGTAGAGTGTGGGGCTGGGGAAGAGGTGGCTGAGATGCATGTTTCATGCCTGCCTTGTGTCCATTCGTTCTCCCCTTACGTAGGGACTGTTTGGCTGATGTAGCTACAGACATTGAGGTGCTATCGGATGTCTCTCTTTGCTGCAAAACCATTTTGCTTTGTTTTGTTTTGCTTTGGCTTGCTTGGCTGCCCTGCTGGCTCTTCCTGGGAACATAAGAAGAGCCCTGAGGCTGGATCAGACCAAGGGTCCATCTCATCTAGCAGTCTGCTCACACAGTGGCCAACCAGCTGCCCACGGGAAACCCACAAGCTGGACATGAGTGCAACAGCACCCTCCCAGCCATGTTCCCCAGCAACTGGCGTACAGAGGCATACTGCCTCAGATCCTGGAGGTAGCATATAGCCAATCAGGACGAGTAGCCATTGACAGCCTTCTCCTCCAGGAATGTGTCCAATCCCCTTTTAAAGCCCTCCAGATTGGTGGCCATCACTACAGCTTGTGGAAGTGAATTCCATAGTTTAACTATGCACTGTGTGAAGAAGTCCTTCCTTTTATCTGTCCTGAATCTCCCACCAATTAGCTTCATGGGATGACTCCGGGTTCTAGTATTATGAGAGAGGGAGAAAAATGTCTCCCTATCCACTTTCTCCGCACCATGCATAATTTTGTACACCTCTATCATGTCTCCCCTCACTCACCCTTTTTCTAAGCTAAACCATCCCAGCAGTTGTAACCTTTCCTCGTAGGGGAGTCGCTCCAGCCCTTGATCATTTTAGTTGCCCTTCTCTGCACTTTTTCCAACCTACAATATCATTTTTAGGTACGGTGACCAGAACTGTACACAGTATTCTAAGTGCGGTCACGCCATAGATTTGTATAAGGGCAATATGATATTGGCAGTTTTATTTTCAATTCCTTTCCCAGTTCCGCCTAACATGGAGTTTGCCTTTTTCACAGCAGCTGCACACTGGGTTGACATTTTCATCGAGTTGTCCACCGCAACCCCAAGAGTTCTTATCTTGGTCAGTCACCGCTAGCTCAGATCCCATCAGTTTATACTTGAAGTTGGGATTTTTTGCTCCAACGTGCATCACTTTACACTTGCCTACATTGAACCACATTTGGCATTTTGATGCCCATTCTCCCAGTTTGGAGAGATCCTTTTGGAGCACCTCACGATCCCTTTTTGTTTTAACTGTCCTAAATAATTTGGTGCTGTCAGCAAACTTGGCCACTTCTCTGCTCATTCCTAACTGATCATTAATGAATAAGTTTAAGACCATTGGTCCCAATACAGATGCCTATGGGCCCCCACTGTGGGACCCCACTGTTTACATCCCTCCATTGGGAGAATTTACCATTTATTCCTACTCTTTGCTTTCTGTTCTTTAACCAGTTACTGATCCATAAGAGGACCTCTCCTCTTATTCCATTACTGCTAAGTTTGCTCAGGAATCTTTGGTGAGGAACTTTTTCAAATCCTTTTGGAAGTCCAAGTAAACAATGTCCACTGGATCACCCCTGTCCACATGTTTATTGACACTCTCAAAGAACTCTAAAAGGTTAGTGAGACAGGACTTACCTTTGTGGAAGCCATGTTGATTCTTTCTCAGCAGGGCTTGTCCTTCTATATGCTTACTAATTTCATCTTTAATAATGCTTTCAACTAATTTACTCGAAACAGACATTAAGCTAACCGGCCTGTAATTTCCCGGATCCCTCCAGATCCCTTTTTAAAAATTGGTGTTACATTGGCCATTCACCAGTCCTCTGGTACAGAGGCTGATCTTAGGGACATGTTACAATTTTTTGTTAGAAGATAAGCAATTTCATATTTGAGTTCTTTAAGGACTCTAGGATCGATACCATCTGGGTCTGGTGATTTATTAACTTTCAATTTGTCAATAAGGTTGAGAACTTCATCTTTTGTCACCACTATTTGCCAGTAGTTCCTCAGACTCCGTTCCTGAAAACATCAGTTCAGGCACAGGTATCTGTCCTGTATCTTCTGCAGTGAAGGCAGTTGAAAAGAATTCATTCAGCTTCTCCATGATATCCTCCTTATTCTCCTTAACTCCTTTAACTCCATTATCGTCCAGTGGCCCAACTGCCTCCCTAACTGGTTTCCCACTTCTGATATATTTAAAGAATTTTTTATTGTTGGCCTTGATGTTGTCAGCAATACGCTCCTCAAAACGCTTTTTTGCGTCTCTTATTGTCTGTTTGCATCTCCTTTGTGCAAGCTTCTGCTCCCTTTTGTTTTCCTCATTTGGGCAAGACTTCCATTTTCTGAAGGAAGCCTTCTTATCTCTAATAGCTTCCTTGACACTTGGTACTACCTTTCCTAACCTGTGGTATACATTCTATCTGAGCTTCTGTTGTGGTTTTGTGTAATTTCCAAGCATTTTGAAGGGACTTACCTAAGCCTTTTGCCTCCTCCTTTCAACCTCCTTTTTAGCAGTTCCCTCATTTTAGAGAACTTTCCTCTTTTGAAGTCAAATGTGAGTGTGTTGGACCTCTTTGGCAATCTTCCACTTAAATATATATTGAATCTGATGGCACTGTGGTCACTGTTTCCAACTGGTTCAACAACATTTGCATCTCATACTAGATCCTGGGCAACACCACTTAGGATTAAATCCAGGGTCGCCTCCCCTCTGGTTGGTTCCATGACCCAACTGTTCTAGGGCACGGTCATTTAGGACATCGAGAAATGTAACCACTTTGTCGTGACTGGAACATGTGTTTATCCGGTCAGTGTGGGGATGATTGAAGTCGCCCACTGTTACAACACTTCCTCGTTTCGAGGCCTCCCTGATTTCGTTTCCGTTTCGTTTTCCATCTCAAGACCCCCCTGAGAGTTCTGGTCTGGGGGACGATAGCATGTTCCTAGGACTGTGTGTTCCTAGCCAGTGTGGCGTAGTGGTGAGAGTGTTGGATTGGGACTCCGGAGATCCGGGTTCTAGTCCCCGCTCGGCCATGAAACTCACTGGGTGACTTTGGGCCAGTCACCGCCTCTCAGCCTAACCTACCTCACAGGGGTGTTGTGAGGATAAAATGGGGAGGAGGAGGAGGAGGATTATGTAAGCCACCTTGGGTTCCTTGCAGGAAAAAAGGCGAGGTATAAATATAATAAATAAATAAAATAAATAAATTAGTTCTGGAGCCAGGTATTGTCACCCACAGTGCTTCTGTGGAAGAGTCTGCCATTTTCGGTTTTCCAGTCTGCTGGACACTATGCCCTCTTTGACGTACAGAGCAACACCTCCTCCAGTACGCCCTTCCTGGTCCTTTCTGTAGAGTTTATATCCAGAGTTGACCAGAGGGGGCTGGGCTGAGACGAGAGGGAGGTTGCAGTGGGCCCCGCTGCTCCTGTGAGCCAGCCTGGGGTCCTGCCGATGGTGTTGGTGGCTGGGATGAGCCTGAAGGCGGCGTTGTGGAGGGGTTGCTGCCCCCAGAACGTGTGTGGGCCTACCGTAGGCCAGCTCGGGTCTCTCCTAGGACTGACAGGCTGTCCAGGAAGCCCACCCCGTGTAGGCCAGTTGTGAAGTGCCCGCCCCCAGGTGGGACAGAGCTGCAGCCTGCCTGCCAGGCCGTGAGGGAGGGGCTTTGCAGTTCAGGGCCCGTTTTAATGATGTTCAGTGGCCCAGAGTGCCTCAGCCAGCGAGGTGTCTTCCCTGGAATTCAGTTTCCTTTGTAGGTGTCAGCCTCTGTGTGTGCCTAGCCTTTCTTCTCTAGCTCCCCAGAAGCATGTGTTTTGGGCATGCCCATTGAGCATGTTTCAGAAACAATCTTTGCTTGGTTGCACTCACCCGCTTTGTATCTCTTTCAGGTTGCTGCAGCTGCAATGGCCCGATCCTCCCCCTCCCCCCTCCCCCTCTTTGTGAAATTGCTGGCTGAATTATTTGGTTAACTTGGCAACATTGAAATTTACCCTGAAATCAAAGATACAGAAGGTTATCCTACACATGCATCACGATTAGTCTGCTTCATTTTAGTTTAATGCCTCCCTAACTGTGCTGCTGTCTAAAAATGTGTATTTAGTCATGTCAAGGGTTGCGGAGAAATTATAGGTTTTTCAAAAACCCATTTGCTTTGCTGGTGCTCACCTCCAAATCAATCTTGCGTTTAGTTTTCGGTCACCCTTGCAAACACGCGGTCCCACTCCCTGGGTTCTGGACTTTAATGAAGGGTCGTGTAATTGGTGACAAAACCGTGGGGCTTGCAGGATGGCGGTGGGTGGGTCTTCTGTGAGCTTGCTCTGCACGCCAAGGCTGTGATTTTGAACTCTGTGGATGGCCATCAGTCTTGATCTATTGGGGTTAAAAAATTCATTTTGCTGGAGCTGCGGCACAGCAAGCCAGCTCCGGGGCCTCCCTCTTTCCAGAGGGAGCAGGGAAGAACTGATGTGAAAATCCCACAGCAAAACTTGGTTTGAAGCAGCAAAATCTGGTCACTTTTGCTTGTGGGGAGGGGGGAGAGCTGAAGCTCAGGTGACTTAGCAAACTGTAGGAAGGAAGCAACTCCAGCTGTGGCCTATCTAAAGAAGCGCAGAAATTAGAGGAATGGAAACAATATTTTATTTTTGCTTATTTATGATATTTACATGCTGCCCTATAACCAAAGGTTTTCAGAGCAAGCACACACAATAAGAAAAACAAGTTAAAAACAATGAATACAACGAAAAATTTAAAGGCCTTGGGAAATAAAATCCCAATAATAAAAATCTAAAATGCCTGGGAGAGAGGAATGTTTTTGCAGCTGAAGAGGTAACTGTAGTTGTCAGGCGAGCCTCCTTGGGGAGGCCATTCCATAAATGGGGTGCCACGATTGAGAAGGCCTTCTCTCTTGTAGCTACTCATCGAACTTCACTGGGTGGTGGCGCCTGGAGGAGAGCTCACAGAGATAATCTTTGGGTCTGAGCAGGTACATTGGAACATAAGAAGAGCCCTGCTGGGTCAGACCAAAGGACTATCTAGTCCAGCATTCTGTTCCCACAGAGACCAACCAGATGCTCCATTGGGAAGTTCACAAGCAGAGCATGAGTGCAACAGTGGGTGGGTTTGCACGACACAATAAGCCACGCTGTGAAATAAGCTACTCTGTGTGGCTCATGCCACCCCACCCCCGATGCGCCCAACAGATGATCAGGCACATCATGGGTAGAGGGGCCCCTCCCTCCCCCCTCAGTCTTCCCATGGGTATCCCAGGGGACACCATGGGAGCACCAAGTCCCGTGTCGTGGCGCCCCCCCCCCCGTGACTGTGAGCCATTTTCAGCTCACCATGGCTTGGTTTTCCCTTTAAAACTTTTTTTCCCTTCAGATTGTGAAAGCCGGCTGTCAAGCTAACTTTCACAATCCCCTTTTGACAGCTACGAGCTGTCCTTCCAAGGTGCCCAAGCAGTACCTTGGAGGGACTTCCCATGGTTGCCAAGTATTTTTTAATTTTCCCCCTCCCTCCTAATTTTCGCAATTAATTGAGAAAATTGGTATTATTTTTAAAAAAATGTCTTGCTGCCCTTTTGCAACTGCGGAGAGGCACAGGTATGTGGGGGCAGCAGTGGGGAAGCTTGGGTGGGTAATGGTCATGGGGGCTCCCTGCTGGCAGTCCACCCTGTGCAGTGCCCACCCTGTGCGGTGCCCACCCAAGGCGGCAGGTAAGTTAAGTCCCCCTTTGGAACCCTTTGACAGCCAACAGAAGGCGAGCTGTCAAAGGGCTTTAAAGCCTTGCTAGCGAAAGTGGGGTGGCACCGAGATCACCCCCTTTGCAGCAAGATCCTCAGGGTTTGGGGGGGAGCTCAGGTGTCCCAAGGGCGCCCCCACTTTTGCAAGTGTTCTCGAGATGATACCATCTCAGGAACATGCAAAGGGAGAAGGCTTCCCACTTACGGGAATAACTACTTTGACAGGTGTCAAAGTAGGAGCTCCGTTTTTCAAGTGGGATTTAGAAGGGGTTAAAAATTTCCCTTTTGGCTGGAAACTGTACAGGTAGATAGACTCTTATCTACCTGTATAGTTTCCAGCCCCAAAACAAAATTTTAACCCCTTCTAAATCCCACTTGAAAAATGGAGCTTTGCATTCTGACACCTGCCGGAATGCAACTACTCCCGGAAATGGTCTCCCTCCTGCTTTTGCATGTTCCTGAGGTGGTATTATCTTTGGAACCCTTGCAAAAGTGAGGGGACCCTTGGGACACATGAGACCCCCCCAAAAAAAAAACTGTCGCGAAGGGTGTGTTTGAGGCTCCACCCCACTTTCTGAGCCCCATTTCTAAAGTGTGATTTAGAAGGGGTTACAAAGGTTTTTTTGGTAGGGAAATACACTGTAAATAGTGTAGCTACCAGGGTATTTCCCTGCCAAAAAGAAACTGTGTAACCCCTTGGAGGTTTCTAGCATTAGCACAGAAACACCTATAGAGCATGCCTTCCTCCAGATCATAGAATCATAGAAAAGTAGAGTTGGAAGGGGCCTACAAGGCCATCGAGTCCACACACCCCGCCCCGCTCAGTGCAGGAATCCCAAGTCAAAGCATCCCTGACAGATGGCTGTCCAGCCGCACCTTGAATGCCTCCAGAGTGGGAGAGCCCACGTCCTCCCTAGGTAGTTGATTCCATTGTCTTATTGCTCTAACAGTCAGGAAATTTTTCCTGATGTTTAGGTGGAATCTGGGTTCCTGTAACTTGAGCCCATTATCCCGTGTCCTGCAAACTGGGATGACCGAGAAGAGATCCTGGCCCTCCTCTGTGTGACATCCCTTCAAGTACTGGAAGAGTGTGATCATATCTCCCCTCAGTCTCCTCTTCTGAAGGCTAAACATGCCCAGTTCTTTCAGTCTCTCCTCATAGGGCCTTGTTTCCAGTCCCTTTATCATCCTTGTTGCCCTCCTCTGAACCCTCTCCAGTTTATCCACATCCTTCTTAAATTGTGGTGCCCAGAACTGGACACAGTACTCAAGATGAGACCTAACCAGTGCTGAGTAAAGGGGAATTATCACTTCCCGTGATTTGGACGCTATACTTCTATTAATGCAGCCCAAAATAGCATTTGCCTTCTTTGCAGCCACATCGCATTGCTGGCTCATATTCAGTTTGTGATCTACCACAATTCCAAGATCCTTCTCACTAGTATTGTTGAGCCAAGTGTCCCCCATTCTGTAACTCTGCATTTGGTTTCCTCTCCCTAGGTGCAGCACTTGGCATTTATCCCTATGAAATTTCATTCTGTTGTTTTTGGCCCAGCGCTCCAGCCTATTGGGATCGCTTTGAATTTTGTTTCTGTCTTCCAGAGTATCAGCTGTTCCACCCAACTTTGTGTCATCTGCAAATTTGATAAGCATTCCCTGCACCTCCTCATCCAAGTCATTAATAAAAATGTTGAAGAGCACCGGGCCCAGGACCGAGCCCTGTGGTACCCCGCTCGTTACCTCTCCCCAGTTTGAGAAGGAACCACTGATAAGCACTCTTTGAGTCCGATTCTGTAGCCAATTGTGGATCCACCTGATAGTTGTTCCATCTAGCCCACTCTTAGCTAGCTTGCTAATCAGGATATCATGAGGCACTTTGTCGAAAGCTTTGCTGAAGTCCAGATATATTATGTCCAAATGTCTCTATGGTGTGCATTTTGCCCTGTGGCTCTTTGTCTGGCCATCATGTTTCATTCTATGCTCATGGCCAATTTCCACCCTGTCCCCATTTGGGCAATCAGAAACATTTTCACCTCCATCCCCTAGGAATGATTCGTCCCAAACCGGAAGCTTCTCGGCTCCTGTCTGCTTTTCTGGAGAGCTCAGTTTAAAAGCTGCTCTGCCGCCTTTTTGATGCCAAGCACCAGCATCTAGTTCAAGTGGAGCCCATCCCTTTGCACAGGCCCAGCTTGTCCCAAGCATTCCCCAGTGACTAAGAAATCTGAACCTCTCCTTCCTACACCACCATCTCATCCATGAATTGAGACTCCTCAGCTTCGCCTGTCTAGCTGGCCCCACGCACACAGCTATCAGACTTCTGTCCAGCCGGCAGATCATATATGCGGCACTCAGTGCAATAAACTGGACAGCAGGCACACCCCTGCTGGCTTTTAACCTTTCTGCTGTTTGTTGTCATTGATATTGGATTTGTTTATCTGAAAAACTAAGTTTGTTACTAGCAGGAGGCAGGGAAGGGTCAATTGCCATGGCTTCTTGCCCTGTTGCCAAACTTGCATGGGTGCTTACCGGTAACTCGCATGTCTGCTTCACTTCTTTTTACCCTGATGCTTTGTCACTGGGGCTAAGGCGCTTTTTTAGTGGGGCACTTGGTGGGAGGAGATGTTCCTTTAGATAGATGAGAAGAGGAGGTCATCTACAAACCATTTCCATCCCCTCCATTTAGGCATTTATTTGGAGTATTTATATTGAAGTCAATTTTCCACTGGGTGGGTAGACTCAATTAAAATATTAACAATATTTCCTATGCCCATTTCAGAAGCCCCAAGGCAGTGGTGGGTAGGTTTCGCAAAGGAGCCAGGCTTGGTTTCTGCAAAGAAGGCAGTTTTTCTTTGGCTTATGGGAAATGAGGTGTTTTCTGTTGGTGCTTCAGCCCTTTGCCAGGCAGTGCCTTAGCCATGTGTCAGTGGGATGTTTTGAGCAGGAAGGCTGTGGGACTTCGACTCTTTAGGCCTCCTGTCGTATAAGTGTTTGGCCTCATCTGGCACCTGCCGGTTGGTGGGCAACCGAAAAAGTGCTGTCTTCATCCTCGCATCAGAATTTGGTTGCTTGCCACACAGTGCCTTGGAGCCTTGACCTGTGGCTGGGCTTGCTTTGCTTTGGGTCTTGGTCTGGAGTATGAAGTCTCATCTTATGCTGGATCTCTTCATATTATGCCAACTGTCCTCTGCCTTCCTTGATCAGTTTGGGGATGCAGGCATAGGAAGCATTTATGGGGCAAAGGAGGAAATTTGGGAGGAGCATCATTTCCCACAATACTTTGCTGCTGTCATGACAGCCTTTTGGTAAAAGGTTTAGGATAAATAAATAATGAAATCCCCCCCCCCCTCCACTAGTGTGGAGTTTAGAGCAGGTTGACGGGGGCTGTAATGGCATCGCATTTCAGAGTGTGATGGTTAGATGAGGGCAAGGTTCAGTTGTGCAAATCCCCAAACTTCAGAATAGCAGTTTTGCCACTGAGGAATGGAGAATAAAGGCCTCCATGAAAGTGCGGTGTGTGTGTGTGTGTTCAATGGCAATGTGTTGATTCGAGGTTTCCTGGAATTCTTGGGTTCTTTGACCTGTCGGAGCCGCCTTCTTCTTCCTCTCTTGCCCAAGTGTTGAGCTCCCCTTTCCGTGTCCTGCGCTTCATAAGCCTCACTGTAGTGGATAGTAGAGGAGTGCCAGCCTGCTCGCCTGCCCTCCCATGAGATTGGAGATTGATCCAGTTAATTTGCCTCATTGTCACATGTTTGCTGGAGAGGCAAAATTAACCCGTAATTTTATGGGGGGAAATCCCCTTTTCTGCATTAGTTGTTTTTGCTGTTCCTTTTCTGTCTCTGATGTGTGTTAACATTTAATCTTTAATAATCTGGAATCAAATTAAATTCTATATTTTAAAAAATCATTTTATTTTCTCTCCAAATATAATGAGTGCCTGGAGACTCAGCATGAGGCTACCCAAAATTAAAGCTACCGGGCATATTTATGGTTGTTGTGCTCCCATTCGTATTCCGCTGTCTGCGCTGAGCTGAGCTGAGCTGAGCCTCTCTGCATGGCGGCTTGGCTGCCAGCCCCAGCCAGGTGGTGCGCACACAGGCCCCCAAGCCATGCCCACGCACTGCCTCGCAGGCAGAGCCAAGGCATGGCTTCGCCTCCTCGGCACAGAGAGCCCCGCTTTGTCCTTGCTCAATGAGCACTCTCTTTAGAGGGCAGTGATCTGCTGCTGCTGCTGCCGCTGCCACAAAAGGCCAGGGTGCTGAGCACCACAACGGGGGCTGAAAGAGGATTCTTGTTTGCCTTTCTCCAGGGAGGGGACAGGCAGCGATCTGCAGCGGAAAAACCTTTCCAGCTGTTGGTTTTATAACTCTTCCATTTGCCAGCTCACTAGTACTGGTTGGCTCGATGGAATCGCTTTCAGTGGCACGCTGCTTGCCCACCTGGGGGTTGGAAGGTCAGGACATCGTGCAGCAATTTGCACGCCATACCTGGCTCCTCCCAAGCACATCACCAGTAGCCCCTAGGAGGATGTTCTGGATTTGTGTGTGTGTGTGTGTGTGTGAGAGAGAGAGAGAGAGCGAGCAGGCTCACTTGGTCCAACGACTAGTGATCTAGAACAGACCCTTGCCTGGGAACAGCCAGTGGAACGGTGGGGGGAGAAGGAGGAGGACGTGGCCATAAGGCAAGGCATCTCCCTTTCTGGCTGTGGGGGCGCCTGGCTGCCGAGGTGGCACCCTCCGATTTTAGGCAGTTACACCTGCTGAGTTGGATGCAGCTGCGCTTCTGCTCAGGAGCTGCTGGATTAAAGCAGGTGCATTGGGAAAGGTAAACAGCTGAGGAGGTGGGAAGGGCTCCGTCCCCACTCGCTAGCAGCAGCAGGAAGGTGCCCATTGATCTGTGTCTGTGTGTGCCTTGCACAAGCACAGACAAGTAGTTGCCTGCCAGGCATGGTTCTGACTTGGAGATTAGAGGGGAAAGTTTGCACATTGAGTTTGCACATCGAGAATGCTTTAGGATGAGCTGGGCTGTTCTCTGCAGTCTCTTTGGCACTGGTTGCTACCCATTTCTACCCCAACAAACAACATTTGGCAAATTGCCGCTGTTTCGGTGAGCAGCTGCTGCAGGCCTCTGTCTGTCTGGCTTTTCTACCGTGATATCTGTCTCTCCCTGCTTCCCTCCCCTACCCCCACCAACTGTCATGCCTTGGTATAAGAAGGATAAACCTCCACAAAGAAAAGCACCTGCAGCCCCTTCCCAAAAGGGTCCAGGTGGACTCCCTTTCCTTCTCTGGCACCCAGATCATCTCCACCCCGACTGACTCTGTTAGGTGCGTTTAAGCTGGCTTGTGAGGGGCTCAAGTGGGGAAAGAAGAGGGCCCTTCCCAGGAGCTGCTGGGAGCAGATTTGGGGGGCTGGAGCTTGTCTGTGGAAGCAGAGCGTGTGCAGGAGGTCTGTAGGATGTGGGGATTCACAGCAGGGCCTGCGGGGGGGGGGGCAGGGGGAGGGCTTGTGCCGCTTCCCTAATGTGGCTGGGATCTTTTCCGGTCTGCAGTGAGCTGGCCCAGGGCACCTTGCCAACGAGACTTATTTCAAAGGGGCCCCACCCATTGCAAGCGTGTGAGGTGCACTCGCCAAACAAGGCCTCTTTTTGGGAAGACTGGGGGCAGCCTGCAGCTTTTGATTTCGCTCTCCTGTCAGCTCCCCCTCCTGCCAAACGATGCAAGCCTTGACTTGGCCCTTGGTGGGAGATGTGCCACGAAATGCGACAGATCAGCTGTCGTTGCAGCAGCATCTCCCTGGGAATTCCCACTTGCCTTTGATGCGTTCAAGAAATCTCTGTCGGGCTTTGCATGGGACCAGCAGCTAAGCAGTCCCCAGTCTTGTGGTGTTTGGTTGCTTCTCCCACCCCCCCACCGCAAGAGTGACCTGCCCCCTGCCTTGCCCTGCCCCCCTCCCAGTGCCCTGAGAGATTGTGCTTAGGCCAGTTACGTGTTTTCATCCTTGTTCTCGCCAAATGGGGTGAGATTCTGTCTGAAATAATTCCATCCTTCCCCTGGAGCCTTGGCGTGAATTTTATCTAATCACCATGGCAACAGATAAAAAAGGTGTGAGCACCACATCTCTCTTTTGCTGTGATAATTCAGATTTAGATATTCAGATCAGATTGGAGATGGAGATTTCAAATGGAGCAGGAGCAGCAGAATGTTGACTGCTGTTCTGGGCTTCCGTGTGTGATGATCCTGCCCTTTTGGAGAAGGGGTGTGTGTGACATGTTCCCGGCTGGTGTTTTGAAATAATTAATTCGTCAGATATGCCCTGATAATTCAGGTTCATTTTTGATGGAAATGTTATATATATAACCTACATAAAATGCATGTCAGCATTGCTAGGGAAGATTTGCTTGCTTCTGCTAGAGGCACACTTTAAATAACACAAAAAGCAAAGGTGTCTGTGTTGGCCATAAGAACAATTCCAAAATCCACACTAGGGCATTACCTTTTGTGGAGAGAAAGCCTGAGCACACTGCTGAACCCTGACATAGTGAACCCCTGACCTGTTTCCCCCCCCCCCCCCGCTGTCGCCCCCCTGTCTGCATAATCCCCACCCGGAGCGCAGGAGACACAATCCTGGGCAGACCGGTTACACACAAGTCACATCTGCCACATCTGCATACCTTCAATGGGACACATTTACACTTTCCTCAAGGAAGCGTATAACCTTCCGGAGGTGGGGGGGCACAGTCTCAAAGAGCTGCAAGGTACCCCAAAGTACCCAGGAGATGCCAGCACCTGAAAGGCGCCACCACCCCGCGGGGCGGAACCAGTCCACCTGACCATCAAGGGCAGGGAGGGGGTGAGGAAAAGTAGAAAAGATACTTGCCAAAGGACAAGTGGTTGTTGGGAAGAAGGTGCGGGCTTGCACAGGTCAGGTCGCTAGCTCCGGCTAGGACCAAGCAACTTCCAACCCTGGGCGGGACGCCCGGCGATCGGCAAAGCAAACCACTACATTAGAACCTAGAGTCAGAGTCTCTGGTGCCAGGTAATATTCTGCATTCAAGCAAAGCCTCCTAGAAAGCAAACTGAATATTTCAGTTTCCAATCTGAATTGACTGTTCTGTTTATACTGTGAAATTCCTGTAGTCTATTAGTTCCCGCTCCATTAAACTCCTTTGTAACTGACTTTGAAACTGATTAGTTTCAAGCTTTAGAGTTCTCCGGAATCCGCCATCAGGTCTGATGGTAAGCAAAGCAAAAGGGGGGGAGGCAGGGTGGGTGGGGGAGAAAATCTGCCCGGTGTCGAGGCCACCGAGTCTGCCTTTCGTCACGGCCCTGAGGTGGAATGTGGGGGCAGTGGCAGAGGTGGACCTGTCCCCTGTCAGGAACATCAGTGGCCCCTGTCTGCCGGTGCAGCTTCTCCCTCCTCCCCGCCGATCCATCCGTCCTGCTCCGTGGCCTTCCCCCTTGTCAGCCATTTCTGCCCTCCTCACAAGCCCCCTTGCTTGGCACTCCCCTGTTGGCTGCTGCACTCGGGCCCTCCGGGGCATCCGCTCTTCCTGCTCGCAGCGCTTCCGTTGGCAAATGGCTTCTCTCTGCTTTCCTGTGGCGGGCCCAGGCATCCCCAGGTTGAGCATGGTGTTCAAGTCCTCAGTTCCAGCCCCCTTTCACCACTGGCTTCCCCCTATTCAACCCCTGATGACTCGGATCGGGGGCCTTCAGGGCAGTATGCAGCATATTTGATATGTGGCCCGGGAACTAACAGTACTCAAGTAGACACCGGGCTTTGCCCTGGTGCAGTATGGCAGGGCCTTGGCGAAGGCGCCTTTCCAACTCCATGAAGAGCTGCATGGCTTTTGTTCTAGGCCTAAACCTGCAGCGTCCATTGGCGCCTTTCCTGACAGCAGCCATATAAACACACCTGTGAACCTCGTTGGGTCAGGGTCTCAGCAGGGTCCCCAGAGAGGGCTCTTCTGTGTCCCTATGCCTTTCTCTGTGTTAAATGGGCAAAGTGGTCGTGGCCTGGTCGTGCAGAGCAGGTGTTGGGCACTGGGATGGATGGCAGTTGCTGGTTGAATGCCCCCCCCCGCCTGATGCAAACCCAGTTGTGGGTGATGTGGGCGGCAGCAGCAGCGAGATGCCAGCCAGCCAGCCCCCTTCCCTCCCTCCCAGAACAGGCAGTGCTTTATTCCAAAACCCCTGCCGTCAAAGTCTCTTTCATTTTGCGTGAGAGACAGCTGTGACGGACTGCAGCCCTTTTCGTCCTAAAGAGAGGGCTGGTTGTTCATAGGACAATGGCAGTCTTCGTCTCTGTTTCCCTCCGGTGAGAAGGGACCCTCTTCTGGGCAGGAAGCTGGCCAAGCAGTGTGCCTGTGTGGGTTTCCGACCTGGCGTGGGTGTGTGGTAACCAGATGGCGGCGTGAAGGGAAGTTTCCCATGTTAAGAGTTCAGCAGGCTCTTGTCAGAGACCTGCGTTGCCTACCTGCTGAAGCCATAACAACCAAAGGGCAGCATGTCTCCATGGAGCCACCACCGGCCTTGCCTGTGGTGCGCTTGCACAGCGCACGTGAGACAGGGAGACGTGGGCGAGAGCCTTCCCCAGCATCATCCCAGTGCCTCGTGTCCCTACAGAAAACCCCACTGTGGGGAGCGAAGGGCTGCTCCGTCGCCCTACTGAATGGCCTTTCCTGCCGGAGCCTCGAGAGCTTGACTGGTGACTCCCAGCTCCTAGCCGGGGTCGGCCACGTGTGGGCCACCAGAAGTTTTGGCCGCCAGCTGCCGCAGGTCATCACCATTGACTATGTTGGCTAGGGCTGATGGGAGTTGTAGGCCAAAACACCAGGAGGGCCACAACTTGCCCACTCCTGTCCTAGGCCAAATCGCATCTGGCTGTCTTCTGGTTTGTCCAGTCTGTGGTGTGTCGCCTGCATCCCAGGCCGAGTTATCTTCAGAGTTGTTTTATTGATTCATTTCATTTCTATCTTGCCCAATAGCCAAAGTTCTCTGGTTGGTTCATAACAGTTAAAACCATAAAATACTGCAACATGATGAAACATAATATAAAACTTTTAAAAGTTTAAAACTACAGTATAAAACCAGAGTAAAAACTAGCAATGTAAAAATCTGAAAATACAACAGCAGATTTAAAACAATAAAAACTGAGGAACTTAAAATGCCTGGGAGAATAAAATGGTCTTCACCTGTTGCCAAAAAGACCTCAATGTAGGCACCAGGCAAGCCTCTCTGGGGAGGGCATTCCACAACCGGGGTGCCACCACTGAAAAGGCCCTCTCCTTAGTAGCCAACTGCTTCACTTCATTTGGTGGGGCATGTGGAGGAGGGCCTCTGAAGTCGCTCTTAGGGTCTGGGAAACTATATATAGGAAGAGATGATCCTTCAAGTAAACTTGAACCCAAGACAATTAAGGCTTTGAAAGTTAATGCCAGCACTTTGAATTGGGTTTGGAGACAGATGAGAAGCCAGTATAGATCACAAAGCACTGGCATAATATTTTCATATTGATCAGTCCCTGTTAACCATCTTGCTGCCCTATTTTGGACCAGCCGAAGTTTCCACATCGTTTTCAAAGGCAGCCCATGTAGAACGCTTTCCCGTAATCCAGAGGAGAGGTTACCAGAGCATGGATAACTGCAGCTAGGCTATCTCTGTCTGGGTAAGGATGTAGTTGGTATATCAGCTTAAGCTGATACAAGGTGCGCCGTGCGACTGAGGCCACCTGTGCCTCCAGTGGCAGTGCTCATGTTTATTACATTCGTATTTATAGAATCCCAAGAGCAGACTGAGGTCAGGCAGGGGCAGGGCTGTGCTTTGGCAAGTGTGCTTCTGAGATGAGGTTCTCTGACTGTGGGCAAGGAAGGCCCTGAGGTCCGTGAGCCGGGCTGCTCCGTTCCGTTCCAGAGCAGCTGGATGATGCAGAACACCCGCCTGCCTGCCTGCCTGCCTGCCTGCCTGCCTGCCTGCCAAGCTTGGGGTGGGCTTGCCTGTCCCTCTGCATTGCTCGTGATGCCCTTCTGTCTGCCAGGCAGCTGCTCATTGTTGCTTCTCCAGGGCCCCTTGTGTTTCACTCTCCACGTCAAGAATAAATGCCCTCACCTTTCATCGTAGTCTCATTAATTGCTTCATTTTTGTTGAACTCTGGCTCTGTAAGGCATGGGGAACAACAGGAAGAAAATCCAAGGTACTCTCAGGGTGCAGGTCTTCAAACTTCTAATCCTTGCTACTTTTTATCATCATCCTCATGATACCAGTCTTGATGCATCTGGGAAATGATCCTTCTCTTCCTCCTCCTATTTCTACAGGCATCTGCTGCTATGCCACTGCCTTGTTCATGTGTAAACAGCTATACTCAGCGGGCACTGGATGGGCAGTCCAAAGTCTGGGGCAGGTCTGTTTGGACCAAAGAGTTGAAATGGAATTTTGTGTCAGTGCAAAATCCAGGAAACCTTCAAGAACTTTTTGCTTTGAGAGCAGAGCCATTTGTCATGGTGCAGTGGCTTTGACGTGTGTGAATGGCCGCCCATGGCGGCGCTCTGCTTGTGTGAGCAGCAGTGTGCTGGCCAAGTGCGCTTGCCGCAGACACAGCCGCGTCCATGCACATGGCTCCTACTGCATCTTCTGAGCATGCTTTGCTGTTGGTGCAAGTGTAGCGCTTGTCATGGGCAGGCAGCAAGTCACAGATCCCAAAGCTTGTTTGTATGTCTGAATTGGCTGTGAGGGGTGGGAATGGATTTCCACATACAAATTCACAATTCAAGAGAGAATTCAGCTCTAGTTTTTTGGAAAAGTAAATTGCACCCAATTTTATTAATAATGTAAAAGAAAACAGAGACTTGATTTGGAAAAGGTTTTGAGGGTACTGACATTTAAATCCTGTCTTCACAATTGGAGAATTTGCTGATATATATTAGATTTATACCCTGCCTTTCCCACCAAGAAAATGGTGCTCAAGGTGGTTAACAGACATAGGAGGTTTAAAAAACAAATGGATAACAATGTAATTAAAACAACAACAACAACAACAACAATAATAATATATTAAAAACACACACACTCATCATTTATTAGAGCATAAAGCTCACCTATTGCAGCTTGAAACCCAAAGCATCAAATCAAGCCTTGGATGCTGAGAATGAGATGGAGGCTTCACGCTACGTTTTAATGTGCACCTGTCTAGTTCTTGGAAGTGCGCGTCTTCTGTCCTTCCCTGCTTCCCTCCCGGTGGCGCTGCGGCCCAAGAGGGCGCACTGGGGTGTGAGAGCTGGTTCCTCCGGGCCTTGGCTGCTGGGGCCCCCTTCCTCCAGAGGCAGCACCTCTGGGGCTTGGGGGAAGAGGACTGGGCTGGCGTCTCTCCAGGGCCCTGTGCAGCAGCCAGGTGGCGCGGCCCTGGCTCTGGGGGAGGCCGCAGCTGTTTCCGAAATGCCAGCAGCTCCCTTAAGGGTGAGCGCGAGGTGAGCTCTTCATCTGTATCTCATCTCCATGTCATCTGGAGGCAGCTCCTTGTTGGGCTCCAGCCCTGTGATGTTCCCTCCCCCTGTGCAGCCACTGCCTCGAGTGCTCCACTCTGGAAGTGCCACACCGGCTTCCTTGCCATGCAGCCAGCTCTCCGGGTGGCAGCAGAACAAACGGCCGCAGCCCTCCGAGTCTCTCCCGGAGCTCGTGCAGGCGCAGAGGAGTGCTTTCCCAGCAAAACCGCCATGCCCTTCGTGACGTTCTGGTCATGGTGGGCCAATTCAGAAGCCCCCCCCCCCCCCGCCAGCTTGGTCTCCATGGCCAGGAACCCAGCACCCCAGTGGTGGCATGGCCTTGCAGGTGCCATGTGAGCCCAGGACCCACCACCGCAGCTGAGCTCCTGCATGGAACGCAGCTGTCCTGAATACCGTGGATTGTGCCCTTGGCCTCACTGCACACAAGGGTACAAATCTCCCTCCGCCCCCGCCTGCTAGGGCAGGACTTCGCTGTGCCTGGAAAGAGCAGCCCCTGTGTGTGTAGGCCTCGGGGTGAAAAGGGCTTTCTTAGGGGAAGCCTTTGGGTGCTGCTCTGAAGGGGCTGCTGCTCCATGCCGTCCCCTGATAAAGTCCCTGAGCTGCTGGTCTTTGTTGTGGAAGGGTCTGTGTGAGGGTGGCTGTTGCTGCTCACTGGGTTGTGGGTCTCAGCGGTGTTAACAGCTGTGGCACCTGCCTCCTCCTCCTCGGATCCAGAGAGTGGCAACGGCAGTACTTTGGGTGTGCGGCCAGCACAGCTGCCGCCGCCGCTGCCAGCACAGCTGCCGCCGCTGCTGCCACCGCTGCCGCCCCAGGGGACAAGGCCAGGCACTAGCCAGCAGCTTGTTCTCTACCGGAGAGAGGAGAGCGGATGACCCGAGGAAACTCCAGCCAAGCCAGGTGGCTTTTCAACCCATTCATCAAAGCTCCTGCCCTTCTCATTGGTAAGAAGGAGAAATAAATTCAGGGGGAAATTAATTTGGTGAGTCGATGACAAATTAAACTGCGCTTAGCAGGCCACTTGGTGCTCGCTGTCCGATCCTTGGCAGCTTCTTTGGTTGCTCTGCTTGTTTCGGAATGCGACAGGCCGGGCCGGGGGTGGCACCTCAGCTGCAGGAGGAGGAGGGCCGGAGAGCTCGGCCTAGTATCTGAGGCACGGCAGCACAGGGGCACCGGCCGTTCTTCTAGCCTACCTCCCACCCTCACTCCCTCTTGCTGGAAGACCCTGGCCAAACCGGCCACAAAGCCCTGTTCCACGGCAGAAGCAGCGCCTGGCCCATAGAGCTCCGCTGCCCCCGGCATTGCATAGAACTTTCCACAGGCGGCTGCCATAGAGAGCAGCATTTTGTTCTGATTTCTGGCTGTATGTTGCAGAAATGGTGCTCTGCTATTTAGCCACCGAAACATGGATCAGGGATCTGTATTGGGACCAAGACTTTTCAGCTTGTTCATAAATGATCTGGAATTAGGAGTGACCACTAAGGTGGCCACGTTTGCTGGTGAGTAAGGGGTGACATAATAGAAGTGTACAAAATTAGGTGTGGTGTGGAGAAGGGGGGGGGTAGACATTTTTCTCCCTCTCTCATAACACTAGAACCCAATGGGGTCATCCCATGAAGCTGATTGGTGGGAGATTCAGGGCAGACAAAAGGAAGGACTTCTTCACACAGCGCACAGTTAAACTATGGAATTCACCTCCACAAGATGGAGTGATGGCCACCAATCTGGATGGCTTTAAAATGGGATTTGACAAATTCGTGGAGGAGAAGACTATCAATGGCTACTAGTCCTGGTGGCTATGTGCCATCTCTAGTATCAGAGGCCTATGTACACCAGTTGCTGGGGAACCTGGGTGGGAGGGTGCTGTTGTTGCACTCCTGCCCTGCTTGTGGGTTTCCCGTGGGCAGCTGGTTGGCCACTGTGTGTGAACAGAATACTGGACTAGATGGACCCTCGGTCTGATCCAGCCTCAGGGCTCTTCTTATGTTTGTATGATCAGGACCTTGGGACTGTGGGGCACTTGCTATATGACTAGTGTAGTTAGTTGCCTGCCTACCCTTTAATGGTGGGTACTTTCCATACAAAACCTGCTTTGCTTCAGGGCATGCAGTCGGAAGCAAAAAGGCATGTCAGGCTTTGGATGTTGGTGGCCGACAGCCTGCAAGGACTAGAATCATAGAATCATAGAATCATAGAAAAGTAGAGTTGGAAGGGGCCTACAAGGCCATCGAGTCCAACCCCCTGCTCAATGCAGGAATCTAGGTCAAAGCATCCCTGACAGATGGCTGTCCAGCTGCACCTTGAATGCCTCCAGAGTGGGAGAGCCCACAACCTCCCTAGGTAGTTGATTCCATTGTCTTATTGCTCTGACAGTCAGGAAATTTTTCCTGATGTTTAGGTGGAATCTAGGTTCCTGTAACTTGAGCCCATTCCGTGTCCTGCAAACTGGGATGATCGAGAAGAGATCTTTGCCCTCCTCTGTGTGACATCCCTTCAAATACTGGAAGAGTGCGATCATATCTCCCCTCAGTCTCCTCTTCTGAAGGCTAAACATGCCCAGTTCTTTCAGTCTCCTCATAGGGCCTTGTTTCCAGTCCCTTTATCATCTTTGTTGCCCTCCTCTGAACCCTCTCCAGTTTGTCTACATCCTTCTGAAAGTGTGGTGCCCAGAACTGGACGCAGTACTCAAGATGAGGCCTAACCAGTGCCGAGTAAAGGGGAATTATCACTTCCCGCGATTTGGAAGCTATACTTCTATTAATACAGCCCAAAATTGCATTTGCCTTCTTTGCAGCCACATCGCATTGCTGGCTCATATTCAGTTTGTGATCTACCACAATTCCAAGATCCTTCTCACTTGTAGTATTGTTGAGCCAAGTGTCCCCCATTCTGTAACTCTGCATTTGGTTTCCTCTCCCTAGGTGCAGCACTTGGCATTTATCCCTATTAAATTTCATTCTGTTGTTTTCGGCCCAGCGCTCCAGCCTATCGAGGTCACTTTGAATTTTGTTTCTGTCTTCCAGAGTATTAGCTGTTCCACCCAACTTTGTGTCATCTGCAAATTTGATAAGCATTCCCCGTACCTCCTGATCCAAGTCATTAATAAAAATGTTGAAGAGCACCGGGCCCAGGACCGAGCCCTGTGGTACCCGCTCGTTACTCTCCCCAGTTTGAGAAGGAACCATTGATAAGCACTCTTTGAGTCCGATTCTGTAGCCAATTGTGGATCCACCTGATAGTTGTTCCATCTAGCCCACTCTTAGCTAGCTTACTAATCAGGATATCATGAGGCACTTTGTCGAAAGCTTTGCTGAAGTCCAGATATATAATGTCTACAGCATTCCCACAGTCCACAAGGGAAGTTACCCGATCAAAAAATGAGATCAGATTAGTCTGACAGGATTTGTTCTTGACAAATCCATGCTGGCTTCTAGTAATCACTGCATTGTTTTCAAGGTGCTTGGAATTAGGACTAATGTGACCCCAGAGCCAGGTGGCCCTTGGAAAGGCGGCTGCTCCCCCTTCCTCTTTCTGGCATCCAGAGCTCTGTGCCGGGGTGGGGTGGGGGCCGCTTTGCATCCCAGCAGTGGTGCTTGCGACCCTCTTTTCAGGCTGGTACTGCTTATGGCAGGGGGGCGGGTAGGGGCAGCTTCTCCCTGGAATGTCGATCGCGGTGGCAGTGAACATGCAGGCGTGTTCTGCTGCAGGCAGTGGGAATGGGTGACACCAGCGAAGCGGCTGGCTGTGTGTCCTCGTTGAATATCCCTTTGAGGGGCCTGTTCTGCACGGCACGTTTGGCCAGGGGAGCATGCTGAGGCCCGGAGGCGCGGGTGGCGCTCGTTCCGTGGGGCAGCCGTCCTTCCCTCCGTGCAGTGCCGTGGCAACATCGTCACGTAGCATCTTTCCCAGGGAGGGGCATAGTTGCCTGGCCACTTCCAAAGTGCATGGCAGCCGGGCAGGCTTGGGGCTGGAAAACGGGCTTTTCGGGGGCAGCCTTGCCTCGCTGTGTGCGGGAGGACACCCCCTCCCTCCACATAAATGGTATTTGAGCCCACCCCCAGGAAGGGACCAAAGTTTCCCCAGCCGACCTTAGCGGGGGTTGGGGATTTTTGCGGGAAGGGGACCTGCATCCACGCTTGGATCAAGGCCCCTATCTGCAGGTGCTCTCTTTGTAGCTGTTAATGTTCTTACATGGGGGCGCATGTCAGGATGATGCCCTAGCAGAACCGATCTTGCATTTTCCTGGTTCTGAACGTGAGCTGGGCAACTGATGGGGGTGTGGGCGGCACTTTAAATCTGCTCCCAGGTGACATAATGAAAAGGTGGTATCCACTTCTGCAGTGGTGGGCAGTGAATGGGTCTTCTGAGGAGGAACCGGAGGGTAGAGTGGGATTCTATGGGAAAGCTGTTCATATCAAGTGGCGTGAGGAGCAAGTGATTCGGCTGCTGTGTTGAATCTAGGAGCTTTCACCGTAAAAAGAGTATATAGCATCTAGTCCTCTGAGATTCAGAGAGATGTTCCTTGGCTAAAGTCTTCAAGAACCAAGGGAGCCTTGGTGGTGCTTCCTGCATGTGCCTCTTCCCTTGCGCTTCCTTGGATCCAAGCCCTCTCATTGCTGATCTACCCCCATGTCCTAGGATAGGGGGTTCAGTGGTTTGCTCAAGGTCCGGATTTGGCCAGGCCCCTTCGACCTTGCAAAAAACCCACACGGATCTTGCAGAGGTTGGTGCAAGATGAATATTGGCAGCTTGATTGTACTCCTTCCACCTGCCCAGAGCAGGATGGATGGAGCAAGTGCTTCTAACAGCTTCTGGGAAAGAAGCGCCAGAGCCTGTTTCTGCTGCATGGCTGTAGGCAGGTTTGGTCTCTGTGTGCCCAAGGAGGAGTTGCACAAACAAGGAAGTGGCGGCGGCTGCACCATCTGGCATCTGGGCAGGAGGTGCCCTTGGCTTGGTGGAACTGCATGCAACGTGGGCACGCCGGAGGCGAGGCGAGGCGTGGGGAGCAAGGATGCACGTGCAGCTGTCGGAGCCGAGCATGTGCTGGCTTTTGTGCAAGAGCAGTTGGGTGTGGCCCCCTGCTCCGGATGCCTGGCAGCAGCTGCGCTCAGCAGCCCTGTTCCTCCTCCTCCTCCTCTCTGCCTCAGCCCCCTTGAGCTGCCTCCGCCTCCTCCTCCAGCCTTGGGCCCCATTCCGCCCTTCAGCCAGGATGTCCGTGGTGCCGGCTCCCATGGATGGGTCTGGGCAGAGCGGTTCTGAGGGGAGGCAACAGGCTGCCTAACATCATCCTGCCCTCGAGGCTTGGGCTGTCCTCGGGGGATTCTCTTGGCGACTTGACTTGGGTGATGGCCGGTTCCCATGCCCATTTTGTGCCGCTGCTGGTTGCTGAGTGACCCAGGTCAAGTTGCAGCTGAGGCGAGCAGGCCCAGGAAGAGGCTTTGGGCAGCAGCAGCAGCAGCAGCAGCAGCAGGGTGTTGTGCCCTGATGTGTTCCTCTCTCGGGCCAGAAGAAGGGCCTCCATGGAGGGCCCCTCCAGGTGATCCTGCCCCATCTCCTTGGGAAGCCAGCGGCCGTTCCTTTGCTACTGAAGGATGCCGCCAAGGAGGAGGAAGGGGAGGGGGAGTTCCCATTGGAGGTTCAAGTTGGCCATAGATTCCTTCTTACCTTTCTTTGTTCCTCCCCTCTCCCCCAATTAATCCAGCCTATAACAATTGGATGTGAATTAATTGCCTTTGTGTTGCCTTGTGTGGGGAGGGGCAAGGGAAGGTGGGATGAGTATCAGTTGGTACAGTTTGAAGACGTTGACAAGGTGCTTGGACAGATTCATGCAACCACTTCTGTATTGGATCCTTGCCCCTCTTGACTTATAAAAATTGGCAGCGGCGGGGATATGGGACGACAGCTGGCTGGGCCAGGGAGATGATTAATTCCTCCTTGTGGGAGGGAGTGGTCCCAGATTGCCTGAAAGAGGCAGTGATGAGACCACTCCTGAAGAAACCCTCCCCGCACCCAGAAAACCTTAATAACTTTCCTTTTCTGGGCAACATCCTTGAGCAGGTGGTGGCCAGCCCAGCTCCAGACTCTCTTGGATGAGACTGATTATCTGGATCCATTTCAGTCAGGGTTCAGCCCAGATTCTGGCACAGAAACAGCCTTGGTCACTCTGTATGATGACCTGTGTTGGGAGAGAGACGAGGAGTGTGACCTTGTTGATTCTCCTTGATCTCTCGACGGCTTTAGATACCGTTGACCATGGTATCCCCCTGGGGTGATTGTCTGAGGTGGGAGTGGGGGGTTCTGCATCGCAGTGGTTCTGCTCCTACTTGGATGGTCGGCTCCAGAAGGTGGTGCTTGGGGAATGTTGCTTGGCCCCATGGACTCTCCGGTACGGGGTTCCTCAGGGGTCAGTTTTGTCCCCAATGCTATTTAATATCTACATGAAAGTGTTGAGTGCGGTCAGCCGGAATTTTGGAGTGTGCTGATGACACGCAGCTCTGTTTCTCCTTTTCATCTTCATCAGGCAAGGCTGTGGATGTGCTAGATCGGTGCCTGGCTGCAACAATGTACTGGATGAGAGCTAACAAACTGAAACCCAATCCAGACAAGACCGAGATGCTGTTAATGGGTGGTTCTTCTGACCAGATGAAGGGAGCTCAGCCTGTTCTGGATGGGGTTGCACTCCCCTTGAACAGGGCCGGTGCTACCATTAGGCCAACTAGGCAGCTGCCTAGGGTGCAGGGCTAAAGGGGGCGCCAGAAATGCCTTGGGAAAAAAATACAGTGCTCTCAAGTGGAAAGGGGGGGTGCTAAATATCTGATCTTGCCTAGGGCACCAAACTGCCTTGCACCGGTCCTGCCCTTGAAGGAGCAGGTTCATAGCCTGGGGGTTCTCCGGGAGCCAACTTTGTCGCTTGAGGCTCAGGTGGCCTCAGTGGCATGGAGTGCCTTCTATCAACTTAGGTTGGTGGCCTAGCTACACCCCTATCTGGGCAGGGGTAACCTGGCTTCAGTTGTCTATGCTCTGGTAACCTGGCTGCCTTTGAAGACAGTTCAGAAGCTGCAGCTCATGCAAAATGTGGTGGCCAGATTGATAACAGGGACAAGAAGCTCCAAACATATAACACCGATGCTGGCCTGCTTGCACTGGCTGCCTGTATGTTTCCAAGCCTGATTCAAGGTGCTGGTTTTGACCTATAAAACTTTACATGACTCGGAATGGCAATACTTGATAAAGTGCCTCTCCTGACATGAACCTACCTGTACACTACATTCATAATCCAAGGCCCGCCTCCAGGCACTTCCTCCGAGGGAGGCTCGGAAGGTGGCAATACAGTGGTGGCCCCCCAATTATGGAATGATCTCCCTGACGAGACCCGCCTGGTGCCAACATTGTTATCCTTTCGGCGCCAGGTTAAGACCTTCCTCTTCTCTCAGGGCATTTGGCAGCATATGATCTTGATTTTTCTTGTTGCTGATTGTTTAGAATTGTTTTAGGTATATATGTGTATGTGTGTGTTGTCTGTTTATATGTATATGGTTTACAAAGGCTTTAATCTTTGTAAACCACCTGGAGAGCTTTGGCTATTGGGGAGTAAAGAAATGTAATAACGAAAATGAAATGAACTGAAGTGGCACACAGCAGCCGATAAGGAGGGCATTGATAAGGCAGCTTGAGCGCACTCTGCATGGCAGGCGGAGATGTCTTTGGCCTTTGCTTACCTTGTAAGACATCCAGCTTCCCTTGATGGATATTACCGTACCTTCCTCCTCCTGGCTGTGTCTTGCAGTCCTGACTGTATTCCAGTACTTTGATAATCCTCACCACACAAGACCTGCCATGATCTCATGCTGCAACCATAGGTGATGCCTGGGAGAGAGGGGAGGGTGCTGCCCTTGCTTTAGTGCACATCCAGAATGCCACGCCTTCCTCCCCCGGCGCACTCCATCATTAGAGCAGCCCCAGTGAAGTCTCCGGGCTCGTTTTCTGCATGGCGCTGGGTCTGGCCTTCCTCCCTTTGTTTGTTGGTTCAGGTGCCATTCCGCATTCCGGAAGAGCAAGATAATCTCCAGCTGATCAGGTACAGTCACATTGTCTCTTGGCACCCATCCAACCTTGGTGGTTGTCTGACTGGATGCCTCCTATGCATGCCAGGAATATTCTTCCAGGAAATGGGTTGACAACCACCTTGTCATTGCCCTTAGTGCATGGTCGCGGGCGGAGTCACAGCCTATTCTCCAGGTTGGATCAATGAGGGCTGCGCCATGACTCTGTTGGGCTTGGAGTGGTGTTGAATGGGCTCCTGTGAAAATGCATGGCCAAACTCGCTCACATGGGGACCGCAAGGGATGTCGTTCTAGCTGATGGGTGGCTGTTTTTAGATGTCTGCAAGAGCTTGGGAGAGCGCCGCTGCCTTCTCTTTCCTTCGAAAAAACAATGGGGCATGCAGTGAGATCTCCGTCCTAATCCGAGGGCGATGCGCTGAGATCTGCGGGGTTCTCTTAACAATGCAAACCAGACCCGTGACATTCCCCTTTAGCCTCCAGTCCTCACACCCATGGCAGGGCAGGCGCAAGCCTCCACTGTGTCCGCCCACCTCCACATGGCCGTCCCCGCTGCCTCTCCCCCCTCCCTGCCCCCCTTGGTCTCCCACCCACCCTCCCATCACTGCTGCTACTCTTGAAGAGCTGCACTGGCTGTAGACAGCGACCAGCACGGCCCGTATGCCTGACTGACGAGTTAGTCCTCAGAGCCAGGCGTGGTGGGAGGGGGCGTCCCTGGAGATCACCTGTACTGCGGGCAGTATCCAGGGTCCCCCCTACACAGTCCCTGGCTCTGAGGAAGGCCCTGCCCTTGGGCTTGGGGCCAAACTGTCCAATCGACTCCATTTTTTAAAGGAAGGCACGTGTCCCCCGTGTATGCGGAGCCCCACTGGTTTGCCATTGCAGTCCGGGGGCCTGTCCTTGCACCCGTCTTTGATTTCTTTGCAATCTAGCTAATACTAGACTGAGAAGTTGCCCGCTTCATTCCTAATGAGGAACAGGGAGAGCGTTCTCCCAGATGGCGGCTTCCTGGCTGCTAAGTGAGGCTGTGTATGTTGCTGCCACATTAGTGCTCTGGCCTTTCTCCCTGCAAGGAGCAGGTGCGCCAGTGAGTCCCTTTAAATACCCGTGTGGGCTGCTGCTCTTTCCCTCGCAGCACCCTCGGGGTGCTCGTTGAGTCTCCGAGAGGCTGGTGAGATAATTGCAAGGGCTGAATACTGCAGGGGTGTGCTCAGGCAGAGCCCTATCTCAGGCCTCTCTGGAGGAGGACCGCCGCGGTGGCCATGTTGTCAGGCAGGTACATCTGCTCCACTTTGGCGGCGGCGGCAGCATCTCTGGCAAGCGTGCAGGGCAGACGAGGCTGGCTCCAGAGTGCATAGATGCTCTTGATCGCTTTGAGAAGGTTGTCTGCTCCTAGTTTGCTGCTGCCACTGTCAGAGGTTCAGGCTTCTGCGTCTCTGTCCCCTCCCCCCCCTCCTCCATGGTTTGCTGTTGATCCTGCAGAGAAGGGTGTGTGACACCAATGCACCAATCTGGCCCACTCTGATGCAGGCAGTGAAATACTCTGGACAGGGAAAGCTTCATTAGGCTATAGTTAACCATCTTTTCCTCCTGAGTGACTTGGCTTGATGCACTGGATGTGAGGAGGTGTCCTCCCGGGGCTCGGGGCTTGTGGATGGGCTTCCTGCTCGCTGCCCCCTGTGTGTGAGGTGCTACCCTGACCTGTTCCCCAGCCGTGAGGAGCTACATCGTTGGGGTGCTACCTGGGATATTGCGATGATGCTAGCTAGCAGCTGAAATTATGAACCTGTGAGAGCTGGCTAGTCTCATGAGCGGGAGCGGCTGCTCCCTTCTCTTTAGGACTGACCTGAAAGGCATGCTGCTGGAGAGACTCACCCGAGATTGGGGGGTGGGGGCGGCTCCTTAGGGAGCCTCTTATTTGGCACTGCCTCCACCATGCACAGCAAGCCCATCTCGTGCCTGGGCTTATTTCGCCCAGGAGCCAGCCGGCCCCGGCCCCGGCCTCTTAGATAGGGGAAGGGGGTGTTGCTTGGCTGCTTCAGCCGTGTCAGGAGGCCCAGGCAGAGGTCTCGGAACCTGGCCCAGTGGCCTGGACTGTGCTGTGTGGCCGGGGGAGCCTCGCTTAACTGATGCATAGACCTCAGGAGAGCGAGCTCCTGACCTCTCTCTGTCTGCCACCCATTGACTCCTCATTGCAAGGGGAAACGGGCCTCAGGCAGTGGGGGGCCGTCGCTCCGCATGTGGCGGGAGGGAAGAGAGGCGCGCTGGTCTCTGCCACAGAGCGTGCAGGGCTCGAGGGGGTGGCGCAGACGTTGAAGCGTTCACAGCATCGCAAGGCCCGAGTCCCTGAGCGTTGGGGTGGGCTCTTATGGAGACGCCCCATCCGTTTCGGTGGCACATCTTGTTTCTGAGCCTCTTCCACAAAAAGGCTGAAGATTCCACCGTCCTGGTCTTCGTTCTTCACTTTCTCAGATTATACAGGTATGAACAGGGATTTGCTTAAGCCTGAACAAGACTGAGAGAGCTGCCTTCTACCATTGGTTCTCCTGGCCCGGTTTGCTTAGTGTTGACTAGCAGCGGTGGCTTCCCAAGATCCCAGCAGGCAGGGTTACCTGAGATGCCCGGGGCTGGACCCTGGAGCCGGTGCGTGCAACACAGGGGCCCTCCCGCCGAGTCGCTGGCTGGCATCACCGTCGCTGCCTGCCTTGATATTTGTGCCCTTTCCATTTGGTGGATGCTTCTTGGAGAAGAGCGGCTTTGGATCGCTGTCCCTCCCTGGAATGGCGGCTGGTGGTGGGCACAGGCATGGAAGTCCTTTACTGAATGCAAACTGCAAGAAGGGGCTGCAGCAGCAGAAGCTCCCTGAGTCTTGAGAACTGCTATTGTGGGCTCAAGGTAATGATGGTGTTAACAAGGGAGCAAGGAGTGGAGATGCAAAATGCAGCTTTTGGTTTAGGTTTTTTGTAATGCAAATGTGTGCAGGCATAAAGGAGGAGAAGAGAAATCATCCAATTCCCCTTAATCTTCACAGCCAACCAGCTGTGAGCTGTTTTAGAGAATTGCCAGGAGTTGCTTGCCTTTGGCCTCTTTGCCTAGGGCAAGGCTAAGGGGTCATAGTGGACTTCCTGAGATCGATGCTCTGTTCCCAGCATCAGTGCTGGCCATGAGGCTGATGCAGAGGTCTCCCCTGAGCCAAAAGGGCCCATGTCCGCGCCTCCAGAGTCAGGAATTGGCCCTTTCTGAAACCAGAGGGGATGAGCAAAGGGCAAGCTCCACTCCGGGCCCCTCCTTCTTCCGGCTGCTGCTGCTGCCGCCGCCGGGCTCCCTCCTGAGCGTGAGCCAAGGCAAAGGGCCTCTGGTGTGGAGCCGAGGGTGCCACAGGGAGCTGGGGCGGGGGGGTGGGGGGCTGCCGTCCACAGCCCGATGCTGGGAAGGGAGGCTGCTCGGACTAACGTTGGGCTGCTCCACAGCAGCCCTCGACCCCCTCAGTGGGGCAGGAGAGGGCAGGTTCCAGAGGCCCGCTTCCCTGCCACCCCTACCTTCACCCCTCCGGACGAGAGCCCCTCCCCGAGAATGTGAGGCCTGGCGCCGGCGCCTGTCCGGTGCTTTCGGGGCTTGATCCGGAACCCTGGGCCCGTCGGCGTCCTGCAAGGGTTGGCGCTTGCATTGGAATGCCCACAACGTGTGCTGTGTAAAAGAAATCTCACCATGGGTATAAGGAGGTCTGCGCACCCCAGAGAGAGAGATCATACCGCTTATTTCCTCCTATTTTCTTTTTAAATTTCACCTGTCACTAACACAGACACAAATGCAACCCTTCAAGGCATGTGCTGATCGATCACGCCCCAGTTGCTTCTTGCACTGACAGTGGGCAACTCTGGAATCTCTAGAGCAGGGCTCTCCATCCTTGGGTCCCCAGATGTTGCTGGCCTGCAGCTCCCAGCATATCCAGCCAGCATAGGCTAATGGCAAGGGATTCTGGGAGCTGTAGCCCGGCAACATCTGGGGACCCAAGGTTGGAGAGCCCTGTTCTAGAGCATGTAAATTAAATAATGTATTACTACACAATGAAGTAGTAGTCCTGACAATTAAGCAACATAGAGATGTCCCCCCCCCCCCCCCAATACATATGTTGTGCTTTTGTGAACTTGGGTGTGTGACCGGTTTTCCCCAGGGGCAGCAGGTGGGAGGAGGTGCTGGTCCAGCATGCCCAGAGGCTGGCTGTTTGGAGCAATTCCTTCCCTCTTCCTTTCTTTTCTGTCTTTCTTTCTAGGGGTTGGGGGGGGGGAGGATGGGGTATGCACCAAAGCAGCTACCTTTGCAATTTATAGCTTTTAATTAATCCAAAATTGCAACATAGTCTTTTATGATAAGTGGAGGCATTTCAGCAAGTCAGGAAAAGAGCCTTGCAATGATCCCAACCAAATATTGTAGGACTAAGTAAATATAAATGCCATAAACAAGGCTGTATAAAGTTGAAATGCAAAGGAAGAGAACAACCCAAGACAGCTAAGTGATGCCTAGAAATGAGGTGGAAGCAATTTTGAGGAACCCCCCCCCCCCACTCCCTTTCATAGCTAGCATTTTCTGTGTGTGAACTTTCACAGTTCTATCACCTTATACAACTTTTTGGGAATTTGATTCTCTGCTTTTTCATCTTGACATCTGTTTGATTCCTCCATTTTAACCGCCAGCAAGCACTTGCTACTAAATTCCAGTGCTTCACGCAAGTCCTTGATATACCACTAGCCAGAGACCCATCTCACTGCTGGCCTGGGACTCTGAGCGTGACTGACTTGCTTTCAGGCACTTCATGGGGCTTCGGGTGATTGCTGCATGTGCCACCAGATCCCTTGGGGTAGAATCCTGTTCCTTGTAGAGTAAACAGATGCTTGCCAGTCATACTGCTTGTCCAGGCTGGATGTCCTCATTTTAGCCAAAGTGAGCAGTATTTCTGGAGCCCACAGAGCTTGCACAAAAGCACCCAGGTTTCTGAGCAGCATCCTGCAGATGCTAGTTACAACCACCCCAGCTACCTTTTCTCTCTAGAAGGACGCAATGATCGTTTGTCCAAAAAACTGGCATTAAAAAAACAACTCTGGAAAAGGAGACTGTGACTCTAGAAAAATCATTTTTTATTCTCACTTCCATTTGATGGGAGGAGAAGACTGGGGATTTTAGTTCAGAAAAAAAATGTATTAAACAAAAAGTGCTTTGGATACTTACTTCAAATCACATGCTTTCCGTTTGGGTGTTTCTAAAACCTTTTATGCAGTATTGCATTTTTTTAGCCCCAAATGAGATTGGAATACAAATTAAACATACCGGTAATTACAGGTTGGTATGTTTGCTGGGAAAGTTGGCCCAGGGTTCCCTTGGGCCGGGGAGAGAGAAAGGGAGGGAGGGGGAGGGGGAGAGGGAGAGAGAGAGAGAGTCACACCCGTGATTTTGTCCTGCCCGGTCCAGTTGGAGGTCAGCCATGATCGAGTGTTTGCTTTGGGAACAAGGCTGGTCTGTGCTGCCTCTTCCTGGTGTCCATCCGTGTTCTCATTGGAGTGAGTGCTCTGTGCTGTCCTCTCAACCCACTTTACTTGCATAACATTAAGAGCTCCCAGTATGCCCCTCCCCATCTCTAGCAGTAATCATATAATTCATTTAATCTCAAAGCATCACTTACTTATTATAATATTTCTATCGCATGATTTCCATTTCATTTGAGGAATGCTAAAGCAGCCTTACAACATTTCCACAAGAACAATATCAAATCATTGGAACGATGCAGACATGAAAAGGCTACACAGAACACAGCACCAAGTCAATACCTCATGGAGGGAAGCAGCTCAGTCCAGTTCTGGCTTCCCCCTCAGGTGCTGTAGTGCCATCAGGGAGGGGGCCATCCGAGCTTCTCGAGGCAGGCAGTTCCAGAGCCAGGGTGCCGTGATGAAGGGGGCTGTGCCTTGCATGCTTCGGTTGGTGGTGGCACATGGAGCAGAGCTTCCCTCCCCAGAACATCTGAGCAGCCGTACAGGATCTGGCAGGAGAAGGCGGTCCGAAACCATTCAACACCCTCCCTAGCACAACTGGCAGAAAATACCCATGTGCCCACAGACCTGGCTGCCTTAGCAGTGCCTCGGGAGAGCTGGGGCATCCCTGTTCCTCTCTAGGCATTGGTCAGTGAAACCTTTCTGCTGCTGCTATAATTTCCCATTTCTAAAAATGCGTGGTGTCATAAAATCAATGAGGAACTCAATGCATGGATGCAAAGCCAGTCAAAGTGGGCACTTTCCAAGGTGTCATTAACTTTTTCAGAGTACTCTTGCTCTTTGGACATGCTAAAGATGACCATTTTAACAGTTTTCAGTGCCTTTGCTTTTTGTGCATGCTGTTTAATGGTCATGTGTTAGTTAAAATATTTACCAGTATTCCAATAAAAATAACTTCCAAGTAAAGCTTTGCATTTGTTTGAATAGAACATTTAAACCACATTAAATACACTTTCTATTGGATTCTCCCTAATCAGATATTTCAGTTCAAATACTTTTGGCTATTGGGAAAACTTTCATGAATCAGATCCCAATCAAAATTTTCTAGAAAACCCCACAGCACTGGCAGTTGTTTCATCAATCCTGATCTGGTCACGATGGAAGGTAGATTGAGGAAGGGCTCTGGAGTGACAAATGAGCCAGGTGCTGCCACGGGATGGATGGCCGGTTTCCAGCTGCCGCTGAGCTCTTCCCGGCGATGTGATGTATGAAGCGAGTGGCCGAGGTGACGTTTATTGCTCACTTCTAGATCTGTAATGTGTGTTTTATATGTGTTCCACCAGGAGGGTATTTCCTGGGCGATTTTAACCCATTGAACTGTTGTTCCCCCAAGGGAACCCCGTAAATGAAGAGAGAACAAGTGGATTATTTGATAAAGCAATGCTAAATTGTTTGCTGTCAGAGGAGAGAAGTTGAATCTGGAGACCTAATGGGGCAGCTGTGAGGAGCAGCGAGCGAGTGTGCTTCTTGAGGAGTCTTCTGTGGCAACCCAGGCTTAGAAAAAGTGCTGGTGGGCCACCCCACCCCCCACCCATGGCTGTTGCTGGCTCATCTGCCGCTGCTAGGTGCTGAGGCAAGCTTTGTCGAAGGTACATGAGGGGGTGTTTGGTAGCAGCTGTGGGGGCTCTGGCCCAGATTGGGCCAGTGGGGGCGCCCTTTTCCTGCACTGCAATCCCAACAAAAGATCCTTACTTTGCCCCTCGCAGCTTCATGGGGGGAGAGGGTGTTTGGGGCTGCAATGTGGCAGGTGGGGTGGGGAGGGGCGGAGAACATCTCCTCTACCCATCCGGACCAGAGAGACACCCCCCCCCCCCGCAGCCGCCACTAAAGAAGCCCCACATCCTCAAGAAGAAGCGCTTAGTGTGCAGTTTGGTCCTCAGCCCTCTGTAATTATTCTTTCACCGGCCTGTGGAACAGCTGGATGCTTCTCTCTGTCATTTGTGCCAGAACTGCCTGGATCCTGGTGGCGCTTGCTCCTCCTCCACAAGAGATGTGTCTGGTGGGGGCGGTGGGGGGTGAGCCGATGGGATGGAGGGCGGGTGTGATGCCTCTGTAGACAGCCTGGCTTGCAGAGAGGGCTGGAAGTATGAAGAGGAAGAAAGGCATAGCAAATTGGTATGCTTTGTTTTGCAGCTGAAGCTTTAAAATCCCACAGATAAGATGGGCAAATAAATGCCTGCAAACTGAAAAGCCTTTGCTGGCCTTCTAGACTCCCCTCTCTGCTGCTCCAAACAGCGTTTGGTGGGTGGGGGGGTCCCATTCCGCGCCACTCCGTTACTGTGAGGGTGAGAGAGAGCCCAGGGACAATGGTGCTGCCTTCCAGGGTGCGCTGCCTCGCTTCTTTGGATCCCGCCCAGACTCCTGATTGCCTTGCAGGAGCTGCAAGGATGCTGCTTGGGAGGAGGGATCCAGCGGAGTTTCACATGGCATAACTCAGGGCTAGCACCCAATTAAAGAATTGTATATATTAATAGTTCAGTTGAGTAAATTGTATTTATTTGCATACGATAGTTCTGAAGTGGAAAGGATACTTGGTTTTCAGGTGATCCATGTAGAGATGTGAAGGCCTGGGAAAACCCAGGGGAAAATAGGGGGGGGGGGTGTCCAGCCCTCCCCCCCAGATTCCCCCCTATCCTTGGAAAAGAAGAGGCATTCCCTTCTGTGAAGAAGGGAGGGGGAAAGTCTGCTGCCCCCTCCTATTTCTGTAAGGATTCTTGTTAAAAAATGATTACATTAAAACACAAACACACGTGAGTTGCCTGCTTAATCAGAGGTGGCGGGGAGGGGCAATCTCTCAGCTTAACTGATGAATTCGCTAAACTTCTCAGCCATGGGCAGAGGTCCTGTGTGCCTTGCTGTCCTCAATGGAAGAGCTGCAAACCCATGGCCCGTGGGCTGTCTTCCCTTTTCTTCTGAGGGAGGGAGGGAGGGCAGAAGGGAGTTCTTGGACCCACCCACCCAGTGTAAAGGGCAATTCCGTCCCCCCCCCCAGCCCCCTTTGTTCTGAGAGAGCTGCTGCTGCTGGCTGTGCTTTTGCAGCAGGCCTTGCTCCCTCCCGTGCAGGGGCTCCCCAGCGTGCAGCAGCTTCCACGGAGATCCCTTTGGGCCAGTTGCAAACCAGCAAGCAGCCCTGGGTGCTGCTGCCTTGCCTCCTCTGCAGCGGCTCAGTCAGTCTTGGCTTAGCAGCACTTGAGAGCAGGAGAAGGTGTTGGAGGCGCTGGAGAAACTGAGCCCGCTGATGCACCGACGAGTCCCCCAAAGGGAGGGTGGGCTGGCTGTGTTCGGTGGGTGAGCATCGAGGCAGCGCCTTCCAGTCCTGCGTGATGAAGCTCCTTGGAGCGCCTGGCCATGTGCTGGCTCCCTCTGGCCTCGGATGCACAGGGCATGGGTTGATCTGGCTTGCTTGAGCTTTCGAGTGACTGGGCGAGTGGGGGCTGTTTCTGGTGCATAACAGCCGGTCTAGGTCAGGGCTCTGGACCCACATGGCTGCTCTAGAATGGGGCCCCTTGTGGTGTGAAAAGCCAGTCTGGGAAGTGAGCGGAGGCGGGGCAGGGCTTGGAGTGTGCTTTTAGCATAAATATTTAGAAACTGGGGGTGTAAATAATGAATCAGCTGTGCTTCTTGGAGCCGACCAGCCAGAGGGGGTGGCCCCACCAGTGGCAGGGGGGCTGTCTTGGTCGGGATTTTGCGCTCCTCCTGCGGGGAGGAGGGAATGTGACTCTCCTCCACGTCTGCCACTCCGGGGAGGGTGTGTGGAGCAGCCAGTTGGCTCTTCCTGTGAACACCTGCTTCAGGGGGTGCCAGTGGGTTGCAGCTGCAAAGGCGTAGTCAGGCGCGAGCTGGCTGGCTGTTGGTTTTCATAAAGCGGTTCCTGCAAGGTGCTGAACCTGAGAGGACAGAGACTAGGAAGGCTTCTCACAACTTCCTCTTTTCCCAGTTTTGGCCAGTAAGAAATCCTTCGCTCAGCCACCGTGGTTGTTCGGCTTGGCCATGGAGCCCTCCAGCCCTTCTCTGCCTCTTGTTAATTGCTCCAGTGTGTGCTCCTTGGGGGTGGGGGCAGAGTTCAAGAATATGGTCGCCTCTATTTTATTTGTTTATTTTATTTTAAAAAATTGTAAACCACTTTTTATTAATAGCAATCTCTAAGCCATGTACAATAGAAAACATAAGACTGAATTAAACAACAAGATAAAAACCAATAAAACAGATCAGTATCAAACAAGGAGCAGGGTCCAACATCAATCATCAGGAAAAGCCTGAGAAAAAAGGGGTGCCTTCAAAAGATGTCAAAAACACATTGCTTGCAGCCAAGGGACTGGCATTCCAACAGGAAATGCTCCTTAATGGGTCATTGCCACAAGATTATCTGCTGGGTGAGGTGCCTCTAGCACATTGGAGGCAACCCTGGGGATCAAATTCTAATTTGGGAAGGGTCTTGAGGGGGTGCATTCCAGCAGTGGATGGGACTAAGGGCACAGGGCAGAGCCCACCCCACCCCACCCCACCCCACCCAGATGGAATTCTTCCAATTTGGGCATTTTCTTTGCACCAAGCATGCAAGCACAGCTCAATTCTATGCATGTCTGCTCAGGGGGAAGCCCCCAGTGCAACAGTTGTCCTGCCTGCAAAAGCACAGCCCAATTCTGTGCAGGGTGTTTAAAGTTTAATTGCCTTTAAATACACTCTTATCTCCTATCACTGATTGGAGATCACTGCAGATGGGAGACCCTGGGGCCACATCTGGTTGTGGGCTGGAAAGTTCCCCTTCCCTGCTCTGGCAGATTTAAGGCCTCAGTGGGCCAGGTGGATGGAAACACTCTTGGTGTTGCTTGTCCAATTAAAGAGCTTTCACTTACTCAAATGCAGCAGTTGATTTTCTTAGGAAACTCTGCAGGCTCTTTCCCAATTATCCCCTGGAACAGAGTCTCAGGGTCAACTGCCCAAATCTGGGAGAGCAGAAATCCCGTTGCCTTTTTTAAAAATTTCATTATTTATTTATTTATTTATTTAATACATTTTTATACCGCCCAATAGCTGAAGCTCTCTGGGCGGTTTACAACAATTAAAACCATAGAATACAATATAATATAAATATAAGATTTAAAACCACAGATTAAAGAACAAACAGCAAAGCTAACAGCAGCAGCAGTTCAAATTACAATAACAGAGTTAAAAACAACTGATTACAATCTTGAGAGAGCAGCCCTGCGCCCCCTCCCTTTCCGTGGCAGCCCCCTGGAGAGGCCGCTGAGTCTCACTGGGCACCTGAAGGCAGGGGGCTGGGGGGCAGCAGGGCAAGAGGGAAGTGGTTGTCCTGGAAGGACTGATGGGCAGTGGGGGTCCAGGCAGACGCATTGGGGCGTCCTGCCTTTTGGAAAGCTAAGGGCAGGTTTGATAGATGTGTATTGGGAAGAGATACGATGCAGTCTGGCATGGTGGCTGGGCACATTTCAGGTTGGTTTCCATTTGTTTTGAGTTGCCACAAGCATCGGCTGAGTAGGTCACTTGGGTGGCGGCAGGAGAGAGGTGGAAGAAGCCGCTGTGAAGGGAGAGCCACTCGCGTCTGTGTCGCCACTCGGATCATCTCCTCCTGAGGTTCCTAATATAAGTGCAAAGATGTGGAAACCTTTTGCTTCCTTCTGACTCTCGCTATCAAGCCTGGCTTCCAAGAGCAGAAGCTTTGCCTGCCCTGCCCTGGGCTGCAAGAGGGCTGGTGGTGGAAAGCTGCGGTGGTATTTCTGCAAGAGCATCAGAGAGCTGCCTTTTGAGATTGCAGGAGTGCAGAATAGCCTTCCAAATGCTTGGGAAACGAATCACGTGAAACGTGTGAAACGAAACGGCCATGTCATTTAACAGTTTTCCAGCTGTTTGCATTTTTCACATTACATCCTTTACCCAAAACATTGCTTGCAAAGAGGGGGCTAGTAGAAACATTTCAGTCCTTTTTGCCCTGAAAGCTCTAATCTTGGCCTCTTCTGAATTGATTGGGACAGTTGCTTATCCCTTTGTGTGGTGGAACTTGGGGCAGGGCAGCGGAGGCAAGATGTGGTGCAGCTGCTGAGTGGGCATGGAGTTGCTTCGTCTGCCTGTCTTTGAGCCCAGCAGCAAACTTTGCAACCAAGTCCTGATTCACACCACCTTGTATGTAGTTAACCTTACTGATTCCCATCCCATGCTTGCCGTGTGTGTGTGTGTGTGTGTGTGTGTGTGTGTGTGTGAGAGAGAGAGAGAGAGAGAGAGAGAGAGAGAGAGAGAGAGGCAGTGTAGCACTACAGGCAGTGTAGTGACTTGCTTCTGTTGAGGCTGCTTATAGTGTCTGTGTCTGGCAGCCTCTCCCTTCCTCTGCTCCTGCATTAGAGAGATATCTCTTGGGCTGTCCAGAGAGGTGTGTCTGCAGGGTTTGCTTATCAGCACCATCTTCTTAGCATCTCTTCTTGCCATCCCCAACAATTAAGCAATTGTGTGCTCATGCGTGGCAGCAGCATCTGTTTTCCAGTCAGCATTGCATACATTTTCTGTGGTGGTTCACATGACAGAGACAACTGTCCATTGAATTTGCAGGGTTCTGCAACTACAAAGGAGACATCCCCTTCCTCTTAACCCAGAGTTTAGTTTCTGTAGAAGAGCAGAGGACAGAGGAGAATGGTTAGGATGTGGAAGCTCCAAGTGTGCTCCCCTCGCCCTCATTCAGGGGGGTTTCTGCCCAAACGCATCTCCGGAAACCTTCCCTTTTTGAACGGCTCCTTCTTCAGCCTGCCAGTGCTGGGCAGCCACAGTGCAGCTGAGTGGGCCGAATGTTGTGTGGGCTTTAAATTGGCAGAGGTCTAAAGCAGAACTCTTGTTTTCTGAATACTTCCCCCATCTTCAATAGGACCAAAACATTTTCGGTACATGGGCTCGAGCTGGGCCAGCAGAGAGTTGCTAGGACTGCTGCTCAGGATTGGTCCTACAGCCTAAACCTCAAACATCCTTTGTGATTATCCTCTGTTACTTTGAAGGCCAGGGCCTGACAAGGAGTTCTGTTTAACTCAAAAGCTGCCTCTAATATTTGGAGGACTGTGGCATCGCAACAGGATACAGAATCCTTCATATATGGTTAGAGGGGGGCACGCTGCTGTGAGAATTTGGCAAGCAGATGCTCTGTGAGAGTGTGTGTGTGGTGTCCGCATGCAGGCAAAGAGGGACTCTCCTCGAGTCGAGTGGCAGGACGTTTGGCCACTGGATGCCGCCGAGCAGGGCAGGGCAGAGGAAAAGGGCTCGGTGGGCGGCAGGGGCTGCGTGGCCCTCTCCCGGCATCCTGGTTGCAGGCCGGAGGAAAGGCAGCCACCGTGGGCAAGATGCTCCGCTTCTGGCCAATGGGCAGGGTGGCCTTTCCTCCCTGGTGCATCTTTCTTACCCATTTCGCTCGTAAGGTCTTCTGCTGTCCATCCTCTCTGTCTGTCTGTCTGTCTGTCTGTCTCTCTCAGAACAGATTCAAATGACTTGACACAGGCAGGCTATAAGGAGAAAGCCGCTTTCAGCCCCCCCCCCCTTGACCCTCTGTGGCAGCTGACTGAGGGCTGTGGTGGCTGAGCTGCCCCTCAGGCAGGAAGCCCCCCCCCCTCCACTTTCTGCCTTAAGCAAATGGCCTTCTCTTGCAGTCACACCTTCAAAGCTTTGAGCTTGTACTGCATAAAGTACTCCTATGGTTTTGGTTGAGTAAAAAAGGCCGAGCGAGCGAGTGAGCGGCTGAGAGGGGAGCTCTGCAAGCCTGATAGAGCTGAAATCCTGAGCGGAAGGGAGGGGACCGAGGAGCTCCCGCCGTTCCCTCTGAGCAGCTGTACAAAGCAGCCTCCCAGCTTGGCAAGTGAGATACAGTCGGAAGGTTTAAAGCGGTGACCTCAGCAAATGTATTAGACGGGAGGAGGAGAGCCTTTTTGTTCCTTTCTCTCTGCTAGGGTGTCGGGGCAGTCGTGGCTTTTAAACCGCATTACATGGGCTTGTCAGCCAAGATGAAATGTTATTAAGATTAAATGCTACACGGAGAACAGTTGGGGACTTCCCGCTGTTGTATTTCAGCTGGTGGAGGATTGCAGTCTGCCGCACGTGCCTGAGCAGAGCCTGTCAACGGTGGAGCATGGAATCCATCACTTGCTGCTCCTGCAGCAGCAGCCTCCGCGGCCTCTGTGCTTCTCCTTGCGGTGGGGGGTGGGGTGGGGTCTTCTGGCTCCCCCTTCCCTAATAATAGGCTGCCGCTTGATCCTTCCCTGGCACTGAAAATTCAAGGTTTTCTTACTGTTTTTACTTCTGAAATGTAGCGGCATGCCAAAGCCCTTTCTGCACCTGCCCACCAGAGGATGGCGCTCATGGACCTGCCCGTTGCATGCTGCCAGCTTATGGCCTCCTTGGGAATCGACCGCTGGGGCCTTTGCTGACTGTCTAGGCCCCAGTAATGCTTGGCACAGGGGAAATCCTTGGCCCAGGCCAGGCAGTTCAAGGGCGGGAAAAGTGGTCACCCACCCTTGCCCGGGCGCAGGGGGCAGCCGGCCACTCGTGCCGCAAGGACTAGCCAGCAAGGGGGCTTCTGCTGCTCTCGGGAGCTGCTCAGTCCTGCTGAGATCCGCCGTCTCCATTTCGTGGTGTGTTGGGGGGGGCTTTGCCTCCCCTGTTCGTGTGTGTGTGTGTGTGTGTGTGTGTGTGTGTGTGGGTTGTAATCCGAAGGGGGCCCTGACTCCAGTGCGGCAGTGTCATTCTTGGAATGGAGCTTGACAGTGAATACAACAACGATGATGGAGGGTCTGCCACAGAGCCCGCTTTCATGGGTCCTGGTAACCGTTTGCTGCCTCTTTGTGCTCCCCCTGCAAGCAGGACCCTCGTCCAGGCCCCTCCCTTGGGCTTGCATCAGAGTTTGATGCTCTGTCTCATGTTCGGATCAAACCATGTTCAACAACACTGGTGCCTGGGCCATTTTCTCTCTCCCCCCCACCCCCCGCCCCGGTGCTCTGCCAGGGTAGTCTGTGGCCCAGTCCTCTCCTCTTGGCCCATGGTCACGGCCTCCCTGTGAATCCCCAGTGTGTGTTTGTGTTGGGGCAAGGTTGCGTTCTTCCCACACCCCCAGCTGTTTCAAGTTTCAAGTTACGGTCTGTTCCTGAATCCACAGACATGCTGGGAAGGGTTATTTATTTGGCTGCTTGTTTTTTATCGTGTTACATTTTAATATGTTTGTGTTTTACACTATTTTTGTTGTTATTTTGTGTTGTGTTTTGGAAACTGCCCACGGAGGATTTTGGCTGATGGGCGGTGAATAAATATATTAAATAAATAATAATACATAAATAAGGGTCACTGAAAAAAAGCCCGTTGGCCGCACCGAGCATTGCGGGAGGCCGCAGAGCCTGTGGCCTCCCGTCCGTAGCAGGATGTGGCCCACCCGTCAGGCCACCAGGCACTCCTTCACCGACCTGGTGGCATATGGAAGACCTGAAAGGGCTGCAGGCTGTGCCAAGGTCCGCAGGAAGCCTCTGCCCTCGGCTGGCGGCCCCTTTGCCAATGGAGCCTGGCAGCTTGCTGGGGCCTGTCCTCGGCCTTCATTGGCATCCCCTAAGGAGGCCTCCCACAGACCCGGGGCTCCGTTGGCCGGCTGGCTTGGGTTTGAACTTCTTGTGCTGCGACCTGTCTGGAATAACTCGGGGGCATCCTGCCAGCTGAGGAAGGAAGAGTAGCAGGTGCCCACTGAGGTCTCTAGGGCAGGGTGGGGGGTGGGAATCTCCAGCCCACAGAACAGATACAGCCCCCGGGGGCTCTCCATCCAGCCCTCAGACTTCTTTTGCTCTGATCTCTGATGGGAGGTAAGAGGGGATTGAAAGGCAACAAACCTTTAAATACCCTGCAAAGAATGGAGCTGTTGCAAAGATGTGGAGCTGTGCCTTTTGCAGGCGGGACGTGCTGCTGCACAGAACAGAACCGAATGGTCCCGCTAGGTAAATTTAGGCCCTGGACTGTATGGTCTTACGGGGGCCCGTTTAGGCAGCTGCGCGCATCACATCAGTTGTGAAGTACACAACTAAGCATTTCTCACCACCACCACCACACACCTCAGTTCCACACTTTACAACTGCTTCTACATTGTTCTACACTATAGAACAACAATAGCAAAAGTGCTTGCCAGCCCTGATTTGAAACAAACAAACTGAGCTTGTGCATTTGTGCGTTTTAAACTCACTTAAATCACAGCACGATGATGGCTACAGGAATAAGATGGCGCCTGCGCCTGCTGCCCTTGTCCCCCGCCGCGCCGCTCCCTGTGATTGCTTGTGGGCCCCGGGCTTTGGCCCCAAGGCCCAGCCCTAGGGGGGCTCCGCTGGAGGTGTGCGTTTTGCCAGCAGGACCGAGGGGACGGGAGGCCGGCTGACGTGCGCGTAGGCATTCGGGATGCGCAGATGCTGTTAAATCCGCTTTGCAGGGTGTGTCGTGACTCGGGACTCCTAATTAGCGGAGAACTTGAGCCTCCAGAGCCAGATGTCCCCAGGAAACAGGTTGCCCAAGAGGACCCTGGCGTGGTCCTGGTCCTGGTCCTCGGGGGGGTGTGTGTGCCTTCGGTTCTGCCTCCTCGAGAGACAGAGAGCGCAGCTTCTGGGCAGAGGATGGGATGCTGAGCAGCCACCTGCCCCCCCCCCCCCCCGAGAACGTCGTCATCCCCTCAAGAGGCAGGCTAGTAGAGCTCCTTTAAGAAGAAGTGCTACCAAAGAGGACTCCTCAGGAGCAAGGCCTGTAACATGATGCAGCTGAACTCCTGGCTCTGGCTCTGGCTATATCAGCTCTCACTTGTAACTTGAGAGCTGCTGGAAGCCTTGTCTTAGCTCCTAGTATCCTGTTTTCTCCTTGACCTTGTTGTGTGTTTGGGCTTCTGTGCTACTGGCCCCCTGGACTTCTGCCGGACTCTGCTTTTGGACTACATGTTTGCTTGATGGCTTTTGGCCTTGGCTGCACCCTGGAAACCACCCTGCGTGTCTGGTAAAACTCTGCTTGACCATTTACCTGCTGAATTGACTACTGCCAGGCGTGTTTTGTTCTGTCATCTGCTCATTGACAGAATTATTTAAAAACAAAAAGCCAGAATTGTATTGTACTTCTGCTAATTTGAATACCAGAAGATGCAGTGATGGCCACAAACTTGGATGGCTTTAAAAGGGGATGATGAGACGAATTTGTGGAGTATAAGGCTATCCATGGCGACTTCGTCCTGATGGCCATGTGCTACCTCCACTATCGGGGGTAGTCCGCCTCTCGCTGTCAGGGGATCCATAGCAGGAGAGGGCCATTGCTCTCACATCTTGCCTGTAGGCTTCCCAGAGACATCTTGTTAGCCTCTGCGAGAGCGGAATGCTGCTCTAGAGCGGCCTTTGGTCTAGTCCAGCAGGGCTGTTTTTATGTTCAGCCTTGTTGTCAGAGATGCTAGTTGCACAGAGCACCTTCTGCCAGATGAGGTTAGTGTGCCAATGGCAGCCCCTCCTGGACAGACAGAACCTGGGCCAGATCTGCATTACACTGTATATCGGCAGGTTAGCAGAACAGTACTGCTGTATTCACATTCTGCGGTCAGTACTGACAGGGCACAGGCCCGTTAAATGTACTGCAGCCATCCGGGTTTGCCACCCCACACCGAAGTCTGTAGTGGTAGAACTGGGCGTTTCCTTGAACAGGGCTTTTTAAAAAATTACTTTGCTTCATCATCTCTGAGCAGGTGTGAACGAGCACAGGAGCAGTATTTAAAAAAAGAAAAAGCTCTTCCGGCCCCTCACAAAAAAGGAGAAGGATACTGCCGCCTGCAGGGTCAGGGTAAACCCAGCAGGAGCAGCTTGCCGCGGCCCTCCCCTCTACCCAAATGCAATTTCCCAAAGCAGTGCTTCTCCCTTTCTGAATTTTCCCAGTACAAGGCTATTGTTAAATCAGTGTGATTCACTTGGGAGTAAGGGCATTGGAGAGAATGTGATTTACTTCTGAGTAGACATGTCTTTTGGCTAATTTACAGCTCCTTGTTTGGGCAAGGGAGTGAATACTGCTGTTAAAAAAGGGAGGGAGCCTCCTACCCTTGTCCCCTCGCAAACTCCATGGAGTTATGCTGGGGGTACTGCCTTTCACATGCAGGGGAAATGGCCATTACATACTCTCCAATGGCCCTGAATTCCCCCCCCCTCCAGCAAACACTTAAGCCATCAGGCTTCTTACTTTGTTATGCAGATTCCTGATTTCTTATGCAGAGCCTTAGCTGCTATTTTGCCCATGGACCCTTTAAGCAGGAAGGGAACAGACCTGAGTGCCGAGCAGGCGCACCTGTGTGCTGTGTGTGTGCTGTGTGTGTGCTGTGTGTGTGCTGTGTGTGCGTGCGCCCCCCCCCCCAAGTAAGTAAGACCCATTGAAGACATTTGTTCTTATTCCTGAGTAACTGTGCGTAGGATTGAACTGTTTGTTTTAACTTAATTCAAGTTAGTTAAATTCTGTAAGATTATTCCAGTTTAAGTGTTTCTTTAAATCTAAATTGTGTGAATAGAACACAAAAGTGCTTTAAACTGGGGCCTTTCCACAATAGCAACAACAAAGCTGTTCAGCCCTTCAAAGTTACTCCTTGTGCTTAAAAACCAGAGCTGTGGAGGTGTTGGAGCAAAATGCTGAAGGGGCTAAGAGATTGCCCTGAAGTACTGACCCCTTCCCCATGAAAAACACCAGATATCAACAATTAAGGGTTTAAGCATGGTAAAAAAAAATACAGAAGCCACTAATAAAATATTATGAAATAATGTATAATATAATAATGTCATAATTATAATATATACGATTTTGTGTGCTTCCTCTAATAACTTTTGTACCTGACCATGCCCTTGGGTTGCCTGGCCATACCCTTGGCCACGCCCTCATGTTGCCTGGCCACGCCCTCTTGATCACACCTTCCTGTTGCTTAACTATACCTCTTACAAATTCACATGTGTGTCCCTGTTTTCATCTGATCAGGTGTTAAACAGGGATGTGTTATTGCCCCAACATTATTTGCTATTTTCATTGCCATGATTTTACATCTTGTCGAGGGGAAACTTCCCACTGGTGCGGGAATTATATATCGAACAGATGGAAAGCTTTTTAATCTCAGCAGGCTGAAAGCAAAAAGTAAGGTAATTACAACCTCCATTGTGGACCTTCAGTATGCTGATGATAATGTGGTCTCCGCACATTCAGAGGATGATCTCCAAAGTATCCTAAATGCTTTTGCAGAAGCATACGGAAAACTTGGTCTCTCACTTAACATCAAAAAAACCAAAGTGCTTCATCAGCAAGTGCAAGCTAACCCTTTGGTGATGCCATCTATCCAACTTGGCGGGACAATACTGGAAAATGTCGATCATTTTCTCTATCTTGGCAGCTATCTTTCTGTTACAGCTAACATCGACAGTGAAATCCAGCATCGTCTGAGCTCCGCAAGTGCCGCGTTTTCTCGAATGAAACATAGAGTGTTCGAGGATCGGAATATTTGTAAGAAGACCAAAACACTGGTTTATGAAGCCATTGTATTACCAACTTCATTGTATGCCTGCGAAACATGGACTATCTATAAACGTCACCTCTAACTCCTTGAAAGATTTCATCAACGTTGCCTCCGGAAAATCCTGCGAATTACTTGGGAAGATAGGTGAACAAATGTCAGTGTACTGGAAGAAGCAAAGACTACTAGCATTGAAAAAATGATCCTTCAACGCCAACTTCAGTGGACCGGTCATGTTGTTCGAATGCCTGACTGCCGTCTCCCAAAGCAGTTACTTTATTCCCAACTCAAGGATGGAAAGCAGAATATCGGTGGTCAGTATAAGAGGTTTAAAGATGTTCTTAAGGCTAATCTAAAAAAATGCAATATAAACATCGAAAACTGGGAAGCTCTGGCCCATGAACGCTCTAACTGGAGGTTGGCCTTTCACAAAGGTTCCATGGACTTTGAAGAAGCTCGAGTGCAAGGTGAAAGGGAGAAACGTGCTAAGCGAAAAGCACGTCAATGAATCCTTTACAAGACCATCTTCCATCTGGTAACCTGTGTCCTCACTGTGGGAAGCTGCGTGGATCTAGAATTGGCCTCCACAGTCACTTACGGACCCATCGCTAGAGTCTACACAATTTTCTTTAGAATTTTCCTCCTTTTAAAATTTCCTTTTTGTAAATTTTCTTTATCCCGGAAGACAATCTTACTTGGTCACGAGTGATCGCCTGACTGACTGACTGACTCATCTGTGAAATGCTGGAGGGTATGTGCCATTTAACAAGAGGGTTTTTTTGTTTCTGGTCTGCCATCTATGCGGAGGTGCGCATGTGCACAGGAGCAAAATTGTTTTTAAAGAAAAAAAAGCACCCAAACACAATTTCTGGAAGCAGCCAGCTTGGAGGTGTGCAGGAATGTTTACAAACAAACAAAAAGTAACAAGCTTCCAGGGAAGAAGTCGAACTGCCGCACAACAACAAATGGTGGATACCTCTCTTCCCCACCAGTCTGGGAGACACACATAACAGTGCATTTCCCCCACCACTCGAAAACAATTGGCTAACTTCGGTGATGATGACACCTTCATGGCCACACCTCAGATGGGCAACGACAGCACCAGTTTAGCACACAGTAGCCATGTACTGCGGCAGTGAACCACTATAACTAAAAGACCCATGATAAACGTAGTCCAGGAAATTCTGGAAGAAACAAAGAATGATTATGTAGGACTAGCGTGACCGGCACTGAAAAGTGCGTGTGTCATGTGCCCCACAAATCACAGCAGCGATACACGTAGTACTGCAATAGACCTTAGGTGTGGATCCGGCCCTGGAAGTGATTATCCATGCTCCTGTGGCCTTTAGGATAAACTACTACAATGCATTGTACAAGGAGCTACTTCGAAGTCTGCCTGGAAGCTGCCCAAAATACAGCATCCAGGATACTAGCTGGGGCCAGGCATTGGGGATGCGTCTTGCTGATGTAAAGAGCTCCACAGGCTTCCGCTCTCAGAATACAGGCCTGTGGCTCACACTGGCTCAGCTTGTCTGAGCGTGGAAAGCTAAGCAGGGTCAGGCCTGGTTATAACTTGGATGGGAGACCCCTCCTCTAGTGTCCTGCATTGAGCAGGGGGTTGGACTAGATGGCCTTGTAGACCCCTTCCAGTTCTGTGATCTATGAATGCTAATACAGCATCCAGGAACGGATACTAACTGGGGCCAGGCATTGGGGACGCGTCTTGCTGGTGTCAAGAGCGCCACAGGCTTCCAGTCTCGGAATGCTTGTGCTTCCCGCTAAAGCTGCAGTTGGTGAAGTGGCGCCCAGAGCTGCATTGGTGCCTGCCAGGACCCCCTGCTGATTCCTCCCACCACCTGCTCACCTCGGATTTCCCCCTCCTCTGCTCAGGATTTCCTTCCCCACCGCTGCTTCTGCCTACCTTTGCACTCACCTCAGCAGTGAGGAAGCGGGAAGTGGGCAGATCAGGATACTGTCAGCTTCCTGCCTCCTTGCTGCTTAGGTTAGGGCAGAGGCAGCCAGAAGCGGAAGCAGGGTGGGGTGGGGGACGGGAATCCCCCATGTAGGAGGAAATCTGAGGTGAGTGTGGCAGAAGCAGCGGAGGGGGAAGAAATGGGTGGGTGGGTGGAGGAGTTAGAAGGAAACCTGGAGTGGGGAGGAGGAAGGAAGTCCTGAGGTGGGTGGAAGGAAGAAGGAAGTCCCAAGCTGGAGGGAGGGAGGGAGGGAGGGGGGATCCCAGGCAAGGGCTGGGGAGGGTGCGCCCACTCCCCACAGCCATTGGTGATGGTGCCTGTGGACACTTTTTCAGCATACGAAATGTGCCCACAGACCCAAAAAGGTTGCCTCCCCCGCGCTCAAGCCCTACAGAGGTGTGAAGAAGTCTGCTTCCAAATCAACCTGCCTGTGTGTGGTGATCATCTTTGGAGGACCTTCTCTGTGAGGCTGGTGTGGGTGGGGACAGGGCCTTCTCTGTTGTGGCTTCATGTGTATGGAATTGTCTCCCCCAGAGGTCTGAACTGGCACCTATGTTGATGTCTTCTGGGGACCTCTCCATTTTTCCAGGCGTTTCCTATCTGCATAGTTTTAAACTTCTGATTCCTTTTCTTGCTACTTTTGCTCTGATGTTCTGTGGATTGTTGAAGTTTCATTTGTATTTTTTATGTTCTTATTCCGTCAATGACCCTGGTAGTTCTAAATCGAAGGGTGGTGATCATGTTTGAGTCTCTGCTGTGGCCCCTTCCTGTGGCATTCTGGCCCCCAGTTATTTTGGCCTTCTGAGGGGGCCCTCTCATTCAAAGACCCCAAACCAAGGAAACGGTTGTGCCATTGCACACGCCTCCTTCTTTCTTCTCTTTGGAGAATAGCAGCTCTGCAGGGGTGTTTGGGTGGCAAGACCACTGCCTGTGGCGGGCTTGGAGCCACGTCCAGTGAATCTGCACCTTCTGCCCAAATGCAGAATTATGGAGCCTCACACGCTCCTGCTTCTGAGGCTGGGGTGGGGCTGTCTGCCAGCAGGAGCCCCAGGGAGTCGTGTTGGCTTGATCTCTCCAAGGCAACGCACAAGAGAAAAGGGGGCCGAGCCGCGTTGACCTCGCGCCAAGCAGGCACTACCTACTGTAGCTACAAGGCCTGCTAATCCCCCTGTTGAACTGGCGAGCTTGTAGCTGTAGCTTCCACTTGTACGGGATGAATAGAAAGGCAAGGCTGTTAGCTGCCTTATTAAAGGCATGGTGGGCCTGAGTGAACAGGCACGCTTCCCCGGGGCTTAGCGCTGGGATTCCGAAAGCTGCTTTTGACACACTTCCAGCCAGGAGTGGATGTAAATCCCCCCCCCCCGCCCCCGAGAAAGAGGCCTTGACATTGGGTGTGTGTGTGTGTGTGTGTGTGTGTGTGCACGGGAAGGTCCTCTTGTCTGGAGCTCTGAGAACCTTGGGGGACTCGCTCTCCTTTTGTTACGACTTAAAGGGGCCCAGAGAATGGCGCTAAGACTCAGGGCGGAACTCTGTCCTCCCCTTCTTGGCTGACTTCGTAGTGGTAGTGACCAGGACTTTGGGTGGCCCTCTTGCAGATGTGGTCATGTTTGGAGGGGCTTGACTCGTGGCCTCCGGTTTATAGCTCCTCTGGGGATTAAAGAGTAGAATTCTGGAAGCTTGCTTTTTTAATGAATTGGGGTCCAAGTCCCAGTGTGAATCCTATCCTGGGTGGGGATCTAGGCTTTCTGTTGAGCCCTCATGATCTTGCTTGGAGGGGTGCTGGTCTTTCCTTTTACTGGAATGTTCCATGGCAGTGGCTTTTACCTTAGGGGAGCTTCTTCTTGGCTTTTGTGGTATAGTCAGCCCATGCAGGGTTATCTACACAGATAAGCCTGACGTAGAATCATAGAAAAATATAGTTGGAAGGGGTCTACAAGGCCATCAAGTCCAACCCCCTGCTCAGTGCAGGAATCCAGGTCAAAGAATCCCTGACAGATGGCCGTCCCGCTTCACCTTGAATGCCTCCAGAGTGGGAGAGCCCACCACCTCCCTAGGTAGTTGATTCCATTGTCTTATTGCTCTGACAGTCAGGAAATTTTTCCTGATGTTTAGGTGGAATCTAGGTTCCTGTAACTTGAGCCCATTATTCCGTGTCCTGCAAACTGGGATGATCAAGAAGAGATCCTGGCCCTCCTCTGTGTGACATCCCTTCAAATACTGGAAGAGTGCTATCATATCTCCACTCAGTCTCCTTTTCTGAAGGCTAAACATGCCCAGTTCTTTCAGTCTCTCCTCATAGGGCCTTGTTTCCAGTCCCTTTATCATCGTTGTTGCACTCCTCTGAACCCTCTCCAGTTTATCCACATCCTCCTTAAAGTGTGGTGCCCAGAACTGGACACAGTACTCAAAATGAGGCCTAACCAATGCTGAGTAAAGGGGAATTATCACTTCCCGCGATTTGGAAGCTATACTTCTATTAATGCAGCCCCAAATAGCATTTGCCTTTTTTGCAGCCACATCGCATTGCTGGCTCATATTCAGTTTGTGATCTACAATGATTCCAAGATCCTTCTCACTTGTAGTATTGTTGAGCCAAGTGTCCCCCATTCTGTAACTGTGCATTTGGTTTCCTTTCCCTAGGTGGACCAGCTCCGGTCCAGTATATCTCAGGTATTTATTTATTTATTTTATTTATTATATTTATACCCCGCCTTTTTTCCTGCAAGGAACCCAAGGCGGCTTACATAATCCTCCTCCACTCCATTTTATCCTCACAACAACCCTGTGAGGTAGGTTAGGCTGAGAGTCAGTGACTGGCCCAAAGTCATCCAGTGAGTTTCATGGCCGAGCGGGGACTAGAACCTGGATCTCCCGAGTCCCAGTCCAACACTCTCACCACTACGCCACACTGGCTATATATATCCAGTATATCTCAAGGAGCGCCTCCAGCAACATCAAGTAGGCCGCTCAACAAGATCTGCCACGGATGGCCTTCTCCCATCAGCCAGAGAAACCAGGCTGGTGGGGACTAGGAGAAGGGCCTTTTCTGTGGCAGCCCCCAATTTATGGAACTCTCTCCCCAGTGACCTCCGCCATGCCCCTTCCTTGATTAGCTTCCACCGGGCATTAAAAACATGGCTTTTCAGGCGGGAATATGGGGTGGGTTAGGATTTTAAAGTTTTGTACTGTTTTTAATTGTGTTTTATACTGTGTGTGTGTCCGTGTCTCCCCCCCCCCCATGTGTTTTATTGGACTGTACATCGCTCAGAGTGACCGGATGTCTGGCCAGATGGGCGATTCATAAATATAATAAATAAATAAAATAAAATAAATAGGTGCAGCACTTGGCATTTATCCCTATTTGTTCTGTTGTTTTTGGCCCAGAGCTCCAGCCTATCGAGATCTCTTTGAATTTTGTTTCTGTCTCCCAGAGTATTAGCTGTTCCACCCAACTTTGTGCCATCTGCAAATTTGATAAGCATTCCCTGCACCTCCTCATCCAAGTCATTAATAAAAATGTTGAAGAGCACCGGGCCCAGGACCGAACCCTGTGGTACCCTGCTTGTTACCTCTCCCCAGTTTGAGAAGGAACCATTGATAAGCACTCTTTGAGTCCGATTCTGTAGCCAATTGTGGATCCACCTGATAATTGTTCCATCTAGCCCACTTTTAGCTAGCTTGCTAATCAGGATTTCATGAGGCACTTTGTCGAAAGCTTTGCTGCAGTCCAGATATATGATGTCCACAGCATTCCCACAGTCCACAAGGGAGGTTACCTGATCAAAAAATGAGATCAGATTAGTCTGACAGGATTTGTTCTTGACAAATCCATGCTGGCTTCTAGTAATCACGGCATTGTTTTCAAGGTGCTTGCAGACTGACTTCTTTATAATCTGCTCCAAAATTTTCCCAGGGATTGGTGTTAGACTGACTGGTCTATAGTTCCCAGGTTCTTCTTCGTGGTCTCTGTGCATCACACACATGGGCTCTGCGCCTGCGCGGAGGCCGCTTCGGGAAGGTTCTATAGCTGAGGCAAACTTTGGGCGGGAACCCCTCCCCCCTGCGTCTCTACTGCGCGGGTTCCCGCCCTCTCCCTCAGTTCCTCTTCGACCGCCATCGCGTGTGGCTGTTACTTCGAGAGGTTCATTGATTCTCCGTAGAATCCAACAAAAAAAGATAAGAATACTTCTAATTTCTCCCCCCGTTCTTCGTGGGATCATTGAGGAAATTATGGCTCCGAAAGCCCCCTTCCGCAAGTGCGTGAGGTGCGGAACCAAGCTTCCCCCCGCAGACGGACACTCGCTTTGCCTTGCATGCCTTGGAGAAGGCCATAACGTGGAAACTTGCCACCAATGTCAAGGTTTCACTAAGCAAGCGAGGAAGCATAGGGCGGATAAGTTGACGGCGATTCTTTACAAAAAAGCCCTCCAGCCGCCCGCGGAAAAGCCTTCCTCTTTACCGAGGCCTAGTACGCCGCCTTCCCACACGGTCTCCTCAGCGGACGCTCAGGAGGCCTATATGGCCACTATGATATCTAAAAGTAAGGCCAAGAAGGCACGCAGGGAGAAGGAAGAAGCGAAAAAGCGAAGCAAGGAGCGGAAGGAAAAAGCGAGGAAATTGGCGAAAAAACTGGCTTCGTCCCTCTCGGGATCGAGATCGACGCTAGCCATGGACCCGACGGACGTCGCGGCCTCAGATCGCCCGGCTGGGCTCAAATCTCCATCCGCACCGGTTCCCTCGGGCTCGAGGGACCCTCCTCCTTGCTCCACTCCGACAGCTCCTTCGGGCTCGAAGGAAGCTACGCAGGCCGTCGCGTATTCAGATGGGGAGATCGTGGACTCACCATCGGAACCGAGACCCTTGACACAGACCGCTGCCGCTCCTTTATCTGTCTCTCCAGCTCGTGGGGTACGGGCTCGTACCCCACGAACCCGATCCAAATCACTCGAGATCGAAGAGGTTCTGATCACCCGGGACCGGGCTTCATCCAGATCCGCGGTCTCGAGATCAAGGGATCCCCAACGCTACAGGGACAGATCCCGCGACTCCAGGGACTCGAGATACTCCTCGAGGTCGCGAGACACATACCACAGAGGACGTTCCCCGGTTTCCCATTATCGATACCAGAGAACGTACCTATCCCGAGATAGATCCCCACCTAGGAGACGCTCCCCACCAAGGCGGGAGAGATCACCCGGGAGCTCTAGGAGGTCTCCACCAGCTTGTCTCCTAGCTCTGCAGGCACGCAGCGAGGTGAGAGAAGGTAGGCTTACCGCCTACTCGCCAGAGGCAGCCACACGGTCCCGTAGATCGTCGACCCCGGGCTCACCTATCTCGAACTCGGAGTCAGTCGTCTCTGTCTCCCCCTCCTCGACATCACCAGACCAACAGGTGACCACCCAGTCGGGAGTGTCCCCTTCCGAGGATATGGGCACCTTCCAGGAACAAATCCTCCGGATGGCCCAAGCCCTCGGACTGGAGACGGTCGTAGAAGAGAAAAAAGCGGTGGATCCTCTATTTGATGCCGTCTCGAAATCCTCCTCGGGCCCCACATTGCTCCCGATTACTCATACCATGTTAGAGACGGTGCAAGGATCTTGGAGCTCCCCGTCCACAGCCCCTCCCGCGGCTAAGCGCCTGGACGCGCTCTACAAGGTTAGACCGGACACGGCCAAGTTTCTCTTCTCCCATCCCACTCCAAATTCAATGATAGTCGAGTCGGCGCAGTCCAAGTCGGGCAAGCAGCACTCCACTCCATCGGACCCTGAGGGAAAAAAGCTAGACAACTTCGGACGAAGAGTCTACACTTCGAGCGCCCTGGGGATCCGGGTCGCCGGGTACCAAGCTACAATGGCGAGGTACCAACTCTTCCTTTGGGAGAAGATGAGTGGATTGATAGACTATCTCCCGGACGAGAAGAGAGACTTGGCTAGGGTGTTCCAGGCCGAAGCGTCGAACACTTCCAGGCAACAAATCCACACGGCCAGACATCAGGGAGACTGCCACGGGAGATCCCTGGTGAGCGCAGTCGCTCTCCGCCGACACGCTTGGCTACGGTCTTCAACCTTAACAACGGAGGCTAAAGCCAAGATCGAGAACCTGCCCTTCGATGGAGTCGGTCTCTTTAATGACAAAACAGACGACTCCCTCGATGCGGTCCAGAAAGCCCGGGTGAACGCTAGGAAGATGGGACTCCTTCCGATGCAACCAACTCGAGCATTCAGACGCCGAAGGTGGACCCCATACTTACCACCTATAGCTCCAGCTCAACAAGGACAGCACCAGCAGTGGCAGGATAGCCGCGCTCGTCCACAGCAGCCCCGGGCACCGAGCCGTCATTTCCAGCAGCAACGGTACCGGGGCTCCCGTAAAGGAGGTGACTCCCAAAGGCGACGGGTTTGACGGGACCCAAGGCACGACCGACAGCTCCAATTCGATCCTCTTGACTCCGATTCCGGCTCGACCTCAGTTTGGAACCCGACTATCCCTCTTCCTACCATCATGGAAGAAAATTACCACCGATCGTTGGGTTCTGAACATTGTCCAGCACGGCTACAAGATCGAGTTCGCTTCCCTCCCACCCTTCCTTGGCACCCGCACTACACAACCATCTCGAGCGTTGCAGGAAGAGGTCCACTCCCTGTTGATCAAGGGGGCCATCGAGACAGTCCCTCCACACCTCGTTCAGGACGGCCTCTACTCCAGGTACTTTACGGTGTCAAAGAAAGATGGGGGACTCCGACCGATCCTGGATCTCCGTTCAGTGAACTTCTACATTCTACCCAAGAAGTTCAGGATGGTCACGCTCCAGTCGATCCTGCCTCTCCTTCGCAAGAACGACTGGTTTGCTTCCATCGACCTCCAGGACGCCTACTTCCATATAGCGATCCACCCGGACAGCCAGAAATACCTGAGTTTCATGGTCGGATCCGATACCTTCCAGTTCAAGGTACTCCCATTCGGACTCTCGACGGCACCGAGGGTGTTTACCAAGTGTATGACGGTAGTATGTGCCTATCTTCGGACTCAAGGGGTGACGCTCTACCCCTATCTGGACGACTGGCTCATCGTAGCACCTTCTGCACAGGAGCTCCAGGATGCCCTACATTTAACTACCAACACTCTGAACACCCTCGGACTCTGTCTCAATGCAAAGAAATCCAAGCTTTTCCCCACTCAAAGGATCCAGTTCATCGGAGCATTACTGGATGCTACTGTCGGTCGCGCCTTTCTACCAGAGGACAGAACTCTAAAGACGCTTGCCCTCGCCCTGAGAATACACAAGGCGACCTCGTGCACAGCCTTCTCGATCCAGCGTCTTCTCGGCCTCATGGCCTCAACCATATCAGTTGTCCCTCTCGCTCGACTCCATATGCGCCAGCTCCAAAACTGGTTCATAAGGTCGTTCGATTCCGAGACGAATGCCCATCGATCTCGTCTGTCGATCCCGTCCACAGTAAGGCAGTCGCTTCTTTGGTGGACAACTCGTCACAACTTAACAAAAGGCATGCCGTTTCAGCCCGTCGTACCCTCAATCACATTGACGACGGATGCTTCCCTCCTGGGCTGGGGAGCGCATTGTGGGGACCACACAGCACAGGGGCAATGGGGCCCTCACGACCGAGGAAAACACATCAACGTCCTCGAACTCAAAGCTGTATGGAACTCCATGAAGTCCCTCGAGCCCATACTCGAGGGCAAACACCTACAGGTGGTCACCGACAACACCACTGTCGTTGCTTATCTGAACAAGGAGGGAGGTACTCGCTCGATACGGCTGACGAACCTCTCCCTTCGTATATTCAAATGGATGATACCCCGCCATATTTCGGTGAGAGCTATTCACATCGCGGGGAAGGACAATTATCTTGCAGATGCCCTCAGCAGGATATCCTTCGATTCCCACGAGTGGCAACTAGACGACCGAATCCGTCAGTCCCTCTTTCGACGGTGGGGGACCCCGACGGTAGACCTTTTCGCGACGGCAGCCAACACGGCGTGTCAGGTCTTCTGCAGCAGAGCGGGCCACGACAGCCGGTCGATTGGGGATGCGTTCCTACTAACCTGGTCAGGGACTCTATTTTACGTGTTTCCTCCGATTCCACTGTTAACCAAGGTCGTCGCGAAGATCCAGTCCGACCAAACGAACTGTATACTTGTGACCCCGTGGTGGCCGAGACAGGCATGGTTTGCTCCTCTTCTCAGACTGTCCCAAGGGGAGTACTTACGCCTACCGAGCTCGACAACAATCCTCTCTCAAGCTCGAGGCTCAATTATGCACCCGAACCCATCCATCCTCCAACTTACTGCTTGGATGATCTGATCCCAGAATCACTCCCAGCAGAGATCAAACTTGTGTTACGGGAGGCCTGGAAACCATCCACCAGGACATCCTATACAAGGAAATGGAAAGCCTTCGGCGAATACCTCGGGGAGATCGAGGTGCCATATCCGAAGGCTCCTATTCATAGTGTACTGCAGTTTTTACTCCATCTGCAACACAAAGGTCTCAAGACGAGCTCGTTGAAAGTCTACTTAGCGGCATTGTCAGCGTTCCACGAGGGCAGGGATGGGTATACACTGTTCTCCCATCCCCTAGTCAAGCGCTTCATGAGAGGTCTGCACAACATGAACCCATCGTTCAAACCGGTAAACCCAACTTGGGATCTTCAGCTCGTACTTCAGGTACTCATGTCTAAGCCCTTCGAACCTATGGCGACGTCAGACCTCCGTTTGTTAACTCTTAAAACAGTGTTCCTTATCGCCATCACCTCTGCCCGAAGGGCATCGGAGTTGACGGCCCTGAGAGTAGACCCTCCGTACCTTGTTTTCCATAGAGATAAAGCAGTACTGCGCCCAGACTTGGCTTTCCTCCCGAAGGTGGTCTCTTCTTTCCATCTCAACCAAAATATTATATTGCCAGCGTTCTTCCAAGGTCCGTCTACTCCCCTGGAACAACAACTCCACATGCTGGACGTGAGAAGGGCTCTACTTTTCTACAAGTCCCGCACCGAGTCCATCAGGAGGTCTCCACGCCTCTTCGTCTGTTACGGAGGTCACTCCAAAGGCTTGCCTGTATCGAGCCAGCGACTGGCTTCGTGGCTTGTGTCCTGTATCAAACTAGCGTACGAGCTCAAGGGACAACCTCTACCGAGCTCGATCCGAGCCCACTCCACTAGGGCCGTTTCAACCTCAACTGCCTTCGAGAGGGGTGTCTCCCTGACAGAGGTCTGCAAGGCGGCAGTGTGGTCGACGCCTTCCACGTTCGTGACACACTACCGTATCGATGTTCGATCCCGAAAGGACAATGTATTCGGCAGAGCTGTCCTTTCATCGATCCTGCAATGACACCGACCCTCCGCCGGTAAGTCAGCTTGCTACTCTGCCCATGTGTGTGATGCACAGAGACCACGAAGAAGAAGGACAGGTTGCTTACCTGTAACTGTAGTTCTTCGAGTGGTCATCTGTGCAGTCACACAACCCACCCAGCCATCCCCGCTACGGTGTCACTGTCGAGTTCGATGGTGTACTGGACCGGGACCTTGGGTGTACCATCGGTACCGTACGACGCCATCGATTTCCGCCCTCGGTATTGATGTTCAATGTAGGGAGTTTTTTCCTATGTTCTTCCTTAGCACTGGGATCGCGATGGCGGTCTCAGGGGAACTGAGGGAGAGGGCGGGAACCCGCGCAGTAGAGACGCAGGGGGGAGGGGTTCCCGCCCAAAGTTTGCCTCAGCTATAGAACCTTCCCGAAGCGGCCTCCGCGCAGGCGCAGAGCCCATGTGTGTGACTGCACAGATGACCACTCGAAGAACTACAGTTACAGGTAAGCAACCTGTCCTTCCTCTTTCTTGCCCTTTTTGAAGATAGGAACAACATTTGCCCTCCTCCAGTCATCTTGCACTTCACCTGTCCTCCATGATTTCTCAAAGATAATAGACAGTGGTTCTGAGAGCTCTTCTGCCAGTTCCTTTATTACTCTAGGATGCAGTTCGTCAGGCCCTGGAGATTTAAACTCGTTCAAAGTAATCAGGTGTTCCTTGACCATTTGCCTATCAATCTCAAGCTGCAATCTTGCCCCTTCAGTCTGCACTTCAGGTTTGCCAGGGGGGTCATAGACCCTCTTTTGGGAGAAGACCGAACTGAAGTAGGAATTGAACACTTCTGCCTTTTCTTTGTCTTCTGTTATCAATTTGCCATCCTCATTGCGTAGTTGAACCACCATTTCTTTCCTCTGTCTTTTACTATGCATGTATCTGAAGAAAGCTTTCTTGTTGTTTTTAGCATTCCTCGCTAACCTTAGCTCATTCTCAGCTTTAGCCTTCCTGACACTATTCCTGCAGTTCTGTGCTACCTGCCTGTACTCTTCCCTTGTAGCCTGGCCTTCCTTCCACATCCTATATGTGTCCTTTTTTGTTTTCAGGTTCTCCCTTGAGTTTTTTGTGAAGCTGCATTGGCTTCTTCTGTTGCCCTCTGCCTTTTTTCCTTGTGGGAATTGTTTGCAATTGTGCCTTTAGAATTTCCTTTTTTAAAAACTCCCACCCCTCCTGGGCTCCTTTTCTCATTAGAGTTGCTTGCCATGGGACCTTACTTATCACTGTTCTGAGTTTATTAAAATTGGCTTTCCTAAAATCCAGGGTACGTGTTTGGCTACACTCAGCTTTTGCTTCCTTTAGAATCAGTTAAGACGTGCTAAATCCCAGTTAAATACGGATGGTCCAGGGATAGCTGTTTGTGCAAAATGCAGCCACTAATTTGGCTGTGTGAGACAAATATTACACTGGTCCTTAAAGAGTTGCATTGGTCACCTATTTGTCATGGAGCCCAATTCGAGGAGCTGGTTTTGATGTATAAAGCCCTAAATGGCTTAGGACCTGGTTACCTAAAGGAGCATGCCTCTCTCTATCAGCCTGCCTGTGAATTGAGATCATCCAGGGAGGCTCTTTTGGTTATTTAATCACCCGATGAAGTCCAGACTTCTGGAACATATAACGGGGCCTTCTTAGTGGTGGCACCTGGCTGTGGAATGCTCTCCCCTGGAAGTAAGACTGGCATCAACACTGGTCAGCTTTCAGTGCCAGATGAAAATCCTTTTTCGACAAGCTTTTCTACTAGACGCTTCGGCCTGTGTATTAGAGCGAGATAGTTGACAAGTGTTGGGATATACATTTTATGAATAAATAAATGTCTAAATATGTAAAAATAAAATAAATAAATAATCATGTGACTGCTATGTATTGTTTCCTATATCCCCAGATATTAACAGGAATGTAATTCACCTCCAGCCCCCAAAAGGGGTAGGCACACAGTAATTATTTTGTCAGGCATATGAAGGAGGGTTTGGCAGCGTGCCCCCCCCCCCATCCCCAGCGCCAAGGGCAATTCTGATCATGCTGAGGGTAAAGAGCACTGCATGCCCAGCTGCATGAATGAATGAATGAATGAATGAAGGGTGCCCCCCTGCCCCGCCCCCCGCCCCGTTAGCCCCCTGCGATTGGTCCTTCGCTACATCACTTGTAACTACATAGACACATGGAATTGTTTGTGTGCCTCCTTGAAATTAAATTACTGGCAGCAAACAATTGATCAGTGTATTGATGAATTGGAATTGATTAGCTTGACATGATTTGGAGATGGCTGGGAGGAATCTTGAGTATAATCTCCCTGTAATCACTTTCTACTGCCACAGGGGCTGAGCCCCCCAAGCAGCTTTTGTCCATCTGTGGAAACAGGAAGGGGAGACCTCATTTTAATTTCATGCTAGCCAAAGAAGGTGCAACTCTTAAACTCTTCTCTGTACTGCCTCCCAGCTGTTGCACAGAAGCACCTCCAGTTTAACATTTTGCTTTTTTATTTTTATAGCGCTCTTCAAGTACTTGAAAGGTTGTCGCACAGAGGAGGGCCAGGATCTCTTCTCGACTGTCCTAGAGTGCAGGACACGGAATAATGGGCTCAATCCCCGTTTGGGGCTCGGGGGCCGGTGCACAGTGGGGGAACCAGCCACCCGGCCTTGCTTCCTCTCAGGGAAGTGAGCCAGAGCACCTGGATCTTGGTCCCTGCGCACACCTCCTCGGAGGAGGAAGAGGAGGCATGCGGTGGCGGCTCCGATGTCTGCCGAGCGGGAAGAGGGTGTGCTGCACCCCTCACTGCCGCCACGGCCCTCCCTGTCAACGATGGGTTAAACCTGCCCTTGCTCAGGAGCGCGAAGGCGGCAAGGGGGATTGGCCGTGTGCTGTCTTGGGAAGACAGAGAGAATAAGCCCCCCTCCCGCCCCCCAAGTGGTGTTCCCCCCACCCTCGTTCCCCTTTGTGAGGTGATTGCACTGCCTGGCGGGCGGGGCGGCGCTTTCCCCTCTGTCCACCCGGTTGTAGGCCGAGAGAAGTGCCTCCTCCCCCTCCCCTTGCTGTGCGCCACCGCTGCTCAACGGAGTGGTGGCCCGCGCACAGCAAGGGGAGGGGGGGCGCCCCGCCTGGCACTAAGCTTCCTCTCAAGGAAGCCCAGCGCCAGATAGTTTGGGGCTCCCCTTTGCTGGGCTCCGCCAACCGTGCACAGTGAGGGGCGCCGGTGATGGCTGCGGAGAGTGCCGATGGGGCGCCATTCTGCAGCTGCCACCCCCGCCTCTCAGTGCTCCTGCGCGGTGTCACTGGTGGGAGAGCGGAGCCTCTGGTCATTGGTCGGGCACAGCCGGGCCTGGGGCAGTTTTAAGCCCACAGAGGCTACAGAGCTTCGTGTGAACCTGCCCCATGGCTGCAGCAATTACCTTGATCAGGGTGGTGGCCGCTGCAGCAGCAGCAGCAGCAGCAGCAACTACTGTGGTAGGAGCAGTGGGTAGGTCCGCTTTTCTAGGCTCTGTTCTTCTTTGAGATCATCGCCTCTGCAGCACAGCCCATGCTGTGGGAATGGAAACCCGAGAGCACCCCTCAGAGGCTTCTGTGCATTGTCGGCTCACCCAGCCAGTGCTGCTGTCAAGATTTGGCTGCAGTTTGGAAGGGGGGGTGTTGCTCAAAATCAACCACATTGAGGCCAACACAACAGCTGTGGCGTCATTGTGTAGGGCTGGGTGTGCTTCCTGGAAGTTTAGTGCTGCTTCCCTGAAGTCTTTGTTTAAATCATTTTACCACTTAAAAACAGGTTTTGCACCAGCTCAGCCTGAACCAGTTTTATGGCGTCTGCATTTCGCAACCAGTTGCCCGAGGTGAAGGGTAGCAGGTGATTGCCCCATGAGACCTGAGCTGTTCACCACCCAGCTGCCATTTTAATGCCTGTCTGCCGTGTGATTAGGTAGCTGTGTGATTAGCTTAGTATAGTCATGGTGGGGCAAGGTCCGTGGCGAGCACAGCCAGGCCCTCCTGCCCATTAAATTCTCGTGGCTGGGATGAGACCTGGGAAGTGAGTGGCCTTCAAGCTGTCGTCTTGCCAGCATGTGAAAATGACCAACGTCTTATTTTTATGCATTTATATGCAACTTTTCAGCCCTAAAAGGTCCTCCCCCCTGCAAAGCAACTTACAATAAAATAATAAATTTCAACACAATACAAAAACAGGGGCATAATAAAACAAGCAGATGGTAATCAGCGGGGGAGGCACACACACATTCTTAAAACAATAAAAACAACAACACAAAAACAAAAGCTAGGCAAAAAGTTTTTAACAGTTCATGTAAATCTGAAAGTAGGGGAGGTCAACTGTACCTCTCTAGGGAGGGAGTTCCAAAATCAATAGGAAAAGTCCTGTTGCATGACTTCAAAAGAGGAAACTGCTCAAAATGAGGGGAGTGGTAAAAAGGAAGTCAAAAGGAGGGAGAGTCAAGAAGGTCAGATCTCTCCAGTATACTTGGGGGTTACTCAGAACTACAAGAATAGAAGCTCAGCTAGAATGTATACCGCAGGCCAGGACAGGTACCACAAAGTATGGTTAGCAAGCAGTGTCAAGGAAACAGTTAAGAGGAAAGAAAGCTTCCTTCAGAAAATGGAAGGCTTGCTCAGACAGAGAGAACAAAAAGGACACTAACTTGCACTAAATAAATGCAAGCAGACAATAAGGGATACAAAAAAGGATTTTGAGGAAGATATTGCTAAACACATTAAGACCAACAATTCAAAATCTTTAAATACATTTAAAGCAGGAAGCTAGCTGGGGGTGGTGGTGGTTGGACCTTTGGATGACAAGGGAGTTGATGGAGTACTGAAGAAGGATAAGGAGATTGTAGAGAAGCTGAATGAAATCTTTATGTCTGTCTTCACTGCAGAAGGTGTAGGGCATATACCAGTGCCTGCACTGATATTTTCAGGAGGGGAGTCTGAGGAACTGAAGCAAACAGTGGTGACTAGATGAAGTTCTAGACTTTATGGACAAACTAAAAACAAACAAATCACCAGGCCCAGATGGTATCTCCATCCAAGAATTCTTAAAGAACTCGAATGGAAATGGCTAATCTTCTAACAAAAATATGTAGCGTGTCCCTAAGATTGGCCTTTGTACCAAAGGACTGGAGAGTGGCCAAGTAACAACAAGCCAGTTAGCTTAATGCCTGTTCCAGGTAATTGGTGGAAAGCATTATTAAAGATAAAATCAGTAAGGATATAGAAGGACAAGTCCTGCTGAAAAAGAATCAACATGGCTTCTGCAAAGTTAAGTCCTGTCTCACTAACCTTTTTTAAGAGTTCTTTAAGAGTGTCATTAAACATATTAGCAAGGGAGAACTGATAGACATTGTATATGTGGATTTCCAAAAGGTTTTGACAGAGTTCCTCACTCAGAGTTCCTCTGAGTAAACTTAGCAGTCATGGGATCCTCTTATGGATCAGTAACTCATTCAAGAATATGAAGCAGAGTGAAATGGCAAATGCAGTTCAGTGTAAGCGAGTTTAAAGTGATGCACATTAGAGCAAAAAATCCTAACTTCATGTATGTACTGATAGGGTCTGAGCTGGAGGTGGCTGACCAAGATACAACAGCAATGCACGACTTGGAAGGATCATATGGGAGGAGGCGGTCCTTGAGATGTTCTGGTCCAATACTGTTTATGGCTTTACTGGTAAGCACCAGCATTTTAAACTGTGCCCAGAAACGGATTGGGAGTCAGTGTGGACAGAACAAATTAGGAGTAATATGATTTGAAATGGGGGCTCCAGAAACTGCTATGGCTTGTGCATTCTGCATCAGCTGAGGTTTCCAAACAGTTTATTAAGGGAGCCCTATATATATCATATAACATGTAATAATATAAATAATATAGATATTATTCTACATGTTTTATGCCTTTTTTACCCCATTCCGCAGCTAGAAAGCCTCCAAGAGTGGCTGACAAATCAGCAAGACTGAGGCTGTCCCTGGCCTCAGTCTTACCATATCAAAGGCATAACACAGAAGAAAAACGGGATTGGGAGAGGAGGGGAAAACCAAACCCAGGAGACCCCTCGGCTCGGGTACCAATTCTTAATGTTACAATGTTTTTAGAGTGAGCCACTTGAGTGGCAGGATGATGCTCATAGTTCAGGATCAGGCCTCCAAGGAATAGCCTGATGGCCCAACCTTCCTGACAGTGCTTGAGCCTGGCCCGGAAGGACTCTGTCCGGAGCCTTCCATGTTGCAGCCATCGTGGTCACTCCTACATGGAGAGTTTTTGAGCTTGTGCTCCATGATGCATGACTTGGAACAGCCACCCCACAAAGTGAGGCTGGGAAGTCGCCTTGAGAAGGCAGCGCTTGCTTGTTTTGCTTGGCCTTCAGCTTTCCTCCAAAGTTGGTGGTGCACGAGTGTTCCTCCAGAACATGGCCAGCCAGCCCCGCAGCCTCTGGGGCCCTTCCGCTGCACCGCCCACAGGTGCACTGGGGCTCTCCCTGCACAGTGGGACCTTGTGTTTGGGCCGGAGCCTGCAAAGCAATTCCCTTGCACAGGTGCAGTGCTTTCGAACAGCCCTGGTCTTGTGCTTCCAGGTGGCTCCATATTATTGTAGCAATAGTCCAAGAGAGATCAGATGGGCTCCAGGCTTATGAGGTGAAACATCAGAACAGCCTTCTTCAACCTGGTGTCCTCCAGATGGGTTGGACCTCAACTCCCATCAGCCCCGGCCAGCATGACCACCAATGGTCAGGAATTCTGGGAGTTGTAGTCCAAAACATCTGGAGGGCACCAGGATGGGGAAGGCTGCTGTGGCCATCAGAGGGAGGGGAGGGGAGGGAGCAGCAGTCGGGTGCCTGGATACAGCTCCAGCCAAGAGCCCCTCCCTCTTGTACCCACTGCCATGGCTGGGGCCCTGGGGGGGGGGAGGAAGAAGCAGCTGCCCGTCATGACCTGCTGAACTTTGCAGCGAAGAAGAACCTACTGCCGAGTGTGCTTTCCCCCGCTCAATCCCTCTTCCTTTTGTGCCACAGGGCCTGTCTGATTTCTGACCCTTGTAAGCCCCCCTGGGAGCGGGACCTGAGAGTGAGTTCTCCCGTGGCTGGCAGCAATGGCTCTCCAGGCTTCCAGGCGGAGAAGAGTCTTTCCTAGGCCCTTGGCATGCGAAACATGTGCTCTGCCACCCAGCAGAGTGCCCAAGCAGCTGTTGTGGTAGAAACGAGAGATGGCCACTTGGATTCTCCGGTGGGACGCAATGCTCATTCTGTTTGCATCGAGGTGTGCTGCGTCAGTTCTGTGGGCTGCTTGGTTGCCATTCTCCCCCCATCCCAAATCTCCCAGTGTTTCCTGCGTCATTTGTGTGGTGCTTTGGATCTGGAGGTCCGGCATTTCAGCAGCTCTTCGCAGTGCTTGTTCTGCCTCAGCAGGAAGACTTCGACACTCAGTAGTTGCAGCAGAGAAATAAATGTTTCAGTTGTACTATAAATAATGGAGTGGGTAAAGATGTTGTATAAGTGGTGCTCTGGGTTTTGCCAGAAGGTATGATTTCTTTTCTTTTACCTTTTTCCTCTACCCCCCCCCCCCCCAGTCCAGTACAGAAAGTTTGACACTGGGGGCTGGTGGGAAAGCAACACCTCCGCTGGGGAAGGAACGAGGCTGTGGAAGCTGCTGTAGCAGCGGCGGCAGCGCTGGACGTGGCAGCCTGGCTGCCCACGTCAAAGGCCCAGAGACTGGAAGCAGCCCCTCCAGAGGGGAGAGGGGGCTCTCGGGGCTGGGAATGGCCGTCCGAGCAAGGCCAGGGGAGCCAGGGCTCTTTGCTGGCCTCGGCACAGGCCTGCTTGTGGGAGTCTGGGATGTTCAGAGTCCGTGGCTTGTGGGCTCTTCTGGCTTAGTTGAACATCATGTGGACTCGGTGGGTCCATGCAGTGGGCACCTCCCGTTAGCTGTGCTTCTGTAGCACACAGTCATGCCTTGGACTGAGAGCATAATTCGTTCCGGAAATGTGCTTGTAATCCAAAACACTTGTATATCAAAACGAAATTCCTCCCAAAAAATTTGTAGAGATTTTTAATTTAAGCCATACTACAGTACTTGTATTGCAAGACGTCGCTTGTATATCAAGTCAAAATTTTTTAAATAAATATTTAAACATTTGCTTGTCTTGCAAAACGCTCTCAAACCAAGTTACTTGCAATCCAAGGTGTTACTGTATACACATTTTTAAAAATGGTGTAAGTTGTAACCCCTTAAATGTTCGAAGTTTAGTGGCTTCATGACAGGGAGCTAACATGTGGAGCAGCTCTAAATAATCAGTGCGCTTTGCTGGCACGGGGGGGGGGGGGACATTCCATTTTGCGTGTTGGTGTGAGAGAAGGCGGGTCAGCAGTGTGCCCGAGGACAGGGGTGCCTCCAGGGCCTGCATAGGGTGCCAGGGAATTAGCCCCCCCCCCCCGAAGAGCTGTTACCACAGCTGGAAGTTGGGAGGATGGAAGGCCTTGTCCCAGCTGTGTAAATGCTCGTGTCCCAAGCTCTGTGTGAAGTGAGCAGCTCAGTGGTTCGCGGATGAGAGGGAAGACCCAGCCAGCATCTTTGCTTCTCACCTGCGTAGCTTCTCTCCAGCTCCTTTGTGTGTGAACAGACATAGCTACCATCTTGGCCAGCATTGTCGACTCCAGCCTTCCCCAACCTGGTGCCCTCTAGATGTTGTGACTCGCAACTCCCAGCATTCCTGACCATGGGCCATGTCGCTGGGGAGGATGGCTGCTGAAGGCCCAATGCGTCTGGAGAGCACCAGGGCCGGGGAGGCCTTCCCCAGCACCTGCTACCGAGCCTGTGTTTGGAGCTGGAGAATGATGCGCCCGGGTGTGGTGCGCTGCCCCCTGAGCCATAGCCTCTGTTCAGTGGGAGCCTTGGCTGAGTGGAGATGCACGCTTAGGCCACAGGTGGGAAAGGGGCCGGCTGCAGTGTGGTGGGAAAGGAACTGGGTCTCCCAGTGGGGCTCGGCAGACGCAGGACACGAGCCAGAGCTCGGAGGGGCGCGCGCTCCACTTTGCAGGCAAGAGGTCCCAGGCTCAGTCCCTGGTAGCTGGGAAAGCGCCCCCCCCCCCCGGGGCCTGGAGCCCTGCGGAGCCACGGCTGCCCGTCAGTGTGGAAGACCCTGCTGAGTGCTGGAGGGACCGGGGTCTGACTCTGCTGGAGGCAGCTTGCCCAGCGGCGGATGGCAGAGATGGGGTGTGAAGCCTGGAGACCAAATTCAGATTTGTGTCTTCTTCCAGAGGCCGGGAGCTGAACCAGTGGCTTCAAGTGGCAAGGAGCAGGATGTAGACGAAACACGCACGGCAGCGTCTTCCTGCTCCGAAACCCCTCGTAGTAGTCAGCTCAGCCCTCCCTTGCACCAGAGAACTGGGACTGTGAGCTCTCTCTCTCGCCCTTCTCTTCAGACCAGGGAGATCCTGCCCGCCATGGGCGCCAGCCCAGCCTTGCTCATAGCTGCATCATAGGATCCTGGACTCTCTCTTCCCCCCTTTCCAGAAACTCGCAGCCGTGGGTGCCTCTCCCCCAGTGGCCTTCCTTGGGTTGTGCGGGTGCGGCCCCCTCCTCAAGCTGGAGCCCCAGATGGGCGGTGGGCCTCTGCTCTGCTCTGGCTCAGCTGTTCCTGCTTCTGGATGCCTGCCAGTGTGCCAGGGCCCGAGCGCGTGGGTTCAGGCAGCTGGCATGAAATCCCGGTGGTTCTCCCAGGGGCCCCAGAGCACCACGGAGCGTGTGGCTTGTGCTCTCTGGGCCCCCAATGAACTTGCTGAAGTGCGATGCCCAGGCACGGGCCATGTCAGGAGGCCAAGTGGCAGGGAAGGACCTTTGGCTGTTCTTTTTCAGGGAGCTGGGCTGGAGCTTGCTTGCTCTCGCTGCCTCCCTCGCACTGATACGGGGGTGGGGTGGGGTGGGGTGGGCTTCTCAGCCCTGGCTCTTTTCTACCGCCTGCCAGTGGATTGATCACAGCTCACCCTTGACCCAGAGGACTTCCACTCCCTGCGTTGTGTTCCCTTTGCCTCTCTCCCGCCCTCCTTTACCCCTCCTCCTTTGACTAGTCTGCAAAATCCGTCCTCGCCCACCTTCCCGGCCGGATCCTGCAAAGCCTCGGCGTGATCCCGGAGCCTGAGTGTGCAAGAAGGCACTTCTGCTGGTCTGCCCGCCCTCCCCTGGCAGCTTTGCACAGGGACTTGGCTTCAGTCTGAGGGAGTGGAGTGGGGCTTGCGGAGGGGTGAGTGGTCTGACCTGGTCTGGTCTGGCCTGGTCTGGCTGAGCAGGTCAGTGGTGACTTCCCACCACAGAGTCCTCCCTTTTCGTGGTGGCCTACAGGGAGTCAGGACTGAATCCGTGCCACTCGCTTGCCCAGAAGCTCCATCCTTCCAGGTCTGTTTAGGGAATGAATGTTCCTCGCGGGGCCAGGAGTGAGAGGCTGCGATGGAGCCTTTTAATGCGAGAGGGAGAGGCCCGCATGAATATTTAACCTCCGCCTGTGGGCTGCGGTGCAGATGGACGTGGCTGCAATTTTGCTTGACAGGTGACACCCTTTCAGAGCCCCCACCCGCCGCCGCCCTTCCTAAATCTAGACATTTCTAAAGTGTGTGTGTGTGGTTGGGGGCAGCTTGGCCTGTCTGCCTACCCATTTGGGCTTACCTAATTTCCCTGTGGGAGATTTGCACCAGGCCGTCTGCACCAGAATGCAGAACGGAGGTGGGCAGCTTTTCAAGGGCAGTCAGCCATGGCAAAGGCGTGGTCAGGTTCATGGCACGGTCGTGGCAGGCTTAGAGGAGGCAGCCTGCAAGATTCCTGCCTGGGCGCGGAATCCTCTCTTTAAGACCCGTTTTGCACAACACGGCGGGTTGTTGTGGGTTAAATGACTCCCGGTGAGCGGCTGTGGTGCCGGGTGTGAGCCGCCCCTGCTTCAAATACGCAACCCCCCATTGGGGCGATCGGGGATTGTGCCATGTCGTGTGAACCTGGCCACTGTGGGTTATTTGAGGGTTAAACAGCAGCATCTTGCGAACAATGAATATAACATGGGAATGACTCTTGGGTTTTTTGCTTTGGGGCTTTAGGAGTTTCTGCAGGATTCTTTGTCTCTTTCAGCCCCGCCCCTCTGTCAACCGTCGTGGTTCTTAAAATTATATACATGTAAAATGCACCAAGATCTGGAATTAAGAGTTTCCTGCAAAACTCAGTAAGCTGTATCGGGCAGTCTTTGTGCTGGGATTTACTTTGGTGTGTCCCAGGCCTTGCGAATGGATTGGGTGGGGGGAATAATGTCTGGGAGGTGGGAAGGGCAGGGGGTGTTTGGGTCACCTCCCCCCCAGGGCTTCCCGAGGGCTTCCTCTTGGAGAGCGAGGAGATGGCCGCTTCCCTTCCCTTGCCTGCTTTCAAGGGCTTCATGGGGCCGTGTTGGCAGCTTTGGTGCTGGTGGGGTGGGCTGCCCAGCATTATTACCTGTGCGCAGCCTCAGCCCACCTAGGAACAGGGCAGTGGGCTGCAGCACGTGTGTGTCCCGTCTCTGCCAGGCAGCAGCCCTGCCTCTGCGGCAGGACTGTTTCCCCGTTCACCTGGCTTCCGATTTGGGGTGTGTCCACCTAGGCAGCTGCCAGAGGCTCCTTGGCCTGATGAGGGGGTCATCCTCCCATATAGGGGAGGTGGAGGAGGATTAAATCTTTGATGCCAGCTCCTTGAAGAAGCTCTCATAAGACCATTCATGAGGAAGCCTTCCCTTGATCTTCTGGCTTTGAGAAATTACAGACCTGTTCCCAATTTACCATTCTGAGGTGGTCGAAAGGGCATCGATTCGAGGTGCTTCTTTGGATGAAGTGAATGGATCCAGTTTGATTGAACTTCATCCCAAACTCTGGGTTGGACACTGTCTTGGTCGCCCCAGTAGATAGTCTGTATCTGGAGGGACATTGAGGGATGGGACCCTATTGATTCTTTTGAATTTCTCAACAGCTTTTGAATGCACCAACTGGTATTCTTCTGGACTTCTTTCATACGTTGGGAGTTGAGGACACTGTGATATTTATGGTGGTGGTATTGCTGCTGTCCAAAAGGGGGTGCTGGGTAACAGTCTGCTCTTCCCGGGGGACGGTCTGCAGGATTGTATCTTGTGCCCTGTCTTTAGCATCCACATGCAGTTGTGTGAGGGTCATCTTTCCGTAGGCATCAAGTGTGGTTGGTCCTCTGTGCATGACTGCCTGAGGTCAGTAATTGACTGGATAAGGGTGAATACACTAAAGCTCAATCTGGACAACATGGGGATGGCGAGTGCGCGCGTGAGTGTGCACTGATCTAGATATGGGAGACTTTCCTTCATGCACTCACCTCCCCACTGCCCCAGGAGTTGGCATGCAGTTTGAGAGTGCACCTAAATCTGGTGGTGCTTCTGGATGTGCAGGTGACATAGAGGACCGCCTTATCTCCAGGGGCTGAGGCAGAGAAGGGCCTTTCCCAGTATTCCCTGGAGATGCTGGCAGGGGTTGAACCTGGGACCTTTTGCAGGCAAAGCAGGAACTCTGCTCCTGAGTTGTGGCTTTTTCCTGGCCCGCTCCAGCCAGGTAGCATATTCTTCAACCTTCTGCTGGTACACCAGCTGCACTCCTTCCTTGAGGCTAACAACGTGGCCACCACTATGCATGCTCTGGTAAACTCTTGACTTGACCAATGTCACACGCTATGTGCTGGGCCACTCCTGAAATCCATTTGGAAACTTTGACTGGCCTAAGTTTCAGCAGCTTGGCTTTTAGCTGGACCGAGCCACAGTGAACATCTCACCTGGTTCTCTCTGGACTTGCATCATTGGTTACCAGTCTTTTCCTGGGCCAAGTTCAAGGTTGTGGTTTTGAGCTATAGACCCCCGAGCAGCCTGGGTGACAGATATCTTAGGGAGGGAGTGCGGTCTCCCATCTGTACACTCTCCCCCGCTCCCCTATATCGATAAAATAAATATGATATTAACCTGTCCGTTATTTAACACAGCAAAGAGTCTAGTGGCACCTTAAATACTGACAAATTTATTCTAGCATAAACTTTTGTGGACTATAGTCCACTTCATCAGATGCGTGGAGCCTTACCGAGTGTTTTGGGTGGGGGGAGATACAGTAGAGGGATGTAAATGGTGAGGTCAGAGGGAAATTCAGCGCAGAAAGTACAGAGCTGACAGCTGTGTTATCGACAGTGGCCATTCACAAAACAGTTGTTACTGATAGCGCAGACATCCTGGCAGGCGCTAGGTAAGCCACTTAACACACGTGGTGTGCAAGAAAAGCATTCCAGCCTCTGGCGAGAGAATTTAACCTCTTGATGAATTGCAGCTCAGCGGTCTCATTTATGATCTTCCTCTCGAGGTCCTGCTCAGAAGTAATGTTAGTTTGCCAGCAAAGAGGGGATGGTAGCGTTAGGGCTTTTCAGCACTGGCCCCAATCCTCTTGAACTCCCTCATGGGGAAGTTCGCTCAATCCCCTCTTTGCGGCTGTTGCGATGCCAGGCCAAGGCTGTCTTTGTTTCAGAGAACTTCGGGGGCTTGGCAGGGTGTGTCTGTGTTCCTTCTGGCCCTTTTGAATTTCTTCTGCAAGAAAGAAATCCTGGTTTCTTGTCTTGATTTGTTGACTGCCATTTATGTTGTTTTGATGGCTTTATCCGTCGTTCCTTTAGGCCTGGTATTCACCAGCTGCCTTGCAGAGCCGGCTGGCCCTAATGTGTGATTTCATCATTGAACCAATACATGTTCTCCAGAGAGATTTGCCAGGGCGGCTCCCCTGGCTGCTCCACCCTCTTGGTTGAGTTTCCTGATCTCGTTCCTGCTGTTGCTGTTGTTTTAGTTGCTGATAATTTTCCTGACCGTTTCTGTGTGTTAAATTTAGACTGCGAGTGAATTGATTTTGAATCTCACTTCACAGTGGTCTTTCTTGTTTGCTGCAGGGCACTTTTCGGGCCCTTGTTAGGGTACAGTGTGGCCTAGAAGTCTAAGCGTGACCAACTCATGAAACAGCCATGCTGCTCCCGCTTCTCTGTGTCCTTGCCTGCTCAGACAGGAAAGGGGGCCTGGGCAGGGGTCCCTAAATCTTGCCTGGGCTTGGTAGCCAGCCACGAGGTGTGGTTGCCGGGCCCTCATGACGAGCAGGGCCCCACCTCTGACATCCCTGCGAGTGTCAACGGGGCTTGGAGCACCTCCAGAGCACCCTGCAAGGCCGGGGACGAGCCCCTCCCCTCCTGCCCAGCTCTGAGCTTGGGAGGAGGGAGGGTGGGCCGCAGCTTGCCCGTGCGGTGCAGTGCTGGCAGGGCGCTCGGAGCACTACTGAAGCATGGCACCCCCGGGGTGAGCCACCACTCTCGTCCGCGAAGCACAGCGCGGCTGCAGGAATGATGTCCTCCCCCTCACTCCTCCCCAGCGCAAAGCTTGGGAGAGGGCTTGGGGCTTGGCATGCTTTTGCGGGGTGGGGGGTGCTCAGCGAAAGGCCGTGGTTGCTCTCACCACAGAGCTGAAATGGTGGTTCCCTGCTTGTTCTGGGAGGCAGGTGAAAGAGGCGCTTCCAGAATTTCCGTGTGTTTCTGCCTTTCTAGGGCCCTGCATGGATGGATCCTTTTGGCATGATGCAGGAAGAGCTCTGTCCCGCGGTGGAGCAAACTGCCCTGCTCCTGTCTCATCCAGCTGGCTTCCCCTGGCTTTGCCGCTCGCTGTTCTCTCCCCCCCCCCATTGCTTGGGTGTGTCTCAGCACCCGCTGCTTTGTCAACTTGGGCTCGGTGCGCAGAATCCCGAGAGCTCATTTCTGACTGTCAGCTCGGATCCTCGTCGAGGCAGCTGGCGGACAAAGGAAACGGGGCCGAGAGGTTCGTCAGCCAGAGACGGCAGCGGAGGAGGCATCGGTCTGTTGGCCATCACTTCGTGTAGCCGATCACTTCACTTAGCCAGATCTGAGCGTACAGACAGGCCGCCTTCGGGCTGCCCTCCGCGCTCCCTGGGAAGACGGAGTCTCTGACGCAAATAGCTTTTCACGCTCCCTTAATTGAAACTGTCAGATGGGCTTTACCTATTCCCCCCCCCCCCGCCTTGGAGATGCCAACATATTAATCCCAGCAGCCGTGCGGGATCGATACAGCCGGGTTCTGGCGGTGACATTTATATGACTGCAGCAGCACCAGCAAAGGGTGGCCGAAGGTGGCCGAGGTGCGGTGCTGCCTCCGCTCCGGGCTGTTTCTTCGGGCACAGTCAGTGTGGAAGTGCTGCTCCGGCTTTTGTTTATTGATAAGATTTATTGGGCGACTGTCCAGGGATGAAGGCGACACATGACAGATCCGTAAAACAGAGTTGCCTCGACGGACCACTTCTTAGAAATTGTGACTCTCGTGCATTGCATTTCCCAGCACTCTGCCAGGAAGGCTTAGTGGCTGTCCGCCGTGCTGCTTCCCCCGCCAGTGTCCAGCGGGATTTCCCCAAAGAATGTGGCAGTGAGCATGTCATGGCCCCCTTGCGGAGTCCCTGTGCAGCGGCTCGTCTGCCACGGCCACAGCACGCACTGCTCAGTTGAGGGATGCTTCAAGGAAGGCTTTAAAGGGAAACTTCTCCATAAGCAGCGAGCGAGTGTGCTGTGGCCGGAACAAGGCGATCCCTCCCTTCCCAGCCTGTTACCTGGGGAGGGGGCATCATGCTGCTGGCATTGGACCAGGTCCCCCTGAGCGTGGCACTAGGCAAATGCCATCCTCTAAAGGGGAAAGTGGCATTCGAGCATCGCAGAGGTCCTGGAAGTGGGCAGTAGTGTGTCTGTGCAGCCCCCAATTTTGCTGGGTCAGCTCAGTAGCTCCGGTGAGGTGCCTGATGAAAACCAGCCCCCGATGAAACAGGGGAATGTCCAGGCTTCCCAATAACTTTGTTTGAAAAAGATGGTGGGGGTGGTTATTTCTCTGGTTGCAAAGGCAGTACAGGCAGCACCACACAACAGAGGGAAGGAAAGTGACTAGCAAAGCATTCCAAAGTTTCCTGTTTATTCAAAATGACTCCCCAGGCAATAATCCACATTTCTGCTCCAGAAAATGCAAGATGATTGAGACCTCAGTGCCTGTCTCTGCACCCTTGAATCCCCCTCCTAGTGCCACCTTAATGTGACCCATTGCTTCACCTGTTGTCCGTCGGGGCTTTGTGGAACTGGGCTGCCACTGCTTGGTTCTGAGCTGTAGCCTTTGGGAGCAAGGGCCCTCTTGGAACTGCGACCTGTGGACCGGGGACGGGACTTCGGCCGCCTTCCTCCTCGGCCAGTTCTGTGGTCTGCTGCGTGTGTCTTGGAGGGGGCCTGCACCAAGTGGGAATTCCCTTGTCTGGGTGCTGATTGCCTGGGGAGGCTTCATGTCTCTGTGGCTGTGCGGCCCTTTTTTGTCCACGTTGTTCCTGCTGTCTGGAAGTGGGCGCTGTGCTGTGGCATGAGGCTGCCTTCCGTGGCCTGGCTCATGCCCTCTTCCACATAAAACTCCTCCCCCTTGGACTTGAGCTTCATCCCTTCTCTACCCCTGCCAAAGGAGAGGGCCTTCTCATTTGTGGCACCCTAGCTGTGGAATTCCCTTGCCAGAGGGGTTCACCTGGTATCCATGTTGGTGGTCTTTGGGGCACCAAGTGAAGAGCGATTTATTTCCCCAGGGTATTTACCTTTTCTAATCTTAAAGCATCTTTTAGTGATTACAGATATTACTTGGATTCTTCAGATCTGTGAAATTTCCAAGGCTGTTTTGGGTTTGCTGTGTTGTTTTTACCCGCTACTGCTGTTTTTATAGTGTGTTAGATTTTATGGTTTTACTAATGACCTATTTTGTGTATTTGATGTTTTCAAACTTTTATCTTAAGCTGCCCAGATAATGTTTTGTTACCGGGTACCTTAAAATGCCATAAATAAATAAGTTCAGGAGATGGCAGCTGGGTCTCACGGCATCCTCTTGGCTTGCTGTGGCTTGTCTGTGGAGGCCTTCTCGGCAGGGTGGCAGCCTGAGCAATGGCAGCGAAGCCGGGGACAGGGAGCAGCGTGCAGCGGCGTTTGCCTGTGACAGACAGACAGACATGTATGTCACAGACAGACATGTAATGTATGGACAGACAGACATGTATGTATGTGACTGACAGACAGACAGACAGACATGTATGTCTCTGCACTGCTCCTGCGTTAACTCACAGAATCCTTAGGGTGGCTTTTCCCTGTATTCCTTTCTTCTCTTTGTGCATCATCTTAAAAGTGTGTAGGGGAGGGACTGAGGACCCCTGGCAGTAGCTAAATAATATATATATATGCATGCATGCACTCTCTCTCTTGCACGCTCTCCCTCCCTAGATATGTGTGTGATGGTGGCTTCCAGAAGGTTTGCCAGACAGGTGCTTCAGATTCACACCAGGCTATTCTCTAGCGTCCAAGCGGTTTTATCTTGGCGTTCGTCCGGCTTGTTCTGTTATTGCTTTGTTACTATTTTATTGCTACTTCGTATTTATGTTTTTAATTTGTACACTGCCCAGAGAACTCTGGTTATTGGGCAGTTAAAACTGTAATAACTAGTAAAAGAGGTGCATTTTGCACATGCTTCCCTGCGCGTGTCCTTCGGATGCCTGTCAGGAAGTCAGTTGTGAGCAGTGGCCTTTTCCTGACGCATGCCATTCATTTACTGAATGTATGCATCGCTTCCCACCACCACCACCAAGCAGTCTTGAAGAGGATTACAACAAGGAGGGTAGAAAAGGCAGACACAGACTGTGAGCGGATGAGCGCCCCTCCCGCGGCCCCCACTCTGCATGTCCCCTTGCAGGTGACGGTGCTGACGTGTGGGAGCTGGCCGTCGCCTCGCGGGGTGCTCCGTGGGCTGGCCTGTTCTCTTCCGCAACGGGCAGCCGGAGCACAGCCTCTTTGGGCTGAGCCCCTTCCAGCCCTCGGCCCCCTCAGGAACCCGTGCTCCTTGGCTCCCCTGCCTGTCCTGCTCGGCTGCCCAGCCATGCTGCCATGCCACGGCTGGCCCCATCCTCCCTCGGCGGCCTTGGTATCCTGTTCCTGCATTTCTCCAAAAGAGCAGCCGGACTTGTGCCTGGGGGGGGGGCACGGAGACAGCTGGCGTGGCGGGAGGCAGCTGTGGCCCCTCTTCAGCCGGCACCGTCCTTGGCCCGGGGGCTGCCTCTTGCTCTTCTCCGTTGGTGCTTGTGGTGGGCCAGGGTCACAGTCGGTTCCCCAGTGGCTGGGGGGGGGGGAGCCACTGAGCGAGCGCTGCCCAGCCAGGCCCCGCAGTGAGGCAGGCAAAGAGGCATCCCGGAGGCTTCGGACAGCCTTTGCCAGGCACATCGCACGCTGAGGGCCGGCGTGGTCCAGTGTTTAGAGTGCGGGGACTGGGACTGGGGGGACCTGGGTTCTAATCCCCCTTCAGCCGTGAAGCTCACTGGGTTGCTTTGGGCCAGCCACTGACTCTCAGCCTAACCCTACCCCACAAGGTTGTTGTGAGGATCTAATGGAGAGGAGGAGGACCATGTAAGCCTCCTTGGGCTCCTTGGAGGGAAAAAGGCGGGATATAAATGCACCCGCTAAGTACACTCTGAGCAGGATTGAGTGGTGGGCTCTCCGGGGTTTGGCTCTTCCAGCACCCGCAGCCTCTGCTGGCTCTTCCCTCTTCAGCCCAGGGCTGCAGAGCTGTGCTTCCATGTGTTCAAATCCCAGTTTCGGTACAATTTGATCTGAGGAAACGTTTTCCTCCCACATCAAGCAGGATTGAGGCCATGTAATCCCTCCTAAATCGCCTGGACAAGGTTTGTGTCGCAGGCTGGCATGAGACCTCGCACAGGCCAGGGGATTAGCCATGGAGGGTCTCTGGGGAAACCTGCCGCACTCTCGAGGGCTTTTAGCGCAAAGCAGATAAGAGGTCGGCAGAGCAACAGAGCCATTTTAACCCAGTTTCTACGGCTGCCCCCTTTGCAGCCCGTGAGGCCGGTCTTCAGCTTGGTGCCTGGAGGTGTGGTCAGGAAATGACCCCTTTGCTTTGGCTCCAACCTGTTGGGTGTCCTGTGGGGCTGCTGCCTTGTTGGGGCTAATCCTGCCAAGGCTCCCGTATCTGGGCTGATGTTGCTGAGTGTCATGGTGGTGGTCTGTGTCGTCTCACTTCATGGGTGGTTCCTGGGTCATTTACCTGTCTTGGTTAGGGTTGCGCTCCCTCTGCAGGGACAGATGTATAGTCTGGGCATGTTCTTGAAGTCATCTCTCTGGCCTCGGTCGGTCACAAAGAGTGCCTGTTATCAGCTTTGGCTGGTACGAAGGCCACGACCATTCCTGGAGAGGATAGCCTGGCCACAGCAATCCATGCATTGGTAACCTCAAGATTGGACTACTGCAATGCACTTTATGTGGGCCTGCCATTGGAATTGATTTGGAAGCTGCAGGTAGTGCGGAATGTGGCAGCTGGATGAGTCAGTGGAGCTTCTCGCCTTGCATATATACCATGCTCTGGCTGCCAGTGAGCTACCGAGCCACGTTCAAGGTGTTCTTTCTGATTTCTAAGACCCTAGAGAACTCAGGGCCAGCTTATCAGAGAGTCATGCTTCACTTGTATAGGCTGCTCTGTTCTCTACATTCTGAGGGGGAGGCCTTGCTCATTCATTGGTGTTTGTTTGGCCATGGTGTGGAGCAGGGCCTTCTTAGTTGTGGCACCCATTAAGACCAGGCAGGCTGCTAGTTTGGAGTGTTTGGAGCTGACAACTGAAGACACACTTGCTTCCATGACAGCTAGCATTGCCAGCTACCCCTGGTAATTTTAATGAGATTTAATTGTTTTATCACAGTTTTATTGTTTTAATGATTGGTTCTATGGTATTTTATCATGATTTTATCTTGTAAGCCGCTTTTGGATGGAGATAGGTAGATAGCTATGATAAAATGCTGAGAAAGAGAGTGAGTCTGGTCCTTCTCTGTGTGGCTCTGTGACTGGAGTACTCTGTGGGCTGCTTCCTCTGCCGGCTATGTGCAGGGCCCTGGCTCTTTGCTGGGGGTGGCGTGGCGTGGCGTGGCGTGGCGGCACAGGCCCTGTGGATGGTCCATGGCTGCACACTGCACTGGCCAGAGCCCGGCTGTGCTGGGATATCTCTGGGGGTGCCTGCCGCTCTGGGCTCGGCAGTTCCCAGAGCTCCATGGCAGAAGAGCGCAGATCGTGCCACCCAATGGGTGAGGGGTGGAAATTCTCTGGGAGCCCCCCCCCCCGACCTGGGACGTTGGCTGGCTGCCTCCCCCCCAGTGGTCTCTGTGCCTGGCTGTTCTGTCTTCTGGGAGCCAGTGTGCCTAATGCCCCTCCATTGTGGCTTGACTGCTGGGGTGGAGGGACAAGGGCAGGCTTAAACTCTGGCATTAACTGTTTGCTGACGTGTGTCTCCGTGACGCCAGAACTTCCTGGGATGCATTATGAGCTCCCTTCCCATCTGCTGTTCCTTAAAGACCCTGTTCCTCTTACTGGGTCAGCCATCCTAGTGTGCTGTTAAGATCGATTACTGTTAAAACCCGTCTGATCCCCACGTTCTCCAGATCGCTCCACTGCCTGCCAGCCAGCCGGCCAGCCTGTCTTCTCTCTGAAGTGTGGGGCTCTGGTTTGCGGGAGGACACTAGCGTGATGCAAGAAATAGGGAAGAACAAGCCAGGCCAGGTGGGAGGGAGGGAGGGAGGGAGGGAGGGGGCGCCTCTGCTTCCTTGAAGGTGGTCTTCCAGGGACAGGTAGTGCTGATGGCCGCTGACAGTCCATTTGTTGGCTGGCGGGCAAGCTCAAGAGAGGCGGGGACGGGAGCCGAACTTCCATCTCAGCTGGCACAGCATTAGTTTTGTTGTTGTGTTGTGTTATTTTGTATGCCGCTTTGGATTATTCTAAAAGAAAAAGAGGATATAACTATTTAAATAAAAATGGAACATAAATAAATAGAAAATAAACCACGAAAAGGCTTTTGTGGGACACCAACATGGATACCCTTTTGGACAGCGCCCCCTGTGGCTGGGAGTCGGGGGGGCCCTGTGTTGCAGCGGTGCCTCTCCGGCCTGCAGGGTCGCTCCCATTGGGGGATTTCCGCTTTGCTCCGTGGCTCTTGCGCTGTGGGGTTCTGCAGGCCTCCACCCTGCCCCCCATGCTGTTTAGCATCCAGACGAAGCAGCTGGGAACTCTCCTCCAGGGATTCGGAGCACAGCATCGTCAGCATCGCTCCATTCCATCGGAATCAGGAGAGACCGTAGAAGTGCCAGACGGGTGCCTGGAGGCAGTGGTGGGCTGGGTGAGGGCAACAGGCTGACTCTTAGCAGGATGGAGGTGCTGTAAGTAGGCCGCACTCCGGTCCAGGAATTAGGGAGATGGCCTGTCCTTGATAGGGCTGCACCCTCCCCCCAAGGAGCAGGTCCACAGTCGGGGGTTCTCCTTGACGCAAAGTTGTCATGGGAGCCACAGGTGGCCTGCATGGCGTGGAGTGCTTCTGCTGAGCTATGGTTGGTCTACCAGCTGAAGCCGTTCCTGGACCAGGATAGCTTGGCTTTAACTACCAGCCCAATTCTCAAGGTGTTGGTACTTGTCTACCAAGCCCTAAATGACCCACTTTCTTAAAAGAGCGCCTCTCCCAGTACCGACCAGCCTGTGCTTTAAGATTGCTTGGGGAGGCCTTGCACAGCCTGTGTGGTGTGGTGACTCAAGGTAGGGGCTTCTTCGTGGCGGCACCCCCATTCTGGAGCTCCCTTCCTGGGGAAGTGTGGTTGGCCGCTATGTTGTTGAGTTTTAAGCAACAACTCAGAACATTATTATTTACCTGGGCTTTTGAGATGTAACTAGTCCTGGGACCTTGACCTTGCCGCTTTAAGATTGAGTGTGTGTGTGACGTGTGTGAGCATTCTGCTATGTGATTTAGTTTTATGGTTGATACTTTTATTAGGTATAAATGATAGCTGATATATTTATTAAATTTATAAATGATGCCTTTTTATTATATTGTGTGCCGCTCTAGGCTCCCTTGGGAGGAGGAGGAGGAGGGGCTATAGAAATAAGATGGTGGTGTTGGTGGTGCGCAAGGGCAGGATCATGAACTGGCGGGAACTGCGGGCGGGGAAGCTCCCGGCTGAGCACGGCTGCCTGGTGTGGGGGCTGCGGAGGCTGCACGAGCAGGCTGCAGACCACGGCATCAGCGGGATGTGGCAACGTGAGCAAATTCCACAGATACCCAAAACACGCAGAGGGAGAAAAACCATGCTGGGATGGAGCAAGTGAAGAAGATGGAGTTGGCCGGGGGTCATTCTGAGGCTTTGCATTGGGGCGTGGGGAAAGACTGAGGCCGAATAGCTCTGTGATGCTGTGTGTGTGGTGTGTGTGGGGGGGACACCCCTTCTCGTCTGGTAAGTGTGTTTTTTGAGTGATGCTGAGGGAGGCTCCCTGGGGAGTTAGGCCAAAAGTTCCTAATGCACTTGGCGCTGAATCCTACTGGGAGATTTTCTCCTGGCCTGCCCTGGATACAAGCAACTCTGACCTCAACATAACACAACAGCCCCTCTCATAGGCATGGTGGTGAGGGAAAGACACTCTGCCCTTGTTCTGTGGGAGTTGATAACTAGCATTGCAAATAAGTGCTGGGGCGAAGTCTGAAAGCTCTCCAGAGTATCTGAATCAGAAAGGTGGCTTTGGAATGCGGGAAAGCAGGTGAAGGTTGCCCAGAAACATAATGAATTGCACTCTTCAAATGATATGTAGTGGGCTAACAAGAATTAGGAAATTAATTATCTCCTGTAATTAGTGTAATGACCTACGCTATTAGAGGTTATTTACACTGGGAATAAAACTCCTGACTATAAATGTTGGAGTGCCCCGTCAGGCAGGAAAGGCTGATTGCTGCTGGGCTTGTCCAGGATTTGGAGAATGGGGGCTTTGGTCACCCGTCATGCGCCAAAGAGAACCTGGGGAGCAATGTTTTGTGCGCCTCTCCTGCTGGGCCCTCCAGGAGCAGCGCGCCCTCCCCTTCTAGGAGCTGCCCCCGTGCACACGTTTGCAGCTGTAAAGATACTGAAGCTGCCAGAAATCCGGAAGGGGTGGCGTTGTCCAGAGAGCAGTTTTACCATTTATACCATGTTGACAGTATGTATGACACTTGAGCGTAAGATATATAATAGAGAGGCAGCAGGGAACTGAAGGAGGGAAGGAAAGAAGGAAGGAAGAGGCAAATGCTGCAACAAGCAATTGCAGTGTACGCTTCCAGGAAAGTGTTCCACCCCCACCCCGCACCCAAGCTTTGCCCACAAAGCCTTCCTATTCTGGGGCTCTCTGAAGGTCAGCAAGGCCAGGGTGGCAGGCAGGAGAGCCAGTGTGGCGTAGTGGTGAGAGTGTTGGACTGGGACTCAGGAGATCCGGGTTCTAGTCCCCGCTTGGCCATGAAACTCACTGGGTGACTTTGGGCCAGTCGCTGCCTCTCAGCCTAACCTACCTCACAGGGTTGTTGTGAGGATAAAATGAGGAGAGGAGGAGGACTATGTAAGCCGCCTTGGGTTCCTTGCAGGAAAAAAGGCGGGGTATAAATGTAATAAATAAATAAAATAAATAAAAGCGCCTCTGCATCTCAACCTAAAGGGACCAAGCCTCTCTTTCCCAGAGGCCATCAAAGGCATTCCTGAGGCAGAAGACCACCCCCAGATACGCCAGCAGACCTTTTGCTCTGCTTCTGCTGTGGACTGCTTTTGGCTTCCTCATAGAGTTGCCGCCCTTGGTTGGTGGTTAGAGGCTCCTTGAAGCTGAGAGGGTTCTGAAGGGGGGCTTCGGGGATCAGGGGTGACAGCGCCGCAACCGTGTCACAGCCGGGCTGGTTCTTGGCTGGAGGGAGCCTTGGGCAAGTTGCCCTCTGGTTGGCCCCTCTGGTGTCAGTGGGCCCCCTTGGGCCTGCCTGGTAGTGGCAGTGGAGGCCGCTGTGGTGGCCGCAGTGGTGGCGGCAGCAGCAGTACTTGAAGGGTGGCTGGGGCCTGCCACCGGGGCATCTGTGCTGGGGATGAAAGAGGCGGCTCTCAGGCAGGGCGCCGCCAGGCCTGGGCTGATGGGGCCCGGGGCCTGCATCCACTTCCTTGGGCCCCAGACCTGTTCCCCCATGCCCTGAGTGGGAGGTTTTCTTTTAAGCTTAATTGTAGGGGGTGAGGGCAATTTTCTTACAGGCAAATTGCTTTTCTAAGGATGTATTGTTTTATAACTTGCTGTAAACCGCTTCAGGATTTTTAAAATGGGAAGTGGTATATACGTGCAATTAATTAATTAATTAATTAATTGAGAAGTGGGGATGGGGCAGGGAGAGGCTGCAAATTAATTGTAACTGAAGAAGAGTTACTGGTTTAGGTTAATCTGGGGTGAAGTGCAAATTAATTAAATGTATTTTATTTGAGATTATTTTGATGAGAAATTAATTTGCTGGCTTTGCCTTCAAATAAATCAAAATTCAAATAAATCTTAGTAATTCTTTCTAAATTTGCATATATAGATATATTTCTGTTAGCCAACACTTCTGCACCTGGATACCCAAGTGCTGAGGAGAGAGCCACTGTAGGACCACTTTCAGAGTCTACATTCTAAGAATATGCACGTTTCATGTAGGTTTGTGTGCCGTGGGCCTGAGCCCTGAAGGTTTTCAGGGCCTAGCGATGCCCTGCCCACAGACGCCCTGCCACCGGGGACAGAAGGCCAGGGGCAGGCGTCAGCACTGGCGGCCCTGGACAGTTCCCTAGGGTGCCAGGCGCTGATGCCGGAGCTACCGTGTCCCATCGGGCAAAGGTCTGTGGGTAATGGAGTCATAGCAAGCTGACTTATACCATGTCGGGTCACACTGTAGGACCATCCTTCTCGGTCCCGCCTGCTTGGACTGGCCGTAGCTCTGCAGGGTCTCCCAACTGAGAATGCACAGATGACCACTCAAAGAACCACAGTTACAGGTAAGCAACCTGTTCATTCCAGAGTTAGCCGGCCTGTGGCTCACACTGGCTCAGCTTGTCTGAGCGTGGAAAGCTAAGCAGGGTCAGGCCTGGTTATTACTTGGATGGGAGACCCCTCCTCTAGTTTCCTGCACTGAGCAGGGGGTTGGACTCGATGGCCTTGTAGGCCCCTTCTGACTCTATGATCCTATGACAACCTTGGTGACTGCTGAGTGGAGTAAGCCTCCTGCCCCACGGACGGAGGTCCAGCTGGTGTAACAGAAGGGAGATACAGCAGAGAGTAAGGCTGAGCTGGACTTCAGAAAGGCCTCTGTCAGCCTCATGCATCCCAGAGGGAGCTGCTGGCACAGCGAGGAGGGAACTTAGCACAGTCTCCCTTTGCTGCTGTCAAAGGACCCGCCCGTGGTTCATAATTTCCTTTGTGAGTTCTGAACCCATGGCACTTGTGGGCTCTCCTTCTAAATATTTAGTGAGGGTCCCTCTTAGAGTGTTGACTCTAAAAGTGGTCCTTTGGTGGCTCTCTCCTCAGTGCTTGGGTATCTGGATACAGAAGTGTTGGTTAGCAGAATTCTGCATATCCCCTAAGGTACGGTGGTGCTCTGTCCTGATTCATCTTTCCAAAGTCTCGGGAACTGGTCCTGTGAAACTGTGGTCCTCCCAGTGCACCCCTGAGAACAGGACTGGCACAGGCTAGATAAGCAAAGGGCCTTGGTGTTCTGGTAGCTGAGGTGGTTTGTTTATAATGTTGAGTCCCCTTTGGCCCAACAGGGCTACCAAGGACTTACAGTTCAAAATTAAACAATTTGAAACTTCAAAAATAATTTTAAAACTTTAAAACACCACCACTGCCAGCAGAATTAAGAGTGCCAGAAAGATGGAAGTCTTGCTTGTCTCCTGTAAACAGAAAAGGAAGGGCAGTACCCAGAGCGTTGCCATCTTGGCTACCATGGCTGCCCACGTTGCCATTGGGTCAGCCTCACCTCCTGGGGCTAGGGCCTGCTGCCGGGTGGGGGTGGTGGGGGTGGTGGTGCAGGTGCAGAGCGCACAGCAGGCCCAGGAAGTCAGCGTCAGGGCAGCACTAGACCCGGCTCCGCATACGTCCGTCCTCGGGCTAGAGTTCCATCTACGCAACCTGGACGAGGCATTGGCTGAGAGATGCAGGAGCTTAATTTAGTCTGGAGTAAATTAGCAGGTGCACAAGGCAGCTCAAAGCAGCTGCTAGCAATTACGTGGACAGCTTTTTAAATGGGCGGGGCAATCTGGACAGGAGCCCTGGTGTGGGGGCTAGGGGGGCTTCAGCATTTTGCCTCCTGCTCTGGACCCAATCCGGATCAGACCGCCCAACCCTGCTGCTGTTTGCATTGCAGGAAAAGCGTCCCTTGGTGCAAAGGTGAATGTTTCTTCCCAGCATGTAGCAGGCACAAGACCCCGACACAAGTTGCAACCTCAGCGGGAGTAAAGCGTGAATGCCCCTCTGCCTCCCATGCCAGAGTCCCAGTCTAGGGAGGCAGAGCCCCCCCCCTGCTATTTTTTTTAAAAGTGTGAAAGTGTGGACGGCAGCCCTTCTGCGTGGGCTGTGTCTGACCAGGAGGGTGTGGGCAGGGCCTAACTCTTCCACTGAGGGCATGAGGCCCTTCCACGTTGCAAGATCTTGCAACAGGCCACCAAGGGAAGAGCTGGAGGGACTTCCTCCCTCGCCCACTGGTCTGTAGCCTGCTGTGTACGCCCTCCATGACAGAGGCCTGAAAGTGAACCACCCCCGTTTATTTCCTCTTGCGGTAGAAATGGATTCTGGAGAAAGCCCAGAATGTAAAAGGCAAGAAAAGCATGGATGCTCCTCTGGCAGGAAAGGTGGTGGGTGGTGGTGGGGTTTCTCTGCCTTTCAAGGATTTGTAGTTTTGCCGCTGTGGGGTGGCCACTTTCCCCTTCATTGGGAGCCCTGTGGTGGGTCAATTACAGGAAGACAGAAGAGAGAGAGAACTCCAAGTGCCAATAGAGATCTCATCGTTGTGCATTTTCATTTGTGCCCGACGTGTTTCGGCACAAAGCCTTTTTCAAGGGCACTTATTTTCTAATATTGTTCGAGAGAAACAGCTTCATCAATCTCCTGATTTTTTTCTTCTGGGTCACTTATGGGGCCTCCCCAGGACCTCCCGTGACCAAGGGCTCTGCAGCACGATGCATTGCCTGCCGTGACTCGAGGCCGCGGGCTGAGCAGACGGTTTAGGACTTGTGGGCACATTTGGAATTGTGAGGGCGTGTTGTGGATGCTGTCTCAAAATGGCTGCCACGGTGGCCATGGCCAGTCACAAAACACCCATTTCCCAGGAGGCAAACCAGTGAGGCTAAAAGAAATATAATTTGCCCAAGAACCTAACCCAGCCTTCTCCAGCCTTGTGCTGTCCAGGTGCTTTTTACTTCAACTCCCATCAGACCCAGCCAGCACGACCTATGGTGAGGAATGCTGGTTGTGGTCCAAAACATCTGGAGGCCACCAGGCTGGGGAAGGATGGCCTCAATGCGAGCAGAGGCGGGGGCTGAGTGCCAGCACCCTTTTGAACCCGCAGTTCTCTGCTCCAAAACCCGTTTCACAGAAGGCAAACTGATGAGGCTCAGGGAAAAGTAACTTGACCAAGGAAATGAGTACAAGGCAGAAATTGGGTCTGAATTCCAAATGCCAAATCAGATATTATTCTGTGAAATGTTATTTAGTTCTTTTGGGGTCAAATATGTAATTTGGCATTTGGACCTTGTACTCAGCTGGTATCTCATGTTAGGATTTGTGCTTTCTGTTTTGCACACATGACCCTGCTGCTAGCTCTTCCAGTTTGAATTTAATAAATGGTTCATTCTGGAAAATATGGCAGGCATGTCCTGCAGTGTCAACGGCCTCTCCTGGCCGGTGATGGCCTCCTCCTGGCCCCAACATGCCTTGGCCTCTTGCAGGGCACTGCCCTGGGCTGAGGCTGGAGGGCTCTTGGTGGTGAGGGCCCCGGTGCAAGGGCCATCTTCATGCTGGCAGGACCTCAGACCACACTTGGTTCTGAACTGCTACCTGCTCACAGATTTTGGCAGACTCCGATGTAATGGGTATGTATTTCTGCTAATAGTTGTATTTATTTATTTATTTATTGTATTTATACCCCACCTTTTTTCCTGCAAGGAGCCCAAGGCGGCTTACATAATCCTCCTCCTCTCCATTTTATCCTCACAACAACCCTGCGAGGTAGGTTAGGCTGAGAGTCAGTGACTGGCCCAAAGTCACCCAGTGAGTTTCATGGCCGAGCGGGGACTAGAACCCGGATCTCCTGAGTCCCAGTCCAACACTCTAACCACTACGCCACACTGGCTAGTGGTTAGCCACTGGTTAGCCACTGGTATCTCCTAAAGGGAGCTCTGTGACGGACACGGTCCCTTACACTTTAGGACCAGGCGCATAAACCCTTCTCAGGCTAAGCATTTATTTTTATTTTATTTATTTATTATATTTATGAATCGCCCATCTGGCCAGACATCCGGCCACTCTGAGTGATGTACAGTCCAATAAAATACAAGGGGACACACACACACACACACAGAGAGTATAAAACACAATTAAAAACAGTACAAAACTTAAAAATCCTAACCCACCCCATATTTTAAGCATCAACACTTAAAAACCTGAGGGGAGGGTCAAATGAAACCTTTCCCCTACTAATGAGGGAAAAGATTAATACTGGTTATTAATGGATCAAGCTTAAATTTATGATGCTGTGGGTACAAAGGTGTGTGTGTGTGTGTGTAGATTTAAAAGTAATGCAGGTTAATAATGCCAAGCTGACACGTAGGATTTGGGTAGCTAACAAAATAAAAATAAGTTTATTTTAATTCTCCAAATCTTAGTTCCAGAAAACAACTTTAAACCTGCCTACACCAAACACTTTGTGCTTAACCTAAGTCCCTACAATTCCAAATACTCTCACTCCTCAGACAAGCACTGATTCCTCTTAAAACTCCTGACAAGACACAAATAACCCACCTAACCTAACACCCCAACTCCCTAACACACTCCCATAACTCAGCACTCCCATAGCACCCTCTGACATCACTCAAACACTCCTCATGTGCTCCGCCCCCCACCCTTTCCAAGACATCGCAAGCCACACCCACTCGGTTCAACATTCTAGACACATCAAACATACTAATGCAGACATACACCAGGGGACTGAATTGTGGGGTTACGCCACAAGCCCCAAAATACTTTTCTTGTGGCAGCTACAACAATGAAAAATCTGAATGATCTAACAACACGGAAAAAACAAATCAGAGCAACAGATCTATCAACAAGAGCTTTAGCGGTCCTGCACTGATGATGCTGAAGATGGCTACTAGTTTCTGCTTCCTTCATTTGCACAAAGGTTTGAAACAGAGCTCAATCAATAAACTTAATAAGGGACTAAAGTTTATATGCCCCTGCATCCCAAATTAAGCTTTGGACTACCGCATAGCATATATCAAAGGTTGCCCAAGTTTCCTACCCTCCGAGTCACAAACTGCAGCCTTCAAATGTTTTGAGAGCTAGTGTGCGACCACTGTGAAACAGGCAAATTCCACGTGGGGGATCATTGGGAAAGGAATAGAAAATAAAGCTTCTTTTTTGTAATGCCTTTAGACAAATCTATAATGCAGTCACACTTGGAATGCTGTGTATAGCTTTGGTCACCACAACTCAGACATGATATTGTAGAGCTGGAAAAGGTGCAGGAAAGGGCAACCAAAATGATCAAGAGGATGGGACAACTCCCCTGTGAGGAAAGCTTACAGCATTTCAAGGCTTTTTAGCTAAGAAAAAAGGCATGTAAGGGAGGGACACGATGGAGTGCACCTACAAATGTGCAGGTGTGGAGAAAATAGTTTCGGTTAGGCTTCTCTCTCCCATATAGTACTAGAACCCAGCGGGGTCTTCTTCACACAGTGGGGAGTTAAACTGTGGAATTCACCAGATGTCATGATGGCCACTGCCATGCCCCTGCCCATGGGCGAAGCAGCGTTATAGCAGTAAGTATGTGAGGGGAGGAGGGAGTGTGGACTGTGGAGATGTCTGCTGCTTGGATGAGGGACTGGAACGGGGGGACTGGGAGTGTATATAAGGGGAGCGCTGTACTGTTGGAGGGTGGGAGGCGTCTGGGGAGGGAGGGAGCGGGTTTACAACGTTTAGGATCCCATAACCTCATCTATTTCCCTACCCTAAATTGTAATCAATAAAACTAGTTTCATTTTAAAAATCAACGTGAGTGGATTGGATAAGTTACCCTAGGAGGGTTGGTGGCAGCGGAGGAGTGAAGAGAGTGTTGGTTACTAAGTGGTGGTCCGGGGGGGGGGGGATTGCAAGGTCTTCTTGTGGAGGGAGAGGGAGAGAGATGGGTGGCGTGACGGGGGGGGGGGGAGGCGTGAGAGCCACCAACTTGGACAGCTATAAAAGGGGGTCGGGTGGAAGGCTATCAGTGGCTGCTAGTCCTGCCGAGGGCTATACATCATCTCCAGCGTCGGGCCCCGTGCCTCTGAGTACCAGTTGCCGGGGGCTACGAGTGAGCGGGAGGGGGCCGTGGCTGCGTGGCACTCTCGGCCTGCTCGTGGGCTTCCCGTTGGGGCGCTTGGTGGGCTGCTGCTGCCTGAGCCAGGTGGGCTCTGGGCCTGATCCAGTGCAGCTCTCCTTACACTCTTACTGAATGTCGTAGGCCGCGCTCCCTCTCTGAGATTTGTGGATGGGTCACCCGGTGAGGCCCGCAGCTTACTGTCGGAGGACCCCTCTCCTCTCAATCCCTTATTCTTTCCTGCGCGGGCTGTTGCCGATGTGGCTGTCTGCCCTTGACAGTATTTTGCACTCCAGCAAAGCATCTGGCCGTTGAAATGTCATGCCATTTCATAGAGGAGGCTCTCCTGAACGTTTGGATGTATGATTTGGAGGGGCCCAAAGCTTATTATGGGGTGCACAGCCCCAGTTTCTTAATTGTTTTTGTCATCTGGGGTCATCATACATTAACAAGTGTGGTGGAAAAAAGGAGGTTTCGATTGGAGAGAATTATTGAAGGGCGCTGTGGCTCCGTGGCAGAGCACATGGTTTGTTTGCATGAGGTGATGTGGGGCAGACTTTTTTCCAGTGCTTTCTTTTTCCGTGTCAAATTTTCCGTCTCATAAGTCAGTTACAATGAATGGATGCCAATTGCAAATACAATATTAGGCAAGCCTGGCAGTTTCAAAGTTGTAATTAATGTTTTTCAGGTTGTTATCTCTAGTAGCAAGTATGTGAAAGGATACGTAGATGTCACTGACATACTTATAACTCTCAGTGTGAAATGGAACTAATAAGTAGCGGCAGCGAAACCGAAGGTGCCCAAGTGCCTCAGCGGAAGCGGGTTGAACTCTGTTGAAGTGGGTGAGGGGCTGTCGGCTCAGCATGCCCGGCTCGTTTTATTCCAGTAAAAATTTCCACGTAACATAACATTTAAATCACATTAAGTGTGCTTTAACCCCCCCCTCCCCCATACATCAGGTCAAATACTTGTGGTTAATTTGGACAAAGAAATTAACATGGGATATTTTTTTAGCGTTGTTTACTAAATCCAAGTAAAATAAACAGGCTGAATTAGAGCTCTCTGGGGCAGGGGTGGGTAATTTGTGACCCTCCAGATGTTTGGGCCTACAACTTCCATCAGCCCTAGCCAGCCTAGCCAGCGGCGAGGGATGATGGGAGTTGTAGGCCCAAACGTCTGGAGAGCCACAGGTCGTCCTCCCCTGCTCTAGGGCGTCAGAACTTTTCCCGATCCAAACTGAAATGTTTCCATGCAAATAAACCTAATTTGCATTTGAAAATTTTCTGATACAAACTGAAAATCCAATGTAAATGACCCTATGCAAATCAACTTAATTTGCATTGGAATTTTTTCCAGAAAACCCACATCACGTTTTGCATGCAGAAGGTCTGAGGTTCGATCCTGGCAGCAGTGTCAAGTAGGGCTGGGAAGGCTGCTTCCTGAGAGCCTGGAGAGCCACGGCTGCCGGCCCAGGTCAGCAGTGCCGGAGTGGGTGGTCCAGGGGCCTGACTCACTCGAGGGCGGCTTCCCGTGTTTGGTCCCCCTGTCATGGAGATGGAAGATACGGAGCAGGCAAAAGCTTGATTGGGGTTCCGGGGCATACGTACTTAGGTCCTTATTAAGTTTACTGACTGAGTTCTTTTTTGAACTTTTGTGCAAATAAGCAAGTGGGAATGCACAACAAATGTCAGAGTCCTCCTGCCTTGTGTAGGGTGGGGGTGGGGGGAGGGGAAGTCGGCTGTCCTCTGGGGCTTCAGATCCATGTAGATGGACCCAGCCTGCATCACTCGAGATGCAAGGCTCGGCGATAGATCCCCCTTGGGCTGTTGGGGTTCCCGACCACTGTGCCCTCTGTTCAGGTGGCCGCAGTGGCTTGTGATTGGGTGAGGGCTGCCTTGCCTGCTTTGGGCCTGTGAGGGGAGTGAGGGCTCCCCTAGGAGGGCTGTTGGGTGGGTGGGTGGGGGTGCATCTCTGCTGGCAGTGTGGGCCGCACTTCCCCCTCGCAGGCTGCTTGGGAGCTGGGCGAGAGCTGGGCCAGGTGCCGAGGGATGTGCTGGGTCGCCGCCTGGGTGTGCCCCGGGCACTGCTGGCTGGGTGTGCCCCCCCCCCCGAGAGCTGTGGTAGCTGTCCCGTGGGCTTCGTTGGGTCAGGCTTCCAGGTGGACTTTGAGGGTTGAATAATACTGGGATTCCAGCTGAAAGTGGCCCCCCCACACTTTTGTCCCATTTTCTTTAGCAGCCGCGTGGGAGTCCACGGCCTGCCCAGAACATTGTCTGTGGGAGGAGACAGCCGCTGCTTCTCCCTCCCTCCTTCGTGGTTCTTGGGGTTTGCTTGGGTCAGCCGGCCCGCAGCTCCTTGTGCAGAACAAGACCCTTTGGAGTAGGGTGCCTCTGAGCTCCCGTCCCCAAAGGGCAGGGCTCTGCAGCCTGCCAGCGCTCTCCAGATCAGCCTTCCATAGACACGCTGAGCAGCCCTGCGAGCATGGCAGCCCCACCTTGGGCCATCTCCAGCATGCAGGAGAAAGGGGTCCTTTTGAAGCGGTGCTCTCCAGCAACAGCAGAACTTCAGCGTGTGGGGTGGGATGGGCCTGGAAGACACGGTTGTGCAACTTGGAGACTTGCATTGATCTCTCTCTTGCTCTTTGAAAGGCAGCTTCATTTTTCAGGCAAAACAACCTTTTGTATCTGAGATATCGAAATTGATCTGAATGCAGGGACTGTGCTGCTGTTGCTGCTCAGGGAAGAGATTGATGGGAGGAGGCCAAGGGGAGCATGGAAATAAGTTGCGAACCGCTTTTGACACGCCTGCAGCACTGACCGGAGGAAGGGAACAGGCAGGCGGTGAAGCCTTCAGAGGGTCCTTCCTTTAGGTTTGGGCCATCCCAAGTTGATGGTCTTCCCTCCTGACACCCAGCTATAGGGAGCGCTGGGTGGGTGCGTTTGCGCACCCCCCCATGCTCATACACACGTTCACAAGTGAATCTGGGCCCTTCTGGGCCCGTTACTGCACACTAGTCTGCCCAGTGTGCACACAAGGGGCTTGGGCACCCAGGTAGGGGACCAGCTTGGAACAGAAACTTGAGGGCCTAAGAGCAAGACAGATCAAGCCAGGATATGCTGAGGACGGAGCTTTTGGGTGTGCCCCTGGGTCAGCTGAGGGCAGCATTTCCAAGGGCGCAGCGGCTGCTTTCCCCTGCTCTGGCCTTGGTGGTGTCAGCCCAGGGAATAACGCACCTGTCCTTCTTTTCAGAGCCTGGGCAATTCCTGCCACATCCCAAGTGGCAGCCACTTTGAACGGGTGGTCTGCAGACAGACTTCCCCATCCAGTGGGCCTAAAGGTCTGTAAATGGGTTTGATTTTCCGTGTGTGTGTGTGTGTGTGTGTTGGGGGTTGGGGGAGACCATTGGTCAAAGGGCACCACGCTTGTGCCCCTGATGCAGTTAGATGAGAAAACAGCCTGAAAAACACATGCTCACTTGGTTTTTCTGCTCTGACGCTAGATTTGAATGGTGGGGCAGAAGAATTCTCTCCCCCCCCCCAGGATAATTTGAGGCAGCTGTAAAACAGGGCCCCCACATGCTCATTGGCTGATTTCCCACCCACCCTCCCGTGCCCAGATGTGGCCCTTGCCAGATTGCCACCCCCACCCCCTCAGCTCCACGCGCCCTCCTCAGCCCCTGGCTAGGCAAAGCTTTGGATCTTGGCGTCCATCTTTGCAGCCTCCTGCTCATTAGGCAACCCAGAGTCAGCTTCAGATGCTGTCGGTGTTGTTGTCATTTTAGTCAAGACGAAAGCAAAGAGGGTGATGCGCTGTGCACATGCGCCAAGCGCCAAGCACTCTCGCCTCCTGGTGCGCCACCGCTGATGCCAAATGATAATGACAGGTTCAAGCTTTTCAGCATCACAGATGAATAACATGCAAATGACTCTTCTCGGATGGCAAATAATTGCCATCGTGCAGCCTCCTGTCACAATAGAAATCTGGAGAGCCCCGAAATGGTTAACGGGAAGCAAAGCCCCCGGACAGCAGGGAGCTGCCTTTCCTTTCCGCTCTGCTAGAGAGAGCCAGGCCGGTTAGTGCAGTGCTGGGTGAAGAATGCCAGGGATTTGTTCCAAGCGCTATCGAGATGCGGCTTTACATCTGTAAATCCTTTTACGCATCACAGCCCAGCCGCCAGGCGAGGCCCACGTGACGGGCAGATCATCATGGCGGTGCCTGGGCTGCCTGGCCAGCTGCTGCCGCCGCTGCCCGGCTGAGGCGCCGGGGGCAAGAAGTAGACGGCATTAATGAGCTGCGCACACTTCTCGGGGTGCAAGTCTGCAAGTCGGAGAGCGGAGCGGGTGCAGCGTGTGTGTGTGGTGGAGGGGAGGCCAGTGCTTGCTCCCGAGGGGAGCCTCAGCCCCACCCGGCCCCCCGCATGCCTGCCCCGTGCCCTCCTGGGACCAGCGGGCTGAGCCCTGACCCGCCACCATCACCCGGGAGCCGGCTGCTCCCATGCGCTGCCCGGTCTCGGGTGCCGGCTGATGACGGCAGGGACTGTTCTGAGGACAACGTAGTAGCCCAGAGTAGTGGGTGGCGGCCACGGCTTTTTGAGCTGAACCTTGAGCGCAGGAAGGGTGAGCTGAGCTGCTGCTGCTGCTGCTGCTGCTGGGGAGCTCAGTCGGCCCCCACAAGGGCAGAGCACGGCCTCACTCCTCTCGTACTGCTTGACCAGGGCCAGCCTGCCGCTGCCCAGTGCAAATGACGGGACCAGTGGGGCAGGGTTGCTGGTGTGTGTGTCCGTCTTGGGTTCTCTGGCACCGCCAGGGAGTCAGGGGCTTCCTTTTGAAGGCAAAGATACTTGCAGGGGATGGGCTGCCATGAAGGTGTCTCTCGGGGAGTTTGGAAGGGTTTCCTAGTTTAGGGGTGTCTCACTTGCCAATGGTAGGAACTAAATGAGGAGAAATGTAGTAAGTGTCTTCTTGGGTCATTTTTGTTCTGCAAGAATTGCGCAGCCATTACTCAGTGTGTGTTGGATCAAGGCATCTTTTTTTCGGTCAAGCTGCTGCTTCTGTTGTAAGAAACCTGCTGGGAGAACTGTATGCCTCACCTCCACCCGATCCCTGGCCACAAGTTCCTCTGTGGTGATTTGGAGTGCTGTGTTGGGGCATCCTTTGGGCATTGCCAGTGAAGAGCCGCAGAGCTTCTCTTGGTGCCCCTGCTGCTTTGTGTTGCTGTGGCACATGCTGTGCGGAGCAGTCTTTGAAAAGGGCTTGGAACATCACCCCAATACTGGGCCTGCCGTGTTGCCTCCCTGTCTGTTTCCAGGCCTCAGTGCCTTGGGGCAGCAATCCCTACGGAGCCTTGTCCCTTTCCTGTGTCTCTCCAGCCCGTGTCTTCGGTGGCCGAGTGCACAGAGCAGGACCATTTCAGCCATTGTGCCCAAGCCTGGCCTTCTGATGCAGCAGCATTCAGTCTTTTCTGTTTTGGAAACATTTGGATAGGATTATAGGATAGGATTTCATAGGATCATAGAGTTGGAAGGGGCCTACAAGGCCATCGAGTCCAACCCCCTGCTCAATGCCGGAAACTAGAGGAGGGGTCTCCCATCCAAGTTATAACCAGGCCTGACCCTGCTTAGCTTTCCACGCTCAGACAAGCTGAGTCAGCATGAGCCACAGGCCCTTTGGGAAGAGGAAAAAATTGTATTCACTGCTTTCTTTTCTCTGCTGCTTTATTCCATTTTCTAGGACTGTTCATTGTATTGTTTGTGTGTTTTATGTACATATTTAATTTAAGTTGACTGCTTTGGATACTTTTTCAAGCAGAAAAGCAGGATCTCTGTGGTGTGTGTGTAGAGGGCGAAAGATTTCATCAATGTTGCCTCCGGAAAATCCTGCGAATTACTTGGGAAGATAGGCGAACAAATGTCAGTGTACTGGAAGAAGCAAAGACTACTAGCGTTGATGAAATGATCCTTCAACGCCAACTTCAGTGGACCGGTCATGTTGTTCGAATGTCTGACTGCCGTCTCCCAAAGCAGTTACTCTATTCCCAACTCAAGGATGGAAAGCGGAATATCGGTGGTCAGCATAAGAGGTTTAAAGATGTTCTTAAGGCTAATCTAAAAAAATGCAATATAAACATCGAGAACTGGGAAGCTCTGGCCCATGAACGATCTAAATGGAGGTTGGCCTTTCACAAAGGTTCCATGGAGTTTGAAGAAGCCCGAGTGCAAGGTGAAAGGGAGAAACGTGCTAAGCGAAAAGCACGTCAAACGAATCCTTTACAGGACCATCTTTCATCTGGTAACCTGTGTCCTCACTGTGGGAAGCTGTGTGGATCTAGAATTGGCCTCCACAGTCACTTACTGTGACATCACTAGAGTCTACACAATTTTCTTTAGAATTTCCTCCTTTTAAAATCTCCTTTTTGTAAATTTTTATCCTGGAAGACAATCTTACTCGGTCACGAGTGATCGCCTGATGATGATGATGATGAGGGCGAGGGAGAGAGTCCTCCTTTGTCCAGTGCAGGAGCACTCACGTAGTCCTTTACAAATGTGAGAGCTGCCCAGTCAAGCTGGACGCTGCTGCTGATGAAAGAGCCCTGCTCTGTGGACCTAACTTGTGGGACCTAGGAAAGAAGAAGGCAAGGAAGAAGCCTGGAATGGGAAGAATGCAAGAACTGTCTTCGTGGATTGGGGGGAGCCCTCTAGTCCAAGGGGAAGATACTTCTGGAAGCCAGTCTTGCAGCACCATCCTCGTCACACAGAGCTCTGCTACCCTGCTCATACTCATAGCCATTGATAATCCTCCTCCACCACCACCAGCAGCGATTCTTCAAATGTATGTAGAGATCATAGAAAAGTAGAGTTGGAAGGGGCCTATAAGGCCATCGAGTCCAACCCCCTGCGCAATGCAGGAACCCAAGTCAAAGCATCCCTGACAGATGGCCGTCCAGCTGCACCTTGAATGCCTCCAGAGTGGGAGAGCCCACCACCTCCCTAGGTAGTTGGTTCCATTATCTTATTGGTCTAACGGTCAGGAATTTTTTCCTTCTGTTTAGGCGGAATCTGGGTTCCTGTAACTTGAGCCCATTAATCCGTGTCCTGCAATCTGGGATGGTCGAGAAGAGATCCTGGCCCTCCTCTGTGTGACATCCCTTCAAGTACTGGAAGAGTGCGATCATATCTCCCCTCAGTCTCCTCTTCTGAAGGCTAAACATGCACAGTTCTTTCAGTCTCTCCTCATAGGGCCTTGTTTACAGTCCCTTAATCATCTTTGTTGCCCTCCTCTGAACCCTCTCCAGTCTGTCTACATCCTTCTTAAAGTGTGGTGCCCAGAACTGGACGCAGTACTCAAGATGAGACCTAACCAGTGCTGAGTAAAGGGGAATTATCACTTCCCGCGATTTGGAAGCTATACTTCTATTAATGCAGCCCAAAATAGCATTTGCCTTCTTTGCAGCCACATCACATTGCTGGCTCATATTCAGTTTGTGATCTACAATTATTCCAAGATCCTTCTCACTTGTAGTATTGTTGAGCCAAGTGTCCCCCATTCTGTAACTGTGCATTTGGTTTCCTTTCCCTAGGTGCAGCACTTGGCATTTATCCCTATTAAATTTCATTCTGTTGTTTTCGGCCCAGCGCTCCAGCCTATCGAGGTTGCTTTGAATTTTGTTTCTGTCTTCCAGAGTATTAGCTGTTCCACCCAACTTGGTGTCATCTGCAAATTTGATAAGCATTCCCTGTACCTCCTCATCCAAGTCATTAATAAAAATGTTGAAGAGCACTGGGCCCAGGACTGAGCCCTGTGGTACCCCGCTCGTTACCTCTCCCCAGTTTGAGAAGGAACCACTGATAAGCACTCTTTGAGTCCGATTCTGTAGCCAATTGTGGATCCACCTGATGGTGCTCAATGGGTATCCTGACTTGGGCTGTCTCTGGAGCTGCCTTCTGGCCTTCACTGTATCCCATTCTCTGGCCTGGCCACTGCTGCTCAGATATCAGGGCTGTGCTGGGCTCCCACAGAGGCTGCTCACAAAGCGGGGGCCGAAAGAGAGGGGCTGGCTGGCTGGCTGGCTGCTTCTGGTGGGGAGCTGCACTGTTTCTTGCTCACAAACATCGGTGCTGCCTTTCGTCCATCCTGAGCGGCATCTGGTTGCTGCCTGTATGAAGGAATTGACTCTCCAGCTATCCTTTCCAGCCTGCCATTTTGTGGAGACTAATTTCCATATAATAACATTTTGTTATTTGCAATAAATCATCCCCACAGTAAGGTGACTGGGTTATGTCACTATTTGCAAACCTACAGAATGTAATTACCCTGTGCCTGAAAAACCTCCTTGCAGAACTGTTGGCAATGCCAGCCGATGAAGAAGAAGAAGATCTGTATTGAGCTGGATTCTACAGCAGGGAAAGGATGAATGTGGGCAGGGAGAAAATCAAGCTGTGTCCCGCGCCCCGTCCACAAGTCCCAGGAGGACCATTGGTTTGTTCTCAATGAAAGGGGTCCCCCTCCAGCCTGAGCCGGACTCTCCATGCTGTGATGGTGCTTCTTAGAAGGAATGGTGAGGCCACACCTGTCCGCTGGCAGCATCCTGGGAAGCAGGAAGAGAATTTCCTCCTGTCCTCCCCTCACCTGCCTGAATGAAGAAGGAGCCACTGAATAGCTCTTGGTTGGGGCCTACTGGCTTGTCAGGAGGGCTTCCTTCTCCTAGGCCTGAGAGGTGGCCTGAAGTGGCCTGCTTATGCTCTAGCGTTTTGCAAAGGGCTACACAGCCCTCGGGAGACGAGACGCTGGCTCCCTTGAGCGCCATAACTGCCCCTCTCTCCTGTGAAGGGCCGGGGCCTGCGTGTGCAGGTTGTTCCGTTATTAATGCCGAGCAGCACACCTACTGTTTCTCATGATCGTTTGGTGTAGAACAGAATTCATGATGTTTTAAATGTTTCTATTACTTATTTATTGAGAGAACGTGCAAATTCAGTACATATTAAATACACTAGTCATTACATATCAGCTAAATACAACATACCTTTGATACAATTTCATACAGTTTATAACTTTACATTACACTGTCCCTGTTTTAAGTTCTTCTTGCTCACAAACATTGTTTTTAAGGATCATATTATTTGTACATAAAAAGACAAAGAATGCTTTCTTTAGAAAACATGATATTATGCTAAATGTGATTCATGAATAAGTCACAGTAATGGAAGAAAGGGCCTTCCACAGAGTCAGACCTGGGTCAGTCTGTCCACCTGTCGACAATAAAGAATGATTTATTTAAGACCTGTGTGGTCTACACTGCAAGGCAGGGAAGGGTCTTTACCGGCCCTCGAGTCTGGGTTCCTTGGCAGCATGCAAAGCGCGGGGCTCTGCCACTGAGCAGATTTCTCCAGTAGCCAGAAATGTGGCTATTTCCTCCTAGCCTATATCAGTGGGGTGGGGTCGGTGGAGCAAGCTCTGCTCTGCTGTACTCAGCTTCCGTTTATTGTGCAAAGAGCTCCCTGTTGAGCGGGGCAGCGTCAGCAGCCGGCAGCCGGCACAGGTGTGCCCTTGCAGGGAGGCCAAGGCAGACCACGTGCGGCAGGAGCGATGCTCACATTGGTGGCAGAGCCCTTTCCCCTCTCCACTTCGCAGCATCTCTTTGGGCGGCTGGTATTTTGCCGCTGGCATGGTTGGCCTTGGGGACGAGGCAGGTGCTGAGGGTTGGCTCTCTACTGTCCAGGTCTGAGACGACTTTGGGACCTGTGGTGGGAAGGAAGCCGCACACTGAATGGTCTGAGCAGGTCAACGGTCAAATGCTTGTTCATGTCATCGGAGAAATGTTGTTGTTTTTCCATGGATATACTTTAAACTGCACCCCCTCCTGGAGGTGGAAGCTAGAAAACAAGGGTTTTGACCCAAACAAAATCATAGCAATTGTTTCATTGTGGTTGACATTTTCTGACATTTCAATTAAAAAAAATCAGTCAGCCCAGTGGTGATGAGACTAGACTTTTCAGAGGATACTCCATCAACCCCTCAAACCCCTCTTGGGTTTGGGCTTCTTGGGAAGGACTGGGGGGAAAAGGAGACTCGATTCCCTAATCCCGGGATACTTCACTGTCATGAGTCATGACCCAGCTGATGTTACAAACCGGGTCATGGTTCTGATTACAGAAGTCTGTCTTTGGGGGAAGGGCTGTAGCTCAATGGCAGGGGGGGCACACGCTTTGCATGCCGAGGACAGAGGATTCAGCCCCCGCCGCTGCTCCAGGCAGGGCTGGCGTGTGCGCCTGGCATTCTTCGGCTACTGCTGCCAGGGGCCGAAATTCATCAGACCTCCCCGCTGTCACTTGCCCTAAGCTCCCTCCCCCCTTTTAAAAGCAGGGATAGGCAGCTGGGTCTAGCCAGCATTTCCACTTCCCACAATACCCCAGAAGAAAGTCATGCCCGAGGCATCGGGGGGGGGGGGGATTAAAAATGGTGGCTGGTCCCAGCTGCTCAGAGCGTGGTTGCTGCTACAGGCGTCCACTGCTAGCAAGCCCATTGTGTCCTGCTGATGGAGGAGGGGCCCCACTGGAGGACACTTTTCCTGAGGGCCCCCCACACCTGGAGCTAGCCCAGCTGTCTCCAGAGAGGGCTTTGAAAGACCCTTCTCTGCCTGAGACCCCGGGGCGCGGAACCACTGCTGCCGGTCCATGCAGGCGGTGCTGAGTGAGATGGACCGGGCCTCTGGCACAGAACAGAAGAGGCGCCCAGCTTCCTATGTTCACACTTTCCTCTCCATGAGCTTTGAGCCCATCTGGTGTCTCTTGGGACTTCTTAAATCAGGGGAAGGCAACCTGGTGCCTTCCAGATGTTTTGGTCTACAACTCCCTCAATCCCTGACTGTGGGCTATGCTGGCTTGGGCTGATGGGAGATGTCATCCAAAACATCTGGAGGACACCCGGCTGTCTACTGCTATCTTCAATCATATGAAGCCACCTAGTAGTGCAAGAAGAGGAGCACTGTAAAGTGCGATGCCACCGGAGGGTGTGATGTGCTTTTCCTTGCTCTGTTTCCAAGTGGACTGAGGGGGGTTGTGGGCCAGCATTTTTCTGGCGGGGTGGGTAGGGTGTTCTCTCCTCTGCTGTGTTTAGAACTTTAAAGCCAGCTGTTTCCCTGAGACCTTGAGTGGAACAGAAGTGTCCAGGGCCACCTCATCTCTGCTGAAAGAATCATTTGGTCTGCTTGGAAACAGTTTCCAGAATTGATTTACCAAGTACAATCAGTTTATATGAATGAAAGTGTATTTTTCATGGGTGGCTTTTTCACAAGGGAGGTGGTTGCTGCCACTGTTCCAGATCAGGACCAGCCCAAGACATTTCACTGCCTGAGGCAGGCCAGCAAATGGTGTCTCCCCTTCCAGAGTCCAGGCGCAGAGGCCCCCAGGCTGGTGAAGCCGCTTGGTACCCCCCCCCCTGTAAAAATACAACAATAACAAGGAAGTGACTGACCATTTGCTGCCCGTTCATGACACCCCAGATCAGCTGCTCCAGGTGCCCACCTCACTCTGCCTGCGGGTCGGGCTGGCCCAGTGGATGCAGAGAAGAGGGCTGCTGATGAATATAGCTGCTCCTCCCCGCCCCCCCCATCACGCTGCTGCCTGGCCCGTGTGTAATCTCTGCAACAGTCAGCCCCTTCCTTCCATCCCCTGCATTTTTAATATGCAAGCTTGTCTTCCTCTTTTAATATCACCCCTTCCTCAGGCTCCGTTGCATTTTGGTGCTTGAAATTAACGGGAGCGGAGATGGATTTCACTCCGGTGTCCCTCCCCCCACATTAGCATAAATCTTTCAGAATAATTGATACTGAATTCATTTTGCAACCACTTCTGCTCCAGTTTTTTAAAATTATATTATTATTTTTAAGGCTCTTGTCATCTGTCCCGATGGCAGCCGGGGGCGGGGGGGGGGGCTTTGATCTGCAGCGCTGTCTCTGCAGGTCCCTTCATCGGTGGGCTGCTTCCTGGCAGGAGGGGAGGATGCAGTGGAGCCTTTTCGGGCTGCTGCTCTGTGCCAGGTGTTGAGCAGACTCAGCCAGGCAGGCCTAGACGCAGAGGAGTGTTCAGACTGCTGTTTCCTTCTCAGCGTCTTTCCTCCCCCTTCCTCAAGTCTGTCTGGCTTGGAGGGAACAGGATCCCTCTCTTGTGGAGCCCCGGGGTGACTTCTTCCTGCCCTCCACGTGTGGGCACCGGAGCCACCATCACGTTCTGCCTTTCTTTTAGCACCAGAAAGGCTCCAACTGCCGGCTTTGAGCCGCAGGCCTGGGAGAGTGGGCGGCATCCTTCAAATGTATCGGGTTCACTGGGCCCCTGATTCCAACCACTGTAGAGTTCACCTCCATTCAGCACCCACTTTATCCAAAAAATGGCTGTTTGGATCAAGCTCAGGCAAGCCACACACACAAAGAAAAGGCTTTACAGGAAGCAACTCCGCCTGCCACCCGCGCTCCAGCTGGCCCTGATCCTCTCCCGCCTTCTTTCAAGCTCCGGGTCAGTGCCTGGCTGTGTGTGCCCCCCCCCCCCCGCTCTTCTCTCCAAATGCTAGTCCCGTAAATAGTCTCTCCAGTCTCCTGCTCCCACCCTGTCTTGTTTTCTTGAGACAGCCCAGGTAACGCACCCCAATCCCTTCGTCCGGCCGCTTGAGCCACGTCCCCCATCCTGCAAGTGAGCATTGTTTTCTAACTGGGCCCAGATTGGATTGAATTGTAACAAGTGTGCCTATTTCCCAAAACTCAAGAGGGGGCCCTTGAAAGTGTGGGGAAACATGCAGCTTAATAGAGACACAATCTCTCCAGGGCCAGTCACTATGGAATCCTGGTGAAATCAAGGGGTCTTGAGCCTGTCCCTGTGCCCCCTCCTAATTTGGTTGGATTATTCCAAATAACCAGCAGTCATTTTGTTAGAAGGCTCCCCTCTTAAAGATGGCCTAGACATAATGAGAGAGAGATGGAAAGGCCATCTTTGATTGCATTATTTTTGTCTGGTTGTGTTACTCTAACATGGAAGGAAAGTGATTCCCAAGCGTGCCCTCAGGTCTAAGCCCCATGGATTACTCTGCCAAGCCTGATTAAATCTATTATAGTTTGTAGCCCTACTAGAAGTCAAGACATATCCTGGGGTGGGGTGGGAAAAAAGGTGTGTGTGTGTGTGTGTGTGTTTTCCTCCTTGAAATGGTCCTAATGCTACAGTTTGCATCCCATCTGTAGGCAAAATTGGAAAGGCAGGTGTGTGTGTGTGTGTGCGCGCGCGCGCGCCTATGAGCGGGGGGGGGGAATTGCGGCTTCTTTTCTTTCTTTTAATTTTTTTTTTAAATTTTATTTGAGAAAATTAAAACACAAACATTACAAAACACAGAACAAACTAAACTAAAATGGACTTCCGATCTTCTCCACAGCAAATATAAGTAACAGTTACTCTTACTCAGTCTATAGGTACAAAAATACCTCACTTTCTATTGTCCAACATTTTTCTTCTAGTTCATTCAACTCACACATATACCAATCTTTATTTTCCTAAATTCTACAAAAAGTCTATTGGAGGTTTCCACTCAACCCTAAGCAACAATAACAGCACTTTTCTATATCAACAGAATAACAAAGAAAGTCTAACCCTCTCAGCTTAATCCACTGTCTTCAATAACCTTTCTTCTATTGTAAGCAATATTAGGTCTTTCTACTAAACTTCATATTAATTTTAACCCTTTTAACCACATATTTTCCCACTGTTTCACCAAAACCTCACCCCCACATTTTAAGCTCAGTTTTTTCAGAATTCAGTACATGCCTTCTAACTTATTACTAATACCAATTTATTACTAATACGGTACATATAACCCTACTTTAGGTAAATGACTTAAGTTGAAGGATTTTAATAGAAGAAGGGGTAGTGAAGTGGCTGGATCTGGTAGAATAAAGTGGCTTCTGACTATCCATCGCTGCCATGCATGGCAGCCTTCCAAAGACTGGTGGATGTTATTTAAAGAGTTTTCCTTCAAAAAAAAACTTTTCTAGTTGAGGTTATCAGGCTGCTCTGAGATCAGAGCCCTTGAGTGGAACTGAGAGAACCTAGAAGACCTTCCAGCAGTTGCCTCTTTCTGTAAGAAGCAGGTCAAAATGACAAGAGCCTCTTTCTGGTCTCCCGGCGCTCTTTGTGGGAAGTGCTTTGTGGCTTGTTGCCAGTCGGAGCTTTTACTCTGCTGTTTGGATTATCTCTTGAGAATGATTGAAAATGTGGAATTACTCCCACACACTTGCAAACTCCCCCCCCCCCCCATTTTTGTACACGTCACAAGGAAGTGAGTGTGCTTTCCTGATTCCTGCCTTCTGGAAATGCTGGGGAGATTCAGCCTTGCTTCCTACAGAAGGGCATGTTGGACTGATGCAGAATTCACTCCAAGCAGGAAAACGTCCATCTGTTTGTGCTTGCTGTATTTTTTCCTGCAGGCAGTATTTGGGTTCTGTTCAGTCCCTGGCCAGGCATTTCTTGACTTTTCAGATGGAATCTCCTTCCCCAAAGGTCACCCTATGCATTCCCCACTGGAATCAGCAGTTCCTTTTCAAACCAGCCCAAGATATGACACTCAGCAAAGCACAATGTTGACCCTGGCTGGGGTGTGTGGCCATTTGGGCTCCACTAAAGGCAACCAAAGGACTTGGGCCGGCACTGTTGCCAAATAAAATTCAGCACCTGAGGGAGGAGCGAGGAGGAAATTGTGCTTCCCTAAACTTTGGATGCAGTTTATTATTTGATGCCTCTGTGTGCCCTCTGCCCACCCCTCACTTGACGGGCCCAGCCCTTCTGAGAAGTTGGGCTGCTCATCTGTTTGGTTTTCTAGCAGGGCTCCTGTTCCCTGGCATCTCATCTTGGGGATTTGTGGTAAATTGTGTACTCAGGATCTTCATTTTCCTGTGGCTCTCTGACCAAACAGGTAGCATCATCAAATGAGAATCTGGCTTCCCAGCTAGCTAATTCAACGCCGCTGCCCCCCCCCCCCCGGCCACACATCCCAGTTAAGGCCAGGGCTTCTGATGCCAGCAGGGTCTGGGGGAGGTGGGGGGGGTCTTGCTCCCGTTGGCAAAGTTCTTGGCTAAATTTAGAACTAAGTGAAGAGGAGCCGTCTGTGGCTCGGCTGCGGCACCCTCTCTGCCTCGTTAGATGGATTTCCTGGCGTGAAATAATGAGCGGACATGCATCCCAGGGCTTGCACAAAAACCCTGGGTAGGAAGTTAACCCTGGCATGGAGCTGGCGTGGAGTGGAGAATTTACATAGCAAGCAGCACAAATCATTAGCCATGCTGCTAGTGTCCTGCTTAATTAAGACATACAGCCCTTCATGCGCGCACGGGGTGGGGTGGGGAGAAGACAACCTATATTTATGGTAGGTACGGAGGCATCTTGTCAGGGAGACGGAACGGGGCTTGTTAGCGTGCAGGAGAAGCAGCTTTGTCCTGGATTTCAGCAAGCCTGGATTGCAGTCCTTTTCCCTCCAGCTTTAATGGCATGCAGAGTTGATTTAAAGATGACAAACATTATTTTTTAACCTATTTTAGACTCTTGATACCTTCACTCTTGAGGACGGAGCAATTCTGGAATGTTTTAAATAATTCCCTTGCTTGTGCCCAAACATTTCAGTACAACAAGGAATCCTGTTTATTTTTTGTAGGAGAAAATGTGTTCCAGGGCTGTTGTGAAGTAGATTATTTTTAAATCTGCAGATGGTTTTCACATACTCTGTCCTCAGCTCTTGCTGCAGCTTTCCACCTCAGTAAACTGCTTTATAATTTAGCCAGGGGCTGTGGCGCAACTGTGCTGTCATATTGGGTTGTTCTTTCTAATCTCCTTTGCATGTTCTGTCTGTCTGTCTGCCTGCCTGCCTGCCTGCCTGCCTTTCTCTTTTCCCTTCTCTCTTTCTCTCTCTGTTAATGAGCTGCCATAGTTGAAATCTGTGTCAAGGTGCTGCTCAGCCTGTTCATTTCATAATCCTTCTCTTGCCTTTGGCCACCACACGTTGAATGCCACAGTTGAGGACCACTGCCGGGCTCGTGGCAAGGATGCGTCTGAACTGGCAGCCACAGACTGGGGATGACACCAGTGGACGTGGGTGGAGACCCTCTCGGGGGCTCTCTGGTCTTTCTCACACTTGCCCAGCCTGTGACGGGGTTATCCTTGGGCTAGTGAAGGGGGCTCCTCCTGACGGGGACATCTTTTCTCAGGGGTACAAACTGGAGCTGCCGATGTTTTTGAGAAGCGGCTCTACTGCCGTGTGTGCTGCTGCTGCTGCTGCTGCCACCTGCGTTTTCTCTTCTTTGAAAGGAGCTTTCCTGAAGCATTTTCCCATCATGTTTCACTCTCTGCCTCTCCAATGATGAGCTTTCACTTCTAGGGGGAAACTCAGGGGTTTGCTTCGGGTGTTGTTTGTGCAAGGAGGGTAGCTACATGGAGAGGACACCAGACGGGTCAGACGGGAGCGTGGCCAGTCCTTGCTTAGGTGTGTCATCTCTGCTCTGCGAGGCTGGTACTGCTCGCTCCACGGGAGGGTTCCTGTCTGCTGAGATCTGAGGGTGGCTTAGTCTCCACAGTGGGCTGGGGCAGTGGCCACATTACAAGGCATTGGGGCCTCTGTGGGTGCCTGTGGGCCAGAAATGCCAGACAAAGGAGGCTGATGCACCAGTTCTTATGGTGGCCACTGCTTAGGATGCCTTGCTTCTAGCTCAGTCATGATTTGGAAGTAGTGAATGCCATGGGAACTGCCGTTTGATAAAGAGACCTGGCAGCCACCGTAAGCATCTGTCTCTCTCGTCTAGGTTTGACTTTTATGGCTTTTTTTTAAAGCCCCAGTTCCCAGCAATGCTCAGCTGGGAAGTTGTCCTGCCTGGCCTCCCACCAGGACACAGAGCCCCCCCCCCCCGGCACTGCCTGCTGCTTTCGAGCACACTCCCTTGATTTCCGTAGGCTGGAGGCTCTGGCCGTCCAAGGCCGCCCTTTCCCAGGCCTGGCTGCCTCCCTAGCGAGAGCTCCTGCTTGCCTGGACCTTGCATGGCTGAGCCCCGCTGCACTGGCCAGAGTGGCCCTGTCCCTTCTCCTGGGCTCGCCCCGCAGCCTTGCTTGCAGCTCAGTGGGAGTGGCGCTTGCTGCCGCTGCCTCTCCACAGCCTGGCCTTCCCGGCCGTGGTGGGGCACGGTGGTGGGTGCTGCTGCAGCCCCTCCTGCCTCTTGCCCAGCTGGCAGCTCCCCGGGAGTCTGGAGCGGCCTCCAGCCTGGCCCTGCCATGTGCTGACTTGGATGGGGGCCCGGATGGGGGTGGGGGGTCTGTGGAGGCCGCCTTGGGCCTCTGGGAATGGAGCAGCCAACGCTCTTTGAGATGGAATTCGGCTTCCATCTTTTCCCACTGACCCAGCAGCTTAGTGGGCGCCTCCCGTCTTGCTGATCCATGGAAAATCCCTGGTGGAATGTATAGAACAGTGTTCTCCAACCTTGGGTCTCCAGATGTTTTTGGCCTACAACGCTGGGAGTTGTAGGCCAAAAACATCTGGGGACCCAAGGTTGGAGAACACTGGTATAGAGCATGGGTGCTGCACTGCTGGTGACGATGTTTTCAGAACTCCCCCCCCCCATCGCAAATGGAGGACCTGAAGCCGCAAAGGATGAGAACGGGAGGGGGGGACCCCTTGTGCTCCGGCCAGAGGAGCGGCGGGGTGCTCTGGCTGTTGGAATGAGCCCCCGCTCCCCGCCACAGCACTGATGCTGCTTCCCTTTTGCCCAGGATCATCTCCCAGTTCCCGGGGAAGGCAGCATTTGTGCAGCATGGGCACGTGCACAGCTCTCCCCGGAAGCTGGATCTGGGCAGAACGCTGAGCTGAGAAAGCAGTGCCCGGTGGGTGTGGCCTCGTCCCAGGTGAGCTCCGCTTGGCACATGGCAATGCCGTGGCACATGGGGTGGGGTGAGCCATGTGTGGAAGCTTCAAGGCTGACAGGACATGGCGGCATTGGCCCAATGATGTGGCCACGAAGGGGACCGGCCATCTCCCCTGCCAGCCTTGGACTGCCTCTCTCTCTCCCCGCCTTCCTGTTTCTGCTTTGAGATGCAAATTTCTGCACATCCCCCCTCCCCCATCAGATTTTCTCTTCATTAGCATGAAATCTGACTAGTTCCACATTTCAGCTTTAAAAAAGAGCTGCTTTTAAAAAATGACTGGGGAGGAGAGACGTGTGGGGCGGTGGGGAACAGCAGGCTCAGCTGTGGGGGGCCGAGGGGGTTCATGCCAGTTGCCACACCCATGTCCCCTGCATGTCTGGGCAGGAGGTGCCTGTGGAGTGAGAAGATCTGCCAGCGGGGTTGGCTGAACTCTGCCATTGTGGAGGTGCGATGCAGCCCCCATTCCGGAGGGGGATCTGCCCCCCAAAGGGGGAGTGTCTTTCCCCAAAGCCGACAGATGTTCCCTTGCTGAACTCCCCCGCCCCATAAAAAGGGCTAAAATACTATCATGGAGAATCTGCATTTGGTCTTTCTCTTTTCTCTCTTGATGTGTGGCTGCCTGGGCTGGGAATGTCAGCCCTGTGATTTGTATCTCTCGTCCTTTGGGGGGGAAAACCGCACCCCGGTAAAGAGGGTGAAGATCCTGCCACTCTCGTGCTGCCGGGAGGGGAACAAAGCTGAGGCTCTAGAGACAGCGGGCTCCACAGACATGGCTGCGGAGACGAGCAGCCGGAGCCTCTTGTGGGGCGGGGCGGGGGGGGGGGCAGGAGGCTTATCTCTGCACAGGCGTGACCAGTGCCCTGAAGGCATCGATGCTCCCCCTTGCCAGTGCAGGGAGCAGAGAGCATCTCTGCCCAGAATGCTGTCGCTGGAAAACTTCAGCTGGCCCCAAATGTAGCTGCTGGAAGATGGACTAGAGCTCCATGGGTAGAGCACAGAATCCCAGTTCTGTCGCATCTCCACGGGCTCTTTTTGTGCCCCATTAGAGGGGAAGCCACAGGTGCTCCGGATCCAGGCTCTGAAGGACGCCCCCCGCCCAACTGCCTCCCCCCTCTGGTCTCTGATCATGGTGGCACCTCTGGAAGGAGGCTTGCTAAGCCCACCTAGGTCCCTGACTTACCTGCATTTTGGCAAGTAGCAAGACCTTACTTCTTTCAGCAGGGTTTTGGCTCTGCACAGGCAGGAATTTAGAATGTAAGAACTCAAGAGGAGCTGTACTGGATCAGACAAAAGGCTTTCCTTGTAGGGGAGTGATCATTTGGGTTGCCCTTGTCTGTACCTTCTCTGGCTCTACAATATCCTTTTTGAGGGGCCATGGCCAGAACTGTCCTCAGTTTGCCGTCTCATTTTGGATTCCTTCCCTCCTCTCCTCATGGTCCCCAACATGATATTTGCCTCTTTCACAGCAGCTGCTCACTGAGTCCCTGTCTCTCTCCCCCCCCGCCCCCCCCCCGGTCAGCTACTGTTTGTCCTGTTTTTTTTTAACTGTTAGGGTTTTTTTTAGGGCTGCCTTATTTTTGTGTAAGCCACCTTTGAGGTCTCTTGACCAAGTAGCGGGGGGTGCAAAGTGTTTATAATAGATAAATAGTCCCTGAGCGTGTGGACTGAGCACCCTCCATGTGGCTGATGCTGCTTGGCAGGCAGGCCCTTGCCCCACGGGAGGTGGGGGGACGGACGACGCGCGCTCAGTCTCAGCATTGTCAGCTAAAACTAGTGCGGAAGGAAGGGGTCTCAGGGAAGAACAGAGGTGAGGGAGAAGGGTGGCGTGGGTGCTCTGGGATGCAGCTCCGCTGTCGATCCGTGGCAACTCTGTGGAGCTGGCCCCACTGCAGGGACCCACCTCAGCAGACAGTGGCACTCCCAGCCTGCCTTCCTCCCCCCCTCTGGCTCATAATGAGTCCGATAAGAAGTGGTCTCACTAACAAGATTAGCCACGGGAATCTGGAGGCTCCTCCCCTGCCTCATCTCCCCTTAACAGTCCCTCTTCGGTGTGTCTGGGCCATCCCTGGGAGATTAGTTTCCCTGCGTGCTCTGACAGGATGCAGCAGGCCGGCGGGGGGCTGGCAGGGGCCGCATGCGCTGGATGGATGAGGGGATGCTGTGCGCTCGGCTGGGCGTCTGCCACATCGGCCTCGGCCATGCTGAGCTTGGCTACCTGCACTATGCGCGTGCTTCCCCTGGAATCAATGCGAGCTGGATCCCACTGGACCCTCCCTCTTCCCGGTGCGGTCTCCTCTTCAAAGCAAGAGACAGCCTTTATTCTGACACAGGTGTCACCTCCAGCAGACGAAACCTGCAGAAACATTAGGCAATCTGCCTGCTAAATAACATTAGCTCAAAGGGGGGCTAGTGGCTGCTTTTATCGTACTCGGCTGGTATTGCCAGTGCACTCTGCCTGCGTGGGACTGGCCGTGGATTCCCAGGGGCCTTCCTTGAACCCACCATCGGTTCTGAAACACTTGGGAAGATTCCTTCTTGTCTCAAGGCCTCGCCGGTGACCTTGGCACATGCATGTCCCGGCTCCCTCAAGGCCGCATTCAGACTTGCTCCGGGCGTGGGAATGACCCTTTCCAGTGACCATGGAGATGGACCCCCACGTTGGGGTAAATGCTGCTACTGCTGCAGCAGCGATCTCTATTGGACACAACAGCACTGATGGAGCGGGAGGGCCCTGCCCCCTGCACGCTGCACCCGAGGAACTGGCCTCGCTGCCCGTGCCGTGTGTGTCCCTTGGGTGCCGTGCTCACGCCTGCGCCTGGAAGCCTGGAGCAAAACCTGTCATGTCGTGTGCTGCCTCCGATGTCTGCCAAGAGCCGCTGGCCGCCACCCCGCCTGCCTCCACCAGAGTGCAAGCAACTTCTCCCACCGCCCAGGGAAGCCCCTCCTGCCCCTTGGTCACGAGGGCAGCAGAAGCGTCACCCATGATTGTGGGCAGCCTCGTTCCGGCCCACCCCCATATTGTCCCGCTTGCCAGGCTGCAACAAATGAGAACAGGTGGACTATGACGGGGTGGGCAAGCAGCATCTGTGCTGGAGGGCTGTGTGTGCCCTGCGGTGGTCCATGGATCTTCTATCTCCCCTACCAGGGAGTCACTCCCTCTTGGGGCAGGCTTTGACGGTCTCCACCTGGGGTTGGGCCCCACAGACAGACTGCAGTTGCTGCCGGTACACTGCCCGCCTGCTGACCGAGCTGGCCGAGGCGATCTCAAGTGTGGTGTTGGAGGAACCCAGGACAGTAGTTCTGGGTGACTTCAGTATCCATGCTGAGATCGCCTCATGGTTTCCAGCTCAGGACTTCATGGCAACCTTGGGGCTGGCTCAGCTTGTCACTGGCCCTACACGTAAAGCAGGGCACACCCTTAATTTGGTCTTTGCGTCGAGTGGCAAGATTAATTGTCTGAAAATTGCATGTGTGTTAACTAACACTGTTGTCATGGTCAGACCATTTCCTGTCTCCCCTTGCAGGGGTAGGAGACCTAGTTGAATGGCCCACCCCAGGAGATTGATGGAATCCAGTGGATTCCTAAATGCTCTTGGGGATTTTCCGGTGGAGAGAGTTGGCGATTCTGCTGAGGCCCTAGTCTTGCTGTGGAATGGCAAGATCTTGTAGGTAATCGACTTGATCACACCTGACCTGAGTGCCCTCTCCGGTGCTGTGGAGTCTGTCCTGCCCCTGGGTATACTAGGGAGCGTTGGACAAGCCAGGCGGCGCTAGAGCACAAATGGCGAAAGACATGGGATGAAGATGACCAAGCAGGACAGGCCTGTGGCTCACGCTGGCTCAGCTTGCCTGAGCATGGAAAGCTAAGCAGGGTCAGGCCTGGTTGTTACTTGGATGGGAGACCCCTCCTCTAGTTTCCTGCATTGAGCAGGGGGTTGGACTCGATGGCCTTGTAGGCTCCTTCCAACTCTATGATCTATGCAATCTATGTGTGGCGGTACAGGCAGCAAAGAGAGCTTATTTTGCTGCCTCCATTACGTCCTCCAGTAGCCGCCGGGGGGGGGCTATTCTGAGCAGTTTGGGGGTTATTAGCGCACTCTCCTGCTATTGGAGCCTTACAGCTCTCGAGAACTGTTGTGATCTTTTGGCGAGGCACTTTGAGGATAAAATCACTTGTCTTCACAGCAGACGTGGCACTGTTGTAGCAGATCCAGGTGAAGTGTCTGATGCTTCTGCCTGAGCCTGACCGTTCTTGTGGGATCAGTTTCAGTAACTGCGGCCTCATGAAGTGGACGGGGTGCTTGCAGTGGTGCTGTGCTTAATAAAAGCTAACCGGCAGGGGTGGCGGCACGACTGGATGGGCCAGAGTGTGGCAAACACGTCTTTACATGAGGGGGTGGTGCCTGCTGCTCTTAAGGAAGCGGTAGTGTGACTGCTCCTTAAGATCTGGACCCTCTGATTTTGGATAATGACTGCATGGTTGTTCATATCCCCTTTTTGGCGAAGGTTTTCAAGAGGCTGGTGGCGGGCCAGTTGCAGACACTCTTGGAGGATACCGATTATCTAGACACATTTCCGTTAGGTTTCAGGCCTGGTTTTGGGACTGAATTGGCCTTGGTCACCCTAATGTGTGCCCTTTATTGAGAGAGAGAGAGAGAGAGAGAGAGAGAGAGAGAGGGAAAGTGTGACCGTGTTGATTCTACTCTGTCTCTCATAGGCTTTCGGTAGCATCAAGCATGGTATCCTCCTAGCCTGGCTATGCAGATTGTGTGTTAGAGGCAGTGTACTTCAGTGGTTCTACTCTTATCTGCCTGCCCAATTCTAGAAAGGAACATAAGGTGACTATTCTTCGATCCCTTGACTCTTCAGCCATCAGGTCCCTCAGGACAGTCTTTTCCCCAGCGTTGTTTAACATCCATATGAAGCCTTTGGGAGAGGTCATTAAGGGTTCTGGACCACGGTGTTACAAGCATGCCTATGACACGGCTCTAACTCCACATAACATAGAATCATAGAATCATAGAAAAGTAGAGTTGGAAGGGGCCTACAAGGCCATCGAGTCCAACCCCCTGCTCAATGCAGGAATCTAGGTCAAAGCATCTCTGACAGATGTCTGTCCAGCTGCACCTTGAATGCCTCCAGAGTGGGAGAGCCCACAACCTCCCTAGGTAGTTGATTCCATTGTCTTATTGGTCTGACAGTCAGGAAATTTTTCCTGATGTTTAGGTGGAATCTAGGTTCCTGTAACTTGAGCCCATTATTCCGTGTCCTGCAAACTGGGATGACCGAGAAGAGATCTTTGCCCTCCTCTGTGTGACAACCCTTCAAATACTGGAAGAGTGCGATCATATCTCCCCTCAGTCTCCTCTTCTGAAGGCTAAACATGCCCAGTTCTTTCAGTCTCTCCTCATAGGGCCTTGTTTCCAGTCCCTTTATCATCCTTGTTGCCCTCCTCTGAACCCTCTCCAGTTTGTCTATGTCCTTCTTAAAGTGAGGTGCCCAGAACTGGACGCAGTACTCAAGATGAGGCCTAACCAGTGCCGAGTAAAGGGGAATTATCACTTCCCGCGATTTGGAAGCTATACTTCTATTAATACAGCCCAAAATTGCATTTGCCTTCTTTGCAGCCACATCGCATTGCTGGCTCATATTCAGTTTGTGATCTACCACAATTCCAAGATCCTTCTCACTTGTAGTATTGTTGAGCCAAGTGTCCCCCATTCTGTAACTCTGCATTTGGTTTCCTCTCCCTAGGTGCAGCACTTGGCATTTATCCCTATTAAATTTCATTCTGTTGTTTTCGGCCCAGCGCTCCAGCCTATCGAGGTCACTTTGAATTTTGTTTCTGTCTTCCAGAGTATTAGCCGTTCCACCCAACTTTGTGTCATCTGCAAATTTGATAAGCATTCCCTGTACCTCCTGATCCAAGTCATTAATAAAAATGTTGAAGAGCACCGGGCCCAGGACCGAGCCCTGTGGTACCCCGCTCGTTACCTCTCCCCAGTTTGAGAAGGAACCATTGATAAGCACTCTTTGAGTCCGATTCTGTAGCCAATTGTGGATCCACCTGATAGTTGTTCCATCTAGCCCACTCTTAGCTAGCTTACTAATCAGGATATCATGAGGCACTTTGTCGAAAGCTTTGCTGAAGTCCAGATATATAATGTCCACAGCATTCCCACAGTCCACAAGGGAGGTTACCCAATCAAAAAATGAGATCAGATTAGTCTGACAGGATTTGTTCTTGACAAATCTATGCTGGCTTCTAGTAATCACTGCATTGTTTTCAAGGTGCTTGCAGACTGACTTCTTTATAATCTGCTCAAAAATCTTCCCGGGGATTGATGTCAGACTGACTGGCCTATAGTTCCCAGGTTCCTCCTCCTTGCCCTTTTTGAAGATGGGAACAACATTTGCCCTCTTCCAGTCGTCTGGCACTTCACTTGTCCTCCATGATTTCTCAAAGATAATAGACAGTGGTTCTGAGAGTTCTTCTGCCAGTTCCTTTATTACTCTAGGATGCAGCTCATCAGGCCCTGGAGATTTAAACTCGTTCAGAGTAATCAGGTGCTCCTTGACCATTTGCCTATCAATCTCAAGCTGCAATCCTGCCCCTTCAGTCTGCACTTCAGGTTTGCCAGGGGGGTCATAGACCCTCTTTTGGGAGAAGACCGAGCTGAAGTAGGAATTGAACACTTCTGCCTTTTCTTTGTCTTCTGTTATCAATTTGCCATCCTCATTGCGTAGTTGAACCACCAGTTCTTTCTTCTGTCTTTTACTGTGCATGTATCTGAAGAAAGCTTTTTTGTTGCTTTTAGCATTCCTCGCTAACCTTAGCTCATTCTCAGCTTTAGCCTTCCTGACACTATTCCTGCAGTTCTGTGCTACCTGCCTGTACTCTTCACTTGTAGCCTGTCCTTCCTTCCACTTCCTATACGTGTCCTTTTTGTTTTCAGGTCATCTTTGAGTTTATTGTGAAGCCACATTGGCTTCTTCTGTTGCCCTCTGCCTTTTTTCCTTGTGGGAATTGTTTGCAATTGTGCCTTTAAAATTTCCTTTTTAAAAACGCCCACCCCTCCTGGGCTCCCTTTCTCGTGAGAGTCACTTGCCATGGGATCTTACTAATCATTGTTCTGAGTTTGTTAAAATTGGCTTTCCTAAAATCCAGGGTACGTGTTTGGCTACACTCAGCTTTTGCTTCCGTTAGAATCAAGAACTCAAGTATAACATGGTCACTTTCCCCCAGAGTTCCCAAAACTGCCACTTTATCTACTAACTCGTCTCTGTTGGTTAGAATCAGGTCAAGGATAGCCGATCCTCTAGTTCCTTCCTCCACTTTCTGTAGGAGGAAGTTATCAGCAGCACAGCTCAGGAATTTCTTGGAGGGGCCATGTTTGGCTGAATAAGTCTCCCAACAGATATCAGGGAAATTGAAGTCTCCCATTACTACCACATCGTGCCTCCTTGAAACAATGGCAATTTGTTTTTCAAAAGTTCCATCCTCGTCTTCTCCTTGATTGGGTGGTCGGTAGTAGACTCCAACTGCCATGTTCGTTTTATTCTTTGCCCCCTTTATTTTAACCCAGATGCTCTCAATGGGGCTGCCAAGCTCCTCTTCCTGTATCTCTGTGCAGAGATACGTATTTTTAACATACAGTGCAACTCCACCTCCCTTTCTGTTGCTTCTGTTCCTTTTGAACAAGTTATACCCTTCAATTGCTGTATTCCAGTCATGGGAGTCATCCCACCAGGTTTCAGTTATCCCTATCAAGTCGTACTTGCCCTCATGTATCAAAAATTCAAGTTCGTCTTGTTTGTTGCCCATACTCTGGGCATTAGTATAGAGACATCGAAGACTATGTGCTTTATAGCCCGACTTTTCCCCTACATTTTGTGGTAGACTATCAATGGGCACCGCTGGAGCTGTTCTCTCCATTGTGGCATAGAGGCCTTCTTCCATTGGTACCCCCGAGTTTATGTCTCCCTCCCCTGTTGGATTCAGTTTAAAGCCCTCCTGATTAAGTTCCTCATGCTGTGGCCAAACACATTCTTCCCAGTCCTTGTGAGGTGCAACCCCACATCTGCATCAGGTGTCTCTGTGTAAGTCCGTAACTGGTGCCTGGATTCAGTAATGGCCTAGATGAGAGCCAGTGCACTGCACTTGAATCTTGGTAAGACAGGGTCCCCGTGGGTGAGTCGTCGTCCCCATGGCCAGCAGACAGGCCCCTCCCCTGTTCTAGAGGAGGTTACACTCCCTGTGAAGGAGCAGGTTCCCGGTCAGGGAGTCCTCCCAGGTCCATCGTTGTCACTGCAGCTCCAAGTGACGGGCGGTTTGCAGCGCCTGTTTCCAGCTTCATCTGGTACACCAGCTGCGACCACTGCTGGATAGGGATAGCTTGGCCACAGTTGTGAAGGTGTTGCTAACTCAAGACTGCATTACTTCAGTTTGCTCTATGAGGGGCTGCCCTTAAGGCTGGCCCGGAAGCTGCAGTTAGTGCAGGACGTGCCTGCCTGGCTGTTGTCAGGTGCCGCTCCATATCTGCACACAATCCCTTTGCCGAAGGCTCTGCAGCGTTGCCCATGTGATACCGGGCCAGGTTTAAGGGTTTCGTACTAGTCTACAACCCCCTGAACAGCTTGGAGGTCAGAATACTGGAGGACATGCCTTCTCCCTCACCATCCTGCCCGCTCACCGAGGTCTTCTGCAGAGGCTTGCCTGGTGGTACCCCTTGGGCCGGAGATGCGCTTGGAAGCTCCAGGAGCGGGGCCTTCCATATTGGGGTCAGGCATGCTCCTACATGACTTTGGTTTTGGCCTTTGCGGAAGACTTCATAGGCAAGCATTTCCTGATCGAGGAGAAATGCTCCAGCCGCTGTTTTATTTCTGTGTTTTTTTTATTGAGAGCTTTTGTATTTAATGGATTAGTTTGTTGTATACTGCTCCAGAATCTATTGATGTGGGGCAGTTTATAACCCTATAATATAAATAAATACGTACATACATACTCTTGTACAGCTAATTAAATCTATAGCATACGTTAAAGTATCATGGTTGCCCCAAGGCAAAAAACATGCCTATCCTCGGCCAGTCTAAATACATGAAAAAAAACCCTTCCTGGCCACCAAAAACAGTGGCCAGAAACTGCCTGGAGTAGATCCTACTCCAGGGGTGGCCAACCCTTTTTGCTCTGAGGGCCACGTTGGGTGTTGCCAGGGGGGTGGGAGGCTGCATGCGCATGCGACATGATCTGTGCACTCACGTGAGATCAGAGAGCAGGCAAGGTTTCCTTTCTAGTGCTGGCAAGGGAAGCCCTGGCCTTCTCCTGGGTAGTGCTAGTGCTGATGGTGGAAATGCTGGGCAGGGCCCGTCCCCACATCTCCACAGGCACACTGGGAGTGGCTATGGGGCCAGGTCGTGCACCACTGCCTTACGCCCAGGGCGGGCAGGGACATGGCTTGCTGGCTTTAAAGATGGACACATTTACGATGGCTTAAGGCAGGAGTCCACTTCTTCAGATGCATGACGTGTCGTCCTTTGTTGGCATGCATACATATGTGTAACTGCAGAGAGAAAAAGAAGTGAGCAGTGAGGTCAGCAGTCATGAAATGCGAAAAGCACAGCCTGTGCCCATTCAGTTGAACTTTGAAGGTATGCAGCAGAAGTGCAGTCACAATTCGTAACAGCCGTATTTGGTGATTACATCGTCATCTTAGCGCTGGAGGACGCGGGCAATCCTCCTTCGTCATAACTGGCTGGCTCTTGGTCCTGTTAAACAGCAACCCCCATTCCCCTGGCCAGGCAGGCGAGAGGCCTCCAAGAGAGAGGTGGCTCCGGCCTGGTTTGCTGCCCTTGTTTCTGGGACTGGGCTTTATTTCCATTCCTCCTGATTATTACATTCTCTGTTCAACCATTTCCGCCTCCAACGCCGCCTCCTCCTTTCTTTTCTCTTCATGCCCCTTTTCATCTCCCTCTCTCAGAGAATCCATTTAAATGCAATTCCATTCTTCAACCCTCTCCTTCATGCATGTCTAATGAATGTCAGGGAAATGCTATTACAATGCAGCCGAGTAGGATCCAATCTTGCAGAGTGTCTACAAGTCATCTGGAGAAAACCCTGGGAGCGCTCCCAGTTTTATTACGGCGTAATTAGAAATAAAATCTCATTGCAAGAGTTGAATGAGAGATGGGTGTTAATCCTTTAACGGGGAAAGATAGAGCTGTACTTAGAGAAGAGATTAAGGGCAGGGGGGAAGAGGGAGCCCCCCTCCCCGCGCTGCCGTTTGTTAGTTCAGGCTGCCTGTTCCTTGGTGGCTGACAAGAGGGGAAAGCCCGGGCGGGGAAGGCAGCGGCAGCGGCGGGGAAGGGTGACTTTGTGAATGGGAATCTCTTTTCCTCCAATTGTTGGCTCCGTGGCTGTTGCGGCCGTGTGGGGGGGTGGCGGGTGGGAGCAGGATACCTGATTTGGTTGGACCTTTTCAATGTTCTTGTTAAATTTTTTAATCGCCCATCTGGCCGGCCACCATGTTTGCGTTGGCTGGAGCAGGTTGGCCATTCAGGGCACCTCCATGGCCACCTTGCCGGACAGATCCTTCCTGTGGGTCACTTATTTGCTGTTGCATTTTATGTGGATTCTTAAAGTGGCCTTTTAGGCACCAAAGTGAGGCTGAACACAGGACCTGCCCCACACCTGTTATTTGTTTCTGGCTCCAGGAGTCCTCCCCGCCCCCCACCTCCAGTCAGGTGTTCTTCCTTGGCCCCATGGCTGTGGGTCAGTCCCCCTCTGCCTCATTCAGAGGCAGCAGTTGAACAAGGTGTGGCTGGGCAGACAGGAGTCTTGGGGAGGGGGGCGTGTGGGGAAGGCAGAGATGGCCCCACGGCTCTGGCTGAGAGCCCTGCTGGGGCCCCATCCCTGCTGTCCTGCCTGCACCCCAGAGACCGCGTGGGGCTCTTCCGTTGCAGCTGCTTGTGTGAGCATGCGGTTTACAGTGGATGGGACTCACGCCTCCACCCGTCACGCCACCCATCTCTCTCCCTCTCCCTCCACAAGAAGACCTTGCAACCCCCCCCCCCGGACCACCACTTAGTAACCAACACTCTCTTCACTCCTCCGCTGCCACCAACCCTCTTAGGGTAACTTATCCAATCCACTCACGTTGATTTTTAAAATGAAACTAGTTTTATTGATTACAATTTAGGGTAGGGAAATAGATGAGGTTATGGGATCCTAAACGTTGTAAACCCGCTCCCTCCCTCCCCAGACGCCTCCCACCCTCCAACAGTACAGCGCTCCCCTTATATACGGTACACTCCCAGTCCCCCCGTTCCACTCCCTCATCCAAGCAGCAGACATCTCCACAGTCCACACTCCCTCCTCCCCTCACATACTTACTGCTATAATGCTGCTTCGCCCATGGGCAGGGGCATGAAAGGAGGCGGTGAAGCCCCTCAAAGAAATGCATTGCCAAGATGGGCCCAGTCCAGAATTCATGCTGCTACTGCCCCAGAGCCGCCACCTCCCCGACCCCGCCAGCCAGAAACGCTCCTGCTCCCGGGAAGGCCCCATTGGGTGGGGTGGGAAGAGCCTCTGTTGCACCGGAGCGGGCGTCTTCATGGCACTGGCTGGGCCTTGTGCGGGGCTGCCCCCTTACTCCAATGGCTTTCCCGAGACTGCCACTTCCTTCCGGCGCCCCTTCCAGGGCATGCTTCCTCCCTGAATGGGCCCGGAGCTCAGTCTGGAGTGGAGGAGGCCAGGAGCGATGGCCGGCGTGGAGTTCTGTGTCACTGTCCCGGAAAGACAGTTCCCTCCCGCTTGCTCAGACCCCTCTCCGCACCACATTGTAGCAGCCATGGGAAAGCAGGCGTTCTGTGTGCTCGCTGGGGGGGCCCTGCGCTTTCTGCTCCCCCTCCCCATCGGTCGCCCTCACGTGGTCAGGAGGCTTTCTGAACACTTGCTGTGCTTACCCTCCACGCCGCCGGTCCAGGGCGATGCAGCATTTCTTCTGGCAGCTCCATATCGATCCCCTCAGGGGGAAACAGTGTGTAAGGAACCTGGCCCTGGAGGGCTGAGGGGAACTCGCCTCTTGGCCTTCGGAACTACAGGACACGCTCCCTTGGCTGCTGCAGCTCTGATCCCTTTGCTTTCATACATCTACACTGGAGAAGGCAGGCGCTGGTGAGCCTTCTCCATCGCCACCTTTTCTCCCTGTATGGGAAGGCTCCTGGGAGGCAGGTGATGCCAGCGCGCTGCCCCGGCTGCTGCGGCCAGGAGGGGCTTGGTGGCTGCACAGGCGTCTCTCTGAGACCGTACGGCCCCTGCCTTGGTCCCTTGCACGTGGAGCGATGATCCGCTCACTGAAGGTCCTTTGGAAGCGTGGCTGCTCCTGCGTTCAGTGCTGTGGCTTCCGTGGCTCTGCTCCTTTCCACTCCCCGCTGGGTCAGCAGTGACAACCCGTGAGAGAGCCACGGGGGGGGGGGAGCTGGAGGCCAGTCAGGGGAGGGCACCTTCTGTTGAGTGATGCTTTTCTAGTGTAAAAGTGCTCCAGGTGGATTACAGGCATAATTAAATTGGCAAAGTTTAACTCTAACCACCGACAGATTAAAATATACATTAAGTCCGTGGCAAGGATAACAACAACCAGCGCAAGGCAGTAAAACTTAATCATAGAATCATAGAATCATAGAAAAGTAGAGTTGGAAGGGGCCTACAAGGCCATCGAGTCCAACCCCCTGCTCAATGCAGGAATCTAGGTCAAAGCATCTCTGACAGATGTCTGTCCAGCTGCACCTTGAATGCCTCCAGAGTGGGAGAGCCCACAACCTCCCTAGGTAGTTGATTCCATTGTCTTATTGCTCTGACAGTCAGGAAATTTTTTCTGATGTTTAGGTGGAATCTAGGTTCCTGTAACTTGAGCCCATTATTCCGTGTCCTGCAAACTGGGATGAACGAGAAGAGATCTTTGCCCTCCTCTGTGTGACATCCCTTCAAATACTGGAAGTGCGATCATATCTCCCTCAGTCTCCTCTTCTGAAGGCTAAACATGCCCAGTTCTTTCAGTTCTCTCCTCATAGGGCCTTGTTTCCAGTCCCTTTATCATCCTTGTTGCCCTCCTCTGAACCCTCTCCAGTTTGTCTATGTCCTTCTTAAAGTGAGGTGCCCAGAACTGGACGCAGTACTCAAGATGAGGCCTAACCAGTGCCGAGTAAAGGGGAATTATCACTTCCCGCGATTTGGAAGCTATACTTCTATTAATACAGCCCAAAATTGCATTTGCCTTCTTTGCAGCCACATCGCATTGCTGGCTCATATTCAGTTTGTGATCTACCACAATTCCAAGATCCTTCTCACTTGTAGTATTGTTGAGCCAAGTGTCCCCCATTCTGAATGGGGTTTGCCTGGCTGAATGTAAAAGACGGTCCCAAGGAACAGGGAAATAATATGCCTAGGGAGGGAGTTCCACAGTCAGGGTGCCACCACAGAAAAGCTCCCCCTCCCTGCTCCATGCCCACCTGCCTGGCTTCTGGGGGGGCACCCAGAGAAGGGCCTTGGCAGGGGATCTCAACTGACAGGAGGGTCCACGTGGGAGACGGCCCAGGATCTCTCCATACATCCCCGGGGCCCGAAGAACCAGCAGATCCCACAGGACAAGTGCCAGAAGGGCGGTCCAAGCCTCTCTTGGGGGGGGGGGAGAGATTTCCACCCCCATTTTAGAGCTGGGGGAGCAGTGGGACATAGCACAGACACTGGAGCCAGTAGAGCCTCTGTCGGGTCTCTCCTCCTTCATGATCTCCTGCGGCCGAGATGAGGTAGCCCAGAGCCAGCCGGACAACCGAGTGTGTCTGCAGAGGGACCTCTCCACCAGCTCCCAGACCTGATGCTCCCTTCACAGCCCAGGGGCCGCACGTCTGCCAGGAGCAGCGGAGCTCGGTTGGGCTGAGGGCTGTGGTTTTGCAGACAATGATCCATAGAAGGTGCTGGAGAAGCCACCGAGGCTGCGGAGCCAGGCCAAAGTGGGTTCACCAGGCACCCTTGTTTCCCTCAGATTCATGGTTGTTTGGTTAGTGGGTTTCTCCCCCCCCCCTTACATGCCCCCTTTGGGTAGAGGGAATTTTTGGCTGTGACTTTGTGGAAGGATTTTGCTGGGAAAATCCACCCCTCTTGAGCTCCCACAGCCTGGGGCTGCCAAAGTTGTCCCTTGAGCAGGGGCTGTTGCTTGCAAAGGCCTTTGAGACCCATGTTTCCGAGAAGTGGCTGTGTACCGGCTAGATGGGCGATTTTAAAAAATACAATAAATAAATAAATAAATAAATAAAAGTGCCATCAATTAAATGTGCACACAAATTGGGAAGGGGGAGGAGCAGCAATTTGCAAAGCAGTGGCTGCCCGTTGCCACAGCAACTGCATGCCTCACCCCCACCCTTTCCTTAAAATTCCAGTTCAGTCAGGCCCCTCGGTGGGCCTCATTCCCGGGCCTGTCTGTCTATCTGTCCTTCCCTCTTGAGGCTGCCGTGGTACTGCTGGGCCCGTCCCTCCGTCCCTCCCTTTTTTCTCCCCTGCATTTCAGACTGATGGCTCCCTGTTTTATCGTAAATTGTGTGTTTGCCTTGATTTTGCAGTGCCATAATGCCAGGACAGAACAAGGCATGTCAAGTTCATCCAGTGAGCCCCAACTCCACAGTGCTCCCCACTCTCTGCTTCCTTCTGCTCCCCCTGGCATGTTTCTCATGCCTTGGGAGACTTGTGTGGAGATCCTGAGATGCCTCTGGGTGAGCTCCCGGGTCCCCGTGGGGCACATGACTATGTGCACAGCTCTGAAGTGGTTGCTTGCCACAGTGTGTGTGTGTTGGGTGTTGGGGTGGGTCTCCTGCGGGTCCTGGGCGCGCTTTGTGCTTGCTCGGCCCTCTCCCTGTGTGGTAAGGAGGTTAAGCCACTTCTGTCCCTGTCCCTCCAGTGGCTGTCCTTGCACACCGGAGCTTTGTTGTGCTAGGGGTGTCTCACCAGCTTTGTGCTAGGGATGTGTGTCGGCCGCCCAGCCTTTGAGTGAAGGGAGGGCCCGAGGTAGAGGGGGCCTGTGGGTTGGCTGCTTCTCTTGCCCACGGGGGTCAGCTCTTCCTTCCAGCAGTGCTGGTGACCGAATGTTGTTGTGGCCAGCCACGGGGCGGGGGGGGGGGCTCTTGGGTGGCCCCAGCCTGTGCCCCCATGATCCTGGCCTGGCACTCCTGCGCCAAGCTCCCTCAGGCCCTATTTGTTTTCACAGGCTTCTAAGTAATTTGAGCTAATTATTAACTCAGCAGGATGGATTTCCTTTAATTGTGATGTGGCTGTTGCTGTGATGTTGGGGGGGGGGGTGTGTGGGGGAGATGCCAGCCGCATTTGGGCTGCTGCCTCTTGGGTTGCTCTGGAGCTCCAAGGCTGGAAGTGGCTTCCCTTAAAGGTCTCCTGCTGGCCTCCTTAGAGAGGAAGGCAAGGGCCTTGGCCTTGGTGCTGCTCCTCCCTCCCTAGGAGGGGGTGATGAGGCAAGCCCCACTGTTGCAGTCTCACCTTGCAAAGTGCTAGTGCACTGGACATTCCATGTGTGTGTGTGTGTGTGTGTACGCACAGCATTTTTGCTGTCTTGTTTGCCCATCTGACAAAGGCAGCTCATGCCACTATAACTAGGTTAATCTCAAAGCTGCCTTAAGACTCTCCAGGAAGGGTTTGTCAAACCTTTGCCCTCCATCTCTGCTGGGCTGGGTGTGCAGTGAGGCTGGTCATGGGTAAAAGCTCCAGCTTGCAAGGAGGGAGAATTTGGGCACCTCTTTGAGACTGGGCTGCTGGTGCCCGGCCGCCTCTCCCTCCTTGCCCGAGGTCTGGGGCTCTCCTGCTCCTCTACAGTGTTGGGGGTTCTGGGCCTGCCTGGCTGTCCCCCCCCCCCGACCTCCTGCCCTTGGACAGTATGGTGCTCTCACTGCTTTCCTTGCTCCCCCTTCAAGTGGTTTCTCAGGGCACCAGTGAGGTGACTGACGTGGCGTCCTTCTCTTAACTTGTCTCTTCCAGAAAATAGGTTTTTCATTACCTTCTATGGTGGGTTGTACATATCGGACGTCCAGAAGGAAGATGCCTTGTCCACCTATCGGTGCATCACCAAGCACAAGTATAGCGGGGAGACGCGACAGAGCAACGGGGCCCGGCTGTCCGTCTCAGGTACGTTTTGCTGCCACGCTTCCCCAGGGGGGCCACGTGTGATCTGAGCCTTGGCTGCTGCCTTGGAGGATGGGTCTGTGTACAGGCTCCCGGGAGGGTGGGAGGGAAGCCGGGAGATGGAGACCGCTTTGTCCTGGCTCTGGCTCCCCCCCCCCTCCCACTCGCCCTGGCTGCCTCCTTCAGTAGCTTGTGAACTTCAGGATGGGCCACGGCATCTGTTAGCCATGGCCTGAGCCATGTCTCATGTTGCCACAGCCACCCCATCCCCCTTATGCGGGACCATTCCCCAGTATTTGTCAAAGTGGCCTTGGGGGGTACCCTGGTTGGGGTCTTCGCTGAGGCAGCGGCAGGAGCCTTCCTCCCCCCACCGCCCCCCAACGCAAAGGCTCAAAAGATCCTGCCTGGAGTTTTGTTGGATATGAACTTGTAAATGGATGCAAATCCATTGAGGAGAGCTGAAGACTGGAGGAAAAGGCGATTAAGGGGAGGGAAGCCTAAACACTTAAAGGGATTTGAGAATTACCCACGCGCCTTACTTGTTCCATTCACAGAATTTGGGCTCGGTGATTCCTGGGCTTGCATGTGCTGCGTGAACTTAGTCCCTTTTTCTGCTCTCAGACCCTGCAGAATCCATCCCAACCACCCTGGATGGCTTCCAGCCGCGGGAAGCAAAGGCAGGCCAGCTGGTGGAGTTGCCGTGCGTTGCCTCCGGCTACCCTAACCCGGCCATCCGATGGATCAAGGATGGCCGGCCACTGCCTGTCGACAGCCGGTGGACCAAGCGCATCACGGGGCTGACCATCAGTGACCTGCGTGTGGAGGACAGTGGGACCTACATCTGTGAGGTCACCAACACCTTTGGCTCTGCGGAGGTCACCGGGACCCTCACTGTCATCGGTAAGCGGGAGAGAGCCGGGCTCTGGTCATAGGAGAGAGCTGGGCTCTGGTCTGAGGCTGAGGCGGTGGCCCCCGCAACCTGTGCAGGCCAGGCCCAGCCAGCGGGAGGCGGCCTGGGAGGGAGGGAGGGAGGGAAGGGTGTCTTGGCCAGCCATCAGGGTCCTTGACTGGCGCATCCCAGAGCTGCACGGGGACGGGATGGCAAGAGGAGGAAGCGGCTTCCCAGCTGTTGTTGTGGAGGAGTCCCAGCAGAGCTACTTTACTTCTAGGCTCAGAGACCCTTGGGGAGGGCAGGAGCGGGAGGCAAGTTGCTTTTGTCAAACATTTGCTGCCATCTCCAGATCTCCCACCCTAATTGCGGTGCATGCGGAGAGGACAGCAGCCCTCATGGTTGGCTGGCTGCTCTGCTGTGTGTTTCACCTCCCTCACCGGGCGTTCTTCGTGGGCTGATTTGGCCAGGCAGGCTGGCACCCAGCGATGGGGCTTCCCACTGCCATCGCCCTGTTGTCCTGTCAGAATCCTCCTGGAGAAACCCCACGCGCTTTCTCGCAAGGCGGAGGGGGCACTTTGCTCTCGGCCCTCTAGCCCTCTCAAAGGCAGTGTTTCTGAGTGGCTGCTCTCCCCTGGACCCCTCCCCCTCTGCCCCCTGGAAGGCTCCGTGGCCGAGAGCCGAAGGGCCAGGGTTGGGATGCAGCATGCAAGGAAGCGGCGTGTGCTCCAAGCTGGTCTGTCGCACCTTGTATGTCAGCCCCAGTGTGACGGCTCCATCCTTCTCTGTGCTGACAACTCCCTCGTAGCCCGAGAGGGAAAGTGATACACAGAGAAGGTGCTGCCGGCACCCCGCGCTCTTGGCAGGCGGGCGGAGGGGGGCAGGCGTGAGAAGCAGCGTCTGCACCTGGGTTATTGTGCAGTGACATTTCCCTGCAGATGGGCACCGTGGGTGTGCGCCGAGCCTCTGCTTCTCAAGGGTGCCCTTGGCTTGCCATCTCCTTGGCCGAAGCCTCCCAAGGGCCTCGGCTGCTTGGGCTGCCCTGCCATTGCGGTACTCAGACTGGGAATGTGGAGGGGGGCATGCTCTTTGTGTGTGGCTGGGGTTTTGTGATTTGATATATTGGAGGGGGGCGATGCTACCCTTGTGGGTTCTGGGAAGCATTTGCAGTTGGACCCTCCCCCAAATAGGTCTGATTCTGCTTCCACCCCCAGCCCAGCCACAAGACACCTGGCTCCTGGTGCTCTTCCCAGAGGTTTCTAGCTCCAGGATCGGGGTTGCCAGCTCTAGGGTCCGGCTGTGCCTTGGCATCTCTGTGGGGTGATGCTCTCTGTGCTATGGGGCCTGCTGGAAGAGGGAGCGGTGCTGGAGGCCAGTGTGGGCCGGCCACCCACTGCGGATGGTCCCCGGCCGGCCTGCTGTGCATGACTCCTGCTCTCTCTCTCTCTCTCTCTCTCTCTCTCTCTCTCTCTCTCTCTCTCTCTCACACACACACACACACACACACACACACCCTCTCCAGACCCTCTGCATGTCACCCTCACACCAAAGAAGCTGAAGACTGGCATCGGCAGCACGGTCATCCTCTCCTGTGCGCTTTCGGGCTCGCCAGAATACACCATCCGCTGGTACCGCAACACAGAGCTGGTGGTGCCGGATGACTTCATCTCCATCCGGGGCATCAACAACGAGACGCTGCTCATCACGGCTGCCCAGAAGAGCCATTCGGGGGCCTATCAGTGCTTTGCCACCCGGAAGGCCCAAACCGCGCAGGACTTTGCTGTCATCGTGCTGGAGGGTGAGCTGGGTGGTGGGCCTGTGTGGTGTGTGTGTGGGGAGAGGGTTAGGAATCCTTGGCCATTGGGGTGGGTACTCCCCCCGCGAGGCAAGCAGGACTGGGTCGCCTCCTCTGCCTGACTGCAGGTGTCCGCGTGCCTCATTCCAAGTCAGACCTTTGGCACGTCTAGCTTAGTGCCTCCTGCTTTGGTGCAGCGGCCCTCTGGGGTCCTTTCAGTGGAGATGCCCAGGGAGGAGCCGGTGCCTTTGCCCCCGAGCCACAGCCCTTCCCCTTTGGGGCATTCTCCTGGCCTGGGCGAGGAGACGGCTTATCTGAGCATCTTGGCTGGGGGACTCCAGCCTTTGGCTGGAGCAGCTTTCCTCAGCAGGTGGACAGGAGCAGTTTCTGGAATGAGCACAAGGAGGGAGAAAGGAAGAAGGGCAGGAAAAGATGGGCCAGGGGACCTCCTGGCACTTGAGTCCTGCTGCTGCCGCCGGGGGCCCAGTGAGACTCAGGCGCTGTTGGGCATTAGGGAAGCCGTCGGCAGTAGCAGCGAGGTGACTGGTGAATCTGAGAAGGGCTCAGATTTGATTCGTGCCCTGCCTTTCCACCCCACAATGGCACTCCAGGTGGACTCACAATAACAAAAGCCTCCACGAGAAGAACCCTCCCACCTCTCGCCCGGGACCCATTGGAGTTCAGCTCTCGATCGCAGGCAGCTGGACGTGGCAGCTTGGTTCGAAAGGCAGCTGCTTCTAAAGCCCACGTTCTGCCTGTGGCCTGTGCAGCTTTCCCACCGTGGGCTGTGCCCAAGGCTGCTCACCATAAACAGCAAGCCAAGTCATAGCTAACAGGATGGAACCGTTCCCCCCACCCCACTGCCGGTGCGCATCTGACCACCCTCCATGGCCTGCAGCAGCCTGGCGTCAGCCTGCGGGCTCACGTGCAGAGGGCGGCTTGTGCAGGCGGGAGCCGTTCTCCCAGGCCTCCTGCTCAGCGGTGGGGGAGACAATCCGGCACTGAGGCCAGAGGCCCCTCGCGTGCGTGGAAGGAGCCAGGGCCGCCTCGGGAGCTCCTCAGTCCTCGGCACCCTCTCCTGAAGAAGAGGAGGAGGAGGATCGCATCTGCCTGCCTTCCCCACAAGCAGCACAATGACAGAGGCTGCCTGACCTCCAGAGGCAAGGAGTTCCACAGAAATGGAGCCGCCACACCGAAGGCCCTTCTCCTGGTGGACTCCAGTTGGGCCAAAGGTCCATGAGGAGCCGCCAGGAGATGCCATCTGATGAGGGAAAGCCCAGAAGCAGGACAGGAGCACAACAGCCCCCTCCCTCCCTCCCTCCCTCCCTCCCATGTGCCCCAGTGACTGGCATTGAGAGCCTCGTCCTCCATGAATTTGTCCAACGAGCTATCTACATTAATACCCAATGCTTATTTAACAATATTAATTTTATACCTTTGGGGCTTTTTAATTTAGAAAAGCAACTGCGGGAGGGGTTTGACACCGTAGAAGTGTATAAAATGATGCCTGGTGTGGAGCATTTTTCTCTGTCTCTGTCATAACACTGGAACCCAGTGGGGTCATCCCCCGAAGTTGAATGGTGGGAGATGCAGGACAGGGCAAAGGGCATCCTGCTGCGGAGAGCAGAGGATGAATGTGTGGAATTGGCTGTAGCAAGATGGCGCGATGGCCTTAAAAGTGGGGGGGGAGGAGGAGGAGGAGGTGGCGGCGGCTGGTCCTGATCCTTCTGCACAGCGGGTGCCACTGAATCCCAGGGAAGGAGGGAGGCCTTTGGCCTTGGCACCCTGCGAGAAGTGTTTGAGGAGCGGCTGTGGGAAGGAAGCCGGTGAAGGACGTGACTGGCCCCCTTTGCCTGGTCCAGCAGGGCTGCTGCCCGTACATTCTTACTGGACAGAGATGGGCATTTGGCAAGCCGGCCCTGAGTGTTTCCACAGCTGACGGTGGGCTGGACACGGTCCAGTCGGCTAAAGACCCTCGCCCCTCCGCACTCCCCAACGGGCTCAAGCGGGAGGGGGAGAGGGCTGGATGAATTCTTGGGCGAGGACCCAAGCTTTGCAAAATGATGAGGGCCTGACACAAAGGTGGGCCGCTGCCCCCCGCGCCTCGGACAGTGTTTGGGATTTGCGCCCCCCTCCGGCTTGCTGGTGCCTGAGCTTTCCCATCACGGAAAATGTGCGGGGGAGGCGGGAAGGACAGCATCCCTGTCCGCTCACTCACGCTTGTTGTGGGCCTCTCCTAGATGGGACCCCCCGCATCATCTCCTCCTTCAGTGAGAAGGTGGTGAACCCCGGCGAGCAGTTCTCCCTGATGTGTGCGGCCAAGGGGGCCCCGCCCCCCACCATCACGTGGGCCCTGGACGACGAGCCCATCCAGAGAGACGGCAGCCATCGCACCAACCAGTACACCATGTCGGATGGCACCACCGTGAGCCACATGAACGTGACGAACCCGCAGATCAAGGACGGAGGGGTCTATCGATGTGCCGCGCGGAACTCGGTGGGCAGCGCCGAATACCAAGCGCGAATAAACGTAAGAGGTGCCTGTCTACTTTTAAATATTAGAATAGGCTCTTCTTGCCGTGGGGTTTGGCTCTGGTTTGGTAGAGTGCCCCCTTTGGTCCACGCGGCTTCCCCTGCTCCGTTTCCTCCTCCGCATGTTGCCTGGCAGCCTCTGAGAGTGCAAAATGCTGCCACTGCCAGAGGATGACTGGAACTTGCAGCCACCACTCAGGCGCCACAGGGATCGTTCCCAGACTCGGACTGGCCCTTCTGCTGCGGCACACGTGACAAGTGACGACGACCGCGTTGGAGGGACGGGAGACGGTGGGAACCTGCGTTGAGAGAGACAGCAGAGAACTTGCTTTCCCGCAGGCCTGGGCAGTGGGTGGAGGCTGAGCACCCTGTAACGGGCCATCGTGAACACTGAGGATTTCCAGAATATTAACCTAAATTATATTCATTCTCTATGTAGCTTTAAGAATAATTGTCTATCCTGAAATGGAGGGTGTTCACAAATTTTATACACCAGTCTAAGTACTGGGGAAAAGGTTTTGACGTTGAGAGTATGGGAGCCCCATATTTTTTGGGCGGAGGTGTGGGGCAAGAAGCCAAGTGTGGTTTCTGTAGAATGAATGTTGGTTCTGTTGGTGGACAGAAGAGACCCCTGACGTCCCCTTTCACTCCTGTAACTGTTGCAAGCCCTGCGGCAGATCTCGTGTCCCATAAGAGAGGGTAGGGGTCCTGCTCAGAGCCGCCTACGAGGAGGCTTGAACTGCAGGCGTGTGTGTGGTGGCCGGGGGTCTGCCCCACCCACCCACCCACCCACCCTCACCTCCTGCCTTGATCCCTGCAGTGCGCCTCTAGTTCTGTATCAGAGCCCGCATGTTTTTTTTCTAACACGGCGATGAATCTTTCCAGGGAATGAAGCGGGGCCCTTGCAGAGCTGCCCATTCCTCTTCCGTGCTCCACTCCGTCAAGTGGGCCTCCCATCCCAAGCAAGGGCAAGCCAGCGACCACAGGCCGCTTTCAGAAGTGGAAAAGCAGAGTGGCGGGTGTGATGCTGGCGGGGAAGGGCAGCCTTTCCGCTGCTCACCGGCGACTTCTGGAAGGGGCTGTGTGAGCGTGCCGGGGGAGACCCCCCCCCCCCGCGCATCCCCACTCAGAATTCACGGTCAATATTGACAGTCCAGCCAGCTGGGTGGTGGGGCAGCGGGCGCGTTTCTCCAACAGCAAACCCGGGTGGGGGTGCATCGCCATCAGCGGACACGCCTGGCAGGGTTTGTGAGCCCCCTGGAGTACATCCTTCCAGGAAAGTCTGCGACATCCCCCCCCCCCCCCCCATATGCTTCTTTCCCCCGAGGATGAGCAGCTCGAACTCTGCGGTGCTGTTCTGGCTTTTCTGTGTGCAAGCCCCTTGTTCTTTAAAATTAACCTAGCCTGCCCCTTTCTTCCTTCCCCTCTGTAGGCCCCCCCAGCATCCGTGCCATGAAAAACATCACAGCCGTGGCGGGGCGGGACACCTTCATCAACTGCAGGGTGATCGGCTATCCCTATTACTCCATCAAGTGGTACAAGGACTCCCTGCTACTGCCGGACAACCACCGGCAAGTGGTCTTTGAGAACGGCACCCTCAAGCTGATGGACGTTCAGAAGGGGATGGACGAAGGGGAGTACCTGTGCAGCGTCCTTGTTCAGCCACAGCTCTCCATCGGCCAGAGCGTCCATGTCGCGGTCAAAGGTGAGGAGTGGCTGGATGCAGGAGCCCTGGCAGGCCAGGCCAGGCTCTTGGCCCTCCAGAGCTGTCCAGCATATGCAGCCGCCGCCACCCCATTTGCTCCTGGGGGACGGGCCCCCTCTTGGTGCTGCTGCCGAACAGGGGCTTCTCTTCCAGTGGGCAGCAGCCATGGCCTGAAGGCAGGGCCTCGGGCTGGTCCACTGATGGGTGGGGCAGGGGAGCCCCTCCAGGATCCTGCCAGGCCTTGGATTCTGGGGCGTGGAGGTTGTCCTGGTGCCCCCACCCCAGAGCCCCTCTGGCCATGAAGCTGGCTCTTCCCGCACAGGATTGGAAATGTTGCTTGCTGGGACTCGGCTGGACTTTGCAGTCCTCACTGTGGGCTGTGCAAGGGAGGGTGTGGCGTGCGAGTGTCAGACTAGGGTGGGGGAGACCCAGGTCCAATTCCTTCTGGATAATTTCCATCCATCCATCCATAGCTGCTTTGAGCTGTCCCAGGTGCAAGGTGCAGCTGGACGGCCATCTGTCAGGGATGCTTTGACCTGGATTTCTGCATTGAGCAGGGGGTTGGACTCGATGGCCTTGTAGGCCCCTTCCAACTCTACTTTTCTATGATTCTATGAGGTGGGACAGGGGGATGGAGCTTCTTGCTACCAGAAGACATTTTTTGGCTTCCAGAGGTTCCTCCTCTCTGACAAACGCAGGCGAGTTGGAGTCAGAGACCCAAGCATGGCCTTGCAATCCTGCCCTGGTCACACAGTATAATTTTAAAATGATTGTTTCCCTGCCTTGAGAGAATGTTGTCCAAAAAAGGCGGCCTAAGAATACCGCAATAGAATCCATTTGGTTACTGTCTGTGGTGGAGTTATGGCCCCAGCACTTCCTTCTCTTTCTCAGGAGTATCCATTTCCTGTGACAAGCGGAGGAGCAGAATGCACAGTGTAAACATGCCATATTAAAACATCTGACCTTTGCTCAGAGCACCTTTGTTGGTGGTTTTCAGCGAGTGTAGCTCTTTAAAAAATCATCCTCTCTGTCTTCCAAGCACGCAGAACATCGTAAAAGCTTCTCCAGCCCATCAATTATTCAGCCCCATTCAGGGAGCCATCAGCCCTAATGAATTGCGGTGGGCTCCGCGGAGGCATCCCTGCCTTTCCACCCCAGTGGCTCGCTGAGATTGAGCTTCGTGCTAGGCCCGACCCTCGCCTGCCCCCAGATTGGCATTTTCTGGGGCAGGCTGTGGGTTCTGCCTCCCCTTTCCATGCGAGTGGTCCCGGAGAGGGGCTGTGTGGTGGCCGCTGGGCCTGCACTGTGGTCTTGACCTGGTGCCTAGAAGCCCCTGTGCAGGATGTCGCTTGGGGCGGGGGGGCTGTGGCAGCTGTTCTGGCGTGGGGTCGAGGTGCCCGGGAAGGGCAGGGGAGAGAGAGTCTTTGCGCTTTTTCCAGGGCCTTTTGTCTTGATGCCAGCAGGATGTTTTGAAAGTGCTTACACACAGGGACACCAGCCCAAGTCCTCTTGTTTTATTTTTTAATTTCTTCCCCACTTTTCCGTACAACGGACTCCCAAGGGGCAGCCACCCGTCACTTCAGCTGTCCCTTTGTTGTGGCCAATTCCTCCTCAGTGATTTTTGCTTGCTTTTGGGTTTCTTTTCCTGACTGCCAAGGAAAGATGAGGCGCAGTTGTTCCCCTGGTGCATGCTCAGGCTCTCTTGTCTCGGTTGGAGGGACCGTTGTGCACAGATCTCTTCACAAGTGGCAGTGGTGGTGAGCGGAGGGTGTGCTTGGAAGCCGTGGGGAAGCCCGAGTGCTGGCCAAGTCCCGCTGCACAGTCGTGGGACTCCCGAGCAAGCCTGCCGCCGGCCCCTCTCCCAGGTGGGAGCACAGAGAAGGCCCTCTGCTTGCAGCTCACAGAAGGCAGCTGATGCAGGCATGGGGTGGCCACGCCCGGGTCCTGGCTTGGAACAAGAGAGGGATGAAAGGTCCGCCAGTTGGCAGGAAGGGCCGGGCAGGGCTGGGCGGGCCAGAGAGCCGCCTTAGCTGGGAGGCTTGAGTAGCAGAGATGTCTTGTCTGTTTGTCTAAATCCTAAAGATCAAGTGTGAGCTCACCAGCCCTAAGCAATCGCAAGCTAGACTTGACTGGAGGTGTGGATCTGCCACTGGGGCGGTCCTCAGATCAGTAGCTTGCTGTGATTTATTTAGATTCCGACCTCTGGCTCCGTGGGTCTGCTTGGATCTGGGACTTTCTCCCAGCGGGCGGGGAGGTGGGGGCAGAGAGCTTTCCTTTCTCCTCAGAGGGGGCGCTTGTTCCTCTGGACCTCGCGGCCGGTCTCTCTGGGCTCCTGGTGGCGCCAGTCCTGCCGTGGCTCTGAGGCTTGTGGCTGGTCGGTCCGCCGGCGGGGAGGCCTGCTGCTCCTGGGGTGTCCTGGGCCATGGGGGCAGGAGGGGCCGCGACCTCTGGACTTATCGGGGGTGGGTCTGCATGCCTGGTCCCGTCCCAGCAAGCACATTTAAAGACTCCTGGATGAAGGAAATTGGGTGTTTCTGGCGGCTGGGCTCGTGGGGCTTCCTGCTTCCTGTTCTGGTCACTGGAGGAGGAACCGCGTCTCCCCAGGAAGGTGTGGGGGGCGTCCCGGCTGCAGAGGGGAGGGGAGCCTCTTCCCAGTGAGCTTGGGGTGGGCTGGGTGGGAGGGAGGCTGTGGCGTAGCAGGGGAATCCCGTGGTGGATTGCTAGACTGGTGCGCTCTTTAAATGCCACCGGCTCACCGGCAAGAGTGTGCAGGGCGCTCCTCCACAGACACCGTGGTCACAACCCTCCCCATGTGCCTCTCAGTAGGCCTCTCTCCATAGGGTAGCAAGGGGGAAATTGGGGTGGAAAGTGAGCCGCTTGCCTCTGCGGCGACTCCACCAGTGAGCTCGTAGCTGTGCGCTGGGGGGCTTCACGGCCGGGGCTCTGCCCTCCTGCGCTCGGGAGCGGCTCCTCCTCCCTCTCTCGCTTCCTCTCACCCCAGCCTCGTCAGGTCACCGCCCCAGCACAGCCCTGTGGGGCAGGGAGGATGGGACTGGGGCTGAGGAGGCCAATTCCCCAGGGCTGTCCTGGGCCGGCCCCGTCCGTTGCTGCCTTGCTGCCCTTTTGGGGGTCTCACTGCACTCCTTCCCTTGGCAGTCCCTCCCCTCATCCAGCCCTTTGAATTCCCCCCGGCCTCCATCGGGCAGCTCCTGTACATCCCCTGCGTGGTCTCCTCGGGGGACATGCCCATCCGCATCACCTGGAGGAAGGACGGGCAGGTGATCGTTTCTGGCTCGGGCGTCACCATCGAGAGCAAGGAGTTCATGAGCTCCCTGCAGATCTCCAGCGTGTCCCTCAAGCACAACGGCAACTACACCTGCATCGCCACCAACGACGCCGCCACCGTCAGCCGGCAGCGGCAGCTCATCGTGCGGGGTGAGTGTGCCCGCGGGGAGCCGCTTGGCAGGGCTGGCGAGGGCACCCAGGCAGCGTGCCTGCTCAGTGCCCGGCCTGCCCGAAGCGGCCCCGGTTGCCCTCGCGGGAAGCTTGTGGGCCAGGGAGAGGGCGCGGGGCCTGGATCGAGACAAAGCGACTTGGGAGGGGACGGCCCGGCGAGGCCCGGCGGCCCAGCGAGGGGCCCGTCCTGTGGCTAGGCAGGGCCGCATGACAACGAGGACGAGGGGGAAGGATGGAAGGTCCAGTCCAAGCATGGGCGGCCCATTGTCGGTGGTAGGGAATTGGCAAAAGGATCTGGCTGATGTATAATGTGAGCCCCTCCAGCATGCGGGAGAGCAGGAATAAGGGCCAGCCCAGAAGAGACTGGGTCCTTGGTCCTTGGGCATGTGCTTTGCGGGACTCCTGGAGAGACACGGGCCGAGAGCACGGGCCTTGCTTTTGGTAAGGGGAGATGTCAAGGTGGCCAAACTGCCGTGCCCACCCCCCACCCCACCCCCACGACAGCAGTACTCCCCCAGCGGCACTGTAAACCCCATTCAGCCCCATTCTAAGCCAAGCAGAGGAGTTGTCCCACTTCGGGGGCTACACTGCTGTGGTGACAGGGAGGCTTTTTTCTGCCATCTTCAGCGCAAGGAAGGTCCCCCACCACGCCACTGCGCAGGGCTCCAGCGCACAGCAGCCATCTGGCTGGCGCACCCCTTGTCTGCACATGCACGTCTCTGTGCAGCCGAGGAGAAGAGATGATATGCCCGGCTGCCCGGGCCCTGGCCCGCAGAACCTTCTGCCGCAATAGGTCCGTTGGCCTTGAAGCCGCTCTGGGGCTCACTGTTGCTTTGGCCCTGGCCAGAGGGATCGGCGGGAGGGAGGTCATGGGGCCGCCTCTGCTGTCCTTCCAGCGCTGAATTCTTGGCCTGCTCCAGATAAGCCGGGCGAAGGGGATAGGCTGCCATGGGGGCGGGGGCGTCAGGGGAGGAGTCTCGGGAGATGCGGTGGTGGGCGAGGGGGGGGCGGTCAGGGCTGCTGCTTCTGGTTCTGGTGCTCATCACAGGCTCTCTGCTCCGCAGTCCCTCCTCGCTTTGTGGTCCAGCCCAACAACCAGGATGGAATCTACGGTAAAGCAGGAGTCCTGAACTGCTCTGTGGAGGGCTATCCCCCTCCCAAGGTCATGTGGAAACACGCTAAAGGTATGTGGGGCCCCGCCTGTGGCCGCATATTGCCTTGGGGCGCTGGGGTCACCAGGGCTCTGGGGCGCATCCCCGTGCGGAACGTCTTCTTCAGAAAAGAAGATGTTTTGCCAGAGGTGGCTGGTGCCGCCATTGGGCATTTTTAGGAGCAAAGCCCCTTTGGCGGTGATCCACTGGGCGGCTGTGTCAGCACAGAGGACCTCCAGGGGGTCTGATGTCGTCGCGTCATTTCCTGGGCCGGCCAGAAGCACCCAAGGGCTCGCTCTCCTGTTTCCTCCCAGGCAGTGGGAACCCACAGCAGTACCATCCGGTCCCCCTCACTGGCCGCATCCAGATCCTGCCCAATAGCTCGCTGCTCATTCGGCACGTTTTGGAAGAGGATATTGGCTATTACCTGTGCCAGGCTAGCAATGGAGTCGGTACAGACATCAGCAAGTCCATGTTCCTCACAGTGAAAAGTGAGTATGCCGTCTGGACCTGCTGCCTGCTGTTGGGGTCTGCGTTCCGTGGTGAGGCAGCACTGCCACAGCCTTTCCATTGGTCCTTGGGCAGGGCATGCGCCGTATGACCGGAGAGCGCGGGGTGAGGGTGCCAGGCTCTGCCTTGGCACCCGCAGAGAGGCTAGCGCTGCTTCTCCTCCTGACGTGGTGCGTGGCCCAGAACGATCTCTCGGAGCCCCTCTGAGATTCTGGTTGGTGTTGGGAACTGTGGTCTGCTGCCCTGACCCTTCACAACCAGGAACCTTCTCATGGCTACCCGCATCCCTCCTCTCAGCCCTGAGGTGCTTCCCGTGCCAGTGTGCTCAGTCTGTTGGGAGCCCTTATCTTGCTGCCCGGACACTCTGCCCGCAAGTCAGAGGTATTTCCTTGCAGCATTTCTGTGGGCAGTGCGTGTGTCTTGGCAGACCAGAGGCCGCCATGTCATCTGATGGCCACCTCTGTTTGCGTTGTGAGATCCTTCCTCACTTGCGGAGCCTGAGCGCTCCTCTGCCGGCCCCCAGCCATAGACATGCAAGGAACAGAGTGCTGGATTGATTCCCGTTCCCTTGGGGATCTGATTCCCTCACACGATCAAAAAACACTTTGTCCTTAATAAAAGCAGGCAATCAATCTGCATCGTGGCGGCGCAGAGAGGAGGTAGGGCAGCTAATTCCACACACGCTGGCCTGGAAGTGTTAGACAACCTTGCACGTGATTGGATTCTGCTTGGGCCACCCACGGCAGAATCGATGCTTTCCAGCTTCTGCCAGAGCTGCTGCAGTGAAAATGAGAGCCCCCAAAGCTAGTGCAGCCTCCTGGATGGGCTTCCGCGCAGAGCTGAAGAAAGGGATGTGGTCAGACGTGTGCTGGGGCCGAGGCAGGAGCCCCTCCGCCATTCATACCTGCCATCCTGGCTCCCGCCAGAGAGAGAGCGCCAGCCAGTTACAGCCGGCAGCTGCTAAGCTCTCTCCCAAAGGGACGGGAAACACAGGGCCAGCCCGACCATCAGGCAGAGCGAGGTGTCGGCTGGGGTGTTGGAGGGCACAGAACAGTGATGGGGTGTTGGAGGGTGGCCGAGCTGCATGTGCCACCGGTCGGCGTCTGCGTGTGCAAGGGGGGGGACGGGCTGCCGTCTAGCCTTTCTCCTCGGGCCCTGGTCCTGTGCAGCCCAAGAGAGGGAGGGAGCAGCCAAGATCTGCTGTGTGAATGGAAAGTGGTGGCCTCCCCAGGGGCCCCAGTAGCACGTCCGGGGCGGGGAGCGGCCTTTGTGAGCTCGACCTCCTGAGGTGCCGCCCTTTCGTGGTGCCTCCTCCCAAATGCAGGGGAGGCTTTGGTGGCATCACAGAAAACAAGAGAGCAACACCATGTGCCACCTGAATAGGCAGAGGCAGGAGTGCCACCTTGTCGCTCGGCTGGCCAGGTGATCTCTCGGCAAGTGTTGCTTGCACTGCTTGTGCTTCCAGGGGAGCTGGGAGTCTCCAGCTTGTAGAGTGCAGTTGCCTGGCTGCTTGTGGGGTGATCAGGCAGCCTGCACCTATAATACCGATTCTGCCTCAGCTACACTGTCTGCCTGTTCGCTTCCCAGCTCAATTCTGAGTGTTGGGCTTGAACCTGAAAGCTCTTTGTGTTTTGGGGCTAGCGTATCTGAAGGACCCTTAGAAACCTATTTGGGCCTGAAGATCCGCCTCAGAGGCAGGCCAGCAAGGAGAGCCTCCAAGAAGAACAGGGCCAGGGCCTTCTCGGTGGCCACCCTGTGTCTTTGGAACTCCCTCCCACAAGAATTGAGATTGTCCCCCTCAAGCCTCTTCTCTTCTGCCAGGCCTTTCAGTGGTCCCTGCTTCTGCTTTTGATTTGTTCTGCACGTGCTCTTCTGTTGTTTTCATTATTTATTATGTACTTTTGCTGTATTGTTCAAGTCGTATTGCATGTCACCTCTGGAAGGCATTCCCTTCACGGTGGCTTATAAATAACATAAAGAGCCCTCTTGCTTCTCCCTCCAGGCCGATGAGCTCCAGAACCACCTTCCTGGGCCGCCCAAGGCCAGGCCTGTTGGGCTGGCCCTGCCCAGATGTCGCCAGATTCATGTTATCCTTGATGGAGTTCTGAGCAGTGCAGAATTATACCCTGCGGACCCTTCCCTCTCGGGCAGAGCCCTGGCTGCTGCCATACTTGCACCCAGGGCTTGCTCACGCCCTCCCTGCAGTCGGCAGGTGCAGCAAGATCGGGGGTGCCTGGAGAGGTGCCCTCGCTACTCCATCAGCATAACTGATTGCTTCCATGCAATTTGAATTAATCTCATGCTTCAGGTGAAATGCAGCTAATCAGTGTAGGCAAGAAGCTGAAATGGGTGCCATCCAATTAACATCCTGGAGCCGGCACTCCCGAAGCCCACCCCTCTCCCCTGGCCTCCTTTCCCCTCTGCGGTTGCCACTCCAGCCTGGGCTCAGGATGGAAGAACACCCAGAGCCCTGACAATTCCCTTTGTCTCCACCGCCTTATCACAGCCCACCAAATGGAATCAACCTCTTGTCCGTGTTGTGTTAACAAGGCAAAAAAGGAAGATCTTGAAAGGAGAACAGCGATTTGCTTCACCGGGTGTGTGTGTGTGTGTGTGTGCTCCAGTGAGGGCCCTTTGCAGAGAGAGATAACTTTTTCCGAATGAGGGGAGGGGCAATCGGTCTGCTCGTTCGGCCGTGGACATCGCAGGTCAGCACCATGTCCGCTGGTGGTAGTTTGCTTGTGATATTTGCCCAGTTTCAAAGTGGAGAGCGTGCTGGGTGCACCGAAAGCTCACATCTCCCCAGAAGCAGGCACGCAAAGGACTTCTCTCTGGGCCTTCCTCTGCACCTGTGTTCGCTTCTGCAGTATCCGACGCCGTCTAGGGAATTACCAGCAGCTCCCAGGGAAAAGACCCAGGCAAGTCTTGCTCGGCTTCTCCAGCATCGTTCAAGCCTTGTTAGCCGGAAAATGCCTGGCTTGCCCTCCCTGTCATGCCACCTGATTGCCCTCGGTCAGATGCCACTGAGAAGCTGGCTACAAGCTGGCTACGAAGGCAATCACTTTCTCCTGCTCTTGCCCCACAGCAGCTGGTATAGACCAGCACTACCTCCAAACGCACGGGGCTTCTCTTCAGCCATGACGACCAAGAGGCCGTGAGAGACCCCTCTCTCCTCCTCCTCCTCCTCCTCCTCCTCCTCCTCCTCCTCCTCCTCCTCCTCCTCCTCCTCGAGCTTGTCTGATCCCATTTTAAAGCCATCTAAGTCGGCGGCCATCGCAAAGTCTTGCAGCAGCAAATTCCATCGTTTAGTGATGCGGTGTGTTTGTCTGTTGTGAGCCACCAAACCAGCTCCATTGAATGCCCTGGTTTCTAGTATTATGAGAGAAATGTCTCCCTGTCCACAGCCTCCATACCATGTGTGGGTTTATACACCTCTGCCATGTCTCCTAAACTATTTCCATTGAGAAACAGCTTCTGGTGGGTTAATTGATGTGGCAACAGTCTGATTTTGAAAATGGCTTCTCCAGAGCTGCAGATATATATGAGGGAGGGAGCACACGTGCGCTGCTTCATCGGCAGCATACTTGCCCCACTGAGTCCCCCTCTTGTCCTCCCAGCGCCATCTGCCACCTTCCTCTATGGCACAGGGGATCAGAATGGATAGGCCTGCTGGAGATTTTGCATAGTTCTGCATGGAAATTCTGTCCCTAATTCTTTGGGCAGTTCTCTGAGCTGAAGTTAGCAGCTCACCCAGTGAACAGCTGAACTCCAGGGATCTACACTTTGGGCTGGCCTTGTTAGTCGAACCAAAAACGATGGTGGGCCAGTTTCCTGCCCCTCTTGCTCACCTACCAGCCTGTCGATGACCAGCACGGCTGCCCAGCAGCAGCAGCAGCAGCGGAAGCGGAAGCCTCCTCCGTCCACCCTGTCCCTGTCCCTGGCCAGAAAGTCATCTTCAGGAAAATGTATTTTCCACGATGTGACTCGCAGCCTGCAGAGGCTGCTGCTCCTTGCCTCTGTCCTCCAGACGGGACGTTTCCCCCTGGCCACCCCACCCCTCCCGTCTTCTCTGCTCAGCCCCTCCCACCCCAGCTCCACCCAGTATGGTGTGGGCCGCGTGGCTGTCCCAGTCTTGCATGCACCATTCTGCACGGTGAGTTTCGCATGCTGGGAGATAATGCGGCTCCCCAATACACCCTCTGTTGCGTCCACACACTGCAAACGGGAGTAGCCTGAAAGCCAAGCTTTCCCTGGCTGCTAATTGAATTACATTGCCATGGCGAGCAGAGGAGCTGTAGCTCATTAAAACCTCTTGCGCCCCATTAGAACAGTGTGTGTTGCCTTTGCGGATTGTCATTACCATATATTATGGCACTGTTTGTGTATGCCGTGCATTTTTTAATCTCTGCCCCCTGAGCCTGTTTGGCTGCTTGCTCGGCATCCTATCCCGGTGCTCTTTGGATAAGCCAGGGCCAAATGCTTGCCCCTGTATCTTGGCCGAGGGTGCTTGCAGGTGGCTGTGTTCCCTAGTGGGTGACCGCAAGAGCTCGACGAAGAAGCGCTCGCTGGAGGGGTCGAAGAGGTCCTGTGGGCGGAGCTTCCTCAGTGGCGGCTGTGCGTCAGCTGGGGACGGAGGGGCAGGAGGGGGTGATGGGGAGTGGGCGCCAGCCTGGGGAACTGACAGCACCCCCCATGGGAGAAGTAGGAAAGCGGTGGCCGGGGGGGGGGACCTCCAGGCATCGCATGGGCAAAGGAGGGGAGCGGGTGGTGCCCATCACAGCAGCCAGCCCAGGCCTGGCGTTCCTTTTCCCTGGGGGCTCTAGTTGGCCCTACTGGCTTCCACTCCCTTCTTTGTGCACAGGAGGAAGCACGTCCATTTTAAAAGTTCAGAAGCGTGCGTACCTGAAGGAAGGGGGGGGCTGAGCCGTGCTCTTCTCACAGGCTTTTCCTGCGCTTGGACTGCCACGGTCTCTCTCTCCCCCTCTTGGCTTCTTTCCCTGTGGGTGGAAGGAGCGCTTGCAATGTGTGGGCGGCATCCGAGTGGGCGTGTTTGGGAACCCTGCTATTGACCGTGTCGCTGGCCAGAGTGTGGCATTCAGTGGAGTCTCCGCTTTGATTAACTGGAGCAGGAGGGTCATTAAAGGCTCGTTACTCTGGGCGGCCTGCCAGGGACTCCACTCCTTGGCGGAACCTCTCCAAGATGGGGCTTATTGTTGCTGTGCCAGAATCGTGGAGAGGCGCTTCAGCTAGTCGGAGCAGTGGAGGAAAGCTTGTCCCATCCGGCTCAGTCCTGCCAGGGCACGTGCATAGTCCCCTTGTGTGGACCAGCCCAAGTGTGGCTCAGGGGTGCATGTGGGCCGAAACGCACATTTTGGAAATGGCAACTGGCAGGAAGTAGATCTGTCACTTTTCCTCTTCCTGTTTTTTAATGTTTCTGTCACCTCTCAAGCAGAGTAAAGCCCAAAGTGCTTTACTCTACTTGAGCAGGGTCAGGCTGAGAATGGTCACTGGGGGAGCCTCACAGCCTTGCTGGACTTCTGCATCTCTGTCCACTGTACCACACAGCTGCACATGCACTGAGGCCTGAGAAATCTGTGAGTTTGGTGGCGTTGCATTTATTTCTGCCCCCAGGCTCGACACCACCTCCAGGAGCACAGGAGTTCAAATGAGATGGGCGGCACTGGAAGATCACTGCAACCCCCCTTAGTAGCCCTGGTCGTCACAGCACGGCAGTCGCCTACTTGCCACATCCGCTGTGATCCCCCCATGCCAACTCCATGGGGAAATGGCGAGCTACTTGCTCCCCCATCTCAGCTGACACTTGGAGGCTCGCTGTACCTGTGATGGCTGTGTGCGCTGGCGTGAGCCTCAGCAACAAATGTGGGTTCTCCTCTCTGAGTACTGTGGTAACAGGAGAAGTAGCACTGGCCAAGGTTCTCTCTGCTTAGCCAGAATGGTAGAGGAGGCAGAGGAAGCGCTCTGGTCCTGCCTGGTAGAGGCTCAATGGATGCCAGTCAGTGTGGAAGGCCACAGAGAGTGGGCGAGGCTGGGTCTCTTCCACCCTTGGCGGCTTGGTCTCTGTCTCCTTGCTGACCTCGGCATTTCAGTCCCTCCTCCACAAACTTCCTCTGAGGTATTGGCGGAGTGGAGCAGATTGGGGGGCCATCCTCTTTTGGCTTTTGTCTAAATCATGACTGTGTGTGAGAGAGGTCTCCAGTATCTGCCATGCAAAGCCAGGCTGGCTTGTTGGTGGAAAACCTCCCTCTGTATTCTGCCGAGGTTCCTCTGAGTGAATTATGCAAATCGCTGATGGAAAAATATTCCAGGGCACATCCTTGAGAGTGTAAAATCTTAGTCAATAATTCATACTCGCCTGTCTCTGGCTGCGGCTTTTTCTTCATTATAACTTGCGCCTGGTTATTTGTCTTTCACATTTTATTGTATATCCGGGTGTAATACTATGCATTATAAAATTTATCTGCTTCATTATTTTATGATCCTGAGTTGTATAATGCAAGGGCGGTGTCTCCAGTGCTGGCTGCAGCACTTGGGCGCTGACAGGCCCTGGCTGAGGAGAACGTGTTTGGCCACCCGGCCGAAGCTGCAGTTGTCACGGGGAAACTGAGGAGCAGGACCCGCCCCGCCCCGCCCCGCCCCCTTGGCTGGGAATGGGGATTGGACCGACGTCTCGCTGGGTCGCTTGCTCATCACCCGAAGGGGGCATTGTCTGGAGGGGGCATCTCTGCAGGGGCCTCCCCAGCCCCCCAGGGGCACGTTTGGGTTCCAGCCCCATGGACGTAATTCATTCTGGGGGGGGGAGCACTCGAGTGGACTCCCCGCCCTCATTGGTTGGCAGCACTCTTGCCTCTGGAGGGGATGGCTCACCCCCACCTCGGGCCGTGTGATGGCACGAGTGTCAGCACAGCCTTGACCGCTGGGAAGGCCTGACGGCCGCGTGGAGGCAGACGTGGTGGAGGGGCGGCTTTGGGCTTTTGGGCTTTGGGCAGACGTGGTGGAGGGGCGGCTTTGGGCTGTGCCAGGAGGGTGGGGCTATACCGGGAGGTGAGGAAGGGGCCCTGGAGCAGCCGAATGTCTCTTTTTTTATTTATGTGTTTTCAACTTACTTGTTTTAAGTGTGCTTTTGTATTTTATGTTTTATTTTAGTGTTTGCCACTTTGAGCACAATCTGTCCTGGAAAGGCGGGGCTATGCATTCAGTAAATTGATAAAAGAGTCTACCTGGAGGGAGCCCCAGCCCCCCCCCCGGGCAGATGTCCCGCCCCTCCCAGGAGTCCGCTGCCATAGTTCTCCTGTGGTTCCAAGAGGGCATTCCAGGACATTTGGGAGAGCCCTCCTGGAGCAGAAGGCAGGGTCCAGTCATGTGGACCTTCTTCTAGTGGCAGTGAAGCAAGGTCTTTAGTGAGCTCCTCAGAGTTTCCTCTTCCTCATAATAAAGAGGGAAAGGATTTTTCTGATCTTCTCCTACGGCATGGTATGCCTAAGGAGCAACCGAGCCACAGCGAGCCAGCCTTTGCCCATCACGCCGAGGTCAGGGCTCGCTACCTGCAAGACCAGGGACGGATCCTCGCATGCGTCTCGTCAGGGTCAGGTTGGGCTGCCAGTCCCCAGGCACATAATGCTGCTGGGCAGCTGTCCTGATCCATCTGGGGTTCTGCCAGCTGTTCAGGGCTATGGTCCAGGCAAGGAGGCACAACGTGGGGCAGAGGTCAGGAACAAGAGCAGTTTCAGTACCGTGGCCAGCCCTGCAGGTACCAGCCCAGGCCGTGGAGTGCATTCAGGACCACGGAGAGCGGTCCGGCTGCAATGGTGCTGGGCTGGCCAGCAACTGCCCTGGCACCAGCTTGGAGCTGCCAGCAGGGGTTTTAAGCCAGGTCAGGAGGCCTTCTGGGAGCTCCACATCCACAAGGTGGAGTATTAGAGCTCCACCTCTAACTGGAAGACAGAAACAAAATTCAAAGCAATCTCGATAGGCTGGAGCGCTGGGCTGAAAACAACAGAATGAAATTTCATAGGGATAAATGCCAAGTGCTGCACCTAGGGAGAGGAAACCAAATGCACAGTTACAGGATGGGGGACACTTGGCTCAACAATACTACAAGTGAGAAGGATCTTGGAATTGTGGTAGATCACAAACTGAATATGAGCCAGCAATGTGATGTGGCTGCAAAGAAGGCAAATGCTATTTTGGGCTGCATTAATGGAAGTGTAGCTTCCAAATCGTGTGAAGTGATAATAGCCCTTTACTCAGCACTGGTTAGGCCTCATCTTGTGTACTGCGTCCAGTTCTGGGCACCACACTTTAAGAAGGATATAGACAAACTGGAGAGGGTTCAGAGAAGGGCAACAAAGATGATCAGGGGACTGGAAACAAGGCCCTATGAGGAGAGACTGAAAGAACTGGGCATGTTTAGCCTTCAGAAGAGGAGACTGAGGGGAGATATGATAGCACTCTTCCAGTACTTAAAGGGTTGTCACAAAGAGGAGGGCCAGGATCTCTTCTGGACCATCCCAGTTTGCAGGACACAGAATAATGGGCTCAAGTTACAGGAACCCAGATTCCACCTAAACATCAGGAAATTTCCTGACTGTTAGAGGAATAAGACAATGGAACCAATGACCTAGGGAGGTGGTGGGCTCTCCCACTCTGGAGGCATTCAAGGTGCAGCTGGACGGCCATCTGTCAGGGATGCTTTGACCTGGATTCCTGCATTGAGCAGGGGGTTGGACTCAATGGCCTTGTAGGCCCCTTCCAAGTACTGTATACTTTTCTATGATTCTATAAGTGCTGCATCTGTTTGTTATTTGAAAGGCCGGTGCCTTTTCCTGCAGTCACTGGCTCCTCCTGTGTGGTGAGGGTCTGGGGAGCAAGGAGCTGGTTGGGGAATGGTCCCCAGGGGTGCCAGCTCACTGGAGGTCAGACTCCGAGGGCAACAGCACCTTCTGCAGGTTGAGAAGTGCAAGGTGGAGGCAACTGGCTTTGACTTCTTGGCATTGCTGCCGCTAGAAACCTCCGCCTGAGAGGGCTCCTGGTCCGAGGCCACGAGAGGAGCGGTGTTTCCCCAGCACGGCCATTGGGCCTGTCAACACAGGCACTACCACAGCTGCTTCCAACTTCCTTCCTTTGGGCGGAGCCAGGCAGGCGGCGGCGGCGGAGGAGGGGCAGAGACTTGAGCCCACCCTCCTCCGCGGCTCCACCTACGTAGCAACAGCAGAAGTGGTAGCCATAGCGGGAGAAGGCCTCGGTGCCTGGAACTCACTGGGCCACTTTTGGAGGTGGTGGTGGTGGTGGTGGTGGCTGGAGTGAATGATCTGGGCAGTCCTGGATCTCTGCATGTATCAGGCCCAACTGGGTTTTTTTTAATTGGGGAAGGGCTCTGGTATTGCAAGAAGGAAAGGGGGCTATCCCCCAAATGCCAGAGGCCAGGCATAGAGTGGCTCCTGGTGCAGATCCAACAGTAAGGCGTCCTGCAAAAGGAGAGGCACCCCTATCTCAGGTAGAGACTTTGGCCAGGCGTTGGTTGCACTCTGACTCCCAAGGCCTGAAGTAAGTTCCTAAGCAGTGGTGGCCTTCCTCACCCGGCACAGCTTCCTGTGCTTGGCTCTGCCGCCACCTCCTACACAGAGCAGGAAGCAGCCACTGTTTGGTGGCTCCTCTGCTTCCCTCACCTCCCCCCCCCCCCACCTTTGGGCCTGGGAGCAGAGTGGCTGCTCGGCTTCGAGGCCCCGGGCTTGGTGTGGCTTGGCCGTCTTGCCACCTGGCATTCTGCAGTGACGCAAAACACCCGTCAAAGTGTTGTCACTTTGTTGTTGGCAAAGTGTTGTTGGCGGCAAGGGATGTCACCGCGAATATCGGGGGGCTGGAGTGAGGCTGAAATCAGCCCCACTCGCAGCCCCCCGATAATCGTGGGCCTACCTTGCCGCCCACGCGGGCTCCCGTCGCGTCATTTCTGGCTGTAATGTGACAGGACCCTGTGCCAACGTGGCTGAACCCTGCGCCACGGTTTTGGCATAGAAACCACGGCATCAGGGCTTAAAACGGCCTGTTTTAAGCCCTGTTGCCCTGGTTTCTACACCAAAACTGTGGTGTAGATGGGAGCCCGCGCGAGCGGCGCGGAGAGCAAGTGGAAAGCCCCTCCGTGCTGCGGAGAATCCAAAGATGGGGGGGGCTATTTCCCGAGGTGAGATGCCCCCCCCCAAGGTACAAAACTCACCACTAATTTATTATATTTATACCCCGCCTTTTTTCCTGCAAGGAAAGGTTGCCACACAGAGGAGGGCCAGGATCTCTTCTCGATCATCCCAGATTGCAGGACACGGAATAATGGGCTCAAGTGACAGGAAGCCAGATTCCGCCTGGGCATCAGGAAAAACTTCCTGACTGTTAGAGCAATAAGACAATGGAACCAAGTACCTAGGGAGGTGTGGGCTCTCCCACCCTGGAGGCATTCAAGGTGCAGCTGGACAGACATCTGTCAGGGTGCTTGGGGGGGGTGGTCGGACTCGATGGCCTCGTGGGCCCCTTCCAACTCTACTTTCCTGTGATTCTATGACTACCCCATGGTGGTGCTTAAGGTGGCCATTGGAGTCAAGGAGGCTATTCCGAGGCCCAGTTTCCCATCCTCAATCAGCAGCCAGTTCTCTCTTGCTAAGCAGCCTCCGGGATGCCTCTCCTTGGGTGGAGGGGAGCTCCAGAACGCCTCTGGAAGGCCATGGCAGCAGTCAAGGGAGCTGGGAGGGCGGCTCTGCCCCCTGAGGGGAAGGGGCTGCTGCTGCTCCTCCTCAGGAGGCACAGGGTTGGAGATGGAGTGTGTGACAAAAGACAAACGGGCCCAGGCTTTGTGGTAAGAACACAATAGTGAAGGGTGGGTTTCCCTCCACCTGAAAGGCCGCCCCCACCACTCCTCACCAGGTGTCAGAAAGGACTCTTTTTACAGGGGATGTTCATGTGCAAACTGCCTCCCATCGAGACCGGGGGGGGGGGGATCTCGCCCCTCCTCTGAAGGACTTGCCCTTCTGTTCATTCATCTGTTGAAAAATCATGCACGGTGCTGGAGCCGAGGTCTGCTGAACTTTGACCAAACAGTGGCCTCGAGAAAGGAAAGTTGCCCCATGAAATTTATGAAGCAAAGCTGTTCTCCTTTGTGGATTCTGCATTTGTCAGAAAGGCCCTGTTGATGGTTCCATCCAGTGTTCCTGGTCCACTTGGTGGCCTGTCCTGGCGTGGCACTGCTCTTCCGCATCCTGAAGGTTCTAGGATGCCATCTGGGAGCCACTGGAGAAAGGGGTGTTTCCTGTTTCCTGCGTCTCCCACCACAGCATCTTCCAGGACACTCTCGGCGGGCTGCTGCCTTGCTGTCCACACTACGCTCAACATCTGGGGCCCTCCTCCGATTGCCACCTCCAAGAGAGGCTCGGTTGGTGGCAACGAGGAGGAGGGCCTTCTCGGTGGTAGCCCCCCAGTTATGGAATCAGCTCCCCACTGAGACCCGCCTGGCGCCAACCTTACTATCTTTTCGGCGCCAGGTTAAGACTTCCCTCTATGCCAAGGCATTTAGTTAGGAGCTTGGAATAGCACGGAGGGGATTGTCACCTGTAGGCTCAGTTTTATTGGCTTTTTGTATTGTTATTTTAAACTGTGTTTTTAAATTTGGTTTTTAATTTTTTAAACTGTTTTGTATGTTTTAATGTTGTTTTTATGTATAGAGGGTTGTGAACCGCCCAGAGAGCTTCAGCTATGGGGCGGTATATAAATGAAAGAAATGAAATGAAATGAAATGGGGACTGCTGGGGTGGTTCTCTCGGTGGCCGCTCTTGCATCCCCCCCCCCCCCCCGTTCTCCATGTACAGAATCCCCTTACTGCAGGCTGGTGCCCATTGCACAATGCATCTGCTGGATCGAAGGCATGAAGAGCTGCTTCTGCTCTTCCAGCCTGACCCAGGAAGGCTGGGTGGCCACTCCCTGGGGAGAAGGTCTACACAGTTGGACCCTGCCTGTTGTTCCATCCAAGGGTGGGGTGAGGTAGTCTGGGATGCCCTCTGGGCACACAGATAGCATGGAATTCATGGTCAGGAGCCTCCCTGAGAGCCTGGATAGCGGCAAGGGGTGCTGGCTACGACGGGCCTCTGGTCTCGATGGGGACAGGGGGCAGCCTAGTTTCAGTCCTTCATGGTTTGCCGTAAGAGGACTTTGCCCGCTTCGGGGTGGCGGTGAGACCCAGCGTTCCAGCTCCTTGACGGGCAGCAGTTCTGGGGCATCCCTTGGCTGAGCCTGGGCTTCCCGTGAGCCTGCTTCCTCTTCCTCTGCAGTCCCTGCCATGATCACCTCCCACCCCAACACCACCATTGCCATCAAGGGGCAGGCCAAGGAGCTGAACTGCACGGCCCGGGGGGAGCGACCCATCATCATCCGCTGGGAGAAGGGGGACACCGTCATCGACCCCGACCGCAACATCCGATATGCCATTGCCACCAAGGATAACTGGCGACGAGGTCATCTCCACGCTCAAAGTGAGGAAAAGCTGCTGCAGCTCGGGGGCCTCCTCCGTGTGCGCAGGGCCACACCTGGCTGCCATGCGCAGCGATGCCCTGGCCAGTGCGGTGGAGCCCGGCCAGTATGGCTGGGGCAGCTGGGCGGCACGGTGTGGCCAGCCAGTTGTGCAGGGGAGGGTGGAGGGGAAGGATAACTTGACCATTTCATCTCCAGTGGTGAGAAGTCTCAGGCCTGCCCTGCGCAGGTGGGACCCCCGTTCTGAGGTGTCGTCTTGTCCACAGCTCAAGCCAGCTGACCGAGGGGACTCTGTTTTCTTCTCCTGCCATGCAATCAACTCTTACGGTGAAGACAGAGGACTCATTCAGCTTACTGTCCAAGGTATTGCATTTCCAGTGGAGTGTGTGTGTGTGTGTGTGTGTGTGTGTGTGTGTGTGTGTGTAAAAGTGCAGTTTCTGGGAGACTCCAAACAGCATGACTGGGGAAAAGGTGGAGGCAACATCTTTCTGAGGTTTCCACTCAGGTCTCACATTTGGTCTCCCACACAAACGAGGCTGTTGAGATTATAACCCCTTAGTGTAGACCTTCATTGATATTTTTTTAACAGCTGTTTAACAGAATGCTGCTAGATAGCTGTTAAATAGAATGAGAAATTAAAGGAACGCTGATCTCTGATTTCCTACTTATAGTCTTTCCAGCTGAAAGAGGGACTTGAGCACACTTTACTCCTGCATAGTTCCACTGAAACACAGAAACATCAGAATCTCCTTTCTGGATCAGTCAGAGGGTCCACTGAGTTCAGCCTTCTGCCTCCACCCGTGGCCAGACAGATGCCCTAGAGGAGCTCAGAACAGGAAGCTTGTGGGATGCTCTGGGTTCCATTCCATTGAAGCTAGTCACAATTGATCAACACACTGTGAATTTATCTCTTATTAAAACATAGTAGTCATCACAACACCCTGTGACAGTGAATTCCTTTGATCAGGGGCTCCGAACCTTTTTGGACCTGTGGGCACATTTGGGAATTTGAGAAACTGCTGTAGCCACCGCTACAAAATGCCTAATCAGTGGATTGTGGCCTTGGCATCTACCTGTCACGTCTTACTCAGCAAAAACATTTGTTTCATGTCTATTGGACACTGTAATGTCTCTAATAAGATTTTGTCTAATACAGCTAATTGCTGGAGGTGCAGTACAGCTAATGCTTCTTTTAAACATGTGTCCAGTAGTTGCTTCTTACACAGATAAATTTTGGCCTGGAACAGTCTTTAATATTCACTGATGTAGACACTCTTTTAAATTATTTATTTGCTTCATGGAAATTAACAACTGGAAGGGGAAATAGATTCTCTGTGCCCTTTTGACAGCTAAAAGATTGGTATTACAAAATTGCAAGGATAAACACTCACCTCATACTATACAATGGATTGAGGACCTTACAACACTTTCAATATATGAACGGGTGGCATATAGTATAGAAGTAAATTTTGTCCAGGCAATAGACACCAACTTCAAATGGATACTTATTTGGATATTTGGTCCACTTTTGTTGAAGGCTATCTATAATTGCTAGAAAGTTGTATGCATGACATACAAATCCATGTACATATATTAAAAAACCAGATTTTTTAAAAAAAACTTTTTAAAAAGTTTTAAAGATTTTTTGGGAGCCCATGGGGTCCCCTGCCTTAGATTAACTCTGCACGATTTGGAAAAGTAGTTCAGTCTATCAGATAACTGTGTTTTGAGAGAGCGACAGTCTTAGCAATTCTACTCTGCTCATCCTTTGCCCACCATCCATTGCTTAATATTCCCCCCCCCCCCGCCCAGCTTTAAAAAACCCTGGTTGCTTCCTCCGCACAGAAGAGTCCCCACCCCTGCTTCCTCCTAGTCATGTCAGTCTGCTCTTGATGGTTTGTTGCAAAAAGGACTCAGCCTGCTCTTCACCACATTGTCCAACCTGCTCGTTATTTTTATCCCAGTTTTCAGACAAATCTGCAGAAGTTAGGAGCCCGCTGGGCAAGTGGGCCATCTTTCCAGCAGTCCCATAGGGTAGGGCCGTGGCTTCCACCGTGTTGGTGCCTTTTCTGGCAGGCAGGCAGGCAGGCAGGCAGGCAAGGCCAGTGAGCCGGCAGAGTCACTGTGTTGGGTGGGAGCGTGGGTGCGGGCTGCGTCTTCCCTCTGACGCTGTGCCCCCTTCCTGCTCTTAGAGCCGCCAGACCCCCCAGAGCTGGAGATCCGGGAGGTGAAGGCCCGCAGCATGAACCTGCGCTGGACACAGCGGTTCGATGGCAACAGCATCATCACTGGCTTCGATATCGAGTACAAGAACAAGTCCGGTGAGCCACACTGCGAGTCGTGGAGCTGTGAGTGTGCTGGGCTCAAGCGGAGGAGTAGCTCTGGTGGTTTATAGGAGGCCGGAAAGGAGCGCTCAGCCCGTGGCTCTCCTGCGTGTCAAGGGGCTTCACAAACGCGATCTCACCAGTACCTGCCACAGCTCTGCAAGGGACTCTGGTGGCTGATGATGGTGGTAGTGTTGATTCCGTGGGGAGTGGGGGCTGAGGAGGGGTTCCCTTGAGGCCAGGTCGAGGGTCCCTGACTGATGTGCAGTTTGAACTGGGGACTTCCTGCCTTGCAGGGTTGTTGCAAGGCACTGAATAAGGTGAGGAATGCAAAGTGCTCTGACAGGAAAAAGTGCAGTAGGATCCTGTAGGTTTTGTGACATGCCAAGAAAAGGAGCTTCTGTTCCTTAAAAAGGATGTTCCGCTGAGGCCCTGTGGCCCTCCAGCCCCAGCACTTCCTGCACTTTGGAAACTGGTTTCTGCATTTGAAATGTGGCATTTCTAGTTTATTGAAACCGCCAGTTGTCCATATTTGGGCTAAGGACATAAACTGTACGAGGCCTTGGAAAAGCAAGGTGGGAGAAATCTGCTCCTGCACGACAGGGGTGGGGGGCAGCCGGAGCAGGGGCGGAGGCCGAGTGGAGTCTTGGTGCCAGTAGAGGAGGAGGAGGACAAAGGCCTGTGCCAAAAAGTCCAGCAGGGAGGAAGGAGCGAGAGAAGTGGCAGTCCCAGGCGCAGCAGCAGTGGCAGCGGCAGCAGTGGAGGGAGCGGGTGGCGGCCTGGGAAGGAAGGGGAGGCCTGGGGGCGGAGCTGGGGCAGCCCTGGCCTCTAGCAGTGGGGTGCAGCCCCTGGGCTTGAGGGCAGAGAGAGCTGGGCGCGGCCAGGCCATGGAGGCGTTGGAAGGAGAGCCAGCGGGCACCTGCTGGATCTGGGAGAAGGCAGGGCAGCTGGTCTGAGCGCAAAGAGAGGTGTCCTGTCGTCAGAGCAGAGAGAGAGAGCTGGAAGGTCCTGGCAGAGGTGAGAAGGCCAAGGGACCGCAAGGAAAGGCCCGAGAGGAGAGTGCTGTGAAGACCCCGCTGGAAGCGTGCACCAAGGTCAAGGGCAGGTGCAGGTGTCTGCAATGCAACACACAGCGAGAAGCTACCTGTGGAGGGGTTGCCTGCAGGGACGACGAGGAGGGGGCGGGTCAAGAGGCGGCGGCGGAGGCAGTAACGCGTCAGTGGATATAACAAGGGCGGGCAGGCGAGATGCCTTGAGTTTGAGAGGACGATGAAGAATCCAAGCGGAACTATGGGGGGGGGGGTGCTGGGAATGCAACGCTGCGTGGAAGGAGGGGGGTTCTGCGGCTGGATTTCGTCAGTGGAGAGCTCAGTAGTGGGCCACCGTGGGCCGCTTCGGGCTCTCGGACGCTCCCTCGGCAGCCGCAGAACTCCAGGATGCCGGGTCTGCTGGGGGGGGGACGGGGACGGGTACGGGGACGGGGAGGGACAGGTCGCTCCTTCCACGCCACGATGAGCAGTGCTGTTGGGGGGATAACTTTGCCCCTCCCCCAGCAATCCTCAGCAACATCCCCGTTCCCCCGCTGCCAATAGCTAGCTCCCCCCTACCCCAGTGATCCTGGCAGCTGATTTCTGGGCTGCACATCAGCACAATCCAGCGCTGGTGCTTGCGCTCCCAGGAGCACTTGCGCTGCTGCCAATGCCTCGGAGCGAGGAGGAGGCAACCCACCAGGGGAGGCACTGCAGCCCTCCGTTCGTTGCTTGCCTGCCAGCTAGCTGGGGAGGGCTCCCAGTGTGAGGCGGGTGGCTTGATCAAAGAGGGGCGGGGCTGACCCCCTTTCCTCTGGTGCCTTTGTGGACAATCCGTGCCCTTTTCTCTGTCTTCTATTCCCTCATGAAATTCTTCTGCATGAGGCCTATGGAATAGAACTATATTTTTACTTATGAAAACATCTGATTTGGACTCCTTTGTCAGCACTATTAGACATTTGCTTGCATGGCCCACTCTGCAACCATTGGGGTGCTTCTGTTTTCGGGGAAGTCTTGTTCAGTCGTGGCCCTTCTGGGTTCTGAGTTCCCACCACCAGTGTATCTAAGAACTTGTATCGTTTGTTCTTCTGAATGACGTACCCAGAAGCAGAATTCTGGCTGCTTTCAAGGCCTTGCAGCCAGGGTTTCTCTCCCTGAGCAGCTTCCTCTTCCTTCCAGATTCCTGGGATTTTAAACAATCCACCCGCAACATCTCCCCCACCATCAACCAAGCCAACATCGTGGACCTCCACCCCGCCTCTGTTTACAGCATCCGCATGTACTCCTTCAACAAAATTGGCCGCAGTGAGCCCAGCAAGGAGCTGACCATCAGCACGGAGGAAGCAGGTGCGTTGCCTCGGGGGCTGTGCTGCCTCCTGGCTCGTGTGTGTGTGTGTGTGTGTGTGTGTGTGTGTGTGTCCGCCCCCCCCCGCCCCGCCCTGCCCTGCTTGTTGAGGCCAAAACAGGGACCCTGATCTGGATGATGACCACCACGCGTGGGATGGGGAGATGTAACTCTTTCCCTCCCAGCCACCTTTTTCACGCACACAGCCTGGACAGGGGCTAGAAGAAGAAGAAACTCCACCGGTCCCAGTGGAGGTTAGGGGTACTTAGCCCCGCTCCCAAGGACAGGGGTGGGGATTGAATTGGTGGGGGGAGTGGCTGGGGGGGAAGGTGACAGCTTCCCTACCCACACACAGTGGTCTCAATCCAGATGGGGGCCCCATGCACTTACACTAATGGAAACAAGATGTTGAGTATCAGCTGCAGATGGCACGTCTAACGTAGCGCGTAGTTAAGTCCGCGGGTAGCAAACATGGTGGGGGGGCTGGGAGGTGGGCCAGTGGAAGAACGGCTATGCCTGGGCAGCCGGCAGGAACGGGGCCGGGGGAGGACCGGCCCTTGGGGCGCGCTCGTCCTGGTCCCGGGCACTGGCCTTGGTCCTGGGTGAACCGAAGGGCGCTGTCCGTTCCAGCAGCCCCGGCTCATCCCTGCACTTCACTTAGCTGCAACAGGGTCCTATGCGAGGTGCTTGAGCCACTTCTGAACGTGTGTGTGTGTGTGTTTCTGCATCCACACCAAAATGCCCCATGACGACTGCTTGCCTGGTGAATCAGGGGCCCTTTTCAGCAAAAGCAGCAGAGCGCCTTGCGGCAGGCACCTCAAAGACAAACCCACTTATTATGGCTTTTGTAGACTAGAGTCCATCTGATGAAGTGGATCATGCCAGAATAAATGTGTTCGTCTTTAAGGTGCTGCTAGGACGCTGCCTTGCGTTTTCTGCTCTTCAGGCGCCGTCCTCCTTCTTTAGTGAATCTGGCCCATATCCGGCCTGGCCTGGGAACCTGTAGGGGTGGAAGGGGCGCCCGCCCCGCTCTGCCGCTTGCCCTGGGGGAGGGCTCCTGCTTCCTGCCAAGCCTTGGCCGCTTGCCCTCGTCCCCAGCCACATGTCAGGCAAGAGCAGCCCCCTCCGAGCCCTGATGTGGCGAAGGGCTGCTGGGGTGTTTCACAGAAGGTGTTGGTTTTGTCTTTGAGCAGAGTGTGTGCGAGTTGGGAGATTTAAAATCCTGTCTCTGTGTGCTAGCAGAGGCCTGAAATTCCACACACAGATCTTCCAGATCTCTTTCCCCCGCGCAGCGTGCAGCGTGTTGTGCCAGTTTGCTCCAGCCCAGTCATGCCCTGTTGTCAGACTGCTTCCAGCTTCCCCGTTGCAGATTAATCCATGGAGTCAGGAAACACTCTGGAACACCACAGGTCTAATTCTACCTGTTTATTCACTTAGCAAGTAAAGTTCTACAGAGTATACATTTCCTAGTTACAGTCCATGTGCAGAGTATAAATGCATAGCAAGCATTACATCCAGTGGAGTAAGTTGAGCTTCACTCCACCTCAGCAAAGATGTTACATTGTTGCAGTAACAAAGTCCAGCAAGAAGAACAAAGGAGAAGAGAGAAAGCAGTCCAGCTTCTCTCGAAGATGGCTTCAGACAGAAAACAAGTTAGCACGTCATCAGAACATACAAACCATGTGACCAGCTCATATTGCTCTCACGGTCTAGCTTCCCATGCGAAAAACACGGGAATCCAGAAAGACATAACAAACCTGTTTACAGCCATTCTGTCCCTTCCATGTGTAAACAGTGTGCTGCAGCTGGTAAAGTGATACATATCACAACAGAAGGTGGGTACCTAAGTCAGGGCGAGAGGAAGAGCTTCTCTGAGGTTCCCTGGCCGAGCCATGGGAGGGTCCCAGGAATTTCATGGGCAATGAGAAGCAGAGGAAAAGGTCTCAGAAATATGTGCTAACCAAAAGCATGGCGCTCTTTCCCCACCCACTCACTGCTTTTCCCTGCCTCTCCCTTTGCAGCTCCTGATGGCCCCCCCATGGATGTCACCTTGCAGCCAGTGACATCCCAGAGCATCCAGGTCACGTGGAAGGTAGGTGTGCATGCGTGTGCAGTGCCTGAGCAGGGGGGGTGGGCTGGGACAGTGGCTTTGTCAGGCCTGAACCATTTAGATGGCACTTTCCCTGAGGAGCCTTCTTCGAAGTAAAGCAAGGCACATTTATAATGTACAAACTGCAAACTGAATGGAAGCAACTATCAGCTGCTGAATGGAGTTGTTACCATCTTCGGCACCATGGCGGCCCAGATAGAAGGTCAGGGGTCCCTTGCAGAAGGCAGTTCAAGAAGATATGCTCCTGGCCTTGCCCAGGAGATCCTGGGGACGGAAAGTGCCAGCACCCTCCTGGGGTCCTGCATCCCTTTCAGCGCCGCTTCTGCAGATGTCCGAGTGACTGGGGCTTCCTGTTGGCAGCCTGCTCTGCCATCTTCCACTGGCCCAGACGCTCAGCAGGCCAGGAGAGCAACTCAGCTGCTGGCCACCCTCACGCTGAGCAGGATGAAACTAGACTGGGAGCCAAGCGTTGAGGAAGACTTCTACCCCACTCCTCCTATCTGCAGTTAGGCCAGGATTGGGACCACACACACCCCGCCCCCAGACTCATGTTCACAACTCAAATGCGCTAAAGAAACGCACTCATAGGCCACCCACGAATAGACAGACATGTAAATCGTGAGGGATGGCACTGCTGTGTTTGTTAAAAATGGGGGTGGGGTCTGCAAGTTCCTCCCTGGAGAAATGCCCCCCCCCCTGCACGTTCATCCCACACTCATTGCACGGCACTCTGGGCAGAGTCTGTGGCTCTTCCCCCCCACCCCACCCCCCTTGGCCCGATTGCGTCAGCCCCGTGAATCGGGTCAAGCTGAGAGTGAATGACTGCCAAGGTCCCAGTGAGGGATTTGGACCCAGGATCTCCTTGGACACATTCCAGTCACCGCTTCATCACACGCCCTGTGGGCTAAGGAGAGCCTGGCCTGGATAGCCTCTCTGTGCTCCTTTCACGGAGTATCTGTGTGCTTGGAATCGGGGCTGGGAGGAGGTGAGGACAGATGCAGGAAGCTGCTCAGGCAAAGGTCGATAAAGTTAAGACCCTGATTTATTTTCCAGAAGCTGTATAATGAAAAATAAAATTGATTAGCGAGTTAGGAGTCAGAATGAAATGGCGAGTTGGTAAATTTAGGGTCCAAGCGTCTCTTGCTGCTTCCGCCTCTCCAGCAGCTGTTTCAGTGATGAAAAACAGATTAATGAAACAAGATTCACTTGAAATGTAAGTCACTCCACTTTAAGGCTATTTCAGCAAGATGGATCACTCCAGCTTTGTAACATAAATTTGCAATCAACCCTATTGATTTGGTAATGCTTCAAAGAAATATTGTTAAAATCGATTTAGACCTGGCCTCCTGCATTTTTAAGGTTGGCAGCCTGGGCGTATTTGGGTGTGTGTTTGTTTTTCGCCCTCAGTCTGATTCATCCGATTTTGGAACTATTTCTGACCCATTTCTTATAAATCACAACCTCTTTACAAGCTAATCACAGCCAGTTATCCTCCTGGATGGCTCCAGCCTTAATATTATCAAGACTTTTGATTACTATCAAAAAGAAAGCTCAGAAAGAATAGAAAATATAAAAATGTCCCTTCTAAAACGCGAGGCTGCCCCCAAGGCTGCAAAAAGCAATGCAACAAAAGAAAGGCAGCCAAAAGAGTGGGACCCCCACGGAAGCCAAAATTCATCAGAGTGGGCCAGTTCAAAGGCCTGACTGCACCCCAAAGGCTGCCCCAGAGAGCGCTCCCACCTCAGCCAGCAGTGCAGCTGTGTTTGCAGGATGCAGCCACAGCTCCAGGCAGGAGAGTCGATGAAGAACAGCAGAACGTGGACCAACATTTCTGCTGGCCCCCCCCGCACTCGCGATTAAACCGTCCATGGCCCACCATCTCAGTTTCCTTACTATACCTCACTCTCTTGAGCAACTTCCAGGGCTTGGGGGGCCTTATTGCCCCTCCGGACCCCAGAGCAGCCACATCCCTGGCCCCAACGGCCCCGCTGTAGCTGTGCCAAAATTCAGCGGCACAGCAGTGAGGGGGGCCTTCAACAAGCAAAATCAGTGTTTTGCCACCAAATTTCAGTAGTGTGGTGGCAGCAGAAGGGAGCTATTTTGCCTTAAGATAGCCCCTTTTTGCTGCTGCTGCCCCACCAAAATGCTGAAAGGGGCTTCCCCGCCCTGCAGCCACAGCCCCCAATCTCAGCAGCTGTGGGGCAATTGGGGGCAGCAAAGAAGGCCAGAGGGGCTGTATGTGGGGGGGGGGGGACACGTGTTGCTCTAGAGCCAAGTGGAGCTACACGCGCCCCTGGCTGCTTCCCGGTGGTGCCCGGGATCGAAGATAAAGCTGGCACAGCATCCAGCTCCCCGAGACCAGTGGCAGAGTGTGCAGAGCCCGCAGCTCGGTCCCTGCAGCAGCATCTCCAGCTCATCTCCAGCTCCTACCACTCAGTGCGGACTAGACTTCCCCAACCTGGTCCCCACCTGAGGCCTTGGACTCCAGCTCCATCATCCCCAGCCAGCATGGCCAGTGGGAGCTGTAGTCCAACACACCTGGAGGCTGGGGAATGCTGGTGTTGGATTTTCCTGAGCTGGAGGGACCCGTGGTCACCTGCTCTGAGGGCTCGACCAGGGGGGTCTTGCTCTTCTTTTAAACCAAAATGCCGGTTCTCTTTTTTAAAAACTCAGACAGACGAAAGCATGGCAGGCGTTCCAGCACTAAAGATAATTCTCGCACGCACGTGTAATCTAAGAGCAGAAGTCTTACGAGGTGGGGGTGGGGGGTGCCTTTGCTTCCATTTATCTCTTTCCACTGGAGGCACACATCACTGGAAGTGATCCGCCGCAGATGGCTTAATAACAAAGCCATCTTCCAAAATTCTCAAAATGGTGCTGGCATTCCTGTCTCTCCTCTGCTGGGGACCACGCCTGGGTTCTTCTGCATGGAAAACCCTGCCACCGAGCAGAGAAAGACCACCCTACCGTCCCCATCGAATTCTGGGCCATTCCCACGTCTGTAGTCCACGTGGCACTGGAGTCAGGTTGGTCAGGTTGGGAGGAGGCTCAGACGTTCTGAGTTCACTCAGCACAGTTATTATTGGATGAGTGACTCACACCAGGGGTGGCTGGTTTGGCATGCCTCTAAAGTCCAAACTGAGTTCTGGAAAGGGGAGCCTCCCCTGCTGCTGGGCTCGCTACCTTCCTGCTGCCCCAGGACGCTCCTTCACTCCCCGTCCACACTGCCCTGGCCAGTGTCCCGCAGCATTTCTAACTCGTCTGATCTCGGAAGCTAAGCAGGGTCAGGCCTGGTTAGTACTTGGATGGGCGGCCGCCTTGGAATAGCAGGTGCCGCAGGGAAGGACCAGAGCTCTGTGTGAGGGAGCACCTGCTTGGCAGGCAGAAGGTCCCCGGTCCATCCCCGGCCTCTCCAGGTAGGGCTTGGAAAGAACCCTGCCCGGAACCCTGGAGAGCCACGGCTGCCAGCCAGTGTCGACAAACACTGGGCCAGGTGGACCAAGGGTCTGACTTGGTGTAAGGCCGCCTCAGTATGTTCCTATTTCTCTCTCCATTTCTGCAGGCCCCAAAGAAGGAACTCCAAAATGGGGTGATCCGTGGCTACCAGATTGGCTATCGGGAGAACAGCCCTGGCAGCAACGGGCAGTACAGTATTGTGGAGATGAAGGCCACGGGGGACAGTGAGGTCTACACCCTTGACAACCTAAGGAAATTTGCCCAGTACGGCGTGGTGGTGCAGGCCTTCAACCGGGCCGGCACTGGCCCCTCATCCAGCGAGATAAATGCCACCACGCTGGAGGACGGTGAGTGCTGAAGGGTCCCTGGGCCGGGCTGAGGTTCTCCTGCTGCTGTGCCGGAGCTTCAGAACTTGGGGAGGGCCAGGATTTGGACGGCGTCACTGTCCCCTTTCCAGTTGTGCCAGAGGTCGCCTCATGGCCAAAGGCAGACCAGTTTTTGCTCACAGTGGTGCGATCTGTTGCACATCTTCATCCAACCCGAGTCGGCGTGTCTGCCAGAACAGAAGTGTGCTTTCTGCCTTGGTGTCCTTTTGTGCCCTCTGCCTTGCCTCTACTGCCTCCATGACCCGCTCCCCACCCCCATGTTAGCCGTATTTATTTATTTATTATACATTTTTATACCGCCCAATAGCTGAAGCTCTCTGGGTGGTTTACAAGAGTTAAAACCATAAAATACAATACAATATAAATATAGAATTTAAAACCACAGATTAAAAACAATCAGCAAAGCTATCAGCAGCAGTTACAATAACAAGAGTTAAAAACAGCTACATGATTAAAATGCCTGGGAGAATCTTCACCTGGCGCTGGAAAGGGTACAATGTAGGTGCCAGGCAAGCCTCTTTGGGGAGCTCATTCCGCAACCGGGGTGCCACAGCAGAAAAGGCCCTCCTCCTGGTAGCCATCTGCCTCACTTCCTTTGGCAGGGGCTCTCGGAGAAGGACCGCTGACGAAGATCTTAGTGTCCGGGCAGGTACGTATGGGAGGAGATGAAAGTTTCCGGACCATTTTCAAAGGCAGCTCCACGTATAACGCATTGCAGTAATCCAATGCCTTGATCTTGCCACATTCACTCTCCCGCCTCCAACACTTACAAGTCTTCTCTTTGTCCCTATATTAGACTTGAAAAATTCTGCATTTATTTCCTTAGCCGGTGGTCTCCTCAGACTCCCCTTAACTGGAGGTTCTTATATGGCTGGCTGTGTGGGTTTTCCAGGTGTGCACCTGTGTGACCCGCTACCCTGCTCTGTTGCTGTGGCCATTCTGCTGCTGCACCAGGAATCAAGAGGCTGTCGGGGATGCTTTGACTTGGGACTCCTGCACTGAGCGGGGGGTTGGACTCGATGGCCTTGTAGGCCCCTGCCAACTCTACTTTTCTATGATTCTATGATCCAAGCCATGCGGTGCGCCGGTCTTTGCTCTGCTTACACTGCTCTGAATCCGCAGGCAGTGAGGTTGTCGGGGAGAGGCTGTCCCAAGCTTAGCTATGTTAAGAGCCAACCCTGAACTTGCCCCTGGAGGGGCGATCAGTGCTGTGTCCGGAGGGGGGACGGCATGGGCAGGCGCAGGAGGTGCTGCCGCCCAGTTTCCATGGTTGCCTACGGACACCCTGCGGGCAGGCATCCCGCTCTGGCTCGGATATGTGTCTGTGCAGCGTCACTGGCGGCCGGGCTCCCTCGGCCTCCCTTAGGCGGCTTGTATAGTCTTCCTCCTCCTCTCCATTTCATCCTCACAACAACCCTGTGGGGTAGGCTAGGCTGAGAGTCAGTGACTAGCTCAAAGTCGCCCAGTAGGCTCCATGGCCGAGTGGGGACTAGAACCCGGGGCGTCCCAGTCACACTCTAACCACTACGCCACACTGGCCTCCTTAGGCCTGCAGCGCCCCAAGCCGCACCCTGCAGCTGCTCCTGCTTAAAATCAGGCAGGCCAGGTTGGGCCTGCATGGGCTTAAGCCCAGCGCCCCCCTGGGCGGCAGCATTGAGGGCTTCCCTGCTGTCCAGAGGCGGGAAGGGAAGGGGGGCTCCTGCTGTGTGTGTTTTTTGCCACAGCAGGCTTGGGGCACAGCGGGACTCCTGCCTCTGCTCTTCTTCCTCCTCCTCCTCCTCCTCCTCCTCCTCCTCCTCCTCCTCCTCCTCCTCCTCACCGCCACCAGGCCTTTCCCAAAGCGCTACCCCCCAGTTTCCTTGAGGGAGAGATCAGCCCTGGCCTTGGAGTCATTTTAAAAACAAAAGAAAAGTTTCTTCCTCCATTTGCTTAGCAGTTTTTCATACTTAATTAAGGCCCTCGTTAGCCTGTCAGAGCGCGATCATTTTCTGGCTAGATTAGCGCTCCTCCTGGGGTATTCAAGGGCCCCTGTTTTAGCAATAGTGTCTTTCCCATAATTATATTACCTTCATTTTGTTCAAACGGACTCTCTATTCGTTTATAGCACCCGGCCCCTAATTACACAGTGCTTACAGTTTTACACCTAAGTAATATGAAACAATAATCATTTTCAAAGTGGATCATTAGGATGATGTATCATCATTTAAATGCTCATAAAAATTAGAGTTCTCTCTTTGGGGGCAGAGGGATCTCATTACCTTCATCCCGCTCGCTGGCTCACTCAGCCTTTCTTTCCCTTTTCCTTTCAGCCATTCTGCAACCACAGGTTTCTCTCAAAATTCTGGGGCTATAGGAAAGTGCTGGTGGATGGACAGTGGCATTGGCACAGGCACCCTTGGGACTCTGGGTGTGTGGGTGCTGACATTGCCAGGAAATAAATGGCTTCGGAAGGGAACAGGACAAGGCCAATCCGACTCTCTCCGGAATTGTGCAGCTTGGGATGACTGCCAGGAAGGAGTAGCTGTGGGGGGGAGGGGGGGCACTGTGGCCATCGCTGGGGCTGCCCCTCATTCTTCAACACACCTTTCCCTTCTCAGTGCCCAGCCAGCCCCCGGAAAATGTGAGGGCCTTGTCTATCACCTCAGACGTGGCTGTGATCTCGTGGTCGGAGCCCCACGGAGCACCCTCAATGGCGTCCTGAAGGGCTACCGGGTCATCTTTTGGTCTCTCTACATGGATGGAGGTGAGTCAGCTGCGCAGCACTTCTGGGGCATGGCCAGGCGGCCGGTCCGCAGTGCGGTGTAGTAAGGGGTGGTTTCTTGTGTGCTGCAGGGAGGCCCTTCCGCCACGGAGGACTTTCCCCCATGCTCAGACTGTGACAAGAATGGTGCCACCCCCTCCCCCCGGTAGCACTTGAGCCTGAGCTGCCGTCACACCCCTAGTTGGTCAGTACCAAGTGATGTCACCTTGTGACACAGGCAGTCCAAGCCTCGTTCCATTTTGTGGACTTTTAAAATATTGTTTGCTTATTTTATACTTATTATTTAGTTCTTGAGAGCTGAATACCACTCCAGTTAGGGGATGCTAGTGTAGCAAGCACGTGCATGGCGTGCTTGTTTCCTTCCAGGAATGTCTCTGGCCGTTTTGTATACCTCCACTTTGCTCCCTCCCACCCCCCCCATGTACAAACACCCTTTTTTAATTGGCAGAAATGAGCACTCAGAGGGGGAGCAGACATCTTGCGAGGGGCCCTGAAACATACGGCAAGGCCTCTGCCTCCTCTAGTTACATTGCTGGTGTTGAATCGGGGCCAGCACACCTAGAGCACTATAGAGGGAGTTTCCTGCCCATCTGTAAATCCACAAAGGCCTTCCGAGCCTGCAGTCTGTGTGCCACTGGGACTGGCCATGCTGCCACAGAGGAGATGAGGGGACGCCCTTCCTCTTTGCCTCCCGGTATCTAAAGTTTTGCCTGACGCATAAGCGAGGCATGGCAGGAGGGTGTCTCTCTGTGGGAAAGGCTGAGGGGCTGGGGCTGAGCACAGGCCCTGGCCGAGCTGGATCATGATGTGGGCTGTCTATGGCAGCCGCATCGCAGGAGTGCACATGTGCCTTTCCACGTGCATGTCTGAGAACAATCTCTGCCAGTGCCCGACAGTGTGCCTGGCCAGACCTGCTCGAATGCCTTCAGCCTTGGAATCCTCCCATAACTCTGTGGCCTGCCTTCCTGTGAGGAGGCTGAGGAAGAGCAAGAGCAAGATTGCAAAAGAACCATCTGAATGATGCTTAGGTGCCGTGGCTGCCTCCTGGGTGCGCCCACGTGCTGGACAGGAAGGGGGCCAAGCTCTGTCTGGCTGTGGTTCCCTGCCAGCTCTGCTGCTGTGTTGAACTCCAGCCAGACACTTGTGGGGCTGCCCTTCTCCCACTGGCCGGTCCCTGCAGGGAGCATCTGGCTGGGAGGTGGAGATCTGAGGGGCAGTGGAAGCTGCCTCACTCACAGCTCCCGGACTGGACTGTTCTGCTTTCCCTGCAGAGTGGGGGGAGATGCAGAATATCACCACCACCCGGGAGCGGGCAGAGCTGCGTGGCATGGAGAAGTTCACCAACTACAGCGTGCAGGTCCTGGCCTACACCCAGGCCGGTGACGGTGTCCGCAGCAATGTGCTCCACATCCAGACCAAGGAAGACGGTGAGTGCAAGAGGCCGGGCCGGGCTGGGGCGGGGGAGACTTCTGCGCACTGGCCTTCCCGGAGTCCGTGTTCCCACTGCGGCCACTGCAGCAGACTGCTGCCCTCGTGTGGGTGCTGCTGGCTCACGCAGCGGTGCGCTTGTCAGAGTGTGACTCGCTGTGGGCCCATGCTTGGAACCTGCCCCACAGCAGGGCAGCCCTGTATCAACCAGCTGGCGCCTGCCTCCCCCTGCCCCCTCTGCAGCTCCCCTCCCCGGGTGCAGAGCTTTCCCCCTACCTGGACAAGGCGGACTCTCCCTGCCTCCTTCCCCAGCAGTTTTTACACTAATTGTGTGTGTTATTAAGAACTAAGAAGATGAGACAGAGAGCATGGATGAAAGTGCCCAGAGCCAGAAGCAAGTCGAATCCCATGCAGGGGGTGGGATTTGACCCTTCCTTGCCCTTGTGGTGCTAAGGTGGACGGTCAGGGCAGGCATGGAAAGCTGACCTTCTTGTCGGGGACCAGCTTGCGCTGCCGGGCGCTGCCTCCCCTTGCTGCTGTGGAAGCCTCGCAGGGGCAGAGCCCGCGCGCCGCTTGGCTTTCTTGCAGCAGCCCGTGAGGCGTGGCTGGGATAGCCGTGGCAGCCACAAGTGCTCAGATTTCATAGTGGGCAGGATCTGGAGACGGGGTGGCGCTCAGCCGTGGGAGCCACATGCATGCCGGGCAGCTGCCATTTTGAATTTGGCCAGACTGGCTCACTGAGCCTGGCAGAAGGATCGGCTGGATCTGGCAAGGGCCACGCTGAGTCTGGCCTCACCCAGGCACTGCCCTCCCTGGGGATGCTCTGGCTTGTGGGCACGGCCAAGCGACCTGCCCGGGGGAGTGGCCACTGCTACCCTGGGCAGCGGCTGCCCAGGGCCCAGGTCCAGGGCTGGGCTGGTGGCTGGGAGAGGGGCTCTAGCTAGGGCAGCCTCCCCCAGCGCCCCCGGGGCCCTCCAGGTGTGTTGGACGACAGCGCCTCATTCCTCACTAGCAGGTGTGTGTGTGTGTGTGTGCAGTTCAGCACAGCTGGAGGGAAGGTGCTCCAGGCAGGGGCAGGGGCGTGCACTTTCTCTGTCCTGCTTGGACTGGCCAGCCATTTGGTCCGTTGGCCCCACGTCAGCAGCGCTGCCCTGCCCTGCCCTGCCCTGCCCTGCCCACAGAGCCACAGACCGCTGCCGCCAGCCAAAGGGCCCCCCTCCGAAGGGCCAGCAGGGCTGTCTGGGGTGCCTTGGCCATCCCTCCAGTCTCTCGCTCTCTCCCAGCCCCACGGAGAGGCTGCATGGCTTCTGAGCCACCGCTTCCCCACCAGCTGGATCCCCCCAGCTAGCTCAGGTCTCTGTGCCCTCATTTAAAATTAAAATCTGTCTCATTTAGCTGTAGCCGTGAGACGGGAGCGCCCGCTCCTGCCAGAAGCAATTGTGTCACCGTCTCCTCCCTCACCAGCCCCCTTGGGCCTTCTGGGGGCGCAGCTTTATCCAGCCTGGGCTTCGCCACAGCGGCTGCTGTGCTGGCAGGAGTCTGCCTGCCCCCTTTGGGGAACTGGGGCTTCGAGCGGGCCTGTGGGAGGACAGGCGGGGTGAGCGGCTTGGGGCGGGGCCGGCTGCTCACAGAGTGGGTGGGGGAGGTGCGGCGGCGGCCGGCCTCCACCCGCTCCTGCCCTGGCAGCCGGCCAAAGGCGGAAGGAACGGGCGACCGCGGCGCCCTCGGCGGGACTTGGGGAGACACAGCCGCTCGCTCCGTGTGACTCCGGCGTTCCCTGTGAAGTTTGAGTGCCGTGCCAGTCCGAATTGTGTGCACATGCAGCGGGGAGCGAGCGGCAGATACAATTCTGGCACATGGCAGGGGCCAGCCCCGGGATCTGCAGCACGCAGGTGTGCGCCTCCATCACCTGTGAAGCGTCCTGAGGAGACCTTGAGCCGGGGTTTCGGGCAGAGGTTTGCTCGCCCTGTAAGGGCTCTTCAGTTGCGCCGCTGGGGAGCCACCCATGTGCGTGAGACGGCCCACTCCCACCTTGCCCGCGGCATCCTCTTCAAGAACCAGTGAGAGCAGCAGAATGCCACAGCAAGGCGGTCTCAGAGGCCGAGGGGAGCAGCTCCGGAGAGAGGCTCTGGGTCCGCCCCCTGTGTGGCTTTGCAGGGTGCGAACGTCCGGGCGTGCCTGATGTTGGAACTGGGACCAAATTCCAGAAGCCGCAGGCTTCAAGGGTTGGGGTTGCCGTACAAGAGCCTGGACCCATGCCTCTGGAGGCACTCAAGGTGCGGCTGGACAGCCATCTGTCGGGGATGCTTTGACCTGGATTCCTGCATTGAGCGGGGGTTGGACTCGATGGCCTGGTAGGCCCCTTCCAGCTCTACTTTTCTATGATTCTATGAAAGCCATGGCCTGCAGCATCTGTGTGTCACTCTGAGGAGAGGGTGGAGGCAGTCTTGTTGCCTTGGGTCGTTTCTGACATTGGCATGACTTTTCCTTTTGTGTGTTGATGTGGTGCCACTTGGGGCACTTCTTGTAGAAAAGCAGCCCATACGTCCATGAGTTGATGATGTCCCAGTGGAAGTCCCCCCCCCCCCGCTGGTATTGGCACTGCCCATAGTGAGGCCATCTGGGAGGCAGGGGGAGTCCCATGCCCTCCCAATGGGGGGGGGGGAAGCCTGGGGTGAGGGAGGGGCTTCCCTGTCCCATCCTTGTTGCCTTTGGGATGGAGCGGCTCCTTTGGCTGGAGGAAGCGGCAACCGCCTGAGGCGAGAGAGGTGCTTCGCCACTTCAGCGGGCCCCGGTAGGTGTCGGAGCAGAGCCCCAGACCTTGCTGCCTGTCTAGAGCGGCCACCTCTGTCCCTTGCTGGGCCTCGGGGCAAAGGTGCACATGCTCTGTTCCCCAAAGGGGGGGCAGCTCATAGCTGGCCCATGGGTGCCTGGGGGTGGGGCGGGGCTGCTGCTGAGAGCGGGAAGCGGAAGGCGCTTTGGGTCACTTGTGGGCCGGCCACCAGAGCTTGTGTGGGTGAGCAAGTGCACTGCTCTGCGCATCCCTGGCTGTTTGTGAGGGAGCAGAGGGCGGGGTCTGGTAAGGATTTGGCATCCTGAGTCTCTTGGGGGGCATCCTGAGTGGCACCCTGCTGGAAGCGGCTCCTGTGTGATGGTGTCCCACTTGCTTGCTCTCGTCGGCTGACCCTGCACGCCGTCCGCTGGGGCCGTCCGTGTGGCAGGCAGATTTCCAGCAGGGTGGCCTCGCTGTCAGGCAGGTGCCGGCGCAACCTGCGTTGGTGAATATCTGGATCAGCCCTCCACTTCCGGTTCGGTGGTGTGCGCGCGTGCGCCTTTGCCCCTGAGAGTGCAGGCGGTGCCAGCCGCTCCCCAGACCAGCACGAGGAGCCTCCGGGCATCAGGGCCCTGGCCCCAGCTGGGCTGCATTAGAATTGGGCTCTGCTCGGGCCTCTACTCTGTGGACCACCACAGCTCCCCCCCCCGCTACACGCACACACACGGCGCATGAACACCTCTTCCGCAGCCTGGGACACCCAAAGTTGCAGCTGCCGTTCCGTGCTACGTCTGCTCTGAGCAGAATATGCAAACCACCCGTTGCCTTAAGCCAGCATTTGGAGGACCGTTCCCGAGCCCAGTTTCAAGCAACCCGAACCGTGGCTAGAGCCTTCAGTGGGGAGACCTGCCTATGGGGCGCTCCCAGTGCCTGCACGGTGGCCAGTCACGGTGGAGGAGGGCTCCTCTGCCCAGGCACGTGTGTGGAAGAGAGACCCTGCGCCCCCAGGGTCCATCCGAGGCTCCACCCCTGAGCCTTGCTTGCCTGCCCCGTGGCCGGTCCAAGAAGTTCTGTCTCTGTGCTGGGGGGAATCCTTGCAGTTCCCCCCTCCCCCCCACAAGCAGCATGAAGGGGGTAGCCCCATGATGGGGGGCTGCAGGAGAAATGGCTGTCCACAGTTGGCGTATGTCCAGTTTCAGAGTGTTTGGCCTTTGAATTTCAGATTTGAATTCTGAAGTTTGGGCCAGTTCCAGCGTGGCTGTATTTGGCCTTTCTGAGTCGGGCTGGGAAGAGCGCAGCACACGCGGCTCCCTTTCTGAGGGAGCCGCTCTTCCGCCTCCGTGCAGGGGCTCGGCTCGTGGGCCGGGGCCTTTCCGCTGCTTCCCTGCTGTCAGCACGAGGAGCCCTCGCTGCAGCCCCCTGGCTTAAATATTTACGCCGCCTGCAACGTTGGCCTACTTTGCAGCCCGTTAAGCGGCCGCTGCCGCCGCTGCTCTCACTCCCAGGCGAGTGTCTCCAGGCCTTTGTCCTGTGGTGGGGAATGTGGCAGGCTGTGGCTCTTGAGTCCCTACGCTGCCAGCCTCGGGGGGGGGGGCACCAGATGCCAGGAAGACCCTGCAGGGGGGCGGGCGAGGGGAGGGGGGAACACGGTGCAGGAATTAAATACCAGCCATGGTGAAAGAGTCAACCCTTTGGCCACCAGAGCTTCAAGAGGTTTGCCTGTGCAGCCTTTGAAGATCCAAAGAGACTCAACACCAAGAGGAGCCCAGAAGCCCCCCCCCCCCAGCGCAGCCGAGCCAGTTGCGCTTCCTCCACAATGCCACGGTTGAGGGCTCTGCAGAAGACAAAGACTTCTCTGGGCAGTATCCTTTTGGCCTGCTCCTTGTCCCGGCTGGCTCCTGCGCTGGGAAATCCCCTGTGCCCCCTTGCCATGGGCGTCTCTTCTTGGGAATCATCCCCCCTCTCTCGTTCTTTCTCACCCAGTTCCTGGTCCTCCTGCTGGGATCAAAGCGGTCCCTTCCTCTGCCAGTAGTGTGGTGGTATCTTGGCTGCCCCCCACCAAACCCAATGGGATCATCCGGAAATACACCATCTTCTGCTCCAGCCCAGGCTCCGGACAGCCGGTGAGTCGGTCGCAGCGAACTCGTGGGGAAGCATGTGTGTAGCGCCTAAGCTGCTTCTCTTGATGAGTCGGGATGTGTCGACAGTGGGATTGCAAGGTTCTGTCCGCCCTCTTTTGAGCAATGGTCACACCTGGCGTCATGCCAGGCCTGGCCTGACCTGGCCCCCAAAGAAGTTGCTTGGATTAAAAGGCCCCAGACTCGGGTGGCTTTGGCCAGGCCCCAGAGAAATGCTGCTGTGCCCATGGAGCTCTTCTCTGCTCGCCCTGGAGGCCTGTCCCCATGTGAGGAAGAGATAGCAAGCCTGCTCCGGCGGATGTCCTTGACCAGTCCTGGAAACGGCGATAGGACAAGAGAGAGGCAGTGTGTGGTGGGCGGCCCACTGCCGCCTCTCATGATCTTTGCCAGGGGTTTGCAATCTTTCTAGGATGGTGGGTACATGTGGCATTTAGAGGGACTGTTGTGGGTATTCTCAGAAAATGGCTGCCATGGGAGGTGGTGCCCAGTCGTAAGACACCCATTTCCCAGAAGCAGGGCCGGTGCAAGGCAGTCTGGTGCCCTAGGCAAGATCAGATATTTAGCGCCCCCCCTTCCCACTTGAGCCCTCCCTCCCCCCAGCCCTATGCTCCTGGCGCCCCCTTTATCCCGGCGCCCTAGGCAACCGCCTAGTTGGCCTAATGGTAGCACCGGCCCTGCCCAGAAGGCAAGCTGGTGAGGCTAACAGAAAAAGTAACTCATCCCAGAACCAAAGTACGGGGGGGCGGGTTGAACTCCAAAGGACAAAGCCGCTCTTTTGAACCCCCAGTTCTCTGCTCCAACACCTGTTTCATAGAAGGCAAACAGATGAGGCTCAGAGACAAGTGACTTGGCCAAGAACTGAATGCAAGGCAGAGGTGGAATCTGCCTTAAATGCCAAATAACATATTGGCCCCCATGAAGCACAGCAAAACACCCATTTCACAGAAGGCAAACTGGTGGTGCTCAGAGAAACACTGGCACACACGCCCCCACCCAAAAAGGGTCATGCAAAACACATGCTCACAGAGGACAGGTAGAATAGCCCCCTCAGTCCCGACCAGCCCCGTTCGCCTCCCAGGATGCTCCTTACCAGCCGTCCAGCTTCCTGGGGGGCCGAGCACTGGCCGCACTTCCAAACAAAGCACTGGTTACAGCCCGCTGCTGCTGGCTCTTCTGTGGACGCCTCTGGGGCCCATGTGTGGCCCAGCGTCTTCTTGGAAATGCAGGTGAGGTCAGCTCACTCTGCAGCCCACCAACCCCCCTGTTATAATGTCACTTGATTTTTAAAAACCAAGTGACATTTTAACTTGGAGCCTGCGGGCCTTGGCTTCTTTCTTTCTCCAGAGGCTCAAGGAGGCATTACTTCACTTCAGGATGGCGCCTCCTTCTGGGACACGAAGGCTGGGCCAGACTGTTGCTGCTTCCATAGGAGTTACCGTACCTTCCAGACCGGCTCTGCCTGGCGAGCCATAAGGTTGGGTGAGCTGGTGCTCCTAAGAAGCCCAGCTCCTGTTGCAAGTTAGGTTTCCTTTCCTTTCTCTTTCTCTCCTCCTGTACTTCTCCTCAGTTCCACTCCCAACGAAAACCCACGTAATGTCCCAGGAAGGCGGCTGAGTATGGGGTGACCCATATAGGCCGGTTGGCCGCAGCTGCCAGAGCACGAGTCGCACAGCAGAAAAAGCTTTTCCACGCCCGGCCCTTCTTCCCTGCAGGTGCCAGGTGGACAGCATCTTCGATGACTGGCAGGAGCTAGGCGTGTCGCACTTCTGCGCGATCCCCCTCCCCTTGCCGTAGGGTAGGGAGCGGATGCAGCGCCGCCAGACTTGGCTGCCCACCAAGCCAAACCACCAGGGAAGAAAGAGAGGGAGGGGGGAAATGGCAGAGGGGGTGTGTGGCGGCCCAGTACGGACTCCGCAGCCTCAGAGACAGACTCCTCCGCAGAGAAGCAGGCCACAGATCGGGGCACAGCCACTGCGCCACGGATAAACAGGCTGTTGGAGGATATGGTTGAAGGAGTCAGTCCCAAACTGATTAGGACAAAGCAGAGTCTCCTCCTTAAGCGCAGCCTGCTTTATTGAAACTGGTTTCACCATGTGAGTTGCTAAACTCTTGTCTCTTAAGGCTATTAAAAGGAATGGGATGTCCACACAAGGTTTAAACTAAAGGCATTTATCAGTTCTTACTTATAGATATATGCAGGATACATATAGGCAGATTAGTTTCAGTGTAGAAGATCTCTGGCTGCAAGCCAGCGCTGACTTGCGTCCTTCATGTTGGGAGAGGGAGAGAGCCGAGAGAGCCAAACTAACTCCCACAAAGAAGCAGGAAGTAGACAGAGGGCAGCAGAGCCCTGGCCAGAGAGGCCGGAAGTAGGGAGGAGAGGTTACAGAAGACACGCGCTCTGGGATTCTTTCGTTAACCCATTCCTCCCACCCTAATCAGTGGTACATCACTTTGTTGATTTTAAGCAGGTAATATTACTATTTCCAACACAGGCACATGGGCTCTGAGATGGGCCTCCCCCCCCCCCCCATACCAGACTTATCTGGGGAGGGGGCGATTACGCTGTTCACCTCCTGGGTCCAGGAGCTGGTGTCCCAGCAGGTAGCCATGCCACGACTAATAGGGGGGCGGAGGGGGAGATGTCCCAGTCTAATTCTTACCCAATTCCAAAAAAGAAGGGATAAAGGAAGAGAGGCTATAGATCCCAAGACAGGTCTGCCCGTAAACTCAAGAAGGTTCATAGACCCAGGTCTAGATCTTCCTTCACCGCCAGGACCCCAGAGGGATCCATTTCCTCAGGGCCCCTCTCCAGAACCTTGGGCTGCCTTTCCCTCTCAACCTGCTCTTCCAGATCCAGCAGGAGAGGGGAAAGGCCCCTGAGCCCCACCAGTGCCTCTGGCAAGGAAAAGGAAAAGAAATTCAAAGGGGCTCCACCGACTCCCAGTCAGAGTCTGGTGATAAGGAGGGGGTGCTTTCTGAGGAGGAAACAGAAACAGAAACTTCCCAGGTCAGGTTCTTTCCACCGGACCTCTTCCCTGTGCTTCTGGCTAAATCTTCCCGCAGATTTCAGCTGTCAGGGGAGGCCCACAAGACACAGCAGGTGGTTTAGGGCAAAAAGGAGAAAAGGCAGCTTTCCCCCCAAAGCCTGTCAAACCCGTGGCTGCCCCTCTGCCAGAATCCTTTGAGGAAGTCTGGAAAGCAGAATGGGCTAACCCGGCTAAGCCAAGAGCAGTACACAAGCCAGCCGTTGAGTTTTACTCGCTGCCCAGCAAAGCTGTGGACTCGCTTAAAGTGCCCACCTTGGACGCACCGGTGGCAGCCCTCAGCTCCACCACCATCATCACGGCAGACACGGAAAGGGGTCCCGAGGATCCATACGAGAAATGCGTGGAGGCGACACTTTGCAAGGGCTTTGAAGCTGCTGCGGCTGCATTCCGTGCCTCGGCAAATGATTCCTTCTTTTCCAGAGTGGTATCCCTTTGGGCAGCAGACATGGCAAGAGCAGACCCTACTCCAAGCCTCTTAAGGACCGTCTAAACTAAAGAAAGTAGCCCTCACGACTGCTCTTTTGGCAGATGCTTCCTTGGACGCCCTTCGGGTCAACGCCAGGTTTCCTGGCCAGGAGAATGCCACACTGGCCAGGATAAATATTTGGCTGTGTCACTGGGCTGTGGATCCTGGTTCACAGTCCCAACTAGCTAACGCTTCCTTCGAGGGCACCATGCTTTTTGCTCCTTGTGGAGCAAAAGACAAGAAAAAAGCACTTCCGGTAGCAGAAAAGGAAGAACGTAAATTGAGGCAACAGTTCTTCTTTCACCCCAATAAGAACAGAAATTGCCCTTCAGGAGGATTCAAACCTAGATGGAATCGGTTTTCTAAGCCACCAGGGAAAAGCTCCAATCACACTCCTCCTTATTCCTCCACCTCAAACAACAAAGAAGGGAAGAAACATCAGTCCTCCTGATGCCATGGGCACCCCCACTCAACAGCAGATGGCACTTCTCGGAAAGATGTCTATCAACCACCTCTGGGTAAGGGAACCTTTTCCAAGGGATATGCCCTGGAGCTGGTTCTGCCCCCCCCCCCCGACAAATTTATAGCCTCTCCAAGATCCAAGAATTCAGAGAAACACAAGAAGTTCCTGGAAGCCAGAAATCACCTACTAGTACCAAGGGCAGATATTCACTCTAGAGTCTATTCAATTTTTTTTCTGGTCTCCTAGAAAAATGGGAACTTTGGGGCTATACTGGATCTCAACTGGCTCAACAAATAAGTGTCCAAAAATCATTTCAAGATGGAGCCTTTAAGAGCTATAGTGGAAGCCACATCAGAGGCAGAATTCCTGGCACCCGTAGACCTCTCAGAGGCCTATCTCCATGTCCCCCATCAGGGATTCTCACTGCTGTCACCTATGCTTCTGTTACGACCACAGACATTTCCAGTACTGTGTACTCCCATTGTCTCTCCTCGGCCCCCCCCCCCATGTGTTTCCCAAGATTCTGGTGGCACACCTATGGCCGCACGGGATGCAGCTACACCCATATCTCAAGGACATCTTGATACGGTCACCATCCCTCCAAAAGAGCCTTCAGGATATTCAGGCCACATCTTGTCTACAAACCCACGGGTTTGTGGTGAATATGGAAAAAGCCTTCGGATTCCGACACTGCAGATCACACACCAGGATGTAATTCTGGACACAATGGAATTCAGGATGTTCCTCACAGATGAGCGTCACTCAGGAGTCAAGTATCTACTTTCCAAGTTTCTGGGGTCAACTCGGAATGATCTCACGGAGCTGGCCCACCTCCTGAATATCCTGCTGTCCTGTCAGGACCTGGTGCAATGGGCATGTTGCACACCAGGCCACCAAAGTGCCTTCTCCTACCCTTTGAGGACCAGATAGCACAACAGGTTCATCAAAAGGTGAGAATTCCCACCACGTTGAAACGGGAACTGCTGTGGTGGACAAAGGCTGGATGACTGCAAGAGGGATGCTCTCTAGAAGTGCCCGCCAGTAGGACGCTCACCATAGATCTCAGCCTGTTCAGTTGGGGTGCCCACCGAGGGGAACAGGTAGCCCAGTGGACCTAGACATCACAGGAGAAACGTCACAGCACAAACTGGCTGGAGCCGAAAGCTGTACTCCTGGGCCTCCAGGCCTTTTGCGCTCTCCTTGAGGGCTGTCATGTGACAGTCGGAACAGACAATACTGCGACGAGATGTATATCAACAAACGGGGGAACGAAATCTGCATCCCTCCACAAGCTGGCAAAGGAACTGCTGCCCTGCGCAGAGGATCACACCGCGTCCATAGTGGCGGAACATCTCACTGGGGCAACCCACCTCACCGCAGACTGGCTGAGCAGTCAAGTCCTCGGAATCCAAGTGGGCCCTGCAGCCGCAGGTACTCCAGGAACTGATTCTTGGGATCGGGCGGCTGACCCAGCCTGGATTTCTTTGCCTCTCAGGAAAACACTCAAGTGCCCCAGTTCTTCTCAAGGTTCCTGCGACGACACGGTCCCTTCACACTAGGACCCGACGCATAAACCCTTCTCAGGCGAAGCACCAACACTTAAAAACCTGTGGGGTGGGTCAAATGAAACCTTTCCCCTACCAATGAGGGAAAAGATTAATACAGGTTATTAAGGATCTATTTTAAATCTATGATACTGTGGGTACAAAGGTGTGTGTGTGCGTGCGTGTGTAGATTTAACAGTAATGCAGGTTAATAACGCCAAGCTGACACGTAGGATTTGGGTAGCAAACAAAATAAAAATAAGTTTATTTTAATTCTCAAAATCTTAGTTCCAGAAAATAACTTTAAACCTGCCTACACCAAACACTTTGTAATTAACCTAAGTCCCTATAACTCTAAATACTTTCACTCTTCAGAAAAGCACTGATTTCTCTCAAAACTCTTGACAGACAAGCCACGAATAACCCAACTAACGTAACTCCCCAACTCTCCACCACTCTAACCCACTCAACAACACACTCCCCACCCACACACTACTCCACACTCCCATAACACCCAACTAACTCTGACATCACTCCAACACTCCTTATATACTCCTCCCCCCCACCCTTTCCAAGACATCACAAACCACACCCACTCAGTTCAACATTCTATACTCACTAAACATACTAAAGCAGACATACACCAGGGAACTGAATTGTGGGGTTACACCACAGTTCTCGTGTTCAACAGCAGCAGGAACAAACGCTCTAGAAGAGGAATGACCACAGGGGCCCCTTTAGGCATTGCCACCAATCCCAGTTCTCCCTGCGGTCATCCGCAAGATCGAAGGCATGACAGCACAGGTGATTTCAATCGCTCCTCACTGACCCAGGCAGTCCTGATTCCTGGACCTAGTCAAGCTGTCCATACAAAACCCATGGCGTCTACCCCACAGGAGGTAGCAACTACTTCACGGACCCAGGACCGGTGCAGGGCAGTTTGGCGCCCCAGGCAAAAACATATTTAGCGCCCCCCCCTCTCCAAAGCAAAAAAAAAAAAACCCTGCGCCGCCACCACCAACCTACCTTCCCCCCCCCGCCCTGGCTGCGGCAGCGGCGGCTGCTGCTGCTGCGGCTGCTGCGACGAAGGTAGGTGACGGGGGGGTGACGGGGGGGTTGGGGGGGTGACGGGGGGGTTGGGGGGGCGGCGATGGCGGTGGGAGGCGCAGCGGCGGGCGAGCGAGCGGGTGGGCGGAGGCGCAGCGGCGGCGGCTGCTGCTGCGACGAAGGTAGGTGACGGGGGGGTTGGGGGGTGGCGATGGCGGTGGGAGGCGCAGCGGCGGGCGAGCGGGCGAGCGAGCGAGCGGAGGCGCGGCGGCGGCAGGCAGGAGGGTGGGGAGGCGGAGGCCTGGCGGGGGAGGCGGAGGCCTGGCGGGGACGGCGCAGCAGCAGCGAAGAGGAGCGCAGTGTCGCCCTCTTCCGCGCCCTCTTCAGCCGCGCGCCCTAGGCAACCGCCTAGTTGGCCTAGCGGTAGCGCCGGCCCTGCACGGACCTGTACTTCAACCTCATCCGGTGTTGTTCCAATTGACAGCTTGGAAGCTGAAAAGCAGTGGCCAGCTAGTGCTTCTTGGTTGCCCAATAGAGGTTCTAAAAAACTTAGCATCTAGATGGCACTCCACCAACAGGGTCTGTGCAAGACATTCCTGAAGTGTTGCAGGGGCAAGGGGAGTCCCCTTCCCGGGAGGAATTCAGGCAGTCTTGGGGTTTCTCCAGGCACGCTTGGACAAAGGCCTCAGTACTAACACCATTAAATGACAAGCAGCAGCACTGAGTAGTATTTTGTGGTGTGAGGGCTGGCTGGCCATTTCCGCCCATACACATCTGAAAAGATCCCTGAGGGGGTTGCCCTCCTTAACCCCCCCCCCCCCGGTGGTTCGTGAGATCCCTACCTGGAACCTTAATTGGGTTCTGACTGCACACATGGCCTTTGAACCCATGGCCATGTGGTCTCTGAAATTGATCACACTTAAAACAGTGTTCCTGGCAGCCATTACATTGGCCCACCGACTCTCAGAGCTGGGGGCCCTGTTAGCAGACCCTCAACTGTGTGTCTTTCATGATGATGAGGTATTCCTACATCCGGATCCATGCTTTCTCCCCAAAGGGAATTCTTCGCTTCATAGGTCCCAGGAGAGTTCCTTGCCTTCTTTTTGTCCTAGGCCCAGCCACCCCAAGGGAAGGAGCTGGCATACCCTGGATGGGATGTGAGGAGGGCAGTATACAGGCCTGTGGCTCACACTGGCTCAGCTTGTCTGAGCGTGGAAAGCTAAGCAGGGTCAGGCCTGGTTATTACTTGGATGGGAGACCCCTCCTCTAGTTTCCTGCATTGAGCAGGGGGTTGGACTCGATGGCCTAGTAGGCTCCTTCCAACTCTATGATCTATGATCTATGACTACATTTCTACCTTGACAGGATGTCAGGCCACAGGGCTTTCTCAGCCCTTTTTGTTTCCTTTGATTCTGAGATGCTGGGGAGCCAGGTGTCTAAATCTTTTATTTCAAGGTGGCTGAAAGAGGTCATAGTGTTGGCCTATCAGGCTCCCAGGAAAGAGCCACCAGTTGGGATTACTGCCCACTCCTTAAGAAGGGCAGCCACTTTAGCAGTCTTTAAAGGGTACCTGTCCGTTCTGGACATTTGCAAGGCTGCCTCATGGGCCTCGGTCCACACTTTTACAAAACATTATAACATAGATCCCGCTGCATCGGCTGATGCCATGTTTGGGTGAGGAGTTTCACAGAAGGTGGTGGCACCTTAGAGCACTGTCCCTTCAGTCCCGCCCTGCTAATTCACTGGTTGTTGAGCATGTCCTGAAGTGAAAGAATGCCCTCCACGAGCCTCTGAAGAAAAGGGAAATTGGTCTTACCGTGAATTTCGGTTCTCAGAGCCTCACGGAGCTCTTTCCACCCACCCTTCTTCAGGGACCAGTACTATTTCTGTTGAGCATAGGGGTTGATGTGGGTTATGGCTTCTGCCGCCACTGCACTTGTGGGGAGGTAGCTTGGGGCCCCTGGGGTTGATGTCCCTGCCTGTCCTGCTCTTACACTTTGTTTCGTGTTCCCTATAATTCTGGGGAACTGCAATTATAAGTGAAACAAGTGAAATCACTTGTTTTCATCGTTGCACCCTTGGCGTAGTTTGTTTCCCTTCCCTTCTAGCAGGGATATGAGGAGTCATCCTCTGCTCTGCCAGCATGGTCTGGGAGGTCTGGGTGGCTCCTCCCACGGAAGGAAGGAGCGGCAGTTTGGCACTGCCCATGAGCCGCGGGTGGAAGCACCATCCTGAAGTGAAGGGATGCCCGCTGTGAGACTTCGAGAACAGGCATTCACACATCCCGATTTATAGGCGAACAAACATCTGCTGCTGTCCATCTTATGAAGGAAAGGGAGCCTCATAATGAAATCATAAAAGGAAATCAGTTAAAAGCACACCAACAATATTAAGAAATAAATAGCACCCCCTGGTTGAAACCTACTGCAGCAAGCATGGCAACTTAAGTGCCTAATGCCTGGCTGAATGGACACATCTTTGCCGGTCGGCAGAAGAACATAAAAGATGGAGCTTGCCTGGCCTCCCCTGGCAGAGAATTCCAGGGCCTCGGAGCAGCCATCAAGGAGACCCTGTCTTGTGCTCCTGCCACTCATGCCTCGATGGTGGCAGGACCGAGGAAAGGGCCTCTCTGTGTCGTCCCCGGCTCCTTCTTGTAAGTAGGGGTGGCAAGAGGTTGCAGGGGAGTCAGGGATGTACCTCTAAACCAGACTGAGACCTGTTTGCTTCCTTCCCCGCATACCACAAGGCAGCTGTAAAACCCCGCAGGTGGCAAGTGTGGTCTGCTCGTCACCCCTCAAGCCCATTGAAGTGGTGGGTCTGAGAGCTCAGCAGGGAAGCGGGAGTCCACTGGGTGGCCCCTCTGGATTCCTCCTGGGAAGAAAAACTTACACATGTTGGGCTGGTGCAGGCAAGGTATATAAAATCCTTCAAGGCGCTTGGGCAGTGGGATGTTTTTATGCACTCTGTAGTCCCAGGTGGAAAGAAAGAGTCTGCCTGCCTGTCTTGTGGGCGCGGAGCCTGGAAGGTCGGCAGCCTGCCTCTCCGTGCTGCGTAGGGCGCGGCTGCTCGTCTCCCCGGGCTTGCACCTTCAGGGCACCTTCCTGAGCTGTGGTTTCGCCCTCCCTAGCTATGACAGCAGCAGACTCAGAGCAGGCAACTCTGCCGTCAGGCGGAGGCGTGCAGGGCGCTGGAGCTGCCGGGCCTGCGTTTCCCTGCTGCCGGCAGTGCCCTGGCAGGCACACAGAGTGGCCCAGAGCCTCCTGGCCGTTGTCCGGCAGATCCAGAGCAGCCAGCTTGGGGGCCACGTGTGTGTGTGTGGGTCTTTGCTCTTTGCACAACCCCCTTCGCTGTCCCCACCCCAGACCCAACAGCAGTTAGAACAGCTGGAGCCACGAATCGTCCTCCAGAGGCCCCCCAGGGCAGTGCCGCGTCCCAGGGATGCTTATCAACATCTCCTCCTCAGGCTCATTTTAATATCTGAGCCGCTGGTTTCCAGGGCAACATAATCTTTTCATCAAAGCAACTGGTAAAACTGCTGGGATCTGATATTGTTTCCTTGGCATCTTGTCAAGACTGTCATTTGGCTTAAAAATTATGTATGCAATGCAATATTTATGTTTGCATACTTAAGTATTGGTTAGATTTAAATACTGTGTGTGTGTGTGTGTGTGTGTGTGTGTGTGTGAATAGCAACCAGCATAAACAATGTCATGTGCCAAACACAAGGGCCAAGCCTCTTGACATGGGCACAGGTGAAATGCATCTGTGCCGGTCAGCGCTGGTGCGAGTAACCGCACAGAAGAATCTCCGTGCTCCAGGCCCACATACAAGAAGCAAGTGGGGTGGCTGCCGGCTCCGCAGCCTCAGTTGGGGGGCCAGGGGAGGCAGTCTCCTCAGGCCCGTCTATCCCTGCAGTGCCTACAGGCCCAGTAAGGTCTTCCGCAGTCTTCATTCTGGAGATTGAACGTCTGCTCTGACAGTCCAACAGCTGCCCCGCTGCCGAAGTGATGGGATGCCCACCCCAACACCCGAAGGCTCTGGAGGCCTTGCATGGGCCTTGTGTGGGAGGAAGGCAGTCATGGCTGTGGAGGGAGGGAGGAGCCCTGGGTGACGCTTGTCTGGACCGACCTGAGCAGGTGCCCTGGGAGGAGGGGGAGGAGGAGGAGGAGGAGGGGCAGCGGGCTCGCTGGTGCCTTTGCGGCCGAGGCCCTGGGGAAAGCCGCCTGTGTGGCTCTGGCCATCTCACTTCCCGGAGTGCAGACTAAGCACACTCTCCAGTGGTGGCAAACATAGACTCTTTCTCCAAAATACTCCGGAAAATGTGTTAAATAGGAATAGAGTTGCATTCCTTTCAAAGATTTTTTTCCTCAAAATCCAGCTTCAGTTTCTTGAAAACATCTGTTCCGAGAAACAAGCTTGTAACAACAAAATGCTAGAAGTCTCCAGTTTTATTTTATGAAATGATGTGCTTTTGGTCAGGAAATGCAACGTGAAATTTCAGAAATGTAAAAATATATTCATGTCAAAACAGAAGTCTTGGATGTGTTTTCAAATTACAACCCTCCTCCTCCTGCCCCCCCCTACTTGTTTCCTGTGGCAAAGGCCAATAGAGGGGGCCGGCCGGCTGGGTGCCCCCAACGAACAGCTGCTTCTGTTATTCGTTTGATTGCTACCCTGCCTTGCTACCAAAAATGGCACTCAAGACAGATTAAAACAATAAAACACATTAAAATACAATAAAAACACAACAATAACAGAATAGAATCAGCACCCAACCCACAGACCCACTTACAGGCCAAAGGCCTTCTTGGATAACACGGTCTTTGCCAGCTGGAGGAAGGATGGCCAGGAGGGAGCAAACCGACTCCCCCCCCCCCCCGGGCCAGACAGCTTTTGACGAAGTCCTTCACCAAAGACTCCTGAGCAAACCTAGCAATCATGGGATAAGGGGAGAGGTTCTCTTAGGGGCTGGTAACTGGTTAATGAACAGAAAGCAAAGAGTGGGAATAAATGGGCAGTTCTTGCAATGGAGGGAGGTAAATAGTGGGGTCCCCCAACAAGGATTGCCAATTCAATAAAAACAAGTTAAAGTGATGCACTTTGGGTCAAAAAATCCTAACTTCACATATATCCTGGTGGGGTCTGAGCAGGAGGTGGCTGACTAGGAAGGGGATCTTGTGGTCTTGGTGGATGTTGGGGGAACATCAGGAGAGGAACCAAAAATAAAACTGCCAGTGCTGTGATGTCTTTATACAAACCCATGGTGTGGCCACACTTAGAATGCTGTGCACGGTTCTGGTCCCTCTACCTCAAAAAGGGCACTGTAGAGCTGGAGGTGGTGCCGGAAAGGGCAAGCCAGATGGCCAAGGGGCTGGAGCAACCCCCCTGGGGGGAAGGGTTGCAATGTTTGGGGCTATTCAGCTTAAGACAAATAAGGCAGGATATGACAAAGGTATGCAAAATTATGTGTGGGGTGGAGAAAGTGGAGAGGGAGAAGTTTTTCTCCTTTGCTCATAATATTAGAACCCAGTGGGGGGTCGTCCCATGAAGCCAATTGGCGGGAGATTCAGGGCAGAGAAAAGGAAGGACTTCTCCGCACAGCACAGAGTTGACTATGGGATTCACTTCCACAAGATGTAGTGATGGCCACCAATTTGGACGGCTTTAAAAGGGGAGAGGGCAAATTCATGGAGGAGGAGAAGGCTATCCATGGCTGCTAGTCCTGGTGGCCGTATGCCGCCTCCAGTGTCACAGGCAACGTGCCCCTGAATACCGGTTGCCCGGGGACAAGAGGGAGGGTGCTGCTGTGCTCGTGTCCCACTTCGGGGCTTCCCCCCACCCATTGGGACATTTGGTTGGCCACTGTGGGAGCAGCAGGCAGGGTTGGAGGGGCAGCCTTTGCTCTGCTCCCGCTGCAGGGCCGCTCTCCTGACCGTCTCCTGTTCTTCTCCAGGCTCCCAGTGAGTATGAAACGAGCCCTGCGCAGCTGTTCTATCGCATTGCACACCTGAACCGTGGGCAGCAGTACATGCTGTGGGTCGCAGCTGTCACCTCAGCGGGACGTGGCAACATCAGCGAGAAGGTCACAATTGAGCCCGCTGGAAAAGGTTTGCCATGGTGGGGGGGAGCTCGGGGGGAGTCCAGCTTGAGTTTGGGGGCAGGGCAAAGTGCCTTCCTCACCTTCCACCCCTCTCCCTCTGCATTTCTGCTTGCAGCCCCAGCCAAGATAATTTCATTTGGTGGCACGGTCACCACCCCATGGATGAAGGATGTGCGGCTGCCCTGCAATTCGGTTGGCGAACCTGTCCCAGCTGTGAAATGGACCAAGGACAGGTATGGGCAGGTGGGGGAGTGGCTGCCCTGGGCCGGTGGGGCAACCCTGGCAGCTGGTGCTGCTGTACTCATGCCCGTGGGTGGGCACCCTCCTCTTCCGTTGCAGCGATGATTCTGCCATTCCAGTGACTGTGGACGGGCAGCGCCAGATCCAGGCCAATGGCACGCTGATTCTACGCTCTGTGAAAGCAGAGGATTCTGGGTACTACACCTGCACGGCCACCAACACCTGGGGCTTTGACACCATCATTGTCAACTTGCTGGTCCAAGGTGAGCCGGGGGGGGGGGGCTGCCGTAGCCAGGGTGGCCAGGGGCTCTGCTCAACTCCTGCCCATTCCTCAGGCTCTGGGGGCTGGGCTGCCTTCAGGGGAGAGCCAGAGGGGCAGGACAGCTGCTGCCCTCCCTGTCGCCTCCCACAGGCTCTTGGCAAGGGCGGACCGGGCTGCTCCCCGCTAGGCCTTCCTTCCCGTATGGCTGCCTCTGCCCGCCCACCAGCTCCACGATGTTGTTTGGAGAGGCCAAGGGGCGGGGAAGGCTAACCCAGTGCTTCTCCTGGTCCAGTCCCCCCAGACCAGCCCCGACTGACGGTGTCAAAGACCTCTGCTTCGTCCATCACCTTGGCCTGGATCCCTGGGGATAATGGCGGCAGCTCCATCCGAGGTAAGTGCAGGCGGGGGCGCTGGTCCCCGGGGTGTGTGGGGCGGCCATTCCCGTGTGCCTTGCCCACGCCTGCTGGCTGACTGGCCGGCTGGCCGGCCGGCCTGAAGCAGCGGGGGCGCCAAGGGAGCGGCACTCCGGGCTCCTGCTCCATGTGCAGAGGGGCAGCCCTGGCGGCAGGTCTGACGATCCCCTTCCTAGCCGGAGCCTCCCCAGTCTTCGGCTGTCTTGGGCCCGTCCGTGCTGTAGTCCTTCAGCCCTGGCTTCTAGCGTGGCATTCTGGCCCACCTGCAGGGCTACCAACCTCCCGGGTCTTCTCGGACCAGAGCCAAGCAAGCGGAAGCCGGAGGATGGTCCTGGGTGCCCGGCGTTCCTTCGGAGGGGCTGAGCACACCCGCGGCAGAGGAAGGGGGCCCAACTGTTCTGCTTCTTCTTGAGGGTGCCTTGGGCATTCCTTGGAGGGGGCTGTGTGGGTCAGGGAGGTGGGAGACCTTTGGATTCTGCTTGCTCCGGGAGCGCAGGAAAGTCCTAGTGGGGGCGGGCCAGGGAAGCTGGAATGCCGGCACCTCCCCCCCCCCCGGGTCCAAGGTCCAAGGTCCAAGTTGGTCACCTGTCCAGAAGTGCCTCCGTGAGTCTGCCCAAGGGTCTTCTTTAGTGATGGCCATTCGGGTCTTGAACCGGCCCTCCACTCCAAGGAGCCCATGCCCCATTTTACCCTCAGCCTTCTGAGGAAGGTTAGGCGGAGAGAGACTGAGCGGCCCAAGGAGCTTGGGGTGGGGGGGAACAGGGGCTGGGCCTCCCAGTCAGTCTGGCGCGCTGCCTCTCCACGGCTTCCCTGCAGCCTCTCCTGCTGCTGGTGGCTCTCCTGGCCTCCCCTCAGCGCTGCTAAGAGTCAGTGCCCCATTTCCTGCCCTCCCCCCCCCCAGAGCTCCCAGGGAAACAGCCCCAGAAAAAGGGGTGGGAGAAGGATGGCACTTTCCCTCTTCAATTAATTAAAGGCATGGAAGTAATTACAGGCCCGTCTCCCTAGCCAGCAGCTCTTACTCCAGTGGCTTGAGACGTTTCCTCTTAATTGGATTAGAATGGCTGAAAATAGCCAGATGCAGCCCAGACCTGCTGCAGCACAGTAGCTGTGTACGAGGGAGCATGTCAGGCAGGATCTGTGCGGCCGGCCGGCCGGAGGGAGCAGCAGGGAGCAGCGATGCCGCCTGCTGGAGTAGGACTGCTCCGAGGAGCAGCGGGAGGACGCTAGCTAGTGACGCAGGGAGCCGCCTTCTGCGGAGCCAGCCTCCCCCCCCCCCCGCCCATCCAGGCGAGCGTAGTCAGTGCTGACGCCTCCTCCTTCAGCTGCTCAGTCCTGACCGGCTTGTCACCTATGCGCCTCTGCCTGTGACGGGCAGAGGAGGGTCGCAGCAGTCTGCACTTGAGCTGGACCTGTGGGGAGAGCAGGAGCACCAGGAAGTGCTGCAGCTTATTGGGCCTCAGGAGTGGGGGAGGCTCTGGGCCCCACCTGGGGGCCGGGGGCCGTGCTGCACGCGTCAGGCGGGTCCTCACTCCGGGGTCTTCCAGCAAGGGAAGCCTCGCGAGCAGCCGCTCAGCAGGCCCCTCTGCCCCTGGGTGGACTCGGCCCTTCCCTGCCCTTGGCTGCCTGCTCCCCACCACGCTCCTTCTCATGCATGCCCACTGAGCCTTCGCTCCGCCCCTGCAGGCTTCGTGCTCCAGTATTCGGTGGACAACAGCGAGGAGTGGAAGGACGTGTTCATCGCTTCCACGGAGCGTTCCTTCAAGCTGGAGAGCCTGAAATGCGGGACTTGGTACAAGGTGAAGCTGGCGGCCAAGAACAGTGTTGGAGCTGGCCGCATCAGTGAGATCATCGAGGCCAAGACCCACGGCAGAGGTGATTGGGGGGTGGGGGGTGGCAGGCCAGGGGCTGCGGAGGCAGAAGCTGGGAAGGGAGCCACTGTGAGTGGGGCGCTGCTTGGATAGGGAGGTTCGGATGTTACAAGAGTTTAGATTTTCTTTTACGGGAAGCGTGGGAGGGTTTGAGCCTGGTAGAGGCTTGTTGGTTGGGGAAGCGCCAGAGAGACACTTGTTCTGAAAAGGGCAGCAGACAAGAAAACAAATCTGGCTGTCCGATCCTCCCATCCGGACTCAATCTGGCTGGAGCCCGTGCATGGATGGGCATCTTGGTTGGGACCCTCCAGTTGCTTTGGCCTCCAACTCCCATCATCCGTCGTCATTGGCTGCGCCGACTGGGGCTGACGGGAGTTGTAGGCTGAAGCCTCTGGAGGGCCACCCGTTGCCCACTCCTGAGCTAGAGCAAGCCCAGTGGCCGAGCTGTGCTGGCGTCCGTGACTTGGCCCTCCCCGCTCCACAAAGCTACCTGTGCCAGCGACATCAAGGCCCCCTTGTTTCTGCTCTGTGGGGTCTTGGCTTCTTGCCTTTGCTTGCCAAGGCCATGGGAGCTCTTGCATAGCTCTGCCTCCTGTCTATTCTGTGAGAGCACGATGAAGAGTTTCTCTCCAGAAGGGGGATGGGGGGCCGCTGTTGCTCCTGTGTCCACATTGGCTCCCCATCCCAGCGCACGCAGCCCCTGTTGTGTCCACCACGCTGGGTGGGCCGTGCTCTCTGGCTTTCCCCACATTCCTCTGGCCCCACCAGCTCACCTTTCACTTGCGTGTGGTTCATCTCAACATCTAATGCTGCTTTTGGGCACAACAATGAAAGAGTCGTAAACATGCAGAGTGTGATAGTGGGACCTTGTGTTGAGAGCGAGAGAGAGACAGAAAGGAGGCAAACATTCTGATTCTGGAAGAGGAGATTTCCCATGGCCTGAGATTACATGTCAGCCAAATAAGGGCATCCTTGGCCATGATAGTCCATTTGTCAATTTTTACTATATCCATCTCAACTTGTTATCACAGTTTCTATTGTTGGGTTCTCTGCCTCTGTTTTCCATGGCAATTTGAGAGCCATTTATTGCAGATCCATCATTCCTCTACAGGGAAGGACAGATGTCTTGGCCTACAACTCCCATTATCCCCCACCTTTGGCTATGCTGGCTAGGGCTGATGGGAATTGTAGGCCAAAGCATCTCAAGAGCCACAAGTTGCCCTTGCCCACCCCTGCTCTAAATAATAGCTTAGGAGACAAGTACTCCAGAAGTCTTGGGATTTACTCCGAGACACTCATGCATGAGATTCTTAGGCTTGTTTGTTAAATCTTGTCTGCTGAATGGTTGGCTTTGTGGTCACTGGCTCTGCTCTCCTGCCCTCAGAACTGCTCTGCAGTCCCCTCTTTTGGCCCTGACTGGTGTGTGGCAGGGGGACTGGCTGTTAAAATGGGGGTGCCCCTGTGGGCGACCAGCTGGTGGCTCCCGTGCCAGCTGCCTGGTGCAGGTGCTTCCTGGTGCAGCTAACCCCGTGGACTTCTTGCTGGCCGCTGGGGCAGCCGGGGCCAGTGTCATCTACGCATGGAGAGGCACCAGCTGCAGCAGTCTTCCTCCATTTCCCTGACCCACTGCAGGGTCCGATGGAGGTGCCCTCCCATGCCGTCTGTTCCCTTCAGCAGCCAGAGAGAGGAAGCAGCCTTGGGCCTGTGCAGAGCGCTGGAGCTTCAGGGAGGGAGGGAGGCAGGCAGAGCAAGTGATGGGCAGATCCCCGATGTGGCGCTTTGGCAAGCGGCTACCGTCATAGGTTGCTGAGCACCTGCCTTGCCACTGCTCCTGTCCACTTATTCCTGATTATACCCTGCCAATTCAGGAGCATATTAAATGATGGGCATCCTTGACAGGTGGTAAATCAACTCCAGCACCTCCAAAATCAGCAGCTATAGCACTTGGAGTCTCTTCTGCGTGAGCACAGCAGCAATTCATTTATTTATCAGCATGCTGGGTGACTTTCAGCAAGAACAAAAGCAAATTAAAAGTGCAAACAATCAAACAGGTCAACAGTAAAACATACAAAAGCAACATTGAAACAAGTGGCAGATTAAAAGTTCTGGGGAAACAAGGTCTTTGCCTGGTACAAAAATGACATCAAGAGAGGCGCCAGGCAAGGGTCTTCTATAGCCGGGGTGCCACCAGTGGAAAGCCCCTCTCCCAAGTAGCCACTGTGAGAGTTGGACTGACCCGGGTTCAAAAGCTCCCCTAGCCAATGACCCTCAGTCCCAGTCACGCAGGCAGAAGGAGGAGATAACAGCAGTTAATAAAGATTAAAGAGTTTATTTGTAAGACCCAATTACATGGGATTAAGGCAATCAATGCATCTCTACTCACTACATCATTGCAGACTCAAATCCACTACCCCAGTGGTAAGGCTAGATGAAGTGAAGTCCAAGAACAAGACACATGTCGAGTCGAGACCAGCTAGCAAGCAAGTAATAGAATGAAACTATCAACAAGTGTGTTAACTTATATAGCACAGACCCTGCACCTATAAATAGGATATTACTCACCCCAGTTGTACAACCTATTCGTCAACATGTTGATCCCAAATCTGTTCAAGGCTGCTGAGTCACATCACCTCGAGACCATGTCTCCTGACCAGAGACCTTGTATATTTGAACTCAAGAGACACTCACCATGTCAGGTGATAATCTCGATGTCAGGTGGTAATCTCGTTCTGCCTATGCAAAACCCAACATCCCCCTGCTTTTGCATTTGCGCAGAACGTGGTTATTTACCTCATACAACAGCAACAGCTTTGTTGACATCTGATGCTGTTTTTTCATCTATGGACTTTGATAAAAAAAACTTCTTCAGTAATGACTTTACCTGCCAGAAATCTGAACCACCATCAAATCACTTCTGATGTATCCCTCCTCATGACACAGTTTTATTTGCAAACCCAAAACGTTGTGTATTGCTATCTGCCTGCAGCATAGCAACCCTGCCTTGGTTTCCTGAAAAAACTGTAACAGGTTTTTCACATCAATCTCAGCATCATTTAAACATTTTTTAACAATTTAAACTATTTAAACAAATGCAATAACTATTCAAGCTTTACAATAGCATAATAGCACAATACATAATACAATGTATTCAGTTCAATTTCAGTTGAACTCTAACTTTTAAATGATTGTTTCTACAAAATCAATCAAACAAAGTATGGTTATAAAAATAACAAACTTCAGGTGTGTTCTTGTTGTTCTTACTATCAGAACCACAACTGGCATTTCTGTGAATCTGTAAGCCACCTGTGCTCTGACTTGTAACTCTTAGTCTGAAGTGTGATGTTCCTTCCAGATAACACTCAACTCCTTTCAGAGCTCTCCAAGCATGTCCTGTTGGTCTAACAGTCTGCCTATCACACTGACAGCAATATCTGGCCTTGTTGCTTGTACAGTAAAGCTCAACAGCCCAATGCTTCTATGTAGCATTCAAACTGTTTTTCCATCAGCATGTGCTTGAAAATCCTCAACTGTTTGGAGTCTCTCACTGAGTTAACTATCTCCAAAATTCTCAATCACATCCATGATTTTTCTCTGGTTTGTTGCAGTAAGATACTGCCCTCTTGGTTTTCTTTCAACTTCTATTTACAAATAAACAGTTGATCCACCACCACCAAGCAGTTTCATTTTCAATGAAATTCCAAACCCTGGATCAATTATATCATATTGCTTTTATCTGTCCAGAAAAAACAATAGATCATCCAACTAAACAAAGTACATACAGTCTATGTCCCTGTTCCTTCTGTTTAACAAACAAACATTGATCTGCCTCTCTGTGCAAATCACAATTCAGCAATGTTTGAGTTCAAAACAGAATTCCAGCCTCCAGCTGATTCTAGCTTTCCTACAGAAAATCTCACACAGTTTTCCAAAGACTTCCTCTCATTTAAAATGCTTATGTTCCAATATTTCCATTGTGAAATATTCATACATCTATCTACATTCTTAAACATCAGTCTAACTGTTTCCAAAGCAAATTGTTGTTGCACTCATCTTATGATTATCCAGCTCCTTTTAACTTGAGCAAAATCACAAGCAACCAATCTTGCTATTTTTCACATAACCTTTTCCAATCTGGTTAGTTTTCGCTTAAAAAATCTATCTGGTAACAATGAGTTCCATGGACTGCTGTTTCTTTCACCAGCTTCCATGTTTTGTTCTTTATCCAAAGAATTCAACTCAGCTTGCATAGCCTGAAGCTATGGTTCAGCTTCCTTAACAGACAATTTTTTTACCTCTTTGAAATTTTGAAGTTTCAAATGGCTTTTCCTGCAAATTCATCCTGATATCTCACAGGTTGTTTGACTCACCTGTTCCTTACCTTATCAGTTATCAGGTTCCTGTTCCAATGAAATTTGCACCAATGATGAACAATCATTTGTTTAGTCTCCACTAAACCAAATGTGTATCAGTTTGTCAAATTTACCTGGCTGTCCTTTCAGCAAATGCTTTTCTATTCTGACTCTGAGCTTGATGCATCCCCTGCATTAACAGAATTAATTTTGAAAAATGATCTCACATTTTTATTCAGCATTATACTAAACACTTCTAGATAATGTCACTATCCAAGTGTTGTTCATGTGAAACACAATATTCTCATTTCTAGAAAAATCTCATGTAAGCTCCCTTACAGATTTCTTCTAACTTTGAGGTGTATGTACCTACATATCAAATCCAAGATCCTGAAATGTTTCTCCAGAAGATTCCTTTTTCTACACTACTTTCTATAAGGTGTACAGTTCATCACAGAACTAAAACTTCTATCATGTACATAATCAAAACATTTAAGAGCTTCTACCCAAACCTCATTATCCAAATTAGCATCACCTCTTCTGAGTGTTTGTTTACTCTTCCACACAATCCATGTGTTTAATACCACATCCTGTTAGAAAGTCATCAAAACATGCACTGAATTGAACTTCCCCATATCTCAAAAGAAATAGGTAACATGGGTAATATGCTTGTTTCCCATCCAAGCACAAAACACCTTGACTTTGTTCAAAACTTCAGTTTTCTATCTAACATGTACACAACCTGTACCTTGTGTATTGATCAATTAACATCATGAAATAACGTGCCTTTCCTCTAAAAACCATCAGAGTATCCACAAGATTACCAAGAACAAATGGAATGAAATGAACTGGTTTTTCAGCTTGCCTTCCAGTTTACCTGTTGAAGCTAGCATCCCTTGTTTATGTGCACAAAATTACCTTTCATGTGAAAATTACAATTTTCCAATGCTTTCCCCACCAACAGTTTGCATTTTCTTTCACAAGCCTGTGAATCTAAATGATCAAACAATCATGTGATATGCATGCATGTACATGTCATACATATAAGCATTTAACCTTTTATAGTTGCAGCAGTACAACTCTCCATTTCTTTATTACACCATTACAGTATAAAAGAAATAATCCATCTCTTAGCTTTGCCATATAAACATACCTACTGTATAATTCAGTATTTTACATTTTGCTACAGAAAAATCCACAATATACTCAAGTCATATATACATTCAGTACATTTCCTGACATTTCAGAGCATATATTACACTTTCTTGAATCCAAGTTATCCAACTTTCAAGAAATACATTTCCAAAACATGACTGTTAAACCTCTGACCATTTGCATAGTCCCTCTTCCTGCTTATTTATGTCCAACACAGAAAGCTTTGTTTAAACAATCCACTGTTTTCGCTCACAACAAAATAATGTCCATTTTGTTATGTCCTGGGTTAAAACACAAAGGTTTTCCCTTCAGCAGCACCCCTGCTGATTTCAAGCTCCTTCTTCTGTGATCCCACATGAAGAAAATGAAGAACAGCTTCCCATTTTAAGCACAGCTTTCTCTGTTCAAAACTGCCGCGCTGTTCCCCTGCTGTTTTAAAACCACGCCTCCGCTGGTTTGATACAGCCTTCCGTGTAGTATCAAGTTTCCCGAGATACACACGTGACTTTGCTGCGACACGACGCTCCAGACGCTTTACCCACGTCAGACGTAATCCACGCATTTGTAATCCAAGCCACTTGTTGATACAATGCAAAAGATAGCTGATCCGCTGCTGAGTGAAGAAAGCAAACTGTAAAAGAAATATGATCCTCCTGCCTGTAGCCTTGACGAGTAGACACAGAGCCTCCTGAAGATTATTTCCTTGCCCGATACAGCTCCTTGACAATCACTCCAGCAAGCTGTGGAAAACGAAATCCTTGTGTCCAGCGTTGTTCACTTTTCAGCCTAGTAGCTGCCCGATAGCCTCGGATTTTGCCAAGCCTGGCACCTCCGTTCCAGCTGCTTTTCAAAACGAAAAATCCTCCATCTCTCTGTTTGCATTCTTCAGTTGTGCTGCATTCCAAGCCGCTGTTATCAGCTCCCAGCTTTAGCAACACTGCATCGCCTTCCCGGTTTATTTACAAACCGTTCTTACAAATAGTTAAACAAATCCTTTAACTCTATAACTGCTGAATTTCTCCAAACTGCGTCTCTGTGGCTTATCTACCCATCTGAGATAACCATCAGATCCTAATCTCTGGGCCCATAACCAGATGTGAGAGTTGGACTGACCCGGGTTCAAAAGCTCCCCTAGCCAATGACCCTCAGTCCCAGTCACGCAGGCGGAAGGAGGAGATAACAGCAGTTAATAAAGATTAAAGAGTTTATTTGTAAGACCCAATTACATGGGATTAAGGCAATCAATGCATCTCTACTCACTACATCATTGCAGACTCAAATCCACTACCCCAGTGGTAAGGCTAGATGAAGTGAAGTCCAAGAACAAGACACATGTCGAGTCGAGACCAGCTAGCAAGCAAGTAATAGAATGAAACTATCAACAAGTGTGTTAACTTATATAGCACAGACCCTGCACCTATAAATAGGATATTACTCACCCCAGTTGTACAACCTATTCGTCAACATGTTGATCCCAAATCTGTTCAAGGCTGCTGAGTCACATCACCTCGAGACCATGTCTCCTGACCAGAGACCTTGTATATTTGAACTCAAGAGACACTCACCATGTCAGGTGATAATCTCGATGTCAGGTGGTAATCTCGTTCTGCCTATGCAAAACCCAACAGCCATCTGCTGTACCTTGCTTGGCCAGAGCACCTGAAGGCAGCACTGTCCCAGGGGATGAATCTTTCTCAGCCCATACTCTCTCCCTGCCATTTCTATTCATTGCATGGAGGAGTGTGGAAGAGATGTGGGGGAGGCACAGCTCCCCCCTTTGCATGCAGCCTGTATCGTTTGGGCAGAAAGAGCTGCTCTCATCTCTGCAAAATGAGGGTGGGGAACATGACATCCTTCTCTGTATGTACTCCACTGAACGTGGCTTCTCAGCCCTCTCTCCAGTTCAGGCCGATGCACACAGCTGGTGCTCCCACCGACACGTTGGAGCTGGCCGAACATGGAGACTGTTCGCTCAGCCCGTCCGCTCTCTCTTGACAAGGGCCCCTCTAACGGAAGCCTCAAACAAGGGAGGACGCAGCGTCCCCATGGAGGATTCTTCACTGAGCCAGTGTGGCATAATGGTGAGAGTGTTGGAGCGGGACTCGGGAGATCCAGGGTTCAAGTTCCCACTCGTCCATGAAAATCACTGGGTGACTCAGGGCCAATCACTGACTCTCAGCCTAACCTACCTCACAGGGTTGTTGTGAGGATAAAATGGAGAGGAGGAGGATTATGTAAGCCGCCTTGGGTTCCTTGCAGGAAAAAAGGCGGGGTATAAATATAATAAATAAATAAATAAATAAAAATTATCTAGAGCAGTGTTTTCCAACTTTGGGTCCCCAGATGTTTTTGGCTTACAACTACCAGCATGGGCATGCTGGGAGTTATAGGCCAAACACATCTGGGGATCCAAGGTTGGAGAACACTGATCTAGAGGCAGACTTTAAAGCAGTGTGTGAGTGTGTGTGTGGAGAATAGGGTGCACCAATAGAATTCAGTGTGCTAGTCCCCAGGCTACTTTGCATTAAAATAGCAGCTTTTTATGTTTAAGTGTGTTTCTAGACCTCTTGAATGGAGATACATACATTTGAAAACGACAGTAAAACTACCAAAGGAGCAAGAACAAAAGACAAGTAAAGGTGTAGTCACAGTTGCATGTTGTGTGTTTCATCTGTAATGTTTACCAGTCCAAGGCAGCAAGAATTTTACAAATACAGTAATACCTTGGATTGCAAGTAACTTGGTCTGAGAGCGTTTTGCAAGACAAGCAAATTTTTTTAAAAATTTTTTGACTTGATAAACAAGCAAGATCTTGCAAGACAAGGGATGTAACCGCTCGCCTCGAGCTGGGCGTAGTGGGCTGAAATCAGCCCCGCTCACGCCCACCAGAGACTCACTTTGATATAAGAGTTTTGGATTACAAGCATGGTTCCGGAACAAATTATGCTTGCAATCCAAGGTATTACTGTACTGTAGAACTTACAAAAATGTGACCCATGTAAGATGGACTGCAAGTAGACCTAGCTTGGCTCTTTCCGAGCCCCATTGGATGGGTGCCTTTGGCCTAAGCAGGCAGTCTCCCTGTAAGATAAAGAGGTGCACAAGACACCTCCGAGCTCTGTGGACTTCCGTGGGTCCTGGCAAGCCGCTGTATCCAGCAAGCACCTCACCTCTCCTTTCCCCCTCTAGAGCCTTCCTTCAACAAGGACCAGCATCTGTTCACCCACATTAACTCCACGCATGCCAGGCTGAATCTGCAAGGCTGGAACAGCGGGGGTTGCCCCATCCTGGCCATCGTCCTGGAGTTCCGGCCCAAGGGCACCTGGGCCTGGCAGAGCCTGCGGGCCAACTATTCCAGCGAAGTCTTTCTGACAGAGCTGCGGGAAGCCACGTGGTACGAGCTGCGTATGAAGGCGTGCAACAGCGCCGGCTGCGGCAATGAGACCATGCAGTTCGCCACCTTGGACTACGATGGTAGTGAGTGTGGAGGATGGTGCTGGGGAGTGCCGGGTGGCCTTGGGAAGCCTCCCAGGGGTCTGCCTCAGAAGTGGTGCTAGAATGTCTGTTCCGTGCCAGGTACCATCCCGCCCATCAAGTCTGCCCAGGGGGAGGGAGACGACGTGAAGAAGCTCTTCACCATTGCTTGCCCCTGTCATCTTGGCCACGCTTGGGGTCGCGCTGCTCTTTGTCATCCGCAAGAAGCGGAAAGAGAAACGCCTGAAACGCTTGAGAGGTGAGTGGGCTTTGGGGGTTCCCTTTCGAGCAGTCCTAGAGAGAAACTCCAGGGAGAATGGAACACAATGGTTAGCAGCAGATGTGGGAAAGGGTGGGCTGCCAAAGTTGCTCTTCGGCGAAGAGATGTCCTACGAAGTCTTAATTCTGATACCGAGAACATGAAGGCGCTGGAAACAGGCTCAGAGGCCCTCAAGTTTTATGGTGGGGGTGCCTGTTACGGACTGTGCAGCTGCCCTGGTGGTGCTTTGTGTAGCCAACTTGGTGCAGGGCCGAGTCGAAGGAGGCTGTTTTTCAGAGCAGAACATGGTTGCACCCCTTTCTATTTGTCTTCCTAGCTCCACGGGGGGTATGAGTGAGCACGGCCTTTGGAAACCCTTTCTTTTGCCTTAGTTTCCCGTGGGGACCCTCCCTCCCACGCCAAGTGGCAAAGGGTGAGAACCACTGGGTGACCTGCATGCCACCCCGTCGGTCAAACCCTAGAGGAGCAGCCTGGGTGGGGGGAGGAGGAGGCTTACCGCTGCCGCTCAGCTGGGCTCCCCACTCATCCGCGTCTGCTCTTTTTCCTTTGCAGATGCCAAGAGTTTGGCGGAAATGCTCATCAGGTGGGTAATGACAACAGCCGTGCTCTCCAGAGCCAGGCAGTCTTGATGGACTAGCACAAGCCTGGGCAGCTTGTGACCCTCCAGATCTTTTGGCCCACAACTCCCATTAGCCCTAGCCAGCATGGCCAGTGGTGAGGGATGATGGGAGTTGTACGCCCAAACATCTGGCGGGCCACAAGTTGCCAACTCCTGGCTTAGCACCTGAATGTAGGATAGACACAACTGATGGCTTCTAGTCATGAATGCTTACACAAATTTGGGCAAAGTTGGGAGGGGGAAGTCCCCCAGATCCTGTCACATACAGCACATGGAGCCTTCATAGCTGGCCTGAAGAGACTAAACACACGCACACAATTCTCCCTTCTCTGGCTCCGTCCAGGCATCCGTGAGCAGAGCACGAGAGGCTGGAAAATTTTTGTGAGTGCTCTTGGCTTGCTCGGGGAAAGCGGCTGTTGCTGCTACTGCCACCACCACCGCCCGGGTGTGTGTGTGGGGGGCGGGGGGGGGGGGGAGTCATGTAGCCTGTACCACATTATTGATCTCTCCCCGGTCTGCTCCTTTGTAGTAAGAATAACCGGAGTTTTGACACTCCAGTGAAGGGCCCCCCCAAGGGCCTCGGCTGCATATCGACATTCCCCGGGTTCAGTTGCTCATTGAGGACAAGGAAGGAATCAAGCAGATCGGTGAGTAGCTCCGAAATCCCCAGCAACCATCTGCTGCCAATTCACATCGTCCGCAGGCTTCCCTGGGGCAGGATCTTGAACAGCCACATGGTAAGAGGGCAAGCATTGAGGGGAAGGGTTACAGAGCGCATGCCAGCCCGGGGCTCACCCGTGTGCAGCTTGCCCTGGTCAAGGCACATTCCCCCATCTAAACTGTGGCTCCCTCTTGTCCACGGAGGGGCTGCGGAACAATATCCGCCAGGGTGGGTCACCTTTGTGCAACTCCTGTGCAAGCACTGGCTCTGAGGACGGCCCACACAGAGCAGGCAGTGGCTTTCCTCTCTTTCAAGTAGCACCGCCATGTCCCCCTTGCCATGCCCACGCAGATGGAAGCAGAAGAGCCACGTTGACCACCTGGGACTGCCCTTGGTCTCCCTTGGGTGAAAAGCAAGTTGTGAGGCTTGGGCAATTGAGACCAGGCGAGTCTGCAGAAGGGGCTTTCTCACAGTCTCATTGTGGTACAACATCAGTTTCCAAACTTCCTTTTCCACAGGAGATGACAAAGCCACCATCCCAGTGACTGACACAGAATTCAACCAGGCTGTGAACCCCCAGAGCTTCTGCACTGGTGTTTCCCTGCATCATCCAGCACTCATCCAGAACACGGGCCCCCTGATAGACATGTCTGATATCCGCCCTGGCACCAGTAAGTGCTGCAAGCCACCCTCAACAGCCAACTTCCTCTGCCTCTGCTCCAGCCAAGGCTTGCCCAAGCAGGAGACAAGCCACAGGCCTCCTCACAAGCAGGTCAGATGTTTCCAAAATAGGAACCCCTGAGCCCCAAATTCACTGGAACTGGTGGCAGCATCAGTAGCAGGGAAGTGTCTTCTAAGGAGCTTGGCCCATGTGCGGCACATCCTGGCTTTTTTATATGGGTGCTCTAAGAGGGCACAGGGGTGGAGCAGGCAGAGCCACTTCAGTGGTCCAAAAGGCTATGGCCAGTTGCTACTCCCCGGCCCAAATCATGCACGAGGGCCTTAGAGGAAGGGATGGCACTTTGGAGATGCCAGTGGTGGGCTGAGAGAAGCACATTTAGCCAGGAGTGTGCGGACGCACATGCAATGAAAGTAACCAGTATTCCATTCCCTGTTTAGCGTGAGGAGGCATCCATAATGGGATTTCTGTGATTTATGTTTTAAATTTATGTGGAACTCCAAAGCATGACAGCCGAGGGACTGGGCAGCAGTGCCCCAGCACCCCCATCTGGAAACAGCCACCCAAGCAGGAGTGCAACCACTGCCAAGCAGTGCCTCCCATACCCAACTTTGACGGCCTATCCAGGACACCATGACTGATGGTATCAAAAGCTTTTGAGAGATCCAAGAGAATCAAAAGGGTCTCACTGCCCTTGGCTTTCTCTCAACTGACGAGGCTTTGGTATCCCCACAATAGAAAGTATTTTGAAAATGCTGTAGATGTGGTTGGTCCTGGTCTAAAACTCATTTTTATGTTTGTGCGGTAGCGGGGAGTTGGAAGCAACAGCAGTGAGAGGTGGGAGCTGAGTCTGGGCTGAACCTAAAATTGAAGGTTCTAGCCTGGGAGTACTCATTTCTGTTCCCAAAGACCAAGTGGAGCTGATTCTCTCTCCTCTTCCAGACCCAGTTTCCAGAAAAAGTGTGAAGTCTGCACACAGTACCAGGAATAGATACTCCAGCCAATGGACCCTCACCAAGTGCCAGGCCTCCACCCCAGCACGGACCCTCACCTCTGACTGGAGGACAGTCGGCTCCCAGCATGGCATCACAGTGACAGAAAGTGACAGTTACAGTGCAAGCTTGTCCCAGGATACAGGCAAGTCAAGATGCGATGATGTGCTGCATAGCATGCGTCTTCCCAGGCTGCCCTCTTCTCTTGCTCTGGCCACATGAGGCCTTGCTGCCCTAGCACACACCACCACCACCACCACCACCCATTTCCTTGACCACATCTAGGAAGAGGTGACGGGAGCACCGTTGAGTGCACTAGCAGGGTTCAAGCTGTAGGCAAGTTCTCCAACTCTGATCTCTCCTTGCTCCCGCAGACAAAGGGCGGAATAGCATGGTGTCCACAGAGAGCGCCTCCTCCACCTACGAGGAGCTGGCACGAGCCTATGAACATGCCAAACTTGAGGAGCAGCTGCAGCATGCCAAGTTTGAAATCACCGAGTGCTTCATCTCCGACAGCTCTTCGGACCAGATGACCACAGGCACTAACGAGAATGCAGACAGCATGACATCCATGAGCACTCCTTCCGAGCCAGGCATCTGCCGCTTCACTGCCTCTCCTCCCAAACCACAGGACAGTGACCGGGGCAAGGGCGTAGCTGTGCCCATCCCTCACCGAGCAAATAAAAGTGAGTATTAGGCAGCGCCTGCCTGCCTGCCTGCCTGCCGTCTCGTCCCCAAAGACTAGAGCAATGCCTCGGTGCTGCACCTGCCACTGGCCCTCTCCGAGTATCGAATGTTTGCCAAGGAAAAGCTGCCCTCCTTGTTCTTGGGGAGAACCTTTCTTTAAGGTGGCATTTAAGTATGGCAGGTGCTTGCCCTAGGCGGGGCAGATGGAGTCAGGTGGTGTAGGGAGCAGGGGGAGTACTCTGTGGCTTGTTCGGGGGGGGGGGAGAGGGAGGGATCATGGCGAAAGCTGCCAGCACGTCCCTCTATTTCTTCTTTCTGCCTTCTGCAGGCGATTACTGCAACCTGCCTTTATACATGAAATCTGAAACGTTCTTCCGCAAGCCTGACCTTCACGAGCCCTGCCCCGTTGTGCCGCCCCGCGAGGCCTCCATCCGAAATCTGGCTCGGGCCTACCACACTCAAGCCAGACACCTGACCTTGGATGCCAGCAGCAAACCAGCGGCTGGGCCCCATGTGGGCGCGGCCACGACGACCTTACCTCAGAGAACTCTCGCCATGCCGGGCTCGGCCGGTGCTGCCCCCGCTGCCGCTGCCGCTCCTGCCCCCGTTCCCTCTGCCCCTGCACCAGGCACTGAACCCACACCTGCCCCCACTGCTGAGCCACGCTTGCCCCCCCACACCAAAATGGGGGGGTCCAGAGACTCACTCCTAGAAATGAGCACATCTGGTATAGGGAGGTCTCAGAAGCAGGGAGCCGGTGCCTATTCAAAATCCTATACACTGGTGTAGCAGTGGACATGAGACGACACAGACTTTGCTCTTTTCCTGCGTTATTTATATTGAAATAAAAGAAGCTCTTGTACAGAATGGACTTTTTTTTTTATAAATGAAACTATTTTCTTCTTCTCCAAACCTGAGGGTAAAAATCAAGCACGGGTGCAAAGCATTTAGGAATCTCTTTTACTGAAGGTTTTGCTCTCTGTTTCACGCCGTCTTGGAAGAGGGCACATAGTCAAGGGTGCGCGTGCCCTCCTGTCCTCTTTCCCTGATCAAGCAACCCCTGTAGGTTTTGAAGAGACTCCTTTGAGACATTGCATGTTGTTACTGTTTGGAAAACCATGGGACTTGCTTCAAGTTGCATCTGCCTCTGTGTTAATACCTTTTTCTATAAAAACAAAAAGCCAGCGCAGTGTGCAATAAAAGTTATGTTTCTATAATATCAGAGCCCTTTGTTTGGGGTGGGCCAGAGCATGAAAGGGGTCGTAATGCAGTAGGCCATGTCCTGAAGACAGACTCCACTCTCCTGCTGGCCGAGTGGAATGTGAAAAAGGATCTTTCAGGGTGGGTGAAGACACAAAAGCACCATTTCACCAGACTGTGAAGCCTGAGAAATAACTGCCTATTATTTAGCAAGACAGGTGCAATGTCTAGAAAAGAGAAGGACAATGCCAGGAGGGCACCGTGGCAGTGACATAGGAGCTCTCTCTTGCTCAGCGTTCTGCTTGAGTCTGTCAGAGTCTGTTGCCCCAGAGGTGTGCCTCGTAACCACACATTCCATTTTGAAGAATCCTCCAGGTCTCATCCATCAATGAAATGTCACACATTAAGCTGCTCATAATTTTATACATAAACCTCTTAAAACCCCAACTATTTCAAAATTCTTTATAATATATAATGTGACCTTCTGAAGTGCTATTCCTAAGATATAAAGCAAGTAGGATCAGAATTGCCTCATGGAGATCAGGGTAGAGAGGCCATGGGTCACCACTCGCTTCTTGCAAGCAGAGCCAGCTCTTCCAGTCGGAGGGGCCAAGGCTTTTGCTTTTACTAAGGGGGGGGGGGAGAGAACATGGGGAGCTTCCACATCAGGCACCCGACACTTAGGCTAGCCCTGTTTGCCAGCACGAAAGCTGTGTGTGGCAAGGCACACCCAGAGGTGGCTGCACCTGGGAGGGGGGGCAGTGCAGAAAAAAACACTACAAATGAGCAGGGCCACTTTCCTAAATCAAGTTTACAGCAGAGGAGCTGCTCTTTGTTAAATTGCACATCTGGGCCTGCCTACTGCCACACGTGCTGCGCTTTCCCTTCCGGAAACTTCTGTGTCAAGCAAGCCAAACATTTAGCCTCGCCTGCTATGACTGCTGTACGCCTCTCCCCTGTGCCCAACGCCATTAGCAGGGCTCCATGTTTAAGCATCAATTTGTAGTAAAACCGCACCCCACCATCTAGAAAGGTGCCAACACGTCCAGCACAAAAGCCTCCCCCACCCCAGCAGCTAGCAGCAGCCCACCCTGCCTCCTCCCCCACAGTGCTCAGCAAGGGGTTGGGGGCCTCCTGTAGCCCATTTAGAAATCTCAAAACATTTGCACACGGTGGTAGGAAAACATCAAGAGACTCGCCTACACAGAAAAGCTGCCCCCAATGATTGGTGAGTTGGGCATGGCACAAGTGAGACACCCAGTCTGCCAAGTAATTTGTATCGGAAACAAGCAAGAACAGTGCCCCCTTCTGCCCCACCTTAAAGAACCCACGCTTCCCTCGATTTCAAAGGAGCCAGGATTTGGGATCGAGCTCTACTTGTCATGCTTGTGCCGCTGGTATCTACGATAGTGAGTCTGGATAGTCACAGCTGCCCTCTCCGTTGGGTCACTCAGCTCCTCACTCCCACTGCTGGGCACTGGGCTGGAGTCACCTAGGAATACAGGGGGAAAGTAACCCATTAGGCAAGCGGGCACCGCCAGTGAAGCCCACAGGGCCCCTTCTTTTCAGAAGCCCCCTAGACCTGGAGCCAGGCTAAGCAAGAGGAAGTGGTGCCCGCTCCGCAGCAACCCCCACCCTCCCCGCACTGCCCATCCTGCTCATCCGATTATTGTGCAAGAGGCAGCGAGAATAGCAGCAGCAAAAGCCTATTTGCTCAGGACGTGACTTTGAACAGCTACTGAGAATTTCTAGGGCAGGGATGAGTGTGGCCCGCGGAAGAGGCCTGTGCATGGGTTGGGTGGGCAGGGTGGCTACAAGGAATGCCAGCAGGCAAATGGGGTGACTGATAAGCGAGGAGAGCTGTGTCCCCCCCCCCCCGGCTGGATCAAAATGCCCCCAATGTTCTGACCACTGGCCTCGAGTTTTCCACTTGCAGCACCCTCACCTCTTCGCCCAGTGATCCCATAGATGCTGTTGTGCCGAGAACTCGCCCCTTTCTAGAAAGATCAAGAAGCAGAGTTAATACGAACCCCACACAAGAGATGCCAGCGTCAGCCCAGCAAGTCCACTACAGGCCAGCCCAATGTTCCAGACAAGCGGAGCAAGATGGGGACTGTTGTCCCCCTTTGCAAGCAGGAGATTACTGCCCCTGATCGTGGAGGCGGCCTGCTGCTGTCATGGCTAATGGCTACTGAAAAGACCCGTGCCCATGGACAAATCCAGGGATGGGCAACATGCAGCCCCCTGACACACACCCCCGCCACCATTAACATTTGCAGCGGCAGTAAAAATATTGGCGGTTTGCTGCTGAAAACAAGCTACATTTGTCCTATTCAACACTCCGCAATGGTTTGCTGCTGGAATTCACCAACACGCTGCTGACTCCCCCCTCCGCCACCAAATTCAGCAGAGTGGCAGCACAAGTGCAGTCCGCAGGGGAGTCCAGGGGATCCAGCGTGGCCACCGGACCCCACAAAATTGCCCACCCCTAACCTAACCCTTTTACAAAGTCACACGACTGGCTTCTGTTGGTCATCAATTCCTTTTATTAAAGTACAGGGTGTGTAACGTCCCAGCATCAAGTTCTGTGTGCAAGCCTCAACCAAGCAGGAGAAAAAGGCAGAGGGGGTTGCTCGGGGCTATCACTGAAGTCACTGTGGCAATGAAGGCCAAGAGCAATCTCCCTCACGTTGACGTGCACAACGCAGATCCTCCATGGCTACTTTAAGAACTGCAGTTGCCCAACAGGAGCCTCTGTGCTGTTGCCATTCCATGACACGCGGGCACACACACACACACACACACACACACACACCTACATACAGATACTGCCCCCGCTCAAGAGGCAGCTTTTCCCTTCATCTACCATGTTTGGATTTCATTTCAAGCATTTACTCCCCAACAGCCCAGTTCTTCAGGAACTGAACAGCCTTCCTCCCACCCTGGCACTTCTTTGCCCACATGATGAGCTGTCAGAACTGCAATTCATCCCCTCCAGCTCATTTCCAAGGGCTCCAGTGGGAGCAACCAAAGACGACGACGCAAACATACCCCGCTGTCTCGGCTGGCACGGCGGCTCTGGGTCACATACTGGACCTGCCACGGCAGGGGCGGGTGGACAAGGTAGGGCAGTGGCTCCTCCTGGAACAGGCTGTTGCCAAGCTGGGCAGAAGGAAAGGAAGTGCCAGTGAGAAAGCAAAGCCAGGGCTCCCTGGCATGAGACACCCCACTACCCATTTATTTATTGTACTTCTACACCACCCATCAGCCAAAAGGCTCCCTGGGCAGTTTACAAAAAAACCCAATCAGAAGTACAATCATCATAAAACCAAATAATATCATTAATATAAAACACAAATACAATAATACAAAGAGCAGCTAGATGAATTAGTGTGGGGGTACAGTAGTAATACAATAAAAATGAGAATAAAAGTCTAACCATTAAAATATTGGGAAAATAAGGGCTTCACCTGGCCCCTAAAAGAATAAAGGGTGGGCACCAGCCAGGCGCACCTCTTTGTAGAGCCGATTCCACAAATGGGGTGCCACAACTGAGAAGGCCCTTCCCCTAGCAGCCACCCTCCTAGCCTCCTTTAGAGGGGGCTCTTTGAGAAGCACCTCCAATGAAGATCTCAGGGTTCAGGTAGGCACATATGTGATGAGGCGTTCCTTCAGATAACCTGGCCCCAAACTGTTTAGCTTTGAATGTTAATGTTAGCACTTTCAATTGGTAACCAATATAATTCATAGAGGACAGGCGTGATGTGTTCCTTTCGGCCAGTCCCCACTAGCAGCCTCACTGCTCTATTTTGAACCTACTGAAGTCTCCTGACCGTTTTCAAAGGCAGCCCCACGAAAGCGTGTTACAATAGTTCAAACGAGAGGTTACCAGAGCGTGGATCACCATTGCTAGACTCTGCCTGTCCAGATAGGGTCGTAGTTGGTAAATCAGCCTAAGATGATAAAAGGCGCTCCCTGTGACCGAGTCCACTTGTGACTGCAGCGACAGTTCGAGGTCCAGGAACACCCCCAAACTACAAACCCTGTCCTTTAAGGGGAGTGCAATCCCATGCAGGGCAGGTTGAGTATCTCCCCACCGGACAGACGACCCACCTACCAACAGCACCTCCGTCTTGTCTGGATTGAGCCTCAGTTTATTGGCCCTCATCCAGTCCATTACCAGGCCAGGCCCTGATTCAAAACAGCCACTGCCTCACCTGAATTTGATGAAAAAGAGAGGTAGAGCTGAGTGTCATCCGCATATTGGAGACACTTCGGCCCAAACCTCCAGATGACCTCTCCCGGTGGTTTCATGTAGATGGGGGATAAAGTAGAGCCCTGCGGTACTCCATGGCATAATTGCCATGGCGCAGAGCAATAATCCCCCAGTACCACCCTCTGGAATCGGCCGGTCAAGTAAGAGCAGAACCACTGCAAAGCAGTGCCCCCAACTCCCAAACCCGCCAGCCTATCCATAAGAATACCATGGTCGATGGTATCGAAAGCCACTGAGAGGTCCAGGAGAATTTACACTGTTTCCCCCCCGTCTCTCTCCCAGTAAAGGCTATCCCACAGGGCGACCAAGGCAGTTCCCGTTCTAAAACCAGGCCTGAAGCCAGATTGAAATGGATCTAGATAATCCGTTTCCTCCAAGAGAGCTTGCCATGTTGCCACCAGCAACCACAGAGCCCCTTTCCAGAACCCTCCTCTCCAGCAGGCAAGGAGAGGCAGCCCTACCATCTATGCAGCAATGAGATCCATGCAATGTCAGCATCACCCCAGGAATACTGAGAAGGGCCCCTAAGTAGCTTGCTCAGTGCCCTTGGGGAGTTCTGTAGCAGAGGTTCCTCTTGGCCACAGGGGCAGCTATCTGCAGAGGAGATAGCAAAAGCCAGAGCAACAAAAGGGAAACTCAACTGCAAGGCAGCATCACACCACCAATGAGCTATCTGGATGGGAAGCACGCACCGCCCCACCCCCGAGGCAGATACAAAATGTCACTCAGGACAGAGGCTCAAACCACTGCAGACCATGGTATCGCTAGAGCGAGTTGGTGGTAGAGCTGGCATAGCAATGCAAGTGCTTCAAAGCCAAGCAGCAACCCAAAGTCATGCTGGTATCACACCTGCAGTGCTGTGCAACACCCAGTAGGAATTGGGAAAAGTTCCTAGAATGAAGCCCTTGAGGTCCACCTCCCAGGGGTGTCACGCTGGAGGCCCGACGCGCTCCTGCCCTGAGAAAGCTACTCCCCGCCCCCCGCAATCACAACAAAGGAAAAAAGTAGGTCTCCTCTGCCATTCCTGCCAATGGCCTTGCTTTAACATCAAAAGGATACTGACCTGTCCCAAAGCTTTCACCATGAAGTAGAGTGCAGTCAGCAGTGTTGCCAGCATGGTGGGGAAAACAGAGAAGCCCCCCGGGAGGCCAGCTCTCCTCAGATCAGGCTGTGATGAGCCCGTCTTGTACTGCGACAGGGCAAACTGGCGCCAAATGGCCTAATAAGCTTAGGCAGAAGGCCTGTCCTGCATGCAAAGCCTGCTGCCCTTTGGAGCCTCTAATCTCCAACACTTGTGCCCAGGGATGTCACATTCATCTCCCTCCCTCCCTCCCTGTGGCTCACACATGCACAGAGTGTGCTGGGCAGGAGGAGATGTGCAGATCAGGGATTAGGAATAGAGAGGGAGGCATGTTGGCTTCACTTGCTTTTCCAGGGATTATATTCAGAGCATGGGGCCATCTGCATCTCCACTAAAAACGGGCAAAGAGTCTCTCCATGTACTGCATGTCAATACCCAGAATTCCACAGCCAACCAAAATACACATTAGTTGGTATCAGAAGGCAATCTCATTCAATTTGGTAGACATCTTTCAGCATGGCAAGAGGTAATACAAATTCCCCACCACACCCAGCCTCTGTCTCAATCGCAAAACAGAGCTCTGGCAAAAGGGAAAGCAGGGGGCTCATGAAAGCATGTCTGTGGGGAACCCAGGAAAGGGACCAGCGAGTGAGAACAAGGGCACGGTAGATTCTCAGACAGGAACAAGACTGTGCTTGCAGGAGGGGGAGGAGGGATAAAACCACCAGAGATGTACAAAAGAGTAAAATTTAATTGGTATACAAAATACAGCCAACGGTGCACCAGCTCTCTTGCCATCATATCCTTTTGACACAGAAGGCCAAGCACAGAAGTCCCTCTTACTGTCCAGGGTGGTCAGAGGGAGGCCCACCTGAATAGTGCTGTGCCAGCACCACAGGGAGCAGAGCTGAGGAGCTGCTGGAAGCCGCCGCCAAGCATGGCGGGCGGGGGGAAACCCTAAGGGAGACTGCCCCCACAATACCTGGTAAGCCAGGGCCAGGAGGAAAGAAGGCTGGCTTCAGCAGTCGGCTGTCTGGCCTAAAAAGGAGAGAGGGGGAAGCTAAACACAAAAAGAAAAGAAAATGGAATTAGACATGCGAGAGGCAGCCTCAGCATGGAGTGTGCCCCCATTACACACAAGTGCATGGAAGTGTAACCATGTGGCCGTTCCTGCAGGGCAACCGGTGCTCTGTCAAACTGCTGCCCAACCACCTCTGCCAGCAGGGAAGCGGCAGCGCCCAAGCTCTGAGGGGAGCTCCCAGGATCTCAAAAGGCCTGGAGGATCAGGCGATCAATGGCTACGGAGGAGGCTGGAGCCCGGCAGTCGTCTGCTGCCGCCCTGCCTCGGCCGGTGTGTGGCCAGCCTGACGTCACAGCAGCTGCTGGGCAAAGCCAAGATGGCCCACTAGTCACCCAACTGGCCGCAGTCCCCTACTGAGGCATCTGGGGGAGTTGAGGGGTGTGTGATGTTCTGGAAGGTAACTCTTGCTTCAGCTAAAACCTTACAGAATGGAACCCAGGAACCACGGGACACCACTTTGCACTCAGGACCAGGAGAGGCTGCGGCCCTGGCCCAGGCACTCAAGGCTTCCAAGTACTCGCTTCAGGAAAGCTTCATTTTGCAGTTCATGTTCTCAGGCGCACATGCATGGAAAGCAGCCCACCAGCCACTCTCCTCTTCTCAGAACTCGCCTCCTTCCCTCAAGAAGTGACATGACTAACTAGGAAACAACTAGTTATGGATGCTTTGATTATTTCCCCACTGAATAAATGGTCTTCTCTTTAAGAACCAGGTTTTGCAGCGCTGGCAGAACCCAAGAAAGCATGCATGGAGGTTGGTGGGTACAGGGATAATGCAGTTTATTGTCATCAGGGAGAACACCAAGGCTCTGCTGCTGGGAACTTCGGCAAGGGGATCAGCTTTCCAACCGGGCTTCTCTCAGTTGCCTAGAAGTTGTAGACCTTGATTTGGTTGTTCTCATCCAGTCCAAGCTGCACCAAACCAGTGCCACTGGCTGAGGTCTTTGGTGCACTTGACAAGAGAGGACTGGCAGTTTAGATGAAGGAAAAGCCAAAGAATGTAGTAGAGTCACCAGAGCTGGGTTCTAGTCATAAGAACATAAGAAGGACCATACTGAAACAGACCAAAGATCTATCTCGTCCAGGATACTGTTCCCACAACCACCAACCAAATGCCCCAATAGAAATCCCGTAAGAAGGACATGAGTGCGGTAACACCCTCCCTCCTTCCCATGTTTCCCAACAACTGGTATACAAAGGCATACTGCCTCCGATACTGTATAGTCATCAGGACTATAGCCTTATCTTCCATGTACAGTAATACCTTGGATTGCAAGCATAATTCATTCCGGAACTGTGCTTGTAATCCAAAACACTCTTATATCAAAGCGAGTCTCTGGCAGGTGTGAGCAGGGCCGATTTCGGCCCGCTATACCCGCTGGAGGCGAGTGGACACATCCCTACACTACTTGTCTTGCAAGACCTTGCTCGTTTATCAAGTCAAAATTGTTAAAAAAAATTTGCTTGTCTTGCAAAACGCTCTCAGACCAAGTTACTTGCAATCCAAGGTATTACTGCATCTGTCTAACCCCCTTTTAAAGCCATCCAAGTTGGTGGCTATCACCACACCCCGTGGTAGCGAATTCCATAGTTTAACTAATTTGCCTTTTTCACAGCAGATGCACACTGGGCCGACATTTTTATTGAGTTATCTATCACAACCCTGAGGTCTCTCTCTTAGTCAGTCCTTGCCACCTCAGATCCTGTCAGAGAATATATCAAGCTGTGTGTGGGGGTTGCTCCAATGTGCATCACTTAACACCTGCCTGCATTGAACCACATTTGCCATTTTAATGCCCATTTCTCCCAGTTTGGCGAGTTCCTTTTAGAGCTCTTTGCAATCTGTTTTGTTTTAACCACCTGAAATAATTTGGTGCCATCATCAAACCTTGCCTCCTCACTATTCTCCCCTAATTCCAGTTACTGATCCATAAGAGGATCTCTCCTCTTATCCCATGACCGCTAAGTTTGCTCAAGAGCCTTCGATGAGGGTCTCTGTCAAAAGCCTTTCAGAAGTCCAAGCAGGCATGCAGAGCTCCACTGAGTTCCTGCAGTCGGAGTCAAGGTCCCCCCACTCTTTCTCTCCGGCAACAGGTACAGCTGGCAACCTCTAACAGGGAGCCAGGCACATGAGCCAGGCAACCAGGGAGCACAGTGGGGGGCGGGGCTGGGGGGCTGGTCTTGCTCCTTCGGCCACCCTCTCCCACTGCTCAGTGTAAAAGCCTCCCACGCTAAAACAAAGAAGATAGACCCTCCTTACCTGTAAGGATATAGTAGGGAGGGGAACTCTGAGGGCTTTACAAGCAAGTTTGATTGCATCAAACTCTATCCTAACAGTGGTACTCTGACTGTGTGTGGGCAACACAAATTGCCCACAAAAGGGGAGAAGGAAATGCCTTTTAAACACACCCAAAACTTCCAAGGCTCCCATGCCTTCCACGGTGGTGTATACAAGCTCTACAGTGTACACTTCCCTATAACTTTCTATTAAATGTCCACTGTTCATTCCATCAAGGATGAAGCGTTTAAAAGTTGAGTGACTTTGATGCTGTTAGTTGAACAGAAAACCAAACAAAAACCGTAAAACTGCTTTTCATTCATCATAACTCCCTAAACCCTGAACCTTCTTCTGAAATTGTACAGGTTCCTTATTTAGAGTCACCTCTACTCTGTATGCTTAGAAATGACCCGCAAAGCCAACAGCAGGTCCCTTTTCCACCCCACCCCCACCCCCAGGTCAACTTTAAAGGTCCCCGGCACAAAAAGTCTGAAATTTTGCAGAATTTTCCTCCCATGCTGCATCACTATGATTAATTTGTTTTCATACAAATTCGCCCCCTAAAAATACAGAGGGGGTAAGCAAATCCTTTTTTTCTAAAAAAAAAACCAAAAACAAAACACCCATCTACAAAGAGTGCACTTGCCCAGAAAAACCCTGTGCCTATTACTCATCCATCAGAAGGGGAAACTACACCTGCAAATTTCATTCAACTCTGCCAAGAAATTAAAAAGTTATTGGCAGTTCCCTTTCCACAAGCCCCTCCCCCAAATTTAAAGGGTGCTTGCACAAAATCCCCTGCACCTACTTCTCTGACCTGCAGCAGGCTTAATCCACTCTGAATGGGTTTCTACATCTGCAAAGTTCATCCAATGCTGTTGCAAAGCAAACCAGTTATAACAATTTTTTTGGATTTCCCAGTGATTTCAGTGGGGAGGAAGGATGCTTAGGATTCCCCAAAGTGAGGTTCTGATTTAGACCCAAGTTGAATTAAGCAGCCTCTGAAGCAGTCTGAGCCACAACAGGGTCTGAACCGAAGCTTGAGGTCTGCACACCCCTTCCACCCCACCCATTGACAATGCTGCTTTATTAAGCACTGTGTTCAAGCAGGGACTATTGCAACATCCCTCTTCTGTATAGTCTGAGCACACTCCTGGACTGCTAAATACCCTTCCATGCACAACCAGACTACAATACAGGCAGGGATAGACTTGGTCACTGCAAACAAACCTCCAGATTCTCTGTTTCTGCCCTCTCTCAACGTGTTGGGAACAAAGGAGTTTGCTTAAGTATGGGAATTACTATCACATGCTTTGGGGGTCTGTCCTTGGAGAGAGGCAATGCCTGAGCAAAAGGATACACTTTGGAATCCTGCTTGACACTCTCTAGCCACTTCTTGTTGGCGTCAATCATGGCCTGGATATTGGGCCTCTCAGTCTCGGGGCCCTGGCTATGGAGGCGCTGGAACAGGCGGACTTGCTCGCTATTAGGAAGCAAAAGGGTCGGGTGAGTCAACCAGGAGAGCAGCCTTCCAAGGGCCCTTGGGAGGGACATAAGCAGCAGCCTCTCCCCAAAGAAAGAGACAGAGCAACAGGCAAGCTGGGGGCCAAGAGGCACCAGCCAGGAAGCCCCCATTCCGGCCCCTGCAGGAAAGCAGCCGATAGCTAGCAGGAGCCTTGCTGCTCTGGCCAAAGCCCTGCTCCCCTGACAGGAGAATCAGGCGCCCCCATGGACCCTTCAGGCCACAGTGCACCTTGCTCTCCCCAGGGGTGCTCGTGTTGGCCTCTTCAGGTATGAGGAGGGGTTTCCACTTCCTCCTGAGGTGGAGGAGAGGGGGAAGAAGGGTAGTTCCCCAACACAAAATGGCTACTCTGTCCAGCATTCCCCAAGAGACAGAGGACTTTTCCCATGGTGCTTTGGGGTAGCTGACCCAGCCAATGCAGTAACACAAGATACAAGCGTCTTGCCTGAACAGCCAGCCGCAAAGATGCCTTACCCAGATGTCATGCAGCCAAGCTCGCCATCCAGAGAGCCAGGACTTCTGCAGGGCAATGGGAACCCACCTGGAAAAGAAGAGAGCTCGTTCTCAAGCCCAATGCAGGGCTTTCTGGTACTACCATCACCGTGCCATCTGCTGTGAATCTGCACGGGCTAGAAACAGGTCGTACTTTTCATTCGGAAATCCATCCATCCCAGGAGCCTTTGGTTTTCTTGTGGATCCAGCAGAATGTGTGTGTGTGTGGGGGGGGGGGGGCACAGGGAGCCAACCAGATTTCAAGCCTTGAGGCTCTCTAGAGGGCCTGCACCAAAAAAAACCACCCCTCCATCCTTGGAAACTGAGTATTTTCCTTAACTGTGAATTCTCCTTCTACTTGTTCACCAGACAGTGGTCCAGACATAAGGGGGCTCGCCATCCCACCCTATAGGAGGCAGGATCTTTTTACTGAAGAGGTTCAGTAAAACCTCTTTTTACTTCCTAGACCAGAGGAAGTCTAGGTGCTTCCTAGACCAGAGGTTCAGCTGGCCTAGGAAGCACCTCCCACTTCCTTTCTAAAGCCAGAAACTATTATCTAAGCAGTACCCTACTTCATTCAGCCTGATCCAGATCCCAGTGATGAACTCAGCCCAGTCACCCTATAGGGCAGGAGCTGGACCACTGCCTGGTGAACACTTAGAACTCACAGGTAAGGAAAATGCTCAGTTCTCCCCACCTGATGCCATCCAATAGTCCAGACACTGAGGTGCCACAAAGCTGCACCCTGTGCATATAGGGGATGGGCAGACACAGTGTTGGATATTCACCATGAAGGGTCGTTCATGGATCATGAACGGATTATGTCCCCCCACTGCCCAGGGCAAGGCTGGGATCACATGACCAAGAATGCCTTGGTCCTGGCTCCTCCCTTCCAGTTCTATTCATGGCCAAGCAGTAGACAGAGGAAACTTCTTATAAAGCAGAGAGGAACAGAATTTGCTGGAGATTGTATGAGAAAAAGATGGATAAAAGATTCCACCTGTCTGAAGAGGACATAGCAGAAATGGCTTCTAAGCTGAGCATATGCATCTCCAAGAAAGAAAGAAAAAAACCAACAATCAGACTTTGCCAGTAATTTAGGCTGTAGTCTGGATGCCTCGTTCATACAAAACAGGAAGGAACTTTCGCGGTGAGTAACCAATGGTTTGGTGCTAAGGGGACACCCAGGATGGGATGCACTGATACAGGATGGGGTACACATGATAGAGGCCGAGTCTAGCCTTTAGGCACCATCTCCTGAAGCACCACTAATGCAGATGCCTACATGTCCACTTCATAATAGGAACATAAGGCCATGCTGGATCAGACCAAAGGTCCATCTAGTCCAGCATTCTGTTCACACAGTGGCCAACCAGCTGCCCATGGGAAACCCACAAAGCAGGACATAAGTGCAGCAACACCCTCCCACCCATGTTCCCCAGCAACTGGTGTACATAGACATACTGCCTCTGACACTGGAGGTAGCATATAGCCATCAGGACTAGTAGCCATTGATAGCCTTCTCCTCCATGAATTTGTCCAATCCCCTATTAAAGCCATCCAGGTTGGTGGCCATCACTACATCTTGGGGAAGTGAATTCCATGGTTTAACTATGCGCTGTGTGAAGTTCTTCCTTTTATCTGTCCTGAATCTCCCACCAAACAGCTTTATAGGAGGACTCCACTGGGTTCTAGTATTATGGGAGAAAAAAACATCTCCCTCTCCACTCCATGAATTATTTTGTACACCTGTCACGTCTTCCCTTACTCACCTCTTTTCTAAGCTAAACCATCCCAGCTGTTGTAACCTTTCCTCACAGGGGAGTTGCTGCAGCCCGTTGATCATTTTAGTTGTTCTTTTCTGCACTTTTCCCTACCTACAATATCCTTTTTAGGTGCAGTGACCAGAACTGTACACAGTATTCCAGGTGTGGTCGCACCATAGATTTGTATAAGGGGAGTATGATCTTGGCAGTTTTATTTTCAATTCCTTTCCCAATTATGCCTAACATGGAATTTGCTTTTTATTATTATTATTATTATTTTACAGCAGCTGCACACTGGGTTGACATTTTCATCGAGCTGTCCACCACAACCCCAAGATCTCTTTCTTGGTCAGTCATTCACTGCTAGCTCAGATTCCATATGTTTATACTTGAAGTTGGGATTTTTTGCCCCAATGTGCATCACTTTACACTTGCTTACACTGAACCACATTTGCCATTTTGATGCCCATTCTCCCAGTTTGGATAGATCCTTCTGGAGCTCTTCGCAATCCCTTTTTGTTTTAACCACCCTAAATAATTTGGTGTCATCAGCAAACTGGGCCACTTCACTGCTCACACCTAATTTCAGATCATTTATGAATAAGTTGAAAAACACTGGTCCCAATAAGGATCCCTGTGGGACCCCACTGTAATGCTTAACAATGGTGTTTCATGTGGCCCAGGTTGCCATCCTATAGATTTCTAATAAGGGGGCATTGGTACTGAAGGCTGCTGAAGCTGCAGCCATGACATGGGATGGCTTTGGAAGTTTTTCGCAGCTCATAGATACAGGATTTGATCCACCTAGCTAATTCGTTGCTGGGTGAAAAGAGACAAACAAAGTGTCATGGGGCAAAAATCAGCTGTCCTCTTATTGACTGCTCTCTGGATATCTACCTTGTGCCATGTCCTCTCAGAGGGGTGGGAAAGAAAGAAGATAGTATGAGATCTTGAGACCTGTTAAAAATAAGAGCTTGCTTTGGACGGAAAAGAAGGATCCGGACAGAGAGTGACAGAGTCCTTCTGGAAGATGCACAGATGATCCCGTGTGGAGAAGGCTGAAATCTCTGAATCTGCCTAACTGAGGTGATGGCAACTAGGAACAAAACTTCCTATGAAAGTAAACGGAGTGAAATGGATTTCAAGGGTACAAATGGCGTTCTTGTCAGAGCTGTGAGGGCCACCTGTAGACTCCATGAGGGAAATCTGTGGACTGCTGGAGGAGAGAACAGTGAGGCCCCTCAGAGAAAACACTTTAGACTAAGGCGAGCCGTCAGTGTTCTGCATCCTTGTTCTGACAGGACTGGCGATAGTGCGGAGGCCTGTCCATGCAGAGTGAGCACTACGGGTGAGCTACAAATCTGACTGCAGGAAGAAAAGAAGTTATTTTAGACCAGCTGTCTTGCAGTCATATAAGACTTCCTTCTGCACCATCTCAGGAATGGCCACCAGGTCACTCTATAAATACGGTTAAGTGAAGGCTTTCTAGAAGAGAGTTGCCTCCGAAATAACTATCCATATTCCAGTGCCTAAGTCATAATGATCAGTGCACAACAATTGTGGTAGATGTGGACTTGGTTGCATAGATAACAGCTTAACCAATCCTCCAAAGAGGAGACTACTGTCTAGATCTTTATTATTCATGAGGTCCTCAATCCAAATAAGTGAGGCCTTTGCAAAATACAAAGATGTGGAGAAAGCACATAATGCTAGGGCAGCCGCCTTGTGCTCCTTTCACAGGGCCATGTCCAAGCACCTCTCACCTGAATCTTTAAGCAGTGCATCCCCATCTTTTGGTGTTAACAGCCCCAGAAAGAGCAGCCACTACCGGAGCATCAATTAATGGTACTTTAAGCTTCTCTACAGTATGAGTATGTGAAGTCTCCGGACCACACTCATTATTTTTTTTCCCTTGAAGAGGGGTAGACCATTTCTCCTTGAGTTGCCTCCTAGGCTCTTCAGAATGGGCCCCGTGTCTGGCCACTCCCCCTCTTCCTTATCAGAAGGCTCTGGAGATACAGACAAGGATTCAACAGACTCACTATCACTCATTTGGACTTCAGAATATTTAGGAGCAGCCACTGAGGTCTTCCCCTTGGAAGTTAACTTGGGGATGGCGAGTCCTCTGATGCGTGTGGCACCAAACATCTGGACTGCCACCAGGATTGGTTTAATTTACGTTGTTTTTGCTTTAATGGATGCTTAGGCTGAAGTGAGGAAATTGACTCTGAGGAGATCTCCCCTTTCTCATGGTCTCTTTTACCTCATTGCTGCCTACTTTGAGGGAAATGTCCACAACGTTTGGGAAGAGCCGTCTGTTTAATTTTGATCAGGTTGTCCTTGGCGTTGGTGCTCCAATGTATGTTAGAGGAGGGGCCTAAAGGGCAGGGTGGCTGGCATCCTGACAGGTAAGCAGAAGTATAATTTCTCTTAAGGAAAGGCTCCTCTGGCGGTTAGGACAGGTGATATATCAAGAAACCTGAAGAGCAATACCTTGGCAGGAAGGAAAAAGCTGACCAAAACCAAACATTTCCTGGGCCTGCTCCGTGATTCCATTGCACTCTGTCAGGCCTCCAGACTCCCTTAGGTGCTCCTCATGTGACCCATTAGGGTATGTGAAGTTGGTTCCAACTGGTACCAGAAGTGGTGTGGCAAGTGGTGACATTCAAAAAGGCAGCCAAGCAATTATTGCTCTGGTGGGGGAGGAGGAGGAGAAGTGCTCCTATCAGCCATAACCTGACATGGCTTGGCCAGAGGACAGACCATGCTGGTCTGAGCGGGCAAGGCAGAACCGAAATGACAACCTGTGTTGGCATGAGACAGTTTGCCTGATTGTAGGAGTGGCAGAGTCAGAGAATCAGGGAGCACCTCAGCTGCTTCAGCAGAGCTCTCTATCAGCTGCTGAACTCTTTTCCTCATAACTCGGATGTGCTGGATATAACGCCTTTTCCCTTTTGTCATCTTCCTGGTGCCAGACAAGTCCATCCACCAGAGCCCAGGCTACAGCAGGAAAAGGTAAGAGGAAGAAGATAAGGAAAAAGTGGAGAAAAGACTCCCCCCCCCCCTTTGAATATATCTAAAAAAGGAAGATAGAAAAATCAGAGTTGAGAAGTAAATGAACAACAAGGAGGAGAATCCCCAGGGAGGGCGGGGACTGTTTGAGAGAATAAAGAGTGAGCTCTATCCTGGGCAAAAGCAGGGAACAAACTGGAAGCAAGGAGCCATCCTGGATGCCTTCCTAGCACCAAACAGGGAAGTACAGTCTGGACTCATCGCTCAATGACATACTGAAGCACTCTGTGGCCAAAGGGCACCTCAACCAAGGCAAAAATGTCACACCTGTCGTGCCTAGCGAGTGTGATGGGAAGATCAACTCACTGCCTGCACATCTCTTCAGGAGAGGGTCAGGATTTAATAGCCCCACAGCTCCTTGGAAGGAGGGAGCTAGGATCCCAAGATGGTGGAGGCTTCCCCAGAGACCTAGAGGTCTTTTGACTTGCACAGCTGAATAGACCAGGAGAGGGAGGTCTTTAAGGTCACCCCACCTCTGCCCTCACCCTATAGGTGATGAAAAGGGAAGAGCATTTGAAGGGCCAGGTGCAGCAAAGAAAAATCTCCAGTGCTCTCTGAATGTCTTGACAATGACATTCCTTCTCTTTGGGATATCAGGAGTTTGGACAAAAGGAGGAGAGAGTGAGTTCCAACTCATGGTGGAAGCAAGGATTAACTTTTGGAACCAAGTAGGGATCAGGGTGAAGAATCACCCTACATCAGCCTTTCTCAGCTTGGTGCCCTCCACATGTTTCAGACTTCAGCTTCCAGGATTCCTGACAACTGGCTGTGCTGGCTGGGGCTGCAGAGTTGGAGTGCAAAGCATATGGAGGGTACCGGGCTGGGGAAGGTTGACCTACATTATGGAAATTGCAGAAGGTCGGGTTGGCAGTTACTGCTGCCAGTTCTGGCAACTCACAGTCTGAAGGTCCACTTCAATCACTGACTCCTAACTCCAGAGACCAGAGGGTGGGGGGAGAAAAGGCAAGTCCCACTGATCCCTTCTAGGCTGGCAAACAACCTGCTCCCAAACAGTGCTGAGGCCAGAAAAAACTGCCCAGGGGGAGGCGTGGAAGGTGCCTCCTAGCGCAGCCCCTCAGGCCAGCCTGCTTCAATTAAAGAAGAGCCCACCTCTTACTGAGCAGAGGGCAAGCCCCCGGGTGTCTGGCCCACCGGATGAGACCAAGAAAGGAGAACTTCTAAGTGTCGCCCCTTAGGTGTTGTCGCTGCTGCATTAAAAGAAACGAGGAAAGAGCATCTCTCACTGCCCATATACCCCTCCCCACCGCCAGGGATACCAGGGTCACTGGCCCGCTGTTCACAGCCTCCGCCAGGCCCTTGACTCCTACCTCCGGAGACTGGAGGGCGGGGGAGGCCCAGTATTTGTGCACCAGTTTCTGCATTTTGCTTTGGGCCAAGGTAGAGAAGATATTTTGCAACAGGTGAAAGGGAACAAGGTGCCCACGGAGCTTCTCACCTGGGAAGTACTTGCGCCACTTCTCCATTAACATGCTGTCCACAGACTGGCGAGCCAAGGCAGAGGGGCTCGGACCTGAGCCAGTTGCCCAGGCCCACTGAGGCCCACCCGAAGGCACAAATGGAGTGGCAGAACGGACACGCAGCAGGGAGGTATACGTAGCCAGAGGGATGCCATCCCTGGGCCCTGGGGACCCTGGGCCCTGGGGGGACGTGAGGTGGAGAGGCTGCTGGTTGCTGAAGTTGCTCAGGGGGCTGACGACACTGTTCAGGTCACTGGTGATGTGCTGCAGGGAGTCGGTCAAGTATTGGATCTTGTCCAGTGGAGGGAACTGGAAGTCTGGTTTCAAGTCAACTACTACAGGGAAAGGCAGAGAGAGGGGTGTTGACTACCACAAACAAGAGCATATTGGGTGGGTAACTCTTGAGCCTACAAGTCTAAAACCAACCCACAGTTGCCCAGGAGGGATGGCACTTTCTGGAAGTGAAAAACTCATCTGCTGTGACAGGCTGATTCCATCCCTGGAGGACAGAGGACAAGGCCAGGCAGAAAGAGCCTTGGATGCTGGTTGTGGTATTTAACCAAACTCTTACTTTTGTGGGGAGACTCATCGGTGGTCATCACACTGCTTGTGTCTTCGGAGTCACTGAGGTCAAACGTCACCACCTTCTTGCACACCACTCCCTTCAGAGTATCTTCATCAGATAGCTTGGGAAGAGGAGAGGGAGACAGTCTTCCTTGCTGCATCCTCTAACATGCACTTCCCTGCCACTACAGCTCAGGAGTAAAGATGGCCAGAAGGCAAGAACAGAGGCACCATCCAGCTGCGGCGCTCAAAGGAGCAGCTGTGAGAAGGGCACTGGCCCTGAAACAGGGCAAGGCAGGGAAACAAGCAGCCAGAGCAGCCACTTCAGCTATTGGGCAGTACAGAAACGTAATAACTCACTCACTCACTCAGGCTGCCAATCGAGTTTTTGCAGCGACACACACTGAAAAGCTGCTAGCCCTCAATCAGGCTGCAGGTTACTGGTGGAACTAGTGACGGGAGCCCCAAGGACAGAACCCTAGAAGCTGGCCCCTGTGTCACCTTCGCCAGCACACTCTCTTTGAATCTGGCATCAAGGGAAGAGCCCTTGCAGGCACTGAAAGCCATGCCAGTGAGGGCAGACCCACCTGGAGCAACCAGACAGAAAGGGGGCTGCCATGGCTACGCTGAGGGCAGCAGAAGCCATCCCCTCCCCATTCCAGTTAGGTGGGAGAGAATGCAAGCGAACCTGCGCATGAAGTGGCTCTCATGACTGAGCGGCTTTTTCGCTCTGCTCCAAGCGCTGGGATGGGAGTTTACACCCTGGCAAGCAGCAGCTCCTCCTCACCAGGGCTATGGTTCCTTTCTGGGTTGACACGGGCAAGAATGTGGACTCCCCACCACAAGCCCCTTTCCTCACGCCAGTTTGCAAGGCTAGAGGTCCCTCGTGCATGGTGGAGCCACTACCTCCTCCAGCAGTGAGGACTCCAGCTGGCTCAGCCTCTCCTCTTTCTTCTTCAGCAGTGCTTGGCCCCGCCGCATGGCAGGCTTCATCTCATCCTGCTGCCTCCCTTCCTGTGAGGGAAAAGGCACTCTGTTACTTCTCATTATCATTCTGTCTACTGCAGACATTGCAAACCAAGAACCAATTATCTCTTCCTTTCCCCAAGCTTTTAAACTGTGTTTTGACATAGTTTGAACTCTGGACCAGCCATGATTTTATGTTCTGGTGTTTTAATTTATTTTTATACTTGACTTTGTTCTCATTATTTGTGAGCTGCCCTGGGAAAGGACACACAGAATATAGGGATACAAATTCCAAAATAGGATCAGCTTGCACGCATTGCTGCTAAATCCCTTTCACAGGAAGGCAGCAGGCACCCTTATTGGCCTCTGGAGGCAGAAGAGTTAACCCTTCCCAACTCTGGCATGTTTTCTGCTGTGGCCAAAGAGTTGCCTTGGTTCCTCCAAGAGAGCAAGGCATTGCTGGGAACCACCACATACGCTCTGGGGAAAAGACTCAGGAGGCTCACCAGACAACAGTACAAGTCCAGCTGCTTTCTCACAATCATATATCCCCAACTAGGAACCTCGGTTCAGAAGCTCGGAGGCTCTCAGTACAGGCCAGTTCTCTCAGGCCGCTCACCTCTTCCAGGTTCCTGTGCACACCTTCCAGTGCCTCGGAATGACCGAGATCCTGAGCAGCCTCGTGTGCCCGCTGCAAGTCATGGCGCCAGTGCTGCTTGGCTGCACTCAAGGCCATTTGTCTTTTCCTCCTGGAGCGTGTCTGGCGCGCCAAGAAGTCCTTGGCAGTCTTTAGGGAGGTGCCTTCGGCAGAAATGTAGTGTCGGACCCTGCAGGGAGGGAAGTATGGAATGCCAAGTGATTCCCAAAGCCAGGAGATGTACAGAGTAAGCACCACTAGGGGGCTCTCGCCATGCCAGTGGCCTCCACCAAGGAAGGAAGGTAACACCAGGGAAACCAGACACATTCCGCCACTCTGTGCCCAACTGTTGTCCAAGCCCAGGGCCACAAACACAACATTGTCTTTCACTTACTGATCCAGGAGGAGGATGCTTTCTTCATTGCTCCTGGGAGTCTCAGATGCCATCACTCTGGAAGAGGGCTTGAGGGTTTAATCAGTTTTAAAGTCTGTTAATTTATATGCAGATAAAGGCTGAATCCCATCCCCAGGAAAATTCTGGTATCTGGACAATTAATGCAGATGGCTTCAGTCAAAGGAATCCTAGGGATAGATGACCATTCAAGTGGGCAACACACTGCATCATCTCTCCTCAGAATTACCCTGTCCATCCAGAGAGCCTCTTCTCCCCACACACAAACCTATGAAACTGCCTTAGACTGACAGAGCTGGGCATGGGTCCATCAACTCCATGTGGCAGCAGTTCTCCAAGTTCTCAGGCAGAGAAGGGTCTTCCCAGCCTCGCTGCCAAACATGCACGTAACTCAACCTGGGGCCTTATCCCTGCAAAGCCCCTTTCCTCTCTCTCCTGTTCTTTCTGAGCACTGCAGGCACAATCCATCAGTCCCATGGCAAGTGGAAACCTGAAGTTAACTTGGGGTGAAGTTAACGCCTCCAAATGGCACCAATTGCCTGAAAATGTGGCCCACCTTCTCCACTCCCCAACTCCTTCCTCCTATGACCACCACTGAAGTTGTAAGCCACACCTGGGCCCCAGTTCCAGGGTGGTCTCGCCCCAGGTGTCAGGGACTGGTTTCAACTGCCTCCCTTTAAGGGTGGGGAAAAGGGTTCGCTTCTTTCTTATTACAGCTTTACATGTTTACATGGAATCTTCCTTTTTGTGGGTGCTATTCTAAACTTCCATACACTTTAAATAATAATTCCACTACTGAAACCATTCACAACATGCACACTCGTGTGTGTGTGTGTGTGTGTGTATCTGTCTGTCTATAGACAGACAGACAGAAACACACCCACTTTTTTTAAAAAAGAGTTCAGATCTGCCAGTAATGACTAATTAATAATCAGCAGTTTACCTTGAATGGGGGGTGGGGGGTGGGGAGGCGAAAAGACATAGCATATCCTCACTCTTTGAAGAGGAGGCTGTCAAATTCCAGCCTGAGCCCTGGAGGCTGGTCAAACCCCCTCCCCAATGACACTCCAGCCGCCTGCCTCTTTCCACTGACCGCTGGCCTGCTCTCTTGCAGGTCTTCAACTTGGAGCGCTTCCTCTTTTTTCTTTGGGGATGCTTCACTGCTTTCTTCCTCCAGCTTCTTCAGCCACTCTTCCTTAATCTTGATGGCCTCCTCCAGGTCACTATATATGACACAAGAAGGAGAGGTAAAGCACAGCCCACAAGCAACACACAGCAGCTAGTGCTGCCTCCCCCTCCATTTGGCTTCAAGTTGTGGTTGGTGGGGTGAAGTTTAGGGACAAAGCACTCCTTGTTTTTATTGAACTCTTAATGAGTATGCAGTTACTGCATTTTACTCTCTCTGTTTTGTATGTTTTTTTATCTTGTAGGCTGCCTTAAGAGGGTTTTACTGTTAAAGGTGACCTAAAACTAATTTAAAATAAATAAATCCAAGTGCAGTGGAAACCATGTACCCTGAGGGGAGTGCCACCCATGCCAGGCAGGGAATGCCTCTTGGCTGGTGCCCTCCGTAAGTGAGAAAGCCAATGATCTACCCCAAACGTCCCACTTCCAAAACCACAAACACGCTATCTGAGATATGGTGGGGACACCCTCAAGGGGAGGGCACCACCACTCATCAATGCGCTAAGGATCATGGCTCACAACATGGTGGCCACCCAAACCCAGCCCAGTCTAGCCATGAATCTGCAGCCAGCACAAACACACCTGACCCGCTCCTGCAGCCGCTGACTCTGTAAGTGCAACAGCTCCACCTGGGACTCCAGCTCTGTTTTCCGGCCCTGAAGCTCCAGGAGAGCCCCGCGTAGCTGCTGTGCAGTCTCCGCAAGATCTTCCTGCTCTTTTCGGGACTCCTCAAGGCAGAGGCGAGCTGCCAATGCGGCTTCCTGGGAAAGGAAGTTCAAGAGTCAAGACATGAGGCTTATTACATGCCAGGACAGGATTCCCCAAAGGCAGAAGAACGCCACTCTTGCTGCTCTGGGATTAAGGTCACTGAAGTCCATTCTCCCAATCTGGAGAGATTCTTTTGGAGCTCTTCGAAATCCCTTTTTCTTTTAACCACCCTAAGTTACAAGGCACTGGACCCAATACAGATCCACGTGGGACCCCACTGTTTACACCCCTCCACTGCGAGTATTTACCATTTATTCCTTACTCTCTGCTTTCTGTTTTTCACCAGTTACCGATCCATAAGAGGAGCTTTTCTCTTATCCCATGACTGCTAAGTTTGCTCAGGAGTCTTTGATGGGGGATATTCAAATTCCCTTTCACTGCCCTCCTTGTCATTGCAAAGGAAGACCGGAGGGAAGGGGAAGGTTAGTAGCGGCTGCTGCTGCTGCTACAACCATCACAGCCTTCAGCCAGGCAGACAGCAGGCCCACCTCTTGCTCCCCACAAAACCACTGGAGCAGCCTTGTTCTGAACCAGGCCCAGCAGAGCCCACTCCCAATGGCTGGCCGGCCCCCAGAATCTCTGCCCGAGGGCTCACTTAGTCCTGCCAGGTGCTAAAGCACTGGCCTGATCCATGGAAGCAGAGGTGCTCTAGCACAGAGGCGCAAGAGGGCACCTCTGTCCCAGCTACCCACCTTCCTACGAGTGTTCTCTGTGCTGGAGTGGTTCCCCTGCCCACCCATGGGGTAAGGGCCGTAGTCCAGTGGTAGAGCATATGCTTAGCATGCAGAAGGTCCCAGGTTCAATCCCTGAAACCCTGGAGAGCCACTGGGGCTAGTCAGTGTTGATAATACTGGGCTAGTTGGCCCCAGGGCCAGTCACGGCAGAAGGCGGCTTCCTCCCATGCTCCACAGGAGACCAAGCTCCAGGTTCAATCTTGTACTGACAGTAACCTGCATGTGGGATCTTGCCGTCCACGCCCCACCGGCTGATGCCTCTCACTCCGACTATTTATGGGAGGGAGACCTCCCCACACCTCTCCCAGAAGGAAGCCCCCCGCCACATCCCGGTGGCACATACGTTTCTCTCTTGCTCCAGTCGCTTCTCTTCCTCCAGGAGCTGCTGTCTTTTCTTCCTCTGGACCTCTTCCTGCATGCGAACAGAGAGTGGGAGACGGAAGGCTGTCTGCTCTGGCAGACTCAGTGGCTGGCCATCCATTCCCAGAGACACCCCTTTGGGGCAGGCTGCCAGGGGCTCCCAGCTGCCAGCCCTGCCCTAGTGCCAACAGTGTGCTCCAGAACAATCCTCTCAGCAGCCCACCCGCCTCTGGCCCACTTCCTGCAATAAGAGCACAGCCTCCTGCGTGAGAGAAGCCCCGTTAAGGCCCCTCAGCCAACCACAAGTGCCACAGGACACGTGACCAGCTGGGGGGGCCATTCGGGAGGCTGGAGACGGAGCATAGCAAAGGCTCACAAGGGGCAACTCCAACTGAGCCCAGGGCTCCTTGGAATTTTAGCCGAGCCCATGGGCAGCACTGAGTCAGAGCCAGCGCAATGTTCTTCCTCCAGGGGAGCAGCTGATAAGCCAAAAGGAATGGAACAGAAAATGCAGGAGCTAGTGTTAAGGCAGAATCCAGATTATGGAGTTTATGGAGCTTTCCTACAAAATCCACACAGGTTTCCCACAGGACTCCCCAAATATTTCTGTTGAACCTGCCCTCGGGGAGGCCATCATCAGGCCCATAAGCGCCGTGATTCGCATGCATGCACACACTATTCGCCTGGGCATGGAGCTGAGCCTCTCGCCTGGACATCCTTGGCTTGGAGCTCCAGTTCCAGGCCGTGTCTTGGGCCTTTTGCTCCTGTACAAAGAGAGCTGTCAGACCTGCTGGCGAAGATTCTGAAGCCTGTGCATGGCACAGTCTTTGCCAAGAGACAGACAGTGTGACAGCCACCAGGAAAAGAGAAGGGTGGTCTTTGCTAGCTAATGATGGAGGCTGGGAAAAAGGAAGCTTTGAACCATATGAAAATTAAGAGAAGGCGGTGATCTGCAAGATCTAGGAGGGGAAGCAGCATCCATGGCTCCTCCTCCTCTCCTGGGTGCATTACACTTCAGAGACACCACACGCGGCCCTTCGAACATGGCCACGGCCACTGGGGAGTTGCTTGTTTGTGAGCAGCTTCCACACGGCTGGGGTAACATTCCGACAACCTCATCGCATGAGTGTTTCCTATGGAAACAGCACTCTTTGCTCCCAGTAGTGTGCAGATTCTGCTGTTGGGAGCCGCCCCATCAAATCACTGAAACATTACAGCAGCAGCTTGCAGGGCAGTGGAGTTACATCTAACTGGGCCGGGCGCGCACGCGCGGGGGGGACACACACACCCTTGCCCTGTGAAGGGCCTCTGCGCAGTCTTTCCCCAGCTGCCTTCCCTACCTGCTCCCGGTGGCTCTGGTGCAAGTCCTCCAGCCGCTCCAGCTGCTGCTTCCGCGAGGCCTCAAGCTCTGCCTGGTGGAGCAGCCTCAGGTGCTCCTGCTCAGCTTGCAGCGCTGCTTGCAGCTCAGCCCTCCGCTTCCTCTCCTGCCACACATTCACAGTCAGAAAGGGAAGAGGCAACCCCACTCACGGCGAGGAAGGGAGACGTGCCCATCCCTCCCTCCCTCCCTCCCTCCCTCCCTCCCTCCCTCCCTCCCAGAGGCTTTGTTCCACACTGTTCCCCATGGGCAAGCCCACTGCCACAGGTCTCCTCCTGGCAGTACTTGTTGCTGCTCCCTCCCAGCAGGCTCCAATGCAAGCTCACCTCGCCCTCCTGCTGCGCCTGCATCCCAGCCAGGGCCTCCCGGTGGGCCTCCCGCATCTTCTCCAGCTGTCTCACATGTTCTCGCTCAATTTCTTGCCGCTTCTCCTTCAGGAGGTCACTGAGCTGCAGTCACGGCAAAGGCATCCTTGATTAGGCCACCATTCCCCAGTCACGTGACAGGGACATGTCAGACAGCCAGTGAAAGACTCCCAGCAGCTAATGTGCAATGCCAAGGTTCTCACCTCAATAGCTGCAAGTCTCTCGTGTGTGTTTGGAGACTCACCAGAAGAGCAGGAGGGGAGAGGGATGGAAGAGGCACTTTGCCTTCAGTTCCTCCAACCCTGGCTCCTGGCGCAAGGGAGAGGACAGGCCCTGCCCCTTGCCAGACTGGTGGTCTTAGTGCACTTTTGCATCTGGAAGTTCTGCTGGGCTGCTGGCTTGCCAGCTCAGTGGACCTTTGGAGTTCGAAGCCTTCCTCTAACAGTTGCTCATTTGCTAATAGGTCATTTGGGGGCCCTACTGTAGTGAATAATCTGAAACTTTAATCTTTAAACCCACATTTGAGGGGGCTGGGAGAGACTGAGGGACTTCCCCCACATAAATCGATTGGAAACAGAAGGTACTCCCTCATCTCCTACATGGGACTGAGATATGGGATCAGGGACAGATCTCTGCTGTTAAGACCATCCTGAATGGGGTCCTGGACGAATGGTTGACCCTCCCTTCAGGGGTTCCTTCCTGCTTGCTGAGACTGGAAGTTGGAACTCCATCTAAGAATCCTCAAGGCATCTATTTTGTATGGTAAAACATTGCTGAATGTTAAGGAAGGAAACCTGGCAAACAATGCTTTGTTGGGCAACCTGCCAAGGCAGATGGGCACATTATTGGCTAACATTGGAGAGGCTCTTAGTTCATAAGGATAAAGGTTTCATCGGAGACAGAACTTTTGAGGTAGATTGCCGTGAAAATGTATGTGCCAGCCTAATTCAAGCATCTCCCACATGGTTCAGCCTTCTTAAAGAGAGGACGATACTTTCAACAGGACCTTCAGGGGTCGACTTCTGTTGTCCTTAGAAAGGCATTCACCACCCTTTATTTCAAACAATGCCCTCAACCTATTGGGAGGGGAAGGATACAGGGATCCCCTATGCACAGCGGTTGTGTATTTGTGGCACCGGGGAAGTAGATGATGTAGTGTTATATTATATATTGTCCCTGTTATATTGTCCCTTGCATAAGGAACCCAGGGCTCAATTTCTGGGGAATCTTTTGAAAATAAGACTGGATGACATTAACTGAGACTTGGCAGATTATAGTAACTCCATCAAAAACAAGGTCACTACATTTGCAGTAGCAACACAAAAAATTTGTCATATTTTTTAAGGATGTCTGTGATGGACAGCAAAGGAGATAATCTTTTATAGACCATTTGTAAATGTTTGGTTTGATTTATAGGTATATCTTGTACTCTGCTTTGCTATATTTTTAATAGTACTGTATTTTGTAATGGCCTTTGTGCCACAAACAAATCAATTCAATTCAGTTCATCTCTTGCTCATTACCTCTTGCTCGTACTCAAGCATCTGATGTCTCTTCTGCTGGACCTTTTGCTCTGCACCCCCCAGTTCCTTCCGTAACTCAGCCTCCTCCCTTCTCTGGGCCTCTGTGATCTGTATCTGGAGGGTTGAGACAACCTGCCAGGAAAGGGAAGTGGAAATCTTTAGATTCCCCTCATCCAGAGTGTGCAGTAGGCAGCCTGCTGCTCTTTGCTGACTGGTAGGAAAGGCAGGTTGCTTACCTGGAAGTGTAGCTCTTCAAGTGATCACCTGTGCAGTTACATCTATGAGTTCCTACTTTTCCAGTAGGAAAAGAACTGCATGGAGATTGGCTTTCCTGATTTTGGACAATTTGATCTTTCAAAGGGAATGCAGCCCCATCCAGAACAGGCAATGAGCCTATCTCCTAGACTCGGGAGCCTATCTCCTAGACCACTCACCCACAGGGCTTCCATTTTGCCAGGATTCAGCTTCAGTTCACTGGCCCTCATCCAGCCCATCACTCGGCACTGATCCAGGAATTGCACAGCCTCACGTGATTCAGATGTCACAGGGAGATAAGAGTCGTGTGTCATCCGTATACTGTATACTGTATCAATATAATGACTGCTCCCAGCAGCTTCATATAGATGTTGAACAACATTAGGGGCAAGATGGCACCCTGCAGAACCCCATAGCTCAATTGCCAAGAGGCTGAGGAACAGTCACCCAATGTTACTCTCTGAAATTGTCCCTGCAGGTAAACCCGGAACCACTGTAATACAGTGCCTCCAGTGCCCAGCCCACAGGGTCGATCCAGGAGAATACCATGGTCAATGGTATCAAAAGTTTATTAGGGATCAAGCAGAATTAACAGGGTCGCACTCCCCCTGTCCCTCTCCTGATAAATGTCATCCATCAGGGCAACCAAGGCTGATTTGGTCCTGTAACCAGGTCAAAATCCAGACTGGAATGGGTCTAGACAATCAGTATCCTCCAAGAGTGCCTGCAGTTGCTCCGCCACGACCCTCTGAAGTACCTTCCCTAAGAAAAGTGTATTTGCAACAGAGCAGTAGTTGTCAAGTACCATTGGGTCCAGAGTGGGTTTCTTCAGGAGTGGTTGCACTACTGCCTCCTTGAGGACAGCAGGAACCAACCCTTCATGCAGAGATGCATTTACCACTCTCTGGACCCACCCAGTCATACCCCCTCGGCTGGCTTTTATTAGCGAGGAGGGACAAGGATTAAGAGGGCACGTGGTCAGTTGCATTGCTGCAAGCACCTTGTCCACATCATCAGGACGCAGCAACTGAAACTGATCCCACAAAATTGGGCAGATGGTAGTGTCAGACACCTCAACTAAAGTTGCGCTAACGTTCCGGTGTTTTAATTTATTTTTATACTTGATTTTGTTCTCGTATTATTTGTGAGCTGCCCTGGGAATGGTCACACAGAAAGGTGGGATAAAATTCCAAAATAAGGCACACAAAGACCTCTGTGGCACCCAACACTCACGTTCCAAGACCAGCTTGCACTCATTGCTGCTAAACGGGTGCAAGACCAGCGCGCACCTCTCTACTCGTGGGATCCTGTGAGCAGCTCCTTGGCCACTGTGTGAACAGAATGCTGGACTAGATGGACCCTCGGTCTGATTCAGCATGGTACTTCTTATGTTCTTAAATTCCTCCCACGGGAAGGCGGCAGGCACCCTTATTGGCCTCTGGAGGCAGAAGAGTTAACCCTTCCCAACTCTGGCATGTTTTCTGCTGTGGCCAAAGAGTTGCCTTGGTTCCTCCAAGAGAGCAAGGCATTGCTGGGAACCACCACATACGCTCTGGGGAAAAGACCCAGGAGGCTCACCAGACAACAGTACAAGTCCAGCTGCTTTCTCACAACCATATATCCCCAACTAGGAACCTCAGTTCAGAAGCTCGGAGGCTCTCAGTACAGGCCAGTTATCTCAGGCCTGCTTCAGCTTGCCCTGACTGCCGCTCACCTCTTCCAGGTTCCTGTGCACACCTTCCAGTGCCTCGGAATGACCGAGATCCTGAGCAGCCTTGAGTGCCCGCTGCAGGTCATGGCGCCAGTGCTGCTTGGCTGCACTCAAGGCCATTTGTCTTTTCCTCCTGGAGCGTGTCTGGCGCGCCAAGAAATCCTTGGCGGTCTTTAGGGAGGCGCCTTCGGCAGAAATGTAGTGTCGGACCCTGCAGGGAGGGAAGTATGGAATGCCAAGTGATTCCCAAAGCCAGGAGATGTACAGAGTAAGCACCACTAGGGGGCTCTCGCCATGCCAGTGGCCTCCACCAAGGAAGGAAGGTAACACCAGGGAAACCAGACACATTCCGCCACTCTGTGCCCAACTGTTGTCCAAGCCCAGGGCCACAAACACAACATTGTCTTTCACTTACTGATCCAGGAGGAGGATGCTTTCTTCATTGCTCCTGGGAGTCTCAGATGCCATCACTCTGGAAGAGGGCTTGAGGGTTTAATCAGTTTTAAAGTCTGTTAATTTATATGCAGATAAAGGCTGAATCCCATCCCCAGGAAAATTCTGGTATCTGGACAATTAATGCAGATGGCTTCAGTCAAAGGAATCCTAGGGATAGATGACCATTCAAGTGGGCAACACACTGCATCATCTCTCCTCAGAATTACCCTGTCCATCCAGAGAGCCTCTTCTCCCCACACACAAACCTATGAAACTGCCTTAGACTGACAGAGCTGGGCATGGGTCCATCAACTCCATGTGGCAGCAGTTCTCCAAGTTCTCAGGCAGAGAAGGGTCTTCCCAGCCTCGCTGCCAAACATGCACGTAACTCAACCTGGGGCCTTATCCCTGCAAAGCCCCTTTCCTCTCTCTCCTGTTCTTTCTGAGCACTGCAGGCACAATCCATCAGTCCCATGGCAAGTGGAAACCTGAAGTTAACTTGGGGTGAAGTTAACGCCTCCAAATGGCACCAATTGCCTGAAAATGTGGCCCACCTTCTCCACTCCCCAACTCCTTCCTCCTATGACCACCACTGAAGTTGTAAGCCACACCTGGGCCCCAGTTCCAGGGTGGTCTCGCCCCAGGTGTCAGGGACTGGTTTCAACTGCCTCCCTTTAAGGGTGGGGAAAAGGGTTCGCTTCTTTCTTATTACAGCTTTACATGTTTACATGGAATCTTCCTTTTTGTGGGTGCTATTCTAAACTTCCATACACTTTAAATAATAATTCCACTACTGAAACCATTCACAACATGCACACTCGTGTGTGTGTGTGTGTGTGTGTGTGTGTGTGTGTGTGTATCTGTCTGTCTATAGACAGACAGACAGAAACACACCCACTTTTTTTAAAAAAGAGTTCAGATCTGCCAGTAATGACTAATTAATAATCAGCAGTTTGCCTTGAATGGGGGGTGGGGGGTGGGGAGGCGAAAAGACATAGCATATCCTCACTCTTTGAAGAGGAGGCTGTCAAATTCCAGCCTGAGCCCTGGAGGCTGGTCAAACCCCCTCCCCAATGACACTCCAGCCGCCTGCCTCTTTCCACTGACCGCTGGCCTGCTCTCTTGCAGGTCTTCAACTTGGAGCGCTTCCTCTTTTTTCTTTGGGGATGCTTCACTGCTTTCTTCCTCCAGCTTCTTCAGCCACTCTTCCTTAATCTTGATGGCCTCCTCCAGGTCACTATATATGACACAAGAAGGAGAGGTAAAGCACAGCCCACAAGCAACACACAGCAGCTAGTGCTGCCTCCCCCTCCATTTGGCTTCAAGTTGTGGTTGGTGGGGTGAAGTTTAGGGACAAAGCACTCCTTGTTTTTATTGAATTCTTAATGAGTATGCAGTTACTGCATTTTACTCTCTCCGTTTTGTATGTTTTTTTATCTTGTAGGCTGCCTTAAGAGGGTTTTACTGTTAAAGGTGACCTAAAACTAATTTAAAATAAATAAATCCAAGTGCAGTGGAAACCATGTACCCTGAGGGGAGTGCCACCCATGCCAGGCAGGGAATGCCTCTTGGCTGGTGCCCTCCGTAAATGTGGAAGATGCACCCTCTCTCTCCACTGGAAGCCCTGCCCTGATGGGAAGGAATGGATGAAATGTGTTGCTCAGAGGGGAGGAGAACGCATGCCATGCGACTCAAAAGAATGTTCTGCTGCTATTGCATGCAGCTCCGATTAACGCAGGGTTCCTGTCAATGCACCACCACCCCTTATTGTTGTACACTGCCCAGAAAGCTTCGGCTATTGGGTGGTATAGAAAACGAATGAATGAATGAATGAATGAATAAGCTGGCTCTGCTATGCAAATCTTCTGATGGACAGAAAACTGCCCACCTGACCTTCCTATTCACACCTCCCCCCACACGAAAAAAGTGGTTGTCCTTGAATCCAGAGGCGTGAGAGTGACAGGACCCAAGAGAGGGTTATGCCTCATCTCCGTCTCATAGGAAAAGCCCCGCCACTGGCCTGTACAGCAGTCCAAGCAGTTGCTCTCCTAAGACTTTGCTCTTACTCAGGGCAAGGCAGGTCCGGCTTGTCAGGATTTATTGGACGCTGCGCAGCAATCTTCTTTGCCTGTAGGGCATGAGCATCTGCCACATCTGTCTTCTCTTCAGCCCTTTCAGAAGCACTGGGACAGCTTTGGCACCTCTCTCTTGGCAGCAACCAAAATGCAAAAGAACAAAGTTGAGCAAGAGGCAGGATCCACAGCCAGGCCAATGATAGAAGGCACAGGAAAAGCCAGAAGCTACAAGCAGCAAGGTGTGACCCTGGAGCATACTTGTTCAACCAGAGGGAAAACAGACAGCCCGCTTCCATGTGAAAACAGAGAAGGGTGTGGTATAGTCAGCAGAGGGTGCCAGGACTATTCTTTGCAACCACAGGGGGAGGGGAGTCCATGCACCAAAGAAGAGGTCAACCCTGTACCATCCTGTTCTATGCAGACCCCAAATTTTCATGATTATTCTTACCGGCAGTTTGCCACGTCATGTCAAGAGCCAGAATATCTGGATGCTGAGTGGCTACAAATGAACAGCCTGGCCCATCTCTCTAAACCTTGTTTACTATTGACAGTGCGGCATTCTAGTTCTGTATCATGAGTCACAGGCAAGCAAGTTTTTAATTCCTTGTGTTTTGCTTCAGATTATTTGACAAGGAAGGGAGCCATGCTACCTTAGAAAATGCTACTTAGAGGGCTGGGGGACCCTGCTAGGTGGGGCAAGAAGTGGTGCAGTGGCAGGGGGGATTTCTGGGAATCAGGTACAAGTAGATCTTGGAACAAAACAGTATCTGGCTGTACCCCTCAAGATGGATCACAACCACTCACATGGCCTGTGAGCAGAAACAAGCAAGGGAGCCAGGAGTACAAACCATGGAGGAAAGGTCCTGAACTATATGGACACACTAGAGACCAGGATTATGTCTGAAACAATCTCAGGAAGCCAAATACTGCACCTGATTCCAGGTTTCATGCTATAGGACAGAAAACCTGGCTGGCTGTATGATGGAGAGTGGGTCGGATCCAGATTTAGGTGCATGCAAATGGGCTGGCTTCCCTGCCCCCTCCTCCCGCCCCATGAAAATGCTACTTAAGAGGGCTGGGGGACCCTGCTAGGTGGGGCAAGAAGTGGTGCAGTAGCAGGGGGGATTTCTGGGAATCAGGTACAAGTAGATCTTGGAACAAAACAGTATCTGGCTGTACCCCTCAAGATGGATCACAACCACTCCATTTAAAGACCCTTGTATTTAGAAGGAACTGTGCTAACAAATGGGGGGGGGGATATTGTTGTACACCAGGAAGTTTACCTCAATAGAGTTATGACCAATCACTGATCAGTTTCAGATAACAGGTTAAATGAGGAAGATTTTGGTATATAATATGCCAAAGACAGACTGCACCTTGGGCTCTATGAACAATTTCATTCTTACATGAAATCAAGAAAACAAGATATTTCCATGTTTGACTTACAGATTTTGCACTGTGTGCTCTGCATCTTTTCAGTGATGCTCCCAAAAATTATTTCAATACATTATGGATTCTTTTCTGGTCAATTTGAGCCCTCTTGTGCCCGAATTGGAAAAAGGTGTCCAACTAACAGCCCAAAACAAGTATTATGTATTTTTGGCTATCTTTTTTACACAATTAAGGTGCTTTTTCAGTGAAAGCTACTCATTACAAATGGCCATTGTTATGAATAATTTTACTAGGGGCATTGGCTATCAAAAAAAGTCTACCTCATTTATTTGCCCCAGATGGCAATAATTACTCTTTTTTCAGACCCCTGACCCATGGATTAATCAGACACAAGAATTTGATGGCCAACTCTACCATAGGGAGGGCAGGGAAGGAAGGAATGAAAGAAAAGAGTGTGCTGCAGAGACCCAGCTGGCATTTTGGCAGCTGGCTCCTTTGTAGTGGATGCACTGGTCATGCATTCTAGAATGCACTGGACAGTCTGGAAGCGCAAGGGAGCCTTGGTGTTGTACCTCTTGGCTGCCTCTACCGATCCCTGGCTTTGCTCCTCTTCTAAGTTGCCTTTGCTCATATCCTTCTCCTGTGCCAACCAGCCATTGTCCTGCAAGAGAAAGCAAGGAGTGGAGGGTTTCCCACAGTGTCATTTCAGTAAGAAGTTGCAGGCAGCCGTAGTAGTGACTGTAACAGATCCTATTGAGTCCAAACTAGAAAACTTGCTGCTGTATGCTGGACAATCCCAGAGCCCAAGGCAAGATGGTGAAGCCTGTTGCTCTGCCTTCCATGGGCTGGGATTCCTCCACTGAGCCAGGCTATCATGATACTTCAAACAAGTTTCAATAGTGGCTCTCAGATGCCACAGTGACAGGGATGTTGAGCTGCTGGAAGCATTTTGATCAATTGCTAAGCAGGGGTAGGCAACATGCTGGCTTCATGCACCCCGCCCCAGCCGTTCCTGCACCTCCCTCCCCATCCCAACTGAATTTGCTCCAGTGGCAAAAAAGAGTGGCAATTTGGCAAGGAAACAAGGCATGCTGGGAGCACAGCCCTTGTTTGCAAGCAGAATTGCACAGCCTGGAAGCTTCCTGGGGACACAATTCTAGTTGTAAACAAGGCGCACACTCCCCATGTGGCTTGTTTCCTTCCAAAATCACTGTTTTTTGCCACTGCAGCAATTGCAGCAGGGGTGGGGTGCGGCCCCCAGTGGGTTCTGGGCCCCCCTCAAAAACTTGCTCACCCCTGTGCTAAAGCGTCAGTGGTTGAATGAGAGAACCCATTCTGAAAGAACATTCCCCCCACCTCTTAAAACCCCAAAGGTGTTCTGTCTGCTCATTAGCTGAGCTATCTCCAGAACAGACCAACATTTACAGGGCTGGCCCTCTATTTTCTCAGACTTGTCCAAGGAGACACTGAATGCTGGCTGTGGGGAACTGGCCCACACAGCAGGCAGCCCTCAAGGTGCAGAGGTGTCTAGGGTTAGGGACTCCAGCACAATTCTCCAGAGCTTCTGTGGCCACTTCAGCAGTCTTCTCTACAGAAGGCTGCCTCCACTTTCAGCACGATGCTATTGGCAGGCAAGAGGCATTTTTGTTGGTCACTTCTCCAGTCCCCCTTCCTCCAAGCAGTTAAGGGCCACATAAACAAAGCCACATATTTCATCTTCTTAATAACCCTGTGAAGTAGCTCAGGCTCCTCCAAATGGAGTAGGGGATTTGAAACTAGGTTTCCCACAACCAAGCCCACCATTCTGCCTACTAATCTATGCAGTCCATCTGGGTTCCACCAGCAACACATTGCAACATGCATAAGAGGCTGCCCAAGACTTTTGGTGGGTGATGTTGTGAGCTGGGGTGGGTGGGTTTCTGCAGCCAGAGGGGAAAGGAAAATAAATAAATAAATAAATAAAGGCACAAAGCAGGCCAAGCCACCTGGGGCTTGAACTCAAAGCAAGCAGTAACACTGATACTGTCCCTTCATGAAGTTGCAATGGTCTTTCAAATTCACACACGGATGGATAAGACTGCCCAAAGCCAGCTGTTGACCTACCAGTTCGACCAAGAGTCATGCACACCAAGCACGTGTTATGTGTATGTGTGTTTCTGAAGAGACCAGATGTTATGGCTTCTTTCCTCTCCTCTGCCCACCGCCCTCATTAACTGCAGACTCACCCCAGTGTCATGTGGCCTGGGATCCAAGGGGTCAGAAACGTGCCATTCTCTCAGGTGACTGCTATCTTCAGAAGCCTTGGGAAAGCAAAAGAACATACACACATCACCTGTGTAGCACATTCGTGCTACTTTCACCATCACTGTCTTGAATGCAAACAGCTTAGAGGCAGGCCTCAAAGAACAAGGCCAACCTCTCAAGGAAGAACCTCAAGGCAGGAGTGACCGACCCACAGTATTTTAATGCCTCAAAGAACATAGGAAGAGCCATGCTGGATCAGACCATAGGTCTATCTCAAGGGTGGGCAACTTCTGGCCCTCGAGATAGTTTGGCCTACAACTCCCATCAGCCCTAGCTAGCATAGCCAATGGGGAGGGATGATGGGAGCTGTCAGCCAAAACATCTTGAGAGTCATAATTTGCCCACCCTTGGCCCATCTGGTCCCACATTCTGCCCCCACAGTGGCCAACCAGCTACCTCAATGGGAAGCCCACAAACAGGACATGAGTGAGTGCAGTAGCGCCCTCCTACTATCTCAGCAACTGGTGTTGAGAGGCATATTGCCTCGGATACTGGAGTTGTTTAGGATGTGGCTCACGCTGGCTCAGCTTGTCTGCGTATGGAAAGCTAAGCAGGGTCAGGTCTGGTTATTACTTGGGTGGGAGACTGTGGCGTAACCCCACAATTCAGTTCCCTGGTGTATGTCTGCATTAGTACGTTTAGAGTGTTTAGAATGTTGAACTGAGTGGGTGTGGCTTGTGATGTCTTAGAAAGGGTGGGGGGAGGAGTACATGAGGAGTGTTTGAGTGATGTCAGAGTTAGTTAGGATTTATGTCAGTGAGTTAGGTTTAGTTAAGGCAGTTAGGATTTTGATAATTAAAATAAAATTATTTTATTTTGTTTGCTACCCAAATCCTACTTGTCAGCTTGGCGTTATTACCTGCTTTACTTTTAAATCTACACATACACCTTTGTACCCACAGCATCATAAATTTAAGCTAGATCCTTAATAACCGGAATTAATCTTTCCCTCATTAGTAGGGGAAAGGTTTCATTTGACCCTCCATTCAGGTTTTCAAGTGTTGAGGCTTGGCCTGAGAAGGGTTTATGCGCGTGGTCCTAAAGTGAAAGGGCCGTGTCGTCGCAGAGACCCCTCCTCTAGTTTCCTGCATTGAGCAGGGGGTTGGACTCGATTGCCTTGTAGGCCCTTCCAACTCTATGATCTATGAATCTATAATATATAGACATCATGACTAGTAGGATTATAGCCCACAAACATACACAATGCACCACTGGAGAGACAGACACACTTTGCAAGGAAGTATCTGGGAAAGCCAAGTGCTCCTAAAATCCCCGAGTACTCTTATGGGGAATTAATTCCTTGGCCTTCTGATTCCTCACCTTATTCCTTCACTCTCTGCATCTCTCTTCCTGCAGACCTCACCTAACAAGTGAAACAATTATGGATCTTCCACCTCAGCTGGTTGCCTGTGGTAAGTAAAAACTTGCCTAAAGCCTATCCCTGCATGGAGATGATGGAGAAAGCGCAAGGTGGGGTGTTGTGCGTCCAATGTCTGTACCAGATCAACTGATGGAACACATGATTAAAACAGAATGATCAAGTATATAGAACTGGGTGGCCCTGCAGACGTGCCTACAACTCCCATGACCCCTCACGACGGCCTCTGCCGGCTGGGCTGATGTTGTAAACCAAAACACCCGCAACTTGCCCACCCCTGATGTTGCCCACCCCTTCCTGGAGAGAGGGGCTGTGGCTCAGCGGCTGCGCCCCTGCTCTGCATGCAGAAGTCCAGGCTCAATCTCCAGCTGCCTCTCCAGGCAGGGCTAGGAACAAATCCTGCCTGAATCCCTTAAAGGAGAGCCACTGCTGCCAATCAGTGTTGACAATACTGGGCTAGATGGACCCAGGGGTTCTGACTCAGTAGAAGGCAGCTTCCCGTGTTCCCAGTGCCAACAAGCATGTAGATCAGGGGGTAGGATTTTTTTCTGCCCTGAGGACTTCATTATTTCGTGACTGGCCTTCTGGGTGGGCCGTGGGCCAGCAGTGGGCAGGCCAAAGCCCCACACTCCCCCCTGCAGCAATTAGGCTTTTAGAAAACCTCCTCTTGGATCCAGCGGCAATCAGGCTGGCATAACGGTTACAATGGGGGAGCCTTATGCAAGCCCAAGTGCTCCAGGGAACAATTCTCTTGGGGGGGGGGGTCACATAGGGAGAGTAGGGTTAACTCTTCCCTGCCAGCTGCAATCCCCCCCTCCCCCAATTACCACCTCCATGCTGCAACTAGGCTGGGCAAAAGCCTCCTACTGGTTCCAGTGAGAGGCTTTTATCAAGGCCAGGTGCTGTGGAGGAAGAGGGGTGCAGCATGTGGGGAGGGGGCTGTAACCTCTTCCTCAAATCACCCCTTCTCAGGGGAGAAGAGCATGGGGCCTCCTTTGGATTGGTTAACAAACAGGAGAATGGATAGACAGTTCTCACAATGGGAAGGGGGAGGGGAGGGATTGGTCCTCCCAAGGATCTGTATTGGGACTGGTGCTATTTAACTTGCTCATTAATGATCTGGAGAGATGGCTGGTTTTGCTGACGACACCCAGTTATTCAGGATGGTGAAGAGCTCCAAAGGCTGAATGGGCATCAAAATGGCAAATGCGGTTCAATGTAAGCAAATGTAAAGTGATGCACGCTGGGGCAAAAATCCCAACTTCCCATGTACATTGATGGGGTCTGAGTTGGCAGTGGCTGACCAAGAATCATGGAATCATAGAAAAGTAGAGTTGGAAGGGGCCTACAAGGCCATCGAGTCCAACCCCCTGCTCAATGCAGGAATCCAGGTCAAAGCATCCCTGACAGATGATTGTCCAGCTGCACCTTGAATGCCTCCAGAGTGGGAGAGCCCACCACCCTCGCTCTTAAAAAGTTCTTACGTTCATGACGGTGAATAGCTCAATGAAAACATCAACAGTGAAAAACAGGCAATCTCCATGCTATGTATGACTCGCAAAGGGAATGAAGATCAACATTCCCATACTGCAATGCCTTGATACAAATCTATGGTGCAGCAACATTTGGAATACTTGGCTTGACCCAGCAGGGCTCTTTGTATGCCTTCCCTACTGCAGACACAGCCATGCCTTATGGCCACGTCTCCCCTCCCTCCACATTGGAGCAGAGGCCGTGCCAGCAGAGAACAACAACAGGCAAAACATCCAGTTCATTATAAATTGCAACAAAGCTGGCTCCTTTAGATTTGTTACGTGTGTCCAAAGCATTGAGGGAAGATCCTCTTCGGCAGACCGTTGGTGCCCTCTTCCCCAAACAACATTCAAAATGGTTTTCAGAAAGACAAGAAAATGCTGCTTGTACTGAACCCCCTTGAGCTTAGAAGGCACTTCGTAAAAAGGCTTCCAATGACCACATGATGCCCTTGAAGATAGTCTGGAAACTTCTGTTGGTACAAAATAGGGCAGCTGGAGTACTGACTGGAATTGCGCGTTATGACCATATGATGCCGGTATTGTACCATCTTCACTGGCTCCCAGTTCATTTCTGGTCCCAATTTAAGGTTCTGGAGTTAACCAACAAAGTCCTTCACAGCTTGGGGCCACAGTAAAGGACCACCTCTTCCCATGTTCATTCCCCTGCCCTGAGATTGTCCGCTGAGGCCCTGCTCAGAGTTCCCACACACTTAAGATTCGGTGGGTGGCTACTCATGAGCAGACTTTTCTGCAGTGGCCCCCAAACTGTGGAATGCCCTCCCTAGAGAGGTCCACCTGGCACCTATTTGCTAACTTTTCAGCACAAGGCAACTTTTTATTCAGCCTGGCCCTTTCAAAAATATTTTTAACTTCTGCCTTGCTTCATTTTTAATATTACTGCTCATTATTTTACAATAATGTTCTCTGTTTTAGCTGCTCAGTTATTTATCTCTTTTAAATGCTGAATTTTTGTTGCTGCTTTTAAACTAATAGTTTTCAATGCATTTTATAATTGATTTTATTGTTTTGCTTTTATTATGTATGTCACCCTGAGAGCTTTTGCTATAGGGTGACTTATCCATTGAATAAATTAAACAGCAAATAAATTACGCCAGCTTTAGTTCATATATTCTATCTTTGGCAGACAGGCTTGTCAGGACAGAGTGCCTGCAAAGCAAGGTAAAAATTCTTCAATCTTGTGCTTTATCATATGCAGGTCCTAAAATGTAACTGCTGCATCATGTCTCTTGCTTTTCTTTTAGCCAGTTTCAGGCTGCATCCCTAAGAGTAATCCTGACTGACCCTAATGGGACTTACTTCTGAGTAAACATGTATAGAATTGTGCTGTTTGTCTGCATCTCTCTAGCAAGACACTTACCACTAGAGTTAAAACACTGAGGGCTATTAGCAGCACCAGCGCTCAGAACCAAATTAACTGAGTAATCCTTGATTATTTAATTGCTGGCTGCATTTATTTTTCATTTATTTATTAAAATATTTATTAATCACCTTCCTGTCCAAAGGGCTTCCAAGGCAATATACAAAACAGCCTCATACAGAACAAACGAAACCAAACTAAAAACAGTACAAAACCATCTTTAAACAAACCTGAGCCATCTAGTTTTAAAGGCCATCCAAAGCCAAATAGAACAAACCAGTTTTGATGATCCACCTAAGGCCAGGCAATGATGGAACCCATTTGATCCCCTCAGGCAGGAAATTCCACAGTCAGTGTGCTGCCAGAGAAAATTCCTCTCCCGTGTCCTCACCAGCCTCACCTCCCTTGGGTGGCGGGACATACAACAGAGCTTCAGAAAAAGATTGTAGTAGATTACAGGTAGGTTCATACAGGAGGAGGGGGTTCAGGGCTTTATGAGCATGTACCAGCATCTTGAATTGGGCCCGGAAACAAATCGGAAGCCAACGTAGCTGTTACAAAAGGCCTGCTTTGTAACAAGTATAAAAGGGGCTCAGGGCCATTCTTAGGAAACGAAGATGGCAGGTGGCTCCAGCACACCCAGCCAAAGGAAAAGAAGGGGGAAAAGAAAAAGGGGATCCTGCAACTTCTGTCTGGTAAGGTGAGAGGGGGGCCTAAAGAGAGCAGCGGGGGTAGGGAAAGCAGGGGGCGGGGCGGGACGGGCTAGGAAGGGCAGCAGTAAGCGAGCAGCTTCCGATATATTTTTTGTGTCTGCTTGCAGTGAGAAGGAGAAAGGAGGGCCGTGTGTGTGTGTGCATGTCTTATCTGTATGCACGATAAATTCATGGGGTGCTTGTGTGTGTGAGAATGGATGGAGGATGGCAATGTGAGTGTGTGCACGCACATTTGAGAGAGGGAGAGTCAGTCAGTCTGTGGGTGGTGACCTAAAGTGAGAGAAAAAATAAATAGGGGGGAAAGACCTGGCTTGACAGGAAGGGAGGGAGGAAGAGAAAAAGAGTGTGCGTTCTGTGAAATAGGTTTCTGTTGGTGCTGAAAACTGTGGGTCCAAAGGAGTTATTTAGCAGGTTGGGTCTCAGAGCCAACCTCTTCCTTGTGCTCAGTCTTTTGGGAAGGTTACCTGACCTTTTTGACTAGCCACATCTCCCATGGCAGCTATTGCATGGTGGCGCCCAAGGAAGTTTCTCAAATTGCAAAATATGCCCACAGGCCCCAAAAGGTTGCTTACTGCTGAGCTACAGAACGATCATCCCTTTGTATATGGGACTGTTCAGACAATGCTGTCCCCAAAAGTTGCTGCTCTTTTTGAGGTGATCCAAGGACTGGCTCTGCCTGGAAAACAGATGTTTCTTGCCCTTGGTACCGGCAGGTTACCCAAATGCTAAGCACATACCTCATTGTCAAAGCTGGCAGAAAGGGCACTAACGTCCACAGGCAGGTTCTTGAGAAGCCTGGCTGTCCCACGGGGACTCTGAACATGCAATGAGAAGCAGAGAAGGTGTTCAGCAGTGGTGCATCCTGAGTCATGCTTGAAGAATTGACACTGAGGAAGAACAAGGCAAAAGAGGCCCTGATCTGCTCCCCTCCCCACAGCAGGGTAATGTAGGGATCTCTCTGGGGGCTATGGGTAAATGCTGCAAAGTGTGGATCTGGATTTATATATCCTTGAGTTGCCCCCTTCCAAAGTACTGAAGAGCCTGGAGCAGCTGCATCAATAGTTGTACCCTTCTGTGAAGGAAAAGGATTATTAAAATTGTGCGAGGATCATCACACTTACAAATTCACACGGTGCCTTCTTCTTGTGAGCATGCAGTAAAGTAGGGATCACACAGTCCCCGTGATTTTTTCTGTGCAGGAAAATGGATATAGCTTTCCCAGGCTCTCACTCTCACTCTACAGCAAAAGCTCCCATCGTGTTCCTCCCCCTCTCCAAATACAGGCAATTTAGCTTTCTTGAAAACCAGAACGTTGGGAGGTTGCAGTTATGACCTGGGAACCAAATATCGGAAGCTCCTGTATCTCCAAACAGAGCGTGTTGATCCCCAGGCAAATAGGACTCATTGCTAAGTTGAGGCACAATCTGCAGAAAAGTTCTCAGGGGTCATCCCAGAAAGAAAAACACCAAGGAGCACAGCCTAAAAGTGAGCTGCAGGGAGAGACTGGGTTCACACGACAGGACAACCCACCGTGGGCAGTCAGCCATGGTGGGTTGTTGAGTCATCCAAACCGACAGAGTTTCCTGTGGAGTGGCTTATTTTTCATGAACAGGCCACGCAGAGAACCCATGGCTTGCTGTAGGATTGTTCCTATCCACAGTGGCATGGCATGTCGTCCAAACTTGGGAGACCAATTTTATCTTGGGTTGCTGTGATCAGCTACAGAGCCACTTGACAAGAGTGGCAAAGCCCCCGGCAAATCTTCGCACTCTCACCAAAGCTGCCTCCGGCCTCCCTTGCCAGGGACTGCCCCTCCACCAATGCCCAAATGGCACTTTGGAGGGACCATCAATTGTTCTCCATCTTTTTCTTTTTTGGGACTTTGGGAGTATGCAAATGGGGTCACCTTCCCCCCCCCCCCGTTCTTTTGCAAGTGTGCACTTTTGCCTGTCCAATATGTGTAGCCTTGCCTGGTCGATTTGCTAGACACTCTGGTAAGTGTTGAAAGGGGGGAGGACACTGACAAGTGTCAATTCAACACTTACAAGTGAGAGGATTTTATTGCAAGTGGGAGATATTGCCCCCCCCACACACACACACACACTTTTGGTGCACCTACTTCTTTCACTTCGTGCTCCATTTGACAGCTGAAACATACAAGGAAATTGACAAGCAAGGCTACACATATCAGACAGCTGTAAGCGTGCACCTGCAAAAGAACGCCGAAAATAATAATAAAAAAATTACAACCCCATTTGCATATTTTTGGGGCACCAATTTTTTTTTTTTTTTTAAAAGCCAGGGAACAAAAGGGGATAGCAGGGAGGAAGAGACAAGACAGACTTAGCAGCAAAGTCCCCTGGGATACGTGCCAGAGCTGGCTGGAGGACTGAGGGGGAAGCAGGGGGAGAGCAAGCCATGACAAGATCTATTATGTGTCAGGCATACTGTGGGTTGTTCCACGAACAACCAACCCACTGTTGCTTATTTGCAGGTGACTTAGCATGACGTGCAAACCCACCTGCAGAGACCGTAGGTCAACACTGAGGCACTTGCCAGGGCAGACAAAAGGAAGAGCTTTTCTTTCACACACTGCAGTTAAACTATGAAATGTGTTACCACAAGAACTGATGATGGTCACCAACTTAGATTGCTTTAAAGCATAATTAGAAAAATTCATGGAGGATAACCAGTGACTACCCGGACACTACGCTCAACATCTGGGGCCCTCCTCCGACTGCCACCTCCAAGAGGCTCGGTTGGTGGCAACGAGGAGGAGGGCCTTTTCGGTGGTAGCCCCCCAGTTATGGAATCAGCTCCCCACTGAGACCAGCCTGGCACCAACCTTACTATCTTTTCGGCGCCAGGTTAAGACTTCCCTCTATGCCAAGGCATTTACTTAGGAGCTTGGAATAGCACGGAGGGGATTGTCACCTGTAGGCTCAGTTTTATTGGCTTTTGTATTGTTATTTTAAACTGTGTTCTTAAATTTGGTTTTTAATTTTTTAAACTGTTTTGTATGTTTTAATGTTGTTTTTATGTAGAGAGTGTTGTGAACCGCCCAGAGAGCTTCGGCTATGGGGCGGTATATAAATGAAATAAATGAAATGAAATGACTACTGGCCATGATTTATTCATTTAATGGATTTTTAAACCACCTTTCAAGATAAAGTATCTTCCCAAGGCAGTAAGGCTATATACCACCTCCAGAATCAGAGGCAGTGTGCCTCGGAATACCAGTTCTTGAAGAGCAAGAGTGAGAGTGTTACTGCCCTCCAGGGAGGAATGTTTTAAATCAATGCCAACATGATTTAAAATCAGCAAGAAAAAACAAACAAATTTAAATCATTGATTTAAATCAAGTTCCCCACTGATACTTCTTCATGTATTTCCTAAACAATGGTGCAAATTTGACCACTAAACTATGTTAATTTACAACTAGTATATTACTGACACTGCAGCTCCACTCCTTCAATTAGGTCTTGAACCTCTTTGTTACACTGCATACATTTTGCAGACTTTCCATTTTTACCTACCCAAGGAATGTCTTTGTATGGGAACACAGGAACCTGGTCAGTGCTCACTGGCCAATTTTGGCTTCTCTTTTTCCTGCTTCACTGAGTAGGCCCATCCAAACCCTCATAAAAGCAAAGTGAAATGCAAGCCCCCTGACTGATAGGTTGAAGTAACGGCTGACAGTTATTGGCAAACCGTGGTGTGCGTTTTCAGGAAAATTCTGAATTTTCCTATGCAAATTTGCATAGGTCATTTGTGCTGGAAAATGTTCAGTTCGCATTGGAAAACCACTAGAAAGTGACCAAATTTAGCATGTTTACTGAATACAAGTAAAATAAACAACAAAGCTAAAAAAGTACCCCATGTTAATTTTTTGTCTCAATGCAACGCAAGTATTTGACCTGAAATATTTGAGAAAAAACATTAAAGCACACTTAATTTCACTTAAACACTAATTTCACTTAATTGCACACATTTTTACTGGATAAACATTTAAAGACAACAGCATGTTCTTCCCCTACATTGTTTAAATATTAGATAGATACAACAGTCCTGAAAACTGTTGGCAAACTAATACAGCTTCTCCCAGCTTGGTGTCCTCCAGATATATTGGACTACCACTCCCAGCATCCTTCAGTCAGCACAGCTGTCTGGGGATGCTGGGAATTGAAATAATTTTATTATTTTATTTATTATATTTATACCCCGCCTTTTTTCCTGCAAGGAACCCAAGGCGGCTTACATAATCCTCCTCCTCCTCCCCACTTTATCCTCACAACAACCCTGTGAGGTAGGTTAGACTGAGAGTCAGCGACTGGCCCAAAGTCATCCAGTGAGTTTCATGGCCGAGCGGGGACTAGAACCTGGATCTCCCGAGTCCCAGTCCAACACTCTCACCACTACACCACACGGGCTCCAACACTGGCTCCAAACAGAAAATTTTCCACAGAAAAATGAAGCACTGGAAAAAATTCCACCTTACATCACTGTAGACATTTTCATCAGGTGAAAATGAAATGACTATGTATGGCAGGTAGAGTGTAAATATCCCTGTTTGCTGCCTGGAAGACCCTCACCCTCTAACCACTCTGGTGAAGGCATGGATTGCCTTTAGAGGCCAACTGCAGGGCTGACAGGCGGTCGTCCAGATTATTTGATATTAACCTAGTTACTCTTTGAGCAACTCTCTTTAAAATCATATCTAAATTTTTAAAATATTATTTTATTGTTATTATTAAAATCATTGATCCACTCTGTTGCCCTCCTGTCCTGCTTGTGGGCTTCCCAGCACATCTAACTGGCCACAATCCAAAAGGTTGGGTTTGGTAGATAGTTCTGATTCAGCTGCAGGGCTGACCTCCACAGCTAGAGGCCCATCACTGGAAGGAGCATGTGAGCAGCTCCTTCTGCAGAGACTTGACACACAAACCTTTATGGACATGCTCAGGATCTGCCCAGCTGCCATTTGGGGGATCTGGAAGGAATCCTTCCCAGTCTCAAAGAGAGCGGAGCTGGGGGAGATGCTCTCCAGGTAACCTGGAGACATGTTCCCACTCCACCATGGCAGACCAGGTAGGGGACACACCAGATGGCTTTGGTCAAACACAACTACCTCATTGCTGCCTTCTTCCTCTTCTGCCCCATCAAGGATCAGGTGGTTCAAGGAAGCTGCTGCTGCTGCTTCTGCCGCCTCCGCCTCCGCCTCCGCCGCCTCCTCCTCCTCCGCCTCCTCCTCCTCCAAGGATTCAAACATACTCTTCCTGCAGCTGTCAGGCTACAGAAGGCAAATACATACATACATTAGGAAGCACATTAAGAGGAGAATATGGAGAAAAGAAGGCAGAAAGCCACCCCATTGGTTTTCATGTGCCAAAGCACAGCCACACGGCCGGGACTTGAGTCATTTACCATTGCAATTGTTTGGGCCAGTGCCCTCGGTTCCACTAAGCTTTTTCCATTAGTACTTAGCGTGACATAGAGGGCACTTACTGGAGCATCCACAAAACCACGTAATGGAGCATAACTCCACAGGGGAGCCTGGGCAGGGGCTAGTGTAGGCCCTGGAAACTGGGGGAAGGGAAAGAGGACAAAAACAAGTTAAGCTGAAGGTGGCTATGACTATGCAAGAAGTTCAAAAGGCTTCCACTCCAAAAGGGGAAGGGAACACCAGAACTGCCTCGCTGGATCACCCCAAGGGTCCATCTTGTTCAGCACAACCACCTGTACCAGCAGTCATACAGATGCTTCTGGGAGGAGACAGAAACCGGAGAAGAGCATCCAGTAGCAACGAAAAAAAGGAGAGAACTAGGTTCTCAGGATGCAAACTTTATTAAATAGAGGAGCCTGACACGTTTTGGCCTGTTTTTTTCTAAGGCCTTCCTCAAGGGGTTGTAAAGGAGTCTGCAGATTTCTTAAACAACTGAAGTGTCTTTCACTGTTTTAGTGGCTGCCTCTGAATACTAGTCACTGGGGAGCAAGAATGGGAGAGGGCTATAGCACTTGTGTCCTGTTTGTGGGTTTCCAGAAGCATCTGGCTGGTTTCTGGGGAAAACAGAGAGCTGGACCAGAAAGGCCTTTGGTCTGACCTGGCTTCAGGGCTCTTATGTTCTTACACATCATCTCCTTACTCTCTGGCACTTAGCGAAGGCAGTAACTTAATTCGATTATTGCAAGACTGAGGTCAGTTAGCAAAACTTCTGAACGCCAATTGTCAGATTATCAATGTGAACGGGCAGTATTGCAGAGGCCAGAGAAATCATTCATGCTGTTGAAATGGGAAGGTGATTTCTGTGGCCATTTCAATTAGAATGCACAAGTACAGGGTCTGTGGAAGAGGAAACATGGCTGGTTTTGCCTCTAAGATCCATTCATACCCAAAAAGCAGACCCTCATAACACCATCATATTATGCCAGCATGCATAAACCTGACAGGCTATTCAAAGTTGATTGTGCTCACTGCTCTCTTGCTCACATTATCTCTTGCTTATTGCCTCTAAATGCTGATCACCGGCTGGAGACACAACTAATACACCAGTATAACTGAGGTGGGAACACATCAAGCACTGGTTGCACCTCCAAATGAAGCAAGGGTCAATGAAACATTCTTGCCTCAACTAATTGCTTTCCACAGGTAGCTTGCAGGCAATGAATCATATGTCACATATGCCAATGGTCAGAGGCATAATTTAATCAGCCACAGGGCTAATTAAAATGTTCCGGGCACGGGCAGCCTGCATCTGATCCGACGTTACACATGCCTTGGTCACATTCAGATTCAACTACTGCAATGCACTGAACCTAGGGCTGCCTTAGAACCGCATTCAGAAATTTTGGCTGGTGCAGAACGCAGCAGCAATTGGACTGACTGGGGCGCACAGTTCTATCGCATATAGTGATGTGGGGCGGACATTTTTCCAGTGCTTTATTTTTCCACAGAATGTTTCCTATTTCATTGGTTCGTTAGTAACAATGAATACATATATATCTCAGCATGAACTGGAGTTAAGAAGTAGCGACAGCAAAACTCAAGATGCCACAACAACCTCAGTGGAAGAGAGAGAAACTCTGTTGAAATAAGATGAGCGGTTGTCGGCATATCATACACAGTTCTTTGGACTGCTAAAATTAATTGGTGCAGGCTTCCCCAACCTGGTGCCCTCCAGATGTGTTGGACTTGGAACTGAAGTCCAGAACATCTGTGGGACACCAGGTTGGAGAAGGCTGAATTAGTGTGTCAATAGTTTTCAGTACCTTTGCTTTATTCTTACATTTAAACAATGTAAGGGATGTTCATGCTGTAGGCAAGTATTCCAATAAAAATAATATTTAAATCACAATGTGTGCTTTAATTTTTTTCCTCAAAAATTTCAGGTTAAATACTTGTGTTTTAGCTTTGTTTACACAAATCAAATAAACATATTTAATTAGATCACTCTCTAGGGCATCAGAAAAGTTTCTGATGAAAACTGAAAATGTCCTATGCAAATGAGCCTAATCTGCATAGCAAATTTTTGTATAAAAATTGCAATTCAACATTTTCCAGAAAATCCACATCACTGATCACATAACAATATTATATCATCTTCACCAACTGCCACTCAGTTTGTATGACCAATTCATAGAATCATAGAACTAGTCTGGGTCTGGGACCTGGATGTCTGACTTATGGTCTGCCAGAGGTGCGAAGTGGGCAGGAACTTCTTGAATGAACCCCTCCCTCCATCCTTGTAGGCACCAGATCATGCACTTCTATTGGCAGTAGCCGAGTGTTTGGCGGTTCTTGACTTTTGCTACTTTGCTTTTTGTTAACTGGCGCTTTATTTGTAATCATGATGGAGGTAGTTTATCATCTGTTTTTATGACCGATGGATAGATAGCCCCCTTGAAGATAGTGTATGGATGAAAAGGTAGAATAAAAAATATTGTATTAAATAACTTTGTTTTGTACTGTCATTAGTTACTAGTCACCTATACCAGTCCTAATACTGGTAGAAAAGGACCTTAGTATAGATGGCTGGTGGGTTGGCAGGGGAGGTGTGGGGCTGTGTCAGTACCCCACAGAAGCAACTGAGCACCTCTGTATGAGCCACATGGTGGACAAGGCAATCCACCAACACCGCCAATCAAAAAGTAAAACCCATAACCCTCATCAACCACAATGGCTAGGAATTATCTGGGAAATTGGGATGGGAAAAGGCGTGATTTCAAAACACAACAAAAATCCCTAAGGGTTACCTGGGTCAGCAGACTTTGCACATCAATTGCCATCCCAATCCCCCACCCCTTCCAAAACCTAATCTTAAACCTTCACTCAGATTATATAGTATGACAAGCCACTTACAAATCTTTATTAAGCTAACTTGTCTTTTTTCATTCTCGGTGATGTGCCACAGCCTGGCTAATGAGAAGGATGAGCAATCACATGGTGCCAACATCAGGTCCATCCAAGGGATGCTCCCTTTCCACCTTGCGGTGCCCCCTAGAGACAATCCCACTGCTCTCTCATCCAAGCCAGGGCTGGGAGGGGGTTACAAGTTAGACACAAGTAGGGAGGTCAGGGCTTAAATGCAGGCTCAGGCACAAAACATACTGGGTGACCTTGGGCCAATCAAATTCTCTTAGCTTAACCTACCTTGCAGGGTTCTTCTGAGGACAAGGGGCTGGGGGATAGAAAGGATTACCCGCAGCAACTCAGGAGGGTAGATAATATGCTATCAGTAAATAAAACCTGAACTGCCTACCTCTTTACCTCTGTCTCCTGCGGCTGAAAGCTCAGGCCCGTTGTCATTTTCTGCCCGTGTTCTGCTCTGCGCTGGTTCTCCTTCTGCCTGCCCGTTTTGAATGCTGCACCCCTGTTCCTCACCTGGACTCTGCAGTCCCCCTGCCTTAAAGCCTGCAGCTCCTTGCCCAGGCCTTGCCTCCACTTCCATGGCCCCATTCTGAGGAACATCAGGATCTACATCCTGGCCGATGCCAGGTCCTTCGGTGCCGCCCTGCTGCTGCTTGAGTGGTCCAGGCACAGACAGCTCTGCCCCTCTGGATCGCTTCAGCATATGGAGCACATCCTGACAGAACTTCTGCTCCTCCAAGCAGCACTCACTTTCTGACTGCTTGTCAGGGGAGCTTTGCGCCTGGGGTGTGTGAGGGGCTTCTAGAAACGGCCTCTTGTCAGCCAGCTGTTCTGCGGGATGGTCAGGCTCACAAGAGCTCCGTAGGTCCCAGGAAAAGTTAACGACTACACCCAGGATCTGGGAATCAAGATGGTCAGCCAAGCTGCTAGTCACACTACTGCCAGACTCTGGCCTCGCACCTTGTGTCTCTTCATCCCCGGGTTGAACTGGCATAGCAGCAGCTGCCGGCAGGCGACCAGCATCTCCACTAGTCGCAGCCACTGCTCCCCGCCCAGAGAACATCTGCAGCTGGGGGTCATGCCCAGGGGCCTCAGTCTGCTGGGTGCTCTCTCTTGCACTCATGCAGAGCTCTGTGGTCTGGCACTGCTCCAGGAGCCTCTGCTTCGCGCTGCTCTCCTGCACTTTGCGGAGAGGCCTCAGCTCATTATTTTGAAAAGAAGGGAGGTCACTGCGTCCCTCCCTGCCACTGGGCTCACACCTCTGGCCGACCAACATGGAGGAAGCAGCAGTGGGAGGAGGTGGCATTTCCTCTTCAATGGCATGCAAGAGGCCGCAGTCCCTCACCCTACAGCCAACAGTCCCCACTACCCCCTCTCCAGGGGAGAGATCAACAGGTGACCGGCAGGGGCTGCTGCCTTCCACATGACTGCCCCCTTGGCCCTTGCCTAGCTTCTCACCCTCCAAGAACAGGCCTCTATCCTTGGGCGCCCCCAGCTCTGACACGGTTTTAGTACTCTCCGCAGCTTGAGAGGGTTCCTTCAGTGTCTGGAAAAGGGGCTTTGCGACACTGATGCTACCTAAATCCTCAGGTTCCAAATCTGAAAAGACACGAGCAGCAGCTGCACATCTGATTTCTGCAGTCACATCTTGGAGCAACTGGTGAGCAGAGTCTGGTCTGTTAGAAGACGAAGCTCTTCCAAGTATCTTCTCCACATCTGCGAGGATCTGGCGAGTCCGACTTGACTTGGCTGGCTCCAGAGGCTGCAGTTTACCTGAAGCAGGGCCTGAGAGCAGCCTGGGCATATCACCCAGATCAGGAGACATCCCAGACGCCTTCCCCCCTGTGTGGTTCTTCAGGAAGGGTTCATTCATCAGGCTGCCCTGCTGCTCTAGGTCAGGACTTGCATGCCCGGAAAACAGGACAGGACATGAAACTTTATAAAAGGATGTTGAAGGAAGAATCCCCAGTTCTGACTGCACCTCCTAAGAAAACAAATGCCATCAGGTAACTTACAGATTCATGTAGTACAGGTGTAAACAGATGCTAGTCTTTCTCCCAAGGACAGAGGCCCACGAGAAAGACAAGTTACATGTGGGTATATCTATGCCAGCATTTCAAATGGCATGACTCACTGAGGTGGGTCTTTTGAAAGCTTCATGGGGACCAGCTATGCTGGCTGACAGCCAGGCTATGGTTTCCAGCTTGGTCCCAGCCATCAGCTGCTATGGCAACAAGGAGTAGGTGATCAGACATACCACCTTTACAGTGCAGGTTACAGCAAAACACACCTGGTGACTGAGTTGGATTCAAACCCTGCAAGTTCTCCTCCAGCATCTGAGGCTGGGGAAAACATACAGACTAAAACGTGGACAGGTTCCTCAGCCAAACTTGGCCTCCAGCTTTCTAGCCGTTGCCTTAAATGAGCTGTCCAAAAGCTAACTTGAGAGACAAAGGCTCTCAGCTCAAAAGCAATCTGTTCAGCTATGTCTGGAAATCTGCAGACAAAACAAGGGACTGCAGATGCCTGTCAACCTTGACTATACAGCCAGACCTACTGCTGGTCAAGAGTGCTGGAGTAGATCCCAGGAGACCTCGGATCAAATTCTCACTCACTCATGAAGCTCACTGAGTGACCTTGGGCCAGCCATTCTTAGCCTAACCTAACTCACAAAGTTGTTGTGAGGATTAAAAAAGGGGTGGGTGGGGCAGACACTATGTACAGCACCCTGAGCAGTTTGGAAGAAGGGTGGGATAAAAATGTAATTAATAAGACAGGCACTTGGACACTATATCCATCTTCTTGTGCTAGAAGCAGAAAGATGACACTCTTTTGCTTCATCAAGCACTTGAAATGAAGAGAGCTTGATAAGACAAATGAGGGTCGAGCTTTCATATTACACAGAATGGACACTGGGGTGGAAAGGATCAGGAATAACAGGGAACATGTAACAAGCCAGCATTTTCCTCAAGGCCTGGTGCCAGCCAGCCAGCCAGCCCTCCCTCAGTTAGGATACTCACAACTGAATGTTTCAGCAGCTCGCTCTCTCTCTTCTCTTTCTTCTTGTCTTTCTTCTTCTTCCTTTCTTTCTTCTTGAAGTGCTTCTCCCTCTCCTGGACCACAAGCTGTCGGTAGCGCTCGTCACACGGATGGTCCCATGTCGACTGACCATTGGCAAAGTTGAAGTAATAGATGTCTCCGGTAACGTCTTGGCTGAAGACAGACATAGGATCTAGGCAGCCACATACACAGGAGCACATACACACACAGACTTGAGAGCAACCCTGCCTTCCTAGCAGACATATGAATCCCCCTAAGGCATCACTGACTCCCAAAATGTCCACTAATGGCTGGAAATTGAGACATGATTACTTTTTTCCTCTGGGAGTGGGAGAGGAAAGAAGTAGAGATGCCAAATAGAAACAGTGCATGGAAGGATCATGCTTCAGAAAGGTAGCAGGATCACTTGTTCAAAAAGGGTTTTCATGTCCTATGATAGTCCACCACGATAATCACAACAGCCCAAATTGAAGAAATACAATGCACGTCACCTCTTTCCATCACTTGCCTGAGCCCCTGTCCAGATATGCAAGCTAGAGCGTAATCTATTGGTTAAGTTTTGGCTGACCCGGACAGTGATGTACAACCTGTCCTGGATGGGATTATACTCCCCCTGAAGAACCAGGTATGCATCTTGGGGGTGCTCTGGGATTCACCACTGTCTGAAGAAGCACAGGTGTGCTTTACATAAGCTCCAGCATGTACATCAGCTGCAGAGAAGAGATGCAGGGCAGTGCATCTTACCAAGGCTTCCATTCGGCAGGCAAAGGTGCCACGATGCCTTCTCGGGCCAGCCACATCAGCTCCAGCTCATTCTCGGGGTCGATCCCAATCACTCGAGCAAACTCATTAATTTCTGCGGGGGGAGAAGGCAGAGAAAGAAAGAGAGAAAGAGAGAGAAGTATCTGGCGTATGCTGGGCCCGGGTGTGTGTATGCGTGTGCGCGCGCAAAACTCAGAAGCCGCCCGCCCGCCCGCCTGCCCCCCTCACCCTGGAGCGCCTCTTCCTCCTCCTCCGCAGCTACAGGCTCCGGGCCCCAGGCCACTCCCAACCCCAAAGGGGTCGCTTCACCCCCGCCCCATCCACCCCCAATCCCGGGGAAGTGGAGGGCATGACGCCGCCCCCGCCTACCCTGCTCGCTCGGGATGTAGGCTTCGTCGTAGTCCTCCTCCAGAATGAGCTGGTCCCCGATCCGTTTAGTAGGCCCGGCCATGGCCACCCCCGGAGCGGAGCCTGCCCGCGCCTGGAGAGCGCCGCCCGGGAGACAGGGAGGGAGGGAGTCACGCCCGGCCGGCCAGCCGGCCCCCGCTCCGCCCCAGCCGCCGCTTCGGGACCCTCCCAGGCAGGCAGCGCTTCCCGGAAGGGAGGAAGCAGCGAGCGCCCGGGGCCGCCCCCGCCATGAAGCCGCCCCCGGGGGAGGGTGCCCCCAGCCCAGCCAAGTGCCCGGCCCCGCGCTCGCGTCCGAAGGCCGGAGGGGCCCCGGCTGGCTGTCCGCCCCTGACCGCTCCGCTCGCCCCGCACCTGCCCACTCCGGAGCGGGGCCTAGGCAGCCTCGGGCCGGGACGCGTTGCCATGGACACGGGCAGTCGCTCCGCACCGGCGCAGTCGGCCTCCTCCCGCAGCCGCAGGTCTCGCGACGCTCCACTGACCGAGCGGGGACGCGGGCGCTTGTGGGACTTGAAGTCCACTAGTGGGCGCTGGGAAGGCGCCGCAGGCGGCCGAGCGAGCTGGCGGCGGCCTGTTATCGCTCTATCGACGCAGCAGCTTTCCACGGCCCCGCCTGAAAAGGGCTTCTCTAGGAGAGCCAGGGTAGGAGCCGAGGCTCTCAGGGCGACTGAGAGCTGGTGGCTACTTGCCCCCCTCAATGGGCCCGTGGACGGCAGCAGCTGCGGGGGTGGTGGAAGGGGAGCCATAACTGCCCCCCCGTGGTGCTTGTGGGCTCCCGCCCCGCCCCTTGGGGAACCCGGATGACATGGAGGGGCCTGATCCAGCCCCAGGGCTCTCCTGCTCTGAGGGGCCATGGCTGCCGGGGCTGTGCCTTTTTCTCAGGCGCTGGGCAGCCGTTGCCGGCAAGCGGTGGTTGTAGCGGGGAGAATCCAGGATGTTTGCATCGTTCAGCGAGCCCCCCCCCCAAAGATAGGGGGGCATGCTCCTTATAATGCGGTCTTACTCAGGGATGGGGACTCGGACTCGAGGACTCGACTTGTGAGTCGGACTGAGTCCCCCCTCTGACTCGACTCGGACTCGAGTCCCAATATTTTTAATGGGACTCGAGACTCGACTCGGGACTCAAGACCAAGGACTCGTTCAACATCCCTGGGCTGTGCCAGAAAGAGTGGAGAGGAGCGTGATTGCTGGCAAAGAGCGCATGGAAGCGAGGTGTGCCGCTGCTCGGCCACTATGGACGGCTACCAGGAGTGCAGCCCCAACAGTGTGTCAAGATTTATTTTGATTGATGTGTTGCGTACTTGGGAGAGGCAGAAGGACCTGAGATTACTCTGTGTAGCTGCTGTGAGTGTGTTTCTGGTTCCAGCAAGTTCATCACCAGTGGAGCGGGTGTTCAGTGAGGGTGGAATTGTGATGAGATCTCACCGTTCCAAAATGGGGGCCAAACATTTAGAAAAAATCATGTTCCTCAAATGCAACATGGATAAGTTTTAGGAAGTACAGCAAGTTTATTTTTTAAAATCATTTTTCTAAAATGCAACCTTTCAGACATTTTGGGTTTGGCTGCCTCTGCCTGCCTGTCTGGGGTTCCCAGCCTCCTCTGGCTGCCTGGTCTCTTCTTGACCAGTTCAACAGTTGAATTGTCCAAGACAAAGGCCTCTGCCTGCCTGCTTTGGGGTTCCCTGCCTCCTCTGCCTGCCTGGTTATTTTGGGGTTTTCTGCCTGGTCTGTTCTTGCCAAAATCAGTTGCAGAGTTTTGAAATAAAAAGACACACTTGTGCCTAGAATTTATTTAAGCCACACATCTGAAGTAGCCTTATTTTGTTGGGGAAAACCCCCATTGATTTTAATAGGGACTCGTGGAGTCTGTTTTGGGAGTGACTTGTGACTCGTGACTCGTGAGTCACCATTTTGGACCAAGGACTCGGACTCGAGACTCGGGTCCAAAGACTCGTGACTCGAGACCAAGGACTCTTCAACATCCCTGGAAAGTAAAGTAAAAGCTGGATCCTTGTATAAAAAACGGATCCTCATGATTTCATAGGATTTTTAAAGGAGACACCCCGGAAACCACCATCCAATCACAGAGCACATCTGCCTCCATGGACTGAATCACAAAAATCACTGATCCGGAACTCATTGGCACCGCCAGGACACAGAAACATGGTTTAGAGGCATGGACCCTCATGAGTTTTGCAGGGTAAATTTTTTGTATTATTGAGTGGATTTGTATCCCTTTTTTTTTTTTTTTTGCTTTAATACACGTCCACCACATATGGTAAAATGACCCTTCTTGTTGTTCACATTTCCAACACACACCTGAAGTGCCTCTATACATTTTCGCCAATTTCTCTGCAGACATATACTATCAGTACATGATCTTATAAAAATTACAGTAATACCTAGGATTGCAAGCATAATTCATTCTGGAACCGTGCTAATTCCAGGACCTGCAGTTCTGTACTACCTGCCTGTACTCTTCCCTTGTAGCCTGTCCTTCCTTCCACTTCCTATACGTGTCCTTTTTTGTTTTCAGGTCATCTTTGAGTTTATTGTGAAGGCACATTGGCTTCTTCTGTTGCCCTCTGCCTTTTTTCCTTGTGGGAATTGTTTGCAATTGTGCCTTTAGAATTTCCTTTTTTAAAAACTCCCACCCCTCCTGGGCTCCCTTTCTCATGAGAGTCGCTTGCCATGGGATCTTACTAATAATTGTTCTGAGTTTGTTAAAATTGGCTTTCCTAAAATCCAGGGTACGTGTTTGGCTGTAAGATGAATGTAAAATAAAATCAAGAGAAGAACTGATAAAGGAAGGTCATACATGTCAATGGTTTTCTTATTTACAGATTGTAGAAAGGTTTAAAGTTGATAAAAGGTTGTATGATTTTGAACAGAGTGTATCTGACTTTGAAAGGGAATTATGTCAAAATGATGAACATCTTATTTCAAGAATGTACAAGCTTTTGTTGAAATTTGAAACAGGAAGAGCAAGTAAAGGAATGTATGTTAAAATGGGCTCAAAATTTTGGCTATAATATATTAATGACACAATGGGAAAATATGTAGTTAAAAGGTTTGAAATTTACATTATGTTCTAGTCTTAAAGAAAATTTTTATAAGATGATGTATCGTTGGTATTTGTCTTCGGAGAAATTGGCTAGAAAGTATAATGGTGCATCAGATATACGTTGGAAATATGAACAACGGGAAGGAACCTTTTATCATATGTGGTGGACATGTAAAAGCTAAAAAAAAATGGGTAAAAAATCATTTATTAATGCAAAAGATCTTAAAGATTACTTTTCAGTTGAAACCAGAGGCTTTTCTGATTGGGAATAATGGACAGTCAGCTAGAAGGAAGTTATGGAAATTTATTTTTATACATGACAACGGCAGCGAGAATACAATATGCACAGAAATATAAAGGTCCAGCAGTGCCTATGACAGAAGAATGGTTGGTCAAGATGCTGGAGCTGGCTGAGATGGCCAAACTCAAAACATTAATCAGAGAAAGGACAACATCCACGTTTATTGCTGAGTGGAAACCTCTAATTGACTTTTTGCAGAGACTAGAAAATAATGTTTTGTTTGTTTGTGGGTTCATGGAGTACCGTATTTTTCCGTCTATAAGACGCCCCCATGTATAAGACGCCCCCCACTGGGCAGTTTTGCAACCGCACGGTTCTCTCCTTGGCTTACTTCCATGTATAAGATGACCCTCAATTTTTAGTCTAGCGATTTTAGGAAAAAGTATACTCTTATACTTGGAAAAATACTGTAATAAGTGAATTTGGGACGACGCGAAAAAAGAGATTTCTCATTTTGATTATCAAGTAAGAAAAATTATTGTTACCAAAATTTGCTGTAGAGGAAAATTGGACGTCTATTTTGTTTTGTTAATTGTTATATGTTTGATACTATGTGTTTGTTTTACATAGAATTAAAAATTAAAAAAAAGAAAAGAAAGAAAACCTGGGTCCTTGGGCAATTCCCTAGACCTGGAATTAGCTGAGGTGCGCCAGAAAATGTTAGTGGGAACCAGGAACACCCTCAGTGATCACCTTGGGCATGTTGTCTAAATATAAAAGGATTAGACCTGTGTTTCCAGATTAGGCTTAAAACTCAAGCTAGGGTTAGGGGTAAGAAAACCTGGGTCCGTGCGCATCTCCTCGGGCCTGGAATTAGCTTAGTCAGGGCAGAAAAGGTTAGTGGGCAACAGAAACACCCTCAGGAATGAGTTTAGGAATGTTGCCTGAATGCATGGGGATTATACCTGTGTTTCAAGAATAGAGTTAAAACTCAAGCTGCGTTAGGGTTAAGAAAACCAGGGTCCGTGCGCATCTCCCGGGGCCTGGAATTACTTTAGGCAGGGCATAAATGTTAGTGGGCAACAAAAAAAAACCCTCTGCGATGACTATGGGAATGCTGTCTGGATGCATGGGGATTATACCTGTGTTTCAAGATTTGGGTTAAAACTCAAGCTAGGGTTAGGGTTAAGAATACCTGGGTCCGTGCGCATCTCCCGGGTCCTGGAATTAGCTTAGACAGGGCAGAAAAGGTTAGTGGGCACCAAAAACTCCCATTGGAATGACTATGGGAATGGTGTCTGAATGCATGGGGATTATACCTGTGTTTCAAGAATAGAGTTAAAACTCAAGCTGGGTTAGGGTTAAGAAAACCAGGGTCCGTGCGCATCTCCCGGGGCCTGGAATTAGCTTAGGCAGGGCATAAATGTTAGTGGGCAACAAAAAAAACCCTCTGCGATGACTATGGGAATGCTGTCTGGATGCATGGGGATTATACCTGTGTTTCAAGATTAGGGCTAAAACTCAAACTATGGTTAGGGTTAAGAAAACCAGGGTCCGTGCGCATCTCCCGGGGCCTGGAATTAGCTTTGGCAGGGCAGAACAGGTAAGTGGGCAACACAAACACCCTATGGGATGACTTTGGGAATGCTGCCTGAATGCATGGGGATTATACCTGTGTTTCAAAATTAGGGTTAAAGCTCAAGCTAGGGTTAGGGTTAAGAAACCTGGGTCTGTGCGCATCTCCTCGGGCCTGGAATTAACTTAGGCAGGGCAGAACAGGTTAGTGGGCACCAAAAACTCCCATTGGAATGACGATGGGAATGGTGCCTGAATGCATGGGGATTATACCTGTGTTTCAAGAATAGAGTTAAAACTCAAGCTGCGTTAGGGTTAAGAAAACCAGGGTCCGTGCGCATCTCCCGGGGCCTGGAATTACTTTAGGCAGGGCATAAATGTTAGTGGGCAACAAAAAAAACCCTCTGCGATGACTATGGGAATGCTGTCTGGATGCATGGGGATTATACCTGTGTTTCAAGATTTGGGTTAAAACTCAAGCTAGGGTTAGGGTTAAGAATACCTGGGTCCGTGCGCATCTCCCGGGTCCTGGAATTAGCTTAGACAGGGCAGAAAAGGTTAGTGGGCACCAAAAACTCCCATTGGAATGACTATGGGAATGGTGTCTGAATGCATGGGGATTATACCTGTGTTTCAAGAATAGAGTTAAAACTCAAGCTGGGTTAGGGTTAAGAAAACCAGGGTCCGTGCGCATCTCCCGGGGCCTGGAATTAGCTTAGGCAGGGCATAAATGTTAGTGGGCAACAAAAAAAACCCTCTGCGATGACTATGGGAATGCTGTCTGGATGCATGGGGATTATACCTGTGTTTCAAGATTAGGGCTAAAACTCAAACTATGGTTAGGGTTAAGAAAACCAGGGTCCGTGCGCATCTCCCGGGGCCTGGAATTAGCTTTGGCAGGGCAGAACAGGTAAGTGGGCAACACAAACACCCTATGGGATGACTTTGGGAATGCTGCCTGAATGCATGGGGATTATACCTGTGTTTCAAAATTAGGGTTAAAGCTCAAGCTAGGGTTAGGGTTAAGAAACCTGGGTCTGTGCGCATCTCCTCGGGCCTGGAATTAACTTAGGCAGGGCAGAACAGGTTAGTGGGCACCAAAAACTCCCATTGGAATGACGATGGGAATGGTGCCTGAATGCATGGGGATTATACCTGTGTTTCAAGAATAGAGTTAAAACTCAAGCTGCATTAGGGTTAAGAAAACCAGGGTCCGTGCGCATCTCCCGGGGCCTGGAATTACTTTAGGCAGGGCATAAATGTTAGTGGGCAACAAAAAAAACCCTCTGCGATGACTATGGGAATGCTGTCTGGATGCATGGGGATTATACCTGTGTTTCAAGATTTGGGTTAAAACTCAAGCTAGGGTTAGGGTTAAGAATACCTGGGTCCGTGCGCATCTCCCGGGTCATGGAATTAGCTTAGACAGGGCAGAAAAGGTTAGTGGGCACCAAAAACTCCCATTGGAATGACTATGGGAATGGTGTCTGAATGCATGGGGATTATACCTGTGTTTCAAGAATAGAGTTAAAACTCAAGCTGGGTTAGGGTTAAGAAAACCAGGGTCCGTGCGCATCTCCCGGGGCCTGGAATTAGCTTAGGCAGGGCATAAATGTTAGTGGGCAACAAAAAAAACCCTCTGCGATGACTATGGGAATGCTGTCTGGATGCATGGGGATTATACCTGTGTTTCAAGATTAGGGCTAAAACTCAAACTATGGTTAGGGTTAAGAAAACCAGGGTCCGTGCGCATCTCCCGGGGCCTGGAATTAGCTTTGGCAGGGCAGAACAGGTAAGTGGGCAACACAAACACCCTATGGGATGACTTTGGGAATGCTGCCTGAATGCATGGGGATTATACCTGTGTTTCAAAATTAGGGTTAAAGCTCAAGCTAGGGTTAGGGTTAAGAAACCTGGGTCTGTGCGCATCTCCTCGGGCCTGGAATTAACTTAGGCAGGGCAGAACAGGTTAGTGGGCACCAAAAACTCCCATTGGAATGACGATGGGAATGGTGTCTGAATGCATGGGGATTATACCTGTGTTTCAAGAATAGAGTTAAAACTCAAGCTGCGTTAGGGTTAAGAAAACCAGGGTCCGTGCGCATCTCCCGGGGCCTGGAATTACTTTAGGCAGGGCATAAATGTTAGTGGGCAACAAAAAAAACCCTCTGCGATGACTATGGGAATGCTGTCTGGATGCATGGGGATTATACCTGTGTTTCAAGATTTGGGTTAAAACTCAAGCTAGGGTTAGGGTTAAGAATACCTGGGTCCGTGCGCATCTCCCGGGTCCTGGAATTAGCTTAGACAGGGCAGAAAAGGTAAGTGGGCAACAAAAACACCCTCTGGAATGACATTAGGAATGCTGTCTGAATGCATGGGGATTATACCTGTGTTTGAAGATTAGGGTTAAACCTCAAGGTAGGGTTAGGGTTAAGAAAACCTGGGTCCGTGCGCATCTCCCGGGGCCTGGAATTAGCTTAGGCAGGGCAGAAAAGGTTAGTGGGCAAGAAAAACACCCAACCGGGATGAATTTGGCAATGCTGTCTGAATGCATGTGGATTATACCTGTGTTTCAAGATTAGGGTTAAACCTCAAGCTAGGGTTAGGGTTAAGAAAACCTGGGTCCGTGCGCATCTCCAGGGGCCTGGAATTAGCTTAGGCAGGGCAGAACAGGTTAGTGGTGCACCAAAAACACTCATTGGAATGACTATGGGAATGGTGTCTGAATGCATGGGGATTATACCTGTGTTTCAAGATTATGGTTAAAACTCAAGCTAGGGTTAGGGTTAAGAAAACCAAGGTCCGTGCGCATCTCCCGGGGCCTGGAATTAGCTTAGGCAGGGCAGAAAAGGTGAGTGGGCAAGAAAAACACCCTCCGGGATGACTTTGGCAATGCTGTCTGAATGCATGGGGATTATACCTGTGCTCAAGATTGGGGTTAAAACTCAAGCTAGGGTTAGGGTTAAGAAAACCTGGGTCCGTGCGCATCTCCAGGGGCCTGGAATTAGCTTAGGCAGGGCAGAACAGCTTAGTGGTGCACCAAAAACACTCATTGGAATGACTATGGGAATGGTGTCTGAATGCATGGGGATTATACCTGTGTTTCAAGATTATGGTTAAAACTCAAGCTAGGGTTAGGGTTAAGAAAACCAAGGTCCGTGCGCATCTCCCGGGGCCTGGAATTAGCTTAGGCAGGGCAGAAAAGGTGAGTCGGTAAGAAAAACACCCTCCGGGATGACTTTGGCAATGCTGTCTGAATGCATGGGGATTATACCTGTGCTCAAGATTGGGGTTAAAACTCAAGCTAGGGTTAGGGTTAAGAAAACCTGGGTCCCTGCGCATCTCCCGGTGCCTGGAATTAGATTAGGCAGGGCAGAAAAGGTTAGTGGGCAAGAAAAACACCCTCCGGGATTAGAATCATAGAATCATAGAAAAGTAGAGTTGGATGGGGCCTACAAGGCCATCGAGTCCAACCCCCTGCTCAATGCAGGAATCCAGGTCAAAGCATCTCTGACAGATGTCTGTCCAGCTGCACCTTGAATGCCTCCAGAGTGGGAGAGCCCACCACCTCCCTAGGTAGTTGATTCCATTGTCTTATTGCTCTGACAGTCAGGAAATTTTTCCTGATGTTTAGGTGGAATCTAGGTTCCTGTAACTTGAGCCCATTATTCCGTGTCCTGCAAACTGGGATGAATGAGAAGAGATCTTTGCCCTCCTCTGTGTGACATCCCTTCAAATACTGGAAGAGTGCGATCATATCTCCCCTCAGCCTCCTCTTCTGAAGGCTAAACATGCCCAGTTCTTTCAGTCTCTCCTCATAGGGCCTTGTTTCCAGTCCCTTTATCATCCTTGTTGCCCTCCTCTGAACCCTCTCCAGTTTGTCTATGTCCTTGTTAAAGTGAGGTGCCCAGAACTGGACGCAGTACTCAAGATGAGGCCTAACCAGTGCCGAGTAAAGGGGAATTATCACTTCCCGCGATTTGGAAGCTATACTTCTATTAATACAGCCCAAAATTGCATTTGCCTTCTTTGCAGCCACGTCGCATTGCTGGCTCATATTCAGTTTGTGATCTACCACAATTCCAAGATCCTTCTCACTTGTAGTATTGTTGAGCCAAGTGTCCCCCATTCTGTAACTCTGCATTTGGTTTCCTCTCCCTAGGTGCAGCACTTGGCATTTATCCCTGTTAAATTTCATTCTGTTGTTTTCGGCCCAGCGCTCCAGCCTATCGAGGTCACTTTGAATTTTGTTTCTGTCTTCCAGAGTATTAGCTGTTCCACCCAACTTTGTGTCATCTGCAAATTTGATAAGCATTCCCTGTACCTCCTCATCCAAGTCATTAATAAAAATGTTGAAGAGCACCGGGCCCAGGACCGAGCCCTGTGGTACCCCGCTCGTTACCTCTCCCCAGTTTGAGAAGGAACCATTGATAAGCACTCTTTGAGTCCGATTCTTTAGCCAATTGTGGATCCACCTGATAGTTGTTCCATCTAGCCCACTCTTAGCTAGCTTACTAATCAGGATATCATGAGGCACTTTGTCAAAAGCTTTGCTGAAGTCCAGGTATATAATGTCCACAGCATTCCCACAGTCCACAAGGGAGGTTACCCGATCAAAAAATGAGATCAGATTAGTCTGACAGGATTTGTTCTTGACAAATCCATGCTGGCTTCTAGTAATCACTGCATTGTTTTCAAGGTGCTTGCAGACTGACTTCTTTATAATCTGCTCAAAAATCTTCCCCGGGATTGATGTCAGACTGACTGGCCTATAGTTCCCAGGTTCCTCCTTCCTGCCCTTTTTGAAGATGGGAACAACATTTGCCCTCCTCCAGTCGTCTGGCACTTCACCTGTCCTCCATGATTTCTCAAAGATAATAGACAGTGGTTCTGAGAGTTCTTCTGCCAGTTCCTTTATTACTCTAGGATGCAGCTCATCAGGCCCTGGAGATTTAAACTCATTCAGAGTAATCAGGTGCTCCTTGACCATTTGCCTATCAATCTCCAGCTGCAATTCTGCCCCTTCAGTCTGCACTTCAGGTTTGCCTGGGGGTCATAGACCGTCTTTTGGGAGAAGACCGAGCCGAAGTAGGAATTGAACACTTCTGCCTTTTCTTTGTCTTCTGTTATCAATTTGCCATCCTCATCGCGTAGTTGAACCACCAGTTCTTTCTTCTGTCTTTTACTGTGCATGTATCTGAAGAAAGCTTTTTTGTTGCTTTTAGCATTCCTCGCTAACCTTAGCTCATTCTCAGCTTTAGCCTTCCTGACACTATTCCTGCAGTTCTGTGCTACCTGCCTGTACTCTTCCCCTGTAGCCTGTCCTTCCTTCCACTTCCTATACGTGTCCTTTTTTGTTTTCAGGTCATCTTTGAGTTTATTGTGAAGCCACATTGGCTTCTTCTGTTGCCCTCTGCCTTTTTTCCTTGTGGGAATTGTTTGCAATTGTGCCTTTAAAATTTCCTTTTTTAAAAACTCCCACCCCTCCTGGGCTCCCTTTCTCGTGAGAGTCACTTGCCATGGGATCTTACTAATCATTGTTCTGAGTTTGTTAAAATTGGCTTTCCTAAAATCCAGGGTATGTGTTTGGCTACACTCAGCTTTTGCTTCTGTTAGAATCAAGAACTCAAGTATAACATGGTCACTTTCCCCCAGAGTTCCCGAAACTGCCACTTTATCCACTAACTCGTCTCTGTTGGTTAGAATCAGGTCAAGGATAGCCGATCCTCTAGTTCCTTCCTCCACTTTCTGTAGGAGGAAGTTATCAGCAGCACAGCTCAGGAATTTCTTGGAGGGGCCATGTTTGGCTGAATAAGTCTCCCAACAGATATCAGGGAAATTGAAGTCTCCCATTACTACCACATCGTGCCTCCTTGAAACACTGGCAATTTGCTTTTCAAAAGTTCCATCCTCGTCTTCTCCTTGATTGGGTGGTCGGTAGTAGACTCCAACCGCCATGTTCGCTTTATTCTTTGCCCCTTTTATTTTAACCCAGATGCTCTCAATGGGGCTGCCAAGCTCCTCTTCCTGTATCTCTGTGCAGAGATACGTATTTTTAACATACAGTGCAACTCCACCTCCCTTTCTGTTGCTTCTGTTCCTTTTGAACAAGTTATACCCTTCAATTGCTGTATTCCAGTCATGGGAGTCATCCCACCAGGTTTCAGTTATCCCTATCAAGTCGTACTTGCCCTCATGTATCAAGAGTTCAAGTTCGTCTTGTTTATTGCCCATACTCTGGGCATTAGTGTAGAGACATTGAAGACTATGTGCTTTATAGTCCGACTTTCCCCCTACATTTTGTGGTAGACTATCAATGGGCACCGCTGGAGCTGTTCTCTCCATTGTGGCATAGAGGCCTTCTTCCATTGGTACCCCCGAGTTTATGTCTCCCTCCCCTGTTGGATTCAGTTTAAAGCCCTCCTGATTAAGTTCCTCATGCTGTGGCCAAACACATTCTTCCCAGTCCTTGTGAGGTGCAACCCATCCTTTGCCAGCAGTCCATCTTCCAGGAAGTGTAGCCCGTGGTCCCAGAATCCAAATCCCTCACGTCGGCTCCACCTTCGTAGCCAGTCATTTACTCGGAGTATTTTTCTTTCCCTTTCTATGCCTCTTCCAAGTACTGGAAGGATAGATGAGAAAACTATCTGGGCCCCGAAGTTCTTGAGTTCCCTTCCCAGCTCTTCAAAGTCTGCCGTGATTTCTTTGTAACTCCGCTTGGCAGTATCATTTGTACCCACGTGGAAGAGAAGAAAGGGGTATGTGTCGGTGGGCTGCATGAGCCTCGGCAGCTGCTCTGTCACATCCTTAATCCGTGCCCCAGGGAGACAGCACACCTGGCGAGTCCATGGGTCTTCGCGACATACTTTGGCTTCGATCCCCCGCAGGAGGGAGTCTCCCACTACGAGTACTCTTCTCTTCCTCTTGCTGAAGGCCTTGGTTTGATTGCCTCCACTTGACTGACCCTCAGCCTCTTGCTCGCTGTCAGGTTGGGTGCCCGGTAATCCGTCCTCTGCAGGCTGTCCTCTGCTCTCGTCCTCAAGTACATGGAAGCGGTTCCATAGCTCCACTGCTTCCACAGGCGCAGAGTGTCTTGTAGTTCTTCTGCTCCTAACAGTCACCCTTTTCCAGGGAGTTCCCCCTGCGTTATTTTCCCTTGCCTCTGCAGTCTCCGACTCCGCCTCATCCTGCCGTTGCCCTTCTGGCTCCTGTACTGTGCTTTGGTGCTGTAGATCCACCGTTCTGTCTAAGAACTCCTCGCTTTCTCTTATGCTCCTGAGGGTTGACACTTGCTGCTCCAGTCCTCTGACCTTTTCTTCCAACAGCGTGACCAGCTTGCACTTGTTGCACGTGTAGGCCATGTTGATCTCCGGCAGGAAAACAAACATTGCACACCCCTTGCAGGTCACCACCACTGCTGAGTCCTTTCCTTCCATAGTGCTCTGTTTCTGTCTTCCTAGAATATATATATATATATATATATGTGTGTGTGTGTGTGTGTGTGTGTGTGTGTGTGTTTTAGGGACCTCCCCCTTGACCTCCCCTGCCGAACTCCGCTGCCAAACTCCTGTTTGCTCTCCCTGTTCGCTCGCTCTGTTCGCTCGCTCTCTGGGAGCCTGCTTGCCTTTTCACAGTCCCAAAAACAGCTGGAGCCTCTCTCCTGTTGTGCTCCTGCTCAGCTGGGAGTCAGGAACAGAATGAGCTCCCAGGCCACTTATTACTGTGGCAATGCTGTCTGAATGCCTGGGGATTATACCTGTGTTTCAAGATTAGGGATAAAACTCAAGCTAGGGTTAGGGTTAAGAAAACCTGGGTCCGTGCGCATCTCCCGCGGCCTGGAATTAGCTTAGGCAGGGCAGAAAAGGTTAGTGGGCATCAAAAACACCCATTGGGATGATTATGGGAATGGTGTCTGAATGCATGGGGATTATACCTGAGTTTCAAGAATAGGGTTAAAACTCAAATTAGGGTTAGGGTTAAGAAAACCACGGTCCGTGCGCATATCTCGGGGCCTGGAATTACCTTAGGCAGGGCAGAAAAGGTAAGTGGGCAAGAGAAACACCATCCGGGAGGACTTTGGCAATGCTGTCTGAATGCATGGGGATTATACCTGTGTTTCTAGATTCGCGTTAAAACTCAAGCTAGGGTTAGGGTTAAGAAAACCTGGGTCCGTGCGCATCTCCCGGGGCCTGGAATTAGCTTAGGCAGGGCAGAAAAGGTTAGTGGGCAAGAGAAACACCCTCCGGGATGACTTTGGCAATGCTGTCTGAATGCATGGGGATTATACCTGTGCTCAAGATTGGGGTTAAAACTCAAGCTAGGGTTAGGGTTAAGAAAACCAGGGTCCGTGTGCATCTCCCGGGGCCTGGAATTAGCTTAGGCAGGGCAGAAAAGGTTAATGGGCAACAAAAGCACCCTCCGGGAAGACTTTGGGAATCCTTTCTGAATGCACGGGGATTATAACTGGGTTTCAAGATTAGGGTTAAAATTCAAGCTAGGGTTAGGGTTAAGAAAACCAGGGTCCATGCGCATCTCCCGGGGCCTGGAATTAGCTTAGGCAGGCCAGAAAAGGTAAGTGGGCAACACAAACACCCTATGGGATGAATTTGGCAATGCTGCCTGAATGCATGGGGATTATACCTGTGTTTCAAGATTAGGGTTAAACCTCAAGCTAGCGTTAGGGTTAAGAAAACCTGGGTCCGTGCGCATCTCCAAGGGTTAGGGTTAGGGTTAGGGTTAGGGTTAGGGTTAGGGTTAGGGTTAGGGTTAGGGTTAGGGTTAGGGTTAGGGTTAGGGTTAGGGTTAGGGTTAGGGTTAGGGTTAGGGTTAGGGTTAGGAATGAGTTTTTTTTTTAGGAATGAGTTTTTTATTAAAAACTGTCATACTACTTGGTTTCAGTTTACAATTTGGTTTCAGTTTACACCCGATCGCGAAAACCCGTCACATAACGGTTCTCTGTCTTTATTCTCTTACTAATACAACAATTTTCCTAACTTCCTATCACTAATACATTTTAGTTTCCTTTCTCATCTTCAAATAGTCATCTTCAAATAGTCGATAACTCCATCTCCATGATCCACCTTCGACGGCGTCCTTTGTCATCCTTTGTCATCTTTTGTCCTCGGTGTCTTTTTCACAATTAGCTTTTTACATATTTCTTACATATTTCTTACATATTTCTTACATATTTTCTACATATATATATATATATATATATTATTAATCTTTAAACTTTATTTAAACTTTATTTAAACTTTATTTAAACTTTATTTAGTTTTACTAAATTTTACCAAATTTTACTAAATTTTACTAAATTCAAACAATGTTATAATGTTTTAATGTTATAAGCAATAAATTTAATTACTTTGAATCATTGTGGTATCATAAAATAGAATACGAAATAAACCAATTGGTCAATACCATATTTCAAGTCAACTTTCCCACTATTCCTTCCTGAAAAACTTTCTACCCCCTCAGGTAAGACTGAGGTGTAGTCATACTTTCCTATTGGATAGGAGAAGGTAAGTTAGGGGCATCTGGGGGTGGGTCAGATGGGGGATTTAAAGGTGGGGGCAAAGGGATTGGGACAGGAGAAGGGATTACAAATATGGGGAAAGAGGTAGAGGACAACGTTAGTGCTTCTTCCCGAGCCTCGAATCGTGACTGGATACCCAACTCTTGCACCCTTGATATTTCTGTACTCCCTGGCTCAGAACTTTGATCTAAGATCGTGACCGTTTCCTGTTGAACCTGTACTCGTGATTGCACCTCTACTTCATGTGATACTGGTATTTCCATGCTTTCTAATAACAATGTTTGTTCCTGTGAGGGTGACTGTTTGTCTCTCTTTCTCTCCTTCTTTTTCTTACGTATTCTCTGATCTCTCGGTGGTGTGTTCCCCACACCTTCCACTTCACCCATCACATCTCTCATCCTAACCCCCGTCTCAATTTCCTCCGCCACGTACCGCAACTCCCTGTCAGTTACCTCTACATTCTCCTCCACTCCAACCTCCACCTCCACCTCCGCTTCTCCACTCAGAGCCTGAAAACGATTCGAACCCGATGACTGGCTTTCAGCGGTTCTCGTACTTGCCCGTTGACTTTTCCCGGAATTTTTCCCTCCCCGCTGTCGGTTCACTACCTGCCATTCCTGAGTCTCATCCCGTGACGGCTGTCCACCACCCTCTCCTTGGGTCGAGTCTGTCTTCCCCATTTCCTTCTCTTCTCTCGCCCTGACCCTATCTCTACCCGTCTGCGCCCTCCTCATGGCCTCATCAAACCTCTCCGCATCGTGGCGGTTATAGTATGCCTGGGGGCACCAGAAATAGGTGTGGCCCAATTCTTCACATAGGTTACATCGAATACCCCGCTGACAGGAAGCCGTCGGGTGTCCCCTACTACCACAACGTGAACAGAGGGCCGTCGTACACGTCCTCCTCCTATGCTCGTAAGAGCCACAGTGGAAGCAGGCGGGAGGCTGGCCACTGTATCTGGTAATTCCACGTTCCGACCCCAGAAAAAAATATTTTGGGATCTTCCCAAACCTCTGATCTGGATTTTTTTCCTTAAAAGAAACTACGCATCGGTATTCTGCGGTCCAGAACCCCTCCGTATCGATGTTCTTGGTCGGCCCTACGAGAATCGTGGCATACCGCGAAACCCAACGTGCTATATCTTCCTCGGGTATAGTGGTCGTTCGGAGAATGATCGTCAGGACTTTGGTGTCTCCCCTGAAAAGGGGGACCACCTGAAATCCTTCCAACAGGTTCGGATTTGCCTTCTGCGCCTCCCTACACTGCTTCCAGAAATTCCGATACGCCCTCTCCGAGGCCAAGCATATATCGGTCTCTTTAGACCCCGGCAGTTGGATCACCGCCACTACATCGTCTTTGTTAAAATCCATAGCATCCCTCAAAAGCATCTTAGTTAGGTACGCCCGGGTTTCTCTCTGCGGGTCCGTCCCGACGTATCGGAAACGAACCACGAATCTTTTCCTGGGATCCCTACTCTCCGAAGCGTGTTTCATAAATTGTTCCAGATGAAATTCCTCAGCTTCCCAAAAAGCTTCCCCCATGGAAAACCCCGCACCCGATCCCGGTGCATCTCTGCCCCTGTGCTGGTTGGCCATGTCTGCGTAAGTCTTCGCCCTGGGTCGTTCTTGACCATCTCGTGCCCGTTCCCCGTCGGGAGAGTCGCCCATCGGCGTAACTCCCAACGGGGATGAGTCACGTCGCCCTTCCGTTCCCGGTGAATGCAAAAGATTTGTACTCACCGGCACCTCTTTCTGTCGTGCGTCCTCTACACGGTCCGTCCCCCCTTGTCCCGTCTTAGGTCTGGCCCCCATTTCGATATCAGAGAGAAATTTTTGCTGTCTCTGTCTTACCCTGCTGGCAAATTCTCCACCCCCCGGCATCGCGGTCTCTAGCGTGCTAACGGTAGCGGTAGACCCAAAAGACCCAATCCCTCGTCCCACATTTCCATCCTCCACATTGGAGTCCGACCCCACCCTTTCACTCCACGGAATCGTCAGCCGGGGTCTCTTTTTTACCGTCTCCGGCGTCTCCTGTTCCGAACTGCTCTCGGTTTCTGGCCCCTCTTCCTCCCCCTCATCCCTTCCCTCCCGTCGTCCCTTCTCCCCTCCTTGTCCACCCACCTTCCCCCGTACAGCGTCTTTTTCGGCCGCCTGAACTTTCGGAGTCCCCGTAGTCTTCCTGGTCCGGCGTCCCACTCCGCTCGGCTCCGGAGTCACCTTCGCCGCCGCCGTCATCTGTTCCTCTTGCCTCTGTTTCAGCATCTTTATCCGATGCTGAAGCGTCGTGATCATTCGATCCAGCCATTCTATCAGTCTCTCCCGTGTCATCATACTGGACCTGTCGTCCAATCGTTCCCAAAAGGGTGGGGTCTGATCTTTCGAAGCCACCTCCCAATTCCTTTTAATCTCCTGAATGGATTTCACCATATTCTTTTCGTCCAACCAATCCAGAGACTTGGCGACTATTTTTCTAGGTTTACGTGCCACGAGTAGTCTAAAAGTAGCCTGGACGGCTAAAGACTTTGCAAATGCTTTCTGCTGGTGTTTCTTCGTCGTGGGCACCTCCAACCCGGCCATAATGTCCTTCAAATGTTTTTGAGTCTTATCTAGATAATCCATACTTTATATTGGGCATATTTGCTCAAATTATAAGTCTGTATCGTCGGAAAGGCCAAGTGGGCCACGATATATCCCCACAGTTTCAACATATCGTTTTTGCCCAGTTCTTTGGGTAAGATAATATCACTGACCTGGTTTATCTTGGTATGAAGGATTTCCGTCCAATTCTTGGTAATCATATACTCTCTGGTCTTTCCCTTCTCTCCGGTAGAGTCCGATGCTTCCGAGCCCTGGGGCATGGACGATTCTCCCTCACTCTGAAAATCTGTGTCAAAGGCACTCACCAAAAAATCAGAATTTATTTCTTCATCAGAAGATTGGGGGGGTGTTCCCCGGCTCCCCTCCTCTTTTGACGTATAGTCCATATCACTCTCATCCGTCTCCTCGTAATCTGTCAATGGACCTAAACCTAATTTAGCCAGTGTGAGCATGTCCCGTTGTATCGGGGTTCTTAAATGTTCCTCACGTGTAGGCTTTATAGGGGATCTGTCACGAATATTATCTTCGCCTTCAGAGACCAAAAATGCTTGAGACAGAGAGTGCCTTCTTCTGTCAAGCCTCTGCAAACCCCCTGAAGATCTCTTTTCAGTCCTTTCCACATTCCCCAAATTATCTGGGTTTATGATTTCTGAAGGGGTCTGTGCACTTGTAACTGCCCTGCTCTGTCTGTGCTCTCCCTCATGGATCTGAAAGCCTCTTTGCCTCTGTTCCTCTAAAGGTAATAAGTCCATTATGTCTTTATATCTCTTTTCAATCTGTCTGCTAGTAAGCTGCAATTGGGTCAAGTTTTCCTTATGCATTTCCAGCTCTTTCTGAGAGTTTGCATTTAGTATGTCAATTTCAACACAAGCCTCCATTTGCACCACATCATGCCAGGATTCTTCCATCTGATCTAACTGTTTCCTGCAGTCCTCTAGGGATAGAGTCTCATGCTGCTGAGCCTGCAGCCTTTGTTGTGTAAACAGCCTTGCTGGCTGAGCTGCCTGTGTTTGCAAAACAAGCTCTGTTTCCATGGTTTCTTCCCTTTGCAAAACTGTCTGTGCAGCCAGCTCCCCTTGAAAAACTGTACTAGGGGCACCTGCTTCTGAAGTGTTTTTTGGGGGAACTACTGGGGTCCCCTCTTCCCTTTCAGGTCTGGGTGACTCCTCAGTGTCCCCTCTCCCAAGTCCTGTATTCAAAGTTTGGGGGGGTCTTCCTCCCCCCTGCAAAAACAGCTCCATTCTTGTTTGCATAGTTACTGTTTGCACAGTCTCTTTTGCTGATTCATTCTGTGACTTTGTGCTGGGGGCAGCTTGTTCCCCCAACTTTTCCTGCAAAACTATTGGGGTCCCAGTGTCCATTCCTATATCAGGGAGCTTCTCAGGGTCCCCCCCAGCTGCCCCCCTTTTTAAATGTCCACATTTAAGGTCTATCCATTCCTTCTCCTTCTCTATTTTTTTTAGGAGAGACTCAGTATCCACCAACCTTTCTTCTGCAGCTTGTCTGTCAGCAGCCCTTTCTCTTGCAGTTTGTATCTGAAGCAGGCTGGGGACATGTCCTTCTTCAGCTTTTTTCTTCAAATCCTCTGGGGTCCCAGGCTCCATTCCAGTGCTGGGGGGTTCCCCAATGTTCTCTCTGACAACCCCTACATTAGGGGTCTCAGCAGCCTTCGGTTTTTTTGGGTTTTTTCTCGTTTTAGACTCTGTCAGGCAGGAGCTCCCTGGACATGCAGCCACTCCCTACCAAGATCAGAGTTAGGGTTAGGGTTAGGGTTAGGGTTAGGGTTAGGGTTAGGGTTAGGGTTAGGGTTAGGGTTAGGGTTAGGGTTAGGGTTAGGGTTAGGAATGAGTTTTTTTTTTTTAGGAATGAGTTTTTTTATTAAAAACTGTCATACTACTTGGTTTCAGTTTACAATTTGGTTTCAGTTTACACCCGATCGCGAAAACGCGTCACATAACGGTTCTCTGTCTTTGTTCTCTTACTAATACAACAATTTTCCTAACTTCCTATCACTAATACATTTTAGTTTCCTTTCTCATCTTCAAATAGTCATCTTCAAATAGTCGATAACTCCATCTCCATGATCCACCTTCGACGGCGTCCTTTGTCATCCTTTGTCATCTTTTGTCCTCGGTGTCTTTTTCACAATTAGCTTTTTACATATTTCTTACATATTTCTTACATATTTCTTACATATTTTCTACATTATATATATATATATATATATAATCTTTAAACTTTATTTAAACTTTATTTAAACTTTATTTAGTTTTACTAAATTTTACCAAATTTTACTAAATTTACTAAATTCAAACAATGTTATAATGTTTTAATGTTATAAGCAATAAATTTAATTACTTTGAATCATTGTGGTATCATAAAATAGAATACGAAATAAACCAATTGGTCAATACCATATTTCAAGTCAACTTTCCCACTTCTTCCTGAAAAACTTTCTACCCCCTCAGGTAAGACTGAGGTGTAGTCATACTTTCCTATTGGATAGGAGAAGGTAGTTAGGGGCATGGGGGTGGGTCAGATGGGGGATTTAAAGGTGGGGGCAAAGGGATTGGGACAGGAGAAGGGATTACAAATAGGGGGAAAGAGGTAGAGGACAACGTTAGTGCTTT